>OY796853.1:25411666-26764583 GCA_963680765.1 Agrochola lychnidis
ATATTTAAAGAGTTTCCTCGATTTCTCCAAGATCCGATCATCAGATCGTGACCAAATGACAATGGGACTAACTTGAATGTATACCCTTTCACACAAAACAGAATTTTTCAAATCAGTGTAGCCGTCTTCGAGTAATCGAGGAACATAGACATAAAAAAATATTCCGACGAACTGACAACCCCCTCCTTTTTTTGAAGTTGGTTAAAAATAGACAACCGATACTGAAGAAAATTAATCGCAGACCAATGCACGATGAAACTAATCTGCATAGTCCTTATATGGCCGAACCAAGATTATGTCTGGACTTTAAAAGAGACTGCGACCTCTGAGTTTGTTTCGGTCTTTCTTCTCAGAGTAGTCAGATAGGGAACAAACGATGGCCATGTGATTCTATTTATTCAAGGAAATAGAAATGCCTAAGTAATATCGAAATGGTTATTATAAAATGTTGTTTGTTAACTAATTAGGTAACAATTTATGACAACGTTGTTGGATAGATGCTCCCATAAAGGTGGATACTGACCGGTGTTACGGGCCATTATGTACCATCCGCAGCGAGCATGTTACGTTTTTTTATTTATTTATTTAAGGAAAAACAAACAGTAGCACAATAAAAAACAGTCACAATATCTTAAATATAACATTTTGAACAATATGCTACCCACTACGTTTTCCACAGATTACAATAGGAAGTATTTAAAGACTAGCTAGTAACACAGATACAAAAGCTATACAAACGGCTTTATCCTGGAACTCATACCTGGATTTTTTAATTTATAAAAGAAACAAAAAAATAAAATTAAAAGCAAGTTTGTGTGCGTAAAGCATTGTATAATGACGCAATGTTTGATATTAGATCAAACATTATGTCATCATACAATACTTTGCTGATCCTTTAGGGTTGCTTGGATTTGCTTCTTAAACGCATTTTTACCAAGAAAAAGAATGTCGATTGAATTAAACTCATTGTTATATGTCTCAACTAAACGATGAAGTGGTGAACGCAAGCCAGCGTTGGATTTACAAAGGCGAGTAGCAAATAGACGTCGAGAGCGTACCTCTCGCGTTACGCGGTGTCCGAAAATCCGTGATCCAGATTCTAAATACAATAGCCAAGAATCGTCGTGTGTGGCACGTGAGCTGGTGATGACTTGTCGCGGGCGTACTAACTAAACTGTGTAACATTCAAAGGGATTCGCCAAAAAACAGCCAGCGGACGGAGCACTCGAAACGAGCAACGAGCGGCTCGCTGCTTGCGTGTTCGTGCTCGTGTCCACGTGCTGACAGCACAAATGGTCGCTTTGTAACATGTTACATTACACCCCATAACACCAGTCAGTACCCATCTTAATAGGAACTGAGTAAATTAACTGACTAGGTTTTACATTAGATCTCACAACGTTTTGCGATAGAAGAACTGCATTGCGAGACTTGAATTTTTTTACATGTTATGCTTTTTATGGAATTATATTTACAGTTTAATTTGGTGAAGGAAAATAGGTTTTGTTTATGGCTCTCTATGTGAAACAAATCTGTTGAATCATTTAAATCAAACTATAGCTTCCCAAACAAGCTTAACTTTTAACACTTCCTAAAACTCTCAAGCACTTTTCAACCGTAAATTTAAGAGCAGGGTAAGCAATCAGGGGTATAGCACAAATGAATCCACGAACCCACAACGCTAGTTTTTTGGCCTCGAATGAAAACTCTAAACGGGGCGGCGCGGCCAATTAAAAGTTTTACCAATTAACCATTGCCAATGACGCCACGCAGTTGCATGCTGTTATCTACAATTTTATAACCTGCATAACATATCCGTGTGTTATTCGTATCTCTGGTAGAAATTGCTACAATGTTGTACGGCATTATTTTTTGTTCGAACGGATTTTATCAAGGGGATTTGTAAAACAGTGGATTGGTTACGATACCATAATTAATATTGAAGATTGGTGATTAAAGGCATTAGAGCTTGAGAGGGGCTTGTGGCTAAGTAACAACAGCTGCACGAGTCGATCGATCAGGTTAAGCTACGCTTGCCGCGGTTGGTCTATGGGTGACCATTTTTACATACCAAGACCCCTCCGTGCCTCGGAAAGCACGTTAAGCCATTGGTCCCGGCTGTCATTTGTAGATCTTTGACAGTCGTTACAGGTAGTTAGAAGCTCAAAAAGTCTGACAACCAGCCTTACCAACGGGTATTGTGTTACCTAGTAACTAGGTTGTGGAGGTCAGATAGGCAGTCGCTCCATATAAAATACTGGTATTCAGCTGCATCCGGTTAGACTGGAAGCCGACCCCAACATAGTTCAAATCAAATCAAATCAAATCATTTATTTTTGCAGAAAAACACTGTTACAATGGTGTTATAAAAATTTACATGTTTCAAGTGATTCTACCGTAAGGCATGCAAAATGTATAGGTACAATCATAAAATACAATCAACAAATAGATAAAAAACAGTCATAAGTCAGTCAGTCATAGTTGGGAAAAGGCTAGGCAGATGATGGTGATTAAAGGCATTAAACTGGTTTTCGTGATGCGGCACAGAAATATAACGATCGGTAGGTATGTCTTTTTATTTACTTAATATCTTCTAGACATAAACAAATCAGTACCTAACAAATATTAACTTCTAATCAAAGGCATACAATTTCTGTTAACATTGCTAATTGCTAACACTCTACTTCTTAGATTTCAAAGGAAAAAAATATCTATTTAATGCCTTTCAGTAATAACACTCAAACAAGATGGGGAGACTTCTTACTTAGGTACCAGGAGTACAGGACAGACAGAAGGTATTGATTACCGCTCGTTACCTTCCACGCACTGAAATAAGTAGTACATAGTTGAACGGAACAGTAGGTGAAATGCGATCAATGTTTCACTAACGTATGACCAATTTGAATGCCTAGATATTTTTTTAAAGATATTTAAAATATGGTATCCGAAACAGCAAAGATGAAGTCTACTATAATAACCGCTTAAGTTTTCTAAACATCATCAGAAGTGAGATACCTTTAATTAAGTGCCCAATTAAAGCAAGTAGCTATGGTACTTACTAAGATATTTGTCAATTACAATAAATAGGTAAACAAAACTCTATAATCCATTTTTCACAAAACCCTTTAAGTAATTGAATTCATCAATTTTAACATTCAACATAAAATAAAATCATCTCGACAGCCTCAAAAATTCACGCACTAACGAATTTATTACAGTTGACTTACCGCTTACTCATCGACAGGGGCTGAGGCTCGTTCAAATTCAACACTGGCTCCGTCCGTGGCGGGGGATTGTCCCGGGATTACGTCGAATCCCGTGACGTCATCGGCCCGTGGCTTATACCCGGCTGACTTATCCGGGCACGTTTTTTCTCCGCGAAAAATATCGTCTTTGCAGTCATTTAGCTGTTACCAGAGTGACGCCTCTGAATTTTAATTTGCTTAGTCTGTGATGAATGAAATTTGAATTTTTTGTATTGATTCTTTTGTATTATTTATACACAGCTTAAGAGTTTCAGGGACGTTTTAGTTTTGTTTATGTTTTCGAGGTGTTTGTTTCATGTTTGGGCTGAGATTTAACTTTATTTCCCTTATGAATAACCCGCCCTGAATCCGCTGAAGTATCATCCCTCTAAACCATGGTGGTGAAAGGGGAGGCACATAGCCAGAAATGGTTATTTTCAAGTAGGTTTCAAACTTCAAGAGTTCCTAAATAAGTATTTGTATTTAATTTCGGGTATTAATTTTTATAACTGTTATTTCAACATTCAGGAGGTTATTATGATCAGTTGAAAAAATTAACGGACAGTAATTAAATTTTTCGGCGGTTGGTAAATTAATCAATCTGCCTAACCTTTTCCCAACTATATTGGGATCGGCTTCCAGTCTAACTGGATGCAGCTGAATACCAGTATTTTACATGGAGCGGCTGCCTATCTGACCTCCACAACCCAGTTACTGGGTAATACGATACCCCTTGGTAAGACTGGTGTCAGACTTTCGGGCTTCTGACAACCCGTTACGATTGTCAAAGATCCACGAATGACAGCCAGGACCAACGGCTTAACGTGCTTTCCGAGGCACGGAGGAGTCTCAGTATTTAAAGATGGTTCCATCCACGGACCAATCCCGGCAAGCGCAGCTTAACCTGATGGATCGACCCGTGTACCTGTTATTACTTAACCACGAGCTACGGTTGGTAAATTAGTATGACAGTAAAACATGAACAATCATAAAAAGAAAATTGGTTGGCTATTTCATCCTACAATGTCAGTACAAAAAATACTCAAATAGTGTATGTACCAGCACATCAAGCTACTACAATCTGTCAAATTTATTTAATAGATTTTCAACTTTATCGCTGATGTCTAAGGTTCAAAGTTGATTGGGAAAATTTGACAGTTTCGGGTAGCTTGAGGTGCTGGCGTCTGTACTAAATGAATGAGCAGTAAAAATGTTGGAATAGGCAGTTAGAACAATATTTCGGCAGTTCATACGTTAGGTTGGAACTGTTTAATTTCTAATTTCTTCTTTTGATGTCAAATATCTAATGCGGTGGGTAAGACCGGCTGTTGGCGTGGCGTCATCGTCGCGACCATACATCCAACATCCAAACGAAATTTAAATAAAGTTTTATGTTTATTTTTTTATCTGAATATTTTGTTTTTCATATGCCATATTTATTTCCTTTAATTCTCCATCCTTTGATGCATATTTTCAATACAAAATAGTTTCGATGTTTCAGATCTGCCATCAAGCGTGCCGCGTCGGATCAATTTATTTTTATTTTAATACTTTTCCAATCGCCTTCGGTCATTGCCTCCTTTATAACGGACGTACATAGATCACCACCACCACCACCACCACTAAACCACCCAGGATCAAAGTCTTGGTAGAAATAATAAATGGCAGGGAGTTAAACCCTGATAAGCTGACGTGAGATAAAAGCTCATCTTGTAGCTGTGGTGTGTATGTTTGTGGCTACTTTGGTATTTGCTCGTGAAAATCCTCGTTCATGTTCTTTACATAATATTCAATGTATGCTCAATGGTGTAATAGCAGAAAATGCTTGGTATACAATGACTTGATAGAGGAATAAGAATGTCAAATGCCAACTTTTAGCGATTAAGGGAACGATTGCTGACTGTTCACGATTTTATACTGAAGATGACGTCTAAACGAGTAGTGTTAGTGATTTGGAAAAAATATATATGTTAAATTAGAGCATTTTTTTAATATTTTAATATAGGCATATTTTTTATTATGTTTATATTACATAGTGAAATTAATTTGTAAAGTTATGTCTAACGCGGATAAAAAACTGAGAATGACGCAAAATCCATCAAGCGTATTTTTCTGAAGTTTTTTCAAAGATAATTCAATTAATGATCTTTTAGTATACGTGTTTTATTAAAATACTTTTTGTTTTACGTGTAATAAATTAATAATGCGTCTAATTTGGGACAGCGCTCCATGATGGGCGAATCCTATTACTGGCTGGACGTACGACGCGTTGCGTGAGCTCAGTACAGAACACGCAAGCTAACCATTCAAGGTCACTGTCATATATGTTGTTTTTTAAGTAAAAATTTGCAAATATAATCCAGATTCTTTGTTTTTTTAATTAATTATCAACCATTTCGCAATAATAATGACGGCTAACCGTATTGTTCAACCTTCAAAGAGAGTATAACAGCAAAAAAATACAAACAAACCATTATAAAAAGACAAACATAATTAAAATCAGAACAATGGGCTTTCTAAAAGACCTTCGTATAAAAATAGTCGGTAAACAACAATACGGGTGGACAGGGAAATCCCTTAAAGGGCCTGCCTGCGGCCAGAAACTACCAGGCGACAAGAACATGCGAGGAGATAAAAAAGTAACGTACCATCACTCATAATCAACGCCGTGCGAAGAACAAAGCGAATAACACAACGAGAAAGATTATATCAGAGGAACAGTGCGATGCAAGAAAAACTGTACACAAAGACTGAGTAATTAATATGAGTTGGAATAAGAAGAAAAAAAATACTGCAAAGGATGCTTTCAAATTCAAATAAGATAATTTTGCAAAGGCTTATATTATAACGAACAATAAAAAAATTGCAAAACGCTTTTATCTGCATCACAATCAGACAAAAATGTTGAGTTATGAGTAAGTACTTAGTATGTAAAACGTTGCATTGGCATTCGTCTGTCGTACTCACAAAGCGTAGGACTTCCACGAAAATGAAACACAACGAGGCTGCGAATGCATTTTATTGTGCTTTCGAAACTAGCTGAATAATTCTGAGGAAAAAATTTAATTAAATAATAATTTCTGAATTTAATAAAGGTGAGAGTTATTCTGTCTGCTTGTTGGCTGATTGGTCGATTTGCACGAATTTACTCGCCCGAAACGAGTCAATCGTCGTCACTTTTAAATAATAACATTTTTTCTATAGTAATAACATCATTAATTGCGATATCCATGAAACTAACAATAACTAAGTAAAGTAAATCTCTGTGCCTAGTGAATATGAGTTACCAGGAAAACAGGAGCAATAGGGATTAATTTTTAATTTTCAATGAAATATGAGATCAAAGAAGGTTCATTAGCATCAGTAAATGTTTGAAGTTAGACTTTCTTAATCTACTCTAATCGACTATTTTAGTATAGGCTTGGATTCAAAGTATATCTAATCATTTTAAAGTCGGAAAACACCATATTTGTTCGACGTAGGAAAATTCTTAGAAACTACACTGTAGTTCAACGATATCCTTACAGCCCATAAAAGGGTACACCCTAATGACGTAGTCATATAATAAAGCTTTATGTTACCCCAATATTCCCTGACCTTACGGGAAGAAAACTCCAGTGAAAAGTAAGTAATATAGCAGCTGTATAAGGCACTTTGGCTGCCATTGTTTCAGCCCTGCGGTAAAGCTCAGCGTTATCCGCCATACGCGCGTCATCTGTTTTGATTACCTTCCCAGTAACGCGTTATATTATTTATATTGCAGTTACGGGACCAGAAGCACTATGTTAGGATATTATGGGATTATTTTTAAGTAAAATAGTGAACAAGACAGTTTTTATGAAAAGTATAATATAATGCCGAATAGTACGGATACGCCAACGGATGGAAATTTGTCAACCCCACATGGCTCACATATTTATGTGGCTTTGTGGGGGAAATATTTTTAGACCATGAGGATCCTTTATAAGATACTCCATTTCCTTGTCCGTGGGATCGTTCATATGCTATCAATCTTGAGAGTAGAACAGCCAGCCACACACGGTACAGATTTCAGATCTGTCGGATCTGACCGTGTACGATGGCCTTAGAGGAAAATGCGAAAACTTGAATGAAATCGTTCAGCGCAACACGTGTGTTGCCGACTCACTGGCGCGGATTACCTGCCGTGTGTTACCTTATTTGTGTGGACAGGGCTGCTACACCGTAAAGTCTGCTTGCACCACATACCAAGGCATAACATTTGCAAAAAAAAACCCGCATGGAACATTTGAACAAAAAAAAACAACTGACTTCAAAAAAAAAACACTACAAAGTGAAAAATAACTTTAATTTCGGAAGTCGGTGTCTTTGGTTTTCAGTTTTCGTTCTTTGTCACCAACTTTTCACGTTGTAGTGTATTTTTTTTTATAGTCGGTTGTTTTTTTTTGTAAAAGTTTTTATTTTTCACTTTTTAGTTGTGGTACCTACCCCACACAAATTCGTATACCACTACCTGCTATGTAAATAACAGTAACAGGAAGTTATCATAATATCATTCACATACTATGTTGGAAAAAATACGTATTATTGAAGCTAACTCAAAAACTACTCAAGCAAAGTTAATAAAATTTATATGGGACCACCTCTGAAGTATGATCTACCAAACAAAAAAGAATCATCAAAATCAATTCATAATTGGCGGAGTAATCGCGTAACAAACATACAAAAAAAAAAAAACATACAGTCGAATTGAGAACCTCCTCCTTTTGGAAATCGGTTAAAAACACGACACGCTGCAAATATGTAGTTGCCTGAAGAATGAACCGAATCCGTTAGAAATACTCTTGAAAATCCACAAAAGATCGCGTGGTAGAAAAATATGGATGAGACTCGCACAGACCAGGGAACCGTGACACAAAAAGGAGGAGCCATTTACTCAGAGCCACAATACTTAGAATTTAGCAAAAAAAAATAATAGGCAGCCCTATTGGTAACCGCCAAAGACGTAGGTATCTATGTCTCCATTTGCACCCGCGTGACTAATGTACCGTGCTGTCGCTAGGTGTGGAGAGCACATATTTCTGCAGCAAACGTGTCATTTCTACAGCTCTTTATGAGCTGAACTGAGCTTAAGTAGCTTGGTTTTTTTGAGGTATAATGGTATAATGACAGCGAATTTTCCGTTTTCTTTTGAAATTATGAAATTGGTTGATTGCTATTGAATACATAATTTTAAAGCTATTCCATCATCAGATTATGACCAAATGACAATGGGTCCAACTTGAAAGTATACCCTTTCAAACAAAAAAAGAATTTTTCAAATCGGTCCAGCTGTCTTCGAGTAATCGGGGAACATACATAAAAAAAAAAATATCCCGACGAATTGAGAACCTCCTCCTTTTTTTTGAAGTCGGTTAAAAATAAAATAATTACAATTCTATAACGTATAAGTTTTACATTTCTAAAACTTCTTTGCCAAATTTTCCAAAAATCTAAACAGCTTCTTTTTATGTACATAATGGTTTATTTCTATAAACGCGTATTTCCTCTTATTAGATAATCTAAACGAGCTTTTTCTTTATGTAGATAAAACTTTAGGAAAATATAAATTTACCGTGCGTCCTTTTCTTATAAAACGTATTATCAATAACCTTCTGCCTGTTTTCGCTCCCCTACGATTAATGTACGTTGTACACCTTTTTGTATCAAATACGAGATTTTCATGAGCTTTTTATAAGATGAGAATGAACACCTGTGTGTGAGAGGCATAATAACATTGTTAGAGAAGAATTTTTTGAAGGATTTGTTTGTACTACATTAAAAACATAAAAAATTACAAGCTTAAAAACATTCTTCATTGGATTATTTCACAAATCCTTCATGAAAATAACGATATGCCAAACAAATAGTTCGTTTCAGAATTTTTTCCCAACGCAGTAAACATAAACATAGGTACATAATTTACACGTTGTTGGTCTGTTCCCGTAAATAAATCTGGCATCGTCCCTGTGCAACGATTTGTCACGATATTTGACATAAATATTACGAACGAATCGCATCGGCAAAAAATTTGAAAAATCGTTGGTATGTAAACTTTTTTACAAATATGCATGTAAACTATCGTATATTACAGTTTTGTGATTTGTCCGTGATAAATGGTGATTTGTAAATATGTTCGCTTTGTTAGGGAGAATTGTTTGTATGATAAACTAAAGGCGAAACTAAAATATTGCGCATGGAAAATTCATTTATGTTTTGGTTATCCAGAGTTTTTTATTATCAATGCAAACAAAAATGAAAATATGTTCAGTTCCACGAAAGACC
Organism: Agrochola lychnidis; assembly: GCA_963680765.1. NCBI lineage: Eukaryota > Metazoa > Arthropoda > Insecta > Lepidoptera > Noctuidae > Agrochola > Agrochola lychnidis. Next base: position 25,421,215 of record OY796853.1, read on the forward strand.
AAAAGTAGTTAACAAAAATCATGAATAAAATAATGTTTTTCAACAATTAAAACGTCTAACTAAAACCTCAACCACGCAAAACTTTAATTACTACACGAACATAACTAATTACGCAGAAAAAATAATTTGAAAAGGTTTTCACTAAACAAACCAGACCTAGTGGAAATTAATTTATCCATTTTGAAGCCATCTGTCTTGCTAAAGAACAAAAGCAGTTGACATGCACTATGTCCGTATGCTTCCAACATGCCAACGTATTTTATAATAAAGCCTAATTGGAGTCAGCGCACTAAATATTATAAAAGCTTGCATCCATTAGTTGTACCGTATTTTAACAACACACAATGATAAATGTGGCTTGCGGTACAAATGCCGTGTGGTGTTGGCTCCGAAACAAATATACTTCTCGTGGATATCGTAAAAACGAATGCCAACTTCATCATTTTTTTTTATGAAACTCGAATATTTTTTGCGAATGTAAAGACCATCGTAGCAATCCATTAGCCATTATTGAAGCGATCTATGGGGATTTCGTGGACTTCAGTAAAATGCGTAGGTAAATACTTAAATGCGCTGCAGGCATTTTCTTTAAATTGTATAATTTGAAGAAGAATGTTGATGACGTTGAAATAAGAAAGGTGTCTTCCTACAATATTCCGATTCTATAAATCCGATTCTGATATTTGACCAAAAGCTAGCCATAGCTCCTGAAAAAGGGCATAAGGATCATCAATAATTGAAACGTACCTACGGTGCACAAAACAATACTTATGGATAAGTACATAGTAACCAAATTCATTAGTAATTTGTTGTTGTGTTCAATTATTATTCGCACGCAAAATAAACGACTTATCCTACCACATAACTCTATCAAAATAAAAATATAACGGTCCACCACTTACATCTTAAGCTGACGTATGTTATGCCTCTACGAGAGCTCATATATTAAAATAAAGTCTTGTTTGGCTCAGCGCTCGCCAAATAACGCGGTATAAAACAGTACATTACTTTTGCAGTAATTTGACAATACGCGCACCACAGCAGCATAGTTTGCCAGGATGCGTTGACTGCATTTTGATCTATTAGTACCTATTTCGTTTACATATTTATTCTTACGCTGAATTTCAAGAATAAGAGGTTTCTTTGTAAAAGGTTACAAGTAATGTTAATAGATGTTTTAACGTCAAAAAATGTTTGGTTAAGCAGGCGTTAATCATTACTTAGCTTTAAGCAACTTATGTAAATATTATTATTGTTTTAACGTTGAAACCACACATTCTGTTTTCTTTTCCCGTCATTTCTATCATAATCAATATCAGGAAGATATGCATAGATAATCCTACCTACATAGATTGTTCTGGAACCACCAACGTTGTTAGCATTTAGATGGTGATGTAATAATATTTTAGTAGATTCCAATAGCTGGCACAAGTCATTAGTGCCATAATGCTGGCAATTGAATAGCATATGTAGATAACAGACATTATGCCGTACACGTCTGAAATTGCATCAATAGTCGTTATACTGAACGAAATTTGCAATAGGTATCAGGACATCAGGAAGATCAAGTAGTCGGATTCTTTGATGATCATTGATTACACTATAATAATTTATTGACTTCACAAGTGCAGAACAAAGACCTCTTATATTGAGGAAAACTATCTGTGATCATCGCACTCGAGTGTTGTAGACGTCTCCTACATCACATGCATACCTGCTACCGAGAACAGCAAGATTAAACTAAGTTCCTAATTTTCAAAGACTTATCTTCTTAATATATATAAATTACGTGTCACGTTGTTTGTCCGCGATGGACTCCTAAACTACTTAACCGATTTTAATCTAATTTGCACACCGTGTGCAGTTTGATCCAACTTGAAAGATAGGATAGGTAGGGTAGGTAGGGCAGGTAGGGCAGGTAGGGAAGGTAGGGAAGGTAGGGCAGATAGGGCAGGTAGGGCAGGTAGGGCAGGTAGGGCAGGTAGGGCAGGTAGGGCAGGTAGGGCAGGTAGGGCAGGTAGGGCAGGTAGGGCAGGTAGGGCAGGTAGGGCAGGTAGAGCAGGTAGGGAAGGTAGGGCAAGTAGGGCAGGTAGGGTAGTAAGTGATAAAGATGGTCAACCCCAAAAATTTATATGACAAAACAACGTTTGCAGGGTCAGCTAGTTTAAATTATAACTTTCCAAAAACAATGAAATGACATAAAAGGCCGTTCAGATTAGTGTTTAAGCTTTAAAAGCTTCTATAATTTAGAAATAACATCAGCGTAGTGCTTAAAGCTACGGTACCTACTAACTGAAAGAAAATCTTTTTATAAAATAAAGTTAGAACTGTTATTGTAGTATATTGTGGAAGTAATCGTTATTCCCATAGACAAACACAAAAACAACAAAAATCTAGTAACACAATATTCTTTAAGCACTCGGAACGTTCCAGACAGTGTACAAAAAAGAATACCTAAGCAACTGCAATTAACAACCACTTTTTAATACAAAAAGTTGATTGCCTTCCCATTCACTCCATGCAAAACTGCATATGTGTGAAAGAGACAGGCGCAACATTGTCGGCTCGCATCTGCGTCCCCACTTACAGTTTTTCCTGCATTTTTCCCACCTACAGGGTTTTTTATGCTAGTATGTTGGTTATGCGGTATTCTGATTAATGCAAAAACATTAGATGCTGTTTAAATACTTATTATGGTATTTTGAAAAAAATATACACATACATACATAAACTCACGCCTTCTTCCCATGGGGGTAGGCAGAAACTACAGAACGCCACCTGCTACGATCCTTACATAGTCCTTTTGCCTCGTTTACGTTCATACATCTGGTCATACACGCACGCCGGTTGGAGTACTACGCACCTGGCCTTTCTGAAGAACATCACCAATAAGGTCAGAATATGTCCTCCTAGGGCGTCCCCGCCCGGCCTTTCCCTTTACATCAGCCTTGTAAATACATTTTGTTAGTCGCCTTTCATTCATTCTCTCAACATGCCCAAACCATCTCAGCATACCCTTTTCAATTTTTGTCACTACATCTTCTTTTAAATCACACCGCTGTCTTATCACATCATTCCTCAGCCTATCATTCATAGTCAGGCCACACATGCTTCGCAAGGAACGCATTTCCACAGCATTTATTCTACTTTCATGTTGTTTTTGCCACACCCAACATTCACTACCATACATAAGCGTGGGCACCAGCACACCATTGTAAAAATATATATTTGTAAAATCTTATATTCTTGTTACCTACTTGAAAGGTCAGAGATTACAAGCAGGAAATTACTGTAAATTACCTACGCTTTATTATAAACGACTTATTTAGTAAATCGCTACCTGCAATTTAAATTTTAATCATCTTAAAAAAACCAGCCAAGTGCGAGTCGGACTCGCACACGAAGGGTTCCGTACCAACATACAATACTTTTCAAAAAACGCCGAAAACACGTTTCTTGTATGAGGACCCCTTTTACTTTATCTTATTGAAGTGAAAACTTGTTTAGACGCGTTGGGCATTTTTGAGATGGGACTAAACCATTGATTTCGCAACACCGTTACGACACCAGCTTTTGACTACTAAAAAGACATCAACGCGTTGACTACCGCTGTGCCAATTTTTCTTCAAGTTTTCACTTCTGTCGGCACTCCCGGAGTGCCACAGTTTTTTCTTTTTTTTTATATTATTTATTGTAACAGCGGCAATATAATTTTCACTTTATCTTATTTTTATAATTTATTGATAGAGCAGCAATAGAAATACACAATATGTGAACAACTTCAACTATCTACCTATTACTGTTCATAAGATACAGTCCGCTGACAGACGGATGGACACCGGACGCTTAGTAATAGGGTTCCGTTTGTCACCCTTCGGGTACGGAACCCTAAAAAGCAGCTTAAATGCGAATTCAGAGCAACGGTCATAATTGAAGTAAGTAAGTCAGGATTTTAATTACCAATATCACAAAATTGAGTAAGCCAAACTCGACCTCAGAGCAATTTGACCAACCCCGTCTGTTAAGAGTCACAATAAAATTTATTGCCAGCTCTAAAATATATCTTAAATTCTTAACTACACAAAAGCTTGTCTCTCCTATCTACCAATTTTCAAAGAGAAAATTGTCTTGAAAAGATCTCAATCGAACAGATTTAAAGCCATGTTATCAAGATACGTATAAAATAATGGATTTTTCCGACTATCTCTGCTCCGTAATTTAGTGCCTGAAGAGCTTGTGGCTCAGTAATAACAGCCGCATGAGTCGATTTATCAAGTTAAGCTACGCTTGGCGGGGTTGGTCCGCGGATGGGTGACCATCTTAACATACCGAGACTAGGCGACGGATGCGTCAACGAAAAACTTAAAATAATTGAGTATTTTTTTTTTAAATGCACGCACGGTAATGCCTGCGGATCATTTTCTGTGTTATTTAATCATATTTATTCATAAAATTGGTTTTAAAGTAGCATTATATTCTAAGTACTGTTTGTTTTATTTTATTTTGTTATCTATTTTTATTTACTTCATTAAACCTAGCTTGGTTTCCGTACGACTTTTTCGGGTGACCACTGAAAATCAGCGCTGTGCTGTGGGTCCCCACAGCACAGCGCTGATTTTCATCATGCTGAGTGGAAGGCTTTTTGTCACAGTCATGACGCATGACGTGCCAGCAGCTGCCGCATATTGCTGTGTGCTCGTGATAATATTTAAATCTATTGTTTTATTTTATTTTTCTCTTCTTTTATGCACGTGTTTCTGTAACAAATAAACTTATTTTTCTTTCTTTCTTTCTTTCTTCCGTGCCTCGGAAAGCTCGCTAAGCAACGGCTTAGCGAGCTTTCCGAGGCACGGAAGACCAACGGGACCAACGGGTCCCAGCTATCATTCGTGGATCTTTGACAATCGTTACGGGTCGTCAGAAGCCCGGAAGTCTGACAACCAGTTTTACCAAGGGATATCATATTACCCAGTTGCTGGGTTGTGGAGATCAGATAGGCAGTCGCTACATGTTAAATACTGATATTCAGCTGCATTCGGTCAAACTGGAATCCGACCCCAACATAGTTGGGAAAAGGCTAGACAGATTAATTAAGACCCAATACACGATCATAAACGGAAACACGCTAGTGTTCCACTTTTCCCCGCGTTACCCTTCCATTACTCTATTATGATGAGCGAATGTTTTGTCGTTTGCACGCCTCTCTGCCTGAATTATACGTTTTTGTTATACTTTTCATTAAAAATATATATTTTTACTTGACATTTCGATAAAACGCGGTGCTTAACGGTTGGGTTAAAATAACCTTTCTATTCTGTGAAGGCTTTTATTTGTTTGAAGTAGTATTTTGTGCTTTAAAAGTAAATAAACCATTTTTTTCTTAGTACGAACGAGAGCTAATATTTAAAAAGGCATTTTCTATTGAATGTCAAGCTAAGTTCTACTTAAACTTAGTGTTACTTATCGTGTTATGGATTATACCTTAGACGTTATTTTATAACTTAGTTACTTTTTGATGTCAAAGCTAATTTGCTAGAGTGAATTTGCCATAACGTTTGATTAAACTTTTCAAAAGAAATGATCTAATAAAAAGTAACTTAAAAATTAAAAATAATAAGAATTTTCACTGAAAACTTTTCTCATAAGCCGTGCTTTTCCTTTGATTGTTAATTGTAGCAAACATTAAGAGGTATTTGTACTAACACAGATAGAGCCACAGACCGAGCAGATTGGACAGACAGACAGCCTGACATAGTGGACTGTCCATCTGTAATTCACTGCTATCAGTAACAGTGAGAACTAGTGAGAATTACCATAACATAAGTAATATTCGTAAATACGTAAGACTGAAGTCGTTGCGTTGCTTGACCTACTTACCCACATTTATCGAACCTAAATCTAATAATGCTTATGGAGCGCGGACTTGGGAATGCATGCTACCATAAAATCTGTAATGCAATAAAACATTGAATTAATATAATATAATAATATTTATTAACAATAAAGTTTGATACAACTTATTTATCCTAAACAAAAACACAATGTACAGAGTTAAGAGCATTTTAAAGATAGAGTTAACGACGATGTCTGTGCTAGTATTAACTGTGTGACAGACATCGGCGCCTTCCTCCTACAATCATGGTTTGCTATTCGTTTCAATATAATGACACAAAAATAGTCCTTGTACAAATTAAGTTTCGGTCATTTTAAGTATTAAAATAATAAAAAATTGAATTGAATGTAATTAAAAATAATTTATTTACTTTTATATTAAGGCATGCAAGGAAATACGTGAATGTGTGTGTGAATGTTGGGGTGTGTTTGCGTGTGTGTGTGTGTTGGGGTGCGTTTATGTGTGTGTGTGTGTATTGGGGTACGTTGGTGTGTGTGTGTGTGTTGGGGTACGTTTGCGTGTGCATGTGTGTTTGTGTGCGTTTGTGTGTGTGTTTTAGCGCTTATTATTTATGAATTCCTGGCAAACAGTCTTTCAGTGTCATCGTAAGTAAGACCCTGAAGGTATTCGCTTACTACGGTCTTACACTTGTATTTTGGAAGGGGATAAATGTTACATATTTTGTTAATTACATTATAAAGGCGTCCACTCAAACTCAAATAGTTTCGACTTGCCAGGGCAGTTTTTATTCTGACAGGAGGGCAAACAAGGTCTTTACGTCGTTTATTTAGAAGCAATTTTGAGTCATACTTAAGGGAGGAATGCTTACGAAGGATTATATTGAGTGCACAGAGTTTCCTGCAAGTGAGTACAGACATGTCCTTGTATAATTGGGTTGTAGAGTAGCGATACGGTTTATGAAGCATCACCTTCAAAAGGGCCCTCTGCGCCCTCTCAAGGCGAAGCATAGAGGTCTTAAAAGTGCCACCCCAATAAATGCGAAGAACTGCTCAAAAGTATTAAAAATATACTTTCTAGATTGTAGTGAAATCTAAAATAAAATATGTAAATATACCTATGTACCTACCTAATTGTTAATTAATAAATATATTATATGTAGTGGCACCGAGTTGCCGTGTCTGGCCAAACCGCTGTTAAACCCGCGATGGTTTGTGTGGTATGTTTAAATTGTAATCATAAAACTACTTTTGTTTTTTGAATAATAAACAAAAAAAAACATGTGTCACCGTATCGTGTCATTCGCTCAAAATAAAGATTTTGATATGATTTGATAGCAACTAATTATCAAGCCAATTAACAATTGTTCTCACATATGTAATTTCAACACGAATGATGTAACAATATTTTGATTTAAAAGTGTCTGCCCGTTCTTCTCCATTTTTCTGACCGACCGACCCCTTGACAATTCAAAAGTACTTGTAATTAGTTTATTTGAAATAAATGCTTTGAGTTTGAGTTTTTTTAACGGTAAATCATACAAAAGTTGCATTGAAAAAAAAATACATGGCTTAGAATTCTTCGTAAATTTTTCAAAGGATTTTGTAAATCACAACTGAGCCGTTTCATGGGAGGCTCGAATACCGATCAGAGCTGCTAATAAAATCAATGGGATGACGTTGTAACTCTTGTTGAGAATAAAAACTGGGGCGGAAGATACGAGCAACGATTTGTATAGCTTGTAATGTAACAATGTAACTTTCTTTGAAAGAGATGCTTTGTAGGGAGTGAAAGACGGGTTACATTGCACTAAATTACTTTTTTCCGATTAATTTTAAACGGAGGTAAAAGATTACGTAACCATCAGCTTAAGAGTTTTGTGGAAACTAAAACTCTTTTTCGTTTTTTGCCACCGACTTCTGAAATTATTTTTCACTCCGTATTGTTTTTTTTTGGAAGTCGGTTGTATTTTTTTTGTAAAAAGTTTTTATTTTTCACTTTTTAGTTGTGGTACCTACCCCACACAAATTCGAATACCACTACCTGCTATATAAATAACAGTGACAGGAACTTATTATATCATCCACGTACTAAGTGGGAAAAAATACGTATTATTGAAGCTAACTCAAAAACTACCCCAGCAAACTTAATCAAATTTATATGAGATCACCTCTGAAGTATGACCTATCAAACGAAAAAGAATCATCAAAATCAATTCATAATTGGCGGAGTAATCGCGTAACAAACATACAAAAAAAACATACAGTCGAATTGAGAACCTCCTCCTTTTGGAAGTCGGTTAAAAAGAAAATTAAAGACTTCTGACAAAAGGTATTTACAAGGCAGAGGTGACTGGAAAAGCTGGGAGGGGATTCCCTTTTTTATAACTTCTCCCGCTCTGGGCGGAGCGGGAAGGCGTGACAGACTCTTACTGACTAAAACCCACCCGTGTTCCTTCAGTTGCCTGTATGTTGCCAGGGGCCACGGTATCCCCTTCGGACTTTCTTGCAACTCCGGCAGGCATCGGCCCTAGCAGACCACGTCAGTTATACTGATATCTCATTAAGGCGCGCGTGGAACAAACGCGCCATCAACCCGAGCCTGGTCCGGACGGCGAGCTGCCCATTGCTCACCGTCCGCAAGCCCGCGCCCGTGGCCGGGATCGGCCTGGGATTCCCGACGCGGGAGGGCATGCCCTAGAAGGACATACACATAATGACTTAATTGACCTTATTGGTGATGTTCTCCAGAATGGTCAGGTTCGTAGTGCACCCGACGTGCGTGATGACTGTGAACAAAGCAGATGGCGTTCTCCAGTTTCTGCCTACCCACTTCTGGAAGAAGCCGTGTGTTTATGTATATTACAATGGTTAAAAATTACATTTAAACTAACCATACTGTGTACCTACACAGTATGGTTAGTTTAAATGTAATTTTACCTACTTTATAATTTTCATTGACTAAAGTTCACTGCTGCTCAAAAGTTTAAGTTGCGACACCATCTTCCGCAATCCCTCTGCCCTAAATATGCTGAGGTTAAATTCCCCCATTTTACTTTATAATTTCCCGGCAATATTACTCAAACGGAAACATTATTCTTTCAAATTAAATACAGAACAAGAAACTCTTAACACTCCATAGGCCAGACTTAAGACTTCGACTTCCAAAGTCGGCGACTTTTGAAGTCTTGTCAAAATATTTCGTTGGGCACTACGAGCCGGCGAAGTTGGATAAACTTTTATTGTAGAATTTATGACAGTTGTTCATTCATTGTTTTAATGTCACTAAATCTACGAAACTTTGTTTGTTTCGCGTTTTATTTGACTTAGATATGCATGTGATATTTACGGCCGTATGGGAAAGATATAAAAGAATAAACAAACATTGTAAGATATAGCTACTTGGGGAGTTCTTGGCGATACACACTTTTTAATGTTCCAACCGAAAACTCTAATAAAATTGAAATGTGTTAGAGCCAACAAGAAGGTATAAAACCTCTTTTTATATTTAATTTTATTATTCTTAATTTTAAATTTTCATTTTTTTTTTTATATAGGCACAAAAAGTAAATAAATATTTTACAATATTTCATTATTTCTTTGCTTATGTCTAACAAAATGTATATTTTCACTAGTTCCTCTTTGCAAGCCACTGCTGGATACATCACAAAGCATTATAACCACAACTGTCATAATTTAAAAAAAAACTATTTAGATAGATCCGCAGTGGTAGCACGTCTTACGTTTTTTGCAATTCGCAGGTCAGTGTCAGATAGTATTTTCAAAAAATATATCTAAGTTAGATTTTTTCATATGGATATCATTTTTGATCAAGACATGTATTAATGATTAGAATGAGTAAATTCTGTAAACACATACTTGTTATGGTAGTGAATCATATTTTGATCAAGATACAATCTGACACTGACCTGCAAATTGCAAAAAAACGTAAGAAAATTTGAATTTCACGGGCTAACTTTGCGGATCCACCTTAAGACTTTTGCATCAGCAGGTACAAATACCGTTAATTAAAAACCGGCCAAGTGCGTGTTGGATCACGCAGAATGAAGGGTTCCGTAGTTGGGATGAATTTATCCCAAGCACAAACTTAACATTGTAGTTGAGAAACATGTTCTCCCTACGGAATGTATGGGGTAACATGCATTTTTGCAACTACAAATGTAAGTTGGTCAATTATTACTCGTTAACTTGTAAGTAAGTAAGTAAGTAAGTAAGTATTTATTTGCAGAGCTTACTTAGCTGTGATAGTTTTCCTTTTAATTTCGTTATATGTACCACTGCTGTGAGTTGTTTCACATATCCAAAACCAATCATTTAGCTGGCAGGGTGGGGGGATACTTGACTCTAACAAAAATTGGCAATTTAAAGCTTAATATTTCGCAAAAAGATCCCTGAATCCAAAAATGGTTTTCACAATATCATCATCATATTTTTGAACGACCTTTTCAACGACACCCCCACCATGGAAAAGACGAGAAAAATAACATCTCCACTTTATAAACAGGCTGGAATGAAAAGTTTCAACGCAGGGGGGTTCAGAATCATGTCCTGAATCCATGGTAACAGTTTTCGCGTCGATGTTCCTGCCACCCTGTAAAGGGGTGTACACAAATTTTTTTTTTTCATGATTATATTTTACCACTTTATCGGCGTGATTAATATACATATATGTACCCATGCCAAATTACAGCTTTCTAATACTAACAGTCTCTGAGTTAAGCCGCGGACAAACGAACAGACGGACATGACGAAAAATAACGCTGTCAAAAAACTGAAGATTAAAATTTTGATTAATTAGAAGTTACCCAACTCTGTAAGTATGTATGTCAAAGCTTTGTCAAATAAAATGCGATCAAAATAGCCTAAGACCTAAGTATTTCTAAGTAAGAGCTAGACGCCTAAAAAATATATCATAAGCTGTCACAAAACTTATTTAGAAGCTGCCACTCGCCGTTTCTAGGAATAGATTAATAGAACCAAAAAAGTTTTTCTCATGCGAAACAAGGGTGACCTTTCATGTGAATATCTACTTAGAAGTTAAAAGCCAAACGATTTCATCTAAACTAATATTATATATATTCATGAGTAAAAAGGCAGTTGATGTCTAAAAAGGCTGGCTGTTCACAATGGTGTGCTGGTGCCCACGTCTATGTATGGAAGTGAATGTTGGGTGTGGCAAAACAAGCATGAAAGTAGAATAAATGCTGTGGAAATGCGTTCCTTGCGAAGCATGTGTAGTCTGACTATGAATGATAGGCTGAGAAATTATGTGATAAGACAGCGGTGTGATTTAAAAGAAGATATAGTGACAAAAATTTAAAAGGGTATGCTGGTTTGGGCATGCTAAGAGGATGAATGAAAGGCGACTAACAAAAGGTATTTACAAGGTTGATGTAAAGAGAAAGGCCGGGCGGGAACGCCCTAGCAGGACTTATACTGACCTTATTGGTGATGTTCTTCAGCAAGGCCAGGTGCGTAGTACTCGCAACCGGCATGCGTGTATGACCAGATGTATGAACGTAAACGAGGCAAAAGGACTATGTAAGGATCGTAGCAGGGCGTTTTGTAGTTTCTGCCTACCCCCATGGGAAGAAGGCGTGAGTTTATGTATGTATGTACATTTATTGTAATAAAGAGAAAAGATTTGATTTTTTGTATGTTTGTTTGTATTGGATAAACTCAAAAACAGCTCAACCAATTTTTTTAATTCTTTTACCTTGAGAAAGCTACATTACCAGCGAGTAACATGGGCTATATTTTATCGACTTCCATGCGAACGAAGTCGCGGGCAGTAACTAGTCCTAACTAATATAAAAAATGCGATATTGAGTTTTTTTGTTTGTTACGCTGTCACGCTAAAACGGCTAAACAGATTTGGATGAAATTTGGCACACGGGTAGAACATGACCTGGATTAGGACATAGAATACTTTTTATCTCGGTAATACGTTCCCGTGGGATAATTTGTGAGATGCACGCGGGTGAAGCCGCTGGCAAAAGCTAGTTCTTTTTATATTATTTATTCTTCCATAATATTCCTCTATTAAAGTTCCTTAGAAAACTTTTAGTATGACAGATTGAAATGTTTATGTAGTTAGAAAACTTTTATTATCATTTAAATACTTAGTTTAAATTACGTCTCTTGGAAACGTCTCTTGTGTACTTTATGTATGTAAAACACAAAAAAAAAGTAAATTTAAAAAATCTAAAACCCGAGTGCATAAAAAGTTTATTATTTAAAAAAATGGAAATAAGATGACCTACTTCTGTCTCCAATCCCGCTTAAAAGCTATAAACAATATCATGCAGTCGGAGGAATCTACTTAAATTTTATAACAATAAAGATGAATCTAACGAGATATCATTTATCAAAATCGGTTCAGCCATTAAGTAGTTAAGAGGAAACATAGGGACGTACATACATACAGGTTAAACACATAACCCTTCTTTTTTGGCTTCGCCGCAGTCGGGTAAAAAGTAAGTGAAATTGACAGCAGCAACAGACGTTGTGGCATGAAGCGTTCTATAATTTCTGCTTACCCGGGAGAAGAAAGCGTGAGTTTACGTGTGTGTATTATATCCTATACTATTAATTGAGCAATATTTGTAATCACGTTCTTGAAAACGACTCTAACGATTTCAATGAAAGTTGCAATATAGGGGTTTACGGGGGCAAAAATCGATCTAGCTAGGACGCACCTAACGTAACCTAACCTAACTGGGAAAATTTGTTTTTTCTATTTTCAATTTAATAATTTATAATTATTCTGAATTTATTTTTAATATTATTGTACCTACTGTAGCTATAAAATTTGTACGCTACTGGCAAAACATAGAGAGTCAACTGAATTTTTATTGAAGACCAAATGTATGTTCCTGTTTTTAACAAATACATATTCATTCATTCATACATTCACCTGAGCAAAACTCGTTCACCCAGGTACTAAATCTGAATCGTCATATAACACGTAAAAATACTGCACATTTTTTTATACTGTCCTCTGAAGGTACTTTTTATTCAACCGCAAATTAACCAACACAACACAAAGAGTAATTTACAACCACAAAGTGCGTATGATTGTCATATAATGCCCGGGAAGTGTTGGCCCAACATACATTGTGGGGAAACTTTAGCAAAGGGCCCGACTTACTCTTTCATGGTTTAACTTGGTAACTTCGTATAAACAGCCGTTCAGCGGAGTATAATGAAGCAGGGTTTAACTGTGCCTCGGTTAGTTAAACTAACAAATATTTTACATTAATAGTTTTTAGAAGGAAGGTCCTAATAGTAGTTTACAATATAATATCGCCTGCAGCGGGTTACCAAGTTACCATAGACTTATAGCAGGTCAACATACACGGAAAGTCAAATGTCATGCGATTTTGTACCATGTGCAGTCCAGATGTTGACTGTCACCTTAACCTGTCCTGCATATCACTCTTGCAAAGTTGTAAATGGTTATGGTACCCTGGTTGTTGATGAAGACTACCACGATATTGCTGTAAGTAAGTGCCCCATATTCGATATGTGGCCAAAACTTCGAGAGACCAGGGAAGCATGACATAAAAGAGGGGATTCCTATACCTATTCAGTAGCGAATACATGATAGCTCCTACAGTATTGTAGCATCCTAATTTCTCATTTAAGTTGTTTGTAGAATTAACATAAACAACTTTAAATATCTCGACATCAGATTCAATTACTATTTGTTGTCTGTCGTGGTTTTAATTAGTACTGGCACTAATCAACTGATTAAAGCTCTACTTACTTACCAATTGGAGATAAAAGCGTGTCTGTACATAGGCAGGTATATAGTGTTTTGTATAAAGAAAGAAAAGCATCTATTTGGACACAGTTCGTGAAAGACAAATAACAAAATTAAAAATAATGTTTTAACAACAATAGTGTGTGTCTCACGGCTGCGCCAAAAAGGTAGTCCATACGTGCTATAAGTACTGGAGTGTGAACTCGCAATCGGAAGGTCAATAGAACTACTCGTAGATCTACGACCATGGTACTACTAATAATCAAATATGTTGACGATAGTAACGATCAATTTTTTTTTATTTGGAATAATAATTACTAGTGGTCTCCCAGAGGTCGATTTTCGACCATAGAATAGAATTATCTTTATTCAAGTATCGTATGACTCACAAATGATAAATAACACAACAATATTAACAATAAAAAAAAACTGACACAAATAGTAGTGGATCACCGCTATGACAACCCATGTGAGATGGCACAACAGCGACCCACGAAAACGCAGTCAAGGTGACTTGAAATCATGCTTAAGATACTGTTGGAGCTGCTCCACACCCTGCACACCATAGAAGCGCACCTTTTGCGCATGGTTGTGTAGAAACAATCCACATGCGCATCCCCGATGCACTACAGAAGCGGGGCAGCATCCTAAACGCGTTATTATACTGAACGCGGAGAGCGTTGTACGATCTTTGCGTATATCTAGCCCACAGGCTGCTCGTGTAAAAAGGCGTACAGTAGGCTCGAAAGAGTGTTAACTTAACAGAAAGTGAGCATCGTGCAAAACCTGCGAGCCAGCATGTTCGCTCTAACCTACAACGCTCTCCGCTCCCGTTCAATATCGTCATCGTCTTTGAGATTCATTTAAATTTTAAGTTTGATAGAATAGTTTAGGATAGTTCATACTAATTCCATGTATCATCATCATCAGCCTATAAATGTTCCCACTGCTGGGACACAGGCCTCCTCTCTGTGAGAGGGAGTGGGCCGTAATCCACCACGCGGGCCCAGTGCGGGTTGGTAGATGTCACATGTCTTCGTATTTTCGGCTCTAGGACATGCCGGTTTCCTCACGATGTTTTCCTTCACCGTTTTGAGAGCAGTGGTGATGAAATAATTTACACAAAGTAAAGCGCCTGTCTGGGTTCGAACCTACGACCTACAACTCGTAAGTCGCGGCCGTTACCACTGGACCACCACTGTATTTCCATGTATTAATTCCATGCTAGTAATTCCATGCTGGATAGTCATAATTCTAAGGTAGCCAGCCATCTTTAACCATAAACAAAAGAGTGTGTGTTTCAAGCGCACGGTAGTGTGTAATGTTTTTTAAATTTATTTCTAATACATATTAAATAAAAATATTAGCTTTTTGCACTCCTTCTCCATATAATTTCATACTCCTCTGTCCGCGTTATTTTCCTAAAAAGGAGTACAATGTTTTTGCTTCACGATAGGTAGAACGATAGGCCACATTTACCTACACAATGCAATTTTCTTGCCTATGACACACAATCAAATTTCAGAAACAAACACTTAAAATCAAATGATGTACTGAAAGGGTCACGATACCAGAAAGTCATCATCATCTGCACCGTCTAAACACTGTTTAGATGATGTAAGTCATTTGTTGCCAAATAAGATGCATCGTTTAAAGCAGTCTGAAGGATATGATACAACCATACAGAAAGATATAAATAAAACCACAATATCATCGCAGATGGACGCGATAGTACTTCAGGATGATCTATATCGTTTGCAGGAATACTGTCGAAGAAATAAACTGGATCTGAATCCTATTAAATGCTCGGTTATAACATATTCTCGAAAGCGCTCCACCATAACCACATCTTACACCTTAGGTGGTCAAGTACTACCCAGATCCAATTCTATCCGTGATCTGGGGGTCCATCACGATTCCAAACTCACCTTTGAATCACATGTAGATGCAATTGTTGCTAAGGCATCGAGATCACTGGGTTTCATAATGCGGCTATCCAAGTGCTTCACTCAAGCCAAAACCTTAAAAATCCTATACTGTACTTTTGTCAGAAGCCATTTGGAATACGCGTCTGAAATATGGAATCCGTGTTACCACAAATACATTGATCGCATAGAGAACATCCAAAAGAGATTTATAAAGTACTTATGCTACCATCAAAGAGTACCGTATCACTCTGAAAATTACCTTAACCTCTGTAAGAAATATCATTTATTGCCCCTTATTAATCGTCGTGAGATCTCCGACTGTGTTTTTTTACTAAAGATCTTTAATAATAATATTAATAGCCCTGAAATTCTATCTAAATTTTACTTTAACATCCCCGGAAGGTCGAAGCGGTCCAATCCCCCGCTCCGTGTGCCGTTTGCTCCGAATAACTACAGGCAGAACTCATTCCTTGTGCGTGCAAGCAGAAACTTTAATCGGGTATGTGTACAGCATGACTTCGATCCGTTTACAACAGGTGTATCTGTGGCCAGAAAGAGCTTGAGCCTTAACTTTTTCACCTGATGCGTGATATTGCTCAGATTATGTTAGCGTCAGTAGCCTAATTTTACCACATTTATTGTAGTATTGTATTATATTAGTATTCTTATGTATAGTTTTGTATAGCTTTGGCGGTTTATTGTTTTCGTTGGCAGTACTGTGGTGTTCACAGATTTCTTTTATTGTTATTCTGTTAATTATATGTGAAGACTTGTAATTGGCTGTCAGTCATATTTTCAAGCTATTAGTCTGTTTTGTTTAGCTGTAAGTCTTCCAAAGGAAATAAATAAATAAATAAATAAAAATACTTTTATTTAGCACAGATTAAAAGGTACACAATATACAAAAAAAAGGTCAAATAGTGTAAAGTGCGATGTAAGAAATTAGCAGGGGAGTGCGTCACGCCTACGCCAAAAAAGCCTAGTTCAGCAAAACTGCCAGGCAATAAATACACGGTCAGTTCTACCTTTAAATCCGTCTAATCTGAACGTCTTCGCCAATTAAGTAAAAGAGAACGAGTCTATTGCCAATTTCATCAACCGGGCACAAATCTGAGACTCCTAGTTACTATTGAGAAATTCCTAATGGAAAGACCTAGTACCACTTTGCTCTAGGGATCGAACCAGAAACCTTAAGCTCTAATAGGCACGGGCGATTTTTGACGCGACGATTTTTAATCGCGCACTACATTTTCTACGCATTCGTTAGCGCCGAGAGATGAAAATATCGACGCTAGAAAGGCAAATTGTATTAACGACCATTGCTTAAACTGTTCAATAAATGGATTTGAAGTTTTACTTTTCACAAAAAAAATCATAATAAATTAACAACTGGAGTATTTTTGTTGAAATTCAAAATAGTTATTATTTAATATGTTTATTATTTAATTAGTAACTCAAAATATTTTTTTATGCCTTTTTGATCTATTTTTAGGAGATAATACAAGATTGTGAATAATCTTGGTCAGGTAAAATTGACTTAAGTCACAATTCCAACATTAGAAGTCCTGTAAAAAATGTTTTAACGATCGAATAGCTGCATACAACCTACAACTAAAGTATCTTATGTTCTATTCGGTAAACTTTAATATTCCAATAAAATGTTTTAACAGGCCGAGTTAGTCAACCACGGAAAACCAAAAAATCTAATGTTACTCATTAATCTTAGTTACGGTTAGGATCAAGGTATTATATCCCAATATTACTTTAGTTTTTAGCGGCAGGTAAAAATAAAATACAAAATAAAGAAGTATAACAATTGCAATTACACAACAGCACACTTCACAAAGTTAAACAGTTGATAAATAACAACAAAAACATAAAACAACTTGTTTATAACTTAAAAAAACTAAATCAAAAACGAGATTCACATTTATAATTAAATAAAAATACTACGTACTTTTTGAGATCAATCAGTCTAATAAAAATTATACAGATGTTCATATGACATGTAGTAACAAAACATAAAGCAACTTTTTACATTAATTTTATTAAACAAAAAACCACTCAACTTTGACATCAATCAGTTTTATGAAAATTATACAGATACAACAATATTAAACATAACTAGTATGTGCCTAGTAGACTCTTATAGGTACCTACTAGGTAGTGTAATAAAAAGTAAAACCATTTAACAAAAAGGTACTTGAATAACACACTGTGTTCAATTGCGAAAAAAAAATCACGATTTTTTTTAATAAATCAAATTTTGGTGAAATACCTAACTTATAAAATTGTATAATGGTCATTCACATGCGATAATGTACATGGTAAATATCCCATTTTAGTATTTACTATTTACCTAACTTCAATCGTCGACGTCTTCTACAAATCTGGCAACAATTCTTTAACGTTGCAAGTTTTCAAATTAAGATAGTCCTCATGATACCTACGTGTGTACTACCTCATGATAGCAAAGATTTTACAAAGCTTTACCAAATTAGCATAATTTGTATTTAGTAATAGGAAGTCTGTTTTTATACAAATTATCTCCTGGACACCTATTCTTACCAATAACTTCAACTTTTTTAGTAGCTGCTGTGTCATTTATGCTGTATTTTATTTATAAAAATATTATCTAAATCCTTTTTCTAAAATGTAACATACTTTTTTTTTGGTGGGAAATTATCAAATAACTTCTTCCGTTCTGGGCGGAGCGGGAGAGCATGTCTTACTGACTAAAACCCAGCCGTGTTCCTGCAGTTGCCTGTATGTTGCCAGAGGCCACGATATCCCTTTCGGACTTTCCCGCGACCCCGGCAGGCATCAGCCCTAGCGGACCCCGTCAGTTGTGCTGACATCTCTTTGAGGCGCACGTGGAACACAATGCGCCGTCGACCCGGGTCTGGTCCTTATCGAATGACGAGCTACCCATTGCTCACCGTCCGCAAGCCCGCGCTCGCCTACGGTGGCCGGGAATCGGTCTGGGATTTACGACGCCCAGGGTATCTCCTGTAGCGACTAGGGGCGTGAAGGCGCGAAGTTTGCCTCTCCCTCACGCGTTCTCCCTCACGCCTCCTCCTTCGCGAGCGTTACTCTCGCTCCGTACCATGGTCAGGACAAAGGCCGGATGCGAGAGATCACCGCCGCCGATCACGTCCACGAGGACACGGCGGTGCTCCGCCCAAGCCGGGCAGACCTCCACCGTATGCTCCACCGTGTCCTCCGGGCGATCCGATCCACACCATGGTGACACCCGGGCGTTTCCTCCCACCTTATCCGGAACAGGAACTTCCCGAAACATCCGTGTCCGGTGAGGACCTGCGTCAGGCGAAAGGTGAGGACTCCGTGGCGCCTCTCTAGCCACTCTTTATATAGGCGACTTATCGCTGCAATTGTGGCGTGTCCAGCACTGGGTTGCGACAATAACACTCTCTATGACGCCATGAGATCCCGCCGGAGCTCTGCCGCTGTGCCGTGATTTCTCGCGGCGTTTCGCCTCCTCGCGCCACTCCCAGATGTAAATGTAACATACTTGATTGCTGGTTTCCTCAATAATATTCGATTCGTCTGCTACTACGTTTTCGTCCTAAAGTAAAAACAAATACGGGTATTAAATGTAGGTAGGTATGGTAATAATTAGTTCTCAGTTCATGCATTTTGATTTGGTAGGTACTTTAATATTACACTTACCTGTTCACAGTCAGCTAAATATTGTTTAAACATTAATGTCCTTCTTAGTCTAATGGATCTAACGTTTCTTAATATCCTCTTGCATCGTTCGGACGCCGCTATAAATTGATGTCTGACTGTTGGTGTATTTAAGAGAAAACAATTTTCGAGTAAAGCGGGCAGTTCGTGCGTGATCACCGACATCGACAGTGCTTGGTTGACTGAAGCGCCATCACAACGTTCAGACCTTATTCGCACCAGTTCGCGCGCATAAAATGTGCTCCCGGAGTACAGCTTATCTACCACTATTTCACACAAAAAACTATTTTTTAAGTAAGCTTAACTTACTAAAATAAAAAACTTTGCTTAAATTAATGTAGCTTAAATGCTTACGATACATCAAAATTGTGCCAGGTAAAAATGTATGATCGACCAACTTGTTATTAAACATTGACGACAAAATGCGCTTAACGTCCAAATTATTGTAATTAGTAGAAAGGTACAGTGTTTTAACGAACAATAAACAAAAAATTATGCACAAATAAATTGTTTTATTTTCATGATTTAATAAAGTGGCCAACTAGTAAAACGGTTTATTGAAAAAACAATGAAAAAAATGATTTGGTAAAGTGTCATAAGATTAAATCTTTAATTAAACAAAATAAGCTAAATGAATTATGGCCAACTTACTAACGATATGTATGGTTTATGAAACAAATGACGAAAATGGTTGGATTTAAAACAAAATTCAATACGAAAATGACTGAAATCACCGTTGTATTAACGACCACAAAAGTGCTCAGATTTAAATGAAACCTAGACCATTCGAAAGAGAAAAATCTGCCGATTCCAACGATATAAATAACTCAATTTTGACCAAGGTGGTCGTTCATACAATATGCCTTTCTAGCGTCGAATATAACAATGCGCTTTTGACGTGCTGGCGATTTTTTATCGTGCAGTGGATTTTCAACTCTCGGTATTGAACCGAGAATTAGGAATCCAACAGAGTGTAGGTAAAAAAGCGCAATGTTGGATTTAAGTCAGTCATTGTTGTGAATAAAATAAGACTCACTGGTTTAGATAAAAGTTTTTTTAGTCACAACAATGACAACGCAATATCGATGGACTTGAGAAACAGATATCTTATCACAAAACCTGTTTACAAACATACTACTATTAATATTGCTTTCCTGTGCAATGCCCTATTATCATTTTGTAGGTATAAACAATATATTCTGCTGTATATCGGACGATCGCATATGAATTCTGATGGAAAAAAATAAAGTGGACAATTGTTTGGTAACTAATACGAGTTTAGCCCCTGCAATCGTGTATTTAATATCGTGTAAGAAATTATTAAAGTGAAACTTTTATTACATCGTCTCAAACTTTTTGGTCTGTGTGTTGCATGTCGCGTGACGGTCGGCCGCGGAGTAGGGATAAAGTGAAAGGCGCTTGTCAGAGCAGCCAAGGCCAATATGGCGCCTATAGAGGTTTCACTTTTACCGTGGTTTCATAAAACCACACAATCCTTTTTTTTATTTTCAGTTCAATTTATGAAGTTCAAGGTTTATGCAGTGCCTTCTTTTCCATTGGCCACTCTGGGCAGGTGCCCAAGATGGCCTCCTATTACCTGCCAATGTGTACCAAAAGAAAACCTCACTTGTCCCAGGCGAGGTGCCATAATTACACATCTTATATTAGGCGACCCAGGAACTTCTATTTCTGTATGAACGGTCAAAATAAAACCTAACCCATCCGAGGCGGGGTGCTATATAAACATGCTCGTTTTGCTCACTTACATCCTACATTCTCCAAAGGAGCCCCAATATCCTAACATGCCCAGGGCCTCCTACAAGTTAAAGACGGCCCTGGTATGATACGAGGTCTGATACAACTATCAAAGATCCACGAATAACAGCCGGGACCATCGGCTTAAGACCAGGCACTCCAAAGACAATTTCCACGCAAACTCCGCCCCCATGCAGCCCACCACTCCACTATGTGCTAAACGCTAACACATCAGTAATAAAGTTGAATATCGCGTGCGCTCTTTGGTCGTGTTCGAACAAGGAACTAAATGTCGTAAGTCTCAATTCTTATTTCGTTTATAACTAAAGTAATAATTGATCTAGAGAAAAAATATCTTATATTTGGATAATAAACTATATTTTCTTACTATCAATAATTATTTTAGACATAAAAGCCAAGTAATCTTGTTTTTGTTTCAAATAATCTTTAAAAAAGATATGATTTTCGAATAAAAAATTAATCGAGCGAAAATGTTCCAATTACGAAACTGTCTTATTTATGGAAAGAAAAAGGTCGAATAAATCATATTCTGAAGTTCCATTTTGATTGGGTGTATAACTTTTTTAGAATATTATTGCAAATTAACATACAATTTAAGGAGCCTCCTCTTAACGTGCTTTCCGAGGCACGGGAATATTTATTTCGTCTGTTCACTTCTGTTATTAACTAGTTTGTAATTGGTTGCACCTCACGCCGTCATTAAAATACTAGTGCTTGATATTCTGATTACTCATTAGTGATTTGAGTTTGTAATTAGCGACTTTTGAGTAGCGTCGTGGAGGATGAACCTTAGTCTTGAAAGAATAAACAAGTTACCTATACTATGTAGGTACTATATTACCTATACGTGTCATACAAACAATCTGTGACAAACTGTATCCCTCTATTTACTCTTCACTTACGTCTGTATGCCCGTGCGCAGTCGTAATAATCATTCGGCTCCCGGCGCACGACACATCAACATGATACTCGAAATATTATTATTTCTACTAACTACCCTAGTAGGGTACTACATCTATAGTTACATACAAACAAACAACTTCTTCAAACAACGAGGAGTGAAACATTTTCCAGGCGTACCGTTTTTCGGTAATATGTTATATTCAACGTTCATGAAAAAGCATTTTCTAGATGAACTTCAAACTATACATGATGCTTTTCCGGATGAAAAGTAAGTAATTTTACTTTTTTTGAAGTGAAAACTTACCATTGATTTCGCGACACTGTGACGACACCAGCTTTTGACCATTAAAAAGACATCAACGCGTTGATTACCGCGGTGCTAATTTTTTTTCAAGTTTTCAATTCTTTCGGCACTCCCAGAGTGCCAATGTTTTTTTTTTTACGGTAAGATGTACCTATACTAGGTATATCTTACCCCACATTTCTCCAGTTAAGTTTAATCCCATGTCATTGGAAAATAGTCTAACAATAATTGTTTGTTGATGCAGGTCAACAAACAATTATTGTTAGTCTATTTTATATATATAAAAATATAACGGGTAAATCAATACAAATCTGAATACGCTCTTTAATGGATTAATCATAAATATTTTTACGCTGAAAAATATTTCAAGCTGAGTCCCACAGGGATCGGTCCTGCGGCCGCATCTGTGAGACATCGGATACGACTGGGTGCTGTGCGCCGACCTCCCTAGCGGCGCTAGCGTCGTTTGTTACGCTGATGACACGTTGGTCGTGGCGCAGGGGAGGTCGCACCAGGTGGCGGCCGAACTAGCGACACGAGGGGTTTCAACAATCATCGACAGGATCCGGCAGTTGGGACTCGAAGTGGCCCTGCACAAGTCCGAGGCCATGTGTTTTCATGGTCCTCGGAATGCGCCACCGTCGTGTTCCCAGGTAACGGTGGGAGGGGTTCACATCGGCGTCGAGTAGACGGTGAAGTATTTGGGACTCGTCCTCGACACCCGGTGGAACTTCGTGGAGCATTTCCGACGTTTGGCTCCTGGACTGGAGTGGGCCGGGGCTGCCTTGAAGCGGCTCCTGCCCAATCTAGGGGGTCCAAATGCCTCCTGCCGGAGGTTCTATGCGGGGGTCGTGCAATCCATGGCCCTTTACGGGGCACCAGTGTGGGCGCGTTCCGTAAGGCGGCGGCTAGCCCGCCGGTTGAACGCGTCCCAAAGGGTTATGGCCATCCGGCTGGCCCAAGGATACCGCACGGTCTCCTGTGAGACAGCGAGCTTTCTTGCTGGATTACCGCCTCGGGATCTGGAAGCAAAAGTTCTCGCGCACATTTGGGAGTGGCGCGAGGAGGCGAAATGCCGGGGTTTAACTCCGCTACCTCAAGAAATTACGACACAGCAGACAGAGCTTCGGCGGGATCTCATGGTGTCATGGAGAGTGCGATTGTCGCAACCAAGTGCTAGGCACGCTACAATTGCGGCGATAAGTCCCCTCTTTGAAGAGTGGCTAGAGAGGCTCCAAGGCATCCTCACCTTCCGCCTGATGCAGGTCCTCACCGGACACGGTTGTTTCGGGAGGTTCCTGTTCAGGATAAGGCGGGAGGAAACGCCCGGGTGTCACCACTGTGTGGATCGCCCGGAGGACACGGCGGAGAATCGGTGAAGGTCTGCCCGGCTTGGGCGGGGCACCGCTGTGTCCTCGTGGAGGCGATCGGCGGCGGTGATCTCTCGCGACCGGCCCTGGTCCAAGCCATGGTACGCAGCGAGAGGGCATGGGAGGCAAAAGGGAAAGGCGTAAGGGAACGGCAAATTTCACACGCTCATGCCCCTAACCACCGCAAGAGACGCCCTGGGCGTCGTGAGTCGCAGGCCGATTCCCAGTTCTCATAGGCGCGGAATTGCGGACGGTAGCTCGCCGTCCGATAAGGACCTGGCCCGGGTCGATGGCGCGTTGTGTTCCACGTGCGCCTCAAAGTGATATCCGCTAGGGCCGATGCCCGCCAGGGTTGTGGGTTTGTCTGAAAGAGTAACCGTGGCCCCTGGCAACATACAGGCAACTGAAGGAACACGGGTGGGTTTTAGTCAGTTAGAGCTGACTCTAATCACGCTCCAAGGGGAAATAAATTACTTAAGTAATGCGGAAAATGTACGAGTATCTTATGATATTAGTCATACACTTTCCTTATTTGTTAATAGGAATAAATAAAAACTAGTGGTTTGTTTACCGTATTTTTTCATAAAGATTTCTTTGCATCAAAGCACTGACTACTTTGTCACAACAATACAATGGTGATATTTGCCAGTAAACGTACGTAATCTCCACCTTTTCCCTATTGAAATAGACGGAACTAAAGAATACCACGTGTAACGATCCATACATCCTTGAATTATCGTTTTCCTTGCTTCGTCTATGTGTACATGTTATCTTTATACACGCGCACCGGCTGCGAATTTTTCAAGAATATGTATGTATGTTCTTCTAGAGCGTCCCATGTATGTTTTAGACGACAATTTCCGAGCTGTCAATCTAAACTTACTCAGTACATTTTCGTGTAACCTAGTATAAAACAGCTTATTTTTCGTCTCTTTCTTATTTCATGTGCCAGTGAAAGACAGCAATAAAGTTCAATATGACATTATTCAGTGCACAACAATTACCACCATCATTGGCAGCCTTGTTCCACTCACTGATTATAAGCCTACTCTCTTTTCATTCATGCTTCCCTGGTCTGTGCACAACATATACATTGATATCTATCTCCAGATACGTCGGTTTATTGGAGTTCACGATGCCGGTACTCCTGATCCGAGACCCTGACCTAATCAAGACCATCACCGTCAAAGACTTCAATCACTTCACTGATCACCGGGAGTTCTTCACCGAAGAGTCGGATCCTCTGTTCGCTGGCAGCCTGCTGCTGATGAAAGGTAACCAAGTAATAAAACAAGTTTTCTTTAAATAGATTTATTAAAGAAAATTCCATTTAAAAAATGACATACGAATAAACATTCAACAATAATTAAGATATGAGTTATCGGTATTTCTTTGTTTTGGTTCAATTATTCCATTTGACCAGTTGTCCTCGGGTTAACCTGTTGCGATGTCACAGGTATTTGAGACCGTCTGTTGTGTGAGCTGCGTGCGTTCGGAAGCACGTAGGACCTTTTCACTATGGTTCATCGAGTAAAGCTACGTCCAGATATGTTCTTTTGTCCGTACCATACCTCCGTTTTGTATTAACGTCGCAATCCAAAAACTCTGGACGCCGTATCATTTAGCCTTTGAACAGAGCGAAAAACCGACTCGCGATGGATCGGAGCGTACCTGTATCCGTATCGAGACGCCGTACGACCATAGCCGTACCGAACGGGCGTCCAAACTAGCGTTCTTGGATCGCGACGCTGATACGAAACGGAGATATACAGTACGAATAAAAGAACATATCTGGACGCAGCTTTACGTACAACACCTCTCCTCTCTCTCTTTCTCATATTCTTTCTTAAGCCCGAAGTGCAATATTAAACCATTCATTCATAATGGTTCAATTTTCCAAAATAAGGTTCATATGACAGGTGCATTATGTCCTTTAAATGGCTTATTTGTTTCGTAAAAGCGGCAAACTTGAATCCAGACGCTCAGCAAATTACATAACCATACATATCACACGTCACTTTGACCCATTCGGGTGCGCAGTCGCGCGCATGCATCGTCTGCATGATCGTATTATTGTAGCTCCCCTCCAATTATTGGTCACCCAGTCCCAAACTGCGCCAATGTTAGATTGTCATAAATTGCGGAGTTATACAATCAACTCAATTGTGCCCAATCGGATACCCGAAGATAGCAGCGGTACAATTCCAAATCCGCGAAAATGATGTGTCCCTAACTGATCTATTTGGAACGCTTTCGGAGTGTGAGAGCCATTATACGTAGTATTCTTTCTAAATAACGTCTTCCTTTTGATGTCCCATAACTCTAAGGTTATTTATATTTTTATGCTATAAGTAAAAATAATACAAAAAGCCCTAGAACAAGTGTCAATAACACATAGTTTTGAAGATAACATAACACTAGACTCGATGTGTGTATCTAATTTTCATTGATACGTACGAATAAATCATTTTCATATTTAAAGCTAAGAAAATGTGACACGTAGTAATTTTTTTAAGGGTGTTTTACATAAATAATCGTGACTGTCAAATTATTTTGTATGAAAGATGAATTGAAAAAAAAAATGCAAAATAATTCATAAAGGAAAATGAAACAGCTTCCGAAAAACAAAGTCTCCGAAAAGTCAAAATGTTTTGCTACAAAAGTTAGTGGCAGAAACGAATCGCTGCAAAACCGACTCCACGTAGTCTTGTCTGCCCTACCCCTAGAGTGTAATTCAAGCCCGCGTAGGCGCGGAGGGGCGAGGCGGCCCACGAGCTGAGGAGCAGGTGGTTTTATAACACTCGTCGCCCGCGGCTGAGGCTGACCGGCCGAGCCGGCCAGCAAGCCGAAGCTGCGATGGTGAGCGTTAAAACCATCTGTGACGATAAGCACGCGTGGTACCGCCGGAGCCTCGCAGCGCCGGAACCGTGACAGAAACCATGCTTGCTGCATATTGCATGCTGGCTTGCATGCTGCATGCATAGTGTATGCTTGTTTGCACGTTTGAAAAATATTACGTCAGCGAATATTATGTAATTTTTTCGGAATTTTCAGTATTTATTCGATCGTTTCTTTATTTGTATTCGCTTATAAGTTGTCGGAAAGTTAGCATTTAACGCAGTTTTCATATTTTGAATATGCCCATTCATAAATGCCAGTTGATTCTTTGACATGATCTCATTGATACCCTAGAGTTATGGGTATACGTGTTTTCGCGCCCGCTTGTATGGTAGAATGTTTTCATTATTTAGTTAAAATGTATATTTTCAGGTGAGAGATGGCGAGAGA
Source organism: Agrochola lychnidis (assembly GCA_963680765.1). Taxonomy (NCBI): domain Eukaryota; kingdom Metazoa; phylum Arthropoda; class Insecta; order Lepidoptera; family Noctuidae; genus Agrochola; species Agrochola lychnidis. The sequence continues at coordinate 25,448,128 of OY796853.1, forward strand.
TGAGAACAACCTTGAGCCCAGCATTCACAGGTTCCAAGATGAAGTTGATGCTGCCAATAATTGTAGAAAACACTCACAATATTATCGAGTACCTTCATGGTATGTACAAATGTATAACAGGGTTAGAATGGTATTTGTAACATAACATAACATCACGCCTGTAATCGTCGAAGGGTTAAGCAGAGATATACCTAGTATGTACACACTTCACCAGTGATGTTTAAGTCCCATATATTAGGGGGCGATCCTACTGCCATTTCAATTCAAATAGCCTTTATTAGCAATCTTAAAAACTACTTTTACAGTTTATATAAATTAAAGGTTTAGTTAGACATCAGAATTCTCCAGACTGCTTTGCTCTTTAGCATAGGTCTCCCCCAGGCTTTTCCATAGCTCACGATCGTGAGTTTTTCTCCTCCATGTCGCGCAGTAGTTCTCAAATCGTCTTCCCATCTTTGAAATGGTCTTCCTCTTTTCCTCTTTCCTTCTCTGGGATACCATTCTGTTACTTATCTAGCCCATCTTCCGTTTCTATCCCTACTGCCATTAATCGGGCACAAATCCAGACCACTGAGAAATTCCTTATGGAGAAAACCCAATAACACTTAGCCTGAGAATCGAATTCAGGACCTCATCCAAACTAGACCAACGAGGCAGCGAGGTATTTGTAACAAGTTTTACAAAAACTTCAACAGAATCGCAGAACGTTCAACATTCCTAATTATTTTTCAGATCATCAAAGTGAGAACATTGATGTGGATGACCTGATGCGTCGGTACACCAATGACGTCATCGCATCAGCTGGCTTCGGCCTCAAGATCAACTCTCTAGAGGATCGAGACAATGAGTTCTATAGAATTGGCAACACAATCTTTCACTTCACCCTGAAACAGAGAATATTATTTATTTTAGCTACTTTGTTTCCTGGACTTACAAAAGCAAGTGTCATGTGAAGTTTATCCAACCAGTATAAATGGAATGAACAATCAGTGTGCATCACTAATTTCGTATTTTGTCATACAGAAACTGGGCATACGGTTATTCCCCGAGAAGACATACAACTTCTTCAGAAACCTTGTGGCTTCTACAATGGAATATAGGAAGAAAGAACACGTGGAGCGACCCGATATGATTCAACTGCTAATGGAGGCTAAGAGAGGTAGATATCTACCATAGATATAGATTCTGCCATATTAAAAATATGCGAGTTAAGTGAAAATATTGGCAGAAACTATAGTAAGTCTTTACGTTGCCTATGCGACTCCAATGTTCGAAAATTGTGGTCTTAACTATTGCGTTCTGCCCGAAATACAGGGCCCAAACGTAGGCACTCAAGTGGGTAACTCAGGAGTGAGATATGGCTGACGATTATTTGTTGAATAATAAGATCCACAATAAAATTACACAGAAACGAACCGGTATTACCAACACAGAAGAGCAAGCAAGTTGAAATGGGAGTATGACATGGAATTTATAATTAATTCCTTTTACGTTTTGCAGAATGGTCTCCAGATGAGTTAACTGGGCAAGTGTTCATCTTCTTCGCTGCTGGCTTTGAAACTACAGCATCTGTTCTGGTAATGACCATCCACGAGCTTGCCATAAACCCCGAAGTTCAAGAAAGGTTGTACCAGGAGTGCAGACAGCTGAAAGAGGACAAAGGGCTGACGTTCGATAGTCTCAGCGAACTCAAATATTTAGACTGCGTGATACAAGGTAGGTCACTTTGCTTGGTCAACTTTTATTGTGAAATACAATTTTTAAGATCTTTTTGGTTTAAAAACGTGTCAGTGGAACTGACTTGCAGTTGCTGGTAGGTACACAACTTTAATCTCGCCGAAAATAACTCAAAAACTCAACACGCAATAAATTATGATTGTGTCACCAGAATCACAAACTAAAGAAAAAGCGAACTTTATACGAAGCAAATACCAAAACTTGATAGTTTCGTGTTGGAAATATCAAGTGGGCAGGTAGTAGTAGTAGTTAGTTGTTTTTCCTTAGATGATATCTGACTAAAATTTCTTACTTTCAGAAACCTTAAGGAAGTGGACTCCTGCTATTTTTATGGACAGAACCTGCGTGAAAACCTATGAGCTACCTCCACCAAGGGAGGGGGGACGGCCTTACACTGTAAGTTAAAAAATTTGGACAGTATAGATAATTTTACTTCTTAAACATATCCAAATGTGGAACATTTAATAAAATACGCATTAGAAAGTTAGTTGATTGTCTAAATTGTTGCCTTTGCTAAAATGATATAATACTGTTATAGTTGAAACCCGGTGACCTCGTCTACAACATGGTGAACTGCATACAAATGGATCCGAAGTACTTCCCCAACCCACATAAGTTCGATCCTGAGAGGTTTTCTGAAGAGAACAAGCACAATATTAAACCATGCACCTACTCGCCCTTCGGAGGAGGCCCGAGAATTTGCATCGGTAAGTTATCAATTTTATCATTACTTCTGCACCTGATTTTATTTAATTAGTTTTTTAGTATTGAAAATGCTGAAAACGCTAACTTATTTCCTAGAAAAAGACTGTACCAAGCATGCATAATTTAACAGGAGGTTTGTTACAGGAATGAGGTTCGCGATGATGGAGCTCAAAGTCCTCATTTACCAAATAATGGTGAACTTCACCATCGTGAAGACTGAGAAGACTTTGGATCCGATCAAGTTGAAGCCTCATAACTTTAACATCAAGGCCTTAAATGGAACATGGGTCAAATTTCAGAAGAGAGAATAATATTTAGGAAAGTTTTTTTTTAAGGTGCCATCCTATAATGTAAAAGTTTCAGCTCTATACGCTGCATTTGTTTAGCATTGTCTTCATTCACGTTAGGGAATCATAATTATATTATCAAACATAATAGGTTAACAATTTATTTATGGATTTTTTTTTTACAACGAAAACAAGCTTAAGATATAGTAGTCAGTTTTTGTTCACTGTTAGTAAATTTTCAAAAACATCAATGGAGACCTCTGACTGAGGTTTGTTTTATTTGTATCTTTAGCATTAAAATATAAATATTAAGTTTTTTTTTATTCCATCATTATAATAACTACTCTTTATACATTTTACTAATAACCACGGCTAATATCCTACGGGGGCTAATTAGATATATTAATCTATCTTCTGGAGAGCCGCTACTTTATCAACTGCATATTAATTACTATCTGCTAGTAGAATTATTATTTCTCTTTAACCGCAACGTTCGTAATATCACGAAATTTTGAACAGAAACTTACAAGAAAATAATATTCAGTTTTTAATTAACTGACTTAATTACGTACGAGGCGAACCACGCAGAGGGTTAAAATTTTACCAAGTTTCCACTTTATACTAATGTAGGATGTTGAATAAATAAAAAAATTGCAGTAGTTTCGACCATTGGGAGTTTCTGGGAAGCAAGTCATTCGTCGAGTGGGTTTTTGAACATAATTTTTATTTATTAACTTTTAGTTGTCGCTAAGTAGATTTATATTACTGTGATATGATCCCAAGGAACTTCAGTGCGCCAGCTGATAAACTGGTTTTAAATTTTAATATTTTTTCTTGGCGTAAGTATTTTCCTGAATATTCATTAAGCTCCCATACATGATACCTTTCAATTTTGTATGGTAGTCTTTCGGTTTTAATGAGGCTGCTCATCTCTGGTTTTCAAATCTTTTCTTAAGTAAGTTACCAGGTACACATGAATCTCAGAGAGCGCCAGTTAATCACACCGATGACATCAATGATAGTAATAATTCAGTTTGAAATGATCGAGTTTTTCATTTTGGAGCAATTTTGGATTAATCGTTTGAGTATTAAAACAATAGGAATAAACTGTGTAAATTCGCCGCAACTATTCGTATTGATACTGCCGCACTGATTGGGTCTGTAACCGCAATTTTGATTGCAAATATAGGTGCAGTTTTTAGGGATCCGTGGTTAACCCTTATGGTTAAGGAACCCTTATAGTTTCGCCATGTCCGTCTGTCTGTCTGCCCACAGCTTAGCTCAGAGACTTAGTACTAGAAAGCTGTAATTTGGCATGGATACTTAAACATATTAATCACACCGGCAAAGTGGAAAATAAAATAAAGAAATCATCTTTTTAGGGTACCTACCTCCCCTCCCCTACTTCCTCCCCTTTTTCTCTCGTCTATCCCATGATGTGGGGAGTCGTTGGAAAGATCGTCCAAAAAAGGGTGAGAAAACAATTTTTGGATTCAGGAATCCGTTTGCGAAATATTAAGCTTTAAAGTGCAATTTTTTTATGCCCATGCCAGATAAATGGTTGATTTTGGATATGTGAAAATATTCACAGCAGTGGTATATAATTATATCGAAATTAAAAGGAAAACTATCACAGCTAAGTAGTCTCTACAAGTTAACGAATAATAATCGACCAACTTACATTTGCAATTGTAAAAACTTGTTCTCCCATACATTCCGTATGGGAGAACATGTTTTTCAACTGCCGGTTTTTCTTTATGCTTGTATACCTATGGCCACAGATGAATACAGATGGTTCACTCCGCATTTTAGGTATGAAGCTACAAGTACGCGGCGGGCTCGACTTTATGCGCCAATTCATTGAGTAGACTTACAATGAACCTACAACGATCACTGTCCTCGAACGTCGTTTGAATGAGATGCAAATCCCTTTGCATTCGTCAAAAAACCAACAATTGGCGGAGCATAGACGAACTAAATGCTCGAAGCGCGCTCGTTCGTGACTCAAAATCAAAATATTTTATTTCACATAAACCTACATGGGCACTTATGAAATATAAAAAAACTTATGAATGAAGCTAGGTGCACGGTTCCAATTGGTCGTTTCCTATGGAGACTTGCCGGTAAGAAACTCCACGGTTACTCTTTTAAAAATAATTGGCTTTTACAATACTTTCATATAACAGTGTTTCTAGGTATGGGAGGACAGTGTAGGTCTTTACTTCAAGTACCAAGTACTTAACAAAATAGAAAATGGTTAACAGCACCCTAATTGCGTAATACAACACAATCACAATTTGTTTCGATTTGAAACAGATTTCTAATCCATTGCTTCATAAGTTGGAAAAAAAATCTGTTCAACAACATAAATAACGCAATGAATGTTGTTGAAATGTCAAAATGAAACAAATTTCGCGAAATTGTTTACGAAAATGAGTTACGCAGTTAGGGTACAGGTCTACAATCCACTAAGCCTACAGCGTTCTCACATTCACAAAATATGTAGAAAAGAATCTATACAAAAAATAAATAAAAGTAAAAAAAACTATTTTAATAAAACGCAATTATATGATTGCTATTACAACTAAAATCAATCTGAATAATTAACTCTGACTTGTAAGTTCTGACTTGTAAGTCGGTCGGTCCACACTATACACGAATTTGTGCTCGGCTCGTGCTCCGCTCGTGTTCGGCTCGTCTAGCGTAGACGCACCTTTAGAGTTACGCGATAGAAAGAGAGGCAACTTCTAGGTGAAAATAACTGTAGGTAATTAGCGCTGTGCGACCTGAATTGCACTTTATTGTATCATAACTAGAGTCGCTTTTTATTTAAATGGTTTTGCGGGGTGTCCCATCTGTATTAATATGTGCTATGACCCTGGTAGGTAGGATAGGATTTTTAGACTGTATTTTCTTTTTTTTAGACATTATAGTTTTTGGCAAGAAATACATAAGTACCTATATGTTATTCTAAATGTTTAACATATATATCATTTTCAATTTCACCAAAGAAACTGAACGCGATGGGCACACCTTCATAACCGCTTTCAAGAAGCTGTCAGTGTAAATATTCCACAAAAAATATGACAGTGGACAGCTAATGATGTCCATTCCTCTTTTTAGTTTATTATATTAGCTTATTATGTTCGTCGAGTTGAGCTCCTTAAGTTCTGAGTTGAGCTCCACGATTACTGACAAATGCTTGCACTGACTGGACAGGTCCACTCAAATCTGTGTGGTTCTTTCCTAAAAATACCTTTTCGGACACTAACCTACATGGTCCTCATATGGCCTGACCAAGATTATGTCTGGACTTTAAAAGAGGCTGCGACCTCTGAGTTTGTTTCGGCCTTTCTTCTCAGAGTAGTCAGATAGGAAACGCCGAACTCATCTAGCTTATTTTTAATTTTTTTTTATATGACATGTAAAAGTGATTCCAATATCCTATTTACAGAATAAACAATTTCATTTAATTTCAATGGTTGACCCCAATTACTTCAAAATCAACCGAAGATGGTGTTATTTGCAGATGACACATCATTGATCTTTAAAATAGACTGACGGTCACAAAATCTTAACGACGTGAATAACTCTATTCTTCAGGTCTAAGATAAAACCAAAACCAAAAAAAAACAATCTTAAGAAAAACCAAATGTATTACATTTAAAAATTACCGAATGTTAGAAGTAGCGAATGTGACATCATATTGAATGGAGAAAAACTGGAATTTATTAATCAAACAGTTTTTCTAGGAATCACGCTAGACGAGAAATTACAATGGGGACCTCATATAACATCTCTTGCGTGGTGGCTAAGCTCGGCCGCTTATCCTGTTAGAAAGATAAGACAGTTAACAGATGTAGAAACCGCGCATTTGGTATATTTTAGCTACTTTCATAGCATTATGTCATATGGCATTTTACTGTGGGGTCGGGCTGCTGACATTGAATCCATCTTTATTTTACAAAAGAGAGCTGTCAGAGCCAATTATAATCTATGTCGTCGCGAATCTCTCAGGGAACTATTTAAAAAGATTAATATTATGACGGTACCTTGCCAATTCATCTATGAAAATATTAAGAATGTAAGGAAAAATCTACATCTTTTTAATAAAATAAGTGATAGACATAATTTTAATACTAGAAATAAAGGTAAAATAGATCAACTATTTTTCAGATTATCTAAAGTAAGTACAAACATCTTTTATGGGGTACTGTGTTACAACAAAACACCTTTATATTACAATTAACTGAAATAAATTTTAAAACTCATATTAAAAGTACTCTTTGTAAACAAGCATATTAAATACAAATTAGAGGATTATATCCTAGCACGTATATGTTTAAACTTTTGTATGATAGCAAAGTATATTATTACGAATATGTAGGCGCAAAATTATAAACTTAAATTCAATATTTCGCATATAGCAAAGTAAAAACATAATTACTCGTGCAGCATATTACTTAGTTGTTAGAACTTTTGTTGTGAGGTATAACTAAGCCATATAAGGATATAGGAAATGATTTAAAAAACTTGAAAGAGTTACGGGATATTTTCAGTTTTCCATTGTTCCATAATAGTACCTATCTGTTAGCATTTTCAATAATAAAAATCAAATCTAATCAAATCAAATAATTTATTTGCATAACACAGGTTCAGAAGATGTAAAAGACAAAAAAAAAAGAAAGTGAAAGTTTAGGTAGTACTAATAAAGAAACAATAAAGTATTTAAATTTTATATTATTGTTGTGACACGAAATAATAGGAATTACCTACCTTTTGCAGAACTCAAAACTATTAGCATTTTTAAATATAGCAATGAATTCACTAAAGCTATCCGAAACTCAGCGAAAATAAAAATCTTTAGAATTATAAAAGGTTTTGTGGAAAAAATATTGTATCTCTACTGGACTATTGGAGATCAAAGCGTGTCTGTACTTATGCAGGTATATAGCGTTGTATAGTACATACGTGCAGTACTGGAGTGTGAACTCACAATTGAAAGGTCAATCGAACTCATTGACCCACGAACCTGATACTACTAATAGTAAAAAATGTAACTGATGTGATTTTTTTTATTTTATCGAACAAGAAATAATAATTTTAGGCCATATTTCACACACGAGGCAATTCAGCTGCTAGACCAAACAAATATAGTGCGAAGACTAAAACGAACAAAACCTTTTGAGTTAGTGTAGTGTAAAAAGTGTAGAAATAATAGTGCCAATGACACACTGTATATAACACATGAACAAAGTGTTTATATTAAAATATCAGACTCTAAGAAAGTGGAACGAACTTGCGTAAAGTACAATCAACACTATTCTAATTTTTAAAATAATCATTACGTCAAAAATTAAGTTAAATTAAAATTGCTTATAAGTCTTATAGGCTAGATTGTAATTAATTATTAAGAACTAAGTTCTTTTTAATAAAGGAAAAAAAAAATTCACACACGATGCAACTTTCTTGCCTAGGACATCATTAAGGTTTCGAACGTTTGTACCCAAAAACTAAAATGCTAGCCAGAAAAAAAAACGCGGTGTTTTCATGAGAAATAACAACCTCAACATTTTTTACTATACAATTAAGCCTTCTGCTCCTATTTAAGTTTGAAAATATAAAAAACATAGTTTTAGCGAGCATCACATTAATGTCTAAAACAAGAAAAACCTAGCTACGTCATCATCGTCATTTCAGCCGGGAGACTTTCACTGCTGGACATAGGCCTCCCCAAGCATCACCACTTCGACCGGTTCTGTGATTCTCGTATCCAGCGGATTCCAGCGGCCTTCACCAAGTCATCGGTCCATCTTGTGGGCCTTCTAAAGCTTCTTCTTCCAGTACGCGGTCACCACTCCAAAACGTTTCGGCCCCATCGGCCATATTACTTAGAATACCAAAAAAAAACTATTGTAGTGCTAAGTAAGCCCTCATACGCACGGGCAATTTTTTATCGTGCACTGCATTTTCAACTCTTGGTATTGAACCAAGAGTTGAGAATCCAACAGAGTGCATCCCAGCAGGTAAAAAAAGCGCAATGTTGAATGCAATGCCCTATTATCATTTCGTAGGTATAAACAATATCTGCTCTATAACAGATGATCAAAAATTTATTTTGCGTGTTAAAGAATAAAGTGGACAATTGCTTGGTCATACGAGTTTGGCCTTTGAAATTGTCTAATTTATCAATTTAAGAAATTATTATTGTCGATTCAATTTATAAAGTTCAAGGTGAATGACAGCATCAAACCTAGTTTTGCATTGGTTTTATAATTACATTTAAGAATACCAACTAAATAATAGATAAAAAATGTAACTTGAAGTTGGACCCCCACTAGTGTACCGTTCCTAATTATTTCGTCTGTTCTTCATCATCCGCCTAGCCTTTTCCCAACACTGTTGGGGTCGGCTTCCAGTCTAATCGGATGCAGCTGAATACTTTACATGGAGCGACTGCCTATCTGACCTCCACAACCCATTTACTGGAACCAAGAAGACTGGTTGTCAGACTGTCGAGCTTCTGATGACCCGTAACGACTGTCAAAGATCCACGAATGACAGCCGGGACCAACAGCTTAACGTGCTTTCCGAGGCACAGAAATATTTATTTTGTCTGTTCAATTCTGTTATTAACTAGTTTGTGATTGGTTGTACGCCATTGAAATACTAGTCCAGCAGTGACCTTGCATTGACTGGACAGGTCCACTCAAATTTGTGTGGTTCTTTCCTCAAAATACCATTTCAGATTACTACATGGTCCACATATGGCCTGACCAAGATTATGTCTGGACTTTAAAAGAGACTGCGACCTCTGAGTTTGTTTCGACGTTTCTCAGAGTAGTCAGATAGGAAACGCCGAACTCATCTAGCTTATTTTTAATATGACGTGTAAAAATGATTCCGATATTCTATTTACAGAATAAACAATTTCATTCTGACTACTCATTAGAGTAGAGTAGCGTCGTGAACGTCGAGCCTTGCTCTTAAAAGAATACCTAGACAATTAGTTACCTAATATGTACTATACTTCCAATACATGTCATACAAATAGTCTATGACACACTATATCCCTCTATTTCCTCCTCACTTACGTCTGTATGCCCGTGCGCAGTCGTAATAATCAGTCGGCTCCCGGCGCGCGACACATACCAACATGATACTCGAAATATTATTATTCCTGCTAACTACCCTTGTTGGGTACTTCATCTATAGTTATAAACAATCAAACAACTTCTTCAAACAACGAGGTGTGAAACATGTTCCAGGCGTACCGCTTTTCGGTAATATGTTATATTCAACGTTCATGAAAAAGCATTTTCTGGATGAACTTCAACCTGTACATGATGCTTTTCCGGATGAAAAGTGAGTAATTTTACTTTATTTTTTTAGGGTCAGATGTACCTTTAGTAGATCCATAGTAGATCCAGTTATGTTTAATCTCATGTCATTGGAAAATAGTCTAACAATAATTTGTTTGTTGACCTGCACTATTATTACATAGTATAAAACAAAGTCGCTTTCTCTGTCCCTATATCCCTATGTATGCTTAAATCTTTAAAACTACGCAACGGATTTTGATACGGTTTTTTTTTAATAGATAGAGTGATTGAAGAGGAAGGTTTATATGTATAACTAGCGACCCGCCCCGGCTTCGCACGGGTATAAACTGGGTGTTTTTTATATATATATATATTTTTATACATATAAAGCTTCCTCTTCAATCTATTAAAAAAAACCGCATCCAAATCCGTTGCGTAGTTTTAAAGATTTAAGTATACATAGGGACAGAGAAAGCGACTTTGTTTTATACTATGTAGTAACCCGGTTTATACTCGTGCGAAGCCGAGGCGGGTCGCTAGTAAAAAATATACTTAAATGGCAAATCAATACAACGCTGAAAAATATTTCAAGCGGTGATACTAGGCACTCATGAATATGAACAACTTTTTCTATTACGTATGTATGGGAACAAATGTTGGAAACAAAGTCGTTTAATTTATTGTTTCTTAGACTATGGCCCCTACAAATACCTCATGAACAAATTTAGAGAAACGCAAAAAAAAGTGTGTATAACAATGAACCGGTCATATCTGGCCACAGTTTTCCGTTAACGTCTCTGTGTTGCGAGTCTCGTATACTGTCCGGTTTGCCGATACCTCTTGACAACTCGGTGTACCACAGATTTTGATACTCGTAATGTTTGGGCGACATGTTTGTAGGTGTTCCCAGTTTCAATTAAAGTAACAGCCTTCGCAAATTGAGTGGTGTTTAGATCTGGCATTCTCAGTTTATTTGCAGTAACAATTCACACTTAACACGATAAACAGGGCAGTCAAAGCAAAAATTTTAACAAAACCTAAATTTAAACTCAAACTCAAAAGTAGGAATTTTTTTTCGCAGTATGAAAGAACGCAATATTATGCAATAATTAGTACTAGACCAGTAAAGGTGACTTTATTTAAAGCATATTGTCAGTCATTTTACACGTGCAGCCTGTGGACCAACTTTACGCAGCGGGCGTACAGCGCACTGCGCGTACAGTATAACAATGCTTTCAGGATGTTGTTAGGGTTTCCGCGGTGTTGTAGTGCCTCGACTATGTTTGCTGAGGCGCGGACAGATGATTTTTTCGCGATCATAAGGAAACGGAGCGCTTCGCTACTAAGTCGACTACGAAACAGCTCGAACAGCATCCTGAAGGTATTGTCCGAGCGGTGGGATCTCCCCCTGTTACAGAGGTGGATGCAGCTTCATAGTACCGCGTCCCCTCGTATTATGTAATTTATGTTGTTTTCGTTTTGGATGATATTTGTTTGTATTTATTTCAATTTTATTTCAATTTCAATTTAATATTATTAAGTTTCAATTGACATTTGTATGTATTTTAAATTTATTATAATTGAATGTTTGAGGATTATTTTATTGTGTGTGATTTTTATATCAATTTTATGTTTTTAATTTAATGTATGTAATGTTTTTTATGGACTTTGTCTGAAATAAATGAATTAATTAATAAAACAAATGACATTCGAAAAAAAAAACATTCCAAAACTTTGTTTCTTTTAATAGCATTTATTAATTAATGTTTGTGGCCAGTACACACGTTAATTACAACAGGAGAAATTAAACTCTTTTTTTGCGTTCCTCTAAATTTGTCCATGAGTATATTTTGCACATTTTGTAGCAGGTCTTCCCGTAACCTGTTTGTTTACCTTGTTTGTAGCATCTGTTGCTAAAATACTATCTTGTTTTTTTATCATTCTTCATCATCATCAGCATTTCAGTCGAAAGACGTCCACTGCTGAACATAGGCCTCCCCCAAGCACCGCCACTTCGACCGATTCTGTGCTTCCCGCATCCAGCGGATTCCTGCGGCCTTCACCAGGTCATCGGTCCACCTTGTGGGAGGCCTTCCAACGTTACGTCTTCCGGTTATCATTCTTATTGCTGGCAAACGCGATTACTAGCGAACGTCACGCGGTTTCACCCGCGTAGTTCCCGTTCCCGTGGGAGTACGGGGATAAAATATAGCCTATGTTACTTGCTGATAATGTAGCTATCCATTGCAGAAAGAATTTTTCAAATCGATCCAATAGTTTTTATGTTTATTCGTTACTTACAAAAATACAAATCTTTCCTCTTTATAATATTAGTATAGATAATAAACACTTTTATAGTTATTTAAGAAAATTGATGAAAGTTAAGCATTCCCTTTATCTACGAAACCAATAAGCCCAAAAATTTTGTTAAAAAAATACAGAACACAATTATATATTATACTTATAGTACAAGTAAACCTATAAAAGTATGAGCTTAAAATATAATAACATGGTGAATCTCTCAACATTGTGCGTACAAACTTACATTTGCAGTTGAAATGTATGGGAGAACATGTTTTTCAACTACAACGTTAAGTTTTTTCTTAGGATAAAAAGCATGATAGATAACAAATAGTGTCCCATGTATATTTCAGATGACAACTTCCGAGCTGTCAATCTAAACTTATTCAGTACATTTTCGTTTAATCCAGTGTGTATTTTTCGTCTTTTTCTTATTTCATGTGCATAAGACAGAAATCAGTTCAACATAACTTTAGTTGTGCACAAAAATAATCACCATCATTGGCAGCCTTGTTCCACTCACTGATTATAAGCCTACTCTCTTTTCTTCCATGCTTCCCTGGTCTGTGCACAACATATACATTGATATCTATCTCCAGATACGTCGGTTTTATGGAGTTCACGATGCCGGTACTCCTGATCCGAGACCCTGACCTGATCAAGACCATCACCGTCAAAGACTTCGATCACTTCACTGATCACAAGGAGTTCTTCACCGAAGAGTCGGATCCTCTGTTCGCTGGCAGCCTGCCGCTGATGAAAGGTGAAAGGATTATGTTTAAGAAAATTCTATTTAAAGTGTCATACATACATATGAAATAAACTTTAAATAATAATTATTAAGATATGAGATCGATAAATATCGGTATTTCTCTGTTTTGGTTGAATTATTCCATTTGACTAGTTGTCTTCGGGTTTACCTGTTGCGATGTCACGGGTATTTGAGACCATCAGTTGTGTGACCAACATGCATCTTAGGACTCTCGGCATGTAGAAAACGGCCGCTCATTCATGGATTAACCTTTTCACTATGGTTCATCGAGTTAAAATAGTAGATTGTTAGTTATACAAGGGTCGAAAGGAATCAATTCCCATACGAAGTATTTAGACGCCCGAGCGCAGCGAGGCGGCTATAGTCCGAGTAGGAATTGATGGCTTTCACCCGTGTTAAACACTCTACTTTTCATTTCGAATATAAGGAAAGTTAAAAATTGTAGTTTTTCTAAAATATTAATTGATAATAATAACATGGGTATTCTGGTACCTATTAGTCTTTTTTAATTTCGAATATGGAACACACCGCGTCACCGCCGCGCGTCGTCCCGCTTATGGCGCATCCACACATGCCGCCGGCTTATGCCGCCGGGTTTGCCGCCGGCTTTCAGGCTGCCTTGTCGCTGAATAGAAAAAAAAGTTGCGCGTGCCGTCGGGTTGGCCGCCGGCCGTGCCGCCGGCATGTGTGGATGCGCCATTAGGTATTTTTTTAAATTCACACTGGCTGTTTATACAATGACAAGACTGCAGCATTTTTTTAAATCAGTATTTTTCTATAAGGGGGGTATTACACCATCATATCTACGATCACAGATCCATGATCAAAGACATAACTAAATTGTAAAATAGACATAACATGGGTAATTTGTGAGCTTCGTAGATAAGTATATGATATAACAGTGTGGGGCAACGTTTTTAAATAAAAAAGCACAAAAAAAGAAAAAAAAAAACATGATAGTGTAATATCCCCCAAGGGGGATAAATGTATATACCCATAACAAATGTATATTTTACAATTACATTATATCTTCGATCACAGATCCATGACCACAGACTGGACAGTGTAATACCCCTTAGTAATTTTTTTTGTAGCCGACTACCTAACCAATATATCTAGTTCTATTTTTAAAATTCATTCCCGCCCTAGAGAGGGAAGTAATTACTATGAGTCTTTCCCGCCCAAGGGTGGGGATCAGCATCTTCCACCCGCTACTTGGATCAAACAAATACTACTTTCCGAGTATGAGAAATGAAAAAGAAGTTTACCTTTGTAGCGCGTCGTCTATGTCACTAAGGCCCTTTGTACACGGCATGGTTATTCATACAACACCTCTCGTCTCTCACTTTCTCATTTTCTTTCTTAAGCCCGATGTACAAAACATTCATTCATAATGGTTAAATTTTCCAGAATATAGAATCACTAGCTTTTTCCCGCGGCTTAGCTCGCGTGGAAGTTAGAAATTATTCCATGGAAACGTAGTACCGAGATAAAAAGTATCATTAATCCAGGTTATAAACTGTCCGTCTGCCTCATCTAAATCCTATTAGTAGCATAACAAACATAATGATTGAATGCTATCGTGAATTCATGCAAGCCTAGTACTTTTTGTTAGGTTACTGCTCAGAAATTGTGCACAATGTCTAATGATTGAAATACTATCTTGAATTTATGCAAGCCTAGTACTTTTTGTGCCAAGTTTCAAGTTAAGGAATAATCAAACGAAATCCCCCCCCTTTTCACCCCTTTAAAGGTGGAACTTTCAAAAAACCCTTCTTAGCGCTTCTCTACATTATAAAAGGAAGCTGTGTGCAAAATTTCACGATCCCAGTCTCAATAGTTTCGGCTCTGCGTTGATATGTCAGTCAGTCAGTCAGTTTCTCCTTTTATGTATACAGATTTATATGGCAGGTGCATTGTGTACTTTAAATGGCTAATTTGCTTCGTATAAGCACCAAATTCGAATCCAGACGCTGAGCCAATTACATAACCATACATATCGTCACTTTGACCCATTTGAATACGCAGTGGCGCGCACGCATCGTCTGCATGATCGTGTTATTGTAACTCCCCTCCAATTATTGGTAATTACACCCAGGCCCAAACTGCGCCAATGTTAGATTGTCATAAATTATGGAGTTATACAATCAACTCAATTGTGCCCAATCGGATACCCGAAGGTAGCAGAGGTATCCCAAACCCGCGACAATGATGTGGCTTTAGGAGTGTGAAGACCTATTTAACAAATTATTTTTTCTATAAAACGGGACGCGACGTGTTCTCGCGCATGTATGGTAGAATCTTTTCATTATTTAGACATAATGTATAATTTCAGGTGACAGATGGCGAGAGATGAGGAGCACCTTGACCCCAGCATTCACAAGTTCCAAGATGAAGTTGATGCTGCCAATAATTGTAGAAATCACTGACAATATTATCGAGTACCTTCATGGTATGTACAACATAATATCACGGCTGTAATCACCGAAGGGCTAAGCAGAGGTGTACCTATAGTACTCCCACATTTTGCCAGTGATGTTTAAGTCCCATGTAATAGAAGACGAGCCTATTGCCATCAATCGGGCACAAATCCAGACTACTGAGTTTATAATGAAAAAAAAAGTAAGTTCATAAACTAAAACTTGACTACTGAAAAATCCCTCGCTACGCTCTGGATTCAAAAAAACACTCTCGGCATAATAATAGTTGTTTGCTCCCTTGGCAAACAATCTACTATTTTGTTTGGGTTTCATTGTTTAATTAATAGGTATTAATTTTACAGCCAGGGCCAGGGCCAGGGCCAGGGTCTCACTTTTGCTTGTTTTTAACAATTTAAACATATTTATTTACTTGGACAATATGATATATATATACATATTTGTAATGTGCTCGTCAAGCCCTTTCATTCGATACCCAACGTGGCACAAAAAACAAAAAATAGATGATTTTATGGCCGCTAGAGGGCGCCATATTGCATTTAATGTGATGTTACGTCACTTATAACCAGCGGACGACCAAGACGTTTCCAATTGTACCCCATTTGTCAAATTATGATAGGGAGTATAGAAGTTATGAGGTATCAGATGAACATCCATACATACATACCAGTCAAATCCCTCATTTTTGCTTTGCCGTAATCGGGTAAAAACCCAATAACACTTTGTCTAGGAATCGAACCCAGGACCTCATCCAAACTAGACCAACGAAGCAGCGAGATATTTGTAACAAGTTTTACAAAAACTTCGACAGAATCGCAGAACGTTTAATTTTCTCGGATAATAAAGTGATTTCTAATTATTTTTCAGATCATCAAACTGAGAACATTGATGTAGAGGACCTAATGTCTCGGTACACCAATGACGTCATCGCATCAGCTGGCTTCGGCCTCAAGATCAACTCTCTAGAGGATCGAGACAATGAGTTCTTTAGAATTGGCAACAAAATCTTTGACTTCACCCTGAAACAGAGAATATTATTTATTTTAGCTACTATGTTTCCTGAATTTACTAAGGCAAGTGTCATGTGAAGTTTATCCAACCAGTATAAATGGAATGAACAATCAGTGTGCATCACTAATTTCATATTTTGTCATACAGAAACTGGGCATTCGGATATTCCCCGAGAAGACATACAACTTCTTCACAAACCTTGTGACTTCTACAATGGAATATAGGAAGAAAGAACACGTGGAGCGACCCGATATGATTCAACTGCTAATGGAGGCTAAGGGAGGTAAATATCTCCGTGACAATCTGCCATATTAAAACTAAGTGAAAATATTGGCAGAAACTATAGTCTTTACGTTGCCTATGCGACTCCAATGTTTGAAGATTTTGGTCTTTAACCAGTGCGTCCTGCCCGACAAACAGGGCCCAAACGTGGGAATCAAGCAGGTAGCTCAGGAGTGAGATATAGCCGATGATTATTTTGTTGAATTTTATGATCCAGAATAAAATTATCCAGAGAATAACAAGTGTTACCAACATCTAGAGCAAGCAAGTGGAAGTGGTAGTAGGACAAGGAATTCTAAATTAATTCCTATTACTCTTTGCAGATTGGACTCCAGATGAGATAACTGGGCAAGTGGTCGTCTTCTTCACTGCTGGCTTTGACACTACAGCAGCTGTTCTGGTAATGACCATCCACGAGCTTGCCTTAAACCCCGAAGTTCAAGAAAGGTTGTACCAGGAGTGCAGACAGCAGAAAGAGGACAAAGGGCTAACGTTCGATAGTCTCAGCGAACTCAAATATTTGGACTGTGTGATACAAGGTAGGTCACTTTGCAAACTTTTATTGTGAAAATACAATTTTTAAGGTTTTTCAGGTTTAAGAACGTATCAGTGGAACTGACTTGCAGTTGCTGGTAGGTACACAACTTTAATCTCGCCGAAACTACACACGTAATAAAATAATAAAAACCGGTCAAGAGCGAGTCGGACTCGCGCACCGAGGATTCGATTCCGTACCATTTTAAATTTTCATCTGCGAGGCCTGTATTCGTAAGAGAATTTTAACACTGCACACTGCCGTGTAGAATATTGCAGTTTTAGGTCAGCGCCATCTCTTGACCGATAGTTGAACTAATGTAATTTAAGTTGATGATTTCTGAAAAAGTATGCTATTTAGAGACATCGTTTTATTTTTCCTGTAATCTTTACATTCTATCACATAGAATAATTTCAGATTTTTCTCTATGCAAACTTCGGAGATAAGGGGGGGAATGGTATTTTTTTTTAAATTTCGTCAAAAGTCGAAAACTATGTGACCTAAAAAAAAAAACGTTTGAGAATGTGCAAATAGCGTTCTTTCATATGATACCCCACATCTAGTAGCCCTACTTCGAATATTTAAGAAACCCGTACAGCAAATAAAATAAACATTTCTTTCTTAATTGCAAAATAGTTGGGCAAATGTCATCTAAAACTATTCCAAATTTGAAGTTGATAGCATTAGTAGTTCTTGAGATATCCAGCTGTGACAGACAAACGGATAGACAGAGCCAAGAGAGTTTTTTGAGCAAGCATATGCAGGGCGAAAAGTTGATAGCTGAGTAGGTGCGGCATAACGAGGAGCCCCGTGGTCAGGAGTCCACTTTCAGATTTCGAAATTGGGCCAAAAATAAAGTGATCTTTAGAGCCTTTGATTTTAGTATGATCGTGTGCGGTCTAACTCATAATGATTTAAATAGGCAAATCTGATGAAGAAATTGTGGGCTTTTCCTAAATCTGACGAACTAGGATTTGGGCAATTTTTAAAAGGTTATTCAAGGTGGTGAATAAAAGTTATTTTTGGCCCAATTTCGAAATCTGAAAGTGGACTCCTGACCACGGGGCTCCTATCTGAAACTTTTCAAATATATTTTCGGTGTTCTCTCGTCATGCCGCACTTACTCAGCTATCAACTTTTCGCCCTGCATAATTTAATTATGCTTGTTTAAAAATCCTTTGAGCTCCCCCTACCAGTAGTAATAGTAGTAGTTCGTTGTTGTTCTAAGATATTGTAATATTATTTCAGAAACCTTAAGGAAGTGGACTCCAGCTCTTTTTATGGACAGGATCTGCGTGAAGACCTATGAGCTACCTCCACCAAGGGAAGGGGGACAGCCTTACACTGTAAGTTACAAAATTTGGACAGAATAAACAATTTTACTACTGATATCAAATCCAAATGTAGAACATCTAACTAATTACGCATTAAAAAGTTATTTGATTGTCTAAATATGTATATGCCTTTGCTAAATTAATGTACTGTTGATAGTTGAATCCCGGTGACCTCGTCTACAACATGGTGAACTGCCTACAAATGGATCCGAAATACTTCCCTAACCCACATAAGTTCGATCCTGAGAGGTTTTCTGAAGAGAACAAGCATAATATTAAACCATGCACCTACTCGCCCTTCGGAGGAGGCCCGAGAATTTGCATCGGTAAGTTATCAATCCATCACTGCGCTGTATTTTATTCAGTTGATATTATATTTTAAGTAAGTTGTCAAACTAGAACGCGTAGTTATTTCCTGGAAAAAGACTGTACCAGGCATACATAATTTAACAGGAGTTTTGTTACAGGAATTAGGTTTGCGATGATGGAGCTCAAAGTCCTGATTTACCAAATAATCGTGAACTTCACCATCGTGAAGACTGAGAAGACTTTGGATCCGATCAAGTTGAAGCCTAATTTTAACATCAAGGCCTTAAATGGAACATGGGTCAAATTTCAGAAGAGAGAATAATATTTAGGAAAGTGATTTTTTAAGGTGCCATCCTATAATGTAAAAGTTTCAGCTCTAAACGCTGCATTTGATCCGCATTGTCTTCATTCACTTTAGTGAATCATAATTAAATGGATAAACTGTACTAATATTAGGCTAAGTTTATTACTCTAACATCTATGGATATAATTTTTGAATCTGAAGTAAATATTTTGATTGATTGATAATTATATTATAAGTCATAACAAATAATTTATTTATAGGTTTTTTCATGTTTCACGTGTTTGAGATTGTGGCTAGCCGGCTAGCCACAATTTCGCTCTCGTTCTTCGTTACGCTCGGGATTCAATATAGCGCCCGTGACTTAGGCACTGCTTTATCCCCTTGGTGCAAAATATACTATTGTATCTTTAGCATTAAAATATTGATCTTAAGTTTTGTTTTATTTCATCATTTATTATAACTACTCTTTAAACATTTTACTAATAACCACGGCTAATATATCCTGTGGGGGTAATTAGGTACAGGTATATGATCTATCTTCTGGAGAGCCGCTACTTTTTCAACTGCATATTAATTACTATCTGCTACTAGAATTATTGACGGCACGGTTGGCGCGGTGGTTAAGCGATTGACTGCTGCGCTGCGTGTCGCGGGTTCAATTCCCGCACGGAACAAATGTTTGTATGACCTACAAGTAGTTGTTCCGGGTCTGGCTGTTTGTGTATGTGAGTTTAATTAAATGTTTGTTAACGCACCCTCAATACAGAATAAAATTCATCTCTTCAACCACAACGATCGTAATATCACGAAATTTAAAACAGAAACTTACAAGAAAATAAAATTCAGTTTTTAATTCATTATCATCATCATCATCAGCCTATAATATTCCCACTGCTGGGACACAGGCCTCCTCTCTGTGAGGGGGAGTGGGCCGTAATCCACCACGCGGGCCCAGTGCGGGTTGGTAGATGTCACATGTCTTCGAATTTTTGGTTCTAGGACATGCCGGTTTCCTCACGATGTTTTCCTTCACCGTTTTGAGAGCAGTGGTGATGAAATAATTTACACAAAGTAAAGCGCCTGTCTGGGTTCGAACCTACGACCTACAACTCGTAAGTCGCGGCCGTTACCACTGGGCCACCACTGCTCTCACTCTCTAATTAATTTAATTTTTGGTTCAATTCAAAATTATTTATTTTGGGACAACTACATCCAAAGGTTAGTATACAAAAAACTTAGAAACTATTGTTGTTAGTACTTATATTATAATAGTAAACAATTACAAAGGACCACACTCATCATACTCCCTTCAATTTTGTATGGTGGTCTTTCGGTTTTAATGAGGCTGCTCATTAAAACCGAAAGCTGCACACAGAGACTGGTTTTCAAATCTTTTCTTAAGTAAGTTACCAGGAACACATGAGTCTCAGAGAGCGCCAGTTAATCACACCGATGACATCAAAGTTTAAAATTATCGAGCTTTTCATTTCGGATCAAGTGACAGCAATTTTGGATTAATCGTTTGGCCATTAAACAATAGGAATGAACTGTTTAAATTCGACGCAACTGTTCGTATTGACACTGCCCGCACTGTTTGTGTTTGTAACCGCAATTCGGATTGAAAATATAGGTTTGTTCAGTTTTTCTCTATCCTTTTATACCTATGACCCTGGTAGGCAGAAGGATAGGTAGGATAGAATTTTTTTTAAAGTAATAGTTTTTGGCAAGAAATACATGCATGTTATTCTAAATGTTTTACTTATCTATTATTTTAAATTTTACCAAAGAAACTAAACGCGATCGGCACACCTTATCCGCGTTAAAGAGCTGTCAGTACAAACAAATATTCCACAAAAATTATGACAGTGACAGCTCATGATGCGGTTTAACCTTTTGACCGCCACGTCAATAATTTTTGTATGTTTATTTTGAACTGTAAAAACGTGTTATTTTCGACGTGCCATGCCGTCCCAGGCGTCGTGAGCACGTTTTAATTTGACATCCATAGACGTCCGTGGCGGTCAATAGGTTAAATGTGTTGGTCGCGTTCAGTCATTGATGAGATTCACCCTTTTCATAATACAGCTTTTATCACAAAAATGAATTTTCTATTTAAAATAAAACCGATAACCAGGCTTGTTATCGGAACGCGATACTATTGAACCCGCTATAACTATTTACTGCGCGGTTTTATTTTGCGCTTGTACGGTTTCACTATTTCCAGCCAATATCAAAACTTTTCTACTTTACACGAGTTTTTTTTTAAGCCTATTTTTATTTTCTAGGTGGGCCAAAGGTACCTTTCAGCATGTGATTTTAGTTATTTCGTTTGTTTGAAATAGGTACTGTGCAGGTTTTCAGGTAGACAAGCAATTGAGGATCCTCGATCAAAATAAGTTTTTTGAAGTGAAAACTTCTTTAGGCGCGTTGAGCATTTTTGAGATGGGACTAAACCATTGATTTCGTGACACTGCGATGACACCTCATTTTTGTAAACGCGATTGTGCTCTTTATTTATATTGCGTTACGGATCAATGTTCTATGCAAGTATTTTTAAAGGTTTCGGAAGTATATTTTTTTGTAAACGCAAATGTGCTCTTTATTTAGATAAGGTTACGGATCAATGTTCTATACGAGTATTTTTCTTCCATCAAGGCGATCTTGTTTAAGTTTTCACTTCTGTCGGCACTCCCGGAGCGCCACTGCTTTTTTTTTTTTTATTGAGTCGCGTAACATCGTATCGCAGCACTTTCGTAACATGAGTGACTTATAAAATTCGTTTTAACATTCGCACCTTAGGCCGCTTTAAGGCTCTTTCAAACAGGCGCGACACGCTACGCGACACAAAGGCACCGCTCATCGCGCGACGAGCGGTGCCTTTGTGTCGCGCTGGTCTGCACAACCCTTTACTGTCTAAATAACAGTTAGCCGATGACAGTTCCAATGAATGATATACAGAGCACAACTACATACGAACATACTGGCTCTTGTTAGCCAGAAAAACCTTTTCTTGCATTGTTAGATACAGCTCCTATCAGCTACTATTCTAAGAAGACGTTAATTTCGCTAAATTTTGCCTGTTGGCCATACCAGCAGACAAACATACACCATCATCATTCTCTTGCCTTCATCCCAATTTATTTGGGGTCAACGCAACATGTTTTCTTATAGTTAATTGATTCAGGCGTGACTTTGCGGAACTCCATTATGAAATACAATAGACGTGGATATGTTTAGTAACCTGTTCCGCTTAGCTATTTCTAAACAGCCATAAAAAACCCTGAAAGAAATCGATACGTGTCTCGCCTCTCAACGCAGAGAGCGTTTAGCGCTCAGTATGGTAACACACCGTGTTCGGGTTCACGACAAGTCAATCGTCATCCTGAGGATGCCTCGTTGAGAGGTGAAACACGTGTCGATTTCTTTCGGGGTTTTTTATGGCACTTTAGAAATAGCTAAGAAGAACAGGTTACTAAATATATCAACGTCTATTGTATTTTGTTTTCTGTTTCCACACTTCTCTATCAGTCGACATCTCGGTAGCCCCCCCCTTTCTATCCATATCATCTTCCACACAGTCCATCCATCGTTTCTTTGGTCTTCCCCTACTCGTACAGCCATCCACATTCATACTCAAAACATTCCTCCGCATAAAAGTGGGTACTGACCGGTGTCACGGGGTGTAATGTAACATGTTACAAAGCGAGCAGTCATGCAGTCAGTACGGGGAAACGAGCACGAACACACGAGCAGCAAGCCGCTCGTTGCTCGTTTCGAGTGCTCCGCCCGCTGTCGGTTTTTTGGCGAATCCCTTTGAGTGTTACGCGGTTCACGAGCGCACATGCCACATGCGTCGATTCTTGGCTATTGTGTTTAGAATCTGGAGCACAGTAGCAATGAGTTTGAAACGTGTATGTATGCATATATGCACGGATTTTAGGACACGGTGTAACGTAACACGCTCGCTGCGAATGGTACATTACGGCCCGTAACACCGGTCAGTACTCACCTTAACATGTCATACCTTATCAACCGATTTCCACACAACTTTTCAGTTACCGTTTCTTATTCTATCCATTCGAGTAACACCTCACATACCTCTTAGCATTCTAATTTCAGCTGCATGCTTTTCATTCGACCCTTTTGTGGCCCAATATTCTGATCCATACAAGACAGCAGACAACAAACAATCAATAAACTTTCTCTCTGCCACGTCTGAACAATTAAACACCTTAAAAACGTCTTCTTAGTAATCAATTTCCCGCGTTTCAAAGTATGTTAGTGTTAAAAAAGAGAGGATTGCAAGAATTTCTCCGAAGTCAATTAAATCCGTCTAAAGTTGTCGCGTTCTTCGCGAACTCGACCCACTTTGATTTGTGAATATTAATACCCGAGTAACGAATGTCAAAGGTCCTAACTTTTGTCATTAAGGCTACGATTTCCTTCTTAACTTTAATGGGAGCGAGTATAAACATTTGTGTGATTGTACTTGTTGAAAAGTGTGAAATTCATCTCAAAATCAAAATCTGTTTTGAGCCATTCATATTTTTGACAAGTAAATGATCTTTATCTCTATATCTTTACTCTTTTAGCGCCAAACTTACACAAAACAGTCCCCCAAAACGCCCGCCCTTCATCATTTCCTAGTGCTTTAGTTGAGAAGTGGAGCAACAAACTCCCCAGCAGCACAGCTGTCTGTTCAGTTATAAGAACTTGACTTTTAAAAGTTCATAGGAAAAGAGTGTTATACATAATTATCAGCACCGTGAAAATAATGGCATTAGCATTAACTACCCGAAAACTGTTCTCGTTATATTATTACAGGATTTCTAAATTGAAACTCTAAATTAAATAACTTGAATAAAAAGGTCTAGTTCTAAACTTTCCACAAACCCTTTTATTGAAGGATCGTATACAAATAAAACAGCAAAACCACAAACTATTTGTCCACGTTCGCAGGGCCTTAACAAAGAGATTTCAATTTAAGTAAAGCAATCCAATTTCACACGGCCATGGATATAAATGGGTGTAATTTTATACCGCGGATGTAAGCCCCGCTTAAAATTAACGACTGTTAGTTATGACGACCTGGTAGCTGCTGACTGATATTTTATTAGTTTTCATTGATAATCAAATATATTTTTTATTCACGGGAAGAAAATACACTTTTGTTTAATAAAATTAATAATGGTCTGGTCTCTCTACTAAAATTAATTATGTTATTCCTGCAAAGTTATTATAAGCTCTATTAGCCGTCATCTTAAGGTAATTCATAATATCCCTATTGTGTCACTTTTCAACATTTTCACTATTAAAATATACACAATTTTCATCCAACTTTGTATCGGTTTATGTTTTCGTTACGCTTCTGTAGCCATCTTTTTATGGTGAAAACCTCATCAAAATCTGTTGTGTGGTTTAAAAGAACAACATGGTCATACAGACAAACACGAAAAGCGACTTTCATTTATAATATGTGTAGGTTATACTATGTTAAAACTTTGGTCATAGAAAACCGAACATGTTTCCAAAAACAAGCGAAGTGAACGTGGTATCATTTTGAACACTGGACCCTGTATTTTGTTGAGGGTAAATAAATGTAAGCTATTGTATAACATTAGGGTATTTTAGATAGCCTGCGCCTGTCTGTAGCCTGTCGCCGACATCCGAGAGGCATCCCGACCCTCGGGTTGAGAACGTAACTTTAAAGCCAGTGTATTTATTTGATTAATATTTTTATGAAAAATGTTCAGAATATTTCACGTAGGTAGATTTGATGACGAATCTTCGTTCGAAGAACAATAATGCCTTGCCTCATGCATAAAATTCACATTTCGCGATCTGGCATTTTCCTGGGGACGCCGATGCACATTAAAATAATACTTAAACGAATGTGTTCCTTGCGAAAATCCGGAAAACACGAAAATTTAATGTGAATTAAAAAGTAAATTCAAAATAATAAAAAAACCGGACTGCGTAAAAGATCCGCTGAACATAAGTACAAATAGAAATATGCATGAAAAACTAAACCCAGGATTGCATTAAAAAATAAAATATATAACGCAAACTCAGTAATTGAGATAATAAAATAAGAGGTTTTGATTGCACAACATTACAACCATAGTTTAATACAAAAAAACGACAAAACATTTACGTGCTATCTTCGTACAAGTCGGGCACGTCACTGAATGGATTAACGCTACGTCAAGCGCCCCGATACACCTGTTGGGTGCACTACAGTTCCACGCAATGTACTCCATTATTATCTCCGTCTGTTCATGTCGCCTTGGTAGCCGTAATATTTAAGGTTCAGCTTGCAAACAGCCTTGCGAGCCGAGTACTCGGACACCACATTTACACCTAGCGAATAACGATGTTGGTGCTTTATGTTAGCCTAGTACTTCTGGAATGTTAGTCTGCCCACGCGTTTTGTCATACAAATCGTGGTTACAAACAATACATTACGCAAAAGAGCTAAATAAAAATGAAATACTTTTAGAATATTACCGGTTTAATTAACCGTAGTCAGCTTATATTAGCAAGCCTCTTAGGTTCTGACTATGAACATTACATTAATACAAAATGTTTGACAGTGCATTTTCCACCCTAACAGATAAAAATGAACACACATTACGATAGTTATACCGCATACTATCGCGTACACATTTCCGCATATGCATGTAAATGGCTTTTTGCGAACACCATCGTTCATAATATAAACCTGACAAATAAAAAATATACAAATTGTCAAATGTAATTATTTCGCTTACGGATTGTCAAAAAAACAAATAATCTGATAGCTCGTTTATTGAAAACGGGCGATCATGTTTTAAGTAAAGTTTAGTTTAGTTTTTCGTTTATTTTTTTAGTTACATTTTGCTTCGGTATTTTAATATTCCTAACAAGAAAATACCGTAGTTGCCAATTTGTATTAGATTTATCGTGTCTGCCTCTATTTCATGTTCTCCCAGTACCTCAGAATAGACATTGATTCAGATGAAATTTCACGGAACGATAGTTTTTGTGATGAAGATGACACGATATTTTATAGACACAAACTGACCAAAAAGATTGACCCTCCTGCCTATCCAAGGCCGAAATGATTCCAGTACCTAGATATTTTATCCTTGAAAAACATGCCAAGTATAATAAAAGTAGTCATTTTTGTTTCCATAATCTTAACGTGTTTGGAATAACAATAAGTTTCGTAGTTTACTTACGAGTCCCTGATGAAAATTTCAATTAATTCTGAAACCCTCAACACTAATGCTGGCTGTAAACTTAGTCATCAATAATAACTTAGTTATGCTTAGTCTGATTCCCTGAGGTTTTGAACTTTTGAGACGAAAAGAACGTAATAGTAGTCTTTGAAAAGAACCCTTTTTCTGATTAACATTAACAACACAGCTTCTGCATATATAATCATCATCTTTTAGCAAAAAGTCCATCTGGATAGTGAAACGATAAGAAACGTGATTACAACTACAGCCAGTACCCGTACCCTGCTGGCTGCCGACAAAATGTGTAAATAGCGTTCCCGCTTAAAGTTGCACACCGGTCCGAGCCAGTTTAAACTAGTTGTAAATGTTAGGGGCACTGTTGCGAAACTAAAGTTTGTACTAAAAATTATCGTTGTTACATACAATTGTTGTTCTTTTTACTTCGTTTCTCTACGTACTTTACATTTTCTCTGCATGGTTGTCGATGTTATACGATGTCTGAATAAATAATGTTTGCATTGTAATGCTTGACTTCATGGAGTGTGTCCTTCCACTCACTGGCGAACGGTCTATCTATAAGGTGCTTCCCTGCCCGTCACATGTGTTCCTCCTGATCAGAATCTCCCACCTGGACTTGAGTTACCTTGTCTAACCTGCACCCTAATTGCGTAACACACCTTTAATCGTAATCCGAGAATTTTCATGTTTTATATTTTTAATTGTTTACGAGGGTTTATTACTTAAAAGTTGGCAACGTCGTAAATAGCTGTCAAATATTTACCTGTTTAAATTATTTAGCAATATTACTGTATGGAAAAAAGAAATGTGGCTAACTATTTCCCTAGAATATTAATAAATAATTAAATGCAATAATTAAAATCGAAATACCGAATATTCAGTTTTAGATGTAAAAAAATAATTTGAAACTTTCCAAATGCCTTTTTTACACCTAAAAGTGTTACAACATCAAATTCAGTGTTATAATTGCAATTCATTATTAATATTCTAAGGAACTAGTAAGCCACATTTCTTATTTCCATAGAGTAATATTGCCAAATTAATCAAAACAGCGAAATATTTGACATCTATTTGCGACGTTGCCCACTTTCAGAATAAACGCTCATAACTGTTACCTACAGTTCTGAATTCAATAATTTAATATTATTTTATTTGTATTTTGTGTCGAAACTTAATTCATTACTTGCAACACTAGTTCATAGATTTTGAGTAAAACTCTATGGTTGGGCTCTGGCATTGTCTATGGCTCGGGGAAAGGAGTCAACCGGTCATTGTGTAGCTCTCATTGTAATTAATTAATTTATTCAAATTTAAGAAGAAGTTCACATCAAACATTGTTCAAATTCTGTCAGTTGTGTATGGTTAATACATTACATCAAGATACCAAATGAAAGTCATCTCCGCAGGAAGTCTTTGTTTCGAGCATACTCGTATCACATTGGTGCCGATTCTCTTGTCACAAATGCCTCTAAACTAAACTAAAAATCACCAAAATTTAGTTTATTCCTGTCAAACGACGATTTCCCATTCTGAAATAGACTAAAGTGACACAACTTAACTATATTTTAGTTTGACAGCACTAAGATGGCACTGAGATATTAGTTTAGTGAAAATGGCAATTTTGCTATTCTGAATTTGACGTTTTTAACCTAAAATTTAGATTTTCTAACTAAATATGACTATTTTTAATCGCGACTAAAAACATGTGGAATAAAATTAGTTGTCATGAACTAAAATTCACACCAACACCTCGACTTCAGATGAAAAAACAGTACTGAATATTTTTTTTTTTCTTTTGCTTATATCTCGAAAACGGTGTGTCCAATCGCAAAAATAATGAAAATTTCGACACCCTTTAAAAAAACCCTTAAACCCCTAACACTCTACATGTAGGTAACATTTTTTCTTATTTTCCACACAAAAAGTGAAAAATCCATACAAAACACGTCGAGGCTGCCCCCCCTGCGCGCCTCCGGCTCTAAAAAGATTCATGTGGTTGGGTATCACGTGTGGAGTCGCGGTTGTCAAATTCGATTTAGATGTGTCAAAATTATTTTTAAATTTAGAGAATTTATTTTGCAGAATAGCTTTGAGATTCTCATACTCAAAAGTAAGGAATTTTAGTGATAGTTTAGTTAGTTTAGTTCGGTGTACAAGAGAATCGGCACCAGTATTAACTTTTTCAAACATGTTAGCATTGCATACTTACCAAAAATAATCCACAAAGGCCTTTACAAACTGAACAGAAGAAAATGTAGTGTCCTGAATGTTTTATCTATAAACCCTTGTAATAAACACAGGCTTAGAGCGAGACATAGGCCTTTCATTGTGGGCAATAATTCGGTCACGGATTCGCCCGTGACACGTACCAACACTCGACACAATTATGACCTGCTACGTGACACTTCTGTAGGGTATCGTGTAGCGAATATGTACTTCTAAAACATAAACACTACTTAACATAAAGTTTGTATTCCTGTCAGAAGATTTACTTTTTTACAGTGAGTGAGCCCGTTAGCATTTTCAAATCTAGACTCCGGGCTGTCATTAGGAAATTTCTGAAAATCCTGTGCCTATACCCTGAGGTACAAGGACAACATAACCTTTGCGGCTACGGTTTGTAAATGGAATACAGTTCACATATTAAGTCCTCTGACTTAGAGAAAGCATCATAAGGAAAACAAGAAGGTTGCGACCACAGCAGAGAGTTATCAATGATCGTTCCTGCTCTAATAACCCTGTGATGTCATGAACTCATGACCTTGCCTCACCCAAAACTCAGGGGCCCTAATCCTTGGGCTCTCGCCAGCTTCCCTCTTACCCACTTACAATGACAATCGTGGAGGACCCCAGCGTATCTCGACAACTCGCATTTCAACAACCCTGAATGGTACTTCCGTAAATATCTACTTACTCCTATATAGATCTGTGTAATGTCTGGGAGGGCGAAAAGAGTAACCTCTCCTAGGTAGGTAGATAGGTACTTCTTTGGTTTTTGGCTAGGATTCACAAACAAACACGCTTTAGTTGCACAAAGTACTAGGGAGCCAGTATAAGGTAGGTGGTAAATTGGGACTTAAAACATATCTGGCGAAATGTTGATACCTATTTTTTTATATAGGACCTCTGCCAATCCGATCGGGGTATACAGGCGTGTTGGCTACTTCATTTTCGTAGAATATTTCTGTATAAATTAAAAGTTAGCAATCGAAATTCCATTAGAACAATGTTAGGAATTTCAATTATAATTCACTCAATACTTGTTGGAACTATGTTTGGCTCTAGATGAACTCATTTGTTGAAGCTTTGAAGAAAGTTCTTTCACAAAAGTAACCGATCGATCAAAACGTTTCGTGAGCCCTTGGGCGCAACATTTCTCCTCATTTCGGGTCCCACAATTCAATATCATAAACCTAATTTTACGGATGGCATCACAATTTACAAGTAGTCGTCTAGATTTGCGAGGAAAGTGCCGAATGTTGTAATGGAGGCAACATTGGAAAAATACTTCAAAGAAACGTGTACAGTTCATTACTTTCGGTTGAATAGAATATAATATACACGCTTCTATGTGATGAAATATATTTAAATATGGTCCTGGTAAATAAAATATTGTGGGCGATGTTTTCTTCTGTAATCTAAATTAGATTTTTCTTTGATTTTCTTTCTTCTTTTTTGCTTTTTAGGTGTAGGTAAGTAGTTAGGTACTGTACAGCCAATCTTTATCTGGCATGCAAGTGTTTGTAATGACATTTTATTGCACTTTCTATAAGTCATTACACCCTGGTAGA
This sequence comes from Agrochola lychnidis, assembly GCA_963680765.1. NCBI lineage: Eukaryota > Metazoa > Arthropoda > Insecta > Lepidoptera > Noctuidae > Agrochola > Agrochola lychnidis. The sequence continues at coordinate 25,478,494 of OY796853.1, forward strand.
TTAAGTTCCAGAACTCTTTATCCTTTTCAGGCTTTTTCCATCGTTTTAGTGTAAAATTGGAAGAACAAAGAATAATATCCGAAAGCTGACATTGAACCACACAATCTGTGACACCACATCACAAACAGTGAAGACATTTTTTCAACAGAGACGTTGCCCTCCGTAAAACGTATCATATGAAATTCTCAGAGAAAATAAAACCTGCCTCGCGCGCTATCTTTATCCCTTTTATGACAGAGCGCGGGCAGAGAAAAAAAAATACAATCTTTCTTTCATGAAATGACTGTGCCCCTCAAACCGTTGAAGAGGAAAATACAAGTTTTCATATAAAAGTATTGTATATTTCATACAGAAGCTCGGAACGTTGTCGATGTAATAGTTTTGTAGTATATTAAAAATGAGGGGACTGTTGCCCTCGATATGAACTTGTAGATAACATTCACTAGATTTCCTTTTGAGACGCGATAAATGTGATTCAAGTAATGTAGGGGTGGGTAGGCTTTCGTACGAAGGCACTACAGTATAGAGTAAATCAGGGGTGGCCAGAATCAAATAAGTTGTCATCAGAAGTAAATTCATGCGATTGGTACCTACCTACATTATGCGACAGCAATACTTGCTTGTCAATTAAACTGCACACAATATTAAATAAAAAATTTGAGGACCGATTCAAAAGTAGTATATCTTTCTTGGTTCTGTAACAAGACAATTCTTCCGTTTTTATTCAAGTCTCATCGAATTTTCTACCAATTTACAGCATAACAGTAGGTATAAATAATAAGGAATAGTTCCCGCCTATGCGTAACCACTGTCATTTATTTCTTTTGGTTGACAACCTAATAATAAACTGTCGGTCCAAAACATTGTTGTTATTTATAGTTACAAAGTACGCGAGGACGTACCTACTAGGAATCTAGGACTCCAAGAGGAAGCTAGCAGAATAATATTAAGTTTTTAATTTCAACTTTTTTAATTTTCCTCATCAAATTCGCTGCTCCCCCAACTCTTTCGCCGCGGCTAGCCCGCACTCGCGAGCTACACTCAATCACAAGTTGAACTCGAACCCAGTTCAGAACGTGCACAATTATCTACTAACTAACCAACTAACGAGAAAGTTAACCAGCACTTAAACAGCCACTTCGCCTCGGGCTTTTTGTTTACGATAGTACTCACTTACTTCTCGTGTAAGTTCTGTAACTTCCATAACACGACTTCAATTTGATTTGTTTATGAATCTGTGAACTACTTAGGTTTGCTGCTATCCTGGTACTAAGTTTGTTTGAACGCGGCAGGTTAGAGTTCCTTAGGGCTTACCAAATAAACAATAATTAATTCTAGACAGTTCAATTATTTAATTAATTAATTAGAGACAAAGGGAAATATCACATTCTTCCAATGAAAAAAAGTACCCCTGCAATGCTATTCGTATCATGATTAATTTTCCGAGAAATTCCCCAGTTTGGCTGCTAAATAGTACAACAAACAGACGATACAGGTTTACGCGTGACATCATTCCAGAAAGTTCGACAGAACAGGAAACTTGGAACTACTTTCCCCTTCGGAGTGCCTTAAAAGCTTCTGACTTACCTTCACAACTAACCTTACTTTGTGACATAGTTCCAAACTATAGTTTTAATGCTTTCGATATGTAGGCAGGTAAGCGGAGAAATAAGTTTGATGTAGGTATATCTACCTACGTTAGCCATGTACCTATTTCACGCCCTCACTCTCTTTTTAGGGTTCCGTAGTAAACAAGGAACCCTTATATTTTCGCAATGTCCGTCTGTCTGTGTGTCCGTCCGTGGTCTAGCTCCGAGACTCTTAGTACTAGAAAGCTACATATTTACGCCGACAAAGTGGTAAAACAAAATTATGAAATAAGTGAGACGGGACTAAACCATTGATTTCGCGACACCAAGACGACACCTCATTTTTGTAAACGTGATTGTGCTCTTTGTTTATATTATGTTACGGATCAATGTTCTATGCAAGTATTTTTACTTTAGAGGATGTTTTTTTTTTGTAAACGCGATTGTGCTCTTTATTTAGATAAGGTTACGGACCAATGTTCTATACAAGTATTTTTCTTCAACCAAGGCGATTTTGTTCAAGTTTTCACTTCAGTCGGCACTCCCGGAGTGCCATTGCCATTTTTTTTAGGGTGCCTCCCCTACGCGTAAAGTGGTGATGTTTTTTTTTTTTTCTATCCCATGGTGTAGGGTATCATTGGAAAGGTCCTTCAAAAACATTGTGAGTATGTGAAAACCATTATTGGATTCAGGGATCCGTTTGCGAAACATTAAGATTTAAAGTGCTAATTTTTGTTAGACTCAAGTTCCCCCCCTCCCTGCCAGCTAAATGGTTAGTTTTGGATGTATGAAAAAAATCACAGCTGTAGTTTATTTCACGAAATTAAAAGGAAAACTGTCACAGCTAAGTAGGCTTTACAAATTAACGAGTAATAATCGACCAACTTATATTTGCAATTATTTTGTTAAATACCACTGTTTAAATCTTTAATTACCTTTAAACTTAATTGTATCGATTTTATTATTATTTGCTACACATATTTATTTATTCTTTATTTAAATATTTACACACACTATAAAACTGATTTACATCCGTGAGACGTACTCGTAACATAAGGTTCAGTTGAAAACCAGCGTCAGGCACTAGTTGTCTGGCATTTATGCTGAACTGGGCCTATTTGTCGCAGCCGTGAGGCACACAATACTGTTTTAAACTTTCTTTGCTTTTTCCTGTTTTTTTTTTGTTTTTGAAAACTGTGTGCCTTAACCTGTGTCAAATAAATTTATTTTCTTTCTTTCTTTCAGTTGCAAAAACATGTTTTCGCATTCGTTCCGTATGGGAGAAAATGTTTTTCAAATACAAAGTTAAGTTTGTTTTTGGGATAAATTCATCCCAACTACGGAACCCTTCATTGTGCGTGGTCCGACACTCACTTGGCCGGTTTTTCTATAGTTGTTTTGCGATTTCAAAAGAAAGGCACCTGTTGTATTGACTTCTTTGAGAAAGTTCTAAATCAGAGACTGCTAGTAGTTTAATATATTGTTATATTTCTCGTAGCAAACTTGACTGGTCCACACAAAGAGCAAATGCAATTCTTCCAACATCAAATAAAACAGTTGTCAAGCAATTCAATTTCATTGAACCGTTCCTTCCCACAATAGCTCGTGGAATAATAGAGATGCAGCCGGCATCTGCGTCAAACGTAACAGAATGCAACAAGGAGCTCATTACAAGACTCTCATTCACAGACTATTGGAAATTTCACGCAACGCCAGCCAATAGATAACTCAATAATAATGTGGTTTTATGAACTAAATCAGTGGGTACTGCAATTTGCGAAGCTCTTGTTTTCAAAACTACGACTGTATTGATGAGACGCAGTTGAAGTATGTATATTCTACGCTCAAAAGTTTAAAGTCGATTTTCGTGTCTATGTCATTTTGATCATATTCAACAATGGATTTTGATCCGGGTTTCACCATCATTCAGAACATTTATTCCGAAAGATTTAAATATGTGTACATTCTTATAAAAACTGTGCAAAGTAGAAAATACTTCATTTTGGTATAATTCTGTACCTTCAGTGAAAATTGAAGTAACTGGAAAATCATGATTTTGAGAAAATTAATGTTAAAGTTTAAAAAAAATCTGACTCTTTGTCTACTTCACTAAAATGAATACTGATTACTGACATTGGTAAACAATATCTTAAAGCACGATTTAGTGTAAGAAGAAACAGATTAATTTGTATAGTTTTTGAAGTGAAAACTTCTTTAGCGTCGTTGTGATTTGAAAGTCGATGAAACGAAAAAGCGACAGTAAAAAGAGACAGACATAAATTCGTAAGATTTAACGTGGGAGAAAATGAAATAGGAAGCATTATACAGTGTTTCATAATTATGTTCGTGGTTCTCTTTGTGCTCTGCTTCGTACCCCCTCCACTCGTGTTTACCAAGGCATAGTGGGAGTTTGCTTGGGCCTCAGCGTTGTACTTACGTGTGTTAATAATACGTGTTTGTGCGCGTATTTTTTTTTTTTAATTTTTGAAGGTTTCACTTCTACCACGTGTGAATTGCACACATGTTTTTTGTAATAAGTTAATATTTTTCACTTTTTAGTTGTCGTACCTAGCCCACATAAATTCGAATACCACTAACTGCCTATGTGATTATCAGTGACAGGAAATTATTATATCATCCAATTACGAAGTGGGAGAAAATACGTATTATTGAAGCTAACTCAAAAACTGTTCCAGCAAAATTAATAAAATTTATATGGGACCACCTCGAGAGCATACCCTTTCAAACAAAAATGACGGAGAAATCGGTGGACATACATAAAAAAAAAACATACATGTGGGGAGTAAATCCTCTATGTAAGATACTAATTTGCTTTTCACTGCATATTTGATTTTGGAGAAGAGGTTTTTTGTTTTTTTTCGTTGTGTCAGTAGAAAAAATTGAAAAGACAGATGTGTATTTTTTACTTATTTTTTTCCTTTATATATTTTAAATAAACCTGAGTTGATCGAGAAAAGCTTTTATTTGCCCTACCATTCCTACAATTTTTGGGGGCTCGTCCGGGATGGTAGCGGTTAAATAAAGCTAAATGGTGGTGTTTTGTCGTATGTAGAGGTGATGAAACTTTTACCAAAAAAGGAGTCTTTGAGGTGTACGCAGCGGTGAAAGAAGTAATAAAGGTGTGAAGGTCTGAAGGTGTGGGTGGGGTGACAGAAAAATAAAGATTGGTCCAAACATGTCCAGATCAACTGAAACGGCGGCGGTTCCAGCTGCTGCGCCGTCGTTGTGGTACGATGGTCTAGTGCCAAAGTTTGACGGGACGGACAAAACGTACACGTCGAGTAAATGGGCCCAAGACGTAGAAGACCATGCGGATATTATGCAGTGGACACCGGCGCAAACACTGATTGTGGCCAGGCGCTCACTTACTGGTGTTGCAGCTATGTGGCTCAGAACTGAAAAGATACATCGCACGTTTGATGAGCTGAAGGCGGCAATCGCCAAAGAATTTCCAGACAGTATCAATTCCAAAGAAGCCCATGAGTTGCTGTCTTCAAGGAAGAAGCGTAAGGAGGAGTCATTTTACGAATACATGATTTCGATGAAGGAGATAGCGAAGCGTGCGAAGATTGCCGACTATGTTGCGGTGCAATACATCGTCGAAGGAATTTTAGATTACGAGAGTAATAAAACCATACTTTATGGCGCGACTACATATAGTCAATTAAAGGAGAAACTGTCGTTATACGAGACGATGAAAAAAAATACGGTGAAGGTGGCCAAGCGGAATGTAGCCACACCCTCGACGTCTCGTGACGAGAAGAAAATGGAAACGCATGATCGGAGGTGTTACAAATGTGGGGATAGGGATCATATGGCACCATCCTGTAAAAAGGGAATCAAGTGTTTTAAATGTGGTGCGTTCGGGCACGTAGCGCCACAGTGCATGGCTACCAACATAAGCGGTGATAAAAGACAACCAAACTCTGTGTGCGAAGTTGACGTGTGAGGTTGGCAGCACTGACGGCGACGGCGGCCATTGTTGTTGTGGTCAAGACGATGCGAAACTTCAAACTGACAATATTTTGAATGTAAACAAAGTTCGTAAATCTAAATTATGTGTTGAAATAAGTGGTGTTTGTGTCGAAAGTCTAATTGATTCGGGTAGTGATCTCAATCTTGTAACGGCGGACTTATTTTTTGAACTTCCAAAGTGTGTTTACACCAAAGAAAATAAAGTGTTAACGGGTTTAGGTAATAGCAAGGTAATAGCGTTCGGAAAGTGTACCTACGAAGTAAAAATTGATGCTAATTTTTATAACGTTACTTTTTATATTGTGCCCAGAGATTCAATGCCTTATAAGATGATTTTAGGTCAACCTTTTTTAGATTTGAGTAAGGTTGTTTTTGATAAAGGTGTTGTGAGCGTGATGCCTGAAGGTGAGGGCGAAATTTTGAGTTTGCTTTCAGATGATATAGGCTCAAGCTCGACTGAGTTGAGCCATGTTCCTCTAAGTGTTCGGGCAGCTGCGGCTAATCTGGTTGAAGGATACCATCCCTCACAAATCAAGGAAGCACCGCTGGAGATGGTGATTGTGTTGAAGGACAATATACCGGTGGCACAGCGTCCTCGGCGCTTTTCGGCACAGGAGCAGAGGGAAGTCACTGAACAAGTAGGAGAGTGGTTACGGAAAGGTATTGTGAAACCAAGTTTTTCTGAATATGCTAGTCCATTGGTGTTAGTTAAAAAGAAGAATGGTAAAACACGAGTTTGTGTTGACTATCGAAAAATTAATGAAAAAATGGTGAAGGATCACTTTCCTTTACCAATTTTTGATGATCATTTAGACAAGTTGTCAGGAGCTACTATTTACGGTAAGTTGGATTTGAAAGGTGCAAAAAACTTTTTAGAGGTGCAAAATAAAATTAAGACAGTGATGATGAATGTAACTAAAAAGATTGAAAGCTGGCCGGACTAATGCTAAGGTAGCATTTTATTTTATTTAAACTGCTCAGTCAAATTATGATTGCTACGACTGCAGATTAAGTTAGTTGTTTATTATTGAGTTATCATTTTATGTGATGTTGTTTCTCTGGCAGTTCATGATTGTTTTGTATTTCATGTTAATTAGATATAAGGTAGGTTGTTGTAAGTTGTTTTTAAACTGAAATGTGTTTATTTTATTTAAATTTAATAAGTGTGATGATTTTTATTTTTATTTCATTTAACTAGAAGTCTGAGGACAGACTTTTAATAGGATGGCCGAGCTGTGGGGAGTAAATCCTCTATGTAAGATACTAATTTGCTTTTCACTGCATATTTGATTTTGGAGAAGAGGTTTTTTGTTTTTTTTCGTTGTGTCAGTAGAAAAAATTGAAAAGACATGTGTATTTTTTACTTATTTTTTTCCTTTATATATTTTAAATAAACCTGAGTTGATCGAGAAAAGCTTTTATTTGCCCTACCATTCCTACATACATACGCTACGAACATATATAACCTCCTCCTTTTTGAAGTCGGTTAAAAAAGACATGGTGCGCTGACATCTCTGTCGGGTGTGCCTTTTGCAGCCGTGTATTTATAATTTAAAAAGAAATCCAGTTGTATCACCTAACACAACATATATTAAAGTCGTTTTATGTGTAAATTAATTTAAAATGACTTGAACTACATATGGTGTACATAATAAAGAATATTCTATTCTATTCTATTTTACACATCATTAATTGGTTGGTGTTGGATGATTATGTGTACCTATCAGTTTGTACTAATTCACATAGATCGCGTAATAAGAGTCACATACATTTGTATTAATATACATTAAGGTACTTGAAATATTTGTTCAGTTCACATTGATATTATTTAAAATGTATTTTTTACACATTAATAAATGTAAAAAATGCTTAGTGCACTTTACACCAAAATAAGCTTGGTCAATTTTAATCTTAGAGGGGTACCAATTAGACCAAAAAATTGCATTTTTTTTACTGTTACACTTAGTGTAAGAATATTAAACTGATATAGGTCAAGATATATCACTTTTCACTGAAGGTACAGAATTTTACTAATCTAGAACAAGGGGCCTACCACAAGCTCATAAAGCAGTATTATTTTAATATTACTTCAGTGTGGGAAAGAGATGAAACTCTACAGGACATATAGCTCCATCTCTTTCTCCCACTAAAATAATATTAAAATAATACTGGTTTTGAGCTGGTGGTAGGCCCCCTGACCATTTTAATATTGCTAATCATTGAAATTACGACAAAGTTGACTCATTTTTCCGAGGGAGAGCTGTTACAAATTAATGTCATATTAGCAGAACAGTTTTACTTAGGTTTTCGTTTCCAAGAAAATTTATCTTGAAAACATTCTCAAAAGTTTGACATGTTTTACTGACTTCATGTTTTAGTTTTTAGTCAAACATCAAAGAAGTACAAAGATATGCACTACAAAAAAAACATGTGACAATTCACACGGGGTAGAAGTGAAACCTTCAAAAATTTCTATCTCATTTTCTCCCACGTTAAATCTTATGAATTTATGTGTCTGTCTCTTTTTACTGTCGCTTTTTCGTTTCATCGACTTTCAAATCACAACGATGCTAAAGAAGTTTTGACTTCAAAACTAGTGTTCTTAAAAGATATATTTAAAACATAAGAAATTTTCAATTACGATAGCCATAAATCGATATTTGCCACTTACCGGGTGCCACGCTGTCGTGTCCCAGCATACTAATACAAACTGATGATACCTACGCTAGTGGTTCAAAAGAACCTTTCACAAGCACTTTTGCCGTGAATATTTTAACGTCGCTAATTGGTTTACATTGCTTCCCCTACCATATCTGCCCCTTTTAATTGGCTATCATTTTTTTCGTGTAAACAACGTAAAAGTATAATACCGGACGATGTATACCGGCTGGGCTGCACTATTAAGAATTCGGTAACAGTTTTGCTGTTATGTTTTCCTGGTACCTACAACTACATGTATCGAGTAAAACAAGGATGCAGGGGGAGTTTTTTTAATAAAAATGTAGTTTAAGCCTCTTTGGTCTAGTGATCGCATTCGCTACTGCTGAGCATGAGGTCCTGGGTTCGATTCTCAGGTCGGGCAATGTGTTATTGGGTTTTTCCATCTGAAATTGTTCAGTAACAGGCAATATAAGCTCGCCCCCTAATAATATAATTATTTTATTCCAGGAATCCCAATGACCTATAGGTACAGGTCCATAGGTACCTATCTGGTACTGAGATATAGTAGGTACCATGATAACATCTATGTGATACTGCTTACCTACCTTTCAGGCCTTTCGGTCAACAAAAAGCGAAGTTAATTTTAAAAACGTCGTTTATTTTCCAGAATGAGAGTTTCAAGTTAATCGGGGCTCAATTACCGAAAGCCGAAAGCACTGCGTATAATGAAACGAGAGTACAAAAGTGCACGTAACACAAAATATATTGTGATTATATAAAGTAGGTACATACCTACATAATTATTATAGATAAGTTCCACTGGACAGCAGCGTAATTACGCTGCTCCTACCACGCGCTCCTCTTACCTACTATTGAACATTTTCTTTACGTTTGAGTTTTAGCTACCTTTTTTTTTGGGTGGGAAATTATCAAATAACTTCTCCCGCTCTGGGCGGAGCGGGAGGGCGTGTCAGACTCTTACTGACTAAAACCCACCCGTGTTCCTTCAGTTGCCATGTTGCCAGGGGGCCACGATGTCCCTATCGGTTTTCTTCGAACCCCCGGCAGGCATTGGCCCTAGCGGACCCCGTCAATTCTGCTGACATCTCTTTGAGGCGCGCGTGGAACACAACGCGCCGTCGACCCGGGCTTGGTCCTTATCGGAGTTTTAGCTACCTAGAAATTAAATATTCTACATAGATAGGTATTATCTCCCCTGTTAACTGTGATACAAAAAGCCCTGTATCTCTTTTATTGCGCATCATATTTCACAGCAACCGGATAGCCGTCGTTACGTCGGCGCACGCTTGTGCCATATTTACGCCATGTCATCTGATTAAGTTGGGAAATCGAGCTGAACCTGATTGATGGATGGCAGCATCGTTAATTACACTGGATGATCTTGTTGCCAAAAAATTGGTAAACCTTTACGGTTATTGGCTGGGATTTTGTGGGATAATCCTCGGAAAAAATAAAAATATAAGTAGAGTACCTTATTTATGATTTAGAAGATTAGGTAGGTACCTAATCTTCTAAATCATAAATAACCTCGTGATTGCTTTTGGATAATATTTTAAGAATTCACGGTTCTTCCCGAAAAAAAATGTTTCATTCTAAATTAGTACCAGGCTACCATAACAACACAGGCGTTATTTTAAGCAATAAAGCGCAAACCAGTAACTAGCGGGCTATGCAGCAAAGTAACGCACCTACCTATTTCCATCTGGTGCCGTCAGTCCACCCCAAACAAAAGGACCGTGTTAAATGCTCCTTGAATTATTGCTATCCTTGTACCTATGCAGAATAAATTAGTACCCACATTAAGCTTCAATTGTTTACGAAAAACCGACGCCAAATAAAATGATTGTGCTTGAATACTTTTTATCGAGAAAGTCCTTGTTTATTGTTTACGGTTTACCTAATAAGTAAATTCCCTGGGAACAAATTCAGGCTAGTAATTAGGAACCAAAAAAATAAAATTGGAAGAATCCAGTTGGTAGGTTATGTAGGTATGTCGTAATTTAAATAATTGATCCGAAGAGCCGCGAATGAAGGATGGTAATAATTATAAGGCTCCAATCAACAGGATTACCAACTAATTAGTAATGCGTAAATTATGTACATTTGTCTATTTATTTACTTAAAGCTATGTGACATCGAAATCGTCGGCCATTACTCAGATGGGCTTAACTCGCTGAATTTTAACTGGGATTTAGTTTAAACGCTCGTTCACGTTCATATTGATTGTATGCCAGTTACTTGAGCAAGTAGATATCTGAAACTTACGGATAACAGGCGATTTCCTAACATAGATTACTGTAATTTCATAAGGGGGAAATACTTTATTAAAAGAGTCGCTTTTCTAAAGCCACCAACCACCCAATCATATTTTGACAATTCAACAATATTTATTGCATTATTTACGTTGTCAAGCAGACGAATTTTTCAACAAACGAAGCAATGAATTACGAATTTCCTTCAAAATCTTTTGGATTGAGATAGAAAAGTGTGACGCAATTTGGGTGCAGAATGCCAGTAACTACTGTGGCAAACTTGGCACACATAGGTAATGAAGCCTTGCAAATGCGATGAATAATATTTCAATCAATCTGCCTAGCCTTTTCCCAACTATATTTTGGTCGGCTTCCAGTCTAACCGGATGCAGCTGAATACCAGTATTTTACATGGAGTGATTGCCTATCTGACCTCCACAACCCAGTAACTGGGTAATACAATACCCGTTGGTAAGACTAATTGTCAGACTTTCGAGCTTCTGACGACCCGCAACGACTCAAAGATCCACGAATGACAGCCGGGACCAACAGCTTAACGTACTTTCCGAGGCACGGAGGATTTTCGGTATGTAAAGATGGTCACCTATTCACGGACCAACCCCGGCAAGGTGCGTCTGTTATTACTTAGCTAATTAAAGATGCATAGCAATTAGCATTTAGTACTTATAAAGAACCTGAGTTTTGCGTTTTTCGGTTGACAGTTCATAATGATGATCACTTAGCAAAGTGTCTAACGATTAGCTGTCAAACAGTTCCTTTCGTATCTTCAGTGACTAACTAGGATGACGTCATGAGCACCCAGTATCGCTGATAGGCACCGTAACACATTTTGACAGATGTTTACTTCAAGTTTGTTCTAACTAAGTGATCCGTGTAAACGAGGCACCGAGACGAAAGCCTTGCTTCGGTATTTACGATTTAAAATAAATGGTTGGGATTGGCGGCTGAGGCGCTGTGAGACGACGGCGGCTTACTCCAACCTAGCGAGGAGACGATACCGACATTGTTCCCTTCTCGAATTCAAGACCATTACTTTTCTACCTATATCACGACTACGTTTTTCGAAAGGGTGGTCAGAGGTGTCAGGTGTGTCAGAGAAATTTGTCGTAAAGCAAATTTGACTGCCAACTCAAATTGTCCGTATATTCAAATTACCTACAACTGTTATTCTTAGACAGTTGTATTTTGGCCAACAATTTATTTCGCGGAGTATACAACCACATTTAGCCAGTTATGTTTCAGTTCTAAATGAAAGAGTGCGAGTCTATTGCCAATTTGCCATCAACCGGACACGAATCTAGACACCGCCACTCAGGGCTACAGAGAATAGAATGGATAATCGAAGAACACTGTCCGACCCGCACCCTAACTGCGTAACACACTTCCAATCACAATCTGAATGATTTTGAAGGATATACACAACGTACAGCTTGACAAAAAAGAGTAAAATGAAAATGAGGGCGCCGCTATCGCACTTAGAAATGGGAAATAAATTGTTAAAATAAATGTGCAACAAAAAACGCTGCTTGTGGGTGACTCTAATCAAAACCTACTAGCACTTGTCGGCAAAGTAGCGCCACTCGAAAGAGGTCGCTGCGCCCCCGCAAGGGGGCGCGGCGAGCGGGGTCAGAGCCTCGCCCTTCGCCCGCGGAGGCTTTACGTTGGCCCATCACGATGGGCCCCTCAATTGTGTTTGCCTCGGGCGGCAATGAAAACGACCACATTATTGTTAGGCAATAATGCGTCGGTGTGATTGGTTGCATTGAATATTTCTGTAGGCGCGCCGCGACGCCCTTAGTGGCGTCGCTTTCTTCACGGCATCCCGGCGGTCTGTCCCCGCCAGGTGAGACCCCCGGTTACCCGGGGGAGGCCCAGCGAGAACGACCAGCGAAAGTAGCGCCATCATCATTGGTCTGCAATATAATACAATATTTAGTTCCAAATGTCACCACGTCAGACTCTTTTATGTCGATCTGTATAACTCGATTTTTATAACATGGGTGGGTGTATTGAATTGAATTTGAATTTGCACGGTTACCTCCTCAGTGCCCCGACGCCTCATACTACTGTCTCCACAACTCGTGTCATCTCCACAGTTCACTGTTATTATTTAAACATACACTGTAATATTTTGACGTTGACAGGCGCACCATTTAAATAATCGGGTTATACCATGAATGTTGTTGAACTGTCAAAATGAAAACCATTGAGTAACACACTTACAGTAGGTAAGTGTGCTACTTACAGTAGGTATGTGTGCTACTTACAGTAGGTATGTGTGCTACTTACAGTAGGTAAGTGTGCTACTTACAGTAGGTATGTGTGCTACTTACAGTAGGTAAGTGTGCTACTTACAGTAGGTAAGTGTGCTACTTACAGTAGGTAAGTTCTTTACTTATAGTAAGTTTTTAACCGACTTCCAAAAAGGAGGAGGTTATATGCTCGTCGCGTATGTTTGTTTTTTTTCTTTTTTTTTATGTATGTCCACCGATTTCTCCGTCAATTGTGGACCGATTTTGAAAATTCTTTTTTTGTTTTAAAGGGTGTGCTCTCGAATTGGTCCCATATAAATTTTATTGACTTTGCTTGGATAGTTTTTGAGTTAGCTACAAAATACGTATTTTTTTCCCACTTAGTATGTAGATGATATGATAAGTTTCTGTCACTGGTAGCAGGTAGTGGTATTCGAATGTGTGTGGGGTAGGTACCACAACTAAAAAGTGAAAAATAAAAACTTTTTACAAAAAAAAAACAACCGACCTCCAAAAAAAACACTACAAAGTGAAAAATAACTTTAATTTCGGAAGTCGGTGGCAAAAAACGAAAATATAAAACCCAAAACACCGACTTCCGAAATTAAAGTTATTTTTCACTTTGTAGTGTTTCTTTTTTGGAGGTCGGTTGTTTTTTTTTTACTTACAGTAGGTACCCAAGTGTGCTACTTAAAGTAAGTAAGTGTGCTACTTACAGTAGGTTAGTGTGTTACTAATTACCCCATATTGTAACCAGCCGATCTATTTAACCTTCCCGGGATTACCCGGATAGATAAGATTCCCGGGAAGGTTAGGCAGAGGTGTACATATAGTACACCCACATTTCACCAGTTATGTTTAAGTCCGATGTAATAGGGGCGAGCCTATTGCCATCAACCGGGCACAAATCCAGACTCCGAGCTGCTACTGAGAAATTGAAAACCCAATAACACTACCCGACCCAGGAATCGAACCTAGGACCTCATTTTCAGCAGTAACGCTTGCGACCACTAGACCAAGGAGACAGTGACTTACATACCTACCTACTGTATTTATATTTGCTTAATGTCCCTCGGCAAACTTCGTGTTTCGTCAGTCGTCGAATTTCTATCAGTTGCTCTTTGCACTTAGTGCAGACCGGACGCTCTCAATCGACTTGGAAGTTTATAGAGTTGTTAATACTCTTTTAACTTAATGTAATTTAATTCAAACATGGAAAGAAGCTGCTAAAGTCGCAGGCACGACAGATAGGAAAATACACACAGGACAGGGTGGCAGGGACATCGACGCGAAAACGGTTACCATGAATTCAGTACATGATTCTAAATCTCGCTGCGTTTAAATTTTTCGTCGGTTATTTTTTTCTAATCTCCTGTTCCATACATTTTAACCGCATAGGTATTGCAATTTTCCATGAAACAGCAGTTTTAAATAGCCGTCGAAAAATTTCAACGCAGGGGTTTCAGAATCATGTACTGAATCCATGGTAAAAGTTTTCGCGTCATGTCCCTGCCACCCTGTATTTGATGTAATATGCGTTTTGCCTGAATTAAATGAATTTTTTTTTTATTTATTTATTTATAGTTCACACGGAAATCAAAACAAAACAACAATAGTTCAAAAGTAGTTAGTTCGATAGTTCAAATGATTATACACGATAAATCGAATAATTGATGAACATGTAAATTAGCATTCGTTTGTATTCGGAAATGCGATGATTCCCGAGGGACATTAAGAAAATAGAAATACTGTTCAAAATCAGGGAGCATTGATAAGTTAACAACATTTGAATGATCGTTAAGGGGGAAGCGTCAGGGTAGCCCGCTGAATTGTAATTTTCTTACGTTTTTTGCATTTTGCAGGTCAGTGTCAGGTTTTATGTTGATTAAAATATGATAACTGGCGAAATGTGGGTGTACCTACTACAGGGACACCTCTGCCCAACCCTTCGGGGAAACAAGGCGTAATGTTATGTTATGTATGTAAAATATGATTCGCGGCCGTAACAAATATGGCTTTACAAATATAACTCCATAAGTTAGCAAAGGTGTCAATTGTCATTCATGATTTCATGAAATCATGACATTTGACAGCTTTATCTTCTTCTTAATCACTATTGCTGATTGTTATGATTATAATTGAGTAAAGCCATATTTATTACGGCCGCGAATCATATTTTAATCAACATAAAACCTGACACTGGCCTGCAAAATGCAAAAACCTAAGAAAATTTGAATTTCGCGGGCTACCCTGACGCTTCCCCCTTAACCACTTTTCTTCTTTATTCTTGAAAACCCTGTTATTTTAATCTTTTCACAAAAATACAATAATACAACAAGTCATTAATTAAATATTTAATTAAAACTTCATAATAAAATAACCATATTTACAAAATATGAACAAATTGTACTAAATAATCATAATTATCAAATTCAAACAGTTTTATCTAAAGTTTGCCGCCTTCGCGTCGTTTTGAACTTACTTTATAATTCAATCTAATAAAAACGCATAACTGAAAAGATAAAAACTAGAATTATACCTAAGAATTTATTATGCTTGTTTTTCTCTTTTCAGTTATGCGTTTTTGCAGTGGGATTTTTTGCTTTTTTAAATAATTTTCTTTATATCAAACTTTTTAGTTTTATTAATATATATTATTTGGAATATACTCATTACTAGCTTTTATTCGCCCCTCCCTTTTTTGTATTTAAAGATGCAATAAATAAATAAATGTAGTCGGCCTATGTCACTCCCACAATTACGACGAATCTAACGACACCTAATGTGGTAAAATCCATCAAGCCGTTTAGGCTACAGAGCGTGCCAAAGAAATAGACATACATACATACCTCCTTCTGGGGAAGTCGGGTAATAAAACCGTAACTAAAATAAAAATATAAAGATTATTAACAATCAGATTCAAGTAACTTTTCATAATGATTATACTTTATCACATTCAGTATCACTTACATTTAAATAATTTAAAATATTAAATTATTTACAAAATAAAATCATTACAAATCCGAAATTCAAGGTTAATTAAATTAATTAGCGAAACATCACAGTATCGATACCTAATATGATTATTTAAAAAAATACTCATAATTTGAAGTACCTACAGAAGATCGCGGGGACGACCTGGATGAGACTCGCACATACCAGGGAAGCATGACATAAAAGGAGGAGGCCAGTGGCTGGAACAAGGCTGCCAATGAGCTGTAGTTACTTGAAATTATAAGTTTTGTTTAATCATTATAAGTGATTTATTCTGCCAGCTAATTTAATTTAAACTTGTATATTTCTCTTGATAATGGAATGTTAACAATTGAGCACTTTCTAAAATTATAATACGGAACTTAAGTCTAATAGCTAAGAAAGGGCAAGTTTTCATTCATATTCTCGTTTTCAAATGAAATATCACTGGCGATAAAAAAAATACAATGACATCACCTAAGCACAAAAAGTGCGACTTTGACAGCATCTTTATTACGTAGCAGTAAGGTTTGTTTTCGTAGTTTTAGTGTAAGTACTGACGTGCTGCTAACCGTATATCACATGAACATCAGTATCGGTCTTGACAGGTTACTATCGGGTGATATCAATACCTGAAAAGAAAAAAAATATTATATATATTTATCTTATTACCATAGAAGGAGAAACAAGGCAAGCGTGGAGAGTAGATATAGCGGTAACTCACGAAGAATATTATGTGAAGGAAACTGAAAAATATCTGAAGTCTATTCAAATCCTTGTTTCCAATTGATGTTATTTCCACTTAAACGACACATCAATGCTTGTGTAAATGAAGTTAATTTTATAATGACTACCACTATTGAAAAAACTATAAAAATGTTTGAAGTTGTAGACCAAAAAAAGTTTGAATATGTGTGCAAAAAAGTTTGAAGTTCATTTATTTATTTATCAACTTACATATTTTAACATTACAGAATAACCTAATGCGATAAATGCGCCTATTCTAACTTAATCGATACTTACATCTATAACTAATTATAATCAATGCATTCCTTGTGAATTCACTCAGAGAACAACCGAATAAAACCGTCATATTCGCTATGAGGTTGAAGTTGTAGTATTTGTGTGGAATTGTTTTTCCAAAGAACCATATTTGTTTACATGTTTGGAAACTAAATCGTGAACGCAGTATACTCGAAGACTTTTGTTTTCGAATGGTATTCCATACTTTTAATCAGTATTCAATTATTTTGATGTCAGTAATATTGATACTCGATCGAATACAACTATAAAAGTTGAATGACAATATTATGTTATTATTCATCGGCGCAATCATTGCTTCAATGCTTGAAGCAGTGGACATATTACAGGGAATATGATGATAATTCTTGGGACTGATTCGAAGTTTAGGCTTTTTAGAGTTTTTTATAAAAATGAAAAGAAAAGCTAGAAAAAGAGAAACAATTACGCAGTCTTGAATGTGAAAGCTCCGCTACCCACTCTCCACACTTACCCAGGTCTTGGTCAGCTCTTCTGCTATCATGTTAGCCTAGTATTATCACAGCCTCGAAATAGTTGACGGGACATCAGTGTGTCCGTTGCAGTTAAGTGGAGCAACTGAAAGGGATATATATTTTATTAAATCGATCATTGTGATTAAAGAATCCGGACGGGCTCACAAAACTAGTAGTAACAAAATAATAATTTTGAACAAAACACTATTGGTATTTTGTACCTAACTTGGAGGTAGCCGCAGTTAGAAGTTTGTAACACATCTTACGCTATTATATATTCCTAGTACATTTTATAAGAAAGCAGCGATATAATTTTGAATATGAATAATTTTAGATCACACACAGTTCAAACAATTATTTACTAACTTAATACATGTTGATCAATACTGGGTCCGTCCACGAAGCGGCTCTCGAACCCTCGATGGATGTCCTCCATCAACTTCTGATGGCCTTCCTTGAAGTTCCAACACAGGAACTTGTGGCCTTCCTTCTCTAGATCTATTATCACAGTTATTAAGTTCTGCAAAAGAAATGATAAAGTGAGATTAGAGAGAGAGGGAGATATTTTTGAAGTGAAAACTTCTTTAGGCGCGTTGGGCATTTTTGAGATGGGACTAAACCGTTGATTTTGCGACACCATGACGACACCTCATTTTTGTAAACGCGATTGTGCTCTTTATTTATTTCGTTACGGATCAATGTTCTATGCAAGTATTTTTACTTTAAAGGTTTTAAAAACGCGATTATGCTCTTTATTTATATTACGTTACGAATCAATGTTCTATGCAAGTATTTTTACTTTAAAGGTTTCAGAAGTATTTTTTTAAACGCGATTGTGCTCTTTATTTACATAAGGTTACGGACCAATGTTCTATACAAGTATTTTTCTTCCACCAATGCGATCTGGTTCAAGTTTTCACTTCTGTCGGCACTGCCGGAGAGCCACCACTTTATTTTTTTATTATTGGGTATCTCGTAGTAAGTATGTGCTTATCTTTAGAGCTTTTCCCTAGGTCTTACCTCAGCAACTCCAAGGTCCATGGAATACAGCTGTCTTGCATCTAGTACCACCACGGCGATGTAAGTGGGCACGTGGCGACGTATCTTGTTCTGTATGTGCTGCGAACTGGAGTAGGATAGCGCGCCCGACAACGTGATGGATACGCAGTCTTGGTTGCCCACCTGTGGGTTTAGAGATCCTTGTTAAACATTGGGGCACAGAAATAGTCACTCTCTCATAATAGACCTCGTAAGTGCTTTTGACAAAAATTCCTAGTAAATCGTTCAATAAGGTTGAAACTATCCAACTATCGCATAGACAAATAGACCTTGTAGTTTTATGACGTGCAAGTGAGATACAACCTTAGGGTTGGTTAAGCAATTACGAGATCGACTATACAAGGTAAAAAAATAATGTGTAGTTTGTCTCTGCATCACCCAAAGGTTGACTGGTAGAAAATGCCTGTGGCATTAAGTCCACCTCTGTACATTACTGTGCTTGAAGTACCTATTAAATAAATAAATAAATGTGAAAAAGTCGTGTAAAAATAAAGTTTTTTTTTTTTTTAATGCCGTCCATGTAAAATTTTCAATAAAAAAATAATATTATAATTTGAAAACTATCAAGAATCGCGGAACATACGGGTATTTTCGGACACCCCTGGGCATCAGAAATCATTTTTTTTTTTTATGACGGTTTTATTTGAACCACCTTGTATAATCAAGGGCGACAATGTTTTAAGGGCGCTAAACGAATTTTTAATTATGAAAACTTATTACACGATTGACGATTTTCTTAATGATGATTCACTAACTGTTTGACATACTATTACCCTGATTGACATAATTATTGGTTCGCTTACTTAGTCTTATTTTATATTTTTTCATTGCTATAAAAAAAAAAAAATTCAGACTAATTGATATGTCCATAAATTGTTAGTTACAAAGGTCTTAAAACTATGTTAGTGATCATTGATAATTAAATTCAAAATACATAAAAAATCCAAATACAAATAATTCACTCATGTCAAAAATCATGACAAAATAATAATCATGTCATTCATTAATTAATGACTCATGTCAAAAAAAAAAAAAACATTATCTCGTCACGTGAAGCTGAATGAGCCTACCCAGCAATGCAAACTCTGGCCTCTCAGAGACCATCCTTAGGATTCTGTTGGCGCTCCCTCGAATCCGGCGCATCAGAGAAGCTGTTTTCTTACGCATAATGGCGTAAAAGTCATCGACTCTTGCGTCAGCAAACATGCCCGTCGCGCTGCAGAATCGAGGGAGCCTCACCAGAATCCTAAAGGCGTTATTGTATTGTATTCGAAGAGCGTTGTAGGCCCGCTGGGTGTAGTTGAACCATAAAGCGCTGGCGTAAAAGTTTTGGCAGTAGGCCCTAAACAGTGTTACTTTAACCTCTACTGTACACCTTGCGAATCTATGAACCAACATGTTAGCACGCACCGACAACGCTCTTCGTTCCCGCTCGATATCCGCATCGTCATTCAGGGTCTCTGTCACAATGAATCCTAGGTACTTAAACTGAGCTACACGTTCTAAAGGCACTCCGTTCAGATGGACAGGTGGTATATGCTCCGGTTACTTATTCCTACCTCTAATGACCATACACACACTCTTCTTCTCGTTGTACCTCAGCCCGTGAGCGACAGCATATGACTCACAGATATCGAGCAGTTTTCTTAAACCACTGAGCGATGGGCTCAGCAACACCATGTCGTCAGCGTAACTGATGTTATTAACACAGACGTTATCTATATGACAACCGACATGGCTGTTACTGAGCTCATCTATCAGCTGATTAACGTACAAGTTAAAAAGTCTTGGAGAGGACAGGCCTCCCTGCCTCACACCGCACTCCAGTGCATACTCATCCGACAAAACATTGCCCCACTTTACGAAGTTCTTCTGGTTTTTGTACCAGAAGGACAAGATGTTAATGAGTTCAGTGGGAGTCCCTACCTCTCCAAGCTTGGCCCAGAGTCTGTTGTAATCCACTAGGTCAAAGGCCTTTGATAGGTCGAGGAAGCAAGCATAGATAGGTGTTTTTCTATTTACATAGTAGTTGACCGTATGTTTCAAAGTCAAGATAGCACTTTCAGTCGACAGTGTCTCCCGGAAACCAAACTGCACGTCATTAAGCTCAATGTGCTTGCTAAGTTGAGCATCAAGTAGACCATCGAAGACCTTCGCAATCACAGTTGCTAGAGAAATAGGCCTATACCTAGTTGCTTTTATCTGCGACGTCCCCAGTAACATTTTTCGGTATCGGCACAACAATAGTTTCCAACAGTTTTGCTGGTAGGTAAGAGTGTCGTATACAGAAAGTAAATAGCATGGCCAGAACCCTAAATATATGCTTGCCTGCATACAGCAAGTGCTCAATACTGAGACCGTCGTTGCCCGGGGATTTTCCTCTAACCATGTTTTTGACAACCTTTTCCACGTCTTTACTGGAAAAACCTAACAAATTTTCTGGACCAGTGACTCCAGCAACTAATATTTGTCACATTCGTCCTCTCCTCGTTCACCCCATATAATATTATTACAAGTCCAATTGTCAAGAATACATTTATTTCTAATCATGTCAAGATTACATTCAATAATTAGTGGCAAGTGATCTGACCAATACACCCCATAGTCGACTTTAACACTAGCTATCGTTTTCCAAGCAGATTCTGTAACCAAACAATGATCTAACCAACGTTTACATCTATGAGCCTCACTATAGAATGTATAGGTATCAGACGATACGCCTAACTTAACTAAGTCAGCACATGTCCATTTGTTATCCGTACAAAAATTAAGTAACTCGTCACAAAAAGTAGCAGAAGGATGCGCATTAAAATCGCCAAGAATATAAACTGTTTGTATATTATTATTTTGTACAATGGCACTAACCTCACCCATACAATGCGAGAATGTTGGTAGATTATCTGGCTGGTCCGTTGGCATATATACACAAACAATCAATACTTCCCGCTGGTTGCATGTATGCGCTTTAATTGCCACAATTCGATCACTATCGCACTTCACGGTCGACACTTTAGTAAACACACTCTTTCGCCATAAGATTGCCACACCACCAAATGGTCTGCCTCTTACTCCAGTCGATAAGTCCATTGCCGATTTAGCGGTGAAGCTGAAATCGTCATCGATACAGCCGAGAAAAGGTAGGTCCTGTGGGACCAACCAGGTTTCCTGAAGAGCTATCACGTCGGCTTCCCTACATAGTGATCTGATACACTCCACACTCCTTTTCACAAATATGTAGAACTTTATTATAAAAACACCTACGTACTATACCCATTTTTGCAAATAAATAAATGATTTGATTTGATTTATTTTTAGCTAAATAATCAAAAGCAAGATTTTTCGTAGGTTAATTTTTTAGAATGTTGAAATCTATGTGTGCCAAGATGCTAAATGCTTTCGAGGTCATGAAGATGCTGAAAGTCTTCAATTATTTAGACATTCAGTTTGCTCTTGAAAGGCTTGAACGTATTCTCCTAGATATATTTAGTTCAGGTTCCAAATTCAAATTACATTATTAACCAGAGGATTATTATGAAATTCAGTACTGCAGTTCTATTTTCTTAATGTCTCTCGGCAAACTTTGTGTTTCGTCAGTTTTCGGATTTCTATTAGTTGCCCTTTGCACTATGGTGCAGACCGGATGCTCTCAATCGACTTGGAAGTATACAGAGTTGTTAATACTTTTTTAATATAATGTAATTTATTTTAAATAAATGGGAAGAAAGCTGCTAAAGTCATAGGCACGACAAATAGAAAAATATTTTTACAGCTTTATATAGTTTACACGGAAATTAAAACAAAATAACAATAAAGTACTTAGGTCTGAATTCAAATTATTTTACATGATAAAAGTAATAAATTGATAGACATGGAAATTAGCATTCGTTTGTATTTGGAAATCCGATAATACCCGAGGGACATAAAGAAAATAGAAATACTGTACAATATTATTACCCAGCTCCTTAGAGTTATTATGAGTTATTTTAGGTTAGGTTTGCATGACATATAATTTGCCATTAGCGAAAAGGTGGGGTGAACAAATCATTGTTAAGGCATATTCAGATGTAAGCGATATCACCGAGATATCGCTGTCGCGCTCGTCCAAAGTGACTAACTAGAAGGCGGACCAGTATCGCTCCCGAGCGCGACAGCTACATCGCTTGTATCTGAATAGGCGTGTAACGCAGGCCGCTGGGCTGGCGCGTGACCTTGAACCCGGCGGCGTGCAGCGGCGGGCGCGCGGCGTGCGCCAGGCCGCGCGCCACGTCGGCCGCCGCGCCGCACACGATGCCGTACTGACCTTGAACCCGGCGGCGTGCAGCGGCGGGCGCGCGGCGTGCGCCAGGCCGCGCGCCACGTCGGCCGCCGCGCCGCACACGATGCCGTACTGACCTTGAACCCGGCGGCGTGCAGCGGCGGGCGCGCGGCGTGCGCCAGGCCGCGCGCCACGTCGGCCGCCGCGCCGCACACGATGCCGTACTGACCTTGAACCCGGCGGCGTGCAGCGGCGGGCGCGCGGCGTGCGCCAGGCCGCGCGCCACGTCGGCCGCCGCGCCGCACACGATGCCGTACTGACCTTGAACCCGGCGGCGTGCAGCGGCGGGCGCGCGGCGTGCGCCAGGCCGCGCGCCACGTCGGCCGCCGCGCCGCACACGATGCCGTACTGACCTTGAACCCGGCGGCGTGCAGCGGCGGGCGCGCGGCGTGCGCCAGGCCGCGCGCCACGTCGGCCGCCGCGCCGCACACGATGCCGTACTGACCTTGAACCCGGCGGCGTGCAGCGGCGGGCGCGCGGCGTGCGCCAGGCCGCGCGCCACGTCGGCCGCCGCGCCGCACACGATGCCGTACTGACCTTGAACCCGGCGGCGTGCAGCGGCGGGCGCGCGGCGTGCGCCAGGCCGCGCGCCACGTCGGCCGCCGCGCCGCACACGATGCCGTACTGACCTTGAACCCGGCGGCGTGCAGCGGCGGGCGCGCGGCGTGCGCCAGGCCGCGCGCCACGTCGGCCGCCGCGCCGCACACGATGCCGTACTGACCTTGAACCCGGCGGCGTGCAGCGGCGGGCGCGCGGCGTGCGCCAGGCCGCGCGCCACGTCGGCCGCCGCGCCGCACACGATGCCGTACTGACCTTGAACCCGGCGGCGTGCAGCGGCGGGCGCGCGGCGTGCGCCAGGCCGCGCGCCACGTCGGCCGCCGCGCCGCACACGATGCCGTACTGACCTTGAACCCGGCGGCGTGCAGCGGCGGGCGCGCGGCGTGCGCCAGGCCGCGCGCCACGTCGGCCGCCGCGCCGCACACGATGCCGTACTGACCTTGAACCCGGCGGCGTGCAGCGGCGGGCGCGCGGCGTGCGCCAGGCCGCGCGCCACGTCGGCCGCCGCGCCGCACACGATGCCGTACTGACCTTGAACCCGGCGGCGTGCAGCGGCGGGCGCGCGGCGTGCGCCAGGCCGCGCGCCACGTCGGCCGCCGCGCCGCACACGATGCCGTACTGACCTTGAACCCGGCGGCGTGCAGCGGCGGGCGCGCGGCGTGCGCCAGGCCGCGCGCCACGTCGGCCGCCGCGCCGCACACGATGCCGTACTGACCTTGAACCCGGCGGCGTGCAGCGGCGGGCGCGCGGCGTGCGCCAGGCCGCGCGCCACGTCGGCCGCCGCGCCGCACACGATGCCGTACTGACCTTGAACCCGGCGGCGTGCAGCGGCGGGCGCGCGGCGTGCGCCAGGCCGCGCGCCACGTCGGCCGCCGCGCCGCACACGATGCCGTACTGACCTTGAACCCGGCGGCGTGCAGCGGCGGGCGCGCGGCGTGCGCCAGGCCGCGCGCCACGTCGGCCGCCGCGCCGCACACGATGCCGTACTGACCTTGAACCCGGCGGCGTGCAGCGGCGGGCGCGCGGCGTGCGCCAGGCCGCGCGCCACGTCGGCCGCCGCGCCGCACACGATGCCGTACTGACCTTGAACCCGGCGGCGTGCAGCGGCGGGCGCGCGGCGTGCGCCAGGCCGCGCGCCACGTCGGCCGCCGCGCCGCACACGATGCCGTACTGACCTTGAACCCGGCGGCGTGCAGCGGCGGGCGCGCGGCGTGCGCCAGGCCGCGCGCCACGTCGGCCGCCGCGCCGCACACGATGCCGTACTGACCTTGAACCCGGCGGCGTGCAGCGGCGGGCGCGCGGCGTGCGCCAGGCCGCGCGCCACGTCGGCCGCCGCGCCGCACACGATGCCGTACTGACCTTGAACCCGGCGGCGTGCAGCGGCGGGCGCGCGGCGTGCGCCAGGCCGCGCGCCACGTCGGCCGCCGCGCCGCACACGATGCCGTACTGACCTTGAACCCGGCGGCGTGCAGCGGCGGGCGCGCGGCGTGCGCCAGGCCGCGCGCCACGTCGGCCGCCGCGCCGCACACGATGCCGTACTGACCTTGAACCCGGCGGCGTGCAGCGGCGGGCGCGCGGCGTGCGCCAGGCCGCGCGCCACGTCGGCCGCCGCGCCGCACACGATGCCGTACTGACCTTGAACCCGGCGGCGTGCAGCGGCGGGCGCGCGGCGTGCGCCAGGCCGCGCGCCACGTCGGCCGCCGCGCCGCACACGATGCCGTACTGACCTTGAACCCGGCGGCGTGCAGCGGCGGGCGCGCGGCGTGCGCCAGGCCGCGCGCCACGTCGGCCGCCGCGCCGCACACGATGCCGTACTGACCTTGAACCCGGCGGCGTGCAGCGGCGGGCGCGCGGCGTGCGCCAGGCCGCGCGCCACGTCGGCCGCCGCGCCGCACACGATGCCGTACTGACCTTGAACCCGGCGGCGTGCAGCGGCGGGCGCGCGGCGTGCGCCAGGCCGCGCGCCACGTCGGCCGCCGCGCCGCACACGATGCCGTACTGACCTTGAACCCGGCGGCGTGCAGCGGCGGGCGCGCGGCGTGCGCCAGGCCGCGCGCCACGTCGGCCGCCGCGCCGCACACGATGCCGTACTGACCTTGAACCCGGCGGCGTGCAGCGGCGGGCGCGCGGCGTGCGCCAGGCCGCGCGCCACGTCGGCCGCCGCGCCGCACACGATGCCGTACTGACCTTGAACCCGGCGGCGTGCAGCGGCGGGCGCGCGGCGTGCGCCAGGCCGCGCGCCACGTCGGCCGCCGCGCCGCACACGATGCCGTACTGACCTTGAACCCGGCGGCGTGCAGCGGCGGGCGCGCGGCGTGCGCCAGGCCGCGCGCCACGTCGGCCGCCGCGCCGCACACGATGCCGTACTGACCTTGAACCCGGCGGCGTGCAGCGGCGGGCGCGCGGCGTGCGCCAGGCCGCGCGCCACGTCGGCCGCCGCGCCGCACACGATGCCGTACTGACCTTGAACCCGGCGGCGTGCAGCGGCGGGCGCGCGGCGTGCGCCAGGCCGCGCGCCACGTCGGCCGCCGCGCCGCACACGATGCCGTACTGACCTTGAACCCGGCGGCGTGCAGCGGCGGGCGCGCGGCGTGCGCCAGGCCGCGCGCCACGTCGGCCGCCGCGCCGCACACGATGCCGTACTGACCTTGAACCCGGCGGCGTGCAGCGGCGGGCGCGCGGCGTGCGCCAGGCCGCGCGCCACGTCGGCCGCCGCGCCGCACACGATGCCGTACTGACCTTGAACCCGGCGGCGTGCAGCGGCGGGCGCGCGGCGTGCGCCAGGCCGCGCGCCACGTCGGCCGCCGCGCCGCACACGATGCCGTACTGACCTTGAACCCGGCGGCGTGCAGCGGCGGGCGCGCGGCGTGCGCCAGGCCGCGCGCCACGTCGGCCGCCGCGCCGCACACGATGCCGTACTGACCTTGAACCCGGCGGCGTGCAGCGGCGGGCGCGCGGCGTGCGCCAGGCCGCGCGCCACGTCGGCCGCCGCGCCGCACACGATGCCGTACTGACCTTGAACCCGGCGGCGTGCAGCGGCGGGCGCGCGGCGTGCGCCAGGCCGCGCGCCACGTCGGCCGCCGCGCCGCACACGATGCCGTACTCCAGCCCCGCCGCCGCGCCCGCCGCCACCGTCACCGCGTACACCAGCAGCTCTATCTCTGAGGACATTGCACGGGCGAGGTATAGGTAACCGGCCGGTACGTCCTGTAACTAAAGTTTCATTCCACCCGATGCTAGGGATTGACACTATGAATAGCTAACGTAAGTTATTTATGCAACTATTGTATAATAAGGGGTATTAAAAAACGAATGTGGGTTTATCACACGAGGCGAAAACGAGTTGCATAATGAAATTTAGTACAACATTATAACACTCGTTTGGATGATGTAATGGTTACTATGACACTGGCTGTTATAATGTTGCCAATAAGCTAACTGTTTCAGAAACTTTTATAGAGGTTTTATAGCATGGGTATAGATAAATTCACGGTGAGATTTTTTCAGAATAAATCGGCTAATGGATAGAAATAAAATATATGTTCACGAAACAGTAATTTGGATTATTGGTCAAAAGGTTTGAAAAGACACAGAGCTAATCGATAAGATAACTTTGAAGTTGTCACTTTTTAATTATTATTTTGAATGTTGAACAAAAACTACTCATGGTGTTCAAAAGAAAATCTACTAAACTCAATTTGTAATTAATTGATTAAGGCTTTATTACCTTTATTTTACCAAAAAACATCTCGCGTTATTACACAAAAGAAGTACTTTTTCAATTTGAGTTTTGAGATTTGGCCCAAAATTCTACTTGTAACGCGTTTTGATCAGTTTATGTAAGTGACTTTTAACCTTCCCAATAAGAATAAGTACAACTACATTAAAAAACATCTCACGTTATAACACAAAAGAAGTACTTTTTCAATTTGGGTTTTGAGATTCGGCCGAAAATTCTACTTGTAATGAGTTTTGATCAGTTTATGTAGGTAACTTTTAACCTCCCCAATAAGAATAAGTACAACTACATTGCTACTCACTGCTATTTCGCCACAGTCTCGTCACAATAGCGAGCTCCATGAGAGAGAACATCGCGACGATAATGATGCCGGCCAGCGTCGCGCGCGGGATGTAGTAAAATGCGTCGGCGAGTAGCGTCACCGCCAGGAGCACCAACATCGCTGAGGAAATAACATCATCTTGTAGGTACAAGCAAGTCGACGGTCACGCTGATGGTAAGTATGATCTGTTCCAAAAGTATATGATGAAAATTTAAACAATATCAGTAAAAGTACGTGTGGATGTCAATTTGTAGTGCCCAGGCACGAAATTCTTTTCATAATCTCAATTTCGACGATAATTAGGGTTCCATACCAAAATGGTAAAAAGGAACTCTTATGGTGCGACTCAGTCTGTCTGTCCGTCTGTCTGTCCGTCTGTCGGTCACAGCTGGATGTCTCAAGAACTAACTATTTTGCAAATAAGTTTTTTTTTTTTGCTACAGTTACTAAAGGGGGTCTTAAAAATTCGAAGTAGGGCGACTAGGGCATGTGGGGTATCAAATGAAAGAGTACTATTTGCACATTCTCAAACATTTTCTTTATTTTTTAGGCCGCATAGTTTCCGATTTTTGACAAAATTAAAAAAAAAAATACTGGGCCTTATCTCTGAAGTTTGCATAAAGAAAAATCTGAAATTATTCTGTGATAGAAGTTTATGTAAAGATTAAAGGAAAAATATAACGATGTCTCTAAATAGCATACTTTTCAGAAATCATCAACAAAAATTACATTAGTTCCGCTATCGGTCAAGAGATGGCGCTGACCTAAAACTGCAATATTCTACACCGCAGTGTACAGTGTTAAAATTCGCTGACACCGCGCTGAAAATTTAAAACGGTACGGAACCCTCGGTGCGCCAGTCCGACTCGCTCTTGACCGGCAAATGTCGTATGAACCAGCGCTTGTTCATAAGAAAAATAAACTCGAAATGACAATAAAAATAATCGTGAAAACCGTTAAGCGCTTTCATGGAAACGGCTTCTAGTAGGCGGTTGTTTGACGGGTAATGTTATTCAAACAATACCTATTTGTTGAAAAAGTGGAGAAAATTAAAGTTGAAACCTAATACATATGAATGTGTTACTAATTCTCTTTAGTGAGTGATTGCGTTCGAATTTGACCTGAAAAGGGTTTGTTTACACTTTCAACAAATATTTTTTGAACAGACATTAGTCACCTCCGCCTATGGACATCTGCAATACAGAAGCATCGCAGGTGCCTTGTTACCCGAAAGACGAAGAAATATCTCATGTGACTATAGTTATACAAAAAAGTTGCTTGGCGGCAGGAATAGAGTCTGCAATGGAATAAATGGGCAACCCCAAAAAGTTTTATACATGGTATAGTTTTACATCAGTCAGTTATGTCAGTTTCGGGGTACATGAAATGTCAGATTGCTTACGATGTAAGTTGTTTTCACAAAATAAAGTAAAAAAATGGTTAAACCTATTAAAAGTAGAATGCGGGAGTTATTATATAATTTATGATATGTAAATTCCAAGATGTGAAGGATCAGCACGATGTCGTCCTTAAACAAAAACGACAATGGTGCCGATTCCCTTGTTCACAAACTAAACTAAATTTAAGTTCAGTGCATCTTTTTCTTTCTATTTCATTAAGAAAAGGACAGAGGATAAATTTTAGTTTAGTCCTGTCAAATTAATCAGCGCCTGTCACTCTCCATACAAGTTTAGACGTGATTAAAAACTTGCCGACTAAAATTACGTCAATTTACGTCAAGCGCTGATTAATTTGACAGGACTAAACTAAAATTTATCTTCTGTCCTTTTCTTAATGAAATAGAAAGAAAAAGATGCACTGAACTTAAATTTAGTTTAGTTTGTGAACAAGGGAATTGGCACCAGTGTTTACAATATATCGAAAAGTTAACGTGTAAGTAGATCTAATGATTATGATATTTTGCCTTTTGATTTTTGCATAATATGTGTAATAGACTATGTCGTACCTCTACCTCGATACGATGACAAAACTGTATCGAATCCACACTGCATCGTGCTAAAGTGACTATTCTTTACCAGGAATAAATCAGAATATATAGAAAATAACCTATCAAAAACAAAAAGACAAACAAAGTATCAAATTCTTTTTTCGTACGTCAGATGGTGTTGCCGTCTATAGATTTTCAAATTCCATAGTTAGATATGATGGTAGTACGTAATAATAACAGCTTTTCTACTACTAATAATAATAATTAATTACCTTTAAAGAAGCATCCTGCCGGTGTGACCACTCCACTGGCGTGGTTGAGTGCCGTGCGAGTGAACGAGCCAGTAGATGGCATGCTCTGGCAGAACGACGACACTAAGTTGCACATGCCGATGGCTAGCATCTCCTGTGTCGCGTCCACTGTAGTGCTGCCGGCTACGAACAGACAAGGTAAAATCACGACCGCATTCTTCGAAGGGGTCGCCAGGAGTGTATAGTAAACCCACATATTGCTGGTTTCGTTAAAGAGGGTTTATCCTAAAATTTGGCAACGTCGCAAATTGCTGTCAAATATTTCGCTGTTTTGATTAATTTGGCAATATTACTGTATGGAATTAAGAAAAGTGGCTAACTAAGGAACTAAAATATTGATTATAAAATGCAATAATTAATATCGTAACACTGAATATTTCATTTTAAATGTAAAAAAAGTATTTGAAAACATTCCAAATGCCTTTTTCACACCTTAAACGGTTACAACATCAAATTCAGTGTTATAATTGCAATTCATTATTTATATTCTAGTTCGCTAGTTAGCCACATTTCGTATTTCCATACAGTAACATTGCCAAATTAATCAAAACAACGATATATTTGACATTTATTTGCGACGTTGTCCACTTTCAGAATAAACGCTCTTAAGTTGCATGACATAAGGGCCGAGTCTTTTTGAAATAATCGGGCTCAAATCCAGACTCCGGGCTAGTATCGAGAAATTCCTGATGGGAAAGCCGACCAGGTAGCTCATTTTTATTGTCATCATCTGCCTAGCCTTTTCCCAACTATGTTAGGGTCGGCTTCCAGTCTAACCGGATGCAGCTGAATACCAGTATTTTACATGGAGCGACTGCCTATCTGACCTCCACAACCTAGTGACTAGGTAACACGATACCCCTTGGTAAGACTGGTTGTCAGACTTTTTGGGCTTCTAACTACCCGTAACAACTGTCAAAGATCTACAAATGACAGCCGGGACCAACGGCTCATTTTTTTTATTGTATTAGTGCAAAAAGATTTCAGCAATCATGAGTAAATGCTGCCTTCGAAGTGTACAGTAAACAAAGTAAAAATTTGAAATTGAAGGCGACTGTATTTTATAGTACAGTGCGTTTATTATAACTTGTCCCGTGGCGTGATTGGCAGCTGTAAATTTTGTCGTCTTAGTTTCAATACCAATAGAGTTCAAAATGGCGACTGACAGAACAGTACTATCAATCACAAATGACAGCAAAATTCATTGCAACCAATCGCGTCACAGGACGAGTTATAATGATGGTAATGTAGTGAGGTCAGTTTTCGTGTTACTTCTGACATGCGGTCAATCTTACCAAAAGCTTTAGCGATGGCGATGCTCTCGAGTATGGCGACGAGTGGCATGACCATGCCCTCCCCCCCGAACACGCTCAGCATGTCGCGGAAGGACAGCGTGTCGTTACCTACCACCGTGCGGAACGGGGGGGGACCGAACGTGGGCAGACCGCCGTGGATTGTACCTGTCGACAATGAATAGTGGTGTTTCAAAGAATTATAAGCAGCAGCCCTCCACCACAAATATCACTAAAATCATAAAACTGTACTTTAATAATAAAAAAGTTATTTTAAAGCATTGTTTTGTTGGGTATATTTTATTAAATTGGCGTGGAGCAAATCCACCATTAAGATACTATCACGTTATGGGTATAGATAAACCACTTTTACATCTACTTACAAAAGAAATAATAATATTTCAAAAGTATTAAAGATAAGGTCGGTGAGTGAAGAACGTCAATGCGCGAATGTCAAGCATGTGCATCACGCATCGCATGCCAGCGCAGAAACATCGCGCGCTTGAGCCATATAGAAATACAACGCTACTAGGAACGCAGCAAAGGCAGGTGGTGCACTATCTAACCACTTGCAACAAAGGACCAGCAAATTGAACGAGGGCAGGAATCAATCCAGCACCCTAATTGTGTAACTTATTTTCGTAAACAATTATGCCTAATTTCTTTCATTTTGACAGTTCAACAACATTCATTGCGTTATTTACGTTGTTGAGCAGACTTTTTTCTAACTTATGAAGCAATGGATTAGCAATCTATTTCAAATTAAAACAGATTGTGATTGTGTTGTACTACGCAATTAGGGTACAGGATTCGTTTCCGTTTCCATGTCCCGTTGTGAAAATGGAATGTTGATAGTATAACAGAATATAACTCCGTCTCTCTCCCTCACTCTGGAATAATGATGACGGCATCAACGCTTCACAATACAACCCCTTAAGTAACTTGCACTTTGAAACCAGGATTGCAACAATCACAGGTGTTGTATTTACTAACCTGTCAGAGCAAAAGGAGTGATTCCTTTCAAGTTGAGCACGAATGCAAGTATGGCGGCTGCGAACACAACAAGTGCGTTTCGTGCGCGCACAACATTGAGCCAGCAGCCTGCTAGCTTTGCGCGGCACGCAGGTGTGCTATCCGACACGGCTATTGTGGCTCGCTGTAAATAAAACAAGAGAAAAATATAAGAAAAAAATAGAAACAAAAAAAAATTGCAGCCAATTTGCTCCGAATCTACTGGACCAATTTATTTGAAATTTGGTACACATTTGTATATCTGTGACCCAAACACGGACATGTTAAGTAAATAAATGAATTTTGAATATGGGGTCACTTTTCGGGGACAAATGGAAAAATTAAAAACAGTGTTGGGTGGGACTCTATATCTTAGAAAGTATTTCGTATGTTCGCAAAAACCTAGGACTTTTCAAAATAAGAAGCGATTTCCATTATATAAATACACGTAGTAAACATGAAATTGTGATACCCAAATTTAGATTAACTAAAACTAGTAAGTCATTTCTTATAAACGGTATCCGCTTTTATAACAAGTTGCCAAAGTTTGTTACAGAACTAAGCCATGAAAAGTTCAAAACCCAGATCAAACGTGTCCTTATCAAAAAAGCATATTATAAGATCTTTTATATAGATTCTTTTCTTTTAGATTTTGTGAATGTGAGAACGTTGTAGGCTGTAGACTTGTGGACCATTTTCTATTTTACTAGGTACCTGGTACTTGTTGATAGGTCTACACTGTCCTCCCATACCTATTAACACTGTAATTTGAAAACATTGTAGAAACAATTTATTTTGAAAAGAGTAACCGTGGAGTTTCTTGCCGGTTCTTCTCCATAGGAAGCGACCAATTGGAACCGTGCACCTAGCTTCTGACGTTTCATAAGTGCCCTTGTAGGTTTATGTGAAATAAAAGATTTTGATTTTGACTCCGGGAGTGCCGACAGAAGTGAAAACTTAAACAAGATCGCCTTGATGGAAGAAAAATACTTGTATAGAACATTGATCCGTAACCTTATCTAAATAAAGAGCACAATTGCGTTTAAAAAAATGAAGTGTCATGGTGTCGCAAAATCAATGGTTTAGTCACATCTCAAAAATGCCCAACGCGCCTAAAGAAGTTTTCACTTCAAAAACCTCTTAGAAAGACTAGGATTACATGGTTGTCCAGAAGATGAATTTCTCAGTAGCATCCCAGAGTACGCATTTGGATATTTATTGCCCGGTTGCCAAAAGACTCACCTCAAAGGACTTAATTGGCGAAATGATAGTGTACTACAGGCATGTTGTTATGTTCACTTATACTCACTTTCAGTAACAATAAAGCTATGATGGTGCTGATGCCTAACACCGTATCCCATAGCTGAATCGTCTTCAAGTTTTTGAAGAAGTTGATGATGGCGTCGAAGAAAGTGTTCCCCGATGAACCTAGAAAAAACATATAAAACTAAGTATTCGATTTTATAAATACATAACTGTAGGATGAGTGTTTTTAGTGTTTATCTATGAGGAATGGAACGGAACGCGTGTGAAAGAGAAAGAACGACAGTGAGAGAAGGAGAGGAAAGAATGAAGGGAGGAAGGAGGGTAATGTCAGTTAGTTCTCGGTCGGAGTTTATGACGTGAAGATGAGCAAAATTATATAAGAGGTTTTTTCACATTGTAACGGTTCCGGTATTTAAATTAAAATAAACCACTTGTAAATGTTTTAATAGCATTTTACTTGCCCCACAATCCCACATTCTACATTTTGGGGGCTCGTCCGGGATTGCGGGTTTGTGGTTTGAAGAAAAAACCGGAAAAAAAAGAAGATCGTGAAAAAAGTGAACGCTATTTTAAGACGGAAGACGCTATTTAAAGACGAAAGACGCTATTTGAAGACGGAATACGCTATTTAAAGACGGAAGACGCTATTTGATGACGAAAGACGCTATTTGCAGACGAAAGACGATATTTGAAAACTTTTAGTAAAATTCCCCAAACTCGAACGACGATGAAAGCAAAGATTCATGTTTTAACATGTTTGAAGTGACTCCGTTCAGTGGTGAAGACCATACCTATGCATCCACGAAATGGGCTCAAGATCTCGATGACAACGCGGAGATATTTGGATGGTCTGCGCAGCAACGGCTTATCATTGCTCGTAGGTCATTGATAGGAACAGCAGGACTATGGTTGAAGACTGAAAGAGTGCACAAAACTTACGAAGAACTTAAGGCAGCCGTGCTGAAGGAATTCCCTGATGCCGCGAACACCAAAGAAATGCACGAGATGATGGCGGCACGTAAGAAGCGCAAAGACGAATCCTACTATCAGTACATGCTAATAATGAAAGAAATGGGTAAGCGCGCCAAATTCCCCGATTATTTTGCCATCCAGTATATTATAGACGGAATTGCAGACCTGGAAACCAATAAGGCTATACTATATGGCGCAAATACGTACCCGGCATTAAAAGAAAAGTTATCGGTGTACGAAATAATAAAGAAAAAGGTTGCTAGGCAGAACGCCGAACGACCTGCAAAACAAGTTTTTGCATCAAGAACTGGCCAGCCGTGCTACAGCTGTGGGGAGAAAAATCATAAAGCAAGCGGATGCCGAAACGGGTTAAAATGTTTCAAGTGCAACCAATTCGGCCATATTAGTCCTCAATGCACAGGTCAGCGCGCAGCAGGAAGCAGCGGAAGTTCGGTCGGGACATCAATGTCGGTAAAACAGCCAAGAGCGGCCTTACCGACCAATCAGCAATCATCGCAGGTGCGCTCGTCGGTAAAGCAGTTCGACGCCGCCGGTACGAAGAAACACTCGGCCGCATGTTCGGCTATGTTCGGGATGACGACGGCACCCGAAGACGGATCGGGCGGCCATGAAGACGGTTGCAAGATGGCAGATGACGTAGATGTCATGCAGATTGTAAACAAACCGAATGACCGGCTTAATAAGGCGATGAAATTCGTAAAAATAAGTGATAAAACCATAAGTGCGTTGGTAGATACGGGCAGTGACGTTAATCTAATATGTGAGGACCTGTGGAATGAGTTAAATATGCCGTGTAGAAACGATAATACGATGTTATCCGGACTTGGACTGTCGAAAGTAAGATCGTACGGAAAGATTATGCTATGTTTACAAATAGACAACAAAAGTTATTCAGATGTAATATTTCATATAGTACCTAAAGGGTCCATGCCCTACAAACTTATTATTGGGCAGGAATTTTTTCAAAATGTTGTGATGGTAGTTCGTGAGGGTGCTGTGTTGTTTTTGTCACAAGATGACGAATGGTTGTCAAAGGTGAATTGTTGTGTGAGAGATGTGGATGTTACAGGTCATATCTCCAATTCCAGCATAAAGACGGAAGTTGAGCGGCTGATTAAAGATTACAAGCCTGTTCAGACGCGAGAAGCTCCTATCGAGATGAAGATAGTATTGAAAGACGATGTGCCAATAGCCCAGCGACCACGAAGGATATCCCACATGGAGCAAAAGGTAGTAGAGAAACAAATAGATGAATGGTTGCAAAATGGAATAATACAGGTGAGTTTTTCCGAGTATTCTAGTCCTTTGGTACTTGTGAAAAAGAAAGATGGGTCTACCAGAATTTGTGTGGATTACCGCTTACTAAATAAGAAGACTGTAAAAGATGAATTCCCGTTGCCAATCATTGATGATTTGATTGATAATTTGAGAGATGCAAAAACATTTAGCGTCTTGGACCTTAAAAACACATTTTTCCATCTTAGGTTAAGCAAGGAGCACCCGGTGCATTACATGAGTCATAAGACGTCTGATGCTGAAAGTAAATACTCGAGCTACGAGCTGGAAGCACTTGCTGTTGTGGAAGCTTTCAGGAAGTTTAGACATTATTTATATGGAATTCCTTTTAAAATCGTTACAGATTGTAAGGCTTTTGAACAGACGTTAAAGAAGAAGGATTTGACAGCAAAAGTGGCTAGATGGGCATTCATGCTAGATGAATATGACTACGTGATTGAACACCGAGCTGGCAGTAAGATGCAACATGCAGATGCTCTCAGCAGAAACCCATTTGTTGCGGTTGTGAGCCTGCAAGAAGAGATAAGACTAAGACAGGAAACAGATGAAGAACTCAATGCTATAAGACAGCTGATTTTGAAAGAAGGTCAATATCATGACTTCTGGATTGATAATGGTGTTTTGTACAAAGGTGAAGAGAAACGATTAGTAGTTCCGAAGATTATGGAGAAAGAAATAATAAAGAGAGTACACCTAAACGGTCACTTTTCAATAAGAAAGATGAAAGAAGCTATAGGAAAAGATTACTACATTAGAAACATGGATAAGAGAATAGAAGAAGTAGTTTTAAGTTGCATACCTTGTTTATTAGCGACAAGAAAAGAAGGAAAACAGGAGGGCTATCTGAATCCTTTAGATAAAGAAGGAATACCGCTGCATACATTGCATTTAGATCATGTAGGACCATTTACTGAAACAAGAAAACAGTATAACTATATACTTACCATGATTGATGCGTTTACGAAGTTTACATGGCTTTTTCCTACCAAGTCCACAACAAGTGCAGAAGTGTTAAATAAATTAAGATTTCATCAGCAGGTTTTTGGTAACCCTACTAGGATGATAACAGACAGAGGCACAGCTTTCACCAGTGGCGAATTTGAAGAGTATTGTAAAGAAGAAGGTATCCAGCATGTCAAGATTACTACTGGAGTGCCTCGAGGGAATGGACAGGTAGAGAGAGTTCATCGTATATTACGAGTAGTACCTATGTTAACCAAGCTGTGTATAGAGGATAAATCTCTGTGGTACAAGCATGTGAGTCGTGTACAGAGAGCCCTTAATAGTACCTACCAGAGATCTATAGACACCTCTCCATTCCAATTACTGATTGGAACAAAAATGAGATGTAAAGAGGATATTGATGTAGTTACCCTATTACAACAAGAAGTAATCAGCAATTATGATGAAAATAGAGAGAACTTGAGGCTGAAAGCCAAGCAACAAATTCAAAAAGTACAAGATGAGAATAAGAAGACTTATAATGAGAAGAGAAAACCTAGTTCACCGTATGAGTTAGATGATTTGGTTGCAATCAAGAGAACTCAGTTCGGCCCAGGTCTAAAAGTGAAACCTAAATTCTTTGGACCCTATAAGATTACTAAGGTCAAGCGAAATGACAGATACGATGTTGAGAAATTGTATGATACCACGGAAGGGCCAAAGAGAACATCTAGTTCAGCAGATAACATGAAAAATGGCCAGGTAAGGACGAATGAAAGGAGTGTTGTATGTTGGTTGTTTTTATTTTTTTTTGAGGTGTTTTTTGTGTGTGTTTTTGTTGTCTTTATCCAAAAAGCACTGCTCAGTATCCTTACGAATACCAAGTTATGTGTTAACACTATGTGATAAATTAAGTTTGGATAGTACAAGGTTGTTTTTGTAATTAATTAAAAATAGAAACTGTTGTTATTTTATTCTGTTGTGATTTTGTAAGCTGATACAATGGTGACGAGAATTTAGATTCTACTATAAAATATGGTAATATGTTCTAATCTAGAAGCTCTGTGTAAAGTTTAAAACTTAAGGTGATATATTGAAAAAAATGGGCCTTTTCTTTTTCGTGTAACTTTTAAAGTATTTGGAATAAGGATTTAACATTTTGGTGTATGATTTTTGACTATATGATCTAGTATCCTGAAAAAGGAATACACGATACGATGAAATTTTCTCGATACAAAAAAATTGCAAAGGTTCTATCTATTTTTATCTTTTTTGAGTATCATGACGCAACGCTTATGAGTTATTCAATGGAATTTACTTTAAAACATAGAGAGTAAGAGTTTCGAGTTTTAAGAAAAGCAGTTTTTTTTTAAATAATACTTTTCATTTACAAAAGACGGCATTTCGTTTTGGCACATACGTTGTTTTATTCCGAGCGGACACACATTATCGTCATCTCTTCTTTCGCCTATCAAAAGTATTGTCATCACTCTCGTTCATTCATAGATCAGTCGCCCGATGGGGCTCATCGACGAAGAATCTATGTCATTTTTTTGCAAATCGGTGCGATCAAATTTACGTGATCTAAAGAATTTTGTTTACAGAAAAACTTAGTACTTCAGCAAGTTAAAGAAATTATTGAATGCAATTAGTGTTGAATAGGTATTTAGACTGTATGTGTGTATTCTTGTGAGTCATGTGAACTATATAACATTATTTTTCTATTATGTTTACGTGGTGACATTTAAATAATTTATAAATATAGGAAGAAATATAAAACCAAAACTGAACAGTACCTGCAACGTTTGGAGTGCACAGGGCTATCAATGAACTCATTTTACAGGAATTCAATAAGATGATGATAATATTGAGTCGAATTCTCTACCTTCACTAAAGCTTAACCAACACAATCTATTCCCGCCTTGTAAAGTTTTATTATGTAAGTATTTTATTTTCTAAGAACATTTGTTTTTATACCTACAACTTATAATAATCTTTTGTCTAAAGAAATAGGCTAAATTATATAATTCGTTTTTAGGTTTGAAGTACGTCAACAGTACATCAATATGTCAAGTACTGTCACTACGAATGATAGATCACAAAAAAGAAATGGAGTCACATTTGAATTGTGAAAAAAGGAGTTTTTACCCGACTACGGCAAAACCAGAGGAGGGTTATGATTTTAACATGCTATGTATGTATGTAACAGGCTTTCAAATGCAAA
Source organism: Agrochola lychnidis (assembly GCA_963680765.1). Taxonomy (NCBI): domain Eukaryota; kingdom Metazoa; phylum Arthropoda; class Insecta; order Lepidoptera; family Noctuidae; genus Agrochola; species Agrochola lychnidis. Next base: position 25,517,049 of record OY796853.1, read on the forward strand.
ATAAAATTCAAATCCGATCAGATTAACGCGTTCAAACAAACTCTTCAGCTTTATTATTCACATCATCACCACCACCTCATCTCCATTTCACCCGCATAAGTCTCGATCCCGTGGGAATATCGGGATAAAAAGTATCCTTTGTCCTAAACTAATTTATTGTCACTGTAATATTTTCAACACAATGTATTTTGTAATGAAATTATTGACTTATGGTAGCTATGACTTAACCAGGTCATGGTCTACCCATTTTTTGATGCCAATCGATCCTGTTTCTTTTATGGAACAATAAACTTTAGTGGATCAACTGAGGTTTGAGTACTAGAAAAGTCAGAAATCGCAAAAAACTTTTCCCATACATTTTGTGTGTGGGAATGTAACCCTTTTTTTTTTTTTTTTTTTGGGTGGGAAATTATCAAATAACTTCTTCCGCTCTGGGCGGAGCGGGAGGGCGTGTCAGACTCTTACTGACTAAAACCCACCCGTGTTCCTTCGGTTGCCCTGTTGCCGGGGGCCACGATTTCCCGATCGGTTTTCTTCGAACCCCCGGCAGGCATTGGCCCTAGCGGACCCCGTCAATTCTGCTGACATCTCTTTGAGGCGCGCGTGGAACACAACGCGCCGTCGACCCGGGCTTGGTCCTTATCGGACGGCGAGCTACCCATTGCTCACCGTCCGCAAGCCCGCGCCTACGGTGGCCGGAAATCGGCTCGCGATTCCCGCCCCGGGCGTCTCCTCCTGCGGCGGTTAGGGGCGTGAGGGCGCGAAATTTGCCTCTCCCTCACGCGTTCCGTCTCCTCCTTCGCGAGCATTACCGCTTCGCAGAAGGAGGTGACGGCCTGCCATTTCCTCTCACTCCGTACCATGGCCTGAACCAGGGCCGGACGCGAGAGATCACCGCCGCCGATCGCCTCTACGAGAACACGGCGTTGCTCCGCCCAAGCCGGGCAGACCTCCACCGTATGCTCCACCGTGTCCTCAGGCCGATCCACACAATGGTGACACCCGGGTGTTTCCTCCCGCCTTATCCTGAACAGGAACCTCCCGAAGCAGCCGTGTCCGGTGAGGTCCTGCGTCAGGCGGAAGGTGAGAACGCCGTGGCGTCTCTCCAGCCACTCCTCAAAGAGGGGTCTTATCGCCGCGATTGTGGCGTGCCCAGCGCGGGGTTGCGACAATCGCACCCTCCATGACGCCATGAGATCCCGCCGGAGCTCTGTCCGCTGTGCCGCAATTTCTTGCGGCATCGGAGTTAAGCCCCGGCGTTTCGCCTCCTCGCGACACTCCCAGACGTGCGCGAGGACCTTTGCCTCCAGATCCCATGGCGGTAATCCGGCAAGGAGGCTCGCCGCCTCGCAGGAGACCGTGCGGTATCCTCGGGCCAGCCGGATGGCCATGACCCTCTGGGACGCGTTCAACCGGCGGGCTGGCCGCAGCCTCAATGAACGCGCCCACACCGGCGCCCCGTAAAGGGCCATGAACCGCACGATCCCCGCATAGAGCCTCCGGCAGGAGGCGTTTGGATCCCCTAGATTGGGCAGGAGCCGCTTCAATGCAGCCCCGGCCCGCTCCAGTCTGGGAGCCAAACGTCGGAAGTGTTCCACGAAATTCCACCGGCTGTCGAGGACGAGTCCCAGATACTTCATCGTCGACTCGACACCGATGTGAACCCCTCCCGCCATTACCGGGAACCCGACGGTGGCGCATTCCGAGGACCATGAAAACCCATGGCCTCAGACTTGTGCAGGGCCACCTCGAGTCCCAGCTGCCGGATCCTGTCAACGATTGTCGCAACCCCGCGTGTCGCTAAATCGGCCGCCGCCTGGTACGACCCCCGGGAATGTCACCCTGTAAGCAATAAATATTTTTGCTGATAATTAAATATTTTGTATTATTTGTCTACTCCATAGTTCGCTATATGCAAAATTTCATAGACCGAGATAAATTATCGTTACTTAGCACGCACTTTTTTCTTAGATATGTTTCCGTCTTTATCATGCACTTTTAGTATGACAGTTGTGCGATAGTGACAAGAATAACGCTTAGCCAAAGCTCATGCTAAGTAACTAACGTTTTCAAATTCCGGTCAGTTATTTCGTTAGTTCCACTTTTTGCTACTGGTTCAGATACGTTTGTGGCAGCGCGACGATGTGGCGGCCAACCATCGAATCTAGAACCGCCACTCCCCGCGTGCGGGGGCAATAAGCCACGCCCATCAAACTATTATTTATTTTCAATATAGGCCCTTAAAGGGTTTGGTAGTAACTGGATTCTTTTAAGTTAAGGTGAATTTGGAAAGTTGTCAGTTGCAGTGAGGGTGTGGAAAATATGCATATCTGGGGACAGATATGAGAGCAGGATGACCGAATGTAGGATGAGTGTTTTTAGTGTTTATCTATGAGGAATGGAACGGAACGCGTGTGAAAGAGAAAGAACGACAGTGAGAGAAGGAGAGGAAAGAATGAAGGGAGGAAGGAGGGTAATGTCAGTTAGTTCTCGGTCGGAGTTTATGACGTGAAGATGAGCAAAATTATATAAGAGGTTTTTTCACATTGTAACGGTTCCGGTATTTAAATTAAAATAAACCACTTGTAAATGTTTTAATAGCATTTTACTTGCCCCACAATCCCACATTCTACATAACCAAACTTTAATACTGGTCCATTAGGTGAAGTATGAATTTAATAACAAAATCCAAGCAAATAGTAATATTTTTCTAAAATTTTATAAACTCTCGCTGTTTTGCAGTCGATTAACATGCATAAGTAAGATCAGCAAGTTAAAACAAGTTACAAATTCACAATATCTATAAACCCTGATTTTCATAGCTTGAAACGTGTTCGTTTAATCAAACGGTGTGTTAAGTGAGTAAGTCGGATACTCAATCAGTGTTAAAATGAGTGCCCTTAACAACATTGCAATGACATTGATATCTGTCTGTTACGAGTTGTTGAGCTGTTCCCATCAAGTGGCTGTTGTAAACAGTCACTTCATTAAATCACATGTGGTAGGAAACGTGATGGCTATTGTAGTACAATGGCCTGTTACTGTTAGCCTGTATCACCCCACTGCTGGGCAAAGGGATCTCCCCATGACTTCCAATTCTTGCGATCCAGGGCTGATGTGGGCCACTGGTCGTTTGTTCAGCTCATTCCGACATCTTCGACGGGGTCGGCCGCGATGTCTTCTAGCTGTGTTAGTGCTCCACATAGTGGTATTTTGACCCACAATGATATATTTTCATTGATCTTCGTATAGGTACTACGATAATATAGGCACAACGAATTTTAGTAATAGTGTGGCTTTGAAAAGCGTCTTTACCTTCTATCCTGAACAGTGACTTGAGTTGTGATGCGCTGATCTGAAGCGCAGCCGCCGTCGTGAACCCACTGATAACTGGCTTCGATATGAAGTCTAAAAGAAAACCTAGAAGCAACATTATTTTATTAGAATTATGGCCACACCAAACATAGTTTTTCGGCCGTAATAATGATGATAAAACATAGATAAACTCACACCTTTTTCTAAGGTAGCTAAGATTTCGTGTTCGAGCGATAAAGCTGTTGTTTGTGCAGTTCTAATATTTTCGATGAAAGTAAACATAACACCTATCATTGACTAATACAAAACAACAAAATAATGATAATGTTCCTTTTTCAATACACCGACAAATACATCATGAAAAACATTGTAACATCACGGATGAATGCACGGCCCTGCTCATGCTTTGATTTCATTGAGTTCAAGGCTAGGTGGACAATAGCAAGCTCTCAGTAATCCAGTAAAATTCTAGACTAAAGCAAAACATCGAAAAACGTGAACTGCAACAAGCAATTAGTTTCATTTATAGGTACTATAATATTATGAAGAGATTCCGAAAATTCTTTCGCTAATTGACAATTAAAGGTAGCTACAGTATCAATTGCCGAGGATCAAAGAGAATCAACGGATATATTTTATACTAGCTGCGCCCCGCGGTGTCACCCGCATAAGCCTCGATCCCGTGGGAAAAAAAAAAAGTATCCTATGTTCTTTTTCAGGGCATCATATATGTGCCAAATTTCATCCAAATCCGTTCAGCCGTTTTAGCGTGAAGGCGTAACAAACAAACTTACTTTCGCATTTATAATATTAAGGATAAGGATTAATTAAAACAAGAAATTTCACGCGGACGTAGTCGTTATGTGAGTCTAAAAATGTAGGGCTATATCGTGAATTGTCCTTCTAAACAAAGAAGCATTGCAGCTTCGAGTTGACCATATCCAGTCCCGTCAGAAAGCACGCATGCATCGGTCATCGTGTAGCTCAACCCGTTTTTGGGGAACTCAACGACCCGTCGGTCAACGCTACCAGTTTTGCAGGACATTTATGTTGGCCAAATACCAATTACTCCAAAACATAATATGTAACAAAACTCGTGTATGTATTTAAGTGCAATTATTTTGAATAACCTTAACACGAATACATTATTAGATCTACCAACGTATGTAATATAAAAGTTTTATTGTAAAGACTATACTTTTTATAAATATTCATGCTAGCGTACTGTCCCCAAATGTTTTAGTGAACACAGTTTCTCAACAAAAACAATGAACGCCAGAAGTTCAGTGTCTTGCATACATTAGCATAAACGGCACTTTCTCTTGACGTAACAGGGCGACAGATGCCGGAGGAGTTGTTAACATGCGATAGATGTTATGCTAATAGAGAAATTTGAATATGATCGGCACTACTCGATAAGAAGTACGATATTACATAATGATTGAATGATCACTGCTGTTTCGAAAAAGTTTGGGTTTTTAACCAAAGGGTGCCAACGGGATCTTATTACTAAGTAAGGTCCGTCCGTGCATCCATCAGTCTGTCATTTTCGCAGAGTAAGTATGTAGTACTATGGCCGCTATAACAATAAATCCTATACATTTAATAAAACAGTAGAATCCAGTATTTGTCTGTCTGTCTGTTTGTTTGATCGCGCACATCTCCGGAACTGCTGAACGGATGTTCATGTAGTTTTCACAGGCAGGTAGACACAGATTAATTTGGAGCAGAATATAGGTATTGTTTCATTAAAATCGGGTGTTGCAAAAAGTTATCGTCATACAAGACGGTGTATTCTGTTCACGACACGTTATGCACAATTTCTGAGAGTAACCTAACAAAAAGTACTAGGCTAGCATGAATTCAAGATAATATTAAAATCATTAGTATTATCCCACATTTGGATGACACAAATAGTAGTTCACATCTAATAAAAAGTACTAGGCTTGCATGAATTCACGTTTGGTTTATTTTGAGTAAATAAAAAATGCTATCTATACATTTAATAGGTAGGTTTACATGAAAGGAAATTTTGGAAAATCCACCGGAAAAGTCGAAAATACAAGGTACAAATAGAACTACCCACTCAAGCAATCGCTTCTATAATTTAGCGGAGATGGAATCGTAGACATTTTTTGTTAAGGAAACACAAAACTTGATTCAAGTAACGAGTTTATTTATAGCTAATCGATCATCTTTTTTTCAACTAACAATTTAAAGTTAATTATAGTCGATGATAAATTGAAGAATTGGCAAAATCTTGTTTCGAAAAATTGATAAGTAGTTTTTTTTTCTTATGGCGATGCAATGTATGCAGCTATTTATTTCGATTGCCTATGGGAGGCCCCTTTTTAAAAGTTTACAGACAATATTCCAAAGAGTACTTGCAACAGTATATGAATATACTTGACATGAATACCTTTCCAGAGTGATAACGAGCTGATAACTGAGGAAATTCGTTACAGTACAGTTTTCATTTCTTTAAGAAATTGTGTTAGTATGTTTCACAAGTAGATCGATAACTTTCAGCAGTTTTAAATTTACGAAAAAAGTTGTCCAAGTGTTTTTTTCGGATATTCGGAAACACCAAACATTATGTAAGTATTGGATAAGTTTTTTCGGCGAGTTCTACTACAGGTAAAATGATGGGTTTTCTGTATTTTGAAGGTTTTTGCTAATTGTGTGTGTTTCTTATGTTATTTGATTGGAGACAATGGGAAGTTTTCATTTGATGCTCAATGAATTGAGTTTTATTTTCAGTAAAACATTATCGATCTATAATGTTCCACTGATGTCCTCGCTTATCTCTAAGAGAGTGAGTGGGCTGCAATCCACTCTAACCATTTATTTGCTAATTTATTTATTATTTAAAAAACATACAACGGCGAAAATGAATAACACAACGAATAAATGATGCGACACACTATATGTCTGACAAGTTCCAAGCGTGGGTGGGTATTTAAATCTTGAGGCATTTTCCTTTGAAATCGCCATAGCCAGATGAACTTTTCCTAAACAATCTTCATTCCACTTACCTAACTGTAGTATCCCGAGCAGTAATATAACGCATCCCGATAGAAAAGCCGCCAAGTACGCGAAGTCAGCTGACTTGGCAACATACTTGGCCAGCAAGGCAGCTAAGATGGCGGTGGGGCCGACTGTGACGTCCTTACAGCTGCCAAACAGCATGTACATGAGACCGGGGAATATGCTGGAGTACAGACCGACCTGGAAAGAAAATTAGAACATGTGAAGACGTGATTATGGGCAAGGAGTTGGATGTGAGAGGCGCAGGACAAGACTTAGTGGCGCTGGTAAGGGAAGGCCTATTTCCAGCAGTGAGTTCTTTAGGCTGAATGATGTTGATGGACGGAGGATAGAGGGGCGAAGTACCATGTTTTGTCTTTGCAATTTTATTGTCAACCGTCCAAATGGTTGAGTCAAATGACACAACCTATACCAGCTTGTTGAACGGATTTGTTTATTTTACTTCTTCGAATTTGAAAACCTGTACGGTGTATCCCCATGCAGTTTATGTTTTCCTATTCACTTATCCTTGTTGCTGTACTTAATTTTTACATTTATATCTGCAATTCGTATGATGTAGGAAATAAAGAGTATTCTGAAGAACTATTCAAAAATATGCCTTAGTGTTCATGAAGTGGATAGAAAGGTCCAAATCAGAATGTGTGTTAATGATTTGGAACCGACAACAGAAAAAGATGCTGCGTGGAGCTAACCTCAAAAACCGCATCACCACACCAGTACTATTGCATCAATTCAAACCTTGTAAGGTCTGAATTGATTCAATTGTGATTCAATCGGTGTCTTTGGTATTGAATTTTTCGTTTTTTTGCCACCGACTTCCGAAATTAAAGTTATTTTTCACTTTGTAGTGTTTGTTTTTGGAAGTCGGTTGTTCTTTTTTTTTTTTGTAAAAAGTTTTTATTTTTCACTTTTTAGTTGTGGTATTTACCCCCACACAAATTCGAATACCACTACCTGCTATGTAAGTAACAGTAAGAGGAACTTAACATATCATCCACATACTAAGTGGGGAAAAAATGCGTAGTATTGAAGCTAACTGAAAAACCATACAAGCAAAGTTAATAAAATGTATATGGGACCACACGGGAAGCACCAGCTTTCAAATAAAAAAAGAATCAGCAAAATCGGTTCACCCAGTAGAAAGTTCTGATGTAACAAACATAAAAATAAAAAAATACTTTCGAATTCCTCCTCCTTTTTTTGAAGTCGGTTAAAAAGGCCAAAGCAATATATAAGAAGAAATTACCTGTGGAGGCAAACCAGCTACCATTGCATACGCGATTCCTTGTGGTATTGAGGTCAGACCCACTGTGATACCTGCAAAAAAAACAGATTAACTTTCATTAAGGTCTTCTAGAATACATAAACAACAAACTAAATGTATTTTTTTACAGATTTCTTTCCTACTGAACAGTTTTGGCAATGGCCGAAGGATTTGATCGCTCGTTTTCCTCTATACAAGGTCAAGTTAAGAAATAAATTTATTTTCCTCAATTAAGTTAAATCAAGCATATCGGAAAAAGGTTGGAAGCTGTACGGGGAAAAATAAAAAAACGACATCTAGCCGTCATACTTATAAAGCGTTCATTTTGAATACCAAAAGAGGCTAACTACTAGACATCATCATTTCAGCCGAAAGACTTCCACTGCCGGACATCTCCAAGCACCGCCACTTCGACTATAGTTTGATCGAGACCGCTGTTTTGCGCATTAGGTATGTGCACGGCAAGACGCTGCAGTGCATGTCACTCATGCATTCAACGCTCATTCGTCAACGCTCACGCTGTCCCACCGCTCATTCGTCAACGCTCACGTTGTCCCATCGCTCATTCGTCAACGCTCACGCTGTCCCACCGCTCATTCGTCAACGCTGCCTCCCCCCCTACTAGGTAATTAATTTATATCTCCGATTCTAAACCCCTAATCTTACAAATATTATGCATGGTTCTTTCTAAGAAACAGGTTATATTCTTGTATTTTAAAACCATTTATCATTAATGACAGTTATCACGCATATGAACAACGAAAATAAAGAAAAACTAGCGCGAAATTCAGTGCGACTGTTATGTTAGTTTCAGACCTTGAATTAATCAATTAGACAACAACATAATATAAAAACCTGTAGGTACACCAGCCACTCAGATACGGCTCTTAAAACTACAAAATTGAATCACACTGTTTAGATTTTATAGAACTTGTTTAAACCTAAATAGTTACCTAACCTTTATCATCTAGTGGTAAACATTTTCTGTATTTTTCCTGTTCTACCTACTCCATTTTATATAAAATCTTGCGTCTCCTTATACAATTATTAATTTATTTTACATATTATTATTACAATTATTCACAAATTATCTGTAGCTAAAACGAGTTTTGACAACAATTTTATCTGTAAAAGTCTTCATCAGGTTCTGCAGAACAGTTTTAGCCATTCAGGTCTCAATTCTTATTGCTAATTCCATAAAGTCGATGTCCTTACCTAACTGAAGACCCATGAATCACTGACCCAGGACATGACCACCTACCTACATTATGTAGGTATTACAGATGACGTTGAGTACAAAAATAAAGATGTTCCTACAGTTTACAACACCCTCAGATCCTCTTCATACCAGATTGAATTTATCTTAAGAGCCGGATTTAAATCAGTCCTACACACTCTGTTTCCACAATTCCGTGGGAAGATAAGATAACATCTATTTAATTCTGAGATTATCTATAAATCCCAGACGTGCTCAGTTTACAACCACGGTGTGTTTACTTTGTTAAGGTTTAACATCATAAACAGACAATTAAAATTCTAAATGCACAGGATATTACGGTTATTAGTTGGCACTTAACGAGGTAACGTGTTGATTTATTTTCCCACTAGTCTAAAACAGTGCAGTTTAAACTTCTGTGACCCTGGTACACATCAGGGCGAACACAGAAAATTCAACACCAGCTCGACACGAGCTAGAGATTTAGGTATTGGTATAGCCCGATTCCCAGATCGAACAAAATGTGTCGTTTCTGTTAAATTAATTAACTACATAACCCACTCGGCTATAATTTTTTATTTTTTTATAATTTCATTATGCAACTCGTTTCAATGTTCAAACGGGGGACAGCAACACCCGCTGCACGCATGTGTGTATGATGTGCTGTTGCAGGCGATATACATACGTGGACTTGTACTGACTTTCGTGGGAATTTCTTTATTCTTGATCTTGAATTACAAACACCCAATGGTTTCAGAAACTTTTATAGAGGATTCATATCATGGGTGTAGATAAAGTCTTGTATGCAACTGTTATAATTAGGTATTAAAACACTCATGTGATACTATTATCACACTTGGCTTCGCCTCGTGTGATAAACCCACATTCGTGTTTGTATACCCCTTATTATACAACAGTTGCATAAATAACTATTATAGCATTATTTTGTTAGAGAAAAAGTGTTATAATATGATTCTACTTTTAAATTTCGGTATTGTGTTTATAAAGTATGTCAATATAAACTCGTTTTGAAGTTTATAATTCGAATATTACGCTATGAGAGTAGATAAAATAAATCCGCAATATTTTTGGAACGGTCTATCCACACCATAAATTTCAAGAGAAAAACGAAAATTTCAAGAGACCCCTTTTTGGCGTGAATGTTAGGTACCCATGCCAAATTACAGCTTTCTAGTACTAAGAGTCTCTGAGGTAAGCTTCGGACAGACAAACAGACGGACATGGCGAAACTATAGGGGTTCCTTGTTGACTACGGAACCCTAAAGAACGACGCCTTAATCTGGGTCGAATTTTCATTTTTTTCTTTCTTTTATGCAAAACTAACTCGAATTAACGAATAAACAAACGACTGTATAATTACAAAAACGAAAACATTGAAGCAGGTAATCGAACGTTATGTCATCACTGAACCGGTTTATTTGTCGGTCAGGCGAACGAATTCGAGCATTCAGGTAAAGACCGTGTTAATTTACTCGTATGTCCTTGTACAAAATCTTCAGTCAGGTTTCTGCTTTACCTGTTAAGGACAGATGTTCCTATTAAACAGACTCAATTCTTAACAAAACGTTCACTGAATCTCAACATGTTGAAATCTCTAGTTCCTGTCATTTGTATGGAACACTGACAGAAAATAGAGATTTCAACATGTTTTGTTGTGAATGTTTCGCCAGTGCAAACGTACAGTAACAAAATGTATGCTAAACAAAACTCGGTGTGATTAGATTAGCATGCATCCGGGAGAACAATGCCAAGTTTTATTGTTTTTAGAAAATTCTTAGTTGAAGCCATGGTTAATTTATAGTGGCCAGTTATTTGAATGCAAACACACCGATGCTTACCAGGATCTAATAAGCGCAAGAAGGTGCATCGCTGTGTTGCAGTTGGCATCTTGCAGAAATATTAACAGGCCCCGATTGGAGTCCACTGCGAACTATACGGTAAAGATCCATTTAACGAGATCCTGTAGGAGAAACCAAGCCAAGATAATATTAAAATATTAGAAGGTTTATCCCACTCGTAATGTTATCTTAGCATGACCTACGGCTACGCGGTAGTCAAGTCTTCAGACACCTCTTTCACGATTCTAAGCAACAGAGCTTCCATGACGTCTACCTACTTGATATTGAGTTGGATATACCAGGATAGCATAGGCAACACAGCACACACATGGCACGGATAGCACCACGATGCTGAGAAAGCTCGTGTCATCGATGGATGAACGGATTCACTCTATACAAAATACTTGGAGCCGTGCGTAGCTACCAGGTTACCAAAGATATAAGAATGTGTATCTTACCCAGTGTTGGCCCAAAGTTAATCTGATTAATGATTAAAAATTAATGATTAAAAATTAATGATTATAAATCATAATCAAATATTTGATTAAGATTAATTTAATCATAATCAAATTTAAAATGATTAAGATTATTAATCATAATCTTTAATCGTGACTTTGATTATTTGATTAACTATAAACTACTTATTTATTTATTTAATTTATTGGAAGAGCAACACCAACGCTTATACAATACATAAATATATGCTACTTCAAAAGCAGTAGTAAATAAACCAAAATGGAATTCTGTATAATGGTGTCGATTCTCTTGTCACAAATGCCTCTGAACTAGACTAAAAATCACCAAAATTTAGTTTAATCCTGTCAAACGATGATTTCGACACTCTTTATAAAACTCTTATAACCCTAACACTCTACATGTAGGTAATATTTTTTTTCTTTCTTTCCATACAAAAAGTGAAAAATTTCATATAAAACACGTTGAGGCTGCGGGCCCCCTGTGCGCCTCCGGTTCTAAAAAGATTCACGTGGTTAGGTATCACGTGTGGAGTTGCGATTGTCAAATTCGATTTAGATGTGTCAAAATTATTTTTAAAATTAGAGAATTTATTTTGCAGAATAGCTTTGAGATTCTCATAGTCAAAAGTAAGGAATTTTAGTGATAGTTTAGTTAGTTTAGTTCGGTGTACAAGAGAATCGGCACCATAAACTACCTAATTCAAAATGTAAACATTTCTTATCCTAATTTCACAGACTACACTTTTATGGCCTATTTACTGCGTAAACACCGGAGAGGGGTTGGGGCTGAGGTACTTCGCGTTAGCTTAGCTTCTCTCACTCTCTCGCCTTTTATAGCACTATGGATAGTGCAATCCACGAAGACTCCGCTCCGCGCCGTACTAGAGTTCAGCTTACAGTACAGTAATGGCGGAGTGGGGCACGTCTTCGTGGATTGCACTATCTATAAACTACTATAGAGAGAGCGTGACTACTAATGGTCTCGGTTGGCGATAATTTTTTCGAAGCGGAATCAGTTGATGCTAAAAAGAGAGCGGATATGATCATTTCATTTTTTTTTTGCCGAGGGTAGCCAAGAACGAGAGCTTCTACAAAGTTATCCTGTTATAGGCAAAGTGTTTAAGAACAATACACCAATGCCATCCTCTGGCTCGGTAGAAAGAATGTTTCTAACTATGCTAAATAAACCTAGGTCACACAAATTATCTGACGACTTATTTGAAAAAAAAAGTAGTTATGAAATGTAACTTGAACATCAAGAAATCAGAAATTTAAAGATCGGAGGTTATTTAGTTGATTGAAAATATTCTTCAAAATTAGAATTCAGTGTATTTGAACGTTAAAAATTATTTGTTTGTTCTTTGAATAATTAATAAAAATATTTTAAGAAATGTGTGTCATAATTTTCTATAATTTCTTCTATATAGAATTAATAAAATTTATGGATGTATTAGTTTTTAATCAAGTTAATCAATTAATGATTAGTGATTAATGATTAACGTCAATAATCATGATTAAGATTACTTTATTAATCATGATTATTCTAATCATGATTAAATGTAATCTGATTAAAATTAATCAAATTAATTAATTGATAAAAAAAATAATTGATTAATGCCAACACTGCTTACCAGCGATGGCGTCTCGCAGTAGGAACTCGAAGCTGTACTTTGGCAGCCATATTGTGATAGGCAACCTTCTTTTCCATGACTCCATGCTACATAGCTTTGAGGACAACCGTCGTAGTCTGCTATTTGTCTGTTGGGCATTTCCTGGGTAAAGAAAGTGAGAAATGAATTATGATTTCAGAAAAAAATACAAAAATATATGCGGTATATACAAGGTATGGAATTTCCAATGTTATTTTCTCACAATTCCATAGTAACAACATAACGAGTATTTAATCAACACCATAATAATGATAGTAGTTCCCGTGCAAGGCCAATGATGGAGCATTTCCTAGCTATTTACATTACATAATAATAAAACGAACTGGCAAATAACAATGACAACTAACAATGGCCGATACTGAAGATTCATGGTTTATGAAGCAATACGCTGGAGCGGGTACTACTTAGGAATATGTACTGTACTAGGAATACATAGGTATTCCGGTTTAGTAACTCTAATCGGCCATCACCCTCTTATCACGTATATTGTGAGAGCAAACAGAGAGCAAAAGAAAAACGGATCAACAAACAGTTATATTTTCTTACTTTTATAATCGCAATGAAAATCAAAGTAAAACACACTGAAAGATTTCTTCCTTAGCTATAAAGTGATTGTCAACTTGCGGGTAGGGTTACCATATAGAAATTTGAAAAGTCCTGACAAAAAGCGTGACATTTAAATAAAAGTCCGGACATATTTAGTCACAAAATCCAATTATTGTTTGGTCTCGTTAAGTTTTTTTTTTTAATCTTTTGATTTAATACAATACATTAAATACAGCTAACTATATACAGAGGAAAAAATTAAATTAATTTAATAATCTCGTTAAGTTGATTGTTAAAGAAGATTTATTTATATTTTGTTTTTAGATGAGTACCTAACTCTAAATGAGTCTTAATAATTATTATTAACTTCTCATGTTAATTTGTTAATTATTAAGACTTATATAGAATTACTTAAATAAGTTTTATTACTTGTATTCCATCTAAGCCAAAAATCCGGACAAATTAAAGAGCCGGACAAAGTCCGGACAAAAGTCTAGAAATCCGGACAAATCCGGACGGATGGTAACCCTACTTGTGGGAAAGTTAAACATTGTTAATCTGATATGTATCAATATAAACCTAGGCAAAAGTAAATTTTAAACAATGTTGTAGCAATGAAGACTATCTAATACCTAAGCGGATTGTAGAATTACCTAGGTTGATTGTTTTGAAACTCTATATTGTGATACCTACTTAATGTTGTAGATTACTAACTTGCTATAAATCTTAGTTAAAACACAATAAAACTGTATAATAATAGAACTCTTTATTATGGGAATTATAGATCTTGCCCATACACAAGCAATCAATCTAGCCTTTTCCCAACTATGTTGGGGTCGGCTTCCAGTCTGACCGGATGCAGCTGGATACCAGTATTTTACATGGAGCGACTGCCTATCTGACCTCTACAACCCAATTACTGGGTAATACGATACTCCTTGGTAAGACTGGTTGAGACTTTCGGGCTTCTGACGACCCGTAACGACCGTCAGAGATTCACGAATGACAGCCAGGACCAACGGCTTAACGTGCTTTCCGAGGCACGGAGGAGTCTCGGTATGTAAAGATGGTCACTCATCCACGGAACAACCCCGGCAAACATAGCTTAACCTGATGGATCGACCCGTGTGGCTTATATTACTTAACCACGAGCTCCCATATAAAACCATTGAATTATAAGACTCATATAATATAGGTATTTCTCATACCTATACCAGCGTACCTATTTCTGCCGCGTAACACACTAACAGGAGCAATGGCTTTCATTTCGACAGTTCAACAACATTCATTGCGTTATCTACGTTGTTGAGCAGACAATTTTTCTAACATATGAAGCAATGGACTGGCAATATCCTTCAAAATGATTGCGATTGTGATAAAACTCAAACTCAAAACATTTATTTCAATTAAACCATTTACAGGCACTTCTGAATTGTCAAAGAAACGGTCAGTCAGAAATATGAAGCTAGTTGCCCATTCCAAAGCATAGTAGGTAGGTACCTATGGAGAAGAACGGGCATGAAACTCCACGGACACTCTTTTAAATCATAATATTGTTACAAAATATTAGTAACATCATTCGTGTTGAAATTATACATGTGAGAACAATGTAGAAAGACGTGTACGTTAGAAGCGTCCGTAATAAAAAGTTAAAACAAAGAACAATTCAAAAATTAAATAAGCCGTGGCAACTAAGAGATGACCAGTCCCAACTGACGGCTCCCGTTCACGAACATGATGATTGAAAGTTTGTTACGCAAATAGGGTGCTGGATTGAAGGTTTCAGGGGTCTGCGTTTTTACAGTCAATAAAACTTTCTTTCTAGCGTGGAAAACGTAACTAGGATGCCTTTGGTATTGTAGATATCGTTAGGTTAAGCGTAAATTACTTTACCATCCAATAGCATATTAAAACAATATATGTTTATATATATGTTTCGATTTGAAACAGATTGCTAATCCAATGCGTCATAAGTTGGAGAAAAAAATCTGCTCAACAACGTAAATAACGCAATGAATGTTGTTGAACTGTCAAAATGAAACAAATTAGGCATAATTGTCTACGAAAATAAGTTACGCAATTAAGGTACAGATTAGCACAAATCAGTTCAAAACTGCAGCACGTTTCAGACAACAATATTTTATCACAAAACGTATGTCCTCTCAAAGCCGTTAGGAAAACTAATGCGGAATGTTTCGAGTCCTTGGGAAATAACAATACAACGATTTGAATACGTGAAGTGGTTACAAGTGTGTTTCTACAGTATGAACACACTTTAAGATTGCTTTTCGTAAGTATACTTAAACAAACGCCACTAAATAACGAATGAAATAATTATGATACCAGGGGCCTATTTAATAAACACAACAGGCGAAAATTTGTCAATTTTATTAGTTTCTTTGATAAATTTCCCGCTATTATTAAACAACAGGTTCCGATTCCCCGGTCGGGCAGTGTTATTGGGCTTTTCCTTCTAGAATTTCTCAGCAGCAGCACGGAGTCTGGATTTGTGCCCGGTTGATGGCAATAGGCTCGCCCCCTATTACATGGACCCCCTTAAACATAACATTATGTTATGTTATTAAACAACACAGTTGAGAAAATGTGACAGTTTTGTAATTTCTTGACAAATATGTCCCATTTTCAAATAAATTAAATTGGAACCAGATTAATCTTGGAGAATCTATGGACAGAATGTCTAGATCTAATTTAAACGAAAAAAAAGTGAGTGCAATTGGTGAGGTTGGTGCGCAATTGTAGTGATATAATAAAAATACTTAGAATTGATTTTGGACTATCAGCGTGCAACAGTTTTATTGAGACAAATCATCTTCCTACGTCATAACGATACCTTGTTAACCTTTCAACTGTCATTATAGAGACACAATAGAATTTTAATTGTTATCCACCTCAATGAGGCGTCGTAACAGATGATGAGTTAATATTGTATGGAAACTTTTCCATACAATATCAACAAGGTGTCGTCATTCATAACGTCTCTATGGTTACCCTCTTTAAAAATCAAGCAACGAGGATATAATTAAGCAACTCTAAACCAGTAAATCAGGCAAACCAGCACCAAAATTGCGTAACACACGATCAATCACAATAGGTTTCATTTTGACAGTTCAACAACATTCATAGTTAGTTATTTACGTTGTTGAGCAACAAATTTTTCGAATTAGTAATATTCTTCAAAATGATTCAGATTTTGATTGATCGTGTGTTTTTTTTTAATCTCTTTTTTTTTTGTATGTGTAAATTACTAAAAGATATTGACCGATAAATTGTACGTGTAGTGCAAACTGTAAATATAAATAAATAAACCATCGGCAAACAATAGAAGGGAGGAAATAATCATCAAAGATTTCCTTATGGGTAGTAATTATGTGCGGTCTACCCACAACTTATTTTAAAAAAATATCAGGTAACCAAAAAAGAAAAGTATTTCCTTTCATAACTATCTATCTAACCATTTCCACCGATTCTATTCATACCTAGTAATTTCCGTATTTTTTATTACAAACAATAATATTTATGAAACAATTCACACATTACCGATAACTTCAATCATTTTCACAAACAGAACACAAATCAAACTATAACAACGTTAACGCGTTACATTTCGCAAACCATTTTCAACAAGTCGTAAAAATACGATAAATCGTAAGAAAATTCCGCGACCGAACACACAACCACCTTCTTTGGACTTTCAAAACATACTAAGCTGGTTACGATCGCGTCTTGGCTATCCAACCTTTGTTTAATCCAAATGTTGGTCGACCAACGTTAAGACAAGTCCATCGCCCTATTGCTTACTACATTGACCAACCACTTGAAGACAAATCCAGCGTTGGATGATGTGTACTAAACATTGGTCATATTGGCTAGATAGCAATGCCAACAAACGGTCTTAAGATTGTTTGTTTGATTTTATTCCAGAAACTTTATCAATAAACCAAGAGATGGTATTGAAATTGCTGCAGGTCACATATCGTCGCTCGGCATCCAATACCGCGAATGTGACATTTTTGACGAAAATCATTTTTAAATGCAGGATCACGTATTTGAACATGTCGAATGAAATAAAACAAAAATCAGATTTTCATCAAAAATGTCACATATATTGGATGCCGAGCGACGATATGGAACCTCACTCATACTAGCTAATGCTATGCAATTTTTTTTTTTTAGGAATCTTCTCCGGCGCCCACACAACTTACCATAGTTTCATCACAATCAGTCGAGCCATTTTCGAGTTTTTGTGTTCCTATTTGTATATTGAACATATTTTCCATGCAATAAAGTAACAGGTACGCTAAAAATAAACACAAAATTCTTCACATCGTATAAATTATAATTACTTCTGGTTCATGATTATACGCGCGCGATAAACCTGCTAGGTAAGTATAGCAATTAACGCGCAAATATATTACTTTACACTTTTGTTTATGGCCGAACAATGGTTAGGGGGTGTAAGGGACACTTATTGATCTTATTGTCCCAAGTCACCTCACCTGCTCGTGGTGCACCCTGCTGAATAACAAACGAGGCTCTAACAACCGACAAATGGCGGTATAACCATTTCTAAATAAAACTTCGCGGCTAAATGGCGCAGACTAGTCACAGGCAGCAGCGTAAGTAGTGCGAGAAGCTGTGATCTGCGATCACCAACCCGCAAACCCAGCGTGGCGATGGCGCAAACCCTCCAATGGCAAGCCAAAATCAACCACGGCCCCCAGTTCCCGGCCGCGTTGCTATTCCGGCAAGGTAGGGGGTGCGAAGAATCCCTGGGTTACGAATAGCCGTCCAAACCCAACTGACCTTGGCAACGTATAACGGACGCACGTTTACGGCTCGACGAACACCTAGTGCAGCTAGAAGAAGAGCTAGGAAAAATTGAGTGAAGGAGACAATAACCCTTGAATCAGACCACGTTTTGTATCTTCAGAAAGCTTCGTCAAGTCTTCTCGTCGCGTATTCCGCAGAGCCTAAACACTGAAGTCTTCAATCTGCGTCCTGCCTACGAAGCCGAAACGTGAACACGGTAAGGCTGTTCCGTAAATTGAAGGTCGCCCAGCGAGCTATAGAATCTGGAACGAGGTGATCCAGCAGAGAACCAAAGTTGTTGACATAGCTCACAGAATAAGCAAGCTGAAGTGGCAATGGGCCGGCCATATTAGCCGTAGAACCGATGACCGTTGGGGTACACGTGTTGAGTGGAGACCACGAATCGGCAATGGTAAGGTAGGACGCCCTCAGGCTAGGTGGAGCGACGATCTTCGCAGGGTGGCTGATAACATCTGGATGAGAGTTGCCGAGAATCAAGCTGAATGGCGTGCAATTAAAGAGACCTATAGTATGTCCAGCAATGGACTACTGTAGGCTGATGGCTGGTGATGATGGTTCGGCGGTAGGTTGTGGATGCGAACTTAGTTACGCGCACACTTTACTTAGTGCAACTGTTTTGTTTTAGTCAGCATACTCAGCATTAGATACTCTAAAAATGGTAACATGCAAACGAAACTACCAGCGGTCGTTGACCCCGTAATCAGCTGTACCTTTTTATAAATATATTTGAAGTAAAAACTTCTTTAGGCGCGTTGGGTATTTTTGAGATGGAACTAAACCATTGATTTTGCGACACTGTAACGGAATTTACCAACACCGTGGAGTAAAAGACATCAACGCGTTGATTACCGCGGTACCGATTTTTTTTTAAGTTTTCACTTCTGTCGGCACTCCCGGAGTACCTCTGTTTTTTTTGTTTTATTGTCATTAGATATCAGTAGGTACCCATTATGTCGGTAAACTTTTGCTAGATAATTTAGTTTGCCTATGCATGTATGGATGTTCGATCGTAGCTCAAAACCCGAATGACTCAATTGTATGTTCGTTTTCTATACACATCACTATGATAGCAGTCAGACTTATTAATAAATGTAAATAATGGAGAACCATGACATTATGAAAATGTATGATAAATAAAGTAAAGATAATTTGGACTTTAAGCCTTATGAGGTTTATAGTCCAAATTATCTTTACTAAAATCTGTTAAAAGGCTATGGCCTTTGCACAGATTTAAGTACACCAGTGACGGTTATAATTTCCTTGAAACAATTAACTTTAAAAACAGCAATAAAACAATATTAATACCAGCCTAATAAGAGCAGTGGTGGCCCAGAGTTGTAGGTCGTAGGTTCGAACCCAGACAGGCGCTTTACTTTGTGTAAATTATTTCATCATCACTGCTCTCAAAACGGTGAAGGAAAACATCGTGAGGAAACCGGCATGTCCTAGAACCGAAAATTCGAAGACATGTGACATCTGCCAACCCGCAATGGGTCCGCGTGGTGGATTACGGCCCACTCCCTCTCACAGAGAGGAGGCCTGTGTCCCAGCATTGGGAACATTACAGGCTGATGATGATGATGAATACCAGCCTATTATTGACCCACGGCAGGGTAAAGGCCTCTTCTCATACAGAGAAGGCACGAGCATTGATCACCACGCTTGCTCATGACAACTATAAGTCCAGGTTTCCTCACAATGTTTTTCTTTCACTGATGTTAGTAATGTTCAAGATAAACTCAGAAAGTACATATGAATTGAAAAAGTCACATTCAAGTAGTCAAAAAAAAATGCTTTATTTATTTATTTAAAGATGAAGATAACTGTATAATGTATAATAGATGTAGCTAACAGCTACTGTAGGTATACTTCATCAATTAATCATTACATGTAAGTTATTAAAAAAAACGTGTGGCACTCGGGGACTGCCGCGGTAAAGCTATTGCATAGCGTTTGTAACCTCCATACTTCCTAGTTGTCAACGCTACACTTGGGATAATGACGTGATGACCGGGGTTCCAAATAAACTGACTACCTAATGAAAGAAGAACATAGGTGGCACAAACAATTTAATTTTAAAATCTAAATACAAACTAACACCTTAACAACTACAAATACTTCATCGGAAACGAAAAACTAACAAAATCTTTAACGGAAAATTAACCATAACAATGAAAAACAAAATAAAAGTAAACAACATGCAATAAATTTTTTTTATCTTTGAACAAATACAAAAAGAAATCCCTGCGGCCGGGATCGAACCCGAGGACAAGAAATGTCGATCCACCGTTGTGCCTCAAGACCGATCGGTTTCTTATTGACCGTGGCGAATATGTTGAACCGTCATGACATGGTAGGCGGAGTGTTAGGTTTTATTTTCGTTACGTTACGGAATTTCTTGATTCGGTCGCCGCGCTCAAAGCCCACGATAAAAGCTATGCAATAGCTTAAAAACTTGTCTGCAATCCGCATTACATATTACATGCATATGTGCATTTAAGAATTTACACTGTAAATTTTACAGAATGACCCAAAATATTTTATTTACGAATTGGATTCTCAATGAAAACATTACTTGGCCACTATTTCCTACAATATCAGGCTTGTTGATTTTTTGTTATTATCTGTATCTAACTGCCAGTCAATTAAACAGATTTAAGCAAATACAAGATTACAACATACAGATAATATAGGAGACTTAAGTTTATATGAATCAGGTGTTAGTACTGTAGTTCAGGATTTACTTACATTGTTTGCTTATTATAGTCTACAACTATGAAGGTACTGTACTTACTAATAATAAAGCTGAAGAGTTTGTTTTTTTGTTTGTCTGTTTGATCGCGCTCATCTCTGGAACTACCAGTCGGATTTAAATAATTATTTTTGTATTTGATAGCCCATATCTTAAGGATGTCTTTAGGCTATTCTAACATCACGCTAGGACCCTAAGGTATCGGGGGAGAAGAAATTTCACGCGATGTCGCGGGTAGAAGCTAGTATGAATATAAAGGTTACTCTAAAATTATGGCTTTACGTTAATGTACACACGGCTACACATCAAGCTATACTAAACCAGTTTATGTTGATCTCGCATTGTATAGGATTTCCGTACAATGCAAGGTCAGTTTATACTGGAAATTTATAGCTTGATGTGTAGCCGTGTGTACCTACTCTAAAATTACGCTTTACGTTAATGTACCTACTCTAAAATTACGGCTTTACGTTAATGTACCTACTCTAAAATTACGGCTTTACCTTAATGTACCTACTCTAAAATTACGGCTTTACGTTAATGTACTTATCCATCTAAAGGTCTTGCTTTTTACACCAACACGTGTTGGGCCAAGATGGTGGATTATGGCCCAGTCCCTCTCACAGAGAAGAGGCCTGTGTCCCAGCAGAGGGAATGTTGTAAGCTGTTTATGCTTTAAGGGATGCAATACAATTATTGATTATGATTAATGATGCAAACTAAAGCCATGTTCAGCTATAGCTTGACACATCAACATGTTTTTAGAAGATTTAATATTCCATTAATTTATCTATTCTAATGGCACTTCTTTTTAACAGGAAGGATGATAAGTGCCATACCAACACATATAAAATTATAATTAACTAAATAAATGTACTAAACGGTCACCACTGAAGAGTTAAAGTTTTACTTGACCTTTCTTTGAAGTAATCTCTTCTGTAAAATTAAAATTAAGTAGATATTTAGGATATTTAGGCCCGGAGTCTGGATTTGTGCCCGGTTGGTGGCAATAGGCTCGCTCCCTATTACATGGGGCTTAAACATAACTGACGAAATGTGGGTGTACCTGCTACAGGGACACCTCTGCCCAACCCTTCGGGGAAAACAAGGCGTGATGTTATGTATGTATTTAGGATAAGCAGCCCCGAATCTAGGGGGGCCAACCGGGGCCCGTGGCCCAGGCGCAATCTTCAGGGGGTGACAAATTCAAGTGTGGCAGACAAGTGCACCACCCAGCACACCGCGACTTTGCAATAAATAAGACGCGCAGCACATAATATTTAATCTTTCTATTTCTTAATTTCTTTCTTTTTTTACAATAATTGCTTTGGCGGGGCCTATTGAATGGGCGAGAAAATTTGAGTTTCGCGGGCTTTCCTAGCGCACCCCCCACTTATAGGATTAGCGGGGGGCGGCAGACGGTAGTTTTTGCCCCGCCTCAAAAAAATCTAGATCTGGGGCTGAGGATAAGTTAATCATTCTGTTTCTACTTTAGAATATAGGTTATATTCACCTAGAACTTTTGTTCTAAACAAGACACACTGAGTATTATAGGCACAGTAGGCAAGACTATTGTCTTGCCTTAGGTACCGTACAAGTGAAGTCACTATTATGACCTATCCTATTCATAGACAGACACAATAATTCTAACCTTTCTATTGAAAAGTTCCAAGTGCCTTCATGAAAGTTATAAAAACAGTGAAGACGTGTAAAATAATAATCCTCAATAAAAATATTGATTTGTACCTAACTGAGTTATTGTCAAAATTTTATTTTAATGTGCCAAGTAAAGCACTTCGTTTTAATCCGTCCATACGTGTACCTTATAAATCGAATTATAGGCAAAACAGTTACATTATGTGCTCAAGCAGAAATTTCAATGATATTTGCAAGGAATATGATTTTGATCCATTCACAATAAAATTAGTGTGAATTCGGCCAGAAGGTGCTTAAGCCTTAAATTCTTCAAGTAGCGGTAGGTTATATTATTTGATCTTATTTTTATTATTTTATTGTTTTCACTATTACTTTAGTCATATAATTGCTAACCAAGTATTTATATTGCTTCTCTAATTAAGGCTTTTTTGTTTTTTTGCTCACACCATAAATTTATTAATAAATGCCTATACTTACATGAGGATTTGTAATGGCTCTCTGGTGACTATAGTCTCCTTTTTTGTCTGTTTTTATTAGCTGTAAGTCCTCCATGTACTAAATAAATACTTAATAAGGCGTGTGGTTCCTTGTGAAGGCCGCAGGAATCCGCTGGATGCGGATAGCACAGAATCGGTCGAAGTGGCGGTGCTTGGGGGAGGCCTATGTCCAGCAGTGGACGTCTTTCGGCTGAAATGATGATGATGATGATGTGATTCCTATTGTTACTAACCATCACTTTGGTGTTATTAATTACTAACTTTTTCCCGCGACTTCGCCCGCGTGGATGTCGGAAAATAGCCCAAGAGAGGAATAATCCGCCCCTAAGACGTCCCCCTAACCTTACTTTTTTTTTTCTTCTTTGGCAACTGAGCCAATGTCGACTATTCTGCCAGCATTGTTTTTCATATTAAGTATGTACTCTATTGGTTTACGCGGCTAAGGTAAAGCTCCCAGTCGGCATGACTTTTTTCCGACCTCTTCAACAATCATCGTCATATTTCAGCCAATTTAAACAAAACCCTAATAAATTATACACCTAAACCTTCCTCATGAATCACTCCGTCTATTGGTGAAAACCGAATGAAAATCCGATCAGTAGTTTTTGAGTTTATCGCTTTCAGACAAACAGACGCGGCGGGGGTACTTTTTATTTAGTGATGACACAGACTGGTTACAAAGAGTAGGTTTATTTGATAGAAGACACAATAGTCTTTAGAGGCGAGTTATAAAGTGATGAAAATTACGTTTATTTAATTCATT
Organism: Agrochola lychnidis; assembly: GCA_963680765.1. Taxonomy (NCBI): domain Eukaryota; kingdom Metazoa; phylum Arthropoda; class Insecta; order Lepidoptera; family Noctuidae; genus Agrochola; species Agrochola lychnidis. Next base: position 25,540,962 of record OY796853.1, read on the forward strand.
TCTACAAAGGAATATCAACGAAACGATGAGTCAACGTTAAAACTTTATTATAGAAAGTTTTACATACCTAAAAGTGGTCTCCGAGGGTCGTCAGCATCCATTTTCAGTTCACTATAGCATCTCTGTACACGTGATACTCGCACATTTATGTCATTTGAATAATCTTATCTAATAATAATGATAGAATTACATTATTATTTTGTTATTGTTTACGATTGATTCCATTCTATTGCCTTTGACAAACCAATGTCACTTCGGTTAGGTGACATTGACGTTTGACAAGACAACGACGGAGCCTGCGTTTGGTTATTTTCATTTCATTTAGGTAGATTCTACAGTCAGTGAAATTAATCGTGCAGCGATGTGAACTTAGAATAAATCGGCACCATTGGCTCCCAGGCTGCCTTGTGCGCGCCTGTCCTTAGCCGTCATACCTCTATTTTTTACGGAGCTGAGATATTGTCAGCCGCAGGTGCAGGTTGGCAGCTCTAGGCCCGGGCCTCTTTGGCCTTAGGGAAAATCCGCTGCTAAATATAGTGTCCTTTTTAACAAAACCTTTTAGTTGTAATCTGTTTGTCTGTGTAGCTTAAATTGATAACCTAACGAACTTTAATCGTATTGAAATAATGTAATTTGCATAATTAGGCCAATAAATAATAGTTAACAATCAATACATCTATTTAGCAAGCAATGATCTCGAAGTGGGTCGTACGTGCGGGATGCTGTTCGTAGATAACCTATTAGGTACCTAGGCTCCAGTCACATTCAACCGATTGAAACTGGATAGTTTACCAGTTAAAGGACTGAACTAACCAGTTTAACTGATTATCACTGGGTTCTTTTGATGTCTAACGTGTGACATGCTAAGGTTAAGCATGCAGATTCAATGGTGCCGATTCCCTTGATCACAAACTAAACTAAATTTAAGTTCAGTGCATCTTTTTCTTTCTATTTCATTAAGAAAAGGACAGAGGATAAATTTTAGTTTAGTCCTGTCAAATTAATCAGCGCCTGTCACTACTTCATACAAGTTTAGACGCGATTAAAAACTTGCCAACTAAAAATAAGTCAATTTACGTCAAGCGCTGATTAATTTGACAGGACTAAACTAAAATTTATCTTTTGTCCTTTTCTTGATGAAATAGAAAGAAAAAGATGCACTGAACTTAAATTTAGTTTAGTTTGTGAACAAGGGAATCGGTACCACTACCTTACTATTTTTTCAGAGTTTTCGAGTTTCATCAGTTTTAGGTTTAGGTAGGCGTTTGAATCATTGACAACTTCCTAAAGCCGGAAAACGAAGATGAGTATTTACAGAATCGAGAACCCATAGTTTATCGTCTCATAGGTACTAAGTTACCTTTCCAGAGGTTAAGGCTAAACTAACAAACGATACATTTTCATTAATCTAAAGTGCCTTGTCTTTTACATACCGCAATCTGCGTAACTGTGAATTGTGCACCTGATTCTTGAGGCGCCATCGACATTAGAAAAAGAAGAGTTTAGTATTAGAGAACTAAGTTATTTGTAACATTCGTCGGTTATTTAAAAAAAAAACAGTTATTCCATACGGTAGGTATTGCACTTTTCTATGGAATGGAATAGCAGTTTTTTTTTTAATTGACGAAAAATTTAGACGCTGCGGGTTTCAGAATCATGTACCTACTGAATCCATGGTAACAGTATTCGCGTCGATGTCCCTGCCACCTTGTATGTTATAATAAACTCATATGTTTAAATCTGATGAATGATAAATTAGGTACTTGTTATTAAATTCATAAAATTATAATGTCATACAAAGACGAACGTCAATGAAATGTAGGTACCTCCCTACTGACGTAATTTGCATCATCTGCCACCATCATAGGTAGGTACCTACTTACTATGCTGTGACAAAATAAGCATAACAAGTACTATCGAAGAAACGCATTTAAGTACACTGTAAGGACTATTCTTGCTTGCAGCGCTCGGCCGGGTTAGTATCGCTTATCTACGAAAATAAAAGGGTTGTATGCACGGGATTTTGTTTTCAAAATTCTAAGATATGCGTTACCCCGATGGTACCTAACAAGAACAACAAAGCAACCCCAGATCTAGGGGGGTGCAAGCCGGGGCCCGTGCTCCGGGCGCCAACTTCAGGGGGCGACAAATTCAAGCGTAGCACACAGCAACTTTGCAATAAATGAGTCACCCAGCACATTTATAATCTATCTATTTTTTTTTTTTTCTTTTTACAACAGTTTTGGCGCCCCTGTTGAATTGGCGCATTATCGATCGATACAATTTTATTAATAGGATGTTGCTGCCAAAATTTTCATTTTGAGAAAATAATAATTTTGCGGGAGCTAACTTAGCGCATCCTCATAAAAGATTGGCGGGGGGCGGCAGACGGCAGTTTTTACCCCACCTCAAAAAAAATCTAGATACGGGGCTGCAACAAAGGTAAGTATACACCTGTAATAATAGTTGTAAGGGAAATTTTAATAAATAAAATAAAATAAAAAATATTGCGATCCTCAAAGCGACTGCCTTAAAAACCGGGTCCGCTGCGCCATGTTTTCGTGTTTTATAAACATCAAACATCAAACACGAACCGATTTGGGGACGTGGTTTAACAAAAACCACATACAAAATCTATTCGTGTTTGATGTTTATAAAACACGAAAACATGTCGCAGCGGACCCGGCTTTACACAGTAACTATACTGTGGCCAATATTCAAGAAGCATGGTGATAGATACCTACCTACAGTCCGGTCGTCGAAAGAATGCGTTCTTGACACCTGTCAGTTTCATACAAACGACTAGCGTTTTGCGAATTTGAACCTTATTACAAATAGAAATTGTCCAACTGACAGATGTCAGTCAGGAACACATTCTCTCGACGGCCGAACTGTACCAATAAATAGTTTAGTTACAATTTCGACTTTTAAGAGGCCGGCGACACGGCTCGCAACTACAAATCGAGATGTTTGCAAAATTCAATTCCAAGCGCGTTGCGCTAGTGTGAGTGCCTGTCGGAGCGATATACACCTACAGTGAGCAATACTACCACGCACACATTGACAATTATTGGTTGACGCGATAGTACTACTAGCTTTCGAAAATTTATGATAAATTTAGATGTGTTCCGTAATACAAAAAATTATGAATGAAAACTTAATGTATTTCCATTTTATTTTCGATAATTTGTAACTTGATAACATAAACTATGCTTCTGCGAAAACAATATTACAAATGTTTTTGTTTATACAGAAAAAACAATATGAAAACATGTCATTTACGCTGTAAAAATGTACGAAATGCAATTCGCTTACACTTCATTTAAAGGTAAATTTTTGGAAATAAAAAGACGTAGGAGCCTAGATAAATACTGTCTCAATCCGAATATCAACATAATATGGTAGAAATATGCTCAAATTGCAAACGATTTATGTACTACGTTTGTATGGACAATTCATGCGTCGCCGCATTCTTAACTCAACGAGATTTTATTTTTTACGCATCGGTGTCGATCGGTGGTTACGAAATGTTGACAGTCGTCCATACATATAAGGTTAAGTAATAGATTTGTTGATTTACTGATATTTATCAAATAGTTCAATCAGGCACAGTGACTCAGTGGGCGTTATCGCAAAATAAATTAACAAACATGTTTGTTTTTGTTAACATCCTATTTGTATAGGAAAATTATTCTTCATGTTTCCTTTAGTTCCACCCTAACCATCACATTTTAATATCTTTCCTATTTAGAGACCTACCTACGTACCTAACCTATGTATACAGGGTGGCAGGGACATCGACGCGAAAACTGTTACCATAGGATTCAAGTAAGTACATGACTCTGAACCCCCTCGGTTTAAATTTTTCGTCAGTTATTAAAAAAAAACAGTTACCTATTCCATAATAGGTACGTAGGTATTGCACTTTTCTATGGAATGGAATAGCAAATATTTTTTTTAATAAGTAATCGACGAAAAATTTCAACGCTGCGGGTTTCAGAATCATGTACTGAATCCATGGTAACAGTTTTCGCGTCGATGTCCCTGCCACCCTGTATTTTGTTTTGAAACTAAAATGTTTTGAGCAGATATTTTTTAGATCTCATAATCAGCCTATATAGGTAATGTTCCCACTGTTGGGACAGAGGCCTCCTCTCTTCGAGAGACAGTGGGCTGTAATCTACCACGCGGGCCCAGTGCGAGTTGGTACTTGGTATATGTCACATAATGGTGCCGATTCCCTTGTTCACAAACTAAACGAAATTTAAGTTCAGTGCATCTTTTTCTTTCTATTTCATTAAGAAAAGGACAGAAGATAAATTTTTGTTTAGTCCTGTCAAATTAATCAGCGCCTGTCACTACTCCATACAAGTTTAGACGTGATTAAAAACTTGCTTACTAAAATTACGTCAATTTACGTCAAGCGCTGATCAATTTGACAAGACTAAACTAAAATTTATCTTCTGTCCTTTTCCTAATGAAATAGATAGAAAAAGATGCACTGAACATTTTTGATTCTAGGACATAGGTAGAGGTACTTACCGGTTCCCTCATTATTTTCCATAAACATAATTTCATCACCACTGCTCTCCGTTATGAGGGCAGGGTGATGAAATGATTCACACAAAGTAATGCGCCTGCCAGCTACCTACTGGGTTCTAAACTTCAAACCCACAAGTTATAAAATCATAGACCTAATTTTTTTTGCTTCTAACCTACTCGTTAAAAATTAATTAGGTAACATTAGGTTTTACCCACATTCCTCTATGAAATACCAAACCCAAATACCTACCTATAGGTACTTACCTGAACAAATATAGTAGGACCTAGGTGTAGGCATTTAGATAAAACGTGTTTCCAATGAAGTAATCTATACGTATACATACATACATATAATAAAACAGTAGAATCCGGTGTCTGTCTGTTTGTTTGTTCGCGCACATCTCCGGAACTCCTGAACGGATTTTCGTGTAGTTTTCACAGGTAGACAAAGATTAATTTGGAACAGAATATAGGCTTTGTTGAAAAAAGTTATCGTCATACAAGACGGTACTCGTATTCTGTTTACGACACGTTGTGCATAATTTTTGAGAGTAACCAACAAAAAGTATTAGGCTTACATGAATTCAAGATAGTATTGTAATCATTATTGATATCCCAGTAATAGGATTTGAGGCGCACAAATAGTATTCTGTTTATAACTAACAAAAAGTACTAAGTAGGCTTGCATGAATTCACGTTTAGTTTATTTTTAAAATGCTATCTGTAAATAAAACTAGACAAGGTTTGCATGAAATAAATTTTTGGAAAATCCACCGGAAAAGTCGGAAATACACCTGGGCGACGCCGGGCACGAACAGCTAGTAGAATAATAAATTATGTCACATAGATACGTTATCAAAATACCTATTGTAAAACTATGATAAATGCATGTGACCTATGGTCACATTCACATCGTGTCATAAACATGAACACAAACAAAACATCTCCTTCATCCGTTGCACGCCTGGTGCAAAGGTTCCGTGTGTTATAATATCAGAGATACACATGTAACCAGAGAACAGAAAAAACAGGCATGTAACCCAGTAGGTACTGCTGTACTCCCTCTGTCTATGTTTTCCTACTACAGGAATATCAGATAGATCGAATATTATATTCTACGAATAATAAAAGTCTATTTACCTATTCGTAGTGCAACAATACTCTATTGCTAAATGTGGAGGCTTGTAAAATGGCTTGTCGTCAAAATTACCTCACTGTTACTTCTGTATTAATAGCTGTCAGCCACTCAAACACAATAAAATAAAATAAGTATATGAAATACTTTCATACAACGTGGCAATGCGGCCAGTCTCTTGGGTACATTACTAGTCGACAGCGATGCGGATGAATTTTTCGACGCTATATTTTAGTTTGTAAATAGTTCTAGTTAAGTTAGTATATAATTTTGTTATTTCTATCGAATTAGTTATAAGTTATTTACACACTTGTACATAATATGTGTAATGTTTGTATGATTGTAAAAAAGTGACAATTAAAAAAAAAAAGTATATGAAATAAAATAACATTTTACGGCAACAAATAACATAGCATTTCGCCTATATGCATTACCCGAATGTGTAAGGAGACACAGAGATTTTTAATTGTGCACCCACATTTCACCAAATTACATATTATTTAAGCAACCCGTGAAGGGATGAGAAAGGGTGGTGTTTGTATGGGAAAGACCTCAATCAACGCAAATGAAGTCGCGGGCAAACTAATGCTCTAGTACCTAGGTCCGTAGATACCCAAGTAAATTATACCAATTACCAAATATTTTCAAGATTTTCATCCATTTCGGACTAGACTATACTGGGTGGCAGGGACATCGACGCGAAAACTGTTACCATGGATTCAGTACATGATTCTGAAACCCCCTGAAAACTTTTCGTCGGTTATTTGTAAAAAAATCAGCTGTTCCAAACATTTTGATCGAGTAGGTATTGCACTTTTCTATGGAACAGCTGATTAAAAAAAAAAAATATCATGTACTAAATCTATGCTAACAGTTTTCACGTCGATGTCCCTGCCACCCTGTATTAATTTCGATCTGAATTAATTATTTTATTAATTATTTCTTTCTTTCTCTTTCTAATGCAAGGCGTCACCATGTTGCGTCAGCGTTGTTTGCTTCTAATCAACAAATTTCTACGACATCGCAACATGGATGCCTTCACTTTACGCATTAGTTAACGTTTCGACACGCCTCTTGTAAACCGATAGTTTATTTCATCAGATTTATTACAACTCCATAAGAATGTTAGATTTTCAATGAGATTTTGAAGCTTGAAAATATATTGCTGATATTTTCTTTAATTGTGATGATAATTATATCTATAGGATAACAGAAGAACGCCATTGCCTATCCCCTTGACTTACTAATTAAGTACATTCCTTCCTAATTACTAAAATATCACTATAACTACTCACATATTATAAAACAAAGTACTGCCGCGTCTGTCTGTCTGAACGCGATAAACTCAAAAACTACCGAACGGATTTTCATACGGTTTTCACCAATGGACGGAGTGATTCATGAGGAAGCTTTAGGTGTATAATTCTAACCGCAACAGGCCGATACGACACTATGACAGAAAAAAAAAACAGTGGCACTCGGGAGTGCCGACAGAAATGAAAACTTGAACAAGATCGCCTTGGTGGAACAAAAATACTTGTATAGAACATTGGTCTGTAACCTTATCTAAATAAAGAGCACAATCGCGTTTACAAAAATGAGGTGTCGGTAACGGTGTTGCGACTTCAATTGTTTTTTCCCATCTCAAAAATGCCCAACACGCCTTAAGAAGTTTTCACTTCAAAAATGTAGGCATAATAATTATGTATACTATGTATGCTCTGCTACCCGTGCGAAGCCGGGCGGGTTGCTAGTAAACAATAAAATACTCGATTTTAGGCAATAGATATTGCTTTAGTTAATTTTATAAGTAAAGGTGCGTGTGAAAATTGTCACCACTGTAGAACAAACCTAATTCACTGGATAAGGACAGCGTTATTGTTTATATTGCTATCTCGCTCACACCGGAAAGCGTCTATATGCAAGGCGCTTAGCTTGTTTCGTCATGCGAAGTGTCCACTTTATGCAGGTCCCTCGCAATTCCCTTCCGTTTCCATCTTTAGCAGAAACCCTATAATATTAGAGGTCCCGTTAAAATAGCTACTAGGCTTGCAGCAATATCTAGGACAGTCAGACAGATCACGAGGTTGCCAATAGGTTCGACCCTTTTACGAAATTCTTTGATGTTTAGTATTACTCATACCAACTTACATCACAGATTCATCTGTGCCCATAGATTTATGAAGTCCTACGACTAGATTAACTGATCTGCCAAGTTAAAAATAAAATATAAGTAAAAAGAGTCAAATTAACAGAATCTAGAAGAAAATTACATGGACATTCAAAAACAAAAAAGTAGAGATTTTGTTTAAGAATTTAAGAATGAGATGTAAGTATGGATTGAAAGTACAAATATGAAAATGCATATTATATTTGAGACTTATCCAAAATGAGGTAAAAGCACAGGTTAAGGTCCAATTTCAGAAGGTCATCATTGAGTTATCATCGAAATGCAAAAAATTACCGTAAAAAAAAATTATGTGACAAAAACTAAAGAAAAATATCTTTATCAGGCTGTTTGTTCACTGACCCAATTATTTAAATAAGACACAACACGTATGCAATTAAAAATGAACGATGTTGTTTACACCTTTGTTAAAAAACTTCATAATTCATAAATATTAAATAACGCATTTCTAGTCCTACTGATACTAAAATCTATTGACAATAACACCTAATGTTTTGGCGCGAAATGCGTATGCAGCTGATGGCAAATAAAACCGCATCGCGCATGCGTCAACCGCATTTGCTTACCAAACGTTGCTCAGTGAAGTCGTGATTATACGCGTCACAGTTTCAGTTTTTGACAATTCAGTGCATAGTAATATTTTGTTGGTAAACCAGTGATTATTGTTTGAGAAAAAGGTAGGTTAATACAAAACTTTTTATTTTTAAATTCCAAAAAATAAACTATTTACTGATAAAATTCATAGCTACAAAAATTATACTATTCTCCTTGTTTGAAAACGTTTTAAAAGAAAATTAACTTTCTTACAATTTTCCATGTAGTAGCTAAATGCTTAAATAGTCAGCATGTTTGTCCATATGCGAGCAATATTATTTCCAGTCAATATAAATATTAGTAAACAGTAAAAAATTTCAGTGTACAGTCAACCGTAAATTAGTGGCAACACTAGCATTACAAAAATCACCCTTACCACTTACACATAACATTAAGACGCTGTCAATGTCAACTTGTTACTACTGATGAACGGTTGACTATACTAAGTTAAGAGCGTTTACCCTAAAAGTTGGCAATGTCGCAAATAGCTGTCAAATATTTACCTGTTTTGATTAATTTGGCAATATTACTGTATGGAAATATGAAATATGGATAACTAGTGAACTAAAATATTGATTATGAACTGCAATAATTAATATCGTAACACCGAATATTTAGTTTTAAATGTAAAAAAAGTATTTGGAAACTTTCCAAATGCCTTTTTTACACCTAAAACGGTAACAACATCAAAATCAATGTTATAATTGCAATTAATTATTAGGTAATATTCTAGTTCGCTAATTAGCCACATTTCTTATTTCCATACAGTAATATTGCCAAATGAATCAAAACAGCGAAATATTTGACAGCTACTTGCGACGTTGCCAACTTTTAGTATAAACGCTCTTAAGTTTGAAAGCCCCCTCTCCCCTGCCACTTTTCTGTGCCCGACAGGGTCCATAATGACCTCAATATAATTTTAAGTTACATCTAAGTACACATTGTGTTGTGGAGTATTGAGTAAAAGTAACTCACATTTCTGCCTACCTTATCCGGCAATACAGGCGTAATGAATATGAATAATGTTGTGATTATATTGATAGTTCACAAGATACACTCACACGGTCATATGGTCGGAAACTTACCCGGAAAGTCGATCGTGCTGTGTCCGGATACATCTGGAATCCTGAACTTATCTCAAGTAGATTTATTGAACTGTATCTGACCTAAATTAAACTTGTCAATTGTTTACCAATAGATTTTAATTTAAGAAAAACTTTTCACAAAAAAAAAAAAAAAACAACCGACTTCGAAAAACAACACTACAAAGTGAAAAATAACTTTAATTTCGGAAGTCTGTGTCTATAGTGTTGAATTTTCGTTCTTTGTCATCGACTTCCGAAATTAAAGTTATTTTTCACTTTGTAGTGTTATTTTTTGAAGTCGGTTGTTTTTTTATTTGTAAAAGTTCTTATTTTTCACTTTTTTGTTGTGGTACCTACCCCACACAAATTCGAATACCACTACCTGCTATGTAAACAACAGTGACAGGTGGCTAAGTGGGAAAAAATACGTATTATTGAAGCTAACTCAAAAACTACGCAACCAAAGTTAATAAGATTTATATGGGACCACCTCTGAAGTATGACCTACCAAACAAAAAATAATCATAAAAATCAATTCATAATTGGCGGAGTAATCGCGTAACAAACAAACAAAAAAAAAACATACAGTCGATTTGAGAACCTCCTCCTTTTGGAAGTCGGTTAAAAAATACACTTCAAAGGATAGATGCGCCTAACTTGGATTTTCCTGTAGGTATCCTGACTAACTTTAGTCTCGTAATTTTATTCAGATAATTAGTTTTTTTTTTATTAATTGAATTTAAATTTTATTGTCATGCAATTAAATTATATTTCTATTCGTCGCATAAAAATCCCTTGCCATGCCGTGCCGCCTCTGGGCGCCGGCCCTTAAGGGGTCATTGTACTCATCATTATCAACAACTTTCACTATGGGACCAAACAAGAAATCGCAAAAAAAAATCGGCTGTTCCCTACATTTATGTTCGCATAACTCGTCAAAATGTCCTTCAAATAAAATCACAAAACCAGAATGAAAATGTTAGCAAAGTACACAATCACGATATCCAGTTTCATCTGCCCAGATTTACAAATCTCCGTAATCTGTAATGTCAAACGGCTAAGAACATAAATACCTATTAACTGCTGAGGTCAATGACCCCTTCACTTACCTAAGATTATACATAGGTTTAAACCCTTAAAACCTGTTTTGCCAGGCATACTTTGCTAAAGCTTTAATTTTCTTAATGATTATTTGGTGATACTGTGGTGTTCATTTGGATCACTTGGCTTTGGGTTTAGAGTAAAACCACCAAATTATCAGTAATTACACATCAACTCAAAGGGAACGTCTAGTCGGCACCGGGGGTACAGTGGGACTCCGCGGGGCGCTCTTGAGGCGCTACCTTTGAGTTGTGTGCCACATTTAATTGTATATCACAGATACTTTTGGTGTTCTTAGTGTATGACCTTCTTAATTAGATGTTAGAGTCTGTATGCCTTTAGAATTTCCTTTTTCTGTGATTTCAATCGTTACATGGAATGCCTTGCTGGCTCTCAATGTCACTCATGAGCTCAGCACAACTCATCTCAAGCATAGAGGCTTGTGAGAACTTTCCAATCATCGCAGATATGACCGTTTCTTACTCCTTATCTGATACATTTCATCTTTATGACGCAAGCCCCCATAATTAATATTAACTGGGTGTATAACATTCATCTCGAGAAATAGGTCGCTGCATGTAGAGTGTTGTGTTGCATTGCATAAAGTGACAGTAGTAAGTATACATGAGTAAGGTACACACGGCTACATATCAAGGTACATTTCCAGTATAGGGCTAAGTTCACACGTAACGCGCATTAACGCGCGTCAACGCACGATCTTTAAGACGCAGATATATGACAGTGACTTGATTGGTTAGCTTGCGTGTTCTGTACTGAGCTCACGTTACACGTCGTACGTCCAGCCAGTAATAGGACTCGCCCATCAAGGAGCGCTGTCCCAAACTAAACGCATTATTAATTTATTACACGTAAAACAAAAGATATTTTGATAAAACACGTATACTAAAAGATTAATAATTTAATTATCTTTAAAATGGTGAAGTTTTCAGAAAAATACGCTTGATAGATTTTGCGTCATTCTCAGTTTTTTATCTGCGACAAATTAATTTCACTATGTAATATTAACATAATCAAAAATATGCCCATATTTAAATATTCAAAAAATGCTCTAATTTAACATATATTTTTTTCCAAATCACTAACACTACTCGTTTAGACGTCATCTTCAGTATAAAATCATTAAAAGTCGGTTATCGTCCCCTTAAAGAGAGCTAACGCGCGTTGCGAGAGTACTCGTCACTACTCGTCAGTCTGGTTTCAAGGCGTCAATGCGCGATCACCTGCGTCTAAACTAGAGACTTTTTCTCTGAGCGCTGCGTTAACGCTCGCTGACGCGAGATAACGCGCGCGCATGTGATCGGTTGTTAGGTAAATATCAGGATGTCTAGAGAAGATTTGAAAACGCGCGTCAATATTTTTCCATCTGAACATTCTCATTGTACGGAAATCCTATGCGAGATCAGTATAAACTGGAAATGTATAGCTTGATGTGTAGCCGTGTGGACAAGAGGTGATAGTTACATGATTATGATAACGAAATTGTTTCATCAACAACGTTTACCATTTTACAAACTACAAGTACGTTTCTTTTGAAAATGTATACAGAAATAGAAATTACTTTGTCAACCTGTACAGTAAAATGTGAAACTGTAGGATGAAAATTTTACCACCCCACTCCGGATAGGTAACGTTTTCTTTTGCCTATTCATACATAAATAGGAGTTACTTTGTCGAGAGTAGTCTGGGAAAAAAGAAAATGTAAGTTGCAAGAGCGAGCGAAGCGAGCTCGACAATTTTAGCACCCTACGTTTATATATTTTGCATGCATAGGGGGGCTCCCAACTACAAACTGCCTTTTACTTACTGAACGTAATTTGTTTATGTTCTCATTTAAATAAAACATTAAATAAGATCTTAGATTATACTAAGATGAATAAATATTGTTTACCGTGCAATGACTTCTAGCTCAATTCGAGCGGCAAATGATAGTGGACCTTAACTCAGGTAATCGTAACTTACGAAATGTGGGTAATTGCAGGAAACTTCATTAATTTTGCAAACTACACTGAAAGCAATCTATATTATTTATGGTTGAGTAAAGTTTGCTTGGGATTTGCTAGCAAGTTGAATTTCGCAAGACATTTCAAGTTACTTAGATATACTAGGTAAGTAACGAAGTGGTGAACGGGTAATGATTTAGCGGAGTAGGTACCTAAATACTTCCGGGTGTCACCATTGTGTGGATCGCCCAAATGACACGGTGGAGCATACGGTGGAGGTCTGTCCGGCTTGGGCGGAGCATCACCGTGTCCTCGTGGAGGCGATCGGCGGCGGTGATCTCTCACGTCCAGCCCTGGTCCAGGCCATGGTACGGAGCAAGAGAGCATGGGAGGCCGCCACCTCCTGAGAAGCAGTAATGCTCGCGAAGGAGGAGGCGGAACGAGTGAGGGAGAGGCAAATCTCGCGCCCTCATGCCCCTAGCCGCCTCAGGAGACGCCCTGAGCGTCGGGAATCGCAGGCCGATTCCCGGCCACCGTAGGCGCGGGCTTGCGGACGGTGAGCAATGGGTACCTCGCCGTCCAATAAGGACCAGGCCCGAGTCGACGGCGCTTTGTGTTCCACGCACGCCTCAAAGAGATGTCCGCAGAACTGACGGGACTGTCCGCTAGGGCCGATGCCTGCCGGGGTCGCGGGAACGTCCGAAAGGGATACCGTGGCCCCTGGCAACATACAGGCAACTGAAGGAACACAGGTGGGTTTTAGTCAGTAAGAGTATGACACGCACTCCCGCTCCAGCCAGAGCGGGAGAAGTTATTTGATAATTTCCCACCCAAAAAAAAAGGTAGGTACCTAAATACTTAAATGTTGAAGATTTGTAACTTGGAAGTTTAAAAAAAATTCGAAGCTTGTCTAAGCTTGAGAGAAAAGCTCAGCAGCAGCCAGATACAAGATTTAGTATACATAACACGAGTGAGTAAATGTGTTACATGGGACTTAAACATAACTGGCAAAATGTGGGTGTACCTACTATAGATACCCTCCTGCCCAACCCTTCGGGGAAACAATGCGTGATATTATACAAATAAATGTAATGGAATGAACAACACAAATACCTTTGCAGTTATCAGTGACGCAATCTTCGGATGCATTTCTGCCACTAACTAGTTCAATTTGCTCCTTATCATAGTTCCTCACACACATACTTTCAATGAACTCATACCGCCCTACACTGCAAGCTTGTCACTTCTTATCAAAACACATAGGTAATATATTATGACGATATCTTCACCCATCTTTCGTCATTCTGGCAGTGACCCAAATTGTTAGAGATTGTTGCCACGACAGTGATATCGGAAATCATTGTAATGAATACTAAGTTGAATTAGTTTATTTTCTATTTATAAAATTGTTTGTAGGTAGTAAATGTCCGGGCGTTTTAGAGCAGTGCATGGTGGTTTTTTTTTTTTTGGGTTTGTAATTATCAAATAACTTATCCCGCTCTTGGTGGATTGGGAGGGCGTGTCAGACTCTTACTGACTAAAACCGAACCGTGTTGCCAGGGGCCACGGTAACCCTTTCGGACAATAACCACAACCCCGGCAAGCATCGGCCCTATCGAACCCCGTCAGTTCTGCTGACATCTCTTTGAGGCGCGCGTGCAACACAACGCGATGTCGACCTGGGCCTGGTCCTTATTGGACGGCGAGCTACCCATTGCTCACCGTTCGCAAGCCCGCGCCTACGGTAGCCGGGAATCAGCCTGCGATTCCCGACGCCCAGGGCGTCTCCTGCAGCGGCTAGGAGCGTGAGGGCGAGAAATTTGCCTCTCCCTCACGCGTTCCGCCTCCTCCTTCGCGAGCATTACTGCTTCGCAGGAGCTGACGGCCTCCCATGCCCTCTTGCTCCGTACCATGGCCTGAACCAGGGCCGCACGCGAGAGATCACCGCCGCCGAGTACATGGTGGCCCAGTCGTAATAGCCGCAACTTACGAGTTGTAGGTCGTAAATTCGAACTCAGACAGGCGCTTTGTGCACTTTGTGTAAATTATTTCATCACCACTCTCAAAAACGGTAAAGGAAACACCGTGAGGGAACCAGCATATCCTAGAACCAAAAAAAATCGAAGACATGTGACATCTGCCAACCCGCACTGGGCCCGCGTGGTAAATTACGACTTACATAGGAACATTAGGTATAGGCTGATTATGCTATGCTATGTTATGCAGAGCGTTTTTGTGAACTTTGTCTGCGTCGTCTTTTATTTGAGCATGAAACTGAAGAGACATTTATAAGTGAAATTTAAAATCAAGATATTGTTAAATTGTCTGCACGTGTAGTAACATAAACCAGTAGATAAATGATTTCATTGGAGACGTATTTTCTATGGAATTGTATTACCATTAATGTGCCACACGATATCTTTCCATAGTTAATAATGCATCGCCAGTGAATGCATGTTATTTGACCTTTATATTACGATTCCTTCCTTTACGCCTTTATTTGGATCGGAAGTAGTTTCTTCACATCGGAAGGTGTTTGTAAATAAGGCTAATTAATTATATCCGGTTGTTTACATAAAAAAGAATATAACCGGCTAAGTGCGTGTCAGACCACGCACAAAAAAGGGTTCCTTAGTTGGGATGAATTTATTATCCCAAAAACAAAAGTCAGGTAAGAACTTTGTAGTTCAAAAACATGTTCTCAAATTAATGATTCTCGGACATGTTCCGTTACTTGTGCTGTGAGACCTTGTTTCCTGCCAAATTTCATGATTCTAGATCAAAGGGAAGTACCTACCCTACCCTGTATGTAGGTTTTGATTCATTTGCGAGTATCAAAATATGTATAGGTATGTCACCTATGTTAACGGCCGTATTTTTATATTGCATTGTCTTAGAAGCTTGATTTTTAATCTATAAATACACACCATTTGATATTAATTTCAACTTAATACCTCCATGCGTTCCTGAGAAAATGGGTCTTGACAGACTGACAGACAGACAGACAAACAACGAAGTGATCCTATAAGGATTCCGTTTTTCCTTTTGAGATACGGAACCCTAAAAACAAACAATTTCCTACTTAGGTACGTACATTCAGAGAAAATTATTGGCAAGTCTTGCGTGATATTTATAAAATGTTTCATTGAAAATTTTGAGTTTTCAAAGCTACAGATAATTTTAGTTCAAATGAGGTGAAAAATGAGCGGAAAATGATTATATTACTGTCCCTACATTATTACAATAATAAGTTAAGTACTTACTTATTGAATTATTTGTGTCATGCAGATTCTCATTCCGTCGTTATTTTTGCACGAAACTGATACATCATACGTGTTTACAATCTGATAAGTATTGCCAGGCTTTCCTAACAATAAAATCAATGAGGAGCTCGTGGGTAAATAATTAACAGCCGCACGTTCAATCCATCAGGTTAAGCTACGCTTGCCGGGGTTGGTCCGTGGATGGGTGACCATCTTTACATACCGAGACTCCTCCGTGCCTCGGAAAGCACGTTAAGCCCTTGGTCCCGGCTGTCATACGTGAGTTTTTGACAGTCGTTACGGGTCGTCAGAAGCCCGAAAGTCTGACAACAAGTCTTACCAAGGAGTATCGTATTACCCAGTTACTGGGTTGAGGTCAGATAGGCAGTCGCTCCATGTAAAATACTGATATTCAGCTGCATCCGGTTAGACTGGAAGCCGACCCCAACATAGTTGGGAAAAGGCTAGGCAGATTGATTGAATATAACTATTCGTTAAATTAAGATCAGGCGTCAGATAAAACTCTGCTTTGAGTAGATTTTTTTAATGTTAAAAACAGTATTTTAATTTTCCTTGATGACTGACAATTTTCCTAAAAAGTCAATAAAAACAACCTAACCTATTTTCATATTTTGATAAAGGTACCAGGAACTCATAGCTTTTACTATCTTCTCTTCAGCAATGGCTCGTGCATGCGTGATCGGAGCAGGCGCGGCGGGTCTGTGTGCAGCTCGTCACCTCCTTGAACAGCCATGCGTCAGCCAGGTAGACATCCTGGAGCAAGCACCTCAGCTCGGAGGCACCTGGGTCTATACCGAGGATGTTGGATATGATGACTTTGGGCTGCCCATTCACACCAGCATGTACAAGAGTTTGAGGTGAGTTTCATAATTTTTAGTATTCCTCACCCGTTCCTCGTTGGTCTAATTAATTGGTCGCAAGCGCGGTATAACATAACAGGCGTATACTTCTGCCCACCCCCTTTAGGAAATACAGGATTTACAAGCTTAAATAGACTTGCTTTGATATTACTTCTTCTGCTGTAATTTACAAGAATATATCTCTAAGGAATATCTCAAAGGTCCAATCCGTCGATCATTATGCTAAAACTGTAGTTATTTAAATGGACAAGGAAGTTGTTTTGTCTGTCTGGCAGTCTGTCTGTCTACGTTATCAGGATGTTTCCATTCAATTACACAAAACAGTTTTTTATCGTTATTTATTATTTATTCCTTCTTCCTCAACGCTAACATGGCAACAATAACAAGATCTCAGCTTACGACGCGTTCCTATCGAGGGTCGAAGGCTATCAGGGCAGCATAGCTTGCTGGGATTTATTTACGAGCATTTCGTACATTCTAGTAATGTGTGTTTAGA
Source organism: Agrochola lychnidis (assembly GCA_963680765.1). Taxonomy (NCBI): domain Eukaryota; kingdom Metazoa; phylum Arthropoda; class Insecta; order Lepidoptera; family Noctuidae; genus Agrochola; species Agrochola lychnidis. The sequence continues at coordinate 25,558,208 of OY796853.1, forward strand.
AACGTGATTAGGTTAGAGTCTATTTTCTATTATCGTGAGGATAGTGTGCATCACATGAACAACAAAATGTATCATTTCCTATAGGTAATTTCATGTTCCTATTTTTTAATATCCGTCTAGATTAATTTAAAATCAGTGTTTCATTATACTCACCAAATTCTGAACAGAACTCTTAAAAATCTTTTTTACAAAAAAAAACAACCGACTTCCAAAAAACCACTACAAAGTGAAAAATAACTTAAATTTCGGAAGTCGGTGTCTTTGGTTTTGTATTTTATTATTTGCCACCGACTTCCGAAATTTAAGTTATTTTTCACTTTGTAGTGGTTTTTTGGAAGTTGGTTGTTTTTTTTTGTGAAAAAGATTTTATTTCTCGCTTTTTAGTGGGTCAATTTGTAATTTGTCTAAGTTACATTAGCTTAATACGAACTGCTCATCACCTTTTACAAAATATTGCCTTTCCCGATGCAGGGACGTTAATCGTTAAGGAGTTCTCCTGGTACTTCAACATCAGCTTCACTTTCCATATGCATTGTGACGAGCATAAATTGCTTGACACATATTAAAGTAATCGAATCGCAACCCGTTAAATACTTATTATTGAATAGTCCCGATGGCCATCTGTGGTCCTCATTATCAGTTCCACTTCACCAAATAGTGCTTTCCGAGAGCAACTGCACGAGATACTACAAAAATACCCAAATAGCTATAGTTGTGCCTATAATATTTGAAGAGTTCCCTCGATTTCTCCAGGATCCCATCATCAGATCCTGACCAGATGACAATGGGACCACTTCGAGAACATACCCTTTCAAACAAAAAAAGAATTTTGCAAATCCATTTATAAATGACGGAGTTATGCCCGAACATACATAAAAAAAAAAAATTAAACATCCGAATTTATAACCTCCTCCTTTTAGAAGTCGGTTAAAAAGGGATCATAACAGGCTCAATAGATTCATTATTTCAAATAGTCAATATCAAAGGCAAGTTTATTAGGCCTAAATGTATCTCAGAAGAAGCCTAACATCGTGATCAATAATAGCAGACCAATTCACACTCAACCAACACTCCTGCCCATACTACCTATACTTTTTAAATAAAGGAATACATTTAGTGATAGTTTTAATCGACAGTGGTGCCGATTCCCTTGTTCACAAACTAAACTAAATTTAAGTTCAGTGCATCTTTTTCTTTCTATTTCATTAAGAAAAGGACAGAAGATAAATTTTAGTTTAGTCCTGTCAAATTAATCAACTTTAGTTTAGTTTGTGAACAAGGGAATCGGCACCATTGTTTTGTTATTTGCAAGACTGCGCTAAGTAGGTTTAGCGTACCCAGCTCTAACATACACCAACTCAAATGTTTACTTCACCACGTCCGTCTAAATATTTCCATAGCTGTTCCGTAAATATTCACACTTTCTCGAAATTGATTTCCGATTCCACGTGGTTCAAGGTACCTATAGCGATTACAGGCTCCGGATCGTGTGTCATATAATTGTAGTTTTACAAAGATAATACGGTAAACAACCAGAGGTCAACAGCAGTGAAGAAAAGAGAATGATTGTAGACAGTCCAATGATAAAGCGATTTATTGATTCGCTTCGTACCTGTGTCCGTATCTCCTGTCTGTTCATATTACCCTGGTAGCTCTGATTATAACATTTTAGCTGCCGAATGCATTGTAATTAAAGAACGTACGGTTAGTAATTCGAGAAACGGCTATCTCAGAGTGCATTATTATCTGTTCATATTCAGTGACATTTAAAACCAGAAGATTGCAGGGGTTGCAGGTGTCAATCACATGAGTTTCACACAGCCATCATGATTTCATCATACATCATCCTCTCTCAAAGGTTCCGTAAAAGTGAATTAGATCCATAGAACAAAAACTTGATCTTTTAAAACTCTGACGTCTTTCAAATATTAAAGTTCTCTCTCTATTTCAGAACTAACCTTCCTAAAGAAATTATGGGCTTCCCGGACTTCCCTGTACCGGAAAGCGACAAGTCTTACTTGCCAGCTAAGGACATGCTGGCTTTTCTGAGTCTATATGCGGATAAACATGGAGTCACGAAGAAAATAAAGGTAAAAATCACCTCAATTTTTACCCGACTACAGCGAAGCAAAAAGGAGGGTTATGATTTTGACCGGTATGAATGTTTGTTCATCTGTTGCCTCATAACTTCTAAACTACTGATCATAATTTGACAAATGAGGTATCATTGGAAGCGTTTTGATTGTCCGCTAGTTATAAGCTAGTGACGTCACATTAAATGCAATATGGCGCCCTCTAGAGGCCATAAAGTCATGAACTAAAAAAATGTTTTTAATAATGCCATGTCGGGTATCAAATAAAACGGCTTGACGAGCACATTTCAAAAATATTTATTATAAGCCCAAAATAATTTAAATAAAAATAAAAGTTATCAAAACTAAAACCCAACTACAACAAAAAAGTCAGCCAAAAAGGTATAAACAAGACATCACAGACAGACTAATTAAAAATCCGGAGTCACATGTGTTAGGGCATAAATCGATTAGATTACGTGTGACTCGAGATTTTTAATTAGTCTGTCTTGTTTATACCTTTTTGGTTGACTTTTTGTCGTAGTTGGGTTTTAGTTTTGATAACTTTTATTTTGCTATATAAAATTAGACTTGACCAAAGAATGTGTCAAGAGATTTTATAAAATCCTTTCATTGATAAAAATAATTTGCCACAGCCACAGGCAATAAACTTGTAGCTTGTAAATGTGGTTTTAGCTTATTAATAACAAATGCAGATCCAGCCATCCTCTCCAACCCAGTTGCACAACAAGAGTCCCCAAGCCTCAAATGTTAAAGTTGGTTTTCGTTTACAGTTCAGCCACCACGTGCAGCTAGTCATACCAAAACAAGGTCCCTCCGGGAAGGAGTTGTGGGATGTAACCTTCAAGAGTATGATCACCGGAGTCACGGAGACCAGGGAATACGACTACGTGTTCGTTTGCAACGGGCATTACAATACGCCGTTTATACCACGCATACCAGGGCTGAAGGAATTCAAAGGTTAGTCAGGATTGAATGTTCAGGAAGATCCATCACCAGAACGTATAATAAGTAAGCATTGAAAGTCTTCTTATGGACTAGTAGAACCAAATCCATAAAAGCAGTCTTGAAAGAATTATTTTTATTAACCAAATGTCACATCATGCAAAAATCTAATCCAAGTTAAAATAACAGGTGACGTAATGCACAGCCACGACTATCGGGTTCCTGATGTCTTCACCGACAAACGGGTTTTGGTCATCGGCGCCGGACCCTCAGGCATGGACATCGCTCTGGAGCTGACCAGCGTCTCCAAAAAAGTCATCCTCAGCCATCATTTAAAGGAACATCCTCGGACAGTGTTCCCTGAGAATCTGGAACAGAAACCTGATGTGGAAAGGCTTGATGGGACTAAAGCGTGTTTTCATGACGGTAGTGAAGATGAAATTGATGTCGTGTTCTTATGTACTGGTGAGTCTTCAATACATGTAGTAGATAATTGTTCATTTTCTGTTTTAGTACCAATATTATGGCTATTAAATTATAGCTGCCCGCAGCCTAAATTATGATTTAAACATGTAGCTTTTTAAACAGGATATTTTAATGTTGTCTAATTTTGTGTGAAACTTTTATTACATCGTAATTTTACAGCTTTACCTTAATTTTCGTAACCTTCATGGTTTATCTATAAGAAAATAAAACAATCCATTACGGGGATGTAGGAGAGGTAATTTGCAACCAAATGACTCCTCACGACCCATATGCCAATCAGCCAATGTCAACCATTTTCGAGGAAGTAAGTAACTGATGAATATGCATAAACTGGAGTCAAATTACATTTCATAAAATAGTAGTAGCCAGACCATTTTGAACAGCCACTATTATTTTCTCCAGGTTACCTATACAACTTCCCGTTCCTCCACGAGTCGTGCGACATCGTGGTGGAGGAGAACTGCGTGGAGCCGCTGTACAAACACGTGGTCAACATGAACCATCCCTCCATGTGCTTCATCGGCGTGCCCTACTACGTGTGTGCCTTCTCCATGTTTGATTTACAGGTAAACTTTATTAAAACTTAACAAATCAACAATCTTAGTGATTATTTCCATTCAATGGCGGGCTTTACAAAATTGCTTTTTAGCTATCAGCTATACTTGCGTAACATACGATCAATCACAATCTGTTTCATTTTGACAGTTCAACAACATTCATTGCGCTGTGTACGTTGCTGAGCAGACAAATTTTTCGGACGTACGAAGCAATGGATTAGCAATATCCTTCAAAATGATTCAGATTATAATTGACCGTGTGTTACGCAATTAGGGTGCAGATCACCATTTGTGATGCATATTGTGTTGTTGATCTTCTGTACAGTGTATGTACCTACCTAAGTATGTACAATATTGAAAATTTATGTATCTATATATCGAACTGTTTCCAAGTTGTTAGGTTTGAGCATGGTAACTAAAAAAAATCCTTTCAACTACTACGTCAACATATTTATTAACAACTATACAAATATTGTTCACATCACAAGTCTTCGCAAGGCCGACGACGGATAGTTCTTGAAGAGTATTATCTTAAATCAAAAACAATGGAAAAAAAGAAATGTTCCGAAGCATCCAACTTTGGAGAACAACAATTCAACAATTGTTGGCTTAAACACAGATATAGGCTTAAAGATAAGGGGAAACTTATAGTAACCAACATCTGCCAAACCTCCTATAAACGTGAATTCCTCTGATCTAGGTCCGCTACTACGTGCGCTCAATGAACGGCACCTTCAGTCTGCCGACCCCTGAGGAGATGGCGGAAACTTGGGAAGAGGAGAAGCGAAATCGAGCCGCGCGGGGCTACACCAAGCGACAGGCGCATATGATGGGGCCGGATCAGGTAAACAAAAATGAATTACTCCATATCTGCAGATATTTAAAGAGGATGGTTATCTTTTAAAGTGAAGACACGTGAACATATTCGTAAGAAGTTGACAATATCATTGCAGCGCTGATTTGCTGGATTTGTTTTCTCCTCTACCTATCGTTATTTCTCATGACAAAGTTTATTCTGTTATATGTATGTATTAAGAACTAGGTTTTTTTTTTTGAATTATCAATTATGTTGCATCTGCCATGTTTTGTCTCTGCATCACCCTAAGTTTGACTGGTAGAAAATGCCTCAGGCATTAAGTCCGCCTTTTGACAGTAGGTATTTTTTTTACTTGTCCAAAAGTGCACGAAATTAAACATAAACATGTTTTTTTTATTTATTTTCTATTTGGCCTCTTAGTTTACGAGTATTGTAAAAAATTATGGAAAAAAACAGATTTTATTAAAAAAACATGTTTATTTTCAATTGAGGGTAGTTTTTTCCACAATTTTTATTTTCCGCGATTGTTTTTTTCGTCTATAAAATTTTATGCATAGTTTTCCTCATTTCAATATATGCACATTATAAAAACTCCCACTATAGGTAAAAGTACTACGGATATACTACCACATTCTAATTTCAGCGGGTAGAGTGTTGCGGATTGAATTTTGACGTTGTCAGTGCTTCCTTCAATAACATTAACACAATAGAATTTATCGTTGGTGTTGAAAACTTCCTTAAGCCTCGGTCCAGTAAACACTTTCTATCTGGAACTTGTCCCTTATGTTATACATACACAAGATAAAGAAAGAAAACAATTCGCTACTGATCATCCATCGATATTTATTTATAGCTTGGCTTTTGACATTCGAAACAATCGTACATTTATCGCCTTGCCTATATCGTCGTAAGTTGTCCTATTTCATCATCGGATTTCTGTGCACAGAGAGGCTAACTAGATAATATAATACACTGGCTAAGTAATGTGTGAGAGCATGTGAAAGGGAATGCAACCTCTACTACATGGTCGATGGATGATATCTGAGAGGTGTCATAATCATTTGGGGACGTAGGGTTATCTAGAAAATGTCCGCTAGATTTAAAAACTGTCGGCCATGGTTTACAATGTTAAAGGAAGGCTAAACTTTGATATTGACGAAGATAAATGTCAGTTTTTAACCTACATAGGAAATAATCAGGAAAATTATAAGTGCACGAGAAATACGGCTATTGGTTTCAATGTCGCCTCATAAATTTTAAGAAGAAATAGAAATAAAAGGTACACCACTTAATTTGCTTGGCGTATTTAATAAGCATTTGCGAGAGTCAATTCCTGTGCTCTTCGTCTATAAACTTCTTCATCATTTAGGCTGACTACTACGTGTCCCTGGCTCAGGAGTCTGGCACAGCCCCCCTGCCACCTGTCTTCACCAAGGTGCACAATGACAGCAGCCAGAAATTCCTGGATAACCTCACACACTACAGGAATGATGTGTATTGTATCTTGGATGATGATAATTTTATCTGTTACTGAGATATTCTCTAATATTATTGTAACCTTCGATAAAAAAAATCGAAACTAGGTACCATATTAAGAGTGTTTATTCTGAAAGTGGGCAATGACGCAAATAGATGTCAAATATTTCGCTGTTTTGATTAATTTGGCAATATTACTGTATGGAAATAAGAAATGTGTCTAACTAGTTCCCTAGAATATTAATAATGAATTGCAATTATAACACTGAATTTGATGTTGTAATAATTTTTGGTATAAAAAAGGCATTTGGCAAGTTTCCAAATACTTATTTTTACATCTAAAACTAAATAAGTATTCGGTATTACGATATTAATTATTGCATTTCACACATTGAGCCACATTTCTTAGTTCCATACAGTAATATTGCTAAATTAATCAACACAGATAAATATTTGACAGCTATTTACGACGTTGCCAACTTTTAGGGTAAGCCCTCTAAATTTTATGTAGGTAGGATGTCAATAAAATATGTTACTGTCTTTTTTAACCACATATGGATAAGCATTTTGATGATGATGTCACTATAAAGTAATTAAGTACTATTTTCCCTCATATATCTATACAAACATATACTCGCTTACAGTGATTGTATCTTTAATAAACATAGAATACGAAACAATAAAAGTTTTCTAAACGATTTTGTTTCCTTTTAGTGTAAACAAGGAGGACATTTTCTCAGTAAGCAATTCAACTATGGGACACCAAATTACCCTGAATTTAGATTTAAAAAAAAAAAACCGGCCAAGTGCGTGTCGGACCACGCACAATGAAGGGTTCTGTAGTTGGGATGAATTTATCCCAAAAACAAACTTAACTTTGTAGTTGAAAAATATGTTCTCCCATACGGAATGTATGGGAAAACATGTTTTTGCAACTGCAAAGTTAAGTTGGTTGATTATTACTCATTAACCTGTAGAGCCTACTTCGCTGTGATAGTTTTCCTTTTAATTTCGTTATATAAACTACTGTTGTGATTTTTTTCACATACCCAAAACCAACCATTTAGCCGGCAGGGGGAGGGACACTTGACTCTAACAAAAATTAGCACTTTAAAGCTTAATATTTCGCAAACAAATCCCTGAATCCAAAAACGGTTTCCACAAACTCGCAATATTTTTGAAGGATCTTTCCAATGATACCCCTCACTACGGGGTAAAAAAATAAACATCACCACTTTACGTGTATGAGAGATACCCTAAAAAAAAATGTTTTTCATAATTTTGTTTTACCACTTTGTCGGCGTAATTAATATATGCTAAATTACAGCTTTCTAGTACTAAGGGTCTCGGAGCTAGACCGCGGACAGACAGACAGACAGACGGACAGACGGACATGACGAAACTATAAGGGTTCCTTGTTTACTACGGAGCCCTAAAAATCAGTTTTTTTTGCCTAGTAATTCTTTTGCTATCTACCTTTTTTACCTTAGCATTAGCCTTTTTTAACTTTTTGGTAAAATGAAAATACAAGCAGTGATTTACATTAATTTTATTCTGGAGATTTTCATAAACTGTAGTTCCTATGAAACTAATACGATTGGCAAAACGCTAACATGCGTTTTATTGCTAATTAATTCCACAACATGCTTTGTCGTTGGCATCAGTTACAAGCTAATAGCACGTTCCTTGTTCCTCAAGTCTACATCCATTGATTGCCAATTCTTGGGCTCTCCAGTTTTATCAGGGTCCGTTTGACCATACCTACGGATTATACCTTCATCATCACTCAGCAGACGGACTTCCACAGCTAGACGAAGGCATCCCCCATCCATTGCAACAACGGCCGGTACTTTTGTTCCCAAATTTATCGGATTCTTGAGGCCTTCATCAGTTCTATTGTATAATTAACTTTTCATGCCCATTTCTCTGCCTCATCTGAGTACCTAACACTCATCTTCTTTTTAAGATTATTAATATACCTACCCATACTTACGAATTGTGAGCTAGTCCACCATTGCTCCTCTCCTTCCCTGCAGTTCTCTGCTTACTGTATCATCAGACAATCTGGTTGGCAGTCACCCGTTGTCGTACTTCTGCTGTCGCCATGTCTCGAATACCTTGGTTTGCCTTTACAAATCTCTTCCAGTGTGATGTACCGCGTACCCATCCATTGTCGAGCTATATAATATGTTTCCAAATTGCACTGCTTTTGACCATTGCGTGAAGCTTTTAGTCTAGTCTACTCTAGGTCACCGAGTTACCTACGTAGGTAATCCGATAGTATAAAGACTTATTACTAGTAAGGTATATTCTGTCAGATTTACTTTAAAAAGTCCTACCTTTCCTACTCCTTTTAGTAACAATCAATGTGTGTATTTATTTTGTAAGTAGGTACTGGTATTTATATATATAACACACTATTCGCACAAATTCATTGAATAAGATTAATACTTCTATTCCGAATGAATAGAAGTATTAATCTTATTCCACAATAAATTAATAAATGATTGAATAATAACTTACCTCGTTGGAGGGGGAACCTTATTTGCCTTTATTCCAATAAAAAAACAAAAGAAACATTATTTATTTTTCATATACACAGCAATCAATTATATACAAATACCAGGAGTTCAGAAACCGCAAGCGATTGCAGAATGTTCAATTAAATTGCTATAGTCCGTGCGCCACGTCTTGATACAATCGGCACTTGTTACGCACTACTGACTGACTTGCCATTTACTTCAAGACAGTTTATTCTGTTGCACTTTAGTTCAACCTAGTTGGAGGTTATCGAATGTTTGCCTTGGCTCGATCGTTCACTGCGAGTATCGATGCATCTTCCCCGCTATAATCAAAACAAGGATATTTTAACTGACCAAGTTTGCCGAGTACTTCCTCTGTAGTCGTGTTTATGTTTATCGTTTCCTTTTATTGTTATGACGGTTTTATCAGTGTGTACATTTCAGTTTTTTGCCTCTTTATTATTTTATGTAGGTAATGTTAACTTGTTTGTGGATTTGTATTTATTAGGTAACTTTTTCAACAGATTATTTATCTAGGTGGTCTATTACTTAAGTGGCGTATTATCGTTATAATCCCACTAACTGAAAAGTAGTCCCTTATTTCTCGACTGTTATTTTTTACCTTTGTTTAAAATCACCTTTTATTAAAACCATGTTAAACTTGTTCCAGGAAAAATACTACGCCTCATTAGCAACAGAAGCGAAAACAAAGACCCTGCCGTCAGTGATGACTAAGATCAGGGATGAGAGCTCGATAAGATTCCTTCACAATTTGAAACACTATCGGCAAGATGTGTACAAGATCATCGATGATGACACCTATGAGATCATTAGTAATGGGAAAAGGGAAGTTATTTGTTGAGCCTAAATCGAAAACTAAGTTTATAGTCATAATAAGTTAGTGTTAGTCCATAATTTACGTTAGATTTTACGTTTTTCAATAGCTCTAACGGTCTGGTATTAAAGATTTACGGAATAACTTATGAGGTACCTGTTCTTTTTCTTCTGCCTATAGTTGACAAATACAGGGTGGCAGGGACATCGACGCGAAAGCTGAAACCATGGATTCAGTTCATGATTCTGAACTCATCGGTTATAAAAAAAAATTGTTGTTTCATAGAAAAATACAATAGGTACCTATGCGGTCAAAATGTATGGAACAGCTGTTTTTTTTTTTAAATAACCAAATCATGTACTGAATCCATGGTTTCAGTTTTCGCGTCGATGTCCCTGCCATCCTGTAAGTATTTGTGTATTTTAATGTATTTAATTTGATGTACTGTTAACGTCAGACATGTATTAACAACCATTTTATAAGTACAATAAAGTCTGGTGCGGTTATGAGTGTAGTTTCAATAAAAAACAAAATTCAGCCAAAAATATTTTATTTAAGCGTATTTATAATCTTTATATTATCAATGCTGATATATTATTAATCTTTAATTCTAATATTTTATGGCTTTCCCCATTCTATTACACGCTAAAATTGATAGGAATAATTCATAAAATTTACAACAGTCTTATATTGTAGCATGCAATAATATCGTCCGTTTATTGCTCTTTAAGGCTGTTTTAAACTTTTCATGAATTAAACCAGTGTTAGTATACGTACACTGGGCCGAGCCAAATATCTTTCATCAACAAGTTTGTACTTATTGTAATAATAACTTCGCTTCACATACTTTAAGTTTAAAAATAAAAATGTTACTTTTACGTTTAATATAAAAATACCACATTTTTCAATATTGTTACCGAAATTCGCACTTTTGTTTCTCTAATATATTTGTCTCAATTTTTGTCACCAATATTTCATTTTTGTCAGTATTCTAAATTATAAAGAAATTAACTTAAATCTTACAACAAAACTTACATCTAAAGCTAATTTATTCGTTAACAAAAGTACGACGCACGCCAAATAATATAAAATTGTGTTTTTTAATTTAAATAAATTGGAGACTTGATTATTTCAAGCTTAATTAACTGCCAACTTAACATTCATTTGGCCACATTCTCCGATAAATACCAGTCCCTTGTTTTTTGAGTTTTCAGTTTGACAATATTTTTCCTTTCTAACGTTTCGACCTTCAGGCTGAGTGATTTGCAACATTTTCTTATAAACCTCCCTCCTGGCCAATTCGTACAAAACCTACCCTACAGTCCTACCCTTGGTCGACTTACCTACATCCCTGTCTTTTCAGTCCCTTAAACTTCCAGATATGAATAAAAGGATCAAAAGAAGGGCTCAATCATACCCTGTCGAAATAATATAATTATGTACTAATTAAAAATATATATAAAAGTTTTACAGTAAAATGGCAACATTTTAGGAGTACAAGCAGATGAAATGAAAATTCAGAACGAATCGTAAAGTTACACATACCAACTAGTTTTCCAAACTTATTTATATACAATCTTAAGTTACTACGGCGAAACGTAAACGAGTAGCAGCAAGCGTCTAGCACCATTTCGATATAAAAGTATATTTCAATTAACATAAAATTATCAACCAAGAAAAATATAAAAAATTATTGATAAAAACAATAATATAACAAACAGCTCCAAGAACCTCCCTGCAAGACATTATTTCCGTTTATTTCTCCGAAATTATTCAAAATAAGACTAATGTAAATTTTGAATAAAAGGGGACTAGCTGAAAAAGTATTGCATTTTAAGATAATAGACGTTTATACCAAGGAAAACTACGTATACATAAAATCTAATTGAATAATATACATGAAAAATACATCTATACACTGAGATTACAGCGTTACACGTATAAAAAATTAAATCACATGTCATCACCTTCGGTCGCACAACAATCGACCAACAGTTCACACAGATCAACACACCTCACACTCGGCCCACAAACCAGAATAATTCAACATTCCAAATGGATACCACTAAATATAACGTAACGAGGGTAACTTTTTAAGATAATTCGAGTTTTATTACGTCAATATAAGTCGTCTCCTAAGGACGGGTGAATGTGAAAAAATTGCCACAATTTGAGCTTCAAAAATCTACATTGTACTTTAAGACCTGTATTACGTGAATCTCCAAGCTACGATCAGTTTAATGGAAGAAACACATTAATATTTCAAAAATCTATTTTAAACACGCTAACACCGAGATAGATAAAAATGTGTACTTTTAAATTACGGCGCCACGATACAGTGACTGTACTGTGACTTTAGAAAATAAAACATTAAACGATCAAGATCGTTATTGCACTCTGTAAAATTAAACTTGCAATTTTTATTACATTTCCTTCACTCAATTACAATGACGTGGATGTCAAAGTACTAGGGAGACAGTTCCGCTTAGGAGGTCGTTTTGTTCGCGAACGGTATGTCTGGTTCCATTCGCAAGGTTTGTGGTGTAGGGTCGTAGTTTCCTGCTAGATAGTACACGTCATTGTTATCGTAGACTGTGCTGTACTTGACCGGGTCGTCGCCCATGCGCTCCTTGTACTGAGCGAGCGGCAACACCTCGCATTTGTGAGATATCGTTTGGACGTCGTTTTCGTCCGTGTGTGGAGATTCAAACAAGCCACCCTGAAATTAAAAATTAATTATTATAGCATTTTTGTAAGTTTCGTGCTTTCTAGATTGATTATTTATTTTTATTCTGACTTATTTCTTTAAAATAAGACTGTTACTTGTAAACCCTAAAGGCAGAATATGACAGATGAAGAAGTGTAGAAAAGGAAGAGGGTGGCCCTACAGAGTGGGCAATATGGGTAAAGATTAGTTAAAGCCGCCTTTACATACCGGGTAGTGCAGCTGGTCGGTACACCCGACAGTCTCCTCAGGGTGGTAGAACCACTTGACGCGCACTGCCATGGCGCCGCGCGCCTCCCACAGCGCCACAATACGGCCGATGTACGGCCGGTCCGGTCGCCCAGTTGACAGGAATACTGCTGCGTCCCCAACCTGGAATGAAGATAGTAAAAACGTTGTAAAGAAAGTCCATAAGTAGGTACAACTTCTATTAATAAGATCACATAAAAAAGCTTTTATCCCTATTACGCTCTAAAATATAAAACCCAAAAGCGCCACGATACTTCCTATAGTATTTTAGCTGGGAAGAAGTCGCGCTAAAATCCCCAGCAACACGTCTGTTTGTTCTGTATAATTCGATACAATCATAGTATGAAGAACGTAATCACTAATCAGTAAGTAACGCATTGTTCCTATGAATGCCGTTAGACTAGCTAATACTGTACTTACATTCAAGACCTCCTCGCCCCTCTGTATAGCCCGGTAGAACAGCTTGCGGTGCCGCGGCCGGGCCGTGCGGCGGTAGGCCGCGCCGTGCCAGCGCCACAGCGCGCCGCCCGGCAGGAAGGCGGCCATCTTGCTGACGCCGCCGCCGCCGCCCTCCGAGGACGTGGACGATACTGTGCGACGCTTCGCCTTCTGTGAAAGTAAAGAAAGACAGAAGGGAAATTAGAAAAAAAGCAAAACAAATTCAGAAGATGCAATTGTGGGTGAAGAACACTACTTAAATGTGTGCGTATTAGCATAAGGAGAACCATGCTCCAACAATGAATCCTATCGAAAATGAAGTACATAAATCCTACACCTCTTGTCTACGTCTTTTTTACATAAATCATCACATTGGACTGTTGAATTCAAACTTGCCTGAGAGACACAGTGTTCAAAACTCTTTTAAAAATTAGTAAATTTGAGGAAAACTGGAGGGCGAATTAATACTTTCTAACATACAAATGCTTTTAAGAAAAAATAAAGCAATATTATAAGATTAATTACGGACCTTTTTGGCGTCACTCGTGGAAGCCGTAGCTGCCTCTTCTAATCCTATTCCACTATCCTTCAAATTGTCTTTACTCTCTTCTTCCTTCTTCAGCGTGACTTTGCCCAAATTGCTAAAGTCCAAAACGGCGTTTTTGACCAAACTCTTCTTGGACAACACCGTCTTCTTTATCACAGTCTTCATTTTGTCTTCTGGGGACTTCTCCACTGCGATTAAAGTGGAAAGTCTATCGTTTGAGTCAACCGAGTCTTCATTCGATTTGTTCGAGTCAATATAGTCAGAAGAAGACTTGACTCTTTGCTGATCGTCACCAGATGAACTTGAATGTTCCTTGCAACTTGAGTGATGTCTTTTCCTGTGTTTCCTATGGTGTTTCTTATGATGTCTTCTGTGTTTGCAGTGCTCTTCGCAGCATTTATGTTTTTTCTTTTTCTTCTTCACATAATCCGCTGAGTTGGGATCATCCTCACTAGAATGACGCTTTATTTTGTCTTTTCGATGCTTTTTAAGTTTCTTTCTGTCTTTTCTGTCTTCATCTTCTTTCGGAGTCGCGACCACCGATTCTGTTGCTGGTGGTTTAACTTCAGTACTTGTACCTGTCGTAAGAGGTACGATAGAAACAACGGCGACTTTCTTCTCTTCTGTACTAACGCCGCTAACACTAGTATTTCTTCTTCTTTTACCAAGAGTGAACAACGGGTTTTCATATTCTGAAAAATAAAGAAGATATTAATATAGAAGATAGAACTTAAAGTACTAGGGTAGTATAACTAGCAAAAGAGATAGATTTGGTACTAACCTACAACAGGATAGTTTGGTTCCAAGAACCTAATATCCTCGATAGCAATTCTGCCTGAGTCTCCGTCGTCAAATTCCACGGCGACGAACTTATCATCATGAGGGTCTGGAGACGAGACTGCCACGGTGCCAGGGTACAGGCATCGGTACTGTTGTGACCAATACGCGCACACTCTCGTACCAGACGGCAGTTCTGTTACTGACATGGGGCTTACTTCCAAGATCTGAAATAAGCGAAGAATTAATATGAATTTTAAACGGTCCTTTGTAATGTAATTATTAAAAAATATCTTTGAAATCATAAACTTACAGCATCTCTCAAAGTTTCCTCTCTTGACATAATATGAGGTTTATTCCCCCGTTCTCCATCAAGCGTGATGGCATACACGTCGGGTGCAGTCACAGCGCTCAGTTTCCCTGCGTAGAACAACCCTCCCATGGCAGTAAGTACACGAGGCGACTGATCTACTTTATCCTCTGTCAAAGTACACTTAGATACCGGTGGTGGTGCCGCCGGCTCTGCGGGTGTTTCCTTAGCTTCCTCGTCAGTCCTCTCTTTTGATTTGTGACTCTTTCGTCTCTTTTTCGCACGCCGTTTCTCCTTGTCGCTATCACTTGAAGCACTAGCACGTCGTAGCGCGAACTCAAGTTCGGGTATGTCATCCCGCGAATGTTTCCGAGCTAAGCGGTCCACTTTCTCTCTATTCTTCTGTCGGACCTCGTTGAGACTCTCCATAGAAGAGCTCGCTGACCGGTTCAGCGCCCATTCGGCTTCCTCCGGATCAGAACATGCCTTCATTATCGGTTCAGCTTTCAACTTGGGACGCACTTTGCTTGTTCGGTTGACCTCCTCTCTCGACGGCTCTCCTCTCGTGCACAATATGCCACCTTTGAGCTTGCCCTTTGCCAAAAGATAGCCAACCAGACTACTCTTAGATTTTGGTTTCTTTGCTACTATTGTCTCGGTGGAGTCTGGACTGGAGACCTTCCGTGGTCTTCCAACTTTACGTTTCTTAGATGATCCTCTGTCAGAATCAGGTGACAATGCTGGAGTGGATGGCGCCGGAGACACTGATAATGTCGGTAAAGGCGGGTTTAAAGCTTTTAACTGGGCTTTCCTCTCATCAAACTGTCTTTCCAATGCTAACAGTCTCTCACGCATGTCTTTTTCTATTGCACTGGCGAGCGCATGAGCTGACCGGACGTTAGTGTTATGCGTGCACGTCACAGAATTACATGAACAAGCCGTAACGCGTCTAAGACTTGTCTCCAACTCTCCTCCACTATTTCTTCCTTCGTCTCTTTCTCTATCTCGTTTATGACGACGCATTTTTTCCAGTTTGTGTCGTAACCTTTCTTCTCGATCATGACTTCTTATTTTTCTCCTTTCGCCACTAGAATCGCCGTCTCTATGTCTATGTCTTTCTTTTTTATTTGAAGAAGAATCAGCCGAGCGACTTCTATCGGTGGGACTTAATAAGGGTTCACTTTTGATGAAGGGACGGGATGAAAGAGACATATTTGCTGGAGGGTTTTCCACTACTTCCTCCATAAACCTCTGTTCTGCTAGAGCACATAATAAGCCCAAGCCGTCAAGAGAAGGCTTTCCTTGTTCACTGGTACTGGGATCTGTTGGAGGAAACTCGAACCGCCTGTGAGGCTCTGCTTCAGTTCTCGGTGGTGATTTGGGTGATGTCTTTATTAAAATATTAAGTTTCGTTGGTGTTCTCGTATCGACGGTCAATGGTACCGGATCTAAAGTTGGCATACTAGTTCCTGGTGTAGTGCGTTCGAACTGCTCAATACTGTTTGACAGAAGTTCTAAACCGCTTACATCTACTGGTGGTCTGGTATTTTGTAGAGGGTGTGGAACTGGCGTCGTTCTCGCCGTGTCTATCACTAGATCATTAGAAGCATTGCTACTTGAGTTGTCTAAACCATCGTCTCTTTCTATTGAATCTATTGCTTTTTCTACACCTCCGACAGTCGTTAGGCCTTCCGAAGAAGATTCTTCAGCATGATCGATAGGCGGATGTTGCAATAATTGCGTGTGACTATGCATCATATTGTCTTCAGGGTAATGTGCGACCCCAACGCATGCTATGTCCCTTTCATCTTCATCAGCGTGATTAGGGGATTCATCCTCCTCGTCGATGTGGTCAGTTTGATTGGACGCATCCCTGTGTGCCGGGAGCTCAGGAGCATCAGGAGGTGGCGTCGGCGGAGCAGCTGGTGATGTCGCTTGACTACGACAGGCCTGCTCTGAGTAGTCAGGCTGGTAGTACAAGTGCGTCGTGATCATCGGCTGCTGAACCGGTTCTGGTGCATAAGTTGGTTGTGGTTTTTCATGCTGTGGTTCTGGTTCAATTTTTATTAAATGTGGCGTGATGAGCGGCTGCATGATTGGTTTTCTCTTGTCTGCTGTATGTGAAGGGTGGGGTTGTGGTTGAGGCGCAGGCGCGAGTGTTACTAGGCGCGTAGAATGCGTGTGAGTGTGTTGTAACGTCGCTGTGCTGGCGAGGAGGTCGCCTGGTAGTAGTTGCAGGTGGTGTGAAGGGTGCGGGGCTTGAGGAAGGAGCAGTGGTGCTGATTGATAGGGCATTCCGCCCCAGACCACGGCGTGCGGCAGGTCGGGCGGCGCGGGCAGCAGCAGCAGTGCGCCGGACGTGGGCTCGCGCACGAGCTGGAAGCCGCCGGACATGCCGCCCCCCACGGACCCGACGCCGCCGACGCCGACACCGCCAACCATCATGCTTTCCATGGACATTTGAGCTGAAAATAGAGTTTAATTGTTAATAGACTTTCGTTTAAATAACAAATAATAAAAAAGTACATAGAACATGGATTCAATTGGGCATTACTGATTCTAAACTGTCATTGCCATATTATTTTCTAAATACCAAGGCAACATAACAATAAAGCGAGTGCCGACATCTACGCTGTTTAAAGACAAAGACCATAGAGTAGTGACTGAATGGAGTACAATATGAACCTATTCAAAATTTCGGGAGAATCAACCTCGTTAGCATGTGTACGGCCACACACAATACACGATGTCTGCAAAAGGTGCACATTCGTCCGCATATCAATACTCCATTAGTTTATTTAGTAGTCCGTGTGTATGGCTCATCACTTAATCACAATACGGCATACGAGCCGATCGTTTAATATTCAGCGGCCGCGCTTCCGGAGACGAGCAGGAATGTTAATGTGTTCGGTGGGAAATTACTCTTTATGTCGTGTTTCCAATGGCAGTAAATGTAGGAAAAATACCACGAAACTATGAATTAAAAATTTAACAATAAATAGATACCAATCTTTAAATAATTGCTTGTTTTCAAGCAGCCTATTTTGTTCGTGACAAATTGCCTACCTGCCTATGTATACATAGGGGTAATTAATAAAAAAAATATCGTTACTTCATTCATAATTTATAAAGTCTGTAGCGATTTACATAAAATGTGTTAAACCTCAATGTCTGCTTAGGTACCTACCTATTGTTCCTTCAGGTATTACCTACGTAGTTAAAATAAATGCAAGAAAATTATAAAAAACTAATTAAAAATTATAACGAATAACATTTAAGTTCATGTAGGTACCTTTCTACACCCGTAAATTAAAAACTTCGCAAATGTATAATTAATTTAATTGTTTAATACGCCAAACATGGCAAAATAAACGTCGTCGTTGCCATGTTCATACAAAGTGGATTTTGTATCGCAATTAATTTCAGAATAGATGCATGCCATAGGTATATACTTACAGAAGCACGGCAATACAAAATCGGAACGTAAACCGTACAATAAAAAACAAACTAAAATTCCCATTGATTGCTTTAAATTCATTTTGAAATGCCCAGCTCTGCGTCGAAACACATCTTAATGACTTGCATTTTACTGTTCCAATTAATCCATTATTCTTTTCACATCCCTACCAAGAGGGAACGAGATGGTGCATACAGGAAATAACTGCGTTAAAAAGAGACAGAACGAAACCATTAGCATCGCTTTAATTTTAAACGTTTCTGAAAAGCGGCCGGTTTTTTAAATACTTAGTTTGATTTCATTTAAATTGAGTGATGCGTTGAATGTGAAATAGCTTGGGATATTTGTGTGATGTGAAGTATTTTCTTTCATCGAGGCGCCTTCCAGAGATGCCTCGATGAAAGTTTGTGGACCTATTTGACCTGTATGTATGTAGGTATGTGTGTGTATCAAAATGTATTTTGATAAATGATATATCGTTAGATTCGTCTTAACTGCGTGAGTGTCACTGGCAAAAATCAACATGGCGAATTTTCAGCGCCAAAATAATGTGTAAAAAAAAACTTCCATACCAAAATAAAGGGTTTAAAAGGTGATTATGATTACAAAAATATATATCTGCAAATTATATGTTTAAATTTAATTTGGAATGAGAAATGATAAACAACTGAAAAGCTGTTGCTTTTTCTCTTTTCAGTTAGATATGTGTTTTTGCAGTCAGGTTTTTTTAGTTAGTTTTTGGAATTGAAGTTAAATCGTCATAACTGAGTACCCATACTGATCTACCCAGTTACTTGATTTGAAAAAGTTTATAATGTTAACGGTTTTGGACAAATAAGTTAGATATCTACTTAATTTTAAGCTTTTGCACGTTTCTATATGCTGTCGCCTTCTTTCTACAGAACATGATATAATATCTTCTTTATGTCTCTACGAGGAAAACAAGAGGTGAAACTCATCCTATCTCAATAACAGCTTACAAACACCCATTGGATTTCAATTTACACAATGACCAGCTCAAGCACTAAGATGCGTGATGGCCTGGAGGTGGTACTCCTGCACACCTATTACAGAGTTGGATGCTGAGCCCAACCTCCTTATTAAAGAGGTGATTTTCGCTTAGGTACGACAACCGAGTCAGGTAGATTGCTACATTTCGAATGGTACTATAGATAATATGTAGTTGGACAGATAAGTAAGAGGAAACACCGACACTTCGCTTTCGAAACGTAAAATAAGTACCTACCTACTTAGGACTACGCAACTTTTTCATGAAATCACAATCACCATTTATAGCTCTGTATTAGAAATTATTAAAATTATTTCAACCTGCTAAATCTCAATTTAGCGTAAGCTAAGCCGTAACAAAGTAAGAACACTTAATTTTGTTCAAAAATATTTTTAAATGGTCCCTCATCATTTAAAATAGGTAATTGGATGATGTTTTAAGCGTACATACAATCCCATAGAATTCTATTGAATTCACTTTATTCCATAAAAATACCAATTTAGCAAAAGAGATCTAAGTAAGTTAGTAAGTACTAACCTATATATCTCTGAACTTGGGTCTCGATCGAAAACGAAAAGATCAAACCAAGATGATAATTATTCTTCTCATTATCTTAAGGGTGTTTTTAGGCGTGTGTGAGGAAAGAGTCTTGAATTACCTACATAGGTAATACTTCAGTGGCGAAGGGTGGTTTTATGGGAGAGGAAAGCCGAAGAAAAAAAAAAGTGGCGCACGTAGTCCTAAGTCCAGTTACTTAAAAATCTGTGGCTAGTTTTCTGGCTTCAGTCTTGTGTATGCAGATGATGTGTCTTCATCCGGTCCTCCTTTACTATACGTCATCATCATCATCATCATCAGCCTATAAATGTTCCCACTGCTGGGACACAGGCCTCCTCTCTGTGAGAGGGAGCGGGCCGTAATCCACCACGCGGGCCCAGTGCGGGTTGGTAGATGTCACATGTCTTCGAATTTTCGGTTCTAGGACATGCCGGTTTCCTCACGATGTTTTCCTTCACCGTTTTGAGAGCAGTGGTGATGAAATAATTTACACAAAGTAAAGCGCCTGTCTGGGTTCGAACCTACGACCTACAACTCGTAAGTCGCGGCCGTTACCACTGGGCCGGCCACCACTGCTCTCACTATACGTAATGTAGGCGTTTTGTAATGTTTCAATTGTATGGTGTATCAAATACTTATAGGTATCATAGTGTGATTATTCAATGACAATAGTGGTTGTGGTTCCGAATTTCCGAAGGGAAGCCGGTAGGAATCGAGTTGTTTAGACCCGACGCCCCTGTAATACTTACCTGGTAGCACATTATCGCCGACAGTACCTACTTATGGCTTTTAAATTCAATTGTCGACTGTCGTTTGTCGACTGTGTTTGGTGTTGTCTGTGAATTCAGACCAAATAAAAAACCAAGACATAGCGCTGTCAACAGTGACGTGAGGCTGGTTTCGTAAACATGTGTGTACTTAGTGAGGTGTATTTGATTTTACCTACTTTAATGTGTGCGTGTGAGCGTGTATGCAGAGCGGATGTACACACAGCTACACATCAAGCTATAGGTACATTTTCAGTTTATGCTGATCTTGCATTGCATAGGATTTCCATACAATGCGAGGTCAGCTTGTGCTGGAAATATATAGCTTGATGTGTAGCCGTGTGTACCTACCTATATTTTGGCATGCTTCACTGTATTGTTCTCAGCACTATGTCTTGATTTTTTTATTTGATCTGTGTCTGTAAATAGATGTTTGGTCGCAAATTTTTAATGATCACTCCATTTTCATGTTACTCCGTGGCAAGTGATCAACTTTGATCGAAGTCCACTAAATTCTTAAGCAAATAACACCTCTAGATAGTACCCGATTGATTTTGTTCAGAATCAGAATAGGTCACTTGAATTTGATCCATTCTTGAATCAAGAAAGAATATTCACAGACGATCAAACTGTGTAGGTAGGTATATAGGTACTTCGGCAAGAAAGTTGTCAATCATTTTTTATCAATTACAATCTACGTGAATCAATCATTCATCAACGTCTATCAAATCAGCAGGCTAGTAGGTAGGTACTCCTACAGTGAGCTACTATAGGCAGAGAAGATGGATTGCTTGCTTCAAAGCAAAGACTGTTTGACAGCTCCTTGTTAGTTTTTGGCGAGATTAGATAGGTAGTTCCGACCTATTGGAAATTGACGCATTTACCTAAGGTAGGTAGGTAAATAACTGTGATAATTACTTACCTAATAGATAATATTAACTCCATCAAGAGATCATTTTCTTTTCCTGTTTACTTAAGTTTGTACCTATTCAATTATAATTTCGGTTAATTGCCCTATCAGATATGTATCAAAGTCTACAATTACGGTGCCATCAATCATTGTAGCGGACGTTATTTCTTCAACGGTCGCGTGAGGTGTCAAACGTGCGGCGTGCGTTCAAGACGCGGCAAAAATCGCCATTACCGCACCACTTGTTATTACAAGAAAAACATAAACGCAAAAAAGTCATTCACAACACTAAAAAGATCGAGGCGGCGAAGATGACGCACTGCCTTTGGAGGCGCGACGGCTTCTTATTGGCCGAGACGCCGCGGAGGCGGAGTCTTGTGGGCGGAGCGGTAAATGTTAGGGCTGCACGTAAGTCGACTCCAGTTTTATCGATAAATGAGTTTTTATGTTTTTTTATGGTGTTATAATTTATGGCGTGGAAGTGACAGAGTTCCGTTCGTGGAGAACGATTTAGCGGATGGATGCGGGTGAGCGATGGATCCGGACGATATAGTTTTTTACCTCGTCTTAAGACGCATGACGTCACTTATTTTAAAGTGGTCAGCATGTGAGAAATATTCGGTGATTACTGTATCGCGAGTATTAGTTTACGCGTTCATAATTTTTAAGTGGTTTGTTAAGAACCGGTTTGTGGATTAATCGTTTTTTTTGAGAGTTGAAACGTGGTTGCCGGCAAATTATAAGTAGTAGGTACTTATGTAGGTAGATACGAGTAGATATCTAAGTTTTAATTTTGCTTTTTTCCTTATTGCTATGGCATTTTCTTGAGAACTTGGGAATAATACCTACCTATATTATTAGGTAAACCAACCTACTTAAATAGGTAAGTAGGTACAGTCAACAGCAAAATTCGCATTTACCTATACTTTGTTTTTTCATTTTTAAGCTATTGCATAGCTTTTATCGCGAGCTTTGAGCGCGGCGACCGAATCAAGAAATTCCGTAACGAAAAAACCTAACACCCCCCACTCCGCCTACCATGTAATGACGGTTCCCATGACAACATGATGTTGTCATGGGAACGTAATTTTTGTTTTATGTCATCACGTCATCATCCCAAGTGTAGCGTTGACAAATAGGAAGTATGGAGGTTGCAATAGCTTTACCGCGGCAGTCCCCGAGTGCCACACGTTTTTTTTTTTTTTTCAAAATTAGTACCTACACCTTCCTAATGATTTTTAAATATTTACTCACTACGATCACATTTAAAATTTAAAAAAATCCTGTCCTTTGTACCTAATGTAAAGTACTAACGTTGTTTTTTTTTTTTTTTTCAATTCAACAAGCGACAAGAAAATGAATCAAACCAGTATCATTAATTACCTAACAGTAGGTATTAACCTATTCAAATGTCTATGAGTAATATTTCTCTATTATCTATCTATTAACTTATCTAGTTCATAATCCTTTAACCGGACACTGCTGCTGCTACAGTTTAACTTTGAATTATTGAATTGATTAGCAATGCAATTGTACCTATCTATAATTTATTGTAGGTACATTTTAACCCTTTATTCAGCTATCGGACCTAACTGTTCGTTTGATCGCAAATTGATACCTTAATAAGCATTGTAGGGATAATAACCACGTCATTATTAATTATTGTTAGCATAAAAGTCGACATTATCGTTTTCTACGCGATCAGAGTAGGTACCTACCTATTGAAATGGCCTGACAGTACCGTCCAGTGGCGTGTCTAGAGCAAGGCGACAGATTTTTTACAATTAAAACAGCCATTGACTGATTTTCTTGTTTTTCATGGTAACACCATTATTATAAATTTTGGTTTGAAAACCTTTAAAATGCGAAGAGTTCTATACATATTTCAAGCATCAGTTTCTACGTAATAATCATAAGCGCCATCTATATTAGTAAATGTGCGTAACTACACCGCTTAGCCGGACCTTTTCATCATAATTCGCTTGTCTCATGCAAAAAATTTCCATCAAAAGCCACTAGATGGCCTTCAAATCATCGATTTGTTGTTCCTTTTGCCGTAGGTACACATAATTTTATGAATTTAATTTACCTAATGTCGATTGAAAATGTTAACAAAACAAATTAAACAAAAAAAAAATTGAGTCGCGTCGCGGACTCGCTACTCACTTTACGCGGGTCAACAACGCGGATAGTGCAAATGCGCAAATGCGCGAACTTAGGTAATAACCTCTCAAAATAAAAAGTAGGTACTCTGTGCTCTCAGAATACAGGCTTTTCATTTCATAGAAATCTGCGTATAAGTAGGTACTTAATAATATATCACGTCAAATGTAAACGTTTCTATAGCATATGCATTTTCTTATGAATTATGATTTTTTGGGTTCTATGAAATCATTACCCAATCATCGTCAGATTATACCAGTCCATTGCTGGATGTAAGTACAACCAGGGAAATTAATTGTTCATCAAATTGACACTCCACCTACTTCAATTTGCCGTATTATAGTCAATCCATACTACTGTCAAACAACCACAGTGGTGATTGACGTTGGTAGTCAGTTTGATAAACAATACTTAATATCAGAATTGACCTCAGTACATAGAGCTTGCCTATTGCAAATGCGCAAAGCTCGATCCTCAACTACTCAAAGCCGACGTTCGCACGGATGTAATAAAATCGCGGCGGGATTTTATCGCGCACTGGATTTTCTACTCTCGGTGTTAAGCCGAGCGTTGAGAATTCAACAGATTGCATCCCAACTACCTAGTCGAAAACACACTGTTCGATTTTCAACTCTCGGTGCTAAACAGAGCGTTGAAAATCCAGTGCGCGATAAAATCCCGCCGCGATTTTATTACGTCCGTTCGTACGTCGGCTTACTCCGTAAGGTACCACCTGCACTCTACGAAGATTACCGTTCTATTTTCTAGCAATCTAACTTGACCAACGATGAAAGAAAAGCTGCTAGTGCTGCTGAGTAAGTAGGTATATACCTAGAATAAATACCCAAATAAGTAGGTAGGTAAGTACAGAAAAGTTGCAGCGAATATGCAGTTTTATAGTTTTAACTAAGTAGTTAGTTTTCAGTGTACGAAATTCCCACGAGCGCGGTTTTAAATCGCCAGTATGTGTTACAGAAATGCGATAAAATTTCGCGCGATTTTTTATCGCAGTGTAAGGACAGGTTACTAATCTGTGGTGCAGGCTAGGCCTAATTCCTTCAAACTAGCATTTGCAAAGAATAAATGTGTTCAAATAATAGCATAAAAAAATAAAATCATTAATACCAAGATGTCTGTGTACCACCTATATAGAAACTATGAATTACTTCGTTGTCATAGACAGGTGTTTCAACCATCTGCATTAGAATCATAGTATAAAGAGAGGAAGTAAGTTATCTTCATAGAAACGCACCGCGCGCGGCTTGTATGTGTGCGCGGCTTGTATCTATGCGTCGCCGCACGCACACTTAACAAAATCAAGCCCGTTTCTCAGTGCGCCAGTCGGGGCTAACGCCGCACAAGGTTTCCCCGCGTCGCGGCTGTTCGGCACTGCTAAATGTATGAAAAATGAGTGATAATCGCAGGAGAAATTATTGCTGTGCGTTTGGGTGTCTAAATAATTCATCGATTCCAGAGTTGTCTCTGTTCAGATTACCTACTGAACAGAAAGGTAACTAAGTCACTTATTCTAGCATATAATTTTTACTTGATGATGAGATACCTACTTATTTTTTGTTGTATTAGTTATCTATCAGACAGACGAAGTAGGCAGGCCTACTTTCCCACTAAAATGTATTAGGTACCTACTTTTGATCTGTCAATTGACATGCCGCTAATGCTTTGTTTACGTTTACCTAGTCATGCCGATTTCTCAGTAATGTAGGTATAGTAAAGTAACTAAGTACTTACAGTTATAAAATCGTAATTTCAAATATTTGGCGAATTGTGGATCAGATAAATAGAGCAAAGTTCGAATCGTAACCATTCGTAACAACAGAACAAAAATTGATTATAGTCCAAGAGACGGGCGTTATTTTTTTTAGGTTGTTATACGATGTTTTTTAATATAATGTTTTAGTCACTTTATTCAACTTTTTATGATAGATACCTAATGTATATTAAATATGCTTTCCATTTCAGACGCCTTCAGTGGTTGCGCTTAATTGACGATTAAGATTCGGAAAGCATGTGCAGGGGCCCATGCTTTCCGAAATTATATTTGCAAAAGTTATTTCGTAATAGTCGAAACCGAAGAAAGTATTTTTCTGTAGCTAATTTGTAATTTTGTTATAGATGTGTGATTCAATATGTGTTTGTATTATTTTATGTTTGCTTTAATTAAAAAAAAATTACCTTTATTTGCAAAAATACTACTATTGTGCCTATTAAAAAAAAAACTGACTAGTAAAATAATTTACTAACCAAATAATTTAAACACAAGCTCTTAGTCTATAAATACAAGGCGTTTTTTTTGGTCAGTTGCAAGCACGAAACCACAGCTTTTATTCATAAAACTGAACAACTTTCCCCAAGAAACATGGGTTGAAATATGAAAATTTTTAATATTGTAATTTAACAATGCATGCCTTTGTAGGGTAGATTTTTGAGCACTATAAAATATTTTTAAGACCCTGTTGTATCACCAAAAATCGCATTAATAAAAACTTTGAAAAATTGGACTTCCCATAGTACCTAAATCGATCACGTGATCAGCAAGTTTTGTATGGGAAGTCCTAATTTTTTTTTGGGGTGTCTATGGTTTCCAAAACCATTTTTGCTCAAAGTCAATCGTTTGGAAGATAAACTCTTCCGAAGTGGTAAAATGTGTGTCGCGCCCCCCCCCCTCTAACTTTTAAAGTAAGAGAGTAAAAAATCTAATAAAAATATATGCTGTAGATGTCAAAAAACACTTTCAACGAAAATTGGTTTGAAGGAGATATAGTTAGCAGTTTTTGAGATATAGCACTTTTTCAAAAACCGCAAATATAACTTTGCCATTCATACAAACAGGTGAAACCGACCTCACAAACCCTGAACCCAGACAGCACATAAGTAAAAAATAGAACTTCCCGGCCCTTGCCAATTTCTAGGCACTGAATTAAAATTTAGCTAAAAGTGACAACCCTGAGACAGGCAAGTATGGTAGGCAATTATATCGCGGATTGGGCCTGAGATAGCCTACTTGAACTCTTTATACTATGTTAGAATTTCCTAGGTAGATAGGTTTTACCTAGTAAGTACAAAGGAGGGCAATTGATAAAGTGCTAGCTAGTTAAAGAACTACGATAAAAAACAGAATGGACAATTGAAAAGGTGCTAGCTAGTAAAAGAACTACGATAAAAAGCAGAATAAGGAGAAAGGACTAGGCTCGCAAGAAATTGAGGATATAACAAAAACGGTTGACAGGGAGGAACTGCCTCATCTTTGTTAGCAAAGCTAGGCATTCGCCAAAGAGCCAATTTAATAATCATCGGCAAGTGTGTTTGCTGCAGGCTTCAGCTGCGAATATTGAGTGCCACATAAGTAATATTTCAGCTGATTATCGTAACATGTAACTAAAGGATAATTGCAGGGCTCAACAGCAACTACCTACCACTTGTGAACATTATCATATCATACGAGGGCAATCATTCCTTCGTCAAATTCGTGTGAGAATATCACTTTGGGCCGGACTATTTAATTGGCAAATGTGCAGTTACACGAAGCTTCGCTTTTTGATTTGACGTCACAAATATGAAATAACCCGATCCTAAGGTAAGGGAACTTTCATATACCTTCCATCCAAGAAGTATCGAGGTAAATACAACCAAATTACTATTAGCTATAGAGAGTCGTGCAATTAGAAACCACGTACCGACGAAGTTCATTTTAAACTCGATTGCATTTCGTCAAAATTCACGAATTAACTTTTGTCGTCGAGCGTACCTGCGTCCATTCATTCAAAACAGTACAATCAGTACAGGTGAGTGCGAAGCTCAACGCCGTCGTTTTAATGGCAAAGGGATTTCATTAATTTATACCTAATGATGAGAAAGAGATAAAAAACTTCGGTGCCCGATGAAAAGACTCGATGTGGCCCAATCGACATTATAAACGCGATCGGGTTACGCAGCGAGGCTGTTTTGTGCACTGACCTATACATGGTTCCGCATAAATTACACTTTAGTAAAAAACGGTTTGTGAGTTATTGAAATCGACTTAACAGAATGTTCAAAGGATTGAATGATTTCTAGAAGTACCTATTAGAATAACGTTCATCTTGGTTTCATGAGCTCGAATTTGTACCATAGGTACCTATAGTAAGCTGACGTTAGTACAGACGTAATAAAATCGCGGCGGGATTTTATCGCGCACTGGATTTTCAACTCTCGGTGTGAATCTGAGCGTTGAGAATCCAACGGGCAGGGACGCACTCTCGTTCCAGCGCGTTGAAAAAACACACTGTTGGATTTTCAACTCTCAGCGCTAAGCAGAGCTTTGAAAAACAAGTACCGGAAAACAAACGCCGCGATTTTATTACGTCCGTGCGTGGGCCAACTAACCCCTATCTAGGTACATACCTACTTGGTTAAGCGAACTACTTAAATGCTGTCTTTATCCAGCCAGTTTGCTCAGATGCTTCACGTACACACGGCTACACATCAAGCTTTACATTTCCAGTTTATGCTGATCTCGCATTATATAGGATTTTCGTACAAGGCGAGGTCAGCTTATACTGGAAACATATAACTTGATGTGTAGCCGTGTGTACGTAATTAAACTAAGTATTTGCTATACCTGTAATTGGTAATTTTGAATTTTATTTTACACATAACAATGAATTATGCACCATTTTCTATGAAAATAAGATGTCTAGAATTCTACAATTGCCTACAACAACAGACTCTTGAGTCTGTTATGTTCTTGCCAAACTGAAATTTTGTTAGTTTGGACAGAAATTGTGGAGTCCTTGCAACCAGAGTCCGATCCTGACTAGTATGGGTTCCTAACTTATCTAATATTGGAATGACTAAATTTACTTTAATTTTTATACCTATAGTGCAAAAGCCGAAAAGGAACCCTGCAAAGAAAATAAAAGGAAAAGAAATATAAAAAAAAAGCGCCAAAGTAGCCACGCGCGAATTTGGCGTCATTATAAAACCCGACCTATTTATATAGACATCGTACTTCACGCGATCCCGTGAAGCAGGTAGCAACCCCACTTGGCTGGTTAACAGAAACCGGTCAACGACGACTATTGACCGGATGAGTACAGTTGCAATGCTGCTACCAAAGCAGCATGACTGAAGAGGTGGTATATCTAAACGGACAGCATTCTCATTTTTAGAATTAGGCGCCTTTTTCCTTAGACCTAGTTTCTATCTCTTTTTAGTATTTGAGTAAAAAAAAAGAGATAGATATACCGGTTTAGGAATTAGTGCGCCGGTGTTAAATTTTCATTTCTGGCCGGGGTCCGCTATCGCTGAAACAGCGGTCTCGCAATGCAGTTGGCGCGTAGCTACCAGGGTCGCAGATATCAGTAGGAGGTGACTCACCGGGGTAGGGCCAGAGGGGAGCGGGCGGCGCGGCTGGGGGCGGTGCCGGCCACGCCAGGGGGGCGGGGCGCTCGTCGCACAGCACGTTCGCCACGCCGACCGTCATGGCCGCCTGCGCCGCTTCTGCACAACAACACAGTGACGTGGCGGCTGCAACGCGCGACACGCGTACAACACAAGAATTATTATTACTTCACACGTTAAAATATATACAACTCTTCTATAACCTAGCTTCCTAGTTTTCCCAATCTAATTTCACACTATCGTTTAAAAAAGATGAGAGATAAATGTTTCTGCTTACATCGTCTCATTGACAATGCTGTCCGCTTTAAACAGGATTTTAATATCTTCGATAAAATAGAAAGAAATTATCATTCAAGCTGCTTGATGTTTGCTAGTCATCAAGTGAATGTTGGAATTAACCTTTGCTAGCTTTCCTTACGACTTCATGATGAGATACACAGACGACACAGGTAAGGACTTTAAGCTTATGGACAACATAAAAATAACTAGCTGGCAGTATGAAGCATCGCAAGATACAAGACTCAGCCCACTATCAACCTCCGATCTCCGGAGCGGAGTGATGTGGCGGCATCTAGATCGCCACATGCGAACTACGTAGCGTAGAAAATCCTGACGTCATACAAATCCTGCATCGCGCAATTAAAATTTACCGCGTGAACGACATATATATATATACCTATGAATATCCAACATCAATCGTTGGGCAGTTGCCCGCCAGGTGATCCTCCTTTTTCAATAGATGATGAGTGAACTTTACACCCTGTTCCTCATACCTCTAAAGATCGTCAAGTCATAATGAAAAGGATTGTCATTCCAAGTGTGTTACGATTTGAATATAGGATGCTGTGCTTCGTCTCGCAAGAGATGACCTAAATACAAAACTAACTGAGAAAGATAAAAGTAGAAAAATCTGGACAAGACATACTTAAGTAACTAAGTAATTCGTAAGTACCTACTAAGTTCTGATAAAGCATTAAAGGAACCTCTTTTTGTCTCTGTTAAGCTGTGAGTTCTAAGATAAAAGTCTAGGTATCTATCATGTTCACCTAACTTTAAAGTGCAAAAAGCTGCAAGAAGGTACCATTGTACTTGGTAATAACTATGATTTAAGTACCTGGTTCTAATTATATACGTTACATTAGCAGATCTAAAATTATAACCAGGTGAACATAACAAGGTTGCAGCATGCAAATCAGCGTTTGCTGTAAACAACACTAGACGCTTTTTTATGAAAGACACAATTAACGTATTAATTAAAATGCAAATGATCACGAGAAACGCACTCGTAAAACCAGCTTTCTTATGAAACGATTCTAACTAAGACGGTCAGATTGCGTGTACAATTGTTTTTACTTAAACATTATTATACAAATAAGAACCTTACTCGCCTATAGATATGTTGTTCAGATCAACTAGTGAAAACTTAATCATATTAACAAAATCAAGATGATTTCACAAGGAATCTCTCTGATGGACAACACACTACCAGTTACCGAGCGAATTTCATGCAATAAAACTAAACGCGATCAGCAAATCTAAACCCCGTTCAAGAGCTATCAGTATTCTATAACAATGATGACACTGCGACAGCTTTTGCTCGGGTCACCCAGATTTGCTGATCGTCTTCAGTGGTAAAATTTAGCTAATATCAAATCCATACCTACATGGTGGATTTGAAGTAGTTAAGCTTTTTTTTTTTTAATTAGCCCTATGGGACAGGTCTTGACGTCGCCTGATGGAAAGCGATGGATGAGGTCTATGATGGAACAAGCGTTCCCAGAAGGTGCCTTTTCACTCTTGCTTTGAAGGCAGACGGGTTATATGTGGAAGGGAACACAGACGCTGGCAGAGAGATCCACACTTTGACAGTGCGCATAATAAATATGGAAGAGAAGCGCTGAGTATGACTGGACGGGATATCAACCAAGTGCGGATGGTACCCTGCAGTACATCTGGTAGTCCGGTAATAAAAGGGGAATGGTGGGATCAGGTCGTGGAGCTCCTGCGCACACTCCGAAGTACAGTCTGTAGAAGACCGACAGGTAAGCAACATTACGCCGCGCCGATGAGCCAGGCTGTAAAGTCTAGCCACCAACGTTTCGTCGCCTATAAGCCTTTTTACTCTGTGTTTCACCGAGTCAGTGCAGCAAGTTTAATAAAAATTTATAAAAAATTAATGAATGGCGTCAATGAAAATTACTGTATATGGTCCTAAATGTCAATGTGGTGATGTGGTTCCGTAAATAATGAAATAGAGATAGAGTACCATGAAAGAAGAAGACATTCTGCGTCGAACCCCAAAAATTTTGATATACGCATGGGCAAGAGGATGTTGATTTAGATGATTATGTTCGAACGATAGCTAAGTAGGGTACTAGACTCAATTTTGAATATTGGTAAGTAAGTTTGGATTGGGTTGCAGAGTTTCTCAAGAAGGTAGACTCCACAGCAGACTGCGAGCCGATTCCACAAAAGGTATAAGCTGTTGATGTTGAAGATTATAACTCTTTAATATGATCTTCCTTTAATCTATTCATACCGTAAGATGACAGAGTTTAGACCGCCTCTTAAAATGTTTGTAACAAGACTTCACTGAAATCTGTAGATTTGTATACCAAAACCTTGATCCTTATTTACATAAATACTCAATTGTTTTAAAAAAATTATTTGTTTCCCAGAGAGCTTTATCTATGAAATTAAAGCCCAATATCTCAGGAACGAATCATTGATTAAATAACATAGATATCATTGGAATCAATTGTAAATAATGTATTTTAATTTAATGATATAAGTAAATCAAGATAGTCGTCAGTGTGTCCTTATCAAATTGATTGAGAATACCACACGACCAAAGGTATTTCTTACGTCGAAGAGACGATAGCATCATTGGAAATTGTAGGAGTCACACATTCTTAAATAACTGTGTGTACTTAGGTAAGTGATAAGTGGAAATAGCTAAAGAATTAATGAAAATCTCTGTAAAAGTAATAAATCCATTTGATAACTTAAGTTCGTACAACTTTCAAAAGAAACATTTACTATAATAGCTTTTGAAAGGAATAAATCAGCAAATTAAAATATACAGTGCTTGATAATATCAGAATTCGAAGGGAATCGTAATAGTGTTGGAGCCACCCCATCTGCTTCATGGCGAATTCCGATTAAAGGATTAAAATCAGGCGAATGGACAGCAATAACGTGCTCCCCATTGTTGCGATTTACTGCGGAAAGAGGGGTGTCGTGGTCAAACAAACCGCGTTCGCTCAGCGGAAAACCAGAAACATACGCATTTACCTCTACAAGGAATCGGTCGAACAGAAATATATCTTCTCTCAAAGAGAACGATCGAATGTTTACGAGTTTGAATGATGATAATTATAATGTAAGGGGGGATAAGGAGAAGAACCCATGGTCGTTTGATAGAAGAAAGGTTCAAGAAAACTATGAAATAGTTAATCGTGTTCCAATCCTATATATATTCGAATTAGATATAGAGAACAGCACTCTAATTGCATAACACAAATCACAATCTGAATGATTTTGAAGAATATTACAAATCATTGCTTCAATGTGCGAAAAATTTGTCTGCTCAACAACGTAAATGACGCAATGAATGTTAGTGAACTGTCAAAATGAACGCCATTACTTTACAAGTGTGTTACGAAATTACCTCGCTGAGTATAATTGAGTTGTTTTATGTCATTTTGGAATGGTAGAAATTCTGAGTTCATTTCCAAGTCAGTTCAATTCTTGGTTTCTTTTAAAAAGCATAACAAGCTCCATATTCGCTCAAGTTATTTAACAATTTGTCTTGATAAGTTAGATATAAATCATTAAGCGTATCAACTTCATTAAATATAACGCAACAAATTCTGCCAAGATTCCAAAGCCGTAGAGTAAAAATTTCAAACTTAGTTCGGAATTTGTTCTTTCAAATTCTTTATCCTTTTTCTTGATATTTTAGCTTGTTATGCTTCTCTGGTAACTAAGAAGTGTGCTAAAATAGAATAATAGTCTAATAATGTTGCGTTCACTTCAAACTCAAAACATATCACTACATAGTATAAAACTAAGTCGCTTTCTCTGTCCCTATATCCCTATGTATGCTTAAATCTTTAAAACTAGGCAACGGATTTTGATGCGGTTTTTTTTAATAGATAGAGTGATTGAAGAGGAAGGTTTATAATAACCCGGTTTATACCCGTGCGAGGCCGCGGCGGGTCGCTAGTTTTAAATAAACCATTTACAGTCACTTTTGAATTGTCAAGAAGTTTGTCAGATACCTAATAGTCAGAAAATTGAAGCTTAGTTGTCCGTTCCAACACGTAAATCTTCACGTGAACTGAACTAAATCCGTCCGTATAGATTCTTGCCGACTACCGGACGTGGGCCCTACATAATATCTGTAGTGTAGGTATGTGACCTGACCGGGCTGCCCAGCTGATCGGAAACCGGTCCGGCCGGTTCCAGACTAATTTATATTGTAATTCATTTGAACTCGTTATTAAAACCCAATGGCCCTTAGTGGGCTATAGTGGACTAACAAGTCCTGGTTCCTGGAATAGGAATAGTGCTGGTGTTTTGTTGTTTGTTACCTGAATTGGGTAATAAACTAAGATTCTGTTAGTCTATTCCTGAATAGGGTTTCCTGAACAAGTTTTCCTTTATTTCTTTAAATCTAACTATGGAGCACTGATTAGGATGACCAGAATAATTTATTTATCATGAAGTGCAATGTTTAAGAATACATACTTGGGTAACTACAGGATATTATGATTTTCTATGAAACAAACAAGTTTCTTGGTCTCTCGGGATTTGTTTATAAACTTCGCAAAAATTCCCACACTGATTTGAGTTTTCGAGTGCTTTTCTCAGTCCTATTTTGTTATTTTAATAGGTATCCAAACAGTAAATAAACTAATACAATGTAATTTATCCGCGAAACTCACACCATTTTATTATTTTATTTACAGTTAAATATAATGGAATTCGCTTATCAACAAGAAACTAAATAAATAAAAAAATAACTGCTATTTCTCACGAAACAAATTCCCACAATGAGATGAAATATCGGAGTGGCAGCGGGGCGAGGAGCCAAAACGAAAATTATGAAAGGAAGCACGTGCTGGTACTTCTGCCTCGCTCAAATGTATAGCGCTGTCCTACTTCATCACTTGTCGTACTACAGAGTAGTACAAATAAACTTTGCCTTCGTCAGTCTTACAAGAGCTGTTTATTTATTTCAATAATACCTACTTTATAAATAAGTTTATGCTATTTTTATAATTGAAATTAAGATTGTAGCGTTTCATTTGCGTAGAAATAAAAAAGTGTATCAATGCCAAAAAATATCAAAAAGTGCCTATTAGCTTATTTTAATAAAATATCCATTTACTTTATTTCGTCAATAATCTGATACGACGTGTACGTTTCTTCTATGCTTGAATTACACTGTGTATCCTATCAGTTGACCTTCACCGTAACGTCTCTGTCTAACACTAGCATTCCAAGCACAAGTGCGTCTCTTTCACTCCTATGGCTACACTCGCCGCGGCGCTCCGTATACCTCCTCGTGCTTACTGTGAGCCTAGTATCACGCGCGCTGAAGAAAAGGGTTTATCCGACGCCGAATGACCCGGATGCAACTAGGATTTTCCGAGCGAAGAAACTATTTAGTTTTTCGCGACATAGACTTTATTTTCCGATAGAAAAACTACGTGTTTTTTTTATAATTTCTGTTAATCATTTTGATAAAAAATTACAAATATTACAGGTGAATAATGTCACACGAAATTGGCTAAGTTTCAAATTTTTGTGGCAAAAATTACAGTGGTTGGTTACATTATTTTTCACGCTAGGAAATCTAGGCCACAGTTAATAGCGTCCCTATTCTAGAATTAAAATAGCTGCACGTAGCATCGTCACGTTGCGTGGTCAGCGTAGTGAAGCGTAGCGTAAATAGACTGACGCGACGTCGCTTGTGCTTGTGGTCGCTCAACCAACTAGTTGCTTGCGAATTGAGAATAAATTTAATTTTAATGTTTTTATTATTTGTGAGAAAAACATCATTGGAATTGGTAAATAGTATCTAACTTGAACATAATATGATACCTACATCTTTTAATTATATACATATACATACATATATATACATACACAATACCTAATTATATACATACTACATTATCTACATTGCATGCTGACCTGTCCTAACTCCCCGAGTCCCAATCTACAACTTCAAAACGATACTTGTTGAAGGAGCTGTTTTTAATGTTACTAGAAAGAACTAAGGATTCTTCTACTTCACCGGTAGGCAGTATCTATTAAGAATTGTATTAAAATCTAGAAAATAAAGATAGTGGAATCTGTAAACATAATTTTAAATGTAATTTTTTTTTATGATTATTTATTTATTTATCCTGCCACTGGAACGCCTTAGCAATTACAGCAACTCAAATAAATAAATACTTCAATCGAAAAGTTAAAGTTGAAACGTTGTCTAATCCATGTCGATCGCATTCAAATTCGGGTTCGAGAGCGGACGACGATCGAACTCCTACAAAAATCTACCAGGGCAACATTAAAAGCGTGGAGTTGGTTCTGTATAAGCGCGCCGAACAACTCGTCATTTCCGTTCATTCAGACAAATTTAAACTTTAATGCTACTAGCAAAAAGGTGTAAATTCGCACATCGAAATTATTTGGCTTTAAGTTAAAAGTTCAGATTTATGTGCAATGCAATAAAATAATAGTGATGTGCAATTTGCACGAGTTAAATAATAGTGGATATTGTCTTCAAATAATAAGTTTAGGATCAGAAGGGAGTTTAGGGAAGAAGTTTAGATCATTTAAGTAGCATTTTTTTTTTACATGAATTATTTCTATAGATTTTATTAAATTTTACGGTAAAAATATAATCGATACTATCCCAGTGGCAATTAGAGATTGTTTAACATAAAACTAAAGTGGGAACAGATTATCTAAAATTACAATTATAATGCAAATAAATGTCAACATGCACATTTAATAGCAAAGTCAACATTTTTATATCCAAACAACATGGGCTGGGGTGAGATATGGCACCCTCTTTACACCACCCCTCATAGCACTAGTAATACTCCGTTGAAATATGACGTTTATTACCCGGAATTAAGGTTTATAATTACACGACAAAGTTTAAGAGGGGTTCGTTTAGTTTATTTGAAAATTTTAGGCATGCATTTATGGAATTGAAAACTTTATGGAAGTGCAAATTTCTATAAATACCACAGGTTTACGAAGTTAGAATGATAAATAGCTTCGTTTTTTCTTGCTTAAATAAGTATTCAGAACTTATGTGGTATACGATAGGAGTGAAAAGGGTAGGTACACTCGTGAAAGTAGTAAGTTACCGCTGATTTATTTGTCTTGCTTTTAGCTTTTGCAGACATTTTGAGATAAAGTAGGTAGTCAAATAAAGTTTTTGCAAAGTAGGAGTATAAGGTAGGTAGTAGGTATAGCGACTAGGGTAATCAGCCGCGACCATTTCCTATTAATCAAATTAATACCTTTTAATCAGCATAATCATGTAAATTATTGTTGTATCAGAATTTAAACGATTGCTAAATAATATAAATATACTGAATTAATGCACATAATACTTAGTTTTCCTCGACAATAAATTGTTATAATCACCCATTGAGCGGACACATTAATTTGATTGCATCGTTAGAAAATCACCTTGTATGGTTTGTATCGATTAGATATTAATTAAAACATTGTGTCTGTGAGATCGAAGATATCCAAACTTATGACGCTAATTACTATTTATCTTCAAAACTAACGACCCGCCCCTGCTTCGCACGATTTTTAAGACTGGACAAAACTCTAACTTGAAGTGAAAACAGCATTAAAATCCCTTGTAGATTGAAGAACGCCGTCACACAGACAGACAGGAAAAGGGACTTTATTTGATAATATGTAGGTGCTTAAATACTTCTATTTATGATGATAATAACCATAATATGTAATAAAGGAGATATAACAATAACGTTTATTCTTCAAAAAGTAAGAATACATTAAGAGACATGTTCGGTGGGCCACAAACTAAGCGTCGCATGTATCCAGATCTACTGAAGTATCGAATGGTGTAAAATCAAGTAAGTAAGTAGGTACCTAGTGGTTCAATCATTTATTGTTTTGACGAACCATTCAATTACAATTGAAGTTATTTTGTCTAATAACAGTAAGTTAACTAAGTATTACATAAAACAAGAATTCGATTGGGATAACATAATTAGTCAAGAGCTATTAACCAAATAATTACCTCTAAACTATGATTGATGCGGTAGCATTGAGAGCTAAATTAGTGTTAACCGACGGGCGTCCGTCTGTTTATTATATCAAACACAATTCGTAACAGTAATTTGTTCAGACACTGTGAATTATTTTTTTATTGACCCAAATATGGTTGTAATGTCTTGGCGTTTTCATGCTCAATCGTTGAAATGTAGGCACCTACCTATTTAGACGCATATTAGTGTATTGTCTATATGAATTGATTCCAAATCATAATAGACGCGATATAAATCAAGACTTACAAAATAAGTAGGTGCTGTGTTTATTAAGATTGCTGTTTGGAAGGACATCACTATTGAAGTATTCGTCTTTACACGAAGGGATATTGAGGATACTGGAGATTATAGCACAGAACAATAGAGTTGTGGAACCCAATGATTTAAGATTGTGGTATTTCCTAACGAAATTTTTATTTTTTATTTTGATTTTGGTCAAAATCAAAATGCCAAAATCATGCTGTTATATTATTAATTTAATATCATAGTAATCATAACGTCAAATCAGAAACTGACCGTTTTTCCTCCCTACTCGCCATTTATCTTATCACTCGATTCTTCTATCTCTCGATCGTCTCACTCAACTGTACGCAACGTAGACGGACAGATAGAAACGTCACGGAATGTACCAGGGGCGCAGTAGTAGGCAGGCGGTATATGCGATCCGCCGTCAGTCGCCGGCTAGGGTCGAGCGAGGGTCGCAGTGCGGGGGAGACTGTCTTGGAAGTCACTTTGAAGGGTTGTCACTTGTCAACTACTACGAGTTGTTTGTTACTCTCTTTCGATACAAATTTGGAATATAATTATATTCGCTTATAATGCAGTTTCTTTCAATTTAAAGTTATCACCTAAGTTGTATTTTGCAAACTGTTATACTTACATATACCTATCAATAATTGTCTTTGATGGCGACTTCCAGGATTATCATAACATGTTGCATAGCAATACCTACCTACTTGGTCAAAATGTAGTAGGTAGGTACTTACTTAATACTTGCAGTCCTACACTATTTCCGTTACGAAATATTTGTACATGAACAAAGATACCGAATAACCGCTGAAATCGCAGTAAGTAATGTCGATTGCTATAACGTGGTTGGTAAAAAACTATGTAATGTCATAAATTGGCGGGCGTTGCCAGCCCTGGCCCAGGGATTGGCGGGAAGCGCGCCAAATGTTTAGTGACGGGCGGTCGGGGACGAATTGCCACGACGCGCGTTGTGATTAGAAATATTCTACTCGTTGGTTGTGCAACACGCCGCTGGCGATGAAGACAACCTCGGGTTAGAGATTCCTACAATTCCTAAGTTTTCTACCCCAGCCCGATCCCAAACCGCAACCCGATTACAAATTCACAACTAGAAGAACAATAAGATACAGAATTTCCAAACCCGTATTGAATATGGATTCCGAAAAGCTTGTCTACTCTTTTACGTAGACGAACCTATACGAAATTTGAGTTTATCTTTGTATACCTAGCAAAATACGAAATACATAGTACTTAAGTAGATAATAAAAAAGCTTTTTAACAATATAGTTACACTAGCCCCCGGCAAACGTTGTTTTGCCAATTATTTGTTTAGGGTGGACAACCCTTATCACTTAGGGGTATGAAAAATAGATAGTAGCCGATTCTCAGACCTACTGAATATGCATAAAAATTTGGTAAAAATCAGTAAAGCCGTTTCGGAGGAGTAAGGTAACTAACATTGTGACACGAGAATTTTATATATAAGATTTGTCTCATCACATCAGAGTACTTACTTAAGTAATTCTGATGAGAATCGAATTTGCTTACACCTATCTTGAAAAATCAAAATAATTGAAAATCGTAAATAGTCAGCGCTTGGGTTAGTTTTCCACTACCGGAAACCCACTTAGAGCCTATGCACACCACGTTTTTTAAACGCGCCGTCGACGCACGTTTGTAGCGATACAGACGCGATACGCACGCGAGTCAGACGCAGCCTGTAGACCTTCTGTAGGATAAAAGCGCGCCGTCGACGGCGCGTTTAAAAAACGTAGTGTGCACAGGCCCTTAATAGGTATGTAGGTGTCGTAAATGTGTATAATGTATTATTTTACGAAACTTAGCTTAGCATAATCAGTCTTCAACGTTCCCACTGTTGAGATACAATCCACGACACTAAGGCATATTACATTGTTATATTGCATACATATTAACATTGTTGAAAATTATATTCAGAATGACATGATTACTTTGTAAAGTATTATATTATTTTAATTATTGAGAAAGTGAGGACTATGTGGATTTTATTATTATTTTTATTTCTCTTCTAGTTTTAACAATGGTCTGACAGTTTGAGTAGTTTATGCGGCCTACCCAAATGTCTTTTTTTTTTGTATTGTTCGTCGAGTTGAGCTCCGCTCTACGATTACTGACAAATGCTTGCACCGACTGAACGAGTCCACTCAAATCTGTGTGGTTCTTTCCTCAAAAGATCATTTCAGACACTAATCTAGGGACATGGTCCTCATATGGCCTAACCAAGATTATGTCTGGACTTTAAAAGAGACTGCGACCTCTGAGTTTGTTTCGACCTTTCTTCTCAGAGTAGTCAGATAGGAAACGCCGAACTGAATCTAGCTTATTTTTTTTTAATATAACGTGTAAAACTGATTTCGATATCCCTATTTCCAGAATAAACAATTTCATTTCATTTCATTTCACAAAACCTCGCTCAAGATTCAACAGTTGCAACCAATCAAAAGGCTTTATTTAAACGAGTTTTAAGAATGCTTGAGTTTTGAGCGAGGTTCTTTAATACGGGCCTAAGACACTCACATAGGTACCCACTTATTTTAATATAAAAACGTTATAGTTATATACCTACACGTATAATTCTAAATAAAATAATATTACCCATATTTTCTTATCCAGCTACGTAGTCCGTTACGTTACCCGACACTATCGCTCGCTTCTCAGGTAAAATCCTTGAGTAAGTAATACGGTAAGATAGTTTACGTTCTCGTTAATAAATAATTACCCACTAGGAATGATTTTTTCTTGGAATGGAAGTCATTCGAATTCGTAATACTACCTACCACACAAAATGACGTAATTAAAAATAAGCGAGGAATTTTGGACTGTTTACTTATCGCTATACAACAGAGTGTATGATTCATCATAACAGCTACTGTTTTTTAGAAAAAAAAGTGTGTGTTTCAGCTCCGACGCGACGCACGACTGGAGTTTACTCCTTAATACGATTGTCTTTGAATATGCAAAATATGCAGAGTTATTTAAAAAAATATATTAATCCGCGTTATTTACGAATAACACAAGTGTTTACGCACTACGTCCGATCCGAATCCGCATTCAATCCGAATTGGGAATGTTCTAAATTTTGACTGACAGAATTCGGATCTAGTGCGCAACCACTCATACAAATAGTACTACGGCTACTTCGGACCGACATTTCTCGAATTCGGATCGGATTCGGATCGGACGTAGTGCGTAACCGCTGTTACGCTTATAAAACAAGTGTTACGCTTGTAAATTTCACTCCTCATTAAATTTCCATACCGGGGCCTTATATGAAAATCGATTCTTAAGGAGTAAACTCCAAAAAAACCGAACTATTTAAAAATAAACAATGACGACAACCCTAATTCGAAATGCCAATTAGGAAAGTACACAAACACTTCATTTCAGCATTCCTAGCACTGAACGTATCAAAATACAAGGAATTCATAATGATCGTCACAGTTAGCCCACATGTTTTCAACCACTTGCTGTGTGGCATTTATTTATCTAATCGTTCTCGAATATTTTGTAAGCAAAATTAGACTTTATCGTTTTCGAAATAAA
Organism: Agrochola lychnidis; assembly: GCA_963680765.1. Classification (NCBI taxonomy): domain Eukaryota; kingdom Metazoa; phylum Arthropoda; class Insecta; order Lepidoptera; family Noctuidae; genus Agrochola; species Agrochola lychnidis. Next base: position 25,599,413 of record OY796853.1, read on the forward strand.
GGTGAATTTTATATTTTCGATTAATTTCAATGTGCATCAATCTTACTATAACCTAATGACTACTTCTCAAATTCGTGGTGCCCTGGTACATGAAAGACAACTTTGTATTTGCGACATAAAATCTCATTTCGCGGGAGAACAAACGACGTTCCATGCATATTGCCAGGGGTGGTTGGTGCGAATATCAATTTATTAACAATTTAAATCGATTTCGATAGAACAAAATATCCTATCTAATATTATAGACACTGTTTTATTTTAAACATTGAATTTGTGTAAACATGCCAAGATTTTTACTAAATAAGTATGGAAAACTGAAAAGAAAATTCAACATAAGCACAGATAACTAAATAGTTACTACGTAACAGATACTTCACTCAGTAAAAAATTTCCAATACCTACTGCTATAATAGCCTATTCCGTCGCGTCAGCAACCGCTGCATGCTAAAATGTGCCTAAATGCTCAAGCTTACAGTTGTGATTGCTTCGCACCGCGCGATCTCACAGCAATCGCAGGGCTGCCTCTTCAATAAAATTAAATTAATATAATTATTTGTGTCTATTTTATTGAGAACTGTGAATATGTTCGCTAGTTTAAAATTGTATCGTGTAAAGGTAAAATATGTTTTTAATAAGTTGGTGCTGACTGTGCAAATACATCTAAAACATAATTATAGAGGTCAGTGTGTAGGTAAAATAAAAAAAATCTTTAAAAGCTACATGTGTTTTATTTTTATATATTTTTTTATAAATTTCTTACCCTTTCTAAATTCTCGGTTATTAAATTTTAATGTAGAAAAAATCCTGAATCTAATAAAAAGTTTTATTAAACATTGTTTTGGGAAACAAGGGCAGGGAGAATCAAAATGTATGTCATTTAAAATTTCATAAAGAGTACTACCCGGCCTTTGTTTCATATTTTTTTCAAAATTATTAATAAATATAGTCTCTTACATAATTATGAAACGCATCTGTTGGCACTTTTAACTTTCCGTAAAAAGACGATGTTTTATTGAATGCTTTAAAATGGATAAACAGTCTATTCGTAGATAGTACGATTAAAATTGAACAACGTGCGTGCGCTTCGCTTGCGAAAACCGCACTGAATAAGGTCCGCAAACGGCCCGAGACCGCTCGGCCGGGCGGTAGGTAATTATAGTGCGCAAGTACATGGAGTGACGGAGGCCTGACATAAGCAATTTACTTAGTTGTATAGACAGTAATTATTATTGTACGTTTTTAGTAAACTTAAGACGTGGCGTGGACTAAATTGATACCGCTGATAGAATAAAAAGGTACACACTATTATCACATTTATCACTTTGGTAAACCTATTCCAATTTAAGTAAAATAATCTCCTGACTCCTGCCCTTTGCGGATAAGTATTCCACATCGATAAGGGCAGTAAGATGATGATTTCGTTTGTATGCTTATAGCAAATGCTATTCCACAATAAAACGTACCATGAAAAGGAAATATAATTTGGAAAATCGCATGTCGAACACACATCCACCACCGCGCTTATACAGCGTGCTCAAAGAATAAAAACAAAACAAAATACTAAGGTAGGTACTTACATTTAATATTTTTTTATTGTTTCGTTCGTAAATTATAAAAGCCACCGCGAACGCAGTTACAGTAATTGTAAAACTGTGATTAGCATGTAATTGGTTGAACCGGTGCGTTTCTGCAGTGTAAATAATTTTGAACGTGATAATATCCGCTCGCTTTCGCGATGTTATCTGTGGAGAACGGGAGCGAGGTCCGTATTCCGTAAATTAAAATATTGTTCCTAATATTGTACAAATTAGTTGCCTACAATAAAATTTGTTTTATTTTTGTAAGATTTTTAATCTGTTAATTAATTATAATAACTTAACAACATCAAAAGTTTTGGCTGTTTTTTCATAAAGATTAAACTCGTTTTTATTACTGGGTGCCTACCTAATTAAAGAGCGATTTATGTAAATTAAGAATAACACTTTAGTTGTTTATAGTAAGTACCTAATGGCTGGTCTATTCTGTAAAAATCTCACCGCGAAAACTTAGGTGAAGTGAGCTTGAAGGGAGCTGTCGTCCCACCTGGTGCTAAAGATTTGACACTATTGACAGAAAAAAAGAAAGAAAATATTTATTTGCAACACGCACAAGAAATACAACATTAAAACTAAGAAAATTATAAAAACTGTAGCAATTTCAGTTTTTTTTAAATTAAAATTTTAAAAAATTGTATAAACAAAAAATAAGACCTATGCGAGGCCAAAAAGGCTCCTATCTCAGCATAATGCTACGATATTTGAAAAAATAAATATCGCAGCGCTGGTTTTCTGATAGGGCCCACTGTGATACCACGGACACAAAATAAATCCCAATAGAGGAGTAAAAGAAAAACTAAATAAAATAAACAACAGCTCACTTCACCTAAAGTTTACAGGGTGCGATTTTTACTGAATAGATCGGTAGGTATCTATCAAAAAAAAAAAAAGGTATCTATCTATTTACCTACTCTTGAAAATGCACAATAATAAAGGACAGTTATTAATTAACTTAGTTTATAGACGCCGCTTTATTGTGTCACGGACACCTTCGTCGTAAAAGGGCTAGTCAAAATATTAAGTGTACCTCTAACATAAAATTTTACGATGTATCGCTTATATTACATTACTCCTAATATTTATTACTAGAGGTTACAATAATTATTTATGTCGGTAGAAGCTTTTGTCCGGTTTTTTCCAGGCAAGACCTCATAATTTAATAATATTAACTACTCCATAGCCATACGATTATCATTTTAACAATAACTTCAAAAATCTAAGTAGCATTTGCAATAGTATTATAACTGCAATGTTGTGTAAAATACATTGAACCTAAGACTAATGACAAATTTTTATCGAAATATTTATAAAAACTTTCATGCCAAATAGTAACTGATTGTGACGGAATCGAAAAACCTTGTAGGTAACAAGAGTTTATTAAGAAGTAAAAGCAATTATAATATAAGAAAATAAAACTATGGTTTCATGAAGGCAGTTGCAAGCCAAATAGTTATAAAATTGATCGTAATTTAACCATTGAATTAAAAAACGTCGTTTACGTCGTCAATAATTTAAGTATTCATGTCAGCGGCAGGTGTTGGCATAACGTCCTACATTATTTTATTCACTGCTCAAACCCTTCGTATCGATTTGGTTATACAATAGCGTATTTGTAAGTTTTATACGGTATATTTGTATTATATTGCCACTTTATTTTGTACTGGGGTGTAAAACAAGCAAATACTTATTGTGAAGATTTTATCGGAATTTATTCTTTGAGCTCTTTTTATTAGTTTTTTATTGCATAAGTATAGTATGGGACGCCATGTGTCGAGGTGTCTCGAAAGTCAAATCGCAGAAAAATAACTGTCTAAAATTGACCATGTTTTTCACATTAGTACGTATTTGTTTTATACACAAAATAAGCTTTCCTTTCAGGGGGCCTACCACAAGCTCATAAAGCAGTATTATTTTAATATTACTTCAGTGTGGGAAAGAGATGAAGCTCTACAGGACGTATAGCTCCATCTCTTTCTCCCACTGAAGTAAGATTAAAATAATACTGCTTTTGAGCTGGTGGTAGGCCCCCTGGTAACGTTGATGCGATATCACGTTCGCGTTGTAATAAATTCTTATTAACAACATTACTTATGAAAACTATTTACTTAATAGTAAAGTAATGATGAAGGAATTGAATCATCATATTAGATTTTATTCAAGTTATAATTCGCAATAAAGTTTACTGCGTATAAAATATTATTAATATATTCAGTGCACGATTGTCGATACCATCTATGGTAGGCTATTTACAATAATAAGGGCCGCTAGAATATTAAATATTCACTTATATTAATTGCAATTTACAGCCGAAACATCATCTGCCACATTGTAATTATTGAAAAACCACCTGCTTGCTAAGTTCATTTATATTTTAATGAGCTTAATCAGTAACAAAGTGGGTTTTATTAGAAATATGTATTAACTTTTTCGGTCTCAGATTGTCACAATTCACAAATTAGCTCTAAAAATCTACTTAGCTAGCTTAAAGTGTTTCTAAACAAGCTCATTCAAATTTTTGTTTAATTTTAGTTACTTACTAAACAATTACTTAATGAAGTCAAGTAAAAACGCAAGAATACCTCGTGGCCACTTGCAACATAGACTCGAACGTTACATACGTTACAAACAAGCCTGTAATATCTGATTAGCATATAATTGTCGGATACAGACGCGCTTTTATGCCATAAATCTCCTTTACAAAGGCCGATACGTACATGCACATAATTATAACTATACTTATTGACCATAAATTAAATGTCAAGCAATGTTCTCGTGGAACCGTGGAGGAAAACCTCACTTACATAGCCACGGCGTTCGACATGATCGAGCATAGTATGTTAGTTTTTTATTATAAACAGGGAAAATTATAGCCTGTTATGTTGTAACGACGTTATGAAATTCATTTGCGTTTCATGAGTTGGGAACAGAAGCTGTTTGGGACGGTCATTGCATGGTTTATGCATTGTTTTTAAGTTATGCAAAACACACAGTTACTATCTGGGTTGGTTTCATGTAAGTGAAAGCCTGATGAGATCTGACGTCCTCTACCAGAAGATTTAATTGATTACTAGCCCTAGGGACTTTTGAATACACGCTGATTCCTCTTTGGAATCGTAGAAACGCCCACGCTTCTAAAATTAACGAACAGAATTAATTAACACGCTTGGGACCGGCCTCACTTAAATTGCAACCTAATCTTGCAACTCAAGTGATAACAAGCTCAGTTATGTAATCTATTTGAATATAAAACTGACATGAAACATTCATCAGATGTAAATAAATACTAAATCATAGTGGCACTACAAACACAACGTTAAACACGCAATCAAAAACAGTGGCAGAACAGAAGCTAATTTGAAATGATGGCGATTCAAATTCCCAAATACGTTACGATTTTCACATTCGATCGATAATGTCTAAGTCGATGCCTGACGGCGCCATTCTAAACGGTAGCATGCGATTAATGTAAATGCCGAATTCAAATTGAGATCCTCGAATAAAATTATGTGAAGAAAGATTTATTTGTCTTTTAACAACGTCAAGTTTGTTCGGGTTCTGTTTTTGTTGAAAACCGTGATCGTGGATGCAATGCATTACACGCGTAGGTTTTCGAATGTGAGTAGGTAAGTACAGAAATAATTATTAAGTACATTAATTAAATTCAATTATGTTTATCGCATTGAAAGGTTTTTTATCAGTATCATGGTATTTAAGAAGGTAGGTTAGGTACATTGTTATGATTAATAACGAAAACAAATAGACGCAAGAACAATCTGACTGTAAAATCCTAATATTCACAATAAAAGTTTTCAGTTCCTTTCTAGTTACTTAGTTATTTTAAAGGCAAGCTTCGAAGTTGGCAACAATGTAGCGCCTTATTACTTATGCTTGCACATAAATAATGTACATTAGGCACAACGACTGTTGTTATTTATTCATTGGATGTAGCTATAATTCAAGGTAGTATCAAAAACTGAGCTCGCGTGATCGAAGCGATTCGGCGCGATGCCGCGATAACAGCGCGATTTCATTTCAAACGCGCAATCAATTAAACTAGACATTTGACTTACGAGTCCGAACGTTCGATTTTGTTTTTATTGGTTTCAGCGGAACGAAATCAACGTCGATTTTTTATTCGAACTTTTATACGAGCAAATAATAACGGAACACGGAAGCCTTTGTAATAAATAAACTACAAAAAGTGAAGCAACCTGTATCAAATATGGTGTGTGTCAAATAAACACACACTATATCGAGCTTTAGCGCGATAGTCTGAAGCTCACATGTCGAATATCGGAATATTCGGTCTTCAATAAAGTATAATTTACTTTTTTTTCATTACCAAGCGCATCTTGGTAAATACATAGTGGTACCAGGCCAACAGAGACAGCAAAGAGGTTGTAGCAAGCGTCGATGGCGCTATCGATATTGTCTGCCAATGACAGTGAAGATAAAAAAAAACTGTTTCCACAATTCTACGCATACTCAACGAATACCTACCTACCCAAGTATATCTTTCCGTATTTTATATTCGTCGTGTGATAAGAAGGAAATAGCAATCTGTGTCTGCAAACTTGAATTTTTATCTTTTGTCTACATACAAAATAACTTACCGATATCGTGCATGCGCTGTTGGTTGTCTTTTTGAGACAACGCTGCAAGGAGACCGGCATCGCCTACTCGTTGTCGGGCGACCGCGATACCGACGGGAATAGAACCTGCGATAAAAATTCATACAGTTATTAAAAAAAAAGGAATTCCTAAAAAAATCTGTCATCAACCGAGATGCCAAATTAATTCCAAACAAATACAAAATAAAATTAAGAATTTTAATCATTTAACTTATTTTATTTAAGGTATATTCATTTTATTTATTTACTATTTACCCTAATGAGTAAATGGCGCGATGATGGGTAGTAGTAGCATTTTCATCGCTGTCTCGCATAATACGGTACGAATGTACTAGGCAAGCATAACATCGTAGAAGGTACAACCGTAGAAGCTTACCGTTGTTTAGCGACGCCGGTATCGCCGGAGGCGGGTGGTCTGGCTTGTTACCAGGCGACGCTTGCTCAAGCTTGACGGCAACCAGTTCTGAAACTTGGACGTGCTGCGGTTCCCGTTTCACCTGAACTTGCACATTTTGTCCCGCAACCCCAAGCCAGGTTACAGGATTTGTTCGACTACAACCACTGTCCGCGTGCATCACCTATTGAGGAAAATGATTTCATTAGTAAAATAGTTTGTCTTTAAGATGCGTTTGAAATAATAATAAAAATCCTATGCTATAAAAAAATAAAATCGTTTCTTACAAAAAATATAGCAGTATTGATATCCATTTTCGCTACCTTTTTAGGAGAATTTGTGAGGCAAGTGTTGCATGACCGTTTTGCCTGTTCGGTCTTTATAGTAAGCGGCTGCATAACGCTGATATTGTCCAGCATCTGCCGCTGGTCACCGGGACAACATAAAGAATCAGGAAGACAAGCTTTGCCCAGTTTAGCTTCTTCCATTTTATTATGATCCCTGTTCATAAGAAAAAAAAACAGAATTACTTTTTGTTAAGTAAAGAATAATAGTAGCAGTGTAAAGAATGTAATTAAGCATTTTCAGTAGCTGCAAGAGAAGAATGCAAGATTGTCCAGTATATATAGCCAGTCGTTGAATTTCCGAAAATTCCAATCCCAGTGGCCGCATGTTTGTTTAGGTATACATGCGGATAATGAGTCCTATCTTACCGCAAAATTGTATACTGTATTACTCGTAGTAATTAAAGTAACTAAGGAAGATATTATTACTACAATAACTGCAAACTTTTGCTGCTACGCCAGTGGCAAGCATTTGGAAAATCTCAAGAGAATTTCGTAACAATTGCCAGACTAGTGATAAATGGTACCTAGTTAGGTACTCCATCCAAATCAAACAGTGCAACGTGATTCTCACCGTAGGGGAGTCTGCCGACACATCAATCAACCAAGTTTCCAATTTGCGTTTACCTACAAATCTCAGACGCGTCATTCGACTTGCAAGCGAAATCACAAAAGCATGTCATCATCTAAAACTTACTTGTCAGTAAGGAGTACCCGCTGCGAGCAGTTGAGCAACTCCAGTTGCAGCGGAGAATAGGGGGAGTTGGGCGGAGGAGTCGGCACGCCGAACGTAGACAGCGACGTCGAGAACAAACTCTCCGTCACTGGAACAACTAGATTCATTAACCTTTTGAGTTATGTGAGCTTAGTACATCTTAGTATTCTAGTGTTTAAAATATGATCGAAGACTGATATCCTAGTAGTTAGGTCTTACATACAAGCACTAAGCTATTTCTATCTCCCTCTAACCAGCAGACATTTATAGCACGTTCATGTTACGTGTTTTGCTGTTTTGTTTATAATTACTATGAAAGAAATGGATATTGTGTAATTATTTTTATAACAACATAACATGACGCCTGTATTCCCCCCCGAAAAGAGGTAGGCAGAGATGTAGGTATAGTTCCCACAGTTCGCCAATTATTTTTAATTCCTTTTTAAACAGGTACAAAATTGAATCACGCCACATACATTCAATTAAGTATTATGAATATAAGTATGAATCCGAGTGTACCTAATAATAATCTCCCGATTCAGAGAAATTACCAAAAAAATATTGGTACCTACGTACAGTGTAAAAGTAGGTACAAAACATACGACAAGTTTCAAATATTTACTTAGGTATTCCACCTTTGCACTACCAACGCAACTTTTCCCTTAGGTGTAGGTTCATAAAGCTCGTCAAAGTCAGCCAGTCTTTAAAACTACGAACTAAAACCGGCCCAGCCACAAAATAAATAAACTAAACATGAACTCTTTGGGCATTAGCGAACAAAGAATCTATTTCTGTCGAAGCCCAAGGGATCTAAGGCCTTAATTACTGAGTGTCAGTCGACAGCCGGCAACTCCTGCGCACACGTGTTCATATTTATGTCGCATACTTGTCATGCATGCATGTACGATCGTATACGCATTAGGCAATAACATAACATAACGCTTGTATTTTCCGAACGGTTAGGCAGAGGTGTACCTACCTATTTTAGTACACCCACATTTCGCGAGTCCCATGTAACAGGGGGCGAGCCTATTTCACAAATCCAGATGGCAAAAACCCAATAACACCGACCCGAGAATCGAACCCAGGACCTCATGCTCAGCAGTAGTACTTGCAACCACTAGACCACCGAGGCATTATGCAATAAATAAACATTCACGTACTTCGATATCGAAAGACCAAGTCGGAAAAAACAAGAACAAGCCTTACAAAATCCAGAAAAACTTTTTCAGTTATAACAAGAAACTTTTCTTTCAAGTTCTTGAAAGTTTTATTGGCTTCATGTTTTGCGTTGATATCGGTTTTCTTTTAAGCTAATTCTTGGTATACGAGTAGGAGCTATGTAACCGTCCCGAAATAAATTAGTTAAGGGCACGAGGATGACGATGATTTAGGTACCGATACTAAGATTTGTTGAGTAGTGTGACAGACGAACTAACCGGAAGGATATCGTGGGTATCTGTTGGGACTTGCCAGCCTTTGAAATGTCATTAATAAAATAGGAATGAATTTCTAAATACCCAAGAAAATCTAATAGAAAAATAATTTCACATGGGTAGTTCGGAACGAGATTAGTAAGCACTGCAGTACTTAATAAAAAAAAAAAATCTGTATTGTTTCTAAACAATTGAACAAAGTTGAAATACTTAATACAAAATAAACAATAGAATTTCCAAGTATACATACATCCTACAACGAGTTGAACTAAATGACCAGGCAAACATATCGTTATAGGAGAAACCCTGCATTTTTCCTGAATCAATAACTATACTTGCAAAAGCCCCCGACGATACCTATCAATTAAATGGTTTTTTTATAAGTAATATTCGTTTGTAAGGCGGTTGGTATGTTGTCTTCCATTTCACGGGTGTCACTCGGGCGCTCGCGCCGCGTAACTAATCGTCTTAATTCGGAACTTCAAAGCATTGCTGTGATTCTATACGCATGTCTTACAAGAAATATCTTAACATACAACCTATCAAAGTTTTTGGGTTCCTAGAATTTAAGTCTTATAAGGAAGGCCTTAGGATCAATGAAACAGTTGATAAGACGCCTTTCGAAGTTCCGAATAACAATCATCACAAGGTTAAGTATGTCATGAAAGGGGAGGGACAAGTTCTGCCGATCACTGTTAAAATCCCACGTTAAAAAACTTAGGTGAAGTGAGCTGTCAATAATGTCAATCCCTATAGCTGCAGGTGGAATGACAGTTATTCTCTTGAAGCTTACTTCACCGAAGTTTTCAGGGTGATATATTTACAGAATCGACCGGTTATGATTACTTAAATGCTTGCATTGCAGAGAATATTACCTGGAGCTAAGTAAACGATAGACATGGAAATTGGATAGCCCGCATTGAGCAAACCTACTTCTAATCAATGCTTGTTTTCTTTTCTATTCTTAGACCATTTAGTCTAGGTTTGTGTATTTCAAAGGAATCCTGTGGTCAACAGTGGAGGTTTACAAGTCCTCCAGCTTCAATGACATAACGTCGGCGCGAACAAAGTTGTGGACGTTCACTCGTTGATACGGCTTGTTTACTTATTTACACATCGCAAGTTGAAAAACCGGTCAAATGCCAGTCGTACGAGATGTCATTCCATATTTAGAAGAAAAACGGAGCCCAATCCTCACTCAAAATAATTATTTCATGTGAAATCAAAGGTCAACCTAACGCCTACGTCTTATTAAAATTGTAAGCTCTAACTGAAAGCATTTTGATTGATATCCTTTTTTTAGGTTTTTTTTCGTGTGACGGACAGACATACAACGTCAATAAAACTGCAGGGTTAGTTCTGTTTTAGAATTTTAGCAGATTATGTTGACCTAATCGTTCCTCAATTTACTAAACGGATGTGTCAATTTTTTTAATCAATGCTACGTAATGGGACAAACAGTTTAATCTTTTGAATAGCTATTTGACAATCCCTTATCCACTTCCTTCATTAGGTACTGAACTCAAAATAAATTTCACAAAAATGCTATCATTCAAAATTATTATAGTTTAAACTTCTCCAAGAATGTTATGCATCCCCGATCACAGCGATCTCTGCCCTCAGGAGCGTTTACACTCCAAACATAATGTTATAACGCGGCTAATCCACCGGTGAACCGTCAGTCAAAAACGTCACGTCAAACATATCCTCACGCCTGTCGCCCGGGGCGCAGGCAGGCATCACGCGATGTGTAACCCGGTTACGAGAACAACATTAACTCATACCTTCTTTGTTTTGTTTCTGTTGTGATAAATGTATACGGTATGTCCTATGTATTTATGTTTGCCTGGTAATCCAAGATCAATTTTGCATTGTAACATTGGACATATGTCCTCGCTAGAATCGGTCTTCGTTTTAACCGTGGCGAAAGTGCATTTTCACAACATTCGAGTATCATAAAGGTAATCTAAAGTTTCTTTCAGTGTTTCAGATTTCAGAGCGCGCTTATGTTAGTTTTAAAACTTACACAAAGGTAGCCTTCATTCACAGTACGCTGAGTCAATGTCCTATGAATAAAACTTAAGTAAAGCAAGGTAAGTTATTAACAATTAAGCAGAACCGTGGAGTTTGAACCCACCTTTGTGTATCGTGGGTCGGTTACCGGCCTGCGTCGGGAACAGCGAGTACAGCGGGAACCGGGCCACACCTGTGGAAGTAATATTTATTTTAACTACTGTTGATACTGTAGGCAGTAATAAGTTTTGAAAGTAATAATAATATATAGGTAAATTGAGTAGAACGTTATTCGTTTAAGTACTACAAATTGAAACAAACAAATAACAGTACAACAATTGAAACAGTTAATTTGTAGAATAGGTTAAGTTTATAAAATTACTTATTTTATGTTGTTTTTTTTTTTACCATCTTTTTATTATTTATTATCATACAAACATTACACATATTATGTTCAAGTGTGTAAATAACTTATAAATAATTTGTGTTATTTTGATATTCAAAAGAAGAAAAATGTTTGAGGTTTTCGTAGCATCTTTCTTTTTGAAGCTGGTTTTGCAGCAAGTTTCAGAAAGATACGTTCAAAAGTGGTACAAGTAAGTATTTTGGGCGTAGGATAAAAATATTAGAGTTCCAGTTCCGAGGTTACTAGGCTGACATACCTTGCTGGAGATCAGTGGGCGGGCGGGAGCGGGCGCCCCCCGCCGCCCCGCCCAGCATCGCCTCTCGTGTTGAACCACCTCACCACCTGTGAACAAACCACCACGTTTTTACTATCTAAGTATAGTATATACACATTGTATACCTACTCACATTACAAAAAAATATTACATATCGAAGCAGTCACTGTATTTAACAACAGAATCAGTTTCCTGTAAAAGTAAATTACGTCTGAAACTCTGAAGTAAGGTGCCTACTACCTTAACCTAAGTAATAAATTCTTTAGTAAGCTTCGATCAGTCTTTGATTTGACACAACATAAAATTAAAGTATTTGCGTAAACAATGCAACGCGAACTTGTAATTTTAACTAAGTTGATTAACTATCTATTAATAAATAATATTTTGTTGTTACAAAAATAGAACTCGAATCACGAACACGCTGCTGTTACATTATCATAATAAATTGTAAACAAACTAAGTACCTACTTATAAAATTGCCTAATTTTGCAGTTTGCAGCAGTGAGTCATCATCACATCAATCATCATTGGACTCCAAGAAATAATACATTGAGAATTTTATAATGATACTCTTTTGATATCTGTTACCTTGGTACACCGAATCTTCGTTCACTTTCAAATCTAAAAGAATCAATTTGGAGGTTTTGGCATAAAGTTACCATATTTGGGTCAGGTCGTCCGCGTCGCCATAACCATCAGAGCCCGCTGCACCAGAACAACAGTAACGCTAAGAGGTAGCAATTTGGCGAGGTCGGTCACTGATCGGTATATGACGTCACAGATATCGAACGCGGCGTAAACAGTGAATAGAAAGTGTTAAATCGCGTTGTTTTTTTTTTGCTGGTTTCTAGACAGAGGCACCAGGAGTTTAGGAGATACAGGTGATTGGCAATTGCAATTTAAGAAATCATTGATCAAAGTTAAATCAGAGGCAACAGTTTATTCAAAACAACATTGTGGATCGTGGTTCCAGAAACCTGAACTAAGTATTTGTTTGTAGACGAAATGACTCACTATACCAGGCTGGTAGCATTTGTTAGGTTAGACTAATTGCCTTGCCAGTAGCCTGTGTAGCCTGTCATGGTTCTTCGTCTGCACCTGCAGGCTTTAGTGAAAACGTTTTGAGTTGAGCTCAGCTTTACGTCAAATCCGTATCGTCTATCTACCTATCTATGTAAAATTACAAGTGTGGAACACCCGGAACACAGCTAGTTTTATTTAAAATGAATATTTTAATAATAAGGCGCAAAGTTTTTTTAGAATTGCTCATAGTTTTGATTAGATTAACCTAAATGATACTGCTTTGTGATCTACAGTTAAGTACTTTAACTACCATTTACTTCTAAGCAAAACGTAATATTTCCATCACCCACTCAAAATAATCTAAAACCAATCCCTTCCACATAAAATTATAATAAGGTCAACAAAAACACGATAATAATTTATCATTTTCCGCTCAATTTTACACAGTCGCTCGTTAAGCGATAATAAGAGGTGTTTCTCCTAACATTCTTCTTCAAAACAAAGTAATACAATGTGTGAGTAGTTTGGAAGCAATTAAATTATCATTTAATAAGTAGAGACTCGCCTAGCGGAACAAAACTACGCGGACACAGAGTAGGAAAGAAATGGAGTGATAAACGACGCGCGAACGACATAAGTGCCTATTACTTTTCACTGAGTACACGAATATCGTGAAAATATGGCGATTGAAGTGGCCGTGGAAAGCGACGTTTGAATTTCCCTGAATAAAACTATATTCGTTAGACCTTACTACACGAATCTCACTCTTCCATCTTGCAAAGTTTATAACCTATTTATGTATTGGGCACTTATTTTATTTACAATTCATTATGTTATTATTTTATTGTTTTAAATTATTATTATCTACTTAATACGTAGTCAATCAGAGCACCTGCCACCTATCTCTTCACCATCCTAGGTTGACTGGTAGAGAATGCCTAAGGCATTAAGTCCGCTTTTGTACCTTATTGTGTGCGAGAAGTTGAAATAAATAAATAAACAATCTAAGCATGATAAAAAGTTTTAACATAATTATTATGAGAACAGTTTCAGTTCGAAACAGTAAGTTTTGTGTTCGGGTTTAGTTAACAGTTATGAGTACAAATTATGTGTACATTCAAGACAAGTCCTGTGTGCCGTAATTCAATTGCGTACTTATATTTTTCTGTCTGCAAAAACGAACGCTCCACTTACTAAATACTCCGTGGATTCCCAGACAATACTATGGGAACGTAACGGTGTTTGTATGAAATATTAGAATTATGTTGTTGTAAAATGTTTCCACTAATTATCATATTAAGTGCAAATGCCTAAGATGTATTGTGGCAGTTCGGCGAGCCGCCCACTGCGGCATGTCACGAACACATAAAGTTGCACAAAATTATGGAATACTTCCAGTAATTACGACTATGTTGTTCTTGACATTCTGAGACAGTGAAATATTGCAGGATTTAGATTAATCTAGTAAATGCATGCTCATTTCTAAAACAGTATTTCAGTGCGCACACTGCATAGGTACTGGCGAAATATGGGTGTATTAGGTATAGGTAAATACACCTCTGCCCAACCCTTCGGGGAAACAAGGCGTAATGTTATGTGTTGTATTTCAGCGCATCTTACGTGAAAATGTTATAACTAAGTCGATAAGTTTCGTGATTGCGCAAAAAACTCCTCAAACAAACGATACATTTAAATGTTCTGGTCAGTTTCAGCTAACCATCCGGAAAATCGCATCCCGCAACAAAACGTCCCTCTCCCAGTTTTTCAAACAACGCTAATAAACTCCACAAGGTTCAATTAACAAAAAAAACGATTGTGAACTCGCGAACGTAACAAAAAACGGATCAAAAGAACTAGGTAATCATTCGAAATTGTGAAATAAGAAAAACACGGACGTCCTTCATTTAACAGACGGACGCGACCCGGGACGGCTGGGCGAGACGAGAAAAAAAAACGAAACAAAAAATACTGGTGTCCTATTAAACAGTGAGAGATGCAGAGAATAAATTATGCTAACCCATTTGAAAAGTTAAGGGCATCGCATAAAAGGCCGGTATTAGGGCCTTCCCGGAATACCGGCGCAGTTCTCGAAGCGGCATTAGAATACCATTTTAGAATAGTTCGTGAAGTTAATTTAAGTGTTCGTGTCTCTGTTTAGAGCCGTGTGCGCATTTCATTCGGGGATCTGTCACGATCGGCGAGATTTGCAACACTTTGCGCTTGAAAACCAGCTGTCAGTTTCTACGCCAGAATTGGGAGATTCAAGTGTCTTATTATCTTCTTGCTTTGATGCCGACAAACTTCTTTGAGTTTCTTAGTTATGAGTTCCATTCGCTTTTAATCCTTTTAACTTTCTGCTGCATTGAGTCCCGTTCAATTTCAAACAATCTCTAGGAATCGGACTCATTCCTAGTTCCTACTAAGTTACTTCATCTCCATCGCTTTATACTAAAAGAACAAAAATAATTCGCTTACAAAGTGGGTCCTCTCTCAGCTTAACAGATCAGTTGCGTAATTTTAAAAGCCTCCTTTATACCAAGTTCACGCGTGAACGAACTGAATCACAATGAGATCGCTCCTCAGAAATATTCCTAAAGGTATTTTCTGATTTCCTGACTGAAAAGAGCCAAAAGCTAAGGATCCTCTCAAAAAGAGATTTAAATATAAATTCTGGACTTTATCATGTAGACGCGATAAGTATCCAAAGATTGACCACGACGGTATCTTAAGATAAATGCTACTTGATTGATCGCGCATGGTCCTACGAATACGATAATATCTCTAAAGTTCCAAAGTAAAAGAAACGGGATAAAAGTACACCATTATTATTGCAGAAAATTGGAAACAGAGATCATAATCTTGATATCCACAGCAAAATCTTAAAACAGTCCAGTTATAATTTGGACAGCTCAGTTCAGCGTATATTCGGTATCGCACGATCAATTATAATTATCGCAAGATCTCCACGCGATCGATCGCACGATATTATCGCGTGTGGGTTTATGCACTAATGAATGATATGAAGGGCAACACGATTATTGTGAAAACAAATAATCCAAAGCAAATAATCGTTAGCAGCTTTGGATTACTTTCAAAGATAGATGAACTTTGGAAGAGGTTTTATTTATTGCAGTAGCAATATTTCTACAGTTCGTTTCGTTCGGTGTCACCATCCACGGTAACCAAGAGAGATGCATTTGCGTGAATTCTGCTAATCATCTTTCCATCACAGGAATTCATGCGCAACTCAACACCTGCGAACCAATGTGGTCCATTCATAACTGAAGAGGACACGTAAGACAAATAAAATTAATAAAACTGCCAATGTGTTTAGTGCTTAAACCGTAATTCGCGTTTATGTCTGGAGACAATGGATCAAACAATAGGCTCTAATAAATGGTGACCAGGAGACCAGGAGATGTGAGGATGTGCGCGGATGCAAATGCGTGCGGTCTAGCCCCTAGGTCGGAGTACCTCGTAAATGTTCAAATGCCTATTCTTCGATGACAAAGAACTTCTCTTCACTCAGTAAGATTGGATTAGTCGACAGCTTACCAGTGCACTGTGTACCAGGGCACTATGAATTTAAACTTGATTTATTTAGCGCCTACGTGAAAGTAGGATTTACTTTTTTAGATCTTACAAGTGGCAAACGGCAATTGGTACCTACTATACGATCTATTGGTGCGATGTCTATTGACTATGACATCAGTCTACAAAATCTACATGTATTGTATAGTTAAATGCTGGATGAGTCTATAATTTTGAGTTGTCTCTATTTCCAAATAATTTCTTAGAAAACAATCATCTATTTTTTCTCCAGTTACTACTTTGAGTAAGGATAAAGCACTTAAAACCAGTTCGAATTAATTCCAGAAATTACACGAAACACTAGGAAATTCCGCCACTGAAAACTGTGCGCAAAGTTGTGCAAAAATCAGAACTCGACGAGTAGTCTCGAAATAAATGCGGTTCCATTACACACTTGCCGAGGGACCAACATGAAGCGAACTCGTTTTAATTACAGCCAGCACCGTGGACGATATCCCGGGAATATGCCTTTTATTACTAGGGGAACACAGTGGGCCAACGAAAATCATAAAGAGTACACGGAAGGAAAAATTTGCAGCGAAATATTAAGTATACGTCAACTATTCTTCAGATAGAAACAAAAAATAAATAAAACGCCTCGTAGACTCGTAGGTACAAATTTCCAACAGTTTTTCCTTCTTTTTTTTAAAGTACTGCATTGAAATTATAAGTCCTTTCCGCAGTTCGGAATAACGAAAGCATCTCTTTGGCAGCAAAGAGAAAATGCTTGGACAGCTGCAAAAATATTTCTATCGGTTGCTATGTAAACAAACTTTTTGTTTACCTTTTTGTAACTTGACGAGGTTTAAGTTATGCTTGTGTATGAATGAATGTTGTTTATTAGCCTTTTAATACGTTACATCTGGGTGGTATGTATTATGTAGATATGGATTATTTGTATGCATGTATTTTGTCACGTACAGCCTAAATGATCAAATCGGTGTACCGTTAAATTCATCTGCATATGCAATGAATAGTTACAAATCGGACACCCATTTCACAATGCGTGCATTTTAATGCGTACTTTTGATATATCAGACATTCCCAGTATCCCCTAAGTTTTGAAGATCCTTTTTCGTCGGAGTAGTTGCGTTATCAGGCCGTTATTAAAAGTTTGTTAGCTCTCAAATATGTGAAGACACTGTTGTTATACAAGATAAGCGCATTGAACAAACTTTTAACTTTACTGTAGAGACCAGGCTCGAAGCAATTTGCGGAGATGATGTGCTTTGGGAGGTTAAGCAAAAGAACAGAAAAACCACTGATATACACTGCTACAAGGATTTTTTGGCTTTCGAATGACGTTAACAAGAGGGCGCTGTTGTTAATTTGTGCAATTTTGGATGCCTTAGTTCTAAAAATCACTAAATCCATTTTCTTTGTTTTGAGATAAGATCATTTAAAGTGTAAAAAGATTTTTTTTACAAAATGGCCGTAGTATAAATAAATTTGGAAAAAAAATTAAACAATAGTTTAATGGGTAGGCTTTAATATGATGTTCTTAAAAAAAAAATTACAACGATCAGTATTAAATACTTACTTCAGTAATAATATTAAATTTGTGGAGTTAGGGATATATTTTCTTAACTAATGACCTTAATTAAGAACAAACAATAACAAAACTATAAACTTATTTTCATTTATCATTAGCATTAGCTGTTAATTTTAACACAATATTAAACCTTGCTTCTAATTAGTTTAAATTCAAAACAGTGATGATAAACGACCACCTGTCTGACCAGGATATAGTTTAAAAATGCATAGTGACTTATCACATAAATTTCTGTAATTTTTTACTTAAATTGGATGTATTTAGTGAATTTTAAATTCAGTTCAGAAGATTTAGTGATTTTAGGAATTGGAAAAAAATGACTTACTGACATTTAATAAAAAAAAAAGGATGAGAACAACTCATAGACAAAAAAAAAAATTAACTGTTAAACCCAATATCGATAAAAATGGACTTAGTGACTTTTAGAACTAAGGCATCCAAATTTTTTGTGAAATGTCACTTGAAATGTATTCAAAAAACAAGATGGCAGAATTAGGTCCGATTTTGGCCAAGCGCCTAAATTATCTTGTAGCGCTATACCTACTACTTACTGAATAATTTCTTCCCGATTCGTTATAATGTCCATTCTATACACAATCAACAATGCACGATGACACAAACACCAGGGAAGCATGAAACTCATAAGAGCTTTTATTAATATCATAATACCGAAAATCGATTAATTCGGCAATACAAATTGCGGGAGATGTCTCTCCGGGGTTGCTATGCGACCCCTACGGGCCCCACGTCCGACCCCTGTGGCACCCCTGTCCAAGCGAACATTATTTATTTGTTTATTTCTTAGAGTACTTAGAAATATCGTAACTTTATTGTATTTGTGATCGTTTTATGACAAAAGACTAGGTACTTGAGTAGGATTTGAAGCAAAATATTGTCGACTATATTAGTTATTGGTCATTAATCCGTTTCAATTTAAAATCGCTTGCACCATAAATACTTTATTACGTTTAAAGATATGATTCCGAACAACGCTTCACGAGGCAGTGCTGCCGCGTAGCTACAGTCTGGTCGATCCCCATACATTTTCTATAGGTTAATAAGAGACTAGCTTTCGCCAGCGGCTTCACCCGCGTGATATCTTGATAAATTATAGCCTATTTTTTTATTCAGTGATAATAAAGCATTCTATTGGTGAAAGAATTTTTTAAATTGGTCAAGTAATTTTTGAGTTTATTCATTAAAAACAAACAAAACATACAAAAAAAATCTAATCTTTTTATAATATTAGTTTAGATTACATTCCGAGCACGGCAGCAATGCTGCGCGTCATTGCTGGGCGGCCATTACCAATTAACGCATTATTTTTCGATAGTTTATAAATTATAATCTATTCATAGGAAACAGACAAATTGCCAACCTGCTTGCGACGTAACGCACCTTGCGCTAATATTAAATAGCCTGCCCAGCTGCTAGCAAATTGGAAATAGTGCGGTTGGGCACAGTACTAACCTAACCTAAGTTCACAATTTTACGACAGTTTTTAAACTAACGGTTGTCACAATCTTACGGTGACAAATATAATCACTAAAGTAAAGGCAATAATGAATTAATTGAAAAAGTAAATTACGAAGTCACTAAAACTTCCTATATAGTTTCAAGCAATATCTTAGTTTTTCGGAAGGTATTTAGAGAGATAAGAAGTAGTAGTAAGTATTTGGGTAGTTGAAACTGAATTGCAGAATCAGGGGGCCTACCACCAGCTCATAAAGCAGTATTATTTTAATATTACTTCAGTGAGAGAAAGAGATGGACCCATTCGTCCTGTAGAGCTTCATCTCTTTCCCACACTGAAGTAATATTAAAATAATACTGCTTTATGAGCTTGTGGTAGGCCCCCTGAGATGCTATTCACCACTATCTAGTCTGTACGTTTGCGCTTTGAATCAAGATCAAAAATGCGAATGTATCACAAACAACCAAACTGCAATTACTGATCCATCTCGCATGACATATCACATGAACGAGTATCGAAACTAGAGAGCTTCATCATCACAGGCTGGCTCTCAATTGTGACGCCGTTTAACCTCAATTGGTTAATTCACACTTTGCTTAGCGTCAATTAAATATAATTACTTGATTATAGCCGGGGTGGCTCGTCATTGTTATACTTGCTTTACACGCGGTGGCAGTTCTTTTTATTTGTTCCAGTTTATTTTCTCTCTCCGGAAGAAATCCAGAAGAGCCCAGAATTTTAGCCGTGACAAGAAAAAACGAATCGATGGGTATTCAACTCTGAAGGACACAAAAAAAAAAAACAGAGAGAGAATTGTAATATTTTGCTGGATTTGTCTCCTTCATACAAAGAGATAAATAAAGATGTGATTATTTTCTCGACCTGTGATAGTGAAATTTGTTGGAGATGACAAGACTAATTAAGAATACTATTGTGTAAATTAACAGAAGGATAAAGAAAGAGACTTTACGCATAGAGGTAAAGATCTTCTTACATCCAAAGTTGCTTTCAATAATGATAAGGATGTTACAGATGACGAAAGAGAGACAAACAATGTAAGAACTCCAGTTTCACAGGTACCAACAGATTTGAACCAGTCATCGCAAGTTGCCATTGTCTGGCACTACAAACATTTTAACTGCACTCGAGGAGAAAAGTTACTGTTCAACATTAACGGAATTTATGAGCGTGACTCAGCGGAACCAAGTTTAAGTCAACACAGTCAGCAACTTTACGAATACTTTACAAGTATTTCTTAACTTTAAAAGTGTGATGCAGGTTGAAACTATAGATGGGAAGTTGGGGCAAATAGTAATAATTCAAATTATAATATTGGTAAAGGAAAGCATGGTAGGTCTTACATGGATAAAATGACTGGGTCGATTGATATTGACAAGGAAATGGCTATAGAAAATATTAAATATCCTATGGGTTAAATATCCCGAGTTTTAAATGGAAAAAATCAAGCTTTGTTAGACACTATAGTTATTGTGTAAAGACAGACAAGCAATCAATATATTGAAGCTGAATCTAAATCACTAGCGCTGTTTTTACGTCAGTTGTTTGCGTAAAAATAGACTGTCTAGCTAATGAAAATAATCACAATAATAAAGTAAATCACAATGAAGCAGGATATAAAAAAGGAAGACCTTTTAGGTAGCCAGACGATAATAAGAATCTTTATTTATAAATATAGTACAACACACACAACATCACGCCTGTAATCTCCGAAGGGTTAGGCAGAGGTTTACCTATACAGTGTGATTCTTCATAATGTGCACATATCGAAATGAGGGAATCTATGCTTAAATTTATCGACGGAAAAAATACAACAAAAAATATATTTTTGTTATTTTTTGTACAAAAATTGTTTTTTTCTCTTTGGCGTCTTATTTATAAATTTTACAATTATTGTAAAACATGATGAAAAAAATACAGGTTTTTGCTAAAAAAAATGTTTATTTTCAATTGAGGGTAGTTTTTTTCTCAATTTTCATTTTATGTGGACGCCTAATTACTTCCAATCATTATGGAGTTTATTTCATCGCGATAGGTGATTTAGTTTAAAAGTTACATAGTTTTGTTACAATTTTTATTTTAATTCCATATTCCATAAAAAGTATAAAAAATATTTAGATTTTTTTAAATATTCTTTCTGTCGTTAAAATTAAGCATAGATTCTCTCATTTCGATATGTGCATATCATTTCACACTGTATACATAGTACAGTTCGCCATTAATGTTAAAGTCCCATGTAATAAGAGGCAAGCCTATTGCCATCAACCGGGCAAAAAATATCAAATATATAGTTCAAATCCAGTCTTATTGGAATTCAAACATTCGGCGCCTTTCAGAAACGACTGTCGACACTTAGACATAGTAGTTTCGAGAGTAATATCGAAGGATTTAGGTCTAATATAGCTTCTTTAAGATTACTCAAGACCTGTCGATGACGTTAGGGACAACTTGAAATATAGGGATTGTATAGACAAGCGGTGTTCGTTAGGAAGATTAGCGTATGAATGAAAGGGAATACTTATGGAGAGTACCTATGACTATATATATAACATTTGAAAACATGATTGTTTTATGGTTTGTTATTTATAATCAGTGATTATAATCGGAGAATGCTCTAAACTGGAAATAAATTGAGATTAAAAAGTGGATGATGGTAGCGATCAAGTTATGTATTATATTACCTAATGTGATTAATACATGGGTAAATTGGTCTTTGCAATCTTCTTCAACACAATGCCTGCCGGAGTTGCAAAGAAGTTCGAAAGGGAGATCGTGGCCCCTGGCAACATGGCAACTGAAGGAACACGAGTGGGTTTTAGTCAGTAAGAGTCTGACGCGGCCTACTAAGTTATTTGATAATTTCTCAACCAAAAAAAAAAGAATAAGTACCTAAGAACTAATTACAACGATTACTTCTCCTTCTTCCCTGACAAACAAAGTACAACATATTCGTTATTTATTTCGCTGGCTCTGTTTGCCCTTTCAGAATTCACAAAATTGCACAAAAATATGCGCCAACCATTCCCGTTATAACAAAAATAACTAATAGGTACAATGTACGTTATTTATTATTTCACGGATATATACGCGCTGGTTACGAGTAACAATAATATTTATTTATCGCTTTCCCGGAACCGGTGATAACGGTTATCAGTCAGGGCTGCCACGTGCTCGTGATTATGCTTTTATTTATTAGTTAAGTAGGTATGTTAAAACAATTTAAATAGACTATGATAGATAAGAAACTGTTTCTTCTTGGATGTTTTGCATAAACTGCTTCTTCTTTCCGTTTGCCACGGTTGTCCTAAGTAACATTACTTGCTGAGTATCTAATCTACATATACCTTTTACACTAGCTTTTTGTGTGACTTGGTAAATCACAGGCTCTTTATTTCATTTCGTAATTTTTATGATATACAATTTTTATATATATATAACTAATAAATAATTTAGCGTTCCAATAGGTAAGACCTTGAAATCTACAAAATCCTAAAATTCGAAAACATTGTCCACCTGAATAGTTAATAAGTGACTGTCAAACAATATTTTGATTTAAAAGAGTGTCCGTGGAGTTTCTTGCCCGTTCTTCTCCATAGGTACCTACTACGCTTTGGAATGGGCAACTAGCTTCGTTTTTCTGACTGACCGACTCCTTGACAATTCAAAAGTACCTGTAATTGGTTTATTTGAAATAAATGGTTTGAGTTTGAGTTCAAAGAAGTCGCGGCAGCCCTAATTGATAACGGCCACAAAACGTTCCACAGTGCCGGACAGCCCTGCGGTGATAGTATCGCAGTATAATATAATATTAAGTGAGTCGACCGCGTGACACTCGAGAACACGCCCGAGTATCAGAATATACCACGAATTTCCACTGACAGCCATCAAGTTTACAAAATGGAGTGCTAAGAAGTTAAAATACACAAACAGATTTTTGGAACAACTAACAATAAACTGCGATCACCAACAACATAATTATTTGTCAAATGCAGTGACTCACTATTTGCAACTGTTTATTGCATCACCGCCACTGGTCTATGCGAAAGCCTAAAGATATGACACACGCGATAGATACGATATGCCTTTTACTATGCAGCTAAAAACATCCTTGCGGTACCTACGGGATTCTTTTAAAAGATTCAGAAGTAGAAATCAAGTGTGTGTTGATTCTTGATTGCGGCCGAGTGACGACTGTCACGGTGGACTATGAGTATGCACTGTTTCTGCATTGTTGACCGTGTTGACACCCATCAGCACGAGAGTTGGCACTCCATTTATTCTTACTCCGTGCTCACTCACTATATTGCTGGTAGGTACGTAGATATGTGGGTATTAACGAAAATATCAACTTGCAAGCATAAAATCAAAGTGAGGCAAAAAGTTCCATTGCTGATGTGAGTTACTCGATACTGAATCGTATATTTCAATGTTTAATGAAAAGCTATCTATGGCCATTTTATCATGGAATATAATATGGGCACGTTCACGTGAATTCACGTGATCTAGATGTTCATTTTTACTTCATTATTTACGACATACGTTGTTGTAACTTACTTTTCATATCTCATCGATCATCATTACGATGATTAGGTAAAGAATTCGTTGCGTTTTGCGCTTCTGTTCTCAGAAAGATAGGTAAGTACTTACTATAATCATACTTTAAAAGTGATCAATCTTAACATATTCTTATTGATTAAGAAGACTAGTAGGTCTTCTTCCTTTTTCCGCCATTTTTAATATCTTTTTGCATGCTCATGCTGAAGTAGGAAACTCATTTCCTTTCAGTAGGCTCTAGGCACACGAAACGTCAGTCGAATACACTACCTACTAGAGACGAAGTACACCTCTGTATGCATCTGTGAGCCTAGTAGTAGATATATCTAAACACCGGCCAGACACAAGCGAAAGTCCCTCGCTACGCTATAATTCGAATACCTACCTACGCTACTGGGAGTACGGTCAGCAGATTAAGTTTGCTTTGATGTTTAAATTCTGCTTTAAAAAATATTAATTTTGATTGGTACGAGAAGCAGGATTCGTTGTAGGTACACATTAACATTTTCAATGACACTAAAGACAAACCTTTAGACGATTATGATTTGGCATTTCAAGTTAAGATGACTCAGACACCAGTTATCCTTTTAGATATTATTCACGGTACAATAGATTCCATTTTTCCAATAAGTAACAATATGGTGTAGAATGTATCGGATAAAGAAACACAACAAGCTATAGCTTGTAAATAATAATTGAATACTGTTATTCCTAAGGGCATAACAATATCTAATTCTCTTATTTTATATTGGAAACTACCAGATAAAACTATACGTCTTCTTGTAAGAATCATAAATAGGTAAGCAGAAGATATACAAATCAATAATTCTACATAGAAATTACAGTTTTATTAAAATAGTTACACTTTTCCTCGTAGAGTAGAAAATGGCGGGACGAGCTGGACAAAACGAACGACCAGTGGTCCACATTAGCACTGGATCGCAATCACTGAAAGTCATGGGGAGAGGCCTTTGCCCAGCAGTGGGATGATACAGGCTAACAGTAACTAGTGATGCTACTAACAGGAAAATCGGACAGTAATGTGTCTTTCTCATTGAGTAAATCTTAGCCGCAATTTTTTTTTTTTACATTATAATAATTTTACGGGAAACCTGTTTGAACTCGTAAATTCTCTGAAAACGTGTGAATATAATGCAATTACACTTTTTAAACGAGTGGAAATAAAAACAAGAGTTTGTGTGCAAACGTTACCGCCTCCCCGCGTAGTTTTTCAGCGCAGTGAGAGTGGAGTGGGATTATACATAATTGTGTGTTTATTTAGGGTTTCCTGCCAGACGCTGCCTGCCTACTACTGCGCGCCTATGCCGCCCTGGTACTCGCTCACGTAATTATATCTGGTGGGGCTCTCCCCTTGCCGTTTGCCGTACGGCACTTTATTATATGTATGTTGTTTGTTACGCCTTAGGTATTTCTGCTTGTCTGGATATTTCCTTGAACTACTCCACGTAATGACATTATTAACATTTTGTACAATAGTATGTTAACGTCAAAAGTTTATTCGAATGAAAGGATAACTTTCACATAAAAGATGAAAAACAGCATCACTTAACGTTTCCACGACCAATAAGAGCCATTTCCGTATACCTAGGTACTACTTACTTTAATAGTTTTATCTACCTACAGCAACGGATAAGTAATGGAAACTCACTTTAAAACAATGTAAAGAAAGGCTGAACTCAAAACTTAGGGGTCCAAGAGCGTTGCCTTGTGAAACTCCGCCCCGCATTTATTCAACGCGCTCGGCTCGGCAATTAGTGCAATTTAATTTTGAAGTTTCAACGAATTAAAACTATCACATATATACCTTGGTAACCTTATTTGTATAATTTTTGCGAATAATTCGAACGGAACGAGTGCAGTTGCAGTGCTTACTCAGAAAAATGGCTTTGTTAGTTCCTTTAGTACCAAAGTTGTTTCAGTTCAAATAGATGTAGATTTTCAAATAGATAAATCACAACTCATAAGCTTAGTTTTTCTTCGATTCAAATTAACTATAAAATGGTAAATATTTACGTAGTTTCTAGAATTTTCTTAATAAAAATGAAGACGTTCGTAACTTGTTGTTAAAAATTACAAACTAGTTTTCTTTTTTTTGTAAAATATACACTTATTGATCAATGTTTGAAACATAAATCAAACAAAACTGATAACAAATAAATTAAATATGTTAAAGTGGGAAACAACTGAAATACCCTTTACGGCCACAAATAACATCGTACAGATTTACATACATAATCAATTTTATTTATTGATTTATATTTGATAAGCAAAACAAAACAATAACCACATTAATAACCAAGCAATTCGTAGACACGTTGTATTCAATTAAGTCGATAATGGTGACAATATATTATTATTGTGTCTTACTCTTATTGAATTATATTATGAATTTTGATGTTATTTTCATTTCAGAAGTTTATACCTACAGTGTATTCTAAACTGTGAAAAATGAGTTAAACTTAAAGAAAATCAGGTGCTTTCTGACAAACCTATTAAATAAATATAGGTAATAATACTCGAAATACACTGAACTAAGTTACTTTAAACTGGAGGAAAAGCATGAGTGTGAATGTGGACGGCTGACCAATACCAAGTGTGAAAGATGATACAGCAAGAAACAGGGCGACTACTGAGATGACGAAGAATAGAGAAGTATGGAAGAAGAAGACATGCTGCACCGATCCAAAATAAATTGGCAGAAGAATGATGACGACCTTAAAGTCCAAAAGAAAGTAAATCAAATTTCGTTGCCCATATCGTCCCACCTTCAATAAAACTTTTTTCTTTACAACCTTACAAAAAATCTCTCATTACAGGAACCACATTCATCTCCCTTTCCTTATTCATCAATGTTTAACCTCCACCGTGTCCCGTACATTAACGATTTTTAATGCGCTGTGTAGCGTCGGGGCAGCTAATGAAGCAATCTGTCTGTCCCGCGTCATTATTCATTATATTGTGCTGGCTGGAGTCGGGTTTATTCCAATACAATTCTGTCTGATCGTCAGCCGGATTCTAGATAGCGGAAACGAGTTAAATTGTTTTCATTTAATGCTTTTTGAGCGGGATAAAAGTGAGATCTGCTGCAATTTTGTTGTCAGTACTGGGTTCGTAATCATATGTCAAACTATAATGTTTTACCTAAAATAGGCTGGCATTTGCAAAGAAATCCTATTGAAAACATCATTAGCAAAATGAGGAAAATCATTCATAAGTACAGAAACGTACGAACGCGGGTATCAAAGATGAGAAATAAATAAAAGGCCTTACACTAAGAATCTGATGTTTCTATTAGAGTACATTAGGAAGCTGAAGAAAATTCAAGAGTCAAGAGAGAATTTCAAGCAATAAGCATTACAAAAATCAATGATATTATAGAAGAAGCTGCGCCCATCAAATACACAAGCTCCGTTCAATATGTGTCCAAAACTTCAACTAAAAACTTAATTCAAATTCATAAGCATCGCGTTAGGATAGGACCGGGCGATAACGCGGCCTTCCAAGTCCTTCAAAAAAAATATTCAATACTTATTATTCGTGCGACAGAAAAAACCTATCGTGATGGTGGGAATAGCGAACTAGTGATGTGTGTTACTAGGTTTTAGGAATGCATCGATCTCTTGTGTTAGTTTTAACAATGGCTTTCATTTGCTGCATGAATTCAGCGTTTATAAAAATATGATGCTTTGTTACATTCTTTTGATTATGTAAATATTTAGATTCCATTAATGTATATATATGCATTTCCCTCATTAGTCAATGAGAACTGAAAGACAGGCTATTTCAAAATAGTAGGTATTAAGTATTGCCGTGGAAATGTACCTAGTTTTCAGTCCTTACAATTCAAGACCTCAATATATTCGCATCATTTTCTAATAATATCGAATATTAAAAGCCGTCATTTAAAAACGCATTGGTAGACATATAGATTTAATTATCGATAACTGTATAAAAAGTGATCTGATTTACGACGAACCAAGTTGAGAGTATGCAAAAACTGAACTTGCTACTATCATTCAACATTTTTTACATCGCCATACCTGTACGACTGGATAGCTGGTTGAATTGAAACTGGTTTCTCGAAATATGCGATCACTGATCTGGCTTTATCTACTGAATTAAAATACTAACTTTGTTAGATGAGTTTATGGATAGATTTTAAATATATGTGTTTAT
Source organism: Agrochola lychnidis (assembly GCA_963680765.1). Taxonomy (NCBI): domain Eukaryota; kingdom Metazoa; phylum Arthropoda; class Insecta; order Lepidoptera; family Noctuidae; genus Agrochola; species Agrochola lychnidis. The sequence goes on from OY796853.1 coordinate 25,627,630, forward strand.
AAAATGTGCTCTTAAATCTGCTAGAAAATCTTTGAACTGTTTTAAGTTATGAGGTAAATTTATTGTTAACAATTCGATACATTTTACTTGTTAATCAAGAAACTTAACTATTGTCTAAAGAATCTCATATTATTCATACACATCATATTCTTTCATATTTATTTTCATATTTTATTATTTATTATTTCTCTTTATTATTATTCTCAGGTTACTAAATATATCCACGTCTATTGTATTTTTTTTTTAAATCTCATATTGTATAAACAGGAAGATTTCATCAGGATATTATTTCCTATACCCTCAGTCGGGAAAGCTGTTTTATAACATGGAAAGAATTAGTAGGTAGTAAAGATACCTATAAATAAGGTATGTGGGCGACATATCGTTATCGACACATTCGACACGCGACTCCACATCCCTAATATTTTTTTGTGGGGCTTAGGGCGCTACCTGGCTCTTCGTAGGTAGGCGTTTCTGGGAACCGTCGACACTTGATAACTGCGATAAACGCGCCGCGACAACGCGCGTTCCCTATGTGAACTGTACCTTATTATGTAGGTTTATTGGTTACTGTGGTATTGTTCATTAGAAATGTTGTGATTTATGAAATGATAGAAGTTTTTTAGACATAAATGGCTCGCTGAGAACAGGAGCGCTAACGATAATTTCCTATACGAAACGAAAACAATGGTTTACTAATAGACTATTTAGAACTACACCACACTGTACAAGGTACAAACGCGGACATTTGCGGTGAACCACTTTTCATCCTTAAGCTCTTAGTAATAAGGTTGAAAAATGGTTCACCGCCAGTGTCCGCGACGGTGCCTCCGATATTTAGACCCGACAGCAACAAATAGACATCATAGGATTTAGACGAACTTAAAAACTAACAACACGCAGTTATTAAGAATCCCTAACTTCCTATAATCAGTTGTTCATGACCGGTTAACACGAAAAGGGTAACCGCTCTGTTATTTGTAGTACCTACTCCTACCCGGTAAAACCTAGATTCCGTGGCACGCGTGACTGTTAACTTTCCAGTGATTTACCTACTTCCCCATTATTCTTACGTCCTAGTAGGTCTAGTAATTAGTCTGTAAGTAATTCATCTTCCGGCGCCTCTCAATTAGTGATCTATTTATTGAAGGTAGATGTCGATTTCATGAATTAATGGTGGTTTATTTAGCAAACCCGTCTTTTTTAATTTTTTATTTATTATTGGATTTTTAAATAAATATCGCGTGGAAGTCGTGAAACACCAGAATTAATCTACTATAAAATAACAGCCACATTTTTGTAAAACTCCTTTTGTTTGGTGACGTCGCATTGCATCGCCCGCCCGCGTAATACTCGCGTTCGTTTCGAGTTCTTTCTGACTTTTTTTATTTTTGCTCGGCTCCTAAGGGTCGTAGCGTGATTTCAAGAATTGGTCCATTAAATGCATAAAGAATTTTCGAATTTTGAAATCCAATTGGTAGTTCCAGAGATTAGCGCGTTCAAACAAACAAACTCTTCAGCTTTATTATCGTATAAGTATGTAAGTAATTATAGTTATTAGTCTTTGTTTTCATGACTGACAAGGAACGGTTTGATTTAGTATGATTAAAAACGGTTTTTAAACATAAGAAGCACTTACCTATTATATCATCATTATTAACCATGGATATCTCCTAAAGTCCGATAGGTATAGGACCTAACCAAACAAACTATCTACTAGCTAGCCAGTGGAGTGTGTTGATTAAGTGCAGATCAAAGGGCCGCTCGCAGCAAGCTGTTAACTCGTCTATTGACTGACACTGGCATCGAACGTCACTCGATGTCCTACGACTACGACTGCCGATGTTGACACTCCACATATTTGACTGAAGTGCTCTCGGTCAAACTGATAAGTGAGGATTGTGAGGAATCTCTACCCAATTCCTTATCACCTGGTACTATTAATTTGGACGTAGGAATATTTTTAATACTTACTATATGTAGTAGACACGCCACGGCATTTCGTTCCTTGCCTTCAAAGACGTTAGTTAATTTACAAGTGAAAACAAAATCCTCTTTAAATTATTTCATTGTTGTCAATTTTTATAAAAAAAATAACCTGATACAAATACCATTAAGTATAAAATAATTCTCCTAATTGACTTTAACCAATTTCCTTACATTTCATTCGACGAATGGTCAGAAATTCAGAATTTTATCGACAAAATATGAAAATGTAACCATTTCCCGAATCGACACGACAGTAGGGGCAATAAAAAATTGCGTGGGTTTGCACAAAAGTTGAAAGCAGCGGGGTCGGGCTACAAGATCGATGGTGGGTGCATTTTTTATGGTAATGTACTCGCCCCGGGCCACCGCTGTTCAGCGCTGCCCATTGTACGAACTACATGCCTTTATAATACCTGCACTGAAATATGGACTCCTAGTACTCCCAGCTATGCAGCCAGCTTGTACTCTAATCAGAAATTCAGAAATTTTCGATAAAGAACTGAATCGATTTGCCATATTGCCATATCATGAAAATGACGTCATTTCCGAAAAAAAAAATGTTAAACAGCTATTTTTGATGAAAAATAGGTTATTATTATGTGCAAAAGGAACGACAAATAGTGAGGTTCTAGAATGGTACGTTCTGATATGAGTGGGGTACCGATTTCAAAAAGCCCCAACAAGCCTACAATGTAGCAAAATGTTAGAACTTGTTGAAAGGCTAGCTTGCATAAGAGAGCTGCAAGCGTTTGAGGTTACTGCAAGACCGGCTGTAATTAAAGATCTGCGTATTGCGTATTAAATAATTCGTATGATTTCAGTAACAATGATAAAGCTGAGCAATTACTAAGAATAAACCTACAGTTATATACAATACCTAAAAACATAAACTCCAATAATCCAGTAATGCTAGCCTTATGAATAGACAAATACCTACATCCAATTAAACTGATTTAAAACTGTTGAATTACAAACATGATATAATGTTAAGCAAAGCTATATTTAACCACAATACCAAGACACGAATTAAAAAACTACATTAAAACAATTGTAAAAATAAAACTCAAAATGTCTATCCACAAGTTCTAAATAAAATAAATTATTTGCAAAAAAGTCTGAGATCAATTAAGATTGTCTGTTTTTGCTTTCTTAATTACAGCAGGATATCAAATAATAATGGTACTATTATGCAATAATTCAAAAATGACCAAGTGTTCGCTGTGTGCTTAGCCATTCCCCACCTGCGGGCTTATGCCCCCATCGGCTGCACAAGCTCAAATATCAAGCATCCGATTAAGCTTGATAAAGTATCAATTAATAACGAACAGGCTACGTTTACAACGCTGTACACTAATACTTATTAAAGGAACACCTGTCTGCTAGCCTAGTGCATGGGCTTCGTGTGCACTGGGCACACGAGTATTTTTTGCTTTGGCTGAACCTGCTAAAATTCGCGTGTTTTTTTTTTTAAGTTTTCTGTTTTAGAAGTAAACTTCTCTATTCGTTCAGTCCGTCAGCCATTGTAGCTTTATTAGTTAAAAACGTTGAGTACCTTAACTAAAATCAGTTTCAATAGTTGTCCATGTCAATAATAATAATATGCATGAATATGTATGTCTCTCTCTGTTCACCAAGCATTATTTGATTCTATCGTTAGCGGTTTCGAGATGGACTGTGGAACAAATTCTGACAGTGAAGTCACAAATACTCGGTTATAAAGTAAGCGATGCACAAAGACCTGGCAATTTATCTAACGAATGCAGTGTCACGATTATCGTGACAGTAGATTAGAAGGTGTAGACTAAAGCCAGTTGTTTGTTTATACTAAAGCTAAAGGCTAAGGCTAGAGTACGCCTACGCCGTAAGCAGTAACCATAATGATTGGACGGAAAATAAGAAATAACGTAAACAATAATAACCGACTAAGTAGAACGAGAGTAATAAGTAGAACGAGTTTAATTGAAGTAATCAATTGAAAAAGTTACAGAAGTTGCCGCCTGAGAATCAACCTCAAGAATAATGAGCTAGCAAAAATGTAGTCAACTGACAACCTACTCTGTTTAAAAAGCTGTTAAAAAACCATGAATTTGAAACTATCGGTAGGTAAGTCATAATTATCAAAAACAACAATTAACTCATTGCGGCTTCGAAAGTCTCCTACGTCACAAAGGAGTATTGTGAGTTTCAGCGGAACCCCAGTCGCGAGTGACCGCAACTACAAAGTTGTAATCGTAGCCCCGCACCCATTGCCCGAGGCGACTCAGTTGCCCGCCGCATTTGCATTTACTTCACAGCACCGGAAACCAGGCTTGTTCGGACTTGTTGCTATAAAAATGTAGGCACTCTAATTAGAATAATTTCTAACTTTACCACATGAAATAATACATTGCAACATGCTTACCGAATCCATGCCTACTTGATTACTTCCCTGATATCGAACGAGTGACAGTTTGAAAAGAAAATGGCGGATTGGTTTGCAAAAAGAATGTTGACAACATTGTAACTGATATGAATAATCATCATTAACGGATAAAAACAAGGAATGTATCGGTTACGTGTCATGCAAGTATGCAACGCAAGTAGAAGAAGTTGATTAAAGGAAAACTATGATTAATAGACAGGCTGGACATGTTGTCAATACTTTGTGAAAGCCTGTCATCACACAAGACTGACTTATAAACGAGACAAACTTTTAATAAGCGACTAACACGCAAAGAATGGTGATACTAAATGTTCGTAGCACTCTGTTTAACTCATCAGGAGATCATAACTGAGATGATATATGAATTACAGATATATGAAGTTGTGAGAGAGAAAATAACGAAGGGTCCCACTCAGACTGCTATTAACCGCAACACCGGAATTGCTATTAAAAGTTTAGAAGCGCCGCAGTTGTGGACTATTTGTATGTTCCTACATCATAGGTGGAGAGTTTCACACATGTCACAATTACTCGTAAGGGAGGAGTATTCGAATGGAACTATGCCGAAGAAAATTATCTTACTTTAGGGAAGATGAAAAAAAGGTCAGCAACTTCAATATAGTTTCCGAAAAACAATAGAATTAGTGGATAGCCTCAACAAGTTTTAGGTTTCGAACTGTGTTTAGTAATTAAGTACCTGAGCGTCCGAGCTCTGCTTTGGTGAAAATAGAGAATGCTCATTTAATAGTATGGGATAGTACCTACTAATTCTATACTGCCATGATATTAGGTACTTACTAATTCCATGCTGCCAAGATCATTATTCTAATGTTAATAATGTCATGTCATTATTCATTATCTTGTTTTAAACTTTGGGCGACCGAGCTCTGCTCGGGTGAAAATACGGAGAAAACTAATTTTCCCAGATATTAGACCTAGCTAGATCGATTTTTCGCCCCCGTAAATTGCAACTTTCATCCAAATCGTTAGAGCCGATTTCGAGAACGTAAGTAGAAATATATATTGCTTGTTTAATAGTACAGGATATTATAATATAATGTATATCGAATTTCAACCAAAACTTAAAATCATGTAAGACTTGCTTACAAAGTTACAATCACATAACATCATCAGTGAAATACAAGCTAAGTCAAAAGATTATCTACACGCAACTGAAAACCTGACTATATCGTTGCGTGTATGGCCACCTTAAGACCAAAGTGTTTTCCAAGAGAATCGCAAGCGTGACTGCATTTTTACAGAACTAACCTTTTTTCAAGGGAATACTTAAACAGTGACATTTAAAGAAACCAGTCAATTACTAGTAACTAGTACGCCACGTTTCCCGTATCGGTTGCGCGTGATTCACTTAGGTTAGGTGCACTCAGTACCACTGAGTCGATTCTTTGCTATTTCCGTCCATTAGTGTAACATTGTACTTTTTGTGACTAATGCAGCTACTCATTGTTACCGATAAATTGGAAAATTTGTATTTTTGAAGCTGATTTGTTTTGGCTAAAGGAGGAAAACCACAATTTATTTATGATAAAAACGTAAAAACATCGACTGAAGCAGTATTGTGGTCTAGGTTTGGTAAAACTTTTACGCAAACATGAAGGTTTTTTGTGTTAAGTTCTTTGATAGTAATTTTAAATCAGCGTAATTCGTATCAGGAAATAAATTTTCTCTGAACCTCCCAACTGTCCCAGCTATTGATCGATCCTACGGAACGCCTAGAGGAAATCCTATACAACTATTACTCATATTCGAAGTTACGTGTATTGCCTAAGAAGGGCCATAGGTGGTCGCAGTCACGATGGCCATAAACTGAGGCTACTAGCAGAATGCCAAGCGTTCACATTCATGACGAACGTTCAAGACATTCTTACGCCAAACGCACACCAAACAGACTAAGGGCCTTAGCAGACATGATATAGCTGTCGCATCGGCAATCAGCGATTAAAACGCTCTTCACAAGCTGATACAGCAAATGAGGAAAAGCGACCAATTTAAATCGCGCAGTTTTGATTCATCAAATGCAGCGCCAAAACGCAATGCAGCATTGATGAAGTCGCAACGTCGCCGATGCTAAGAGTAGCAAGTCTGCTAAGGCCAAACAATATCTTGTAGGACTAGAGTGTTTTGTTGTGTCAACATATCGACTAGGAACGAATTGAGTGTTTACTTTGGCGAGTAAAATGAATATCGTGTGCTTTTAAGTAATTATCAGCATCCCAGAAGGCGATTAATTTTAGCATGCTGCCTGCATGCATATTAGAATTCAATGGGGCTAGAAATTACGTCGCTACACATATACATTCCTATCATCTACTTTTAGTAATATCAGATGTCTAGCGCAGAAAGGGGATCACAAACCTCGCCAAAATGCATACATAGCCCAGAGCTTATTAACTCCGCACAATTTTGAAGGGGAGACGAAAATCTCATTACAGTCTCCCCTAATGGAGAATTACTGTTTTAGGAGTAACTTACTAAGGCTTAAAGTATATCCTGATTAACCATGATCATGATGTTTACCTGAAACAGAAGAAAATTGAAAATTAATACCGCAATGTTGTGTATTACAAAAACAGCAAACTTTTTTCGAGTTGTCCAAATGTAAAAAAATCATGCAACCTGATATATTCAAATGTGTATTATGATCACGTCAAAAGTACATTTATTCCTTACTAGCGACCCGCCTCGGCTTCGCACGGGTATAAACCGGGTTATTATACATATAAACCTTCCTCTTCAATCACTCTATCTATTAAAAAAAAAAACGCATCAAAATCCGTTGCGTAGTTTTAAAGATTTAAGCATACATAGGGATATAGAGACAGAGAAAGCGACTTTGTTTTATACTATGTAGTAATAGTAGATAAGATATCGAATTGAAGGAATAAATGTACTTTTGTAAACTAGCTAGGTAAAGCTAATTTAATCAGGAATTTAGGAGAAAAGTTAGGTCCGTCTAGTTTCGCGATGCCTAAGGAGATCTTGGGAATTATATTAGCAGTGAGAATGAGAATATTGTAAATATTAAGAAATCGGCCGGATACGCCCAAACACAGCCAAAGAAACATAATACTGAGTTCACACTTAACAGTCCAATAAAACCAAGATGTCCGTATATACGTGTGTACTTCCAGCACATATAATTCCCATCGTTACTGCGGCAACAAAACCAGGACTCCATAATAGAGAGAAGCACATGTGGCGAATCGAATTACCCACACATTAGAGCTGTTTAACGTTTTATTTGTTTTTTAAGCGCGGGCGCCGGCGCGTCGCTTTGCTTTATGATCGGTAACTATGGGCACTAACTACTGCACTAGTCTGGGTATATGGGGTCCTGGTATACTGAGCTCACCTTAAATAGAATGATTGTTTGGAAAACCTTCATTTAAGTTCGGAATTGTTACTACCGAATGTCAAGTTGTTAAGTTCAGCAATCAAGAAATTTTATATTGTTTTATTTTAACCCAATTAATTGAAATAGATAGCTTGAATAACTCTGCAACTGATTCTGTATTTCCAATCAAAGCACACAAAACTACTAAAAGTATAAGTTATGTGGTATAGATCTATTTTCCTTGTTAAGCTACAGGAAAAAGCCTAAACCCTGGATAATTTTTTAAGCAATCCTACACATGGCTCTGTTTGAATTTTTTAACTCTCATTTGCAGTGACGTCATTTCCCTGCTTCGCAAAGGGCTGTCCCGCCGCGGCACGACAATTACCGAGGCGACACATCACCGCGACGCGTCTTAAGCACCGCAATCATTTCGCCAGTTTTCTTCACCACTGGCGGTAACAAGCAAGTTGTGAGCGCAAAGCGGGGTTTTCTTACATATCGTGGAGTTAAAAAGGACTTAGAGACAAACGTAATCTCGTGAAAAAGAAAAAAAAAAAACCATTTCTGACTCTAATGAATCCTCAAAGTCATCGTCAAAGTTTAGTAAGTAACATAAATATTTCGCAATGTATCAATATTTTGATTCAATGGAACTGCGGTCTGAACTGCATAATGTAACTGGTTTTCTTAATTATGTAGTATTTTTTTGGATTTCGGCTCTGTTTTTATGAAGCACAGCTTTAAAAGCACGAAAATTTAATCAGAATTCTCATCTACCGTTGCTCTTATGCCTTGCACCACCATCGTCTGGTCCCAAGGCGCTCGTCGTAGTCCCGCCACTACGCGACATTACTCATCGGTCAAGTGCGCCTCTGGGACAGAGCGGGACACCACTAGCTCTGTCCCTTTCTACACACACGATCCAAATACTACGCGTTTCTATTTGGATTGCGACGTGAAAACTACGTCTGCGAAAGCCCGAACACTTTTTAGTCTTGGAAAACTCGTCACTGATCGGATTAAACAATTTTGGTTGGAACGTGAGGTTTTACTGAAATTTATCCATGAGCTACTTGCTTTTTTACCCCAAATTGTATTTTGATTAATATCTTGTTCTCTTTAGCTTTTGGATGGCAGTAATAATAATAATTTCGAAGTTTGCTCCAAAATTCAGTAAATCTATCTTATAATATTATCTTGTTGAAATAATTATTTCCCACACAGTCTGACATGAAACATATGTAACTCATCACCTCTGTCTTAGGAGTCTCAACCATGTCCAAGGATTTTGATAAGGTAGACTATTCCTCTAATTAAACTATCGTAATTAATCCTAACGACAGTCATTACACTACAAAGATGAAGTGCATCTATTTCTACTGCTCATCTATCTGCAGCAGCTATTTGACTGAAATAGATGCAACTATGTAGGTCTTTCCGACATTTACGATCAGTATTCGTCGAACAGAATCCATTTCTACGTCATTTGGTATTTATTGGTCTAGATAACTTTATATGAGTATACAATATGGCGACTGTCTGTCATGTGGGAGTATTTCCTTGGAAGTGCAGTCTTTTCCGTCTAGTTCTGTCTAGCAAAACGTTATTTGTCAAAATATATCGCCATTACTGGCAACTGGCAACCTCCGTCAGACAATTAGTCATTTCTGTATCAGTGTTATCCACTTCTATATTCCAATATGTGTATTTTATATGCACTGATAGTCTCTCAAATAATGTTCTTTTACTATGATTATTTTGGTCAGGATGTTATACTACCATGTACTTAGAAATAAATGATATTCTTCTTCTTCTACTTCAAACACATCATTGACAATTGGCATTGGTCTAACTAAATAAGTTCCATCAGATAAATTAAAAACTTGCTAATTAAAAACCATGAGTGGGTCCAATATTATAGTTGGAATGTTTAGCAATAAACATATCATTTTCATCGTAACAGGATGCCATGTAGGTGGCAGTTAATTTCGATCTGTCTGGGTTTCTTACTTTGTCCCTAGTAGGCGTAGATCAAGTTCGTACATTTAGTATTCATATAGCTCCTCCAATGATAATCAATACAAGACCCTAAATAGGACTGTAAAGAATTCGTACCAAGACTAATCGTTTCCAAGGCTTCTTTTCATTACCTATAGAAGACAATGAACCACACATTGATAATCAAATACATCGTCGTAACAATACAGTGGGTAACACAATATCCCATGATGACGATTGCACGTCTTGTGTTCAGCCGCATTGCACCCCACAAGCAGCTATGCAAAGCTTGCTTCAATAGTTGTCCGGCTGTTAACCACTAGTTTGAATGTAGTCGTATAAGCACAATGCGATGCTGCTGCTGTCGCCGCAACTATTAGCTACCGTAGTATTACGATAATAGGCAGTGGGTTTGTACCTCTTGTACATAGTAGATACCTTTATAGTTTACCAATGTTCTTAGGCTCCTAGCTGACAAATAGAAACTATAAATTTTCCTTCTACTTAACTGGCTGCTCTCACAAATCCACAATTTTCATCAAACGGCAAGGTGGGTAATGGATTATTTTGTATGTTCGATGATCTTATTTTACTTCCATTTAAGAACAACCAATAAAAAGAAATGATACCAGTTCCCGAGCCCTTAAACTATATATGTAAACACATAAGAACAACCTCTTTATCAAGTGAACTAGTCGCTACTCTGGGACAAAGCGATTTTTGGGCGGATGGGACCGTTTCAACCCTTTCTGTGATACAAAAAGCGGTTAGGCGATAACCGAGGGATAGACACGGACAAGGGACAGAACAAAATCGATCGCATTAGCATAATACTGGCGACAATACAAGGGTAAAGTCTCCGATGACCATTCCTTGACGGAATTTCACGACAGTAATTACAACAACAGATTTTTTGCAGCATTAACGAAAAAAGAGCACTAGAAAAAGATTATCAGCTAGTATTTCCAGCAAATGACGTAAGTGTGCGAATGTGCGTCAGCGCGGATTTCGCTATGAAATCGTAATTGGATCCAGTCACCTGCCCCGTCAGCGTTACGTGGGCTATTGTCTTATTAGCGGCAAATTAATACTTGGCGCAAATATGCGGGTTGTGTGAGCATGTGTAGTATGCAGCATGGTATTAACGAATTAGTGGGAACTGATGGGGGTTACGGTGGAGAGCGAAAAAAAACTAAAGTTCTCTATAGCCGTGTAGAGTTGGTGAGGTACCGAAAGCCAGAATGAATAATACCAAGCTGAAGGCAGTAATAGCTACACTTTTTCGTCCTAACATCTAGCTACTGTATATAACAGTAAAACATATGCCGAGCGTTGCTGTTTTTTGTGGAAGCGAGAACCCTAAGTGCGCCTCCAAATGAGAATGAATGAATATAGGCCACAGCGAGGCCAAGAAAATGGGAATATTTTTCATGAGAATATGTTCATTTTACTAACAAAAAACATTACCATTTTTTGGTTAAACCTAAATTTTAGACAACGAAACACAAACTGCTTACCTAAAATTGGTATATATACCAACAGCCAGACTTTCAAGGTTTTAGAAGCCTATCCGTTGGTAACAGAGCACTAAAAATTCCGCTTTTCGTTTATCCATTAAGTTTTTATGTTCCACCATAAACTCGGCCTGGGATTAAGGTCAGAATAAGTTCGAAGTCTGCCAGCAATTAAAGGCAGTGTCTTCGGAATCCCACGTCTAACGCGTGGGCAGGTTTAGGTCCCGGTTTGTTAGAGGCGCGCCTTTTCTCGCGAACAATGGTTTTGGATCACTGATTTTAAGATAGTAATAATGAAGAATTTAACCTTCGAAGTTTTCATTACTCATTCCTTTTTACTATATGGATGCTTTCTACCAATTATCACCTTAATACCTTCAGCCACATATAAAACATTACCTCTGTGGACAAAGGATTAATAACAGTGCGGGCAATTAGAACTTTTTGTGAAGAATATTTACGATGCCAATTAAAAGTGAGCTTGCTAAGAATAATTATGATACTCGCTGTGTAAATCTTAGTCCGATGCGGTACGGTAACAAAGCAATAAATACTTGTATAATTTACTGCTACAGTCGAGAATTAGCATAGACACCTTGAGCGTGCTATAGATTTGATCCTGTTTATGTAGCGGCACGATTTTATCAGGGCAAGGACTGACTCTGAGAACGCCAAACCGCTTACCTGAGTGTAGAATAAAAGAGAAAAGACTACGAACGGGCACTACCTACCAGATAAATAAAAAAACACAGATCTCATGCGCCACATGACCTTCAAATTGCGTTCGAAATGAACTTCGGTAGTAAAGAAAGAAAACAAACATGTAGGAATATTTATTTATATTTTTCAAAATATTTTAATACATGCTTTGAAAGTACCTTAATAAGATTGCCATTTATATTGCCTTAGGAATATCGGCATGTCGCACTTTTGTTGAAAGATGGGCCACCAGCCCACTACCACAGCGATCGAAAAAACATTTCCAATGTTAAAATGAGACAGATTGAAAAGGAACAGAATCTCGATCAGATCTGAACTTCAGGAGCTAAAGATGCTAGGCCATACTAGGCCAGATACCAGGGCTACATAATGCATAAAGCAAAACATTCACTTCACACACCCCCCCCCCCCCTCCCTGGAATGAGTAATGCACATTAAATGATGACAGTGTTCTTTCCACACCTCTAACAACTCATTACTATTGCATGGACTGTTGGTTCGTTCCCAGTGCGGGTGTGACGTGACCGTTTTGTAGGATACTATTCGAACACAAAAAGTTTTCGCGTGAAATGTCGACTAGTAGCGAGACTTTACACTGAAGTGTTAATAAAATATATTAAGAGGATTCATGGAAGTAGGGTAGAATTGGATCGTGAAAATATAATCAATGAAGGTGAAGTATTTAAGGATTGTACCTGCTACGATATTTTTTTCTGAACTGTTTATGATCAGGTGTTATGATAAATATTAATAAACACCTCTTTGGACCTTTATTTTTTTAAACTGATGAGACTAAACAGAAGTAATTCAGAAAATTTCATATAACTACGAAGTTTTATGTAAAAGTTGAACAAACAAATACTTGCCTTTTTCCAACATAATTTCGATAATTTTTCTCCCAACATTTCATTGAAAGTTCTGGCTGTAAATATTTGTTGTGTAGAGATATAAAAAGACAAAGATACAATCACTTAGAGGTCGGGACGGAGTCGCCAAAGTCTAGATATCACAAAGATGGAAGGTAGAATTACTATTCATGGCAATACAGTTATTATTTTAATAATAATGCTTGCTATACAGGACCAGGTAATTGAAACCAAAAATTACAGAAAGTTTATAAAGAATTTGAATAATGACACATGTAGGAAATGCAATAGTTCTCCAGAAACGATTCAGCATATCACAGGCGCGTGCAAGTCAATAGCCCAAACAGATTACAAACACAGACACGATCAAGTAGCCAACATCATACACCAAAAATTAGCACACCAGCACAAATTTATAGATTTCGTTATACCATACTACAAATAAAATCTAGAAACTGTATTAGAGATCCCTTCAACAAAACTGTATTTTGACCGCGCCATTCTTACCGATCGAACAATCCATTTCAATAGACCAGATATTACACTTATAAACAAGATAAACAAAACTGGATATTTAATAGATATTGTTATACCAAATACACATAACTTGCAGACAGCAATAGCAGAGAAACAGCAAATAAACTGAATTAAAAGATGAAATAGCTCAGCTTTGGCATCTACAAAAAGTTACAATAGTAGGTACCAATAGTATTGTTTATGACAGGGGTAATACCAAGACAACTTTGCCAGTCCCTTAATTTACCTCCAAATACCTACCATCTGCTGCAGAAGGCAGCGATACTAAACACATGCAAACTCGTGAGAAAGTTTCTGCAATGTGAATCAGAAAGCCCACATCAAAACACAAATACGCTACCATCTTCTGTGCAATCTTCTGCACGTGACCGCATTTAATCCAACTGATAATCACTTGGCTTAGGCCAGTGTTATCAGCTCTTGCCGGCTAGCCGAGAACATAAAATAAATTTCAAAATAATAATAATAATACCAGCCTATTATTGTCCCACTGCTGGGCCAAATGAGCCTGCTCTGTGAATGAAGAGGTGCAAGAGAAGAATTGTATATCAATCAATGCTCATTGATACACAATTATAATGGGGTTGAAAAAAAACTTGATTTTAAATCACATTGATCATCAAAGCAAGAGTTTCCTATTACGTAGTATTACGTATTTACTTTTTGCTATTATAAAATAAAAATGCATGTTTGATAGTGTACTCGTATGTATATTTTACGTTATACAGAGCTAATAGATTATCTGTTACTATTATTAACCTACAATTTTAATTAGATTAAAGACTTATAATACGATTTTACTTTCTATACCGAATCACTACTAAATCATAATGAACACATTGAACACCAATATAATTTACAACTTCATTGATGTCTATATTAAGACCACTAGCATCTAACGTTTTAAAGTTTAATTCAACTGTATTTCAAGTTTCAAGTCCTGCATTCCTTGGAAGCTTGATAGCACTAGTACAAACTACAAACTTAATTATTCCGATCCGGTTTGAACCAGTTGTGTAACTTTGTACCACCATATGTATAGTTTAATGATAAACACAAGCGTACGTATGATAAGTATGCAGTATCTCCTGTATTTGATGGTGAATGTATTAAAACTATGAATATTTTTGTCATAATATCTCATTTAGAAGCAGTCTTAGATTCAGATAAGGAAAAGATTTTAATAAGACCATGTTACTTGACACCCGGAGATAAAATTTTAGATTCTTATGCAAACAGTACCGATATGGACTAAGGAGAATTAATATTCAAATAACAGAAACCACAAATTCGTTCAGCAAAACAAAAGCTGGTATTAAGCCAACAACTAGAATACAGAAGATGATTTCCATGCCGCAGAATTATTTAAATTAAACTACTTACTCTTTGCAGAATTATTACACGAACGTGATAATGGGATCTAAATAAAAAGGAAGAAAGCAGGCGCCTAAATTAATAATGAAGAACCATAAAAAAATACAATATAGGAGAATACTACTCAGACAGAATCATGTAAAGAGGGTATTAAAACGTTTGATCATAGATTCATATAGCCCGAATTGTCGACAGACTGAAACGAAAACAAGCCCAAATGAAATGCGTCGTCGTCTTTAATTTGAATGAATATGTCGTGTCCTTACTATCGCTGTGACCTATATAAGTAACGTGATTGTCCGTATAAATTATAATGTTTTGAATGAACACTATTTCATAACACATTGTTGAACAAAACAATTTGCGTAACGTGTGTACTACGTCTTCCTGTTATCATCCGGCCACTCTGTTGTTTAGATATTAAACGTGTGTATTTATATTTTTAGATAGTTCTGGTATGATGGTTGAAGAAATTTTCAATTATAATGTTAAAGATAAAAAGCCCTCAAACAATGGTATTTCTATCTATAGGAGTCCTTGTATTTATGAATATAGCAGCACTGCGCATGGTATTTAAAAGACCTTGCTTGTAAATGTTTTGAAGTTATTGAACTTCGCTCTACCCACCGTAATTAAGTATGTGCATAATTGTATGACCTAGTTTATCCGTTTCCATTTTGAAGCTTCAATATCAATATATCATAATGAAAAACAGATTTGACTCTCGACAAAACGAACATCCAACCTCCTAAATATGGCGTAGTTGCGGTCGCCTACATTGATCTAGAAAGTTCCGCCCAAAGCATTTCTTTTTGCAACAGACGTGCGTTCCCCTCGGCTCAGGGACGGCTACTGAACCGTAGACCTCAGGTGCTCCTTCTGGGTTCAACACGCATGCGCACTGCGAACCAGGTCTGCATGCAACCAACCAACAATATTTACGGTGCGCAAAACTCCTGCTACAGAGAACCGAACTTTAGCTTCGTAGACATAAGGCATCGATTTCATTTCGTGAAAACTACGTTTCCTGACTTCTTTATAACCCTTCGTAGATGTTATGCAAAACTGCGGCCACCTATTCGGAACGTTGTGATCAGGTGATGGAAACAACGTGATAAGCATCTCGGATTGTAGGTTCTATTTGAACGAGGAGGAATACTAAGCCTTTTTGTCGGAAAGCATTTGTTGAAAGCTGGCTATCAACTGGGGATATACGTGAAACATTTTCAAAAGAAAGACGAGATTTTTTCTCGTTTAGGAATTAATATATTTTGTGAATATCTAGATAGCGATGAATTCTGGGCCATATTTGGTCGTGACTTAGCGGAAACGTGGGACAGTGTCAAACTAAGTGGGAAATGGGTCATAACCACAGGCTGATGTCATAGCGACATTCGATACGCCGCGGTCGTCTGGGTACATTCGCCGTAGGAGACCGAATGTAAATATAACAAGAACGTGAATGAAACCGACCTTCGCTAATTCAAATGAGTGGCAACTCCAATCCTTGGGAGTTTCTGAAATTGTATTAAGTCTAAATTGTCAATGGTTTCTGTGAGTATAAATAAAAGATGTAGATTTGTAAGTGTCCAGGCGTAGACACTGTAGACAGATATTGCGCCGTTTTTATACATCCTTTTTCGTAACAAGGTTTCCAGTTTTATTAGCATTAAACTGTATTAAAGGATATAAAGGAGAAAGACTATCGCCGAAAGTATTTCTACATAGATCCTTTCGCTCCTAATGATTTCGAAACGTGTAGATTTTATACTGCTTGATTTTGAAAACTTAACTAAAGCTCAATTTTATGAATTAATCTCAATAGAGACAGAGCTTACGCCTCGTAGCCTCGTAAATTCTCCAAAATTAATTTCAGTCAACACTATCTTTTCTCTGCGACGCAATTACGTCTAAAAGCAACCCAAAAAGAGGGTAGTCAGATACCAGGGATGCATAAAGCCCAGCCTCTACAAACATAAAGGGGAGAAAATTGATTAAGGAATAGCTTCTCTGTTTACATTTTAATATTACACACATATGTATATAGCAATCCAATAAGGTGGGTAGTTTCAAAGAACCCTTACAGATTCGCGTTTACTTAGCCAGAGATAGGCGATATTAAATGCAGAGTAGGTTACGTATGCGTGTGCGTGATCCACGCTTTTTATTTTGGTTGAATTTTAAATGCCAGAGGCATATAACCAGAGGTATAATTATAACCCAGCTGTGTATAGAATTCAATTCATGTCATTATTATGAGTTGATCTAGAATACCGTTTATATATTTACGATTTACAGTGACAATATTGTAGCCGAGGCGCTTGTGGCTAAGTAACAACAGCTGCACGGGTCGATCGATCAGGTTAAGCTACGCTTGCCGCACTTAGTCTGTGGATGGGTGACCATCTTTTCTTACCAAGACCCCTCCGTGCCTCGGAAAGCACGTACAGCCGTTGGTCCCGGCTGTCATTCGTAGATCTTTGACAGTCGTTAC
Source organism: Agrochola lychnidis (assembly GCA_963680765.1). Classification (NCBI taxonomy): domain Eukaryota; kingdom Metazoa; phylum Arthropoda; class Insecta; order Lepidoptera; family Noctuidae; genus Agrochola; species Agrochola lychnidis. Next base: position 25,644,902 of record OY796853.1, read on the forward strand.
GGGTAGTTAGAAGCCCGAAAAGTCTCACAACCAGTCTTACCAAGCGGTATCGTGTTACCTAGTAACTAGGTTGTGGAGGTCAGATAGGCAGTCGCTCCATGTAAAATACTGGTATTCAGCTGCATCCGGTTAGACTGGAAGCCGACCCCAACATAGTTGGGAAAAGACTAGGCAGATGATGAGTGACAATATCGTGGCCAACACACATAAAGCAAGTTTTGTGATATGAATGCTCGCTTTTTTCCGCTTTTCGAGAAGAGGCCTTTTCTATGCACTTTACCTAAGCTCCACATGACATCCACCACCCCCACTGGGCCCGTGTGGTAGATAACGGTCATATATTCTGATTGTGATTATACCTTAGCTAGCTGTTTATTTATCATTGGATGGACATCAAATAACTATAGAAAGAAAAAGATTCACAATGAGTGCTGATGAAACCTACACATATTTGTATAAAGTATGAACTGTCTGCGTCCTGTCTCGATCGAATGTTATCATAACACTAGAATGGAAAATATCTTCGTTCCTTATTAGATTCTCCGATGGAATTATTGCGCAGTTTCAAAGTTGTTTATAATTTCTCATTAAGGAAACTTTGTAAGCATTTGTGGAAATATTGCTTTTAATAATATGCATAGTATTAATTCTGAACATCCTGTTTGGGTTCAAGGGTTTATAGTTATGGCTAGCGACATAGGTCAATGGTCGCAAGCTGCGCATTGAAAAGATTTGGAACGAAAGGCTGAGAATACAGACTGGTGAATAAAAGAGGTTTACTTATGGAAGTTAAAGAATATTATAGTAGAAAAGACTCCTGGAGAATATATAAAATCTTGTTATAAAAAGCGTTGACGATAATAAGGACTGGGGTCTAATTGAAGTAACTGTTCAGGATAATATCTTATCTTTTGTTGAAATTCATTGTGTATAGCATTCATTTGTCAGTAAATCGGGTACCATTTCGTAAATTAAACCAAACCATGATTTACGTTGAAGATCCCAATTCTGAACATTGTTTCGAGAGGAAGTTGGAACTGTTTGACTTTCTCGCTGCTTCCGATTGTTTTTCTTACAACTTAACTTGGAGGAAACCTTAAGTATCAATTGTTTATGTTAACAGAGCTTTGAATCTGGGTGTACGAGAAACAGTATTTACAGCGAAGTTACAATATCGCACAGTTCTACAAACTATACGTACAAGTAAGTAAGTACAGCTTGGCAGAAAAGAGTCTGGAAAAAATGAGGGCACCATTATCGCGACTTCGAATGGGAAATGAGTAAAAGAATTATACAAATTGTTAAAAACGGTGCTTATGGGTAACTCTAATCAAAACCTACTAGCACTTGTCGGCAAAGTAGTGCTATCATCGTAGGTCTGCATTATGTAAAATATTTAGTTCCAAATGTCACCACGTCAGACTCTTTTATTTCGACCAGTACCTACCGTCCGTTTAGAAGTTTCAAGTGTGGATGATCGAAAGATAAAGGGAAATAAAAGAACAAGATGCAGATAGAAGATGAGAACCAATAACGTAACATTAAGGAGAGGACATAAAATAGTTTAAATCGATTTGGCATTTCCTATTTTCACTTCACATTACGATAATAAAGACCTACAGTTGAACCTCTATCAGATTTTTTAACACGTAGAATTTTATAATTCGATTTTCGGTCATGCATTCTGAGATTCTAACAGTTATTAAGCTCTTGGAACATTTTATGAGCCTGGAGAATCTTTATCCTCCAGACTCATAAAATGTGAGCACTTGAAGTAAGAATGTGTAATGTGTTGTATAATACAACGATTTTCACAAAACCATAAGCTTTAGAAGATGAAACTACAACACCAGAGAAGTCATCAGTTATCCCAAAAATAGAACCCGTTCTCCAAGTTACCTGTTACATAAAGGATAAACGACTATTTCCCTCACAATTTCGGATCGTGAACTTTCAGAAACAGTTTGTGAATCAAAAAATTTGTATCGGCAAGGAGGAGCCACGTCTGTGAGTAAAACTTGAGAGGTTCACACCAACTTTGTTTTGCTCGTAACAGTTGTAACTTTGTTGGAGGCAGATACTTCGTTTGAGACTTATTATATCTTTGTAGCTACAAAGTACAAATACAAAAGAATATGGAGAAGGTTGAATTATGTAGTAACATACGAAATTACAGATATGGACATGGAGTTTTCAAAGTAATCTATAGTGCTTTTGTCACGCTTCTCCTCCTCTGCTAAACACTAGGAAGGTATAACAGAAAGGTGGTTTTGGGCGTGTGTAATCATGACCACAGATCACTATGAAGTTCTGACGTTCATAAGGCAACGTGTACAATCTAAGAAAATTTTGGTTCCAATATGAAAAACTCCATCATCAACCACCACGATTCACTATCCACCACCATATTAACACACCGAGACTCCTCCGCCTCGGAAAGTACGTTAAGCCGTTGGTCCCGGCAGTCATTCGTGGTTCTTTGAGTCGTTACGGGTCGTCAGAAACCCAAAAGTCTGACAACCAGTCTTACCAAGGGGTAACGTATTACAAAGTATTATAAGCGGTCGCTCCATGTAAAATGCTGGGATTCAGCTGCATCCGGTTAGACTGGAAACCGACCCCAACATAGTTGGGAAAAAGCTTGATAAATTGATTGATTGAATATGGAAAACTCAAAACTTGTTCAATGTATACAAAATATACACGACTTGTTTGACACGAATTCCGTGCTACGTTATTCCAAGCTGGGATTGGGACTGCAAGTAGATACGATATTTCTTTAATCAGTTGTTCGCCAGTAAGCCTTCTGATTGTACCTTTTTATTTATCAACGCAGCCCTACTATTTTTAGTTTGCCGTTTAATTAAAAAAGCTGTCAAGCGTGAATTGCACTCTCGCATACGCTCCGGCATCGGTCGCGAACGGTTGTGTGCTTGCGCTCTCCCGTTCTTGACTCATTGCTCTGAGTCATATATTCGTTGCATTACGTAACGATTTTCGTAGTCACTCGACTACACTCGATCTCCGATCGTTTATCGATCGGGCATAGATCCACAAAAAGGCCTTTTTCAAGGCTATCTTATTTCTTTAACAAGAGATTTTCGTCTGTAAATTCACCAGGCCCCTTCCGGGCAAAACCACAGTTTCGTGGTCACTCGGTGGATACCATACGGTGCCAACGAAGCCGAGTGGGGTGTTGACCCAACACACCCGCCGATCCCCTTCAGGGTAAGGCAGTGAATTGGCCGGGTCCCAGTGTTTGGCCTTGGGGGATCTCCTAGTCAACACGTGGTGACAGTTTTGCTTCCACAGCAACTCACCTAGCGTGGTCGGGTATCTTCATACCCTTCACACTAGACTGGTTAGGACCCCGTTGCACATTAAGATAGGCAACGGGCCAAATCAAGCTTAGGGCTCACCGATAGGCACTCATCCTCCCTGTCTTACCCGACAGGGAGGGATTGTACACATCCCCGGCATTCCCACCGGGGAGACAGGCATAGTTAGGCCATTCCCCCCCCCCCCCCCGCCATTATGGCCACCAAAAAGGTAGATCTCGAGCTTCTCTCGAAGAAATTAACCCTATTTCTCGAGTATATACTCGAATCGGAGCCCTCCCTCCGAGGTAAATACAAGGAGGAGCTCTCCTGCCTCTTGAGCATCTCAAGGGGCGAAAACCCCGACCAAGATGTCAGCGTCGCTACGTTCAGCGACGCTCTTGATACCCCTCCGACTGTAGAGTCGCCCAGACCCCCCTCCCCCTCCCCCTCGTCGGAGTCAATGGACACCGACGCCCCCGCTGCTTCTTCAAAGCAACCCTCCTACCCTTCTGGCTCGGAGGAGGAAGACGAGCCAAAGTCCGCTGCTTCCTCTACCTCTTCCTCCCCCTCCGACGACGGCTTCATAGCCGTCCAAGGAAAGGGAAGAAAGAGGAAGAATAGGAAGCAGACCTCTGCGCAGGCCAGTAAGGTCGCCGCAATAGAGGACTCTGACTCCTCTTCATCCACCGTCACCATCAAACCAGCTGTGGTTAAACAGCGTGCTACCGTCGCGACTTGCGCTACCGTAGCTTCCCCCTCCCCCTCCACCGCCCCACCGATCTCGTTTACGTCCTCCGCGAAGGCCCCCCCCGCGCCCCTCGCCCCCCGAACCGCGTCATCCTCCGCAAAGGATGCCCCCGCGCCCTCTGCCTCCCCGTCCGCATCATCCACCGCGATGGATTGCTCCGCGCCCATTAGTTCCGGCCCTAAGAAGGTCGCGCCTCCACCTCCTGTCTTCATACAAGACAAGGAGAAGTGGACGGCTGTATCCAAGTGGTGTATGGAGATGAAAATCTCCTACACAAATGCCCGATCTACCCAACAGGGTATTAAGGTTCTAGTCCCTACGTCGAAAGACTACAGGGACCTTACCAGAGTTCTGAGAGAGAGAGGTGTGTCATTCCACACCTACTCCCTCCCAGAAGATAGGCAGATCCGTGTGGTGATCAAAAAGATCCCCAAGGAAATCTCTCCCGCCGAAATTTTAGCCGACCTTCAGTCGCAAAAAATCCCTGTAGACGAGGTGCACCGCATGCATCGTTCGCGCGGCAGGGAAGCATACGACATGGTATTAGTCGTGTGCTCCCCCACCGAGGGGCATCACCCCATATTCAACATTAAGACCTTGTGCAACCTCATGGGCTTCTCGATCGAGAAGCCCTGGAAGAACAGCGCGATCGGACAGTGTCACCGCTGTCAATTGTATGGCCATTCTCAAAAGAATTGCCATGCAAAACCCAGGTGCGTAAAGTGCCTGGGTGACCACGGCACCGCTGACTGCTCGCGTCCCAAAGACCGTAGCCAGTGCAACAGCCCGCCTAGTTGCGTGTTGTGCGGCCTCGAGGGCCACACAGCCAACTACCGCGGCTGCTCTAAAGCCCCTAAGGCTACATCCAATAAGCTGACCAAACGGCTAGACGTGAGGCAGCAAAAACAGAGGGACTTCCATCCCCTCCCCTCCTCCCAGATTCCTGAGCGGCTAAGCCCTCAGAGGCCTAGTCCATGGACTATGCTCAATCACCAGCAGGCTTTCCCAGCCCTGGGTATTCCGCGCCCCCCCCCCCCTCATACCCCTCTCTATACAATGATGGACCCGCGAGTCCATCACCTCCCCCCTCCCCCCGGCTTCCGCGGCCCCTCTTTCGCGCCCTCCGCGCCCCCCGCGAAACCCGCCACCGCTCTAAAACCCCCGCGCCCCGCTCCCACTCCCGTGGCCCCAATTAAACCCGTGGACGATCGTTTCGACGTAATCAGTACCGCGTTCGAACTTTTCTGTTCCCCCAGGGCTACACAGATGGCCCTGGACATCTCTACAGCCCAGAAATCGGGTAGCCTAGCGGCAATCCGTAACGTCTTCAATGCGTATCCCGAGATCACGCAAGCCCTCACCTCTTTCTCTACCCCCCATCATGTCTAACACCACTCAGGCTAGGTTTAAACCCCGATCCCTCAAGCTTGGCACCTTCAATGCCAATGGCTTAAATCAACAAAAAGATGAAATCGCGGACTTCCTCCGCGTTCATCAACTAGATATCCTCCTCATCCAGGAAACTTTTCTAAAGCCCCACAGAGGCAATCCCTCCTTAGCTAACTATCGTATCGTTCGGAACGATAGAACGCGTTGTCATGGGGGCGGCACCCTCATTTATTACAAAAAGGATCTGTACTGCATCCCAATGGATCCTCCCCCCCTCTCACGATTAGAAGTATCAGCATGCCATCTGGGCATGACCGGTCACGCACCGATCACTATAGTGTCGGTCTATATCCCTCCCATTACTACCATCGCTTCGGAAAATTTCCAAAATCTCTCGGACGATATCCAACTGTTGTTAAACATGAGTGACTCCGTCATCTTGGCGGGGGATCTCAATGCGAAACATCCCTCTTGGAATAGCTCCACCACCAACACCAGAGGTCGGCACTTGTTCGACCTCTCCTCCTCCCTAAACTTCGACATCATCGCTCCGATGAGTCCCACTCACTATCCCCATGCCATCAGTCATACCCCTGACGTACTCGACGTAACGCTCCTTAAGAACGTTAATCTAAGACTAGATTCAATAGAAACGGTGTACGAGCTTACCTCTGACCACCGACCGGTAATCATCAAACTCACCTCCCGCACAGGTCCCTCCGACCCTGACCAACCCCTCCCCACTAAAAAGGTGACGGACTGGAGGAAAGTAAGCACTCAGCTGAAATCCAACACATCCCCCTTACTAGACTCGATCCCCGACAATTTCGACTCAGTCGCTGACACGACTGCCGCGATCGACTCACTCACGGAGCACGTACAGACCGTCCTGAGCGAATGCTCCAGGGAGGTTCCAGCAACAGAACCCTGTTACTTGAATCTCCCCGACGATGTGCGTGCCCTGATGACTGAGAAGAGCGCGGCTACTCGAGCCTACAGCGTCTTCCCCTGTGCCGCCAACAAAGCCCATATGCGCTACTATCAGAGATCTGTTAGGACACGTATAGCGGAGCTGCGTGAAGCGGGATGGGATAAGATGGTGAGCGAACTAGAGCCCTCTCATCTAGCCTTCTGGGAACTCCAGAGGAAACTCAGGTCCCCCCAGTCGGCCCCCGTTCCCCCGTTAGTCCGCCCCGATAAAACCATTGCCTTCGACGACATCGACAAAGCCGAGTGCCTAGCCGACAGTCTAGAAGCTCAATGCTCTCCCAGCACCCTACCAGTAGACAAAGCTCACCTCGACGAGGTCGACGCCGAAGTCGAACGTAGAGCCTCCCTTCCTCCCGTTGAAGACCCTGATTTTCCCCTGCCCCCCATCGAACCAGATGAGGTGCACGAGATAATCAAAGGTCTGCATACGCGCAAAGCCCCCGGTTCAGACGGACTCACCAATAGGGTGGTCCAGCTCTTCCCAGCCCACTTGATCATGCTACTGACCACCATCTTCAATGGTGCTCTAAGCAATAACATCTTTCCCCAGACGTGGAAAGAGGCCACGGTCATAGGTATCCCAAAGCCCGGCAAGCCTAAAAACGAGCCCTCTAGTTACCGCCCAATCAGTCTGCTCAAAGTTCTCGGTAAAATCTACGAGAGGCTTATTTATAAGCGTCTCAGAGACTACGCCGAGACTAAGGGCCTCATACCCGACGAGCAGTTCGGCTTCAGAACTCAGCACTCTAGCGTGCATCAGGTCCACCGCATAGTCGAGCTGGTCAAAGGTGGTCTCACCCGCGGCTATCCGACATGCGCAGTCTTCTTCGACATAGCGAAAGCTTTCGACAAAGTCTGGCACAACGGCTTAGTATACAAGCTATACAAACTCGGAGTGCCGGATCGTCTCGTACTCATCATACGAGACTACTTGTCGAATCGCACCTTCCGCTACCGTATCGAAGGTGCCCTATCCTCCCCTCGCCCCATAAGGGCAGGAGTCCCTCAGGGCTCAGTGATAGCCCCCCTCGCGTTCACGCTGTTCACCAGCGACATCCCCAGACACAGAGGGACGCAGCTCGCTCTGTTCGCAGACGACACTGCGATCACCTGCAAAGGCAACACCCCTTCGTCTCTCCTAAATCTACAACGGGCAGTCAATAACCTTGGCGCCTGGTTTAGACGGTGGAGGATCGAAGTTAATCCCGACAAAAGTCAAGCGGTTTCATTCTCGAAACCGAGATCTAGACCCCCCCCTCCCCCCCGAACGATCACCCTGTTCGGCAAGCCGATCCCTTGGGAGAAGCGAGCCAAGTACCTAGGTGTGATCTTAGACCACCGTCTCTCCTTTTCAGAGCACATAAAGACGGTTCGTTCGCGAGCCGCTTTCGCTCTAGGTAGGCTTCACTGTATCCTAAATTCACGCAGCAAATTGTCACTAAAGTGCAAATTGCGTATCTACACAGCGTGTGTCCGTCCCATAATGACCTATGCGGGAGCAGTCTTCGCCCACGCCAAACCCCGTCACATCCATAGGATGCAGTCCCTCCAAAACAGATTCCTTCACAAGGCCACGGGAGCCCCGTGGTACGTCAGAAACGAGATCCTCCATCTCGACTGTAAGATCCCTACGATCCACCAGTTCCTCAAACGCATGGCAAAGCGCCACTTTGAGTCCGCTCCTCGACATCGGAACCCTCTGATAGTCGAGGCAGCCAATTATGTCCCGTCCCAAATCAGTCAGATCCGCCGTCCGAGGCATGTACTTTCCGACCCAGATGACCCCATTACACTCCTCCAGGAGCAGAATAGGGCCACCAGTACAGTGCACAAACACAGACGCCTCCCGTCATTCCGACCTCGCCGCCGAGGTCCTTTACGTACGCGATCTACTCCCCGAGTAAACGAATCCCCCCCCCGACCCTTGCTCGATAACGAGGTGCCAGCAGTTGTTGCAGCTGAGCACGTAGCTTTAAATACCCCGAATAATAATCATGATATAAATACAAATTTGATCCAGCCTGTCCCCTCTTGCTGTCCTCCCGTCAGCGATGCCCTAAGCCGAGGTCCGTACCCCACAGGGGGTGCCCTTAGCGAGCATTCGCTTAATTTTAATTTAGAATAGTTGAAAAAGCTCCTGGCTGGAGGCTCTAAGTGTAGAAGCTTATGGCACCCACAGGAAAGTCCGGTTAAGCAGCCACGACCTTAGTGGTCAAAACTGCGAGAAGCCATTCAAAAAAAAAAAAAAAAAAAAAAAAATTGCACTCTCGCACTCTCGTAATACGGATTTCACATCGACAGCAATTTGTTTGAGGTCGTATTTTGTTACATGGTATTATGTAACTATTAATTACTTTTATTGATTTGACCACAGAACATAGTATTCGTTGGTAGATTTGACCATTATAAATGTTGATGATATAGGTACGTTACGTACTTGTGTTACAAATAGATACAATTTACTAGAAGTTTGTTTTATTGGGTAAGTTGGCATGCGAAATTGTATTAAACTATGTATTAGAATAATTTATTCACTTAAAGAGAGCTATTATCTCTTCTGTGCCTATAGTGGCGTTAGTGATATCAATATGCTAAGTAATTTCAGTAAAACTTCCCGTTCCAATTTCTTCGTGTATTTGCATATTTAAGTCAAAATCTGTAGTTTCAACAGCTTTTCCGTCGTCTTCGTCACTTTTTGTCTTCAGTTTTGTCAAAGCCATCGTTTTAGCTTAGGTCTTAGGGCATGGGATGCGGTGAATGTACAAGTATCTCCCAGGCCCCCGACTCATGGTTTTGCCTAGTACAAACAGTGGGGTTTTAGTCGGTAGGAGACAGACATAACCCTCGGTTCTCCCAAGACGGAGGGTATCCATGAGGAATTCCCACGGAAAAAAGGGGCTTATTCGCATAAGCGTCACTTTCAACAGCCCGTTGAAAAAAATCTTAAGAACAGAACATCTTGAAGTTAAAGTTAAGCACCGTTCAAGAATCCGGTGTTTATATTCCAATTCATTTGTGGCTGGTGTAGTATCTTCTTCCATACCTATATTTATTTCAGCCATCTCTCAGTTTACTGTATTTCTATAGCCATGGCATCTTTCACACAATCTTCTTCCTTTATAGCCCTCCTAATTCATACTCAACACTTTTTCCACGACAAGTTTGATTTCTCGGACCCATATCCCAGACACTTAGCTGCCAATTTTTACGAAACTTCGAAACCTCAAGTGCTATACGATGTCTCTAGTAGGGCTTCCAATCTCGTTATTCCGAGATTCCGCATGATCTCATCAGTCCCGCTTACTGCGGGATCCCGCGGGATTTAATATTATTACGGGCACAGTCTTTCAACATACTGACGCTGCGCGCGCCGCGGCAATGCATCCGTATGCAACGCAGCCGAGCCGACAGTTTTCTGCAGTTACTGCAGGCGCAAAAATGGTCGATTCGGCTGCCATATTGTTTACTTTGCTTTTTCCAATAAATATTTTTAAACTTTAAGCATGCTATGTTTTACTATATCGAAAAATACGGGATCCCGCGTCATTGAATTTTTTTTTATCTCGTCTATACCGAGATCCTGCAAGGGTATGCGGGATTGGAAACCCTAGCCTCTAGTATACGTATTTATTAAAGGACATTGTTCTATGATCGAGTTTATAGCCTAATGTTTAGTAAGCTCTCCGAGGTTGGTGACGTCATCACTCCTATTCGGACTGTGACCGCATCGCTATCACTGGCGCATATCTATCATAGTGGATGTACATGGTAAAGCAATTTTATGTATAGGTACATAATGTGTGTGATAGAAACACAAATGAATTGTTTTTTATTTAAATATCAAACAGATTTATGGGATAGACTTAAAAAAAAAAAAGAGATAAAGCTACACATTCATGTTACGAAGGTGATTCGTACAGTCAGCAAAATATTCGAATTCGATTCGAGTTATTTTTAAACATAATAATTTCGAACCCAATATTTAATACAAATATTATGTGGTTCCGTTTTACCTTTTAGGGTACGGAACCCTATAAACGGTGCAGATGTAAAATTAAAATACTCGTAACACAAACTCTTACTATAACTTACATGAAATGCTAAAAGTAGTGTATCAAATGATTTCGTGCCAATTTAAATTATTTGTAAAAGCAACAGTGTTATGTTAATCGATTTATGTTGCTAACCGTACTTAATGGAATCAGTTTGTACGGCTATTTCGCTCACATTTTGGTTTCCTAAAACCTACAGACGATTTTTTTAAGCTATTGCATAGCTTTTATCGCGAGCTTTGAGCGCGGCGACCGAATCAAGACATTCCGTAACGTAACGAAAATAAAACCTAACACCCCCCACTCCGCCTACCATGTAATGACGGTTCCCATGACAACGTGATGTTGTCATGGGAAAGTAATTTTTGTTTTATGTCATCACGTCATCATCCCAAGTGTAGCGTTGACAAATAGGAAGTATGGAGGTTACAAATGCTATGCAATTAAGCTTTACTGCGGCAATCCCCGAGTGCCACACGTTTTTTTTTTAAATGTAGGTATCTATCTACCTAGGGTCTTATTAAATACATTCTAAATCCCGTAAGTGGCAAGTGTGTCGTGTCTAACTTTTTGCGACGAGAATACATATTTAATGAGAATGATTTTGGGTTCCGAAAATGTAATCGAAACGGAATCCTCTACTTTCAAGGCAGAAATAGGTCTAAAACTTTCAGCCTCAAGCTGGGAAAGCTTTCTGCGTACTTGACATCACTGCAAAACATAAATAAGTACGTATAGTACGCGAGCGTTAGTAGTCCAGTCCAAACACAAAAAAAAAGTTGTTAAGTCAGGCACAATTCGCATACTTAGAGCATTGGTACAGGTGTTAAATACACTATTACAAATAAAATATCAAATATGAAAAAAAAAAACAAGGTGAAAGGTTAAAAATTTAGGTTTTTCACATATTTGTCTTAAACGGTAAGTGTTATCGTAAAAATAGGTCAGACAAGAGTTGTAGATCGTGCAATTGTCTACAAAAATTGTTCAGATCCTTTTTTACCTACGAATCACCATTCCCGAGATATCGCGATCGCGATGATAAACTTGCAAACAGTCGTATTCTGCAAAATATGTACACACGGCTACACATCAAGCTATGCAATTCCAGTATAAGCTGACCTCGCATTGTACGGAAATCTTATACAATGCGAGATCAGCATAAACTGGAAATGTATAGCTTGATGTGTAGCCGTGTGTACACATTTCCGCATCCACCTATGTAGTGTACTTGGCGCATTTATTTTTTACGTTTTTTCCCCAGTAGGCATACTCCACGATCTATTGTAATCAAGGAAGTTTGATCAGATAGTAGTATTTCTATTGACTGTTTTTTTTAAACTTTTGGTAATGATCAAAGTAGAATGAATTATTGTTGTTTTTTTTATTCACATTAACCAGTTATAGGTACTTTTGAATTGTCAAGGGATCGGTCAGTCGGAAAGATGAAGCTAGTGGCCCATTCCAAAGCGTAGTAGGTTCCTATGGAGAAGAACGGGCAAGAAACTCCACGGACACTCTTTTAAACCAAAATATTGGTTACATCATTCATCTTGAAATTATGAAATTATACATGTGAGGACAATGTAGAAAGAAAAAGCGTTCGTAATAAAAAGATAAAAACAATTCAAAAATTAAAACAAGATTCTGATGCTGGTCTGTTTATTATAATATTTATAATAGATACGCGGCAGTTTATGGCATTAACTGCCGCGTATCTACTGTTCCCTTGTTATCGTCTGCACATATCCAACTTAGGGCATTATGCCTACTATGGCGAACGAACACATTTCATTTTAAACTATGGTGATAGTGAAGTGCCTATTGTGCCTAACGCTAAGCAACCTCTGTGAGGTCAGAGGACAGATGACGTCAACACTTTAGTGGTCTATGCATAGAGACCACATTGTTATCAACAGTGCATATCTATCAGCAGGGTTGGCACGATTAAATCATTTTGATTTAAATCAAATGTTTTTTTCAATAAAAATCAATAATTTAATCAAATGTGATTAATTTTACTTTCTTTCACAGAAATCAACATAAAAAACAGATTTAGAAATTATAATTAGGTATGTTAAAGACTAGGGTCTTTTGCATCAGAAAAATCATTAACATTATTATAATGCTTGAATAAAAAAACTAGTTTTCCAGCTTTTTCAATTCCAAGTCGGTTTCTTAATTTACTATGGTAATTGCATGCGAAGTTTAGAAAACACTGCGGATTCGCCTTTTCTCTAACACCCAAGAGCGCATTCCATTTTACGCAGAAATATAGTTACTGTATGATAAAATGAAAAAAATCAAGAAAATCGTGAATATTTAGGTTTTTTTCTTTTAATTCGTGATTTTTCCAACCCTGTCTATCAGTACAGTATCTACCTACTGCATTATTGTATGTTGTGAAAAGCCATAAATGAAGTGTAGGTGGAGCGGTGAACCTGTACATACCTATTGCCATTTATTGCTTTTTTACAGTTTTGATAGCAAGATGACTTGATACAACTTTTTGGTTGCATATTTATACCAACATCCCCGTTTTCTCTCAAGTCAGCATGAGCAATACTATAATCTTGCCTCATTCATGGTGGAAAGATTAGCCATCAACGGGGTTTGACTGACTGCTAAAAGCTCCCGCAGACAGGCACGACGCGACGCGACTCTAGTAGAACAATTTCTATCAAAACTTTATGGATATTAAACTGCTAGAGTCGCGTCACATCTGTCTGTGGGAGCCTTTAATGAGCATATTTTTGGGGACAAAACAGTCCCCAAAAAGCCGACCCTTTACAACTTGTTAGAATTTTTGCAAGGAACAAAGTGTTCATCATGCCAGACACTCTCTAAGGATATCTGACGTCACCACTCTAACGCACATTGCACACCGACCTCCCTGTTATCACCAGTGCATATCTATCAGTTACATCACTAAGTTGCCAACAAACTGCTAGTACTATGCCTAACACTTAGCTTTCTCTGTGAAGACAAGGGACACAAGAAGCTTGATGTGTCGAAGCTATATTGTTGTGTATCAGCTGATCTCGCATTGTATAGACTTTCCGCTTATAGCAAATGCATTTCTTCGGAGACCACGTCTTCTGACTTCTCCATGTGCCTCAAGTCAGAACTATCTACAGACAGAACTCGTACGTGATAAGAGCTTGTCGTACTTTTAATGTGGTGTGTCAGGATTTCGAGTTAGATTTACTTACTGGTAGCATTAAGGAAGTGAAGAAAAGTTTGAACAATTGCTTTTCCGATGGACAAACATTAAAAAAAAAATCTTCTCTTTATTATTGTCATTTTCGACCGTGAGATAATTCATTTGCGTCTCTCTTACGTCACTGTTTTCGCGTATTAGTTAATGTTACTCACTTTTAATCGTGAGTGGAAGCTTGTAATTGGCCATCGTTTACACATTGTACTAGATATTAAAATCTATTAGCTGTAAGTTTTCCTAAAATAAATAAAATAAGTAGTTAACTTATATAGTCTGTTCCAAAAGTATCAGATGAAAATATAAACAAATGTATCAGATAATGTACACACGGCTACACATCAAGCTATACATTTCCAGTACCTATAAGCTGACCTCGCATTGTACGGAAATCCTATACAATGCGAGATCAGCATAAACTGGATATGTATAGCTTGATGTGCAGCCATGTGTACCTGGATGCCAATTTCTAGTGCCACTTACAAATAGTGCTTTGATTAGATTTTTTTAAATTCTCATTTATTTTAAATCACCTTAAAAGATTTGTGACATTTGACCATTGAGGTTTACAATTTCATCAGATACGAGTTTTGGAACAGCCAGTACATAGCGTATAGCTTGATGTATCGTCCTGCGTCCGCCATCGGCCATACATTTGAAATGCGCCACTGCAGTTGTGAATGTAGATAGGTATTCAATGCTCGCTTTTGACTATAAAGCCTAATGGGTTCCGTTCTCTAAGAGAATACGTATGAGCTCATCGCTGTGATCGAACTGCATAATCTTGCTGACAGTATTTCAACTTTATTGGAAAGGTTGTGTAGAAGTGATCGAGTACGTTGCATTATGTGAAGAGACTTCAATGAAAATGATTTTTTTCTCACCATCACTAGGCAGTTTTGGTTTGGTAACATAATGCAGATTGTATGTTATTTTGGGTGCAGCTTTTGACTTAGGTATATGGTATCATTGGTAGCTTTTACAATGGTTTTCATAAACATTATTCAGAAGCTAAGCGAGAAAAAACAAACTCGTAATCCATCGATCGATTCATCGCATCGTATCAACTGCTAAGCATGCCATATATTGCAAGCAGATTGATAATCTTCAATAGCTCGTTCTTCTGTAGAATCAAACTAATCAATTCAACACAAAGCTTCTCTTCATTGACTGAACATAAACCTATTCCTGTTATAGGCATCCCACGCACCCATAGCACTGACCTATCTACTGTCTGATCTATGTTGTTCCCGATCTCCATACAATGGGTGGGGTCGACGCGGGCGCAGCGCGCATTACTACGGCTGGCTGCGCGCATGCGCGCTGGTCGCTGATCGACACCCGCCACGCATTACAACGACGCACATTTTCCACGAACATGTATAAATAAAGTCGTCGTAGAATTGCCGCAATTTACACAGCCTTCTGTGAATCAGCGATAATTATGAGATAAAAACCACGTCTAGAAACTTTATCGTCTAAGAAACTGACGATGTGAATTATGATAGTGCTCGACGGAAGAGATCTGACAGACGAGTGATAGCAAGTAAGAGCTCATCCAACAGAGCATAATGGAAAAGTCTTCAACTAAACAATTCACAATAAATTATAAACTAAGTCACGATCACGACGCAACAGCCTGCGCAAGCAGAGAAACCTGTTTCAAAAGAAAAATTTACGAGTGTTACTTTGAACATGCTCGCTCTTTGGGAAAAGCGTAGAATGAATGTTGGACTCCCATATACAGTGAGCCACTTCGTAGATCACTGTTTATGGGACTTTCTCACGATCGAGCTAGAAAAATCTGGTATGAGAGTGGAGCCGACACGACAGATTAGGGATTTAGCAATACATTAGCCGTGGTTCACACACAACTAGTTCTGTAGAAAACTTGTGGAAAATTACAATAATATGCGTCACTCGTCCAGCAAAACTACATTTAAATTCAGCCATTTTTACGTCTCTAACGAAGATAAGTGGCCGTTTTTCCCGCTTAGCAGTAAGAAGCTTAATTACTGTTAAATTAGCTACTAGAAAAACAACTTCAGATAGTTAAACATTTTTGAGATAACGAAATTCTCAGAAAAAGACAAAGTCATGACTTCAAACTAGCTGGTGTTTATTTTCGATGCAATCTACGATAATCAATGTGGAGAACGAATGGTGAGTGGTGACTAACACACGATACGGTGTTGCCATCATCGAACGTTTGATCATTGAACATTAATAGGTTCTTACGCTATAAAATTATGAAAGCACGTTCATGTTTATAATACGTTAATACGATGTTACACGCAAAAGATTTATAGTTATTGAAGAATAGCCGTGACAACAGTCGCCGGGGCAGATGTCTGCTCCACTGAGTTCCAAGAAATTATCGTTGGAACACTAACTATATGTGTTGTTTGTAGAAATGATTAAGTTCTTAGAAGAGTGTTGTTTCTACACAATAATAGCCATATATCGAATATGAAAGTAAACAATCGCTAACAATTCTATCAGAGGAAATCTTTTTACATCGCCACCCACAGAGGATATCTCTTCACAACTGAAGAGATGCTCATCACAAACACCAGTTGATTGAGATGAAAAACTTGTAACGAAGTATTTATTATTTACATTCGAAACTGTAACGATTCCGGAAAGTTACAGCATTGGTTTTTTTGATATTTTGAATAATCATAGCTTAGAAATTGATTGGTTAGGAGTCAAAATTGATGGATTGCGTTTTCACTCTTCTTTTCGGAGAACGTCATTAGATCGTGAATACTTAGAAAAAAGTTTATCAATCTAGGAACAGTATTTGCAAGGTCTAAATATGATTAATACAAAACATCGCGATGTTCAAACTTCATAGACATTCCTATCACGTCAGAGTCTACGCACTAGAATATCGTCGATATTAGCATCCATCAATCAACAAACGTTCAAACGATCTCTCACTATTGTCTTTGATATCTTAAAATACCTCTTATTTTTCATTGTCACCATTTTAATCAGCGATTCCTTAAAGAAACGGAGCATCTGCGTCTTGTTTGTTGATCTTTGTACAATATTGATTAGTGATTTACAAGTCACATTAATTGGAGCACGTATTTGGCGAACTCACTCGGCGGTCTAACTATGCGGATTGATTGCCTTCACGAAAGGGAGGTGTGGAACGAAAGATTACATTGATTTAGTTCCATTTGCTCTCAGAAGCAGCCAGAAGTTATGTTCTATATTCCATCCTGTCTGGAGTTTCTTCACTGTGACTACAACACTTAATAAAAGTCACAAGGCTAGTAATATAAGCCATAATTCACGGGAGAGTATCTCCGTAAGACGCAGTAACGAGGCGGCCAGATGTGTGCCGCACTTACGAGATATAAACCGCACATGACGCGCACTTTTATAACTATAGCGTCATCTATATGACAGTCCGAATGTAACGCGGGAGGTCTGGGTACCAGGGTCATATGAAATTGAAGGGATGCCTGAGGTGGTGTTCGGTTCGAACTCTACCAGGAATCCAAATCAAGACTGGTGTGTCGAAGTCGAAGCAGCATTTTAACTTATCGATCGATTCGATCATAAAATAGACAGTAGAAGACTTAGTGAAGTGGTGGGTATATTCATTACAAATCATTTTGTCATGCGCTCTTTGGATAGACCCTAATTCCTAACAAATCCTGCTACAAAACAGCATGTAAACTAAATTCACGTTTCTGAATAGATTTGGCCAAACTGCAGCGAGCCAAAATTTCATCCGGACATTTCATTCTCCTGTTATGTATTTACGATACCACTAATATGTATATTAGGTATTAAAGTATACGAAATACCGCTGCAGCTGCCAATGGTGGACGTAAAGCGAATGGACGTTTTTACAGCTCAGCGTTTTAGTGCTCAGTCGGGGCTCTGAAGTTATTTACTGGTGGTTACGTGGTGCAAGACATGAGAAAAGCGGCAAGCGGAGCGGGCAACAGGATAAAGTTCGTTACAAACTTTGAAGATAATATTAAAAAAATCTTATCTTCGACATATCGCCCACCGTACAATTTAATGGACCACCACACAGTGAAGATAATGTACATTTTACCTTAAAGCATCTTTAAGCGCTATAACTTCGTATAATAATGATTGAACTTCACAACAGGTAAGTTCGTTTGATCACTTATTATTATCTTCGATGTGTGTGATGATGATGATTTTTAAAGATTACCGAAGTAATTGTGAAAATATATTGGTGTAAGAGACACTTCGAAGTGCATTACGTCAAGTATCTGTGATTTCAAGTATCGAAAACAATTGAATTCTAAATAATGATAATAATATCGTAATATACAAACCGGAACAATAAATTAACATCCATCTAATTACTCCTTGACGGTAAAGCAACAATCTTCGCAACAATTTATTGAAATATTGCGATTCTTAGAAGGGATAGAACTAACTTAAATAAATGCAGAACGATTTTACCATTACAAGTTAGCCGGAATGGTAAATCGAGAACAGTCGTTAATGTCAAGAGGTTAATTTGGGCACATTCCAGCGGAGATCACGCAGATTTGGACCAGGTTAAAAGAAAGTAATTAATCGAAGGGGGAACAGGTTTTAAGGTAAGTAGGTATTCAATATATTGCGTTTTAAAATGCTTATTTTAGGTTGATCATATTTATAGGAACAGTGAAATATTGGACGTGCAACAATTACAAAATGTGCCAAAGATTGTGATTTGTAGTTCGGAAAAATTACTACGGCTCTAACTGAAACGTTTGAGTACTATGACGTAACGACTGCGAGATCAAAATTGCTCAATGTTTGAAAAATACTAGTAATAACAGTTCATGACTTCGAATTCAAATTCAAACACTTCATGTCGCACATTATGTCGTCTGCTTTCAAGGAAGACCGTTTCATTGATATTCTTATTTCAAAATTCTTTGTTTGGTAAGATTGGATCAAAACCGCTATTAGTTCATACTCTGCGCCGCGTTTTAAACTAAAAATTGGTGGCTGTGGCCCCGTCGCCCGCATCGGTCGGACCGCACCGTGTTATTACGGGCCGACGCGACGGATTGCCCAACTGTACAACATGTTGTTATTAAGTCATTTTGTTTTGTTCCTCGTCACTCACTGTGCCCAATAGTTCCCTCGCCTACTTCTCAGTTTCTCAGCTCCACTGAGTACCGTTTGTTTGTGTTACCATTTTTAATTAGTTGTATAATTTTATTATAATTATAACTCTTTTTTTCCATTTGCATAATTTCACTACGTTAATTTTTGTTGATAGTCTTCGTATCCGGTGATGCAAACGCTTTCCGTAAAACTTTTGTTGCGTGCAATTTCATATTTTTTTTACTTAAACTGAAAGCTAAAAGTGCTTAGTAACAGGAACATAATAGGTACGGCAATTCGTGAAAAATCAACTTTGATTTGAAATTCCCTACCGGATGACAAAAATAATGAAATGCTTTTACACTGCCAATTTCGCTGCGGAACACGGAACACTAAAAAAGCCCGACTTGAGTTTCACAGAGTATTAACAATTTATCACGCTCGAGATTCTTTGTTAGTTCATTTATCTAAAGTGTATGAGTAAATTATATAACACGTTTTGTGTTTGTAAATGTTGCATTGAGAATTTAGAAGCCGATGGCCGTGTCAGATGAAAGTTGATCAGCTACCTACTTAATTATGCAATTCTATTACAATCGATATCTGCAACTTAAAACAGTTTTATATTTAGAAATAACATTTAACAGAAACAAGTACTTCAGTGCTTGATTTTTATCTACAGGTAAGGTTAAAGTTAGTTATGTAGCTGTCCGAACGCTGTATTGATACCTGGCTCTTCCTTTTCATTGCGTAAACTACTTGATTCATTTTGCAGATTTGATATTTGCTGTTTACTAAACCTTAGATAAAAACAATATCAAAGAAAAGTTCGTCAATGTTCTTAATAATAAACCATTCAAGATTTGGCACTAGACACCAGAATATCATAACTTGCTGGATGCAACTCAAATAATCACATGTACAAACATAGCTATTCAACATCGAGCAGGATCCCCGTATTCTTGGAAATGGGTATATTTCACGAGTTATCCGAGGAGGCGAGAAGGCGTCTAATAAAAAACCCAGTGGACGTTATGTACGCCATGTTTCCTGCGCGATAAGCCGCTGATGGATCACTTCCTATGGATTTGGGATGCTCGATACAAGCTACAATGCACACTGATTCCAATTATACTAGCCAGCGTCCTGGCGCCTTCTGCTCGCTTAGTACCTCATACAGCAATCAATGAAATTAAAATGGCTTTTGCGGTGATTCCAACGTGGGTGTTGTATGATTGGGTATCAAAAATTCAATAGAATATTTTGTATGAAGTATGACTAAAATTAGAATTTAATACTCGAACCATCGTGTTGGAGAATATATTTTATGAGATACCGTTCCAATTGGCTTCTAGATTAATTATAATTTTTAGTATAATAAAATAAAACTCATCTGAATAACTTGTTTGTGTTCGCTGTTCGAAGCAATGGATTCTCCCAGATATTTTTTAACCAATTACTTAATTAAGAGAATATGATAAAAAATTGCCGTATTTACCTAATAAGATTACTTTCAATAATATTCAGTATGATCCAAAGCTGAAGTAAAGAAAAAACATTACGAAATCCTGCCCACACGCGATGTCAATATGTTCTTTATTGACGTAAGCTTGTATTTATCCAGTCTTGATAACAGTTTATCAATAAAAACATTACGCACATTTGTTTACTCTAAAATATGGTGCAACGGACTTTGTCGGTCAAGATGAACGACTGCCATCCAACGCTGCTTTATCTCCTACTAGCACCAATCTTTTGCGTAAGAAGCCAGCAATGGAAAGTATTTTAGGAGATATCTCGATTGGGTATCTAACACTTTTCGGCGAAATAAAAGAAGGTATTCATATAGCAAAGCAGTCTGTGCAATGTCGTTATAACGATTAGTGGCTCACGTCACGCTAGCAGAAATGTCAGTAACACGAGTAAAAACTGATGAAGCAATTAGGGGGACTATTTGAGTGTAATTTAACGTGTCATTTGCAGAGAAAACGAGGTAGCAGCAGATGCTCGCGACGAACATGTGGACAGTATGAGTTACAAGTCGTGCCGAGTCGAGTTTTTCTGTAATATAGGTATGACAAAGTGTCGTCTGATGGCAATCGCAGAGATATAGTGTGTGTGACATGGTTTTGAAGACGCCATCGCAAAGACGACACGGCAAATTTCACTTCGCAACAAATATGTAATTGAAGAACTGCCACTGAAGGTCCTGTAACATGACGATTGAGATATAATTCTTCTAGTGGTTTCCAGGATCCTTCGATATGTAAGTAGTTTTGTAGCTACACTTCATAATCTTCCACGATACTATAATACATATTAAGAGCCAGTATTTGGCTAACCCCAGATAGTTAACAAATTTTTGGAGTTTGTTGCGGCAAATCCCGAATTAAAGAGCATACTATTAAAATATGGTTCTTTGAAGTATTGTTGCTAGATTAGAAATTGAGTATTTTAACCCAAGGTAATAATTTTTTGTCCACAGTAACGTAGCGCGAAGTTATTTAAGTTATTCCAACCGTCGATGTCAAAACCAACAATGCTTCACACCTACCAAAAGTTTGTAGTTACAACAGTCTCAGTATTGTCTTAGACTCATGTTTGTACAGTCGAACTAACTAAGTTATGCATAACTTAGAATGTATGACTTTTATCGACTTCATCTATAACCTAAGCACAACTTTACAGTTTTTCACTTCACTATTTCATGTCGAATTATCATGTTTTTGTAAACCAAAATTTGTTGTTTCTCACGACATTTTAAATAATATGCAAAATATTTTTTTTTACATAGAAATGTTCCTTTCAATTTGGCAATAATACTGCGGTATCGATGCGATGCGATTCTTTTAATTTTCCTTTTAGTCCGTAGCGAATGAGCAAATTTATAGTGTTATTTATTTACAATATGTAGAAGAAATTTTACGATAATATTTTATCGTTAATAAATAGTTTCTGTGTTAGGTAATCTTATCTAGAAAATAAAACATGTTTCGTTGCGCCTTTTAGTTACTTTAAAAGAAAAAAGACAAAACCACAAAAAAGCATTTCTTTCGTTGCAGTTTCAAGAGTTAATTTATACGGTACTTTTATTTTAATTCTTGTGGCGAGCAAGTGTTTCTGCAATTTCTCTGATTGTTTTACAAATATATTAAGAATGTTATAATTAATATATTACTTAAAGTAAAGAGGAAATTAAGACACCCGGAAAACTGGCGCAAGATAACAGTATGTTAGAAGTACAGATAACTTTAACGATATTTAAAATTAGATGAATCTTTAATTCTATATCAAAGTGTTGTTAGTGCAAGTAGGTTCTTTTTCCATTCTTTACGATAGAAATTCTAATTTGGGCCTCAAAACCTTGTAATACTAGACAACTATTAGTTCTAGTGTCTCTTAGGCATCAGACATATCTTCAAATACGCGAATACCATCCAAAATAACGATGTGTGTGACACGGATGTTTGCAAGGTTTGAACCTATATTTTGCCCCTTGTCTTGCAGTCGTCATATTTCTGAAAAAATATCTGGTGCCGGTTCAAAAACTTGCATTAGAGCCCAAAACGGTCCAGAGGACAACAGTTAGATAAATTATTTAATAATAAGAATACGTAACGTAAATAGAAATCAGTTATCTACAAACGAGGCTCATTTCTGAGAAACATGGAGCTCTCGTGTTTACTGCGAACGCTTGGAAACTTGCTTTATCACCATTATTATTTACACAAGACTGCTTATCTGTACTGCAGGGGGGTATTAGAGATAGGATTTGGTTACTGACACTTTAATTGGTGAAGTAAGGCACTGGGTAAGATTCCCAGATTGTAATGTACATATCCGTCCTTATTACCAACAGAAGTTTGTCTTTGGATCCAGGTTTAAACAATCGAGCCATTTTTTGAATTTCGAACTACATTTCGACAAAGTTAAAGATCTAATTACAAAATCTGACGTTACACCACAGTCGACTATTTTTTATTAAGAACTTTATGTTTATCGCAATAAAGTTCAAATAAATACAATTCCTGACTCGAAGGTTTGGGCTGGACTAAAGTTCGAACTCATTTTGTAATGAGACGGATCGTCTGATTACAAAATGAGTTCGATCATCGAAATCGTCTCATTAGATAATCCTGACAGAAAACTGTCAGGATTTTCTTATTTTAAGGCCGGATTTGCCACAGCAGTAATTTCGATTTAGTTGCCGTCATCTGTAGTGACTAGTCGTCTGAAAAATTTAATTTAATTTCCCTACATCTTCAGTTTTTCATCTTCTAAGACAGAAGGACAGACTCCAGTTTCCAAATAACAATTAAGGTATACCAAAACTGTACTATGTGGTTACCTACCCAATGTGTTTACAATAGAGAAGAAAGTTTGGAAGCATTGAGCCATTGACAGCTGTCTAGAAATAATATTACATACCTGAGTAAGTTTAATAAAGTTGTCTTTTCAAAGGAGACTGAAACGATTACATGCACTCTTGGGCCTGAATAGTAACGAGATGTAAATGGTGTGAATTTATAGATTCATACATACATTAGTGTATTGCAGTGACTAGTTGCTATCGCACAATTCACATAGCGATCCAAAGTTTCCACAGTATCCAATCCAACAATTCCAAAACAATCCATTATAACAATTCCAAGTCAATCGTGTGAGCGATCTTCGTTGTCCAGTGTGAAAGCAAGGGTCGTACAAGGTAGGCAGGGTCAGAACCCGTAAAAATCAAAGCAGTGATAGTTGAAAATGAAAAATAATTGGGAAAGCACTCAAAACACATCCGAAAACACGAAATAAGTGACAATTGTCTAGTTCTAGTAGGGATGGGCGTTGCGACAACGAACCGTTTACAAAAACCGTTTTGTGATGATGAAACCGCTTTACGTCCTGAGTTCAACTTCAAACAGTCTTCATTGCATTAACAGGCACAAACCAGTCTTCGAATTACTTGGTGCGATTTTTACATCTAAGAAAATAAAGTCGGGTACAATGATTCAACTATCTATCACACTCGTAAAACAGTCCTTCCAATAAAAAGTGAACTCTAAGGCGATTGGCACACTGCCACGCACCACGCTGCATGTTGCGTGACTGCGTTGCTTGTAAGTATATCCGTTTGTATAGAAAACACGCACAGTCCAACACACAGAAAATGCATCCACGCGCGTTCATTTTGCTATGGCCGCCCCGCACCACGCTGCGTGATGCGGGGCAGTGTGCGAATCGCCTTAAAAAGTGAACTTTTTAAATGAAATACAGTCAGTAATGTATTACCAGTTGTCAATGCTGTCGTTCGTGATACGAAAAAACCATTTCATACATTTCAAATCGTTGATAGTTTTAAGAAACTGCACTCGACGAAAAGGCAATTCTATTCCATGTTGGATAAGTTTCGTCCTTTAACCGTTTTTTGCAACCGTTTTCGTCGTCGGGAAAACGGTTTCGGTCACCAAAAATTCGAGAATACCCACCACTAATGTGTCAAATTGTCAATGTCAGTCTGCCAGTGCAGAATATGTACTACCAGTGACATAGATAAAAAAATAAAACTGATTTTAATCGATATGAAATTGATAATCATTATTTTGGTTTTTCGGTAATTAATGTTTTATTTAAATTAAATGCATTATATTGTATAAAAGTATAAATAGTGCAATTAATTACTTTGAGTTAACTATATTACCTAGTACTACCTAGTGGGTAGGTTTTCTTTTTGTAGTTGTGTAATCGATTACTATAATCGATGATCTCACGAAAACTATCTTTATCATATTTCTCCGCTTCCAGGCAAAGAATTGAGCTGATTTTTGATATTCAAGGATAAAAATATGACTAATTTTTAGATCATAATATCGTATTACACTTGGGCCCAAGATTTTCCTGTACTTACATACACCGGAACCTTTTTTAAATTAAGGTTCATAGTTTTTAGTCATAGTGAGTAAATCACAACATAAGTCTAAAATAAACTACGTGATATTCATCCTATACTATTAAATGAGCAATATTTGTGTAAATATATTATTTGTGATCAAGTTCTCGAAAACGGCTCTAACGATTTCGATGAAAGTTTCAGTATAGGGGTTTACGGGGGCGAAAAATCGATCTAGCTAGGCCTCATATCTGGGAAAATTCGTTTTCTCCGTATTTTCACACAAGCCGAGCTCGGTCACCCAAAGTTTAGAACAAGATGGACTACCTTAGAATAATGACAGGCATGGTGGTGGTATGTATTTTCTTATACAAATAAATGAGCATTCTCTATTTTCATCAGAGTAGAGCTCGGTCGCCCAGGTACATACTATAACACTATATTCACTAAAACATTTCATAAAATTTTACCTGAACCTACCGAATTTCTATGAGCCATATTTCACAAAATTAAATTACGGCAAAATTTTAGGGAAAATTTAATAGAAATATCTAGCTCTCGCATATTCGGGGAGCGAGGCTGACATCATCCTGTCCCAGGGGGCTGAGAGCGCGTGCCGAAACAGCTGATTGCCGACCGACCACCATAAAAAATCGTATAAAATAATCCCCAGCCAAATTTCAACCTTATCCCAAACAGTTCAGACTCTAATGTCCCATGCTGCCACCCAAACGACCCTTAATGTAAGGGTCTCTAGACAACTCTCAACTCTAACATACAGCAGATGGGTATAAAATCGTTTGCTCACTTTTTTCCCCGTCCACGTCACCTCCAGAATAAAATACGTAGTGCCATAAAATTTGGACTCTAACACCGGCGCACACAGTTAGTTTTTGCTCGTTTGGGATTGTTAACGAGATAAAACAGAATGGATTTTGTGCATTTCACTTGGTTGGAGGCCGGTGCGTGCCTCGAGCGATCAAGTTCTGCTGCATTCGGCTCCGCTGGCTAATAAATGAGAATATTTCGTACGAGAAGATGGATCGTTCGTAATTGTTCAGCTACGGTGTTACTTGGTAAGAAACAAACGCATGTGATTTTACGCTACGTGATTCAATAAAACATTGATGTTTTGATTGCAGTATAAGTATGTAGTATATAAATAATTATATAATGAGGTGTGTTATTAATATAAGTAGAGCTATTAATATAAGTAATTATAATGTTGAATTAAGTGGTATTACTGTATCGAGATAGGCACACAAGCGTGGTGATAGAGAAATAGTTCGTAGACCACCGCCAGAGATGATTGTTCGCAACACGCAACGTTTTTTGTGTATTATAAAATAACTCATTCGGAACTACAAGTACAACAAAGAAAAAAGAAGAATTCAATAGAGTTTTTATAATGTTTTCTGGCGTTTCTTTGAACTAGTGCCAACCAAACCAAATAAAGACCCTGTTTCCCAAAAGCAAGACACAATAGATCTGTCTCAAATAATTTAGTGCCCGTCTCTGGCTCTTACGCATAATAACGGCACGAGAGCTCAACAATTCACAAATACTAGATAACATGGGGGGGGGGGGGGAGTCGGGGGATGAGGCTGAGGGTGATGACCAGGAATGCGCCGTTCACTGCATGCTGGTGGTCAGGATACCCGTTGAAGCCGTGGGTGCTGGCCGGTTGTGTGAGTCGCCTCACGAAAGCTTGCGGGAGTGATGATGATGATGACGTCACGCCGAAGTATTTGCACGAAGGCTGCGTTGACGATCACGTCGGGGTCACCAATTTAGTGGCATGAGGAACAGGGTGTAAAGTTCACTCATCCACCATAGAAAAGGGAGGATCCTGCGACCAGACGGGTGTTGTGTCTGGCGGGCAACTGCCCATCGGTTTGAAGTTGAAATCTTGTATCTATGTCGATCGCTCGGTAAACTCTAACTGCGCGATGCAGGATTTGTGTGACGTCATGTCTTTGATGCGTAGTTCGTATGTGGCGGTGTAACCGCTACAAGTTACGAAAGAGTACATAATATTACAGTAACTATTCCAAGTAGCCGAAACATTCGAAGCTTGAAGATTCTAGTCACATTCACTCCAAAGTTAATAGACAACGTAGAATGTGCACGTGGTTTTGATATTAATATGCTTTAAGTTATGTAAACAGAAAACAGTAGTTTAAAACAACCAACAATCGTTGGTCAAACAGTAGGCCGCATAATAGGATTTGATTCCAAGTACCAAAGATAGCTAACAATCGGCTGTATCCCGTCATTTTGCCTCAATATTTCGCCTGTGGCATTTATGCAGCCAAACAATTTAGTTGATCGTCGAGTCGGACCATAAGCTGATCAATCAATCAGTTTACTGAGCTTGTCGCTACAAACACAGCCGAATCTGGGTCGCTTCATAATTTTACTACAACTGAATCTTCACCTACGGAACTCAATTTATCCCGAGCTTTCTGTAGATATAATCAATATTCTGAATTTCTGATGCGCTGCAGCCAATAAAGGATTTCATTCAGAATCTTAAGCAAATGTTAAAAATATGTATTACATCGTAAGTATTATCTGAGACCAATGCATTTTGCAATTCTTAGAGTCGCATCCTTGAAGATAGCAATACTTATGTCCCCAGTCCTCTTGTAATTAACTAACCCATTACAATCCAATGAAAGTTACTTAGAATAACTGAATCCTACGTGACTGCATGCAAGGAACAGTATAAGTGGTGGAAGCTCAAGAAATTGCCTCATTGCTCTAGCTCTGCAATTCTCCAAAGCGTTTCGATTTATCCGATCAGATAGATTGTAAAAGTCATCGGCTACTGATATAAACAGCAATATTATTACTTGTTCAATGTCTTGTGCTTCTGAAAGTTGATAATTATGAACCAAACGATCCTGGGATTGAATTTGTCTGGCCCGACAAAGGGTGTTGGGATCACACCTGTTACAATCATGTGTTATATAGTTTCACTCCTTACTAAACGTTTTGGTTTGGGGTTTTTAGCTTATGGACTGAACTCGAAACACATTGGGACATTGAATATTCCGTAGCTCGTAACTTTAATTCTCAAGAACTTGGTTTTACCAAAGCATATTTAACAAGCTCGATCCTTCTAAGACCCATGATTCGTCTGGCTCGTCCTTCTTAGTAACAAGCAGATATTCCTGATAACACGGGGTTCCGTCACGTCACGGGTGTGTTGACACGACGAAGAAATCATCAATAAAGCTCCGTGACAAGACTTTCTATACCTCGTTCATTTGCATTTTGCATGCGTAATCAGGAATTCTATCCAAATACGCTATTGTATTGCAATATACTTTGTTTTCATTATACAGATCTGTCATACGCCGTACGCCGTAAGCTTGGTTATAGGAATTTCAAACAATAGAAGTGCGGTTTGGTTGACAGGCTTTTGATGGTAAAGCTGCGAGTGCGTAGACCTTCTAGCAATGCGCGGCATATTATTATATCTCACAGAAATATATGACGATTTTATTGATTGACGTTAGAATGGAATAGTGTAAGCTTCCTAACTGGTGTCAAGGAAACTTAACAACGAATAAGCTCTACTAATTCTTTTATTTCTTTATTAGTATGGTGTGAGAGGATGTCATCCATAATAAATGACGTAGTTTGAATAAAGAAAAGAACAAAAGTAGCATTTAACATACACGGCACGGTTGGCGCAGTGGTTAAGCGGCTGACTGCTGCGCTGCGTGTCGCGGGTTCGATTCCCGAACGGAACAAATATTTGTATGACCTACCAGTAGTTGTTCCGGGTCTGGCTGTTTGTGTATGTGAGTTTATATGTTTGTAATCGCACCCACGATACAGGAGAAATTCCTAGTGTGGGGCAACGTTTTTTAAACAAAAAAAAAACAAAAAAAAAAAAACCTAAAAGTGACCGAAGACGAACTGTCCAATGACTTCATCTTGGTGTCACCAAAAAAAATCCAATCAACAATTTTAAAAGCATGAACACTACCGAGACACTGGCTAGTTCAAATGTGATAATACCCTTTGGACAAATCCATAGGCGTTGTAAACTTGAAAGTGGCTTTCTATCTTTAGTGAGACTGTTTATATTCTTTTGTCTTGACAATATAGACGCCAGCAGCGAATTCCATTTCTTAGAATTTGCATTGTAATTTAGAAAATACGGTCATTGTGTTTGGAGCTCTTTAAAAAGGACTTCGGGAATGCGGGACTTAATGTTCTGGGAAAAGATTCCTGGGACTACGTTGAAGAAACTTTATAAAAAATCGGACATCCTATGATATTATGGCTACCTGGTATCTTTAAGTCCTTTGCAAATGATAGTATGAGGTTTGTATACTAAAATATCGTATCTTCCAGCTTGTGTAAGATGCAACTTAATATGACAAAATGTTTTTGATTTATAATAACTGGCGAAGGATTTATGTGTAGCTTACAGTTATTTATGTCACTAAAACGTAAATTATAGTATGTGGTTTGAAATTACTCATGCAAACATGCTAAGTAAAGCTTTTAACTATTCGATTACAATCTAACGAACTATTTAAATATTGTTATTCATACGTTTAGTACATTGTTTACCTCGTTAGAAGTTATTTTCATGTTCTAGATTTTGGTATTAATTTTTCTGTTCAACGCTTTCGAAGTCTTAATTTTCACCAAAACAGATGGAAATATTAATAACGAGCTGACCCGACAGACGTTGTCCTGTAAAATTGTTTTCGGTTAATAACTATTATTTAGTTTCTTTAACCAAATTGGTCCAGGCTTTCTTAAGTGATGCACTTACCAATGAACAGAATTTCATATTTATTTATATAGATTTGGATCTCTATCCGTCAGTAATTTCGACATTAGTATTAAAGGATCCTAGCCGGAAACGTGTCGATAACACGTCTCTATAATAAACGTCTCTCCGGAAGCTATTGAGTCATCATCATTCACATCATTATGCGTTAGAGTAAATAAAACTTCATAATTCTATTACTGCGTGTTTTTTAAACTATTCGATTTTAGTTTACTTTATGGAGTTGGATCAGTAACTTAAATTACCATCTCTAAAAGATGCTCAGATGTTGCAAGAATTTTAAAGATACACGAGCTGTGTCTTTTCAAGTTAATTGAGGGTTAAAGCTT
Source organism: Agrochola lychnidis (assembly GCA_963680765.1). Lineage (NCBI taxonomy): Eukaryota > Metazoa > Arthropoda > Insecta > Lepidoptera > Noctuidae > Agrochola > Agrochola lychnidis. Next base: position 25,674,744 of record OY796853.1, read on the forward strand.
TGCTTAAAACCGATACCTGAATACTACAGTTCGTTATTGTTAAAAAGTAATAAGAGTTTCGTAGGCATGGAGCTTTATCTGTGTATAGTTTATATTCTGTAGGTAGATGGCATATTCTCAAATTGGTAGTTACATCATCAGGTAAAAGTGGCTTCCATGAGTCTGTTTAACAGGAAAAAACTATACTAGCTGTAGGTATCCTAAACTACTATTACCTTCTCTTTAACAGGAAACTAGTTACCTATATCATAAACTACAATTCGCTTTTGGAAATACATACAACCAGAAATATTGCCTATGTTACAAACATAAGGACTTCCTATGCAAAATGCAACATTTTCTTGCACTAATCGTATTACACTAGAATGTATTTAAGTTTGCGCTATCAGAATTATTTTTCTGATTTACCAGTAGGATCTGCTGTCAATCTGCATCAGTCACACACACACACAAACTGTCACAATCGTGAATGTGTGTGTTTTACTCAATTCCTCGTATTAATATAACATCAAGGGGAGAGTGGCTGCAATATCGGACTCTTGCTCCCTTGGGAACCAGTAAAGCGTGGTCGTTATCAACTTTAATAAGATGACAGAGATGATGTGTTTCTGTTATCTCTTTTTTACACATGTTTTTATTCTGCACTTTTTGTATTTTCGTTCTAGACTCTTCTTCTTGGAGCTAGGTAGATTTACAGTATACTCTCAAGTTTAAAGTGACTCTGTGGTCGTGTTATCTTTCACATGTATGATTATAACGTTTCCGTTTTTACACTGTGTTGCAATTTAGTGAGTCAACGTATACTGTATGGGTTGTGGGAATATTTTATCAAGCTTGGCACAGCACTAACTGCCTTTACATACTCAAAATTTGCCCATTTCAAATAACTCCATACTGCAGTTTTCATCAGCGATGGCTTTGTAGGCTTTACTCTCATTTCAACTATCACAGTTATAATTATTCTCGACTGCCATATTTCTACTAGTGCTCGTTAACAAGTGTTCTTTACTGCTTAACGGAATTAACAAAAACTAAAGTGTTTATAAAATACTAGCAACTTTCTTCTTTTTCTACCACACAATTAATTGTCAATCTATTTTCTTCAATATCACGATAGAACTATCTACTTTTTATGTTCTAACACAGCATTGCAAGTGTGCAATAAAGCCTAGTGTACAATGATTCTCGTGAAACCAGAAGCAAAAAGTGCTTCAAGTGGTCATTCTCCTTTCTCGCAAAGTTGCAAAAAAACATAAAGCGTAGATAACAAATGGCTACTGTACCGGAACTCCGTTTGAAGCGCTGTATCGCTAGATAACGCGCAAAACCTTATCACGCCAGGAACGAACACGTCTGATTAGCAATATTAGAAGTGTGCTGTACTAATGGAAATTCACAAAAAAGTTATCGTTTATTCCAGTTTTTAAGACGAGCAAAATAGCTGAGAGCTCAAAGTAAAGTACAAGCGATTTCTTTTGATGAAGGATTACTGTGAAATCTCAAAGTTACACAAGATCCAGGTGAGGTATTTGTCGGTTTACATCTTCTGAGACTTTATTGAAATAGTAGGTAAGAATTTGGGGTTAAAAGCGATTCTTTGTATTGTTTTTTTGACACAGATGAACCCTTTTAAACAAGTCTTCAAGCGCCTGACCAAAAAACTCTGTGAGTAACGTGATTGCTGCAGCGCTGCAACGAAAGATTTTGTTAGTAAATTGTAGACTTATATTGCGTTGGATTTATAAATTGAAAATGTTATCTTGTTCATGGGATGTCTTTGTTTCTCTCAGAACGTGTGGTTTCCGATCCAGTTCAATAGCATTCGCAACCGGGCGTGTACGAGGGGAGCAGGACTGGTAGGGAGCGCGCAGTCGGCTTCACCGGCGTGCCTGTATTTAGTGATATGTGTATACGAAGCCCCATGCTTGCTTCAGTAGACGCTTTCGAATGTAGCGAGAAATAACTTTGTTTCTAGCTGTACTTTGAGGACTCGATGTTTAGGCTAACCGTCAAGACGTGCTTAATTGTTCATAGAAGATTCAATAATAGTGGCCGTCTAATGTTAAACTAGTGCAGAATCAGAAAGTTTGTCCAAGTTTTGCTGCCATTTGCTTACAATAAGCTATAACCGATGTTTAAACGTTCTCTTTTGTCAAAAACAATCAATTCTTTTCTGGCTTTAGTTTCATAAGCATACTAATATGCATCGTCTTTTTATGTTTGTCTTTTATTCCGAGAACATCTCGGGGAAATAAAATGAAAACGTCTTCGTCGAAAGGAACTTTTATTTTTTTAACTATCTGCCCGCGGCAACACTGGTCTGGAGGTTACTGGCTTTTTCTTCTATTTCTTAACTTCCTGTCGCAGTATTAAGAAGTTGTGTCTAAAGTTAAGGCTGCAGTCTGAGCACCGGAAATTAAGGAGTATCGACTTAAATGAAGAAGTCACCTTGAGTGCCAAATATAAAAGTCACAAATATAAAAACGGAACTATGCACTTAAAACATTTCAGGAATAGGGAATATCTGGGATGTTAACACTTATCGCGGTAAGCAAATACAGGCCTTTAGATTATTAACTCCTTTGGGTCCATTTCGAACAATTAATGTAAGAAAGGAACTAGGAAATACTCAGTTTGGATCAAAGCATGATCCAAACTTAGAATTTCCAAGTTCATTTCTTACTATCCAACATCGAAGGCCTATTTCTCACTACGCCTTCTAAACAGAGCCTCTATCTAAAGTATAGTTAGTGTTCACAACGTCAAATCTTAGCGTTACATCTCGATTATGTAACGTTAATTGAATTGCCGCATGTGGCAACACTGAGTATTGCATCGAAAGGTCGTTGGCTGCACGTGCGGTGATTGGTTCTGAGCTGTGAATTCTTAAAACGTTGACTCGCCTTGCTTCTTTCAAAACTTCTGCAGGAAAATAACTTAGCTCTAACTATGCCTTTAGCTTTGTTACATCGATCATCATCGTCAAAGTCCCAGAAAGATGTCTTTCTAGTCCATCCAGGATCCAAAAATATTAAAAGTCTTTGAAACTTTTGGGGAATGGTTTAGTTACTAAGGCATCAGGAGAATGAGCGTTTTAGGACGTTTCAAATGCAGCAGCAGAGAATTTGTATCGAAAATTAAGGTCCCATAGACAATAGTTCAATTTAAAGAGATATACCTTAGACCGTTTGAAATTAACATAAGCTACACATAGTAAGAGGGGTTACGCACTACATCCGATCTGAATCCGAATTCAATCCGAATTGGGAATGTTCTAAATTCGGAGTTCGGACGGACAAAGATCGGATCTAGTGCGCAACCCCTCATACAAATAGTACCATGGCTACTTCAGACCGACATTTCTCGGATTCGGATCGGACGTAGTGCGAGAAATCTGTTGAATTTAGGGACACAGGTTTTCGAAACAAGAAACGGAGCAGAGGAAATGCGCACAGATACGGCTTTACTTTCGAAAATGCATATAATTATGCCATAACAGTAGTGTCTTCCTGCAGATACCTAATTTTTGGATCTGCAGGGGTACCTACTATCTTTTTTCTCCTAAACACAAACAACACAATAACATCACAATATGCACATTCTTTGTTTCTGATGCCATCCTGATATTTTGCCTCTGCAGCTTTGAATAGAAAAGTGCTTTTCAATCTAGTCTTTTTCAGTTTCTTTATATTATTGTACTTACTCCTTTAACGAAGCTTTTAAAATTACATTTTAGCGTCTCTTTTTTGAGATTAGCGGAAATATTCGTATCGTCCAGAAGTGTACTTTTAAAATTGGCATTAACTTAAAAGTTCATAGTTAGGTATCGCACACATAGTCCAATATTATCTGACTCACATTTCCTCTTTCTTTTTCTTAGTTTTAATTTAAATGACTCAAGTTTTATAATCAACTTGCGGTTACTGACGCGCTGCCGCTGGTAAAAACCACAGAATTGATATTTTTTTTTCTTGCATATAAACAATTTGAATTTGAATATTTGAAAGAGAACTGACGATACGATTCATCTGAGTATATTATATACTGTTTGGAGGTAAATTATTCCGTAGTTTCCTTATCTGTCGTATGTTTTAAAAATAGCGGTATAACAAAGACCTTTACTATGCCGGTAGTTCGACATACATCCTTAGATAACTACGGCCAGTTTGGCCACAAAGTATTTTTGTTCTCTCTTACACAATGTAAGTTAGATCTACTTTGTTCAAATGACGTAACATTTCTATACTTAGTAAGTTTACGAGGCGTGCAATCTACATTTCACTTTTAATTTGTCGCAGCAAACCCAATTATGCCAAGATTTGAAATAAAAGTTTTCTAATTTATCGATAAAATATTTCCCTATTTAAGCATACTAGGGTAGCAAACTAATAACGGAACTGATGCAGTTCAAAATGATTCCATTTTGGTATCTTCCCAGCTTGTTTTTCCCGGGTCTACCCAGAACGGTTGTCTTTGCTTGCCGGCTTCCAAAAATACCTCCGCTGCGTTGCCTACTGAAGCTGACGTTGGCTATTTTGTGTGCTGGCATGATTCCAGCCTCAGTACCAGGGTTACACACACTGCCATAGACACGTAACATCACCAGTCTTGGTCTTGACGTCACCTTCCAAGTCCACAATTATGTCAGAAGTCTAGTGTCTCTGATGAGCTAACTTTTTCATAAGATTTTTATCTTGTTGTTCCACATTTCGTCTTTCTAAAAAACGACTACGAAACATTGTGTGCTAAATGTAGAAACTGCTTCAAAACAATGTTTCAAATCTTGCGCAAACTTGTGACTTGGATCACGGCTTATTTTTAAGTTTTGGGATTGATATTTTTACCGAATATCAATCTAAAGAAACAGTTAAATAAATGGAAATTGTTTTTAAGTTTCTTAGGGCTACCAGGGTCTGATGAGGACCAGTAGATAAAGTTTACGGAAACGCAACTAGAGAGTTGGCGGGTGCACGATTAGGCCTACAGTCTGGCGGCCACCGCTGATCTCAGCCAGGACCAGGCGCCGCTTATAACTTGAATTTAACACATAAATACAATCAAGTACGAATAAAATCACATCCTTACCTCACTATCAGGTCCCAATCCAGTTCGTCGAAAAACATCCAATTGATAAAACACAGTATTACACTGAATTTTGAACCAACACACATGCACCGAGTGCAATGAACTGCTGTGAACTGCAATCTTTCCAACGATTTGTTTTTATTTATTTGTAACTCGAAATTTTTAAAAGATTATCAAATCCACTATAATAAGAATCACAAAATTTCAACTACAACGCGTCGAGTCCGAAATTTTTCGTGAAAATCCTTTAATTAAACCGGAACCGGCTTATTTCATTTTTTTTTTTCAAGTATTTTTAAATTCGTAATTTAATACGACACCAAAATCTCTCTCACAAGGAAAAAGTAAAACGACTACGCCGAACAACGAAGTGCTTCCGCATCCCCAAAACAGCTGTTCGGGACTAGTGACGTCCGAAAATCGATAACAACCGGATTAGGACAACCGTAATTACACACCACACAACTTTTTCACAACACAGATTACCGGTTTCACTATCCTTTTAATGCAAGCCTGCACTGTATCAGTTGTTCTAAAATAAGGTTTAGTGATATTAATTTGCAATATGATTCGTTGAAGGAGATAGGTAAATTGAAGTACGAAGAATTTTTATGAGAGAAAGAATGTGCTTTTAAAAATCACTTTTTTTGTTTTGTTTATGATGGTGATTCTTTTGTGAGCACATCTCAGAGCTACACAGCGCACGCGGTCGCGCTCGGTCGCGGACTGGCGACGGTGGCGCGGGGCGCGCGGGCAGGGCGGGGGGCGGGGCGCGGGCGGGCCCGAACCAGCGGAATGCTATTGTAGGCGAACTTGCCCGCCACTTTTTTTCTCAATTCTGGTCAAACAAGTTTTGTATACAACCTGCATTGTAAGGATTCCGCCATTCTTCGTACGAGGCAACGGTCTTTCTAAAACTTTGTGAAGTATTAGGTTTCGCTGAAACTTCAAAATCTAAGAACGTAACAGGATATAAGTAGTGCCTACCCTCAACTTTTGTAAAAATGTTGAAACACAAACTCACATGGTGATTCTCATAACTACAAATTGATTCGATACCAAGAGGCTCTGAAAATAATTCACCCAATTAGCTCAGCTCCATTGAGCTTATGATGACGACTTACTGTTCACGTAAGTATCTGACTATAAAAATAATTATTAGACCCGAAATCCATCAATTCCCATCAAAACCAGAAGTATTATTAGGTACTTACTTACTTTATAAGATCATCCATATAGTCCATAACTCCACATATATCATCAATACATCATCCATATAGGTAGTCCACAAAATAGCGAAATATCAAAGCTTACTTGACATTCTTATTGTGGAGTGGAGTCCCCAGTGGAGACAAGAGAAGGAAATAGGACTGTAATCAAGATTAACAACACGAGAATCTAATAACATTTCTGTAAGAGACGAGACGACAAGCCCTATATGTAAAGAAACATATATACTTAAATAATCTCGATGGCATCAGATGTCGGTATTGCTGCTAATCAAACCAAAACCGAGTAGAAGGTATAGAGTTTCCAATTAATTATTGGTAAGTAACACCCTGCTATAATCAGTGAAGTTATGTTTGCCACACAAATATCCCCAACTTGTGTTAATTTTACAAACATCGCAGTCACCACCACGAAAATCAGGCAGGTAATATTTGCCACGACCTGAGTAGAATTCCAACATTCAAGGTTAGAAGGGAACTTCTAAACTAAGTATTTGAAGAGCGATAAACGAACTTCCAAGAGGTCGGATAGACTCGGCTCCGAAAGGGACAGCCTAATTGCTCGCTCCCTATGACAAAAAGAGACAGTGCGATTTATTTTATTTATTGCCATATCAAGTTACGTCGCGGGTTCTGTATCACGGTTGTGTGAAAGAGACGAATATAAATACATATATTGTTCCCTTGACCTCGACAGTCGGAGATGCTGTTGATCAGATTTTTTGAAAATTAAACTTTTTTAATTAGTTAACCCGAAACAGGTTTGCCGTATGGGAAGCTATTAATGAAGTATTGGTTGAAGCTTGAAGCTGTATATTGTATAGATCATGACACCTATGAAATTAGGTGTTCTAGGACTAACTCACTTAGAAAGATTACTAAAAAGAATCTGATTAAAATCAAACTTTTACGCTAGGTGAGGTAGACGTGGGGTTGAGCATTATAAACCGAGATGTTCTGAAAAGAAGCTATATAGTGGAAACCTGCTAAAGTCAGATGCATGCAACGCTAAAACAAAGCCAAGCTCCATTTGCCAGTGATTTGTTGTCCGCAAGATAATAAAGATTCAAGAGATATACTCAGACTTGGAAAGAGATTGGTTTTTTCCTCACATGATTGAGGAAATAGAATTCTCACAATAATCTTAGAATTAATTGGAAGGATAATCTTTGTTTTTTAAATCAATGAGTATACTGGTCTTGAACCTATCTTAAATAAATTATAACTTGTATCCTTGTTGGCAGAGTATTAAAACCGGATAACAGTAATTAATCACAAACTCACAACAGCTAAGTAATATTTGCCAACTCATGTTCGTTTCAAAATTACGTAGGTTACATTGCAAAGGCTGCGCTGGTTTGCAAATCTAACAATTTATTGTTCAACAAATAGCACATCTGTCAAACTTAATCCTGCTTTACATTTAGAGGAAAATTATTGCAGGAATTAAGACTTCGAAATAAAGTTTTTACTTTACCCTACCTTGTACAATCCCTGTAACTACTTGTGACAATTTCATAATTTTGAGCTATTCCAGCCTAGGTGTGGAACGTTTATATCAAACTCTCGACACTAGAAGTACTTAGCTCTACGAGAGTTTATAGTCTTATTTCCTTCTGTTTATTTTGTACTTACAACTCGAATTTTTCCATAAAGTTCAGAATCTACATCGTGTTAAAATTATATGAGCTTCAATTATTTTTGTTATATTGGTATGATTTGGGAGTAATTCTAACAGTTCCTAATAGCTACAACACAAAGGTTTTCGTTGAAAATCTTGTTTAATTTAACCGTTTCGTAGATGGTAAAAGCACTTTATCATTTTCTTTAATACATTAAATGAAAGCCATTTTGCTCTTTTATAATTTCGTTACGATTATCGTGGACTTCCACGGCAGAGAAGTAAAATGTATATCCATACATTTTATATCCATCCGGATATACATACCAACGTGCACGTTATAAAGTTATCGTGGACGTAAATTTGAAATCGTCTTCATATATTTCCATACATTTTACTTCCCTGTGTTACCGCGACCGTGGTCGTCCACGATAATATTTAATATCACGTTAGAAATTACGAAAGCGCACATTTGAAGCATATATAAAAATTCTGGAAAAAGCCCGGCCTGTGATCATTTTACGATATTTTCTTCTAAAAACGTGATACTAATGCCAATTTATTAGCTTTTATAGAAGTTCCATCAATGGGAATATTTTTATGGCCTACTAAAACTCAACGGTATAGCTAGGAATGTAATACTATTTATTAAATCAGATATAAGAGCTTACAAGGCTACAAATAAGTTCCTAACATTTTTGGTCTGCAGCTTGAAAATACTATTCCATGTTTTGCCCTCGTATATTAAAGTTCACACAATGGTCCCATGTTCCAGTATTATCAGCGTAGCTAAATAGCTGCATGATCCTTTGTCATTAATTATATTAGCAACGTTGTTTGAGGGTAAAGCACTGAAAACACGATAGCACTGCTACGGATAACCAGCGTTGCCCTTTAATATATAAATAAATGCCGGTTTAATTTCGATTTGTTCCGTACTGGTTTAGAAACCAGTAATTGAAGAACCCTCGTGGGTTCTAAAACTACTGATTTCGTTATGTATACAGGCTTATTTCTTATATTATGTAAGTTTACGGTAACTTCTTCTTGTAACTTAAAGAGTCAACGACAAAGCAATAAAGCTAAAGAACTAAGAGATTAATCATATGAATAGTTTGGTGATGCTTAAGAGTCTTGCTGCAGTGATCTTGTGGTCATCGTACACAAGATTCTGAAGACTACGAAATTTGTATCTCGAATGCAAATAAGCATAGAGGAAGAGAGTACTACAGATAAATGAATTTGCATTAAATGTCATCATCAACACCATAGAGTACAACAAAACAATGGAAATACAAACAGAACATGATCTATGTTGTAATGAAACCCGAGCTTGAATATCAAAGCGAGTTTCAGCTTTGCACAATTACAGTAATGAACACATACTCAAACATTCAAAGCATAATCATACTGAATCAAAGATAGAAAGGGTCGTTTCATTCAATAAAAATCAAATTGTCACCACCGACGAGTCGTAACTGACACGTAATTCTACAGTTTAACGTCAATTCCAGTTCAAACAACCGGTTATTTAGTTCCAAAGAATAGAATGTCAACAGGTTGTACCGAGAATTCTTACAAAGCGGATGAAAGCTAGACATTACGAGGTACGATTGTACAAATATAAATGATACGTTTTGTTTTGTGAAATAAACACGTGATGTTGAAGTTTTACGTGTTATGTTTAGTCTGAAACTCGGGATTGTTAGGTTTGTTGTTTTGGAAACGTGAGCTTTTGGACTAGAAGGACCTATTCTGGGCTTTGAATTATAAATGGTTTTAAGAAACCAGATGGAGGCAGCAAAATGCTTCACTTGGTTTGATTCCAAATAGATTTGGCACAGAAGACACTGACGGAGCTCCTTCTAAGCCAAGCCAAGTGATCATCTTATATAAATGCATTTGAAGAAAATTGGTTTATCAATTCTGTGTTAAATGAAGGTAATATTATTAAAGTTGAAATGATCTTCTCGATATTGATCTTTTCGGGGGAATTAAATAAAAACTCTTCAGCTTTTAAAACTATTCGCGGAATCTTTGGTTTATTAAGAAAATTAGGAACTAAATCTAGAAAGATCTATAAAGTTACAAACAACGTTATTTTAACAAACTTCGACGACGACACAATTAGGACTTCAGCACAGAACACACAGCAGAGTAATTTCGACAATATTCTTGATGTTACAGAAATGGCGAGAGATAAGTTTGCACCATCCGACCGAACAAAAGCATATAACAACAATCCTTCTAAAAGCTCCTTATCTCCAAGATCTCATTTAGTTTTTTGTTTGTACCAAAACTGCTGACCAAAAACACCCAGATAACACTTACAAAAACTACAATAGATGAATCAGCCGCTTCTCCTAATACACCAGTTGCAAGTGACAATCGTGGAAGTGCTCGGAAACGGGCTGGGGGTCCGGGGTGAGGCACAATGAGTGACGGATTGACGACCATTGTTGCCGACAAAGACGAGACAAATCAAAGAATAGCCCCTCAGCGAATTCCCGGGATCCACCGTTATGGGATGGGAATCCCCCCTTGGTAATATCTCGTTATAGTTATTTAATTAAGTGCAATGTTGGGATTTTTGCTGTTTGAGGGTTGCTGATTATTAAATATTTTCTGTGATGAATATAAACAATGACTGAAGAAGGAAAGTATGAGTTGTCCGGAGTTTACCAGACCCTAATGCTTCCTTACCTACATCTCCATAAAATTCCTAATGAAAAAGATAAAAGTAGGTACTTATTAAGTAGGTAAGTATACGATTTTATATTTCTTACCTTCAGTTCAAAAGTAAAGCGAATATTTTATTATCGTTTCGAGCAAATTACGCCAAGAGAAACCAAAATGTACAGTACCGATAAAATAGTTTTAATGTAAAGCAATATTTGTGCTTATTTGTTAGTAAGAGTTGAACAATGGGTGTTTGTGATTCCATTAACTTTAAATATAAAGCATTCAATGTTTATAACATTGCTATTTTATGCGGTTTTCCTTGGTTTTCCATACATATTTCGAAATCGTTTTACCGTTTACAGTCTGTATTTACAGAGGTGTTGATAACAATTTGTACTTACATAATAATTGAGTATCACTGCTACAGTGTTCGAAAAAAAAAATGACATCCAACTATATCAATATTACAATCAAATAAATTTTACTTCACATCCAAGCCATTTTGACTCCCAAAAAAACGAAAAGAATCAGCTTACAGGAAATTGACCAGCAAACTTTTTCTTCCATTCAGCGGCCCATGGCACGAAAAGCTAATATTACCATAATAACACCCATTATTTGTTTGCACGAAGGAAATGTTTCCATCAGAACTTAACAAATTACAGTGTTGACGTCTCTCATATCTAATCAAAACAGATCATAACCTAGCCTAACTTGTACTGCGATGTGCCACTCAATGTTTTTTATTTTCAGAAATTCGGCGCATCTCTTTTTTGGGCTTTTACTAGAACTAGCACGTACACCGTACCCGGTGCCGCCACCGAATTATTTTGTAGTTCATTGTTTCGCCAATTAAAAAGAAGTTTTGATTGGTATTTATTTTGGTTGAAGTTGAAACCAATTTTAATCAGCGCTCTAAACTTTCATCCGTTTTGCGGATAAACATGAATTTGATAATTAAGTAAGAAAAGTGAGTTCCAAAACAAATAGAATTTCACCTTCAAACAAGGACGAGCTTCGGAAAAAATTACTTAAATGAGTCTCGAAGTCTATCGAATATCCGCAAAAGCAAGCATCGGTCACGGTCGCATCTTAGCAAAAACAATAAAAACCAAAACACGAAAGTGTCACTTACTAATGAAAAATCGGTAATTTACGGTAATTAAGCTTTTAGTGCTTCACTATTGCAAGTAAAACCAGTCGGCGGCGCGCGGCGGGAGAGGAATCGATTCCCGGCGCGGAGCAGTGGCGACGTTGCCGCTCTGTCGCGCGTGTTTTGTTTGGGTTGTATGCAGCGGCAACAGGCCGCGCGCGCCGCTCCCTCCCCCCGCGCCCCGCCAAACGTCATCGTCATAAAAAGTTTCAAACCTAACTTACTGCAGGGCAACCGCAACTATTGCAACTTGTTTTTTGTTCGCTTTGCTGTACACTAACTATTCAGCTTAAAGCATAGTTTTGGTAACTGATTTGAGCTATTTCCACGTGTTTCGTGACTAGTATTTAGACTCGGTTCTCCCTGCGTCTAGTTCGCTCAACTTGCATCGTGCATATTGTACGTTTCATGACCGTGACCTATTTATTTCACCTTGTCAATGTCGAGGCATTGATTACCTGTGCCCCGTTTGATTTAACTTACCTACCAATGGTTTTTAGAATTCTCCAAACTGGCTCTTGTGGAAAGATATTGGAGACAATTTAAATAAATAACATAATTACATCACGCCTGCAATTCACGAAGGGTAAGGCAGAGATGTAGGTATACATATAGTACACCCACATTTAACCAGTTATGTTTAAGTCCCTTGTAATAGGGGGCGAGCCTATTGTCATCAACCGGACACAAATCCATACTCTGGACTCGGGATGCTTACTGAGAAATTCCATATGAAAAAACACAATAACACTGCCCGACCCGGGAATCGAAATCAGGACCTCATGCTCAGCACTCAGTAGCGGTTGCGACCACTAGTGGCCAAATAGTGTCCACACATATTATAATTATATTATATCAATAGAGACTGACGGGATAAATTGCTTGCGAAAGTTCGAAACTTGAGAGAAGCTATTGAATACATTCAGTTCAAACTTTTTTTTTGGGTTGGAAATTATGAAATAACTTCTCCCGCTCTGGGTGGAGCGGGAGGGCGTGTCAGACTTACTGACTACAACCCACCCGTGTTCCTTCAGTTGCCATGTTGCCAGGGGCCACGGTAACCGTTTCGGACTTTTCCGCAAGGTATCGGCCCCAGCGGACCGTCAGTTCTGCTGACATCTCTTTGAGGCGCGCGTGAATCACAACGCGGCGACGACCCGGGCCTGATCCTTATCGGATGGCGAGCTACCCATTGCTCACCGTCCGCAAGCTCGCGGTTACGGTGGCCGGGAATCGGCCTGCGACTCCCGACGCCCAGGGCGTCTCCTGCGGCGGTTAGAGGCGTGAGGGTGCGAAATTTGCCTCTCCCTCACGCGTTCTGAGGTGACGGCGCCCTCTCATTCCGTACCATGTCCTGGACCAAGGCCGCACGCGAGAGATCACCACCGCCGATTGCCTCTACGAGGACACAGCGATGTTCCGCCCAAGCCGGGCAGACCTCCACCGTATGCTCCACCGTGTCCTCCGGGCGATTCACACAATGGTGACACCCGGGCGTTTCCTCCCGCCTTATCCTGAACAGGAATCTCCCAAAACAACCGTGTCCGGTGATGACCTGCGTCAGGCGGAAGGTGAGGACGCCGTGGCGCCTCTCTAGCCACTCTTCAAAGAAGGGACTTATCGCCGCAATTGTAGCGTGCCCAGCACTGGGTTGTGACAATCGCACTCTCCATGACGCTATGAGATCCCGCTGGTGCTCTGTCCGCTGGACCATGATGATGAGTTAAGCCCCGGCGTTTCGCCTTTACGCGCCTCTCCCAAATGGGCGCGAGGACTTTTGCCTCCAGATCCCATGGCGTCCAGGTCAAAACCTACGGTTTTATTTGAAATTTACCTACTTACTTTAGCAATCCTACGTAAACTAAGTAAGGTACAGGAACCGAATAAGGCCCACTTCCTATCATGGCCCACTTTAAAAAACCCTGGTTATGGTGGCGAGAAAAATTTAAAATTTCGAGGGAAACTTATGAATGCGTTTCTAAACGAAAGGCAAACTTCATCACACCAATCGCGCGCGGCTATTTTGAACACAGTTGTCATGACGCGACAGGACAGTGCACGTGATATAACCTGACTCCTGTAAATATTTTTTTTATAGCAAAATACAGTAATATCGCGCTTCTCCTTGATAAATCTTATTACTGGGAAGATTGATGGAGATGTGGAAAAGAGAATAAACGCGGGAAACAAAGTGAATGGTGCTATACATGCGATTGTGACCAACAAGTCGATGTCTAAAAAGGCTCGACTGGCTGTTCACAATGGTGTGCTGGTGCCCACACTTATGTACGGTAGTGAATGTTGGGTGTGGCAAAAACAACATGAAAGTAGAATAAATGCTGTGGAAATGCGTTCCTTGCGAAGCATGTGTGGCCTGACTATGAATGATAGGCTGAGGAATGATGTGATAAGACAGCGGTGTGATTTAAAAGAAGATGTAGTGACAAAAATTGAAAAGGGTATGCTGAGATGGTTTGGGCATGTTGAGAGAATGAATGAAAGGCGACTAACAAAATGTATTTACAAGGCTGATGTAAAGGGAAAGGCCGGGCGGGGATGCCCTAGGAGGACATATACTGACCTTATTGGTGATGTTCTTCAGAAAGGCCAGGTGCGTAGTACTCGCAACCGGCGTGCGTGTATGACCAGATGTATGAACGTAAACGAGGCAAAAGGAATATGTAAGGATCGTAGCAGGTGGCGTTCTGTAGTTTCTGCCTACCCCCATGGGAAGAAGGCGTGAGTTTATGTATGTATGTATGTAAATCTTATTACTATCAGTGTTAACATTTAATTCAAGGTTAATTTTAATATTTTAATGGTGTAATATCATTTTTAACATAATTTTAACTGCCATACGGCAAAGTTCCATAAGATGGCCCACTACTTGACCCCCAAAGAAGGGCTTTCTTTGGACTATCGAATATACATTTGGTATGTAATAAATTGCAATAAATATAATATTTTGAAGTTTTGTACATTTCTGTGGCTCATCTTTTTCTTAAATTTGTATAAGACAAGGAAATATCTTTAAAAACTTTTAAAATTTAAATGATGTTTTACTTTAAACGTTAAATTACGATCACAGTTTACAGATTATCATATCGAATAATGTATTGTTGTGGGTAAGTATCTTAATTTTTTTTTTTTTTCCGTTTAACAACTGCCATCAGTCCTTTCTGGACTATTATCAGTTTGGTTGCGTGAATATATTTGGCGTTTCAGGTACAGGGGCCATTGCCACTGCTACCTCTTTATATTACTTGACCTCTCCTAAGTCGATTGACAGATTCACTGCTGTCCAGTAATTTAACAGCCAGAGGATTTGGGTGGATGGCGAGACGATCAGCATACCGCTTTTTATGTTTTATAATTTCCTCAAGAATAGTAGGAGTGTTGAGATACTCATGGATTTCTTCATTCCGTGTGAACCATGGTGGATTGACAATGTTCCTCAAGATGGCGTTTTGAGCTCTTTGGAGGCACATTATGTTACTTTTGCTGGCCACTCCCCATAGTTGGATGCCGTATGACCATATAGGTTTTAATAGAGAATTGTACAGTAAGAGTTTATTGTCCAAAGATAGGACTGAGTTACGACCCATCAACCAATACAAGTATTTATATTTGGCGTTTAGTTGTTCTCTTTTTTGTTTTATATGCGTCTTCCAGGTGAGCCTTCTGTCCAGGCAAAAACCGAGATACTTAACACAATCTGTATGTGGTAGAGTTGTATCCCCCAATGTTACTGTAGGACAGTCGCCTCTTCTCAAAGTGAAGGTAATGTGATTTGATTTTTGAGCACTGGCGCAGATACGCCACTTTTGCAGCCAGGTATTCATTTTATCCAGTACTATTTGCAATTTGTTACTGGCCATATCCGGTTCTTTGGCGCTCACCAGGTAAGCAACGTCATCCGCGTATGTCGCTACCGTTACATCTTCTGTGGTTGGAAGATCAGATGTGAAAATATTGTATAAAACAGGTCCCAGAACCGATCCCTGTGGAACTCCAGCTTCGATATTATAAAGCCTAGATCTTTCGTCTCCTTGTTTTACTTGGAATAGTCTACCCTCTAAATACGAAGCTATGATAGGAAACACTGAGTGGGGAAGCTTTTCTTTTATTTTGCACAGTAAGCCCTTATGCCAGACACGATCAAAGGCCTGTTGCACGTCCAGAAATGCCGCAGAGGTGTATTCCATTTTCTCGAAACCCTGGCGTATTGAGTGGTAGACTCGGTGGACCTGTTCGGTAGTTGAATGTGACTTTCTAAATCCGAACTGGTGTACAGGGATCAGGTCACACTCGTCCATGAACACTTTTAGTCTGGACAAGAAAATTCTTTCCCAGAGTTTCGACAACACTGGTGTGAGGCTTATAGGTCGGTATGATGTGACGTCGTGTGCTGTTTTACCAGGTTTGTGGAGCATAATAATTAAGGAGATTTTCCATAGTTTGGGAACATAGCCCGTTCTGAATATTCCGTTAAACAGACTAGCCAGGAATGTAACTGCTTTTTTGGGTAGTTCCTTAAGAACTCTAGGCGTTATTAAATCAAACCCAGGTGCTTTCTTTGGATTCAACGATCTGATTTCCATCGCGATTTCTTTGGGTGATGTTGGTCTAATAGGCAAACACAATTGAAAGTCCTGATTGAGTATATCTTCAACTTCTTGTTGGTTCGGCCCCTCATTGGGTTTGAAGACGCTTGCCAAGTGTAAGCCAAACGCCTCAGCCTTTTCTTTGTCTGTTCTGGCCAAAGATGTGCGTGATCTGATGGGCAGATTGTGATTTTGTGACCTGTCTAGATTTTTAACGGCCTTCCACAAGGAATGTTCGCCCTGATCCGAAGCAGATAACATTGAAATTTGCTTTTTCAGTGAAATATTTGCGGTATCCCTTAGAATGGCTTTTAGTTCCTTCGTAGCACGGTTAAATTTAGTCCTGTCTGACGGATGATGAGAAAGGTGCCAAGCTCTTCTGAGGTGACGTTTTTCTTCGATTTTACGTTTAATGTCAAGAGGTTGTGAAGGTAGTTTGCATGACATTTTTAACTCAGGTGTATTGATCCAACAAGCCACTTGGATCAAGTTAGTGATATGTTTGCATGCATCCTCGATGTCATCTGGTGACTTAAGTGCTACTTTTAGGTTTAAGTTGTCTTCGAGGTAACCTCTAAAGCCTTCCCAGTCCGTTTTGAAGTTATGCAAGGATTCAGATTTCCCTGTGGTGATAATGTTGCTGCTTATGTTAAGTATCATGGGAGTGTGATCGGATGATCCATCCAGGCATGATTCAACAGACAAGTATTGATTACTCATCCCGCTAGAAATGAAAAAGTCCAAGAGATCGGGAACTTTCTTTGGATCAGAAGGCCAGTAAGTGGGATTACCATCTGACCAGGATTTCAAATTGTTTTTATCCACTGAGTTTTTCAGTGCTCGGCCTCTGGTTACCGTGCAACGTGAGCCCCAAAATGTGTGCTTGGCGTTCCAATCACCCCCAGCAATAAAACGATGTCCAAGAGTCTGGAAATAATTTGTGAACATTTCTTCGCTTATTTTATGCTTTGGGGGACAATAAATTGCTGACACGATGATTGGACCAGCTCGATCTTCTAATCTGACTGTGGTGGCCTGTAGATAAGCCATTAAGTGTGCTTCCAAAATGGAGTGCTTTATGTTAGATTTTATAACGAGTGCTGTTCCTGCGTGAGCTCCACCATCGGGATGGGGTGTAGCATAGATGTTATAGCCCCTTATGCGAAACGAACTTCTTGTTGTGGCATGAGATTCAGATATAAGCATTATGTCTAGTTTATTTTTGGAAAGGATTGCTTCAAGTTCTAGTGTGTTGGGTGACAATCCGTTTATGTTCCAAGTTGCGATGCGCAAGGATGTCATTTTGAGTTCATTTTGGATATGACGGCTGTCAATAGGTTTATCAATGTTCCTATTTGTTGAAGGAGTGAATCTATCTTCTCAGATTGTTTCGTTAATATAGCCTCGATTGAAGATTGTTGAGAAAGTAGAGGATCTGAATCATTTACTTGATCGGTATTTTGACGATTGGAGGTAACATGAGAGTAGGATCTATTATCACATTTATTTGTTGATACGGGTTGTTTTGGTCTGTTGTTGAAGTCACATTCAAGAGGGGATGTTTTACTTTTGTGCTCGCTATTTGCTATGTGATTGGGACCTGGTCTGGTGGTTTTTCTTGCCAGGATCTCTTTGTAGACCCGGCACCCTTTGTAATTTGCGGGATGGTCGCATGAACATAAAGCACACTTAGCAGGGGTGTTGCGGTCTTTTTTTGGGCACTCTGCTGTTTTGTGGCCTTCGCCACATTTGACACACCTGAATGGCCGCATACAATTATTTTTTGAATGACCATATTGCTGACATCTCTGACATTGCACTATTGTTCTAGATTTACGTGGATCCTCAATTTTAACACGTTGATGATAAATGTACTGCATATCTTTAATTGATTTGTTACATGTACTAGGCTCTAGATTTATGAAAAATGTGGAAGTTGGTTTTTTGTCAGGACCATATCTGCAATTGATGATTTCTCCTCTTATTTTATTGCCTGTTTTTTCAATTTCTTCCACAATGGCTTCATGGGGAGTAGTGTGGTGGAGATTTTTTATGACGATTCGATAGCTTTTCGTGTCTTTCCTTGTGAATGTGTGACCGATCAGACCCCTTTGTCTTGTTATGTCAACAACTTTTTTGTAGTCTTCAGTCACGTCTATCATAACCCGAAGCAAATTCTTATCAACTATCTTAAATCTGAAACAGGTTGGGTTGATGACAGTTTCAATTAACTTGGAAAGCTCATGGACATTATCAATTCCATAGAGCATTATGGGTGGGGGTTTATTTGGAGCTTTTGGAATAACTTGCTCTGTTTCATCAACTGGGAGGTTACTAAAACTGTTCCTTGTAACGGTAGTAGGACTTGGAGGGGAGTCTGATATTTTACGTTTTTTTAGCCAGGTACTCTTTGCCAAGACGGTGGTGTTTGTTCTGGACTCTCTGGCGGTTCCAAAGGCAGGTTGTTATTAGTTGCTGGTATTTGTGTTTCATCGCTTATTTCTATGACTGAAGTTGTCAATGTTGTGGTTCCATGAAAAGAGTTTGCTCTTGGTCGGGTTTCGAATAAGCTTTTATGGAAAACTTGTTGGTGGTATGTTTTCCGATTTTGTTGAGTTGAGGGTAGATTTTTGTTTAAGTTTAAATTTGTTTCCATTTGATTCCCACGAGTAGGGTCGATAAACGGTCGCTCACAGGGTGACGCCCATCCCTGTGAGAAGGCTATTATACACTCGATGATTGCCCGGTACATCGAGGTTGGCGCTAGAGACTAGTTCCCTACTAGCCACCGATTGGTATCCTCTTGGCACGTTCCCACCGTAGGATAAGGGTATTTTTTTATTGAGGTGTTCTTCCTCTTGGTCCGGGCGATTAAGCCAAGACCACCGTTCCTAGATAAAAGACTGCAGGTTTACGGCTTGTGGAGGTCATTTCCTACCGCCACTGAGCAGGATTTTTAGTCCTGCAGAGTCAGGTTAATTACCGCCGCCCAAGACTCGGCGTTGTTGCTCGTTTTGCACCACCCGGGGGAGACGTGTAGGGTGGGTCTAGAAAGAGATGGTAAATCCTACGGACGCGAGCAACTTCTCCTCCCCCAGTATCTTAATTGGCAACGTAGTTTTTCTTCCATAGGATGGTATTCAACAAAATGGCGTCAACTATGAAAAAACCACGAGGCCAGTGGTTTATGATGCTTTTTGTATTAGAGAAATTTTTTGCAGCAGTAATTTATAAGCTATACACTAGGTATAACATATTTTAGTTCCTTTTTTCTAAAAATAGTTTTCAATATTTCTAATATGGACATGTCCACATTTGAACATGTATGACCTATTAGAGGATATTATTAGTATTATTTGTTTATAAACAAAAGAGATGGATCTCAAAATATGTGCCATTATTAGTTTAAGCCTTGTTTTTTTTGTTTTAGAGCCATTCCAAGTTTCTATAGACATAAGAAGGCCAAAAGCCAAATTTTTTACTGATTATGTAACTTAAAAAAGTTAGTTTTAAATAAAACTGCATATTAAAGATATTTAATTAAAAAACAAATTGCTAGTCTTGATATTACATAGATATTAATTAATTCATTACGGGCTTTCTTGGGCTACTAGGTTCCTAAAATGGCCCATTGACTATGTTTTAAAAAACTGATTTTTCTGTGATACGATGGTACAAAAAAAAAGAGTTCATTTAAAATGCTTCTCGAATAAACACTTTGTATATTTAAACCATTTGTTTACCTTAACTCCTTTATTTATTGAATTTAGGTACAGTGATTAGAAATTAGAGGGCCTTATACGGTTCCTCCTGTACCTTAGAAAGTAGGTAAATACTTAGTTTACGTAGGATTGCTAAAGTTGTGGCGGCATCTACATCGCCACATGAGAACTACGCATCAAAGACCTGACGTCACACAAAGACCTGACGTCATACAAAGACCTGACGTTACACAAAGACCTGACGTCACACAAAGACCTGACGTCATACAAAGACCTGACGTTACACAAAGACCTGACGTCACACAAAGACCTGACGTCATACAAAGACCTGACGTTATACAAAGACCTAACGTCATACAAAGACCTGACGTCACACAAAGACCTGACGTCACACAAATCCTACATCGCGCAATTAGAGTTTATATATAATTTCCCCAACATCAATCGTGGGGCAGTTTAATCTTGCTGTCCTCCACCAGCGACGCCTTAAGCCGAGGTCCGTACCTCACAGGCGGTGCCCTTAGTGTGTAGTCGCTTAGTTTCTAAGTTTTATGCCCTGGCTGGAGGCCTTAATTTATTAAGGCAGCCACAGGAAAGTCCGGTTAAGCAGCCGACAACCTCCTAGGTTGACCTGCAAGATGCCTTAAAAAAAAAAACATGGGGTAGTTGCCCGCCAGACACAACACCCGTCTGGTCGGAGGATCCTCCCTTTTCAATAGAGGATGAGTGAACTGCACTGAACTACACCCTGTTCCTCATACCTCTAAAAAGTCACCCGTTAATGTCCTATATTTTTATGAATAAGCTCACCCGGGGAACAACTACGTACTTATTGTCTAAGTATCGACAATAAGCCCATCTCTTTCTTTTTGCCTCCAAGCAGTTCGATGTTTCGGTCATAGATATAAGTACGCTAGTTCTAATAATACATCTATGGTTCGGGTTTAAAAGGTCCCCTATGGGTGTATTATTTATTACAAGCGCAAGAGAAACGTGTTCGCCATTTTCATTATTCTGATCTTCAGATGTCTCATATAAGATATGGCAATCGTTAAATCCGAATATCTTGGCACTTTAGACTAGAGTAAGTACCATATTCCAGAGCATGTTTTGTTTTATTAGTGTCCTCTATCCATATTGCAGATAGATCATAAGTGCGTGAACTGCATTTTTAAAAAACTGGCCAAATGCGAGTCGGAATCGCACACGAAGGGTTCCATACCAAAAACGCCGAAAATAACACGTTTCTTGTATGACCCGCAATTTTTAACTTAATAATAATTTTATTATTTGTTGTTATAGCAGCAATAAAAATACACAACCTGTGAAAAATTCAACTGTCTACCTATTACAGGGTGCGAGGCAGTTCTAATAGCATCCTGAGAGTTATTGCTGACAGGCTGGACTGCTGTACTGTAAGTCGTTGCTCCAGTATCTCAGCTGGAATACTGAAGCAGTGACTACTTTGTTGAGTGTGTGTGTGTAGATGATTTTTGTTGTAATTGTATCACTAACATAGTTGTAAGTTTATTTTATTGTTACTAATATTGTATGAGTCTCATTGTTACTCGTAATAAAGAATTTAATTTTTAATTACGGTTCATGAGATACAGCTCATATAGCCCGCTGGCTGACAGGATACTCGTACGGACGGAGTCGGACAGCGCAGTAATAGGGTTCCGTTTGGCACCCTTCGCGTACAAACCCTAAAAAAAGAAAATGGCGACGAAAGTTCTGCTTATCCCCTTTCAGCTTTGTCCCTAGGATAGCAACGCGCGACGCTTCTGGTATTGCAGATGTCCATTAAGGCTCCTGCAGACAGGCACGACGCGACTGTAGTAGAACAATTTCTATGAAAACTTTATGGATTTTTTTTCTACCAGAATCGCGTCGCACCGCCGCTCGCGCCGTGCCTCTTTGTAGCCTTTAGTTGTGGTGGGTCGATTGTTTTGCGATCCAGTAAATAAAACTTGCTTTCTTGGCTTCAGTCTAAGATCTTATTACCTAATGTAGGATATTTCAGTTAACAACTCCACGGGCTGATGCGTGATGCTGCTCGTCCCCTTGTTCTGATGACTCTAGTCAACTTTGAATCTTAATAAGAGACTACAGGAAGGTAAGTATGTATGTTGGACTACTACTGCCCCAAACATTCCGTAAGTGTAACGTAGGGTTATGTGGTTAGGCACAAAAAAAAATCTAAAAATTTTACTTTTTAGTAACAGCTTCTCTTTTAAAATAAAACTACAGTTTATAACAGAAGGTAGTATTTTTTAATACCAGCTCAGCTCACATTTTATGAAGTAACAAAATATTATGAAACCTCTCATTTAACTAACTAGGTATAAATTATAATTTATTCTTATAAAGTAGCCTAATGTCGCGTTTAGAACAGTTCTGTACAAACTTATACATAGGTACTTAACTCTAACTTGAATCACTTCTCTTACACGGGCGCACTTGCATTGTGCTGTAAGTCAATCATTAAATGCGTTTAGGACAAAACATAAACATAACTCTGTCATCTTCAAACGGTTGACAGAAACAGAACCACGTTTTAAATTCGTGTAGCGCTAAACGTATTCAGTGGTTTGTGGTGCAAGCAGGCCTTTAAGGCTGTTTCAGACAGGCGCGAAGCGACGGTGCGGCGCGATTCTGGTAGAATTGTTCTACCAGAATTGCGCAATTAAGTTTTCATAGAAATTGTTCTACTAGAGTAGCGTCGTGCCTGTCTGCAGGAGCCTTAAAACAGTCATAACATTAATTTGTTAACGAGTATCTGTGACTATCACATGCTTTTTTTAAATATTACCGTAATAGAAAACAAGGCTTATTGAAACAAGAGTATGACCACTTCTTAATGTTACAAATCTTAACATACCTGTCTAGGTGGTAGGTTCCTTTTGGTAACATAACTAAATATTATTAACCATGACAATTACGTAGGTCTAAAAGCTATAAATAATACAAAAACGCGTAAAAGCAGCGTGCTAACTTAAAAAAAGAATTTGTTAAGAAGTGCTCATCAAGCATCAAGCTTAATCCATCTAGTTTTCCAAGATGTTTTAAGATTATCCAATAAACAATTTTTTTGAACACGTCGTTACAGATATAACTAGTAGACTACAACTTATAAGAAACTATTTGTTTTGAACTAAAAGGTCGTGAACAGTACCTACAGGACAATGTACAAACGAAAAGAGGAAATAATAAACCAGTATCACCAAGTTTATCACAGAGAGCCATGTAGCGTTCCAAGCTTGGCATACATAAGACTATTAAAGACAAGACAGAGATCCAAACGTCGACATCCGAAGACGTACGAAGGCCTCCGATATCGGAAAACGTATTATGGATCTTAAGTGGAGTTGAGCAGGACATCTGGCAAGGCGCAGTGATGATAGGTGGAGTAAGGCTGTCACCGAGTGGCGTCTAACTGGAAGACGTAGTGTCGGTCGTACGGTGGTGAGATGGGCGGACGACATTGTTGCTGTCGCGGGCAAAACCTGAATGAGGCTGACACAGGAGCGTGGGGATTGACACGGAAAAAGAAACGCCTACAGTGTATGAAGTTAGAGGAACTGTGGATGATGAAGATGAAGATGATGATGATCACCGAGTTTTACAATGCAAATAAAGTATCTTTCGTTATATAGTTAATATTTTAGAGGTATGCGGGGACGGAAGGGTCAGGGGGCCTACCACCAGCTCAAAAGCAGTATTATTTTAATATTACTTCAGTGGGAGAAACAGATGGAGCTATAAGTTCTGTAGAGCTTCATCTCTTTCCCACACTGAAGTAATATTAAAATAATACTGCTTTATGAGCTTGTAGTAGGCCCCCAGGTTTTTCTTGATATACTACCTACATTCATTTAATATTTTGTACAAAAGTTCCGAATTTCGGAAACAAATTGCGTAGGTTACAGTAGTGAAGGGTGAAAGTTTTCTGTGAAGCCGGATAAAAAAGTCAGTAAAAAGTAGAAGTTTACAATAGGTTTTGAAAGGTTTTGAAACACGAAATAGCAGAGAAAACTTTCATTCTTCGCCACAGGTAAAGTTCAGACAACTTATTTCTTAACTTACTCATAAAGTAGCGAAACTTCTCTTTAATTTAACGTCAGTACCGGGAAGTTATTTCGTTTTTTTTCAGTACAATGACGACATTCTACAATCACAAACATAGTCAGTCTTCATTACGAAAATTATTTTCACCCTTTAGTTCAATATTTTCACTTATTTGTCTGTCTTATATTAGTCTAATAACTATTTAATAATCTTTGATAAAGTGTATGTAGCACTGCGCACATCTTACTGCCGGTTTCTTAAATCGTTATATTAGGTACTAGGGCCCCATAACTAACACACAGTCAAAGCCCATGTCAAAAACAACAGCAAATCAAATCACTTGATATTTTACAATACTTTAATAATTTCACTAGGCTAATCTTTTATCACTTTTAACTGACACACCTGTGCCGTGGACAAACTCAGTACCACTGCTCAACACGGGGTTTCTCGAGATATGGCCATTATGATAAACACACTTGGCAGAAGGATAGGGCATAGTATGTTGTTAATAGCATACCTACTGAACGCTGCTATCCTTCATTGTTTGCCTTTTACATCCTCTACACTTGGGGAGAAAATTTATATTTATTTGCATCCCCCAACATGACATTTAGAATTCCCCATCATTAACCCTTTGATATTTTTTATTCGCATTTTCACTCACTGCACCGTACTTCTCGATGTCAGCCTAAATTATAAGATAGCTAACTCTTCTTCGAAATGAACTGGCTAGCTGCCGTTTGTGCCGCAATCTCGTTCAACAACATATCCTGCATTTTACTTCTCACTACCAGCTTTCTGATCGGGTCTAGTTGTTTGAAATACGGTGCTAAAGACTTCAAGAACATCACGTCGTAGTCGTCGTCTGAGGACAGTTTCGCTATCTTATCTGGTATGGGGTCTTCTTCAAAGGCATCGTCAAGGTACACTTCTACTTCGTTATTCTCTTCTTCTGGTTCTTGTTCTTCTGCTTCATATTCAAATTCGTCATCATCTTCTATTTCTTCTTTCGCTTCAACACTGGTTGCGTCATTCCCGTTGGTTTCGTCATTCCCGTTGGTTTTGTTATGAACATTGTTTTTGCGCTTGGTTGTATAGTCAGGCGTGTTAATAAACTTCAACATCTCAAAATGCCGCCATTTCCCCGAGTATTGCTCTTCGGATCCAAACTTCTTGATTTCTTTCTTGAAAAGATCGCGGAGGTTCTTCCATTTTACTCGTAGACGTTCTTCTGTGAAAAGAGATAGAATAAATTGAAACATAAAAAAAATTGTCTTGCCTTTTTATTAATTTAAAAATAATAAATTAAATTAACCCTAACTTGTTTGTTGATCTCACTGTGGATTGCAAAAATTGTTACATTATTCTTTTAAAATATTATAGTTTTAATAGGTAAATGAAAAACTTGAGTTCCCAAAGTAACAAACTGTCATGCATTTCGCACTTATGTATAGCGAAGGATCTTGTGAATCTGTTTGGCCGTCATATAAACTAGGATCAATGTTGTAACGTTATGATCGTTGTTATAATGTTATGTTTGTTTGTTGTTAATCATAATAATAAGAGCCCTGACCGCCGGTAGCTCGGACCCTGTTCCCGATACCGGTGGGTACCTACTATTTTTTATATTTTCTTTATTCTAATATTTATAAATATAATTTATAAGTATTTAGATGAAATAAAAGATAATAATAAGATCTATCGTTAAATATTCTGCGGGACAATTGTGTACTTAATAGTAAAATAACCGGCCGAGTTACATCGCATATATTTTTTTAGTCAGTAAACGTTAATAAATAGGGGGAACTTACCCGCCGAGCCAGCGGATTACTATGAGTGCCAAGAGCGCATGATACGACAAAAGATAATTTTAGAAAAAAATATTGTGCATACAGTTACGGCTGCAGTAGTTATCAACCTACGTACATCCATGTGTTTCAGCTGATTTTATTTAGGTTTATTACAAGTTACAACAGTACTACAATATAAACTAAAATTGTCAGTCTCAGTATTTACCTACATAATTATAAGTTTAAAAACAACTTGGTACTAATTCGTGTTATCTACTTAATTATAATATTGTACTTAACAAAAAATACATGACTAAGTATATCCACGAAAGATCTAGTCATGTATTTTTTTATTTCATTGCAATGCTGACAAATAAATTACAAAATCCTTCATACACACTAAAAGAAACTTAGCATAACTTTCGAGACTACTACCGCCATCTATATTCCCACGGCGACATTAAGCAGTGCGGACAGACCACGTGGTACATAAACATGTCACACACACTAACCTGGTAGTTTCATCAATTCCGCTATCTCCATCCAAGCCTTGGCCATTTGATACCTGTCGTTGTATCTATCATGGTTCGGATTCCACAAACATTCTCTCCTTCTCACTTCCTTTACAAGTTTCTTCAAGGAATTATCAGACAACACCATTTTCTGAGGCATGTTGACAAATTTTTTGAAATAAAATCGCGTCGCGTCACAACGGTCTGGTCCGCGCGGCTAGGGTACGCCGCGGCAACTGGCGTCTCGGCTCTCGCGGCTGAGCGAGCGTCACGAACGATCAATGTATGTTAAGGTTGGGTGCAGATACGGCGGGCGGCGGCGTTCGCGCGGCTGTCTGAAAAAAATCGTTGATGATTGATCGTTTTTATTTATTTATACAAAATGTGTTTCTGTCATTTGAAAAAAGTTTGAATTAGTGTATGGAAAGTTATTTGAACTTTTATTTGCAAATAAGTATCAGTGAGGTTCACAATATAGTAACGATAATCTACAAAAAAAAAATTGCCAAGAACATTCCCGATAGGGTTGCCAGGCCCGAAAATAGAAAAGTCGGACACAGATTCATCCATCCATTTCCATTCATTTTGCCCTGAAAGCCTGACATATTGTTCTTTAAATGAAAAAAGAAAATATTTTTATTTGTGCAGGATTTATTTTCATTTGAGACTACTCTACTCTTATTTATGAATCACATTTTGTTCATACAAAAGTAATTTGTAACTTCTTTACATTGAAAGTAATATAAAAAATCAATAATCAGGCATTTTTTGGCAGACCGGGGTTGACCAAAAGCCTAACAAAAGTCGGACAGGCCGGACTTGTATATTTTTGGCCGGACAGGATAGTAAAAAGCCGGACACCTGGCAACCCTATTCCCGACGGTACAAAATTATAATAGTCTCTTTTCAAACCGTTGCTAAATGTTTTATCATTAAGTACATGGCTTTATTATCGAGGATTCATTTTCGAGCCTGTCACCCTGAAAACAGTAGCTTTACGTTGAAGACAGGTTAGGGTGTAACTATTCTACCAACTAATTTCAATTGTAACTTACTTATTTATAAACCACTAGCTTCTGCCCGCGACTTCGTCCGTGTGGAATAGTTACTTTGGACTAACGCTAACTTTAACCCGCGACTTCGTTTACGTAAAAAAAAAAAAAAAAAAAAAAACGTACAGACGCCAGCACTTCAAGCTACTACAATCTGTCAAATTTATTTAATAATCAAATCAAAATCAAATCAACAATAGATTTTCAACTTTATCTCTGAAGTATAAGGTTCAAAGTTAATTGGGAAAAATTGACAGTTTCGGGTAGCTTGATGTGCTGGCGTCTGTACGTTAAGGAGCTATTTTAGGTACCTACATCTTGCTTTTATCAGTAAGAGTTGAACTTTAAAACGTTAGGTAAAAGTACTGGGTCTTATAATCTTATATCACGATTCACGCCCTTCCCCCACATGACTGCCTTGCACATCATAAATGCGCGCGCAGTACTTGATCATTATTTTGCTGCGATGTTATTTTAAAACTGCGATATCTCCTAAGATATTCATTGAAATCGAATGATGTAAAGGGCAATTTTGTTTTAAATTAAATACTTGTGATGAATAACGTATTTATTTGGATAAGGATTAATATCATGTTTATAAAAACACCTTCGCAAATAATGCATTATTTTAGAACAAATTTGGTTAGCATAATAAAGGTTATAGAGAGCCAACCTTAAAAGATAGACATATGCTGTCGCGGACTTTTTTTTAGAATTTTTAAAGAGGAACAATTCTGTCATACATGATTTTTGCGAAACTTTAACCGTTTACGCAGCGCACGCAGAGGAAGCGCTCAAAAGGAAAAAAAAAAACCCGATTTTGAAACATTCTTCATTGGTGCTCCGCTGCTATTGGTTTTAGCGTGATAATATATAGCCTATAGCCTTCCTCGATAAATGGGCCATCTAACCGTAAAAGAATTTTTCAAATCGGATCAGTAGTTCCTGAGATTAGCGCGTTCAAGCAAACAAACCAACAAACAAACAAACTCTTCAGCTTTATATATTAGTATATAGATTAACAAAATAGAAACGCGAAAACCACATCACTCCAAAAAATTCCTCAAAACATAATCCGATACGACCGATAGGTACACAAACTATGAATGAAATTACTAAATAAACGATATTTTTGATAAGCGGCTGATTAGTCGCCACGTGTGAACTGGGACTGTGGCGCGTCGAGTCGCCGAGCGAGGCGCGCGATCACGCGACGCGACGTTGCCGCGCTGTGCCGAATAATCGCGGTTTATCGCCACGCGGGGCGACTCGAGTAGGTAGCACCGTAGCATCGGCAATCTACTTACTAATCATTTACCGAACTGCATGATACGCCAAATATTAATAATGTATCATTAGGATTAGGTGCGTTTTGTGTAAAAACACATTCATTTCGTCATTGAATGCAAAGTGTGCATCTTACCTGCGTTGGTAAACAATAAGTTGTTCCTTCTTTTACCTGAGTGGGTACCTACCTATTCGCGCAAACAGAAAAACTACTTAAATACAAGTTTTTAAGAATTTGGGATGCATACACATTATACAAAAATAAATAATGACAGACGGCTGACGGCCATATACTCTTTGCTGACGGCTGTGATTATTAAAAAACAAAGCTATAACAAAAAGTTTTAAGCAATAACTTTGTTGGCCTCATTTGTAACACTGACCTCTAGCGGCGACAGAATTAAATAACAAGTTCACACGGTTTACATGAGTACAAAAATGTTTGCAGATACAGCGCCATCTGACGCAACTCATCAAGAATAAAAAATGTACAAATAGGTACACGACTTGGCCGTTAGAGGTCGTGTCGGTAAAACCATTTTGAAATTAACACTGCATAACAATCTTGCACCATTCTGATTTCTGATCAAATGCCTCCCCATGACTTCCAGCTATTTCGGTCCAGCTATAAAGAAGTATATGTATCTGGTCTACTAGAGTTGTATTTTGTCTGGTTCACATTATTTTAATGGGAGAAATCCTTGGTTTCATTGTGGTCAATCATTTTGTTCTTTTCCATCTTCCAATAGGTCCTCCTATTTACTGGTATAATTTATGAAATCTTATTAAAATACCACACAGGTGTACTGTACCACATATGATCTAAATGGAAAACCAGCGTTAGGTATCAGTTGTAAAACCAGGCTGACTTTTTACACTTGTACAATCTTACAAATTGGGCTTAAAAACAATAAACCTCATATTTTTAGCTATCGATTTCCCCAAGAGAGTTGTTATACTTAATACTTAAGTCATGCGTAGGAAGAAAACCTTGCCATGTTTATTTCGTCAGGCAAACAGCTTCAGCACTTTATTCATACTTTTGAAATGCGGAGTATTCCAGCATTGGGTTAGAATTTGTCAACATATGATTGTCAACAAAATAAATATTCAAGGTCTGTAAAGATTACCTACCATGCTTCTTAAAACATTGTGTATCTTGTCTGAGGCCTTTTACTGCTTTCACCACGAACTTCCCCAGGCGACAACAATAGAATGGAATAATAATTGACAACTTCGGCATACATGGTGTAGATTCTCTTGTCCCAAATGCCTTTAAACTAGACTAAAAATCACCAAAATTTAGTTTATTCCTGTCAAACGACGATTTCCCATTCTGAAATAGACTAAAATGACACAACTATATTTTAGTTTGGCAGCACTAAGATAGTACTGAGATATTACTTTAGTGAAAATGGCAATTTTGCTATTCTGAATTTGACGTTTTTCACCTAAAATTTAGTTTTTCTAACTAAATCTGACTATTTTTAATCGCGACTAAAAACGTGTGGAATAAAATTGGTTGTCATGAACTTTAAATTCACACCAACACCTCGACTTCAGATGCAAAAACAGTACTGAATATTTTTTTTTTCTTTTGCTTATATCTCGAAAACGGTGTGTCCAATCGCAAAAATATTTAAAATTTCGACACCCTTTGTAAAAGCCTTGAACCCCTAACACTCTACATGTAGGTAATATTTTTTTCTTATTTTCCATACAAAAAGTGAAGAAATCCATACAAAACACGTCGAGGCTGCTGCCCCCCCTGCGCGCCTCCGACTCTAAAAAGATTCACGTGGTTAGGTATCACGTGTGGAGTTGCGATTGTCAAATTCGATTTGGATGTGTCAAAATTATTTTTAAATTTAGAGAATTTATTTTGCAGAATAGCTTTGAGATTCTCATAGTCAAAAGTAAGGAATTTTAGTGATAGTTTAGTTAGTTTAGTTCGGTGTACAAGAGAATCGGCACCATTGGCTTACTCAGATAGCAGGACGCAGTATATTATTGTAACAGTTGACACTTGGCCCTAAAATCTGGGATCGCTAAGGGTGTGTCACAGGGTGTAATTCTTGGGCCACCAGTTTTTTTTTTTTGCTTATTCTTTATAATGCCTAACACGACTATTCAATTTTTCATGAATTAATATCTAAGATGTTATCTTTCTTGTTCTTGATCAGTAAATATCATGATATAAAAGTGTGGCCAGTTGCATGCAGGATCTTTGGAACTTGGAAGGATATTGAAATTCTATATCTTGTTCACATTTTATTTAGAGACATCGGTATAAAATATATGAGATATAAAACAGCACAGTCGTGATAAAATTAAAATATATCATAATATACGATAATATAAAACACGTCAATATATTAAAATCAACATTTTAAAGTGTAAGATTTTTATTGAGACGTGGGCTAATCGAGTGAGGTCAGTTATTAGAAATTAAAATAAAATTAAAAAACATTTTTTTAAATAAAACTGACCCCAGAAGATACAATATGAATGAAAACTTAATAAATAAAATCTAAAATGGTATTTTGGACAATAGGCATAGAATTAAATATTTTATTCACTGTGATATTATTAAAGTTTATAAAATTTTTCATTCGTCAATCGAAAAAACTGCCGTAAACGACGGAAGTATAGAAAAATTATACAAACATTTTACATTGATTTTTAATTTATATTTTTACTTTTAATCTTACAATTATTTTATCACAGTGAATAGAGCTTAGGTGTGGGGATTGAAAGTGGATGTAGGGTGTCGAGAGTAAACCCCTAAAGTGGGGCTTAGTCAAGATCAGATATATGCCGTGTCATAACAACGGGTATGGTAACATTGATTACATATGTATGTTAATGATAATATATTGTTATATCCTAACACTAACTAAGTAATGCATTTCACATTATTATATACGTTTAATATATGACCATCAATTGAAACATACAAAGCGGCGGAATGTCTCATACAATACGTTGTCAAAGGAAACAAGATGGGCTGCAAAAACAGACCAATCATAACTACTTGAACATTTATAATAGCATAGCATTATCTATCTATAGCGTCCATATATACTTTAATACAGATATAAAAGTACTATCAAAATAATAACTTAAATCCTAAGTAAATCCGTGACAGATAAATTAAATAAAAGTAATTACGTATTATTTTTCAGTTAAAGTTAATTCTGCTGGAATTTTACCGGTCGGTACGGTGTCGTAAAGAACCTCAGAATCAGTCAGTGGTGGCTCCCTTGATAATTTGTCAGATCACCATTTGATATAAACATATAAGTAGCAGAATTAACAAAAAAATATAATTTACATCAAACATATAATTCCTATAATCTCCAGGAATTTAAACTCTCAATTCCTGACAGTTGTATGATAAAGCTTTAATATACATACATATAATATAATTTAATTTAAAAATAAAATATTTCCCTAAAATACATATGGTTAAACCACGTTAACTTTGGCACGGCAATTTATTTCAACCAAAGGCAACAGCTTAACAAAAGTTATATATTTTTTATTAAATATATATAATATAACAACTTTAATTCGGCTATGATCGATTGATTAATCGAAATGCTTGGACGTAAATTCAGATCCTCAACTAGTAACTTCAATGTAAGGTAGATATATAGCTAAATTTACAGCTTAGTTTACATATATTTCTAAATTTTAATCCAAGCATTTAGATTTATTCAAATATAATGAAGCGTGTTAAAATAAATTAATATCTTTGGCAACGTTTCTTAAGCGAAATCGAGGCGCTAAAGGTCATAAAGAAGATTTAAAATAATATTATATTAAAGACTATAAATTACCAGTTATAATACAATACGCTAGTTTGTTCTTAACCTAACACATCAACGAACGTAACATCTTTAGGTATAATATGGAATACTTTGTGGGAACGACTGGCATACGCCCAGCAATACAATCTCTACAAATCTACATACATACGTTTTGGGTTGTATTTGAGACTACTCATCAGTTTGAAGTTGAATTACACTTAAAAGACATATAATGTTTATCAGCTAGATGGAAACTGAAATTTTCTTTATAATAGCTGAAGATCTCATAGTGCTATATACCCAAATAATTCCAACTCTTTCTTCCTCATATCCATAACCGTACGCCAGTCGGTCCCATAACTTAAATAAACATTCATTAAACATTGATACCGTACAACATACAATGTCTTCATTATTACTTCTAATCAATAAACATAATAATAACAGTAATTCCTTTCTTCTCAATGAAGTATCTTTCGATATTAGTGTCTTGATAACTCCAACTCATACATTTTACATCACACCCTTACTCAATTCCGGCATTTTCGGGACAACATCACGAAACAAACGAATAATAGAAAACAGCGCAAAGCACTGTAAGCCCCAATCCATAATGACACCAAAAATGTATGAGACGTTTTCATCATTAAACTAGTCTAAATCCACAGATCTTATGCATACCCTAGAAAGTAAACTTTTACAAATAAAATAATACTTAATACCTAAACAATTTAATATCAGAAAATAAGTTAAAAGTGCTTCTTTCAAAACTAGTAAGCATTCATAATCCGATACATATTTGATTTATTCTGGACCAATCATTGGACCCCACGATGGTAATGAATTCAATCCGTACTCCAAAATATTTATTTAAACAATCAAATGTTTGTGTAAATGATGACTATCAAATTATTGTACCATAGAAGGTAAATCATCAAAATTAAATAACGATTTCTTTGAAATTTATTATAGAACACTCTTCTCAGTCTCTTAGGGTAAAAATTCCAAGGTTTTCTAAAATATTGAAAGTAAAATGTAACGACCCTAATGAGAAACGGTGAAGTAACATGAATATGATATTACACGATTCACACGTAAGTATACTGACACTATATTATACGATGATGATACATTGGTCTATTTATTAATTATCCTCGTTAATAATAAAACATCGAGACACAACATCAAATGTAAACACGAACAGCTATTGTATTGATATTGTATTAATATTCTTTATAATGATTAAAATGTTATGTAATTGTAACTCTACTTAGAAGAATAGATCAGGGTCTGGGACATATATTGAAGTAGGGATGGTCAGGTATCTCAAGACACAGATAATTAATTATCTAGTGTCACAAGAAACACGGGATAGTAAGGAAACAGGAAAAAAATAGATGGTTTACGAGGATTAGTCGCTGAAGCCGATGGGGCTATCATCCCATCTATTAGTGTTAGGAAATGTCACCAGTCAGTTAATTGAAATTTTGTCAGGATGAATATACCTAAGTCGCGTTATCTAGTTCTTACATTGTAAATGAGCATATACATGAGGTATAAAGGAAGTTTGGAAGGAAGTGTGAGTGATAAATGAAACGATTCTACA
Organism: Agrochola lychnidis; assembly: GCA_963680765.1. Lineage (NCBI taxonomy): Eukaryota > Metazoa > Arthropoda > Insecta > Lepidoptera > Noctuidae > Agrochola > Agrochola lychnidis. The sequence continues at coordinate 25,708,970 of OY796853.1, forward strand.
TATCGTATATGTTTTTGAATACATTACTAAGCTCTTTTATACTTACTGCATGCATTCAGTTCACCTATACTTATAGTACATGGTCATAATCATGTGTTCTATAAAGTTTATTAAGTAAAACTGCAGTTTTTTATTATTTATTAAATCCATACGGTACGCACGGACGGCAAGGCTTTAGAATGATTATTTTAATATTTTTTTACAGATCACTTTTATTGACAAGTTTGTTTAAGGGTGAATAAAAGTAAAAATGAATAACATTAATTTTAATTTTGAGTTCAGGTTGTAAATTTTTCAAAAATATATTACTCAGAAATTATAAATGTTCCGAATCTAAAATTTTGACGAGTTAAAAATAAAAAAGCAAGTTATTTAAAATATAAAATGATTTGTGAGTGCTACATGTGAATAAATGGTAGGTCCTAATTAAAATGATATGTAACTAACATTGTATATATACCATAATTTTACATACAAAAGACAATAATTATGTAGACACATTACAAAATATTTACAAGTTAAATTACAGTAAGGGATACGTGAGAACAGACTGGAAGATTATATGAAATAACTGTAAGGATATTGAAGAATAGTCGCGAAATATACAACATGACAGACATGACACTCGTTCACACAATCGAACCGCTAATACATACACACTAAATGGCAGCGAGACCATTTTAATATCCCATACATGATAGTATATTTAAAATTAAACGGTAAGTATATTTAAATTACTTTTAGACTCTACTAAATCTAAATACTAGAATGTTCCAAGTTACGTTATAAGAAAATAAACTGTGTATCTTAGGTTATATTTATGTGTGTTAGTTAGTGTTATTTGTTACTGTTTGTTGAACTTAAGTCTGACGTCAGTAGACGTAGAGGGTACTCATGAAACTATTTGAAAACGCGACTGGGAATTTAAGTACGACTAACTGCGTAGTATATGAATAAGTTATTTAATAAGGTCACGTTAAGTACGGGAACGTTCAGTTTAAAGTACAGCTTTCAATTCATCCTCAGGATAATGTGGGAAATAAATCTTAGAAATTAAAATAAGTACATCATCTTCTCTGTGATCACAAAGTTTTGAAACTGACTGCTATGAAAATACATGAGACATGACATTTGAAAGAAGACAGTTACAGTATAGACGCGCATCTGCGCAGCGGGTTGAACAGACATCAGAGAACTATTGTCAAGAGACACAAATCTAATATATTGAGTAATCAGTAAACAACCAATATTGCCGCGACATCGAAAAGTATACGAGTAAATGATGTGGGCTATACTGAAGCCCACAGGTTTTACATGAAAGAGCGGTACACGAACGCTTAAGATACGTTACTCTACTGGTCGGGACTTATCTTAGGTGTCGCTGGTGGCTGACGGCTGCTTGATCAGGTCTACATCGCGTCCCACACTGGCCTGAGTTTTCAGTTTTGGCTTATCAACAACCTTATGGTCATGGCCATGCTTATCATGTCCCTTATGCTCATGTCCTGCCTTGTGTTCAGGTCCTGTCTTATGTTCGTGTCCGGTCTTGTGATCGTGTCCGGTCTTATGGTCGTGTCCGGTCTTGTGGTCATGATGGCCGGCCTTGTGATCAGGTCCGCCTTCGACCACGCTGACTCCGTTCTTGTGGGTCGTTGGTTCAGGGTCCTCTTCAGTATCCGCACGGAATTTACGGTTGTACCAGTGTAGGCAGATGCATCTGAAAATGATAATATTACAAACGTTAATGTCAGTGTATTTAAAAGCGAACAAAACAAACTGTCTGATAAATTTCTAGTTGAGCGTGGAGAAAATTTTAGTTCCAACTTTATTTAAATTGCCATTTATTCCGCCTAGTATAAAAGTAGTTATGTATCTAAAAATACCAGTGGGTCATGGTTTCGTATATGAACTAAGCTAAAAGCCTCTTTGAATGGCTCAGGCTAAAGTCAAGGCAATTATAAGTAATATAGCAAAAACGCCTTAAGAATAAAAATGAGGGCAATCAGTTACAGCTGAAGCTATTAGCGAATAACAATGCAGGGCTCGGGTTGCTTTGTTTATTTGTTTTGCAAAACGACCCCTTGAACGGGCAGACATTGAAGTGGCAGTGACTATATAGCCCGCCTTTTAATTCAAACGTAATTAACAACACCAAACCGGCCTCCACCATTTTATATTAAAAATATCGTGCTTAGGTTACATAAACGAAAAAGCTTTGAGAAAAAAGCGCGCAGCTGTAATCTTTTTGAAAGAAATATTTGCGAGTATTTTTCTTTTCTTGTTGGTAAATTAAAGCGTTTTATCTTAGTAAATGGATCCAATATCTGTGTTTTGATTATGTAATTAAGACAAAACGTTGTAAGCCATTTCTTTGATTATGATATAGAATGTTAGACTATATTATTAAAAAGAGGAAGTCAGAACTATCCCAGAGTTTCCCTATAACCTGATCCTTGATTAATGGATCGTAAAAATAATACATATTATTATAATGTAACTAGCAAATGGTGGCACGGATAAAGCTATCAATGTCATAAATGTCAGAGCAGGGTCGCTTCTGATACCAGGCAAATATGAAAAGAAAGAGTTTTGAACGGGCGACACTACCCTAATAACTTTCTTATCTTTAGGACATTTTCCCATGACGTACTTGGCAAAAACAGCGGACCAGGCAAAATCTTTTGCTCAGTAGTAGGATAATAATCGCTAAAAGTTGTTGGAGTAGAATTTATGAAAAGTTATATTATGTCGGCTGCCGTCTAATCTTTACCGTTTTCAACCAGATGGATTAAACTTACTAAATTCTTTTAAATAATTCCCTTGATATTAGCAACAGTGAGCTATGAAAGAAAGAAAAAAAAAAAGAGAAAGTATTTATTGAGTACAGTAACAAACAAAACAATATCTTGGTAACTCCAAAGTCCTCATGGAAATTACTCCTAATTACGCCATAAAACATTACCCTCTGTGACCCATGATACTTCAGTAGTAGCCTTTCAGGTTGAATTAAAAGCATTGTGCTATCGGCGTGTATTTCATTTAATTAATTGGCTGGGGCCAGTTTATCGTTAATTTTCCTAAGTGTACCCACTGTAATTGTAGTTTTCACGTCACTGTGTTGTGGGTAAGTCTTCCATTTTGTAAATAAATGTTTATTATCGTTCTTTTTACTATACACCTTACACCTTTTCGCAATACCACCCTGTTCTCAGCCTTACGTATCTTTAGTACTGTTTTTTTTTAAATTAATTTTATACCCTAACGATTAGCATAATATTTGTACATTGGTCTCTTTGCCACCATTTCACTTAATGGTGTACTCTTTTTTGTCAACATAACATTTTTGTATACTAAACGCTGCATATATACTGGGAATAAATTTGTATTTTGTCAATAGAAATATTTTTGAACTCAACTTTTATTAAAAGCTTATCATTTGTGCAACGTGCAGTAACAATTTCCGTCTAACTTGTCTACGTCATGTCAGATAGTTAGCCCAGGTTTGCACTGGTGATTTTTTAGTGTACTGGATTTTCAACGCTCTGCTTAGTGCCGAGAGTTGAAAATCCAGTGCGCGATTAAATCCCTCCGCGATATTTTTACGTCCGTGCGTACGTGGGCTTACACACGTCACACAGTTGTTCAAGCTTCCCACCAGTAAACTTAGACAGCATAAATTTACAAACTAACAACGTATAATGAACCTAGTATCAATTAATTCCTACTAACTAATTTACAGGGAACACTCGTTAACTCGTACGTATTAGTTGGGTAATGACCCAGAGACCTTGAATGTCACCAGTTAGAAACACGTATTTCTAATTGATGTGTGCGTTATTATAATCTACTGGTCTGAAGTTACAACCACTTCATATATTTAATTCCATAATTATTGGTTTCATGTTTATCTCTTTAGTTCTCAAGATTTACTCAATGTTACTATGGGTGGGATTTTGGTTTATCTGTATTTGGCGGTAGACTACTTTGAATTTATGCCATCCTGGTGCCAATATAAGAACAGCCGAGCATACATATTGCTTCTACTGGACTAGCTTCTGTCAAGTACACTTCATTTTCTAAAGCATCTTTTTTGATGCTGGACAATCTGGTGCAAGTGTGCATTCCTTGTATTGTATGTTATCCTGGTACCCACCTTAAAATAGCGCCAAGTATGCCAGCCCCAACCAGCGCACCGCCAGCTCCCATCAGATAGTAGCGATGCTGTGCGGCCTCGGCTCCTGGTGACAGTTGCACCAGCCCCACCACCAACACCACGATCCCTAGTAGAAGGGATCCTACTACCGCGTGGAGAGCTGCCACCTGCGCATACTAATAACATTTGAAGAAACTTTAAAGACAAGTGTTAAACATTGATCTCCTCTAGATTAACACCAATTACGAAGGAGGGAAAGAAGGAAGGAGAAGAATGTCATAGCATATACATGGACGGTGTTCCTGATACTACGGAAGTACTCTTACGGATCAGGATAACTGACAGTTCACACCTTCAAATAAAACTGTCGGTTTTACCTGAAGGTAAGTGCTCGGTTAGAAAAGAAGAATGGTCCGTGAGAGTACTTTCTTCAGAAAGAGAGGGAAGGTGACCCACACAACACACAAGAAAGGGATGACGATACATCATGCAAGGGTATTTGTTACCTTGTTAGTGGTCAGTGCAACATGTTAGTAGCACGGGGCAGATTTCTGCCACGGTCAACGCTGTCAACATACACGACTTCCTTGGAAGCCAAAGAGTTTAGAGCCTGGATATAATGATTTTATTGCTAGTTTAGATAAAACTTTGAAGAGCCAACTCCTATCACCTTCATCATCATTATTTTTAACTAACGCAATAAAAGTGAAATCATTTTTTAATCTGTCTCAACCTGTAGAATATTTTTGGCAATTTAACTTTTGGTAGTCTATATGCAGCCCATCACGAGCCATTTAAATGGTACCATGATGGTTTTTCAAAATCGGACTCGGAAGTCGGACTGTATTTTACTGAAATGTTTATTGTGTTAAATAAGCAAATGCGGTCTGGCTTCTCCTGAGCTCCAATTCTAAGTAATTGCATTCCAAAGGTTATTAAGTTTTTAAAGCTCCCAAGGTTAGGTTTGACCACCAATCAGAATAGCGATGATTTAGTACCTATTAATAACGTTCTGATTAGTTAGCAATGGTTAATTTGGCATGCTTTAAGGAAAATGACTAAAGATTTGAAGACTGATCATACAGGACGCAACAGCGCGGGTAGAAGCATGATGGTAGTCTCATATCTAAAAGGATCTTCGATCCCTTTGTCTGATCCCTAAGGTCTTCTTTCCACGCTATCACGTACTTTTCTTAAAAAGATATGCAAGGCTGGTAGCTCACCTTGCCACAAACGTAAAGCTCATTCCTCAGCCGGTGATGGTCAGGCGAGGGCGTCGCATCAGCGTCGAGGGGGCGACCAATCTGCAGAGGCAGCTGCGATGGTCTCCGCCCTCCTCCTCCACGCTTCTCATTGCGCCGTCTCTCATGGCGAACCGCCACAGCTGGCATAGCACCAATCATCTTCGCTGTACAACACCAGGCCTTCAGAGGCGTGATGGAGGCCCATGCTTAGAAGTCATGCTTTTAAACACGGGCCTCCTCCACTCTTCGCATTATTAAACATTTTATTTATACCTACCTGTTTGTTGTTTTGTTAAGTATTCATAAAAAACTGATCTAGATAAATTTTGCCATAGTTGCTCAAGGTCACCCCCCTCTTGCCTTTACGTCTATTGTGTTTCCATGTCGATTTCCCTTAGATCTAAACTAAACTTTCGTCATTCCCTGTTAAAGGTCTCCAACAAAATCCGAACCCCCGCACGATTGCTTTGACAGTGATTGAAGATATAAAAAGAAGGGGAAGCTCGTTGTCATAATATACTATGCACACAAGCACCATTACCATTGTGATCATCAGGCTGGTACATTGCACTGATGTCATGTCGACTTGGAACACAATATAAGCAACAAAGCTCGATACATAGCCTACCATTCATAACATCATTCACACTGTGCAGTATCCAGAACCGAACCCCAGTCCCCCGATGCCTCACATACTCGTAGATATATCAACACACACTAAAACGCACGTATATCAGCGTCATACTTTAGTGGGTATAAACAGAAAATATGGGCCTCGGCTTTTTATCTTTATACAGAAATATGGGAACTTTAATATATTGTTCGTGACCTTTCCTTAAGGAGAGGAGAACTAACTATTATGACAGTTTAGGGCTGCAGAAACCAATTAAGTGGCTACAGGAAGGTGTAAATCTGATTTCAAAATTGCAAGGAAATAGACCTCGAAATAAACTTCCCATGGAAATAATGAACAATTCTTTGCTTTCGATATAATATCGTTCATTCTTTTGTCACTCGTTTCTTTCAGTTCCACCTTTCACACTTCTTTCAATTTTATGAGAAAAAAACCTTCAGAACCTTTAAAGCGATGTCCCTACACAATAATTGTTAAGGCATACTTACACCGCTGATTATCTCTTGGTTGAAGTAAGGACTGGAGCATATCTGCAACAAGCAATTTAATGTCAAGCGAGTGATCCAATATGGCGTCGGAAAGAACAATATAAAGTTGAGCGTCTCGTATAAAATTTGCTATAAAACCATCTTTATGTGCCTCGCTTGTGTTATGGGTTTAGCGTCACTTTTATTTACAATTATAATTTTATTTGTTTCTTCATTTTTCCGTTGTAGTTGGTAAGTAGACAAAGTTTTTGTTACTAGAGGTCACATTTTATGCGGCACACAATTTTTGAAACTTTTAGGTAACCCCTTTACTATGTTTTAGAGAACAGAGATTGTAGGTTATAAATTAAAGGGTCCCATTTTGGTGTCCCAAAAGTAGGGTATGACAATAATATATTCCGGATAGAAAGGCCAAGCAAGTCTCTCATTGGCGGAAAAGGCACATGATACAAAGTCATGAATTAGTAGATTTTGTAAAATGTGGTTTGTCATTTTCGATCTTTTTATCAATATCAAAGAGTGCTGTGTTCACCGTACTGTGTAGAGTTAGTAGAAGTGAACTTTAAAAAGTGTATTCTTTTTTCCGTTCCGCAATTTTTCCTCGCTAATATCCTGGGACATGACAAGCACTTATGCACTTTGTAAAATAAGCAGTCTGTAGCTGTAGGTACACTCACCTTATCTCAGAAATAAAATACCTAAATAATACTTGTTTTGATGTTCGTTCATAGACATTATTGTTTGACCGTTCGCAATTGTTTGTTTTTTGTATTGCGTCCGTTCCCAGAAACGATGTACTGTTCCAATAGGAACAAACATGTTTTTGTTTGCAAAATGTCGAATTTTCAGTTAAAATTGTAATGAAAAACGTGAATTCATTTTTTGTTTGATCGGATCAAATAAACTGTCGACGAACCGTATCTATGTAGGTGTGTATTTCAGTGTGATATTCAATTCCTTTCAGCTCCATTTTAATATTATTCCAATATCAAATTCAATGTAAAAAAATGTAATACCGTTTTCCTGATTTGGTGATTTTTGTATTTTAATTAAATATCCGGAGAATTTTCCACAGCCGTTTTCCATTTTAAATTAAACAGTTGGTAGATATTTAGTTATTGATATATTAGAGTAGCAAATATAGCAAACCTGTACTATTGATTTTTATTTGAATGTAATTCGAAGTCATCTGCGAACTAGTTAATCCATACGGTTATCCTTGAGATACAGCATTGTATTATGACCTTTTTTATGACAAGGAAATAAAACCAAAACAGTGAAATAAACAGTATCTGTATTACAATACTAACAGAATGTATTAGTTGGCAAGTCCTCAACATTAGTCTGTGGGGAATGTGCTGGAAGCCGCAATAAGTGGTTTCGTGAAACGGTGCTGAATCACTGGCTTGAGAAATTACGACTATCTGCAGAGACATACAGTCTTTTACTGGCGTTTATTTTTATTATTTATTAGAAGCCTGTGTTGTCCTATTGCAGGGCAAAAAATCCCGCCATCTCTATCTGTGCCTGCCGCGTAGTCGTTTCGTGCTATTTGGGATCCACTGAGTGGTGGTTTTTACCCATTGCAATCCACAATATAATATTATTTCTGTTCATTTAATAAACGTTTACTTTAAAGAACTGTCCCATGTCACGTTTACTTTAAAGAACTGTCCCATGTCGGAACATGGGACAGTTCTTTAAAGTAAACGTTTATTAAATGAACAGAAATAATATTATATTGTGGATTGACTCATTTAGTCAGGCTGCTGCATAATAGAACCTGCATATTAGCGTGAACAACTGAGTCCACCGAACGCATTTTGTAAAGGTCGCGGTATTGAAATGCGTTCACGCGACATCTACGTGGCTTCTACGCTCTCACATATAACCTATATATAGCCATGTACATATATAGCCTATGTAGAATAAATTAAACAGTCAATAACACTATTAGCCCAGCTATAAGCCTTTCTTGTAAAACTCTACCTTATCTTGTTTTTTTTTTAATTATAAAGTTTTTTATTTTTTTTCGTAATGGCTACTACCTATATCATTATTTTAAGCACATTTCCCTGACTCATTTGTGATATGTGTCTCATGTCATGACATTTATATCGTATTTCGTACCCCACATAAAGAACGTTTCGGTGTAACGGGAGACGATATAGCGTTCTCGCTATGTCGTCTCCCGCTCTCGCCGGAGCGAAGAAATTGTACACTTTCGACGAAATTGTCCCCTTCATACGGATAACAGCATGGGATTAATGTACAGACGAACAAGACATTCGGTAAGCAGGCAAAAATATTCAACTTGCCACTACACTGCCAATAATCATTTTTACCATACCATACCAACATACCATCACGCCTGTATTCCCCGAAGGGTTAGGCAAAGGTGTACCTATAGTACACCCACATTTCGCCAGTTAAGTTTAAGTCCGGACACAAATTCAAAGACTGGGCTGCTACTGAGAAATTCCAGATGGAAAAACCCAATAACACTTTGCCCGACCCAGGAATTGAACGCAGGACCTCATGCTCGACAGTAGCGCTTGCAACCCCTAGACCAACGAAGCAGTATTTTCATTCGTTTATTCATTTTTATTGAGTGCGAAATTACTTTTTAAGACTTATGGAAGAGGTAGGTACTTTAAAAAAACTACACTCCTTTAAAAAAATATTATCTCGTCACTGAGAAGAAATTATGAATAACGGCTAGTAAGGACCCTCGGTAAGTGTATCTAGAATTTTCTTATACCTTTTATAAAGTTTCATAATGATACACGAAGCAACAAAATACGATCTAGAGGAATGCGGCCGCTTTTCTTGAGGTCGAATTTTGTTGCTTCGTGTCTCAATATGAAAATTTATAAAAGGTATTACAAAATTCGGGACACACTTACCGGGAGTTCTTACTAACCGTTCTTCACGATTTCTTCTCAGTCACGAGATAACATTTTTTTAAAGGAGTGGCGCTAGTGGACATTTGGGCACCCCCTTAAGATAGATACCAAGTGATTAAACACAAAATTGTTTAATAGTTTTTGCAAGTTAGCTGCCTGCATACCAAATATCTCGTTCGGCTGTACAACTGTGTTGCGCGACGGTCTTGGCATGATTGCGGGACACTTGTCTTTTGTTTTCAGCCGGACAATATAGTGAAATTGTGCTCGGGATAAAGTGGTTCTGTCTACTTGTGAGACAAGATATTTTGTAAAAAAAAGAGTTGTAAGTGAACTCACTCACAACTCTTTTTTTTAACTATCTATGAACCATGTAAAGGCTCTTTTAAACAGGCGCGACACGCGACGCGACATAAAGACACCGCTCGTCGCGCGACGAGCGGTGTCTTTATGTCGCGTCGCGTGTCGCGCTGGTCTGCACAAGCCTTAATCACAAGAATAAAAAAAGCCTTAATGTAGCCACTATAAATTCTGCTAAAATGTTGGCGCCAAATAAGACGCGGTCATTGCCCTTTCCCTTAGGCTTCTGCCTCGAATCTTGCGGGCAGCGGGGCAGCGCGGCGGCGGCAGCGGCTCGTTCAAATACATAGATTTATATGTAACTGGCTTCGAAAGCAGCGGCGCGGGGAGTGAGCGGTTTCATGTAAAACTATGCGTTGCCGCGCTGCCGCCGCCGCCGCCCCGCTGCCTGCAAGATTCGAGGCAGAGGCCTTATAATATCTCTTCGCAGGATTCTGAACTACAAACTATATCGTTCGTTTTTCAATCGTAAAAAATGTTGACAACAACGATAAGTATCGATTTTGGATATTAGCGAACTCGAATTTCTTCTTTGAATTGAAGAATGCTTCAATTAATTAATTAATTTATGAATTATTAACTTATGTATTTCGACTTGCACCCCACATACAAAATGTACGTGGGAATCTGTGTGGGTGTGTCAATGCCTGCAGCAAAGGTATCTATATAATTTTAAATTACTACCTCATCTGCTTAGTCTTTACCCGTCTATGTTGGGGTCAGCTTCCAGTCTAACCGGAAGCAGCTGAATGCATTTTACATGGAGCGACTGCCTATCTGACCTCCACAACCCAATTGCTGGGTGATATCCCTTGATAAAACTGGTAGTTACGACTTTCGGGCTTCAGACTACCCGTAACGACTGTCAACCTTCGATCGACCCGTGCAGCTATTTTTATTAAGCAACGAGGGGAAAATTCATTTTGATTTGTTGTAGGTACCTTAACAGGACAAAGCTGCTGTCAAATAACATAACATCACGCCTGTAAGCCCTGAAGCGATAGACAGAGGTGTACCTGTAGTAGGTACACCCACATTTCGCCAGCTATGTTTAAGTTCCATGTAATAGGAGCCTATTGCCATCAACGGGGCACAAATCCAGACTCCGGGCTGCTACTGAGAAATTCCTGATGAAAAAACCCAACTTTGCCCGACCTGGGAATCGAACCCAGGTCCTCATACTCAGCAGTAGCGCTTGCGACTACTATACCAACGAGAATGTTACTGTCCAAACTCTTGAAATAACCCTTTTATCGACAAAACACCCTTTTTTTTTACGGACTAAAACCCACCCGTGTTTCTTCGGTTGCCCTGTTGCCGGGGGCCACGATGTCCTTATCGGTTTTCTTCGAACCCCCGGCAGGCATTGGCTCTAGCGGACCCCGTCCATTCTGCTGACATCTCTTTGAGGCGCGCGTGGAACACAACGCGCCGTCGACCCGGGCTTGGTCCTTATCGAACGGCGAGCTACCCATTGCTCACCGTCCGCAAGCCCGCGCCTACGGTCGACAAGACACCCTGAAGTTTCAACAATATATCCCATTCTTCAAAACCACACGGCCTAGCTACACAGTACACCTACTTCTACTAAACCAGACTCTTATATTCAGTGTCTATAGGCTTTCGACCGGAAAGTGAGTACAGTAGGCCGCACGACAATGTAACGAACCCAGTATAAGCTGGTCTCTTATTCTATCGAAACTCCGCACTATGCCAGCTCAAGGTCATAACAACGACGTGTAGCCTATTGCACCTATATCACGTTACGATCTTGACCTTTCAGCCATATAACACGCCAATGGACGTCGCTAAGGGGTTCCCGATTAAATAAAGTACGCCCACTGTGTTTGTATAGCTTTTATAATGCATAACCTATGTAAATGTAAAAAGTAAATGTTAATGGGGCGACGTCTTCGGGGTCTCTAGTTAAAATGGGCGTGCCTCAAGGCTCAATTCTCGGCCCTTTCTTATTTCTAGTTTATATAAATGATCTTCCTTACATGATGACTAACTTATCAGATATAATTCTATTTGCTGACGACACTTCTCTTATTTTTAAAATAGACAGGAAAGATACAGATGTATTACATGTTAACGATAGTCTGGCTGTACTTTCAAAATGGTTCGCAGCTAATAATCTTTTACTTAATGCGAACAAAACGAAATGTATTAGGTTCTCATTACCAAATGTACCTCAAGTAGGTCTAAATCTAAAACTTGATGGCAAAAACCTAGATGCAATAACGGAAACTATATTCTTAGGAATTACTTTAGATTCAAAATTACAATGGGGCGCCCATATTAGAACTCTTTCAGGTAGATTAAGTTCAGCTGCATATGCAGTAAGAAAAATAAGGCAGTTGACTGATATAGCCACAGCTAGGTTAGTATACTTTGCTTATTTCCACAGTATTATGTCTTATGGCGTCTTGCTGTGGGGATCGGCAGCTGACGTAGATTCAATTTTCATTTTACAAAAGAGGGCAATCCGCGCGATCTATAAAATGGGCCCTCGCGAGTCCCTTAGAGACAAATTTAAAGAAATTGAAATACTGACTTTGCCTTCACTTTATATCTTAGAAAGTATTATGTATGTTCGCAAAAACTTAAGACTTTTCAAAATAAGAAGCGATTTCCATAATATAAATACACGTAGTCGACATGAAATTGTGGTGTCCGTATGGATTGAGGAGCCATGTCTCATATTTAAACGCGGATACTACCAATATTTAGTAGTAAATTAGGCGATTTTGTAGGCCCGATCCTGGAATTTGTAGTAAAACATTTTAAAAGATACACGACTTTTAAGGTGGCTCCTCAATTCAGACGTCTGAATTGAGGTGCCACCTTACAACTCTAAAACTAGCCGACGGATATTTTTGAAAATTTGGTAGGATTTAGTAGTACTTATGCGTAATCTCTACAAAAAAAATGAGTTTTGTACGGCTGAATTTGAGATAGCTACAATGTTTTGATTTTTCATAAAAATCCATAAATTTCACCGCGCTGTTTCTCGGAAAGTAATTAACCAATTACAACATATTTTTAGTATAATTTAGTAGTAAATACGTTCTAATTTGTAGTATAAAAATAAAATGGAAAAACTACATAATTTCGCTAATACAACACATTTTATGTGGCTCCTCAATCCTGACGGTTTACAGAAAATAATATGTACGTAGCTACTAAAGTAGTTGATCAAATCGAATAACAATAGCACCAATATTTAGTAGAAATTTCTACTAAATATTGGCGTAATCCAAAATCCTGTACATTCAGTATTTCAAAAGATATTAACAAAATAAACATTCCTTAACAAACTAATGTGGTACGAGAGCCCACAACCAAAACCATATCACATCGTTTTAGGGCCAAAACCGTATAAAATCGTTAGTTTAGATGATTCCTGAACCCAACTCGGAAGTACCGGTCTGAAACGTCTGTTTTACGGAAGCCTATTTCTAAAAAAATAAGCAGACGGTTTCATCACAATATGCCTGATATTAAAAATGTACATAGGTTTCTTCATTTTATTACAAAAAAGTTCGTTTTCTGACATTTTGCGTGTCACATGTGGACTGAGCGCATTTTAAAAAAATGACAAAATATTTAACCTATATGTCTCATAGCAACCTGGTTCAATTATTTTAAAATCTTTTGTATAGTTACTGAAAACCTGTTTTTAGAAATTTTTAACGTCATATACAGGGTGTTTGGCAGAACGTTGAACATACGAAAATGGTGGATAGGTGAGGTCATCTGCTACTTACTCAGCCCTAATTTATTTGGCCCTGGTCCCTGGTTTTTTTTTTTTTTTAATGCAGGTTGAAATTAGGATTTAAGTATTTTTTACATCGTTCTGTTATAAGAATCTGCCAATATTAAAGATTTAAAAAAAATGCCTGTTTTACCCATTTTTTTAATAAAAATTACCCTTTAAGGTTAAGAAAGTTGTGAAACTAAAAGAAAGCAAAAAAAATTTTTTTTATATCCAGGGGGCCAGGGCCAAATAAATTAGGGTTGAGTAAGTAGCAGATGACCCCACCTATCCACCATTTTCTTATGTTCAACGTTCTGCCAAACACCCTGTATAACTCCAAAAACAAAAAGAATGTTTCGGAGTCGCCCGGCTAACGCGCGGTGCTTGTTACGCTTACGACACCGATGGTGAGATCGACAGTAAAAAAAATTTAAAAAATGAATTTAATTTTAATAAACAGTTATTTTCAAATGTCAACCCAGTTTTCTTTTGTCCAATCTATTTAAAAAAACCTTGTTCAGTTTGATGGTTTCGGATAAGCTCTTTATTAATCGTACGTAAAAACGATTTATTCTGAAAAAATATTTATTCGCATCAACTGACCAATATTCACCTGAAAACAAGATTTTTAGACGGGTTACAATTTTTTATTTTTTGCCTCATTTTTAATTTTCTCAAATGACTTTTCAGATGTGACGCTACTGGTTTCGGAAAATTGTTTTCGGTATCTAAAATCTATCGTTCAACTACATTCTGAAAATCAGACAGATTGCTATGAAACAGTTCAATATTTTTACATAGGTATTTCAAATGCGCTTAGGTCAGATGTGATGCGGAAAATGTCTAAAATTTTTGGATTCAAAATTTTCTGCAGTTGTAGCCACCGACATTAAAATTTTCTTACGTTTTTTACAGTTTTTAGGTTAAAAAAAAAACATTTATTTCAGGTCCTAGACCCATATTAAAAACAAAAAACAATACACCAAATTTTACAATTTTATAAGTGTCACAGAAAAATGTCAAATCAAATCAATTAATGTCAAAAGCACACAACAAAATAAAAAATTAAATTAAATAGAACAATGAATTAAATTATGTCAGAACTTATGTAAGTGAAGTTATGTCAGAAGTTAAAATTTAAATTATAATATTCATAAAATATGCCTGCTACAACAGTGTCCAACGTAGGGGCAATCCAGTCGTTGAGCAATCATCGCCAGAACAGTGTTGGAGCTAGCCCGCACCCTGCGCACCAAGGACGCGCACCGCTTGCGCATGGTGGCGTGAAAACAGTCGGTGCGCGCTTCCGCAAACATGCCCGAGGCGCTGCAGAAACGGCTGCTTAAATCATTAATATATCTCCCTAAGATAGATTTGTTCCATTAGAACATATCTCTTATGGAAAAGTTATTTTTGATCAAGATACAACCTGACACTGACTAAAAAAGAAAAAAATACGTTACTAATCAGACAACTTTTCGATTGAACCAGGTTGCTATGAGACAGATTGGTTAAATTTTTTGTCATTTTTGAAAATGCACTCAGTCCACATGTGACACGCAAAATATCAGAAAACAAACTTTTTTGTAATAAAATTACGAAAACTATGTACATTTTTAATATCAGGCATATTGTGATGAAACCGTCTGCTTATTTTTTTTTTTGACATAGCAGAAATAGGCTTCCGTAAAACAGACGTTTCAGACCGATACTTCCGAGTTGGGTTCAGGAATCATCTAAACTAACGATTTTATACGGTTTTGGCCCTAAAACGATGTGATATGGTTTTGGTCGTGGGCTCTCGTACCACATTAGATTGTTAAGGAATGTTTATTTTGTTAATATCTTTTGAAATTCTGAATGTACAGGATTTTGGATTACGCCAATATTTAGTAGAAATTTCTACTAAATATTGGTGCTATTGTTATTCGATTTGATCAACTACTTTAGTAGCTACGTACATATTATTTTCTGTAAACCGTCAGGATTGAGGAGCCACATAAAATGTGTTGTATTAGCGAAATTATGTAGTTTTTCCATTTTATTTTTATACTACAAATTAGAACGTATTTACTACTAAATTATACTAAAAATATGTTGTAATTGGTTAATTACTTTCCGAGAAACAGCGCGGTGAAATTTATGGATTTTTATGAAAAATCAAAACATTGTAGCTATCTCAAATTCAGCCGTACAAAACTCATTTTTTTTGTAGAGATTACGCATAAGTACTACTAAATCCTACCAAATTTTCAAAAATATCCGTCGGCTAGTTTTAGAGTTGTAAGGTGGCACCTCAATTCAGACGTCTGAATTGAGGAGCCACCTTAAAAGTCGTGTATCTTTTAAAGTGTTTTACTACAAATTCCAGGATCGGGCCTACAAAATCGCCTAATTTACTACTAAATATTGGTAGTATCCGCGTTTAAATATGAGACATGGCTCCTCAATCCATACGGACACAAATTGTGATACCCAAATTTAGATTAACTAAAACAAGCAAGTCATTTCCTATAAACAGTATCCGCTTTTATAACAAGTTGCCAAAGTCTGTGACAGAACTTAGCGATGGGAAGTTCAAAACCCACATCAAACGCGTCCTTATCAAGAAAGCATATTATAAAATTAAAGACTATGTTGAAGATAAGGAAGTTTGGCAATAATTCCTTCTGCACATGTGGCTTCCCTGGTACCTCATTAATGGCATAAATAAGTAAGAGTCTATTAACTGCTCCCAAATTACCATGTTTATTTAAATCTTTATTTATTTTTTTTTGGTTTTACATTCGTCCTTGACATATTTATTATTCTATTATTTGACATTATATACCTACGATTTAATTTGAACTTTTTTTTTTTTTTTTTTGTGACTTTTGTGGACATGATAATTACTCAGATTGATTACAGTTGTAACAGCAATCATATAATTGCGTTTTATTAAAATAGGTTTTTTACTTTTATTAATCTATTTATTTTTTGTATAGATTCTTTTCTACATATTTTGTGAATGTGAGAACGCTGTAGGCTTAGTGGATTGTAGACCTGTTGACCATTTTCTATTTTGTTAAGTACTTGGTACTTATTGAAAGACCTACTCTGTCCTCCCATACCTAGAAACACTGTTATATGAAAGTATTGTAAAAGCCAATTATTTTTAAAAGAGTAACCGTGGAGTTTCTTGCCGGCTCTTCTCCATAGGAAACAACCAATTGGAACCGTGCACCTAGCTTCTGACGTTTCATAAGTGCCCATGTAGGTTTATGTGAAATAAAATATTTTGATTTTGATTTTGATTATGTATGGACCATTTTACGATAGGTTTACGTAAGCTAAAGACTACAAAAATGTGTCTACAATGACTGACGAAAATTGCGTGTACATAATAGTAGATTGTTATACGAGGGGCTAAAATAACCCATTCTATCGAGATAGTTTTACTCCCGAGGTTTAGCGAGGGAGTAAATAAAAACCGAGTTAGAATGGGTTTTAGCGCCGTGTGTTACACTCTACTTTTCACTACGCTTATTGCGAGAAAATAAAATAATCCAAAACAATGTTAATTAGTTTATTTTAACATAAACATAACATAACATCATGCCTTGTTTCCCCGAAGGGTTGGGCAGAGGTGTCCCTGTGGCAGGTACACCCACATTTCGCCAGTTATGTTTAAGTACCATGTAATAGGGGGCGAGCCTATTGCCATCAACCGGGCACAAATTCAGATTCCGAGCTGCTGCTAGTTTATTTTATTTATAAATATACAATTTGTTCAATAAAAATTTCACGTCCTGGATCGGACAGAGTTTTCTTTACATGTTGTATACTGACCTTATTGGTGATGTTCTTCAGAAAGGTCAGGTGCGTAGTACTCGCAACCGACGTGCGTGTATGACCAGATGTATGAACGTAAACGAGGCAAAAGGAGTATGTAAGGATCGTAGCAGGTGGCGTTCTGTAATTTCTGCCTACCCGTGTAAAATATATTTTAGTCTCCTTTATAGTTCGGCAACGTATTGTAGTGTCTATGTTATTATTGCAAATCTTAACAAGCGATTGCTTAGTATTTGGTGACATAAAAAATTACTATAATGTTAAAGCCTATTATTATAGAAAAACCGTCTTCTGGTTGTTATTTCCCCGATAGTTACTGTGGATATGACCGTCACCACACGTTACGAGTGCCGGCTATGTTCCGGACAGGATATTGACTTTTAACCCCCAACCTGAACCCTCTTTGCTGATTACTACCTACCTATGTATTTATACGTCACTTGCTAGCTAGTTCAGGGTTTTGCAGTATGATATTTTAGAGGCAGTTTTGGAATGGGTTCCTTGTTCTTTTTACAGGACTACGGCAAAGACAAAAGGCTATAATTTTAGCAGTCATGTATGTGTGCATTCAAAATCAAAATATTTTATTTCACATAAACCTACAAGGGCACTTATGAAACGTCAGAAGCTAGGTGCACGGTTCCAATTGGTCGCTTCCTATGGAGAAGAGCTGGCAAGAAACTCCACGGTTACTCTTTTCAAAATAAATTGTTTCTACAATGTTTACATTTACGTGTGTTCCACTGTAGCGCCTAAACTACTGAACCGATTTTGATGAATGAGGTATCACTAGATTTGTAGTAAACGGGTGACATAGGCGATTTAAATTTTCCCTAAATTTAATATGGTGGACTTTATACGTAGATCTAAAAAGTAAGGATTTATTTTCTAGTTTCGTACAAGAAATATTTCAGACAGAAATCAAAACAGGTACAAAAATGGTCAAAGTAAAGTCGTGGTCACATGCCTGTATACTAATGGGTACCAGGAACGCCTACAAAATTATAATAGCATGCGACGACGGCTTTACATTGACCATTTTTGTACCTGTATTGATTTCTGTCTGAAATATTTTCTTGTTTCGTACTTTTTAGATCATTTTTATATTTCCGTAGTCGGGTTACAGTTTTTTAAACTGATTTTTTTTCTTTTTAGATATTACTACAATTTCTGTCATGTCTGTTTAATTTAATTCCTCGAATGTGCATAGAATAAATAAAGAGAATTTGTGAGAACTGGGTACTTATAGTACACCTCTGCCTAATACTATAGGGAAAACAGTCGAGTTGTTATGTTAATTTGTGAGTAGCTACGTTTTTATAGCATTTTATTTTGCCGTTTTGGTCTTAAAAATACTCGAAGTTTAAAGACCACTATTTCCTTCGGTTTCTCAAATCCTGTAAGCAAACCTCGGTCGAAACTTAAAACTTTAGTAGCGTAATGAAGCAACTGGATAGTGTACTTGTCTAACAACTTTTTAACAAGACCACCCTAGCTAATTAGAAAGGTTTATCTCTTAGGATAGTACCTTCATGTACCTACCAGATGAGTTATCTATAGAATTACTAGCTGTGCCTTTCGATTTACTTAATTAAATGTCAATAACAAATAAAAAAGGGTTTACTGTTAACGCTAATGTTTTCCCATTGTTTGTCTTATTATTTTATTTAGTATATTCATGTATTTATGTGTATTTATTTGTGCTTATTTTATATATGTAATTAGGCCTATATATTATATTTATAGTTTGTAATAAGTATATGTGTATCCTTATATTAGAGTTTTTTTTTCCTCCATTTTCGTAATTGCACCTACCACAGTTTGTCTCTGCATCACCCAAAGGTTGACTGGTAGAAAATGCCTGTGGCATTAAGTCCGCCTCTGTACATTTCTGTGCTTGAAGTATTAAATAAATAAACTGTTTCCCAACTTTATTTTTATTTTAAACATTTGTTTTATACTTTTTGCTGTGCCCTACAGGGTCCGTAATTGTACCTTAACTTGATTAGATTTATTTAATAAAACCTACCCAGAGAGCACAATTTCTATGAATAAAAATCATGTAAATCGAATAAAATTCTTCTTGAGTTACTTATGTATGTAAAGCAGTATTTTAAAGATTTTCATAGCGTATTTCAATTGTGTCAAGTGTACAGCTGGGACCGTATTCATATTCGTCTTTCAATACATGTTCATTCGGAAAAATTGACAGTAATTATTGCAAAAGGTGGAATCATTACAGACGATTTTTCCAGATGACATTTAAGTGTAATCGACAACCAATTGTTTTTTCCTATCCACAAGGTTTATTAAGGAGCAGTGGTAACGGCCCCGACTAACGAGTTATGGGTCGTGGGTTTGAACACAAGCAGGCTCTTTACTTTGCGTACATAATTCCATCACCACTGCTCCCAAAACGGTGGAGCTAAACGTCATGAGGAAACCGGCATGTCCTAGAACCAAAAATTCGAAGACATATGACATCTTACAAACCGCACTGGGCCCGCGTGGTCAGCCCAATCCCTCTTGATAAGACTCCGGCCTGTGTCCCAGCAGTGGGAACATTATAGTCTGATTATGCTAAAATTTATAATTATTATATTAACTTATTAATTATTCATTAAGCAGTGGTAGCCCAGTGGTAACGGCCGCGACTTACGAGTAGTATAGGTTCGAACCCAGACAGGCGCTTTACTTTGTGTAAATTATTTCATCACCACTGCTCTCAAAACGGTGAAGGAAAACATCGTGAGGAAACCGCCATGTCCTAGAACCGAAAATTCGAAGACATGTGACATCTTCCAAACCGCACTGGGCCCGCGTGGTGGATTACAACCCAATCCCTCTCGAAAAGAGAGGGCCTGTGTCCCAGCAGTGGGAACATTATAGTCTGATTATGCTAAAGTTTATAATTATTATAATATAACTACGCTGGAACGTTTGACTCACGTTGTATTGTTAAAACGTATAGAAAAAGTACATAGCTACAGCATAGATCGCACTGCCTATCCCCTACAAATTCAATGTCCTTTCAACTTGAGCACCGAACTTTTCAAATTGACCCCTACCGTCCAACTCGCGCAATAACATACATGTGATATTGACGAGCTCCATGCCTATGAAGCTACGAGCTACGCCGCTACGAGGGTCGGATGGCTACGCCGCGCCGCTACGAGTGTCGGATGGCTACGCCGCTACGAGGGTAGGATGGCTACGCATAAAACATGTGACCGACATACACCCTCATTTTTATTGGCATGTAAGTGGCAGGAAGGTTCTCTTTCTTTCATGTTAGAGACTTTTTGCTTGTATTTTGTCGATCAAACTTATTGATATGACAATAATCTTCTGTCGCTCGGAAATGAAATAAAAATGATCGTAACTAAGGTTACCATTACTATCCGGTATTATTAAGTTTGATAAAAATAGATTGTATGAATTGATTTGAGCAAGCCTTTAGATATTTTGACTTTTACACGACTGAACAACTTGAAAATCATAATTTTGTGAGGCTTTGAAGTTGAAGTCTTGGTGACTTTACTATAAAGCAGAATTTGACAAATATTTTAATTTGATATTGTCATTGTTGCGTCTACATGTAGACAGTTGCTTGTGTTAAAAAAAAACAAAGTACTTTTTTTTCATAATTATCAGAATGCCGAAATTCACTGCACAACAAGTATCTCATAGAAAAAAAACTTTTTTACAAAAAATATAACTGACTTCTAAACTACAAAGTGAAAATAACTTTAATTGTGTGTGTGTCTTTGGATCAGTATTTTAGTTTTTTGCCACCGACTTCCGAAATTAAAGTTATTTTTCACTTTTTTGTGGGTGGGTTTGTAATTTATCTAAGTTACAATAGCCTAATGTCAACTGCTCGTCACCTTTTACAAAATATTGCTTTTCTCGATGCAGGGACTTTAATTGTTGAGAAGTTCTCCAGGTACTTCACCATCAGCTCCACTGCACCATATGAATTGTGCCGAGCATCAATTGCTTACCAACCTTATTAATCGTATCGCAACCCGTGAAATACATATTATTGAGTAGTTCCGGTGGCCATCTGTGACCATCATCAGTTCCACTTTACCAAATGGTGCTTTCCGAGAGCAAATGCACGAATTACTATAGAAAATACCCAAATCGCTATAGGTGTGCCTTTTATATTTGAAGAGTTCCCTCGATTTCTCCAAGATCCGATCATCAGATCGTGACCAAATGACAATGGGACCAACTAGAGAGTGTATATACCCTTTCAAATAAAAAAATATACTTCAAATCGGTTCTTCCGGTAATCGGGGAACATACATAAAAAAAAGATTCCGACGAACTGAGAACCTCCTCCTTTTTTGAAGTTGGTTAAAAAGGAAAATATAATAAAATACTCGCCCTTTTGTTATAATTAGTTTATTTAATAATAAATGTGTAATAAATCGAGTGAAATAAATTATATTTGCCTAACGTGGAATGATTTGTGACTCGAGATAGCATCGCCTCACCGTGGGGAAAGCGACCCATGTAAGGTTTTATAATTTCCAAGTTAATAGCTAATAAACTTCAAAATTACCGTAAATACACCTTCATTTCTTGATTTACAATATAGGTAATGTTTATAATTGTCGTTACTAAAATAAATGAGGTCTAGTTATGAAATCGCTCTCCCCGCGGTGAAACCTTTTAATACAAAAGTACTTCGTTTTTACAGAAAACTAGTTAATTTTACATAATTTTAAATTCATACTTTAGTTAAATGACTAGATTGAAAAGAAAAGAGTTATTACTTACTACGTAATTTCATTAAAAATTTGTATCGAGTAGGACAAATTCGATTTTTTTATAAAGTTAGGATTTCTATTCGATTCTCAATCTAGTATTATTATATTCTTATAAACTTATATTTTGGTGTTTTTTTTTTGTATTTCAGATTTTCACCTATAGTTAGTATCACTTGTAAAAAAACAACAACCAGTGTAACTTCGGACTCGAAAAATGAAATTGACAATGACATCAATTAGGTAAAGATTTACAAAGGAATGCATGATAGAAGTAGCTCTCAAAACTTGTAACCACACCAAAACGTTTAAAAAACTTAATGTACATTACTTATTGCTTGGTTAAGGTCTGTAGGTGATTCAAAAAATAAATTCTAATTGTATGGCACTGTAGTTTGTAAACAAAAAGCGTCCCTATTTAATTCGATTAAATACATTAAAGTGCTTTACGAGTGTATAGTTTTATTTAAAAATGCGCAAAAGCGTTCATAAAAATCTCTCCACGACACCGAAATGGCATAAAAAAATCACAACAAACACGTTTTGAGCTTTAACACGACACCAAAACATTTGGATAACAAAACGAACACTACAAATTAATAACTAGAGATATACAAATCACAATTAGGGATGTAGATATAATATTTAGATTTTGATGTTTGAAGCGTTTAGCGCTGTTGCGCATTATTCTGCTTATGCTATGAATTCGTTTATCTTGTAAGACTAGTTACTCATCACTGTCGAAGGCATTGTTGTTACAGGTTACAGGACAACGAGGGTGATCGCATGGTATGTACATGTGACACTTACAGCCAAGTATTTCAATTGAATTATCCTATCAAAGTTACCTAAATATAAAAGTATAGGCACAAGAAATTTCATAATTAACGTGTGCAAACACTATATTTTGCGCTATCGTAATGTGCATCAGAATGTAGTATACAATAAAGTAATTAATTATTATTAAACGTTATTATATAATGTGCTTAGTAATGCATTGTTACAGCTTGACATTCTTTAAGTACGGTGGTTGTTCATGGTTAGAAAAGCAATAATTGTGATAAGCCTTACATTGTGCGGCAAAATGAATTGCCAACATAATGCAGCGAGTTTTGAATACTACGTGTATTATTTATTAACAATAAAGATATGGTCGTATTATTATACAGTACCTTACATTGTATAGATTATTTTCGCGAATAACAATGCATTATTAAACTTTTAATTCTTCTAATATAATGATACTTTAAAACAGTTTTTATATTTTTTTACAAAATAATACTGTCACCAATATCTTTCTCGACAAATGTCAAATAAAGAAAAACGTGCACAAGTAGTAAATTTCAATTCATTTTGATCTCCCTTATTAATTACAACACGAAGCTAGCTTTTTCTAGACATTCAGGCGACAGAATATAAATACACAATTATATTTAATGTCCATTTGGAGAATACTTGAGCTATGAAACACTTTGCACATCCATAAACATTCCTATTTTAATATTTGATTCTAATTTATCATTGAAAAGGAAATATTTTGTAAAACCGTCAAATTTGTACTTTGCCACCGTTTCACTTCGGACTGTTGTTGTAGCAAAATAGGAGATTTGTTACGAAAGAGAAATTTTTTTTTTGTTTATGACGGATACATAATTACTATCATGAATTTGTAGTTAAAACACTTAAAGATGGTTGTGCAAATGGATACACTACAGACACTAATTTGTAAGTTCGTATACATATTGCACAAAGCTTTGTTATTCTCCTGTGACTTCACTTGTAGGCTCTTGTTACAACGACAGAACTTGTCCCTCTTCTCTACATAGCTCAGTATTCTTCTAATGAACCTTACACTACTTATCAAAAATTACCGAAAATTGTGCCATTACAAATACACAATATTAATATTCGTGAAATATTTATTTAATAAGGCAATGTTTTATAGACAGCACTTACAGTTAGAGACAGATATTAGATACCCGTTAGCAGGTACGAAATAATTTGCGAAATTACTGTTCTTTATCAACTTTTGTCAAATTACTAAAGTTTTAACGTTGTTATTTTTTATTTACCCTTTAATTCATTACAATTACGAAAATGTTGACAAAGAACATCAAATTCGTCTAATAACAAGGAAAGAGTAAAAGAGAAATGTACTAGGAGAGAAGTAATGGAAAGGGGGTAAACCTAATAATTAAAAGTTTGAGCATTGTGAAGCTAAGCTCGTGTGTGTAAGCTTATTAATATTAATATCAATGTTTAATAATGTGTACATATTTATATAATTTGACATCTCGATTATAATGGAAAATATTTCACAGCCCCAACTAAAATAAACCTAACGACAACCAAGATACACTTAAAATATAGTACGGTGGAACGAAAATAACATTTTAAGTGAAAAAATACATTTATCTTAAAATTTACCAAATCCGTCTGTATTTTAAGAATCGTAATTTGATGCAAGTATTCTGATATTTTTCAAATCTTTCGTTATAGATATTAGACATATTTGGAATAGAAAGAACATTCGGTCAATTTTAAGAAAATATTACTTGCAGTAAACTAAATCTTTGACTATTTCGAACAGACATTAAATAGCATTGCCATGAAACTTTTGGCACAGATCTGTTAAAAAAAAAAACAAAGTGCACAGTGAGTGCTTTAAGATATTTGGTATTTACTTATACATTATAAATAATGATAATATATTATTTTAGGCACTATTCAGATACACCGGGTCGAGTTGGAACATTAATCTTCATCTGGATCTAGGATTAAACTACTTTCTGCGCTGAGTAACATGTCATTTATCAAAAGTGCAATTTGTTGAAATTCTGTGACCTCCTTTGTAAATGGATATTCATATCTAATTTAAATAATATTATTTTTCATTTAATCTAAATGTATTCAAATCTTTGAAAGGATTCTACGATAGATTCGAACTATTCACTTACAGATTTATTTGATTCTAAAAGAGACAAAAATGTCTACGCTACTACAAAGTATTTGACAATACTTTGCTAGTTCAATCTCTCCCGTGTATCTAAAAAGTAAACTAATTAGTAATAGAGTTACATAGAAGACAAACAAACATACAATATTATATAAAATCGTCAGGTATATAAGAACAGTATATAACAATCAGTCTCAAGCCAATACATGCGGAATTCCAATGTTAATT
The DNA here is from genome assembly GCA_963680765.1 of Agrochola lychnidis. Lineage (NCBI taxonomy): Eukaryota > Metazoa > Arthropoda > Insecta > Lepidoptera > Noctuidae > Agrochola > Agrochola lychnidis. The sequence goes on from OY796853.1 coordinate 25,734,305, forward strand.
TAATTAAATATACACGATCACTCGCTCACAACTGCAGTCTCCATGTAAAACAAATGAAGAAACAAAGAAACAGTTTCTATTGTTTGTTTGTCCCGATCGAGGTTAAAAGACAACGATATTGTTTTGACGATCACGTAGTATACACGCCACATTTTATTTTAACTGCGTATTTTCGGCTTTAACAAATAAACATTTCTAAGTCAGCCGACAGGGACGTCTACGAGTCGAAACGTTTGTTGTTCTTTCACAACAAAACGCCGAAATAAAAAAAAACGTCCTGCAACACGCGATCAAAGCCATTGATCTCACTAACGACCGCGTTTCACTTTAACTACTGCAGTTATAAACGAGCTCACAATACAACTTACTGCTAAAGTCTACCAAAGAGTTGGTCCGTCTGTTAAAATATAGAATAGAGGAGCGTTCCCCGAACACAAACCAATATCCATTGAAACGTCGAAGCATCGAAGCTTTAACCAAATAACAGGACAGTTTATATATAGAAACCTTGTTAACGGAAGTAGCGGAAGTAGAAATACGATCTCAATCACAAGAGACATAGAGTTCAATTCACTTTCCCGCAATCCATATGTAAGAGGCGAAGGAGGCAATTTTCGACAATTCTCTGATACCGAGTTTATTTGAGATTTAAGAACGGAAGTAGAGGAAATGAGTACTAACTGTAACAGCTCCCGAACCACTGGAGGAACGAGAACGTGTTATATAAAGTGGACTATAGTTTATACTTTATATGAATGGGTATACTCTTTCCGAGGCAGGGAAGAGATGTGGGGGTGTGGTCTCTTTGCTTTGTTACTTAGTGCAATGTTTCTTTTAGTAAAACCACACGAATTGCCACACAGCAGCGTGCGCAACGTTTGGGGCATAATATTTGGCTACAGAAACAATAAAAGAATCTCATATTAGGCGAGAGAGCTCGGAATCAGCGAGTTGTCGACTTAGGTGGCTCACATGCGCGACATGATCATGTACCGGCCGTCAGCTAGCAGCTCGCGCGTGTCGGAGGGCGAGCCTGGGCTGAGCGACGGTGCCACGGACGGCGACGAGTACGTGTCCTTGTTGAACTTGCCGAGCCTCACGCCGCCCTCTGACGTCACGGACACCTCTTCCTCCACGATCTGCTCCAGCGGCAGCTCGCGCAGCACGTCGCCGTTCAGTGCCAGCGCATTCACAAAGCCGTGCGCGCGTTCGGTGGGCGGCTCGTTGTATGTCTCCGTCACCACCTCCGCCTCCGCCTCGCAAGCGCGCGCTCGACGCGCGTTCTTCGTGCGCATGCCACCCGTCTCTGCGTCCCTCTCTAGCCGGTGTCCTGAGCGTGATCTCGTCAGCTGCCTCTGAACATAGTCCTCCAGCGCGTCCTCTTCACTCTTCATTAAGTATTTGTGCAAAATTATCAGAAAAATGCCGATTCCCACCGCGAACATCCCCGAGCAGACCAGCTCGTTGAACCAGCTGACGGAGCCGACCGTGCTCCATGACGTGACGTTGTCCGGCAGGAAGCCGGAGCCGAGGAGGAACAGGCCCAGCACGAGGAACACCACCCCGAGGTGGAGCATACCGACCGTCGACACGACCTCATTCTCGGTGGGGTGCGGCTTTCTGAAGCGGCGCCTCTCCAAGCTGCCCGTGGAGCAGTGCGGGGAGGTGACTCCCGACTCTGAGGACTGTAGCGAGTAGCGGCGCTCGCGAGCGCGCTGCTGCTCGGCGCGGCGCTTGCGCTCGCGGCGGATGGCGAGCGCCGAGTGCAGGCCCACCGCGTGCATCCTGCAAGCACGGGCACGGGTGAGTGGCGTGGTCACGTCGCGTCGCACGCGCAGCGCGGGGCGGTGCGGGTGCGGCGCGCGGGGCGGGGGCCGCAGGCGCGGGGGCCGCACGTGACCGCCGACCCGTGCCCGTGCCGAGCCGCTAACATGGATGATGGAGGAAGGAACTTGACGAGTGCTTCACTATTATGCACCACTGTGCAGTGGCTGACGAGAGAAATTCTATTAAATGTACAAACACAACTTAGACTAGCGCCTGCCGTATGAATATAATGCACTACTTAAGTTTAACATCAAGTCCGTTCCTATTCACACAGTAATACAGATAAAAGTCTATAAAAGCTAGAGATAACATCGCTGAATAGTGTCGCACATAATAATCAAATCATTTTCATTAGTATCGAAAGCCGTGTCACGTCGTAAAACTTCAGAATCATACCAGAGGACATTGCTAATGTATTCGAAAATTGTCCTAAAATATTAAATAAGTTGGTGTACAGTGTTGAGCTACTGTACAAAGTACGGTTGTAGGACATTTTGAGAGGGTCACAAATGATGGTCCCCTGTTCAATTATTCACGGAGGCGTCCTCAATTCGCGGGTCTTCATGGAAAAGAAAACTTTGAGCTTGTCCAAATATATATTAACGACATCAAGAGGAAATATAATTTACAGGCCGACTTAGCTACAGATTTCAATATAGTTTGTGTTTTGTGAGTTTATCAAAATTCTTTAATTTTAGTTAGCCTTATTATTTAGCCTTGTTATTTTAGTTTTTTTTTTAGTTAGCCTTTGCTAACTGAGCAAGGTAGTGTACTTTAAAGCAATCTTTGCTAGATCTCAGACTAACTACCTTTCATAAAATTCGTTTATTTATATCATCGGAACATAAGATAACTACCTTTCTCGCTTGGTTTATTACTGAAACAGAATAAACTTGGGGTACCAATAATTTCTAGTTCATTTTCTCTTGCTTACTTAACCTTAAGGATAGACGGCAGAATCCTGCTCCCTATTCATAATCTAACAAACTGGTGATCACAAGTATTTCTGTAGCGTGATACTCAAGATTATATTCCTCAAATTTATAAATTTTTGCGGTCATGAGAGAAGACCTTTTACTCGAATTTAAGTTCATATTATCATTTTTTAACCGACTTCCAAAAGGAGGAGGTTCTCAATTCGACTGTATGTTGTTTTTTTTTTTTTTGTATGTTTATTACGCGATTACTCCGTCAATTATGAATTGATTTTGATGGTTCTTTTTTTGTTTGGTAGATCATACTTCAGAAGTGGTCCCATATAATTTTTTTTAACTTTGCTTGGGTAGTTTTTGAGTTAGCTTCAATAATACGTATTTTTTCCTCACTTAGTATGTGGATGATATTATGATAACTTCCTGTCACTGTTATTTACATAGCAGGTAGTGGTATTCGAATTTGTGTGGGGTAGGTATCACAACTAAAAAGTGAAAAATAAAAACTTTTTACAAAAAAAAAACAACCGACTTCAAAAAAACACTACAAAGTGAAAAATAGTTCTAATTTTTTTAGTTCAATTTTAGTTCGTCATTTCTATGATTATTAGTTTACTATTTACTACGTATTCAACAAAATCTTGTTATCTACAAGATACTTGTGTTATATAATTTGTAACAGCAAGCGTTGGTGTCGGAACACAAACTCGTTCATCCGGCACAAAGGTACCTACGTTCTCTGCTGCCCTAGTACGACACATTGAAATGTTCCAGTGAATCAGCGAGCCTTGAATGAGGCGCGACTGAAAGCCTGAAAGCGCCTGAATTTCATAACGTTGGCAGAAATGTTTGAATAAACATGACGATGCTTTAGACGGGCTTAGTTTTTCATGCTTTTAATTAATTTCGTTACAGTAGTTTTGTAAAAGATAGTTATGTAATAGAAAATGAGGAATATTTTTAGATCACACAAACTTAACAGTGACGACTACATATTATGTTTGGTTTTATCATGTTTAAGCCCAGAATGTAAGGCATGAATAAACAATTAAAAAATCCCCACCAAAAGTGCCAAACTGTCATGCGTATTGCGATTATAAACGTCGTCTCCTAATCAAATAAAGAAAAGAACTTGACATATTTTTTCTTTTTTGAAGTGCTCCGTTGGGATGAATTTATCCCAAGAACAAACTTAACATTGTAGTTGAAAAACATGTAACTGCAAATGTAAGTTTGTTCGCACAATATTGAGAGCTTTGTCATGTTATTTTAAGACCATAGACTTCTTATAGGTTATTCTGTAATCTACGAGTAAAGAACCGTTCTCTGTATTAAAAAAATAATAGGCTCAGTATTTTCGGAGATAAGGGAGAATGGTCAATTTTCATCTATTTTCTTAAATATCTTTAAAAGAATTAATATAAAATTATTTTAAAAAAAATGAAATCCTCACAACAAGCCCCTTTCATTTGATATGTCAGACGGTATGGATTGCAAAACATTTTCTTTTTAATTTTTCAATTTGCCCCCGAACCCCCATATTCAAAATTCATTCATTTATTTATGTTACACGTCCGTGTTTGGGTCACAGAAATCATATGTGTAAATTGGTCCAGTAGTTTCGGAGCAAATTGGCTGTGACAGACGAACAGCCAGCCAGCCAACCAGACAGACAGACACACGAGTAATCCTATAAGGGTTCGGTTTTCTCCTTTTGAGGTACAGAACCCCAAAAACGATCAAAAAATTAACAATTCATCTAACTGTTGACTGTAAACGACACAATTGATTCACAGGCTACAGGCATCCATTCTTGACCTTAAGCCCGTTCACCAGCAGTACCCTGGATACTTGCTTGCCACTACAGGACCGTAAATCATCTCTACTGCTACATAAATTAGAACTGCGAATGAATTGTTACGGTCGCTAAACTCTGCAGTCATTTGTTTTGCGTCTTATATTAATTTCAAAAATTTAAATTCCTATGCTAAATGGTCCCTATAAATCACGACTGTCATTCTTTGACAGTTGACCGCAAAGTGACGTAGATATGTGTCAATATAACAAAAAAATCCTGACTGTATCTTAAAAGGTCATCTATTTATAGGGCTTTTGTTTTGGGTCCTTTACTAAGGATAGATAAAAGCTGTTAGTAAGTGGATGAGAGTGGTGGAGGATCGTGTTGGATGGCTTGTGATAGAAGAATCCTATATCCAGCAGTAGCCTATAGGCAAATGAAGATTATAATAGCAAAAAAAGTAAGTTCAAAAACTAAAACCCGACTAAAAGATATGAAACAAGAAAATATTTCAGACAGACGTCAAGACATAGGTACAAAATGATCAAAGTATAGCCGTGGTCGCATGCTTGTACACCTACAAAATTATAATGGCATGCGACCACGGCTTTACCTTGATCATTTTTAGTTTTTGAACTTACTTTTTATTTAAATTATTTTGGGGTTATAGTTTCGTGATAAAGTATTTGCAGAGCAGCGTTTTTTTTTTTTTGGTTGTATGGTATAATAATACCAGCCTATATTATTGTCCCTCTGCTGGGAACAGGCCTCTTCTTATACTGAGAAGGCACGAGCATTGATCACCACGCGCACTCAAGACGTGTTGGCGATTTCAGACTTGTTTTATATATTAACTATAAGTCCACAGGTTTCGCCACGATCACCGATGTTAGTAATGTCCAAAATAAACTCAGAAAGTACATTTGAATTGATAAAGTCACATTGGTAGTACCTGTCTGGATTTGAATCCACAACCTCGTGCATGAGAGGCGAGGCCTTAAACCACTGGACCATCACGGCATTTATGGTAAAATAGGTATTAATTTTACAGCCGCGCCGTGCGTAGCACAGTCTCACTTTTGCTCGTTTTTAACAATTTAAACATATTAATTTACTTGTAATGTGCTCGTCAAGGCCTTTCATTTGATACCCAACATGGCACAATTCAATTATTTTTATTTTTTATTTCGTTACATTATGTCCTCTAGAGGGTGCCATATTGCATTTAATGTGACGTCATATACCAGCGGACAATCAAAACGCTTCCAATGATACCTCATTTGTCAAATTATGATCGGCAGATTAGAAGTTATGAGGTAACAAAATCACTAAAAGGTACGCCTTACTGTGCTATTTGGGTAGGGTTGCCATCCGTCCGGGTTTCCCCGGATTTGTCCTAGTTTGGAGGGCATCCGGGGAGCGTCCGGGCGGGGTTTTTAAATAGTGTCCGGGTCAAACCCGGACTTTTTGTGTCAGCGGTAATCCGATTAATTGAATTATTTGCAATAAATTAAAGTATTATCATAGTTAAAAATTCGCCGCGCTGTAAATGACCCATTTTTGATGGCAAAAAGACGAGCGTTCCTAAATTTTACTTTTGTTGCCATAATACCTCAGATAGAGAATAGTGTAAGTACAATTGATTAGTATATTAAGCCTTTTATTTGTATTGTTGAGGCCTAAGTTGATTTTCTATTAATAAAAAAAATACTATAAACTTAACGATGGTTTAATTCATTGTAAAAAAAATTCGAGGGCGTCCGGTGAAAAATCTTTATTTCACCCAAATGTCCGGAGTATTTGAAGTTTTTGTCCGCCACCGTAATTTAGGTGATAGCAACCCTATTAAATTAAGGTCACGTACTTTCTTCAAGTTCCTTCAGGAACAAATTCAGTTGAGTAACTTTTGTTTTTCCTTTGAAAATAGACGACTTTTCACTGCGGACTTGAAAGCTCTGGGTTAAGCATTGCATGCAGAAAACTCGCTAAAATCGACCTACTACAAGAGATTCACACTTAGATAATATCAGGGAAATTTATTGTTAAACTTTACTACCAAATAAAATTATCCATTACTGCCTCGTTGGTCTATGGTGGTCACAACCGCTACTGCTGAGCATGAGGTCCTGGGTTCAGTTCCCGGGTCGAACAAAGTGTTATTGGGTTTTTCTATGTGGAATTGCTCAGTAGCAGCCCGGAGTCTGGATTTGTGCCCGGTTGATGGCAATAAGCCTATGGTGTACTATATAGGTAGGTACACCTCTGCGTAACCCTTCGGAGAAACAAGGCGTGATGTTATGTAAAATTATTCGTATAATAAAATCAGAAATGTAATTCTTTGACACTTGTATGAAATGATTATAACACGGCAATTGACGTAGGGAGTCAATTTGATAATTAATTTCCCTGCAATGATGCGTTCAGTGCCGGGAGCACTCCTGGAGGGTTCATTTAGTCGCATATGGTATGCCGGGAGTACTCGCAGAGGGCTCATTTTAAATTTAGGTTTTTCTTATTGAATACAGCATTATAAACCAAGAAATAAAATTTAATGTATATTTTATTTAATGTATTTATTATGCATTGGTTTTAAATTCAAAGCATTTTAATTTTTTTTTGTTCACGTTTACAAATAGGTATACACTAAAAATTTAAAAGGTTTTAAACTACTTATAGCGACAAGACCCCCTGAAAATACAATTTTACTTCATTTTACTGTGTTTTGTTACACGGTTTTAAACCTAACGCCGTTGAACGTCCGCGATGGTTAACTTTAGCGCAAACGTAATGCCGGTAACCCTCCCGGAGGGTTCACTTCCTATATATGTGGCGGCATGGCGTATGAGTTCTATGAAAAGTGGGTGATGTCGAAAGTATTAAACATTTTGTATATCTAATGATCATATCGTAACGAATGCAAAAAAAAATCGAAACAGCAAACCAACCATTGAAGCACAATTCCCCTTAATTGACGAACAAACAGAGATGAAACTGAAGCCTCTTATTATGCCATCCACAGACTTACTACAGAGAACACCTCTTCAGTAGCTTTGCAACTTGGATTTCAAAAGTCTATGCTTCAGATACTGTATAATCAATACTGGAGCTTGCAACAACACAATTAACAAGTTTGCTGGTTGACCTAGAAAATATAGGGTGGATTCTGATCTATTACAGAAAAGTTCCAATTTAAACATTGAATGAAAATTGATACTTAGTTGTACAAGCATCTTTTGGCGCCAGAATGACACTGATAGGGGTTGTTGTTGGTAAACATTTGTGAAAAAATTGTATAGACAAAACAAGATGGCTGCGTTAGATTACGGCGCGAAAATAACCCTTTTAGCGTTGTAGTTTGATTTGCAATGAGAATTTAGTTTAGATACTGCAATATTAGATAAGTTTTGTCAAAGGGTCTTATCATTTTGCTACACAATTAGATGTTCGTTAACGAATGTCAGGCGTTCTAACAATGATGACATATTTGAGCTTGTTATCCGCTATGTATCGAATTGTGAAGCTTTTGGTGGAATGCTTACAATAGAAATGGTTCTAGCAATAAAACTAACAAAAAGTATAGCCACCGTTATCAAGCCACCATCGACTTTATTATAATAAACCGTTATTATAATAAATTGTAAATAAGTTGAGGGAAGCGCAGAAAGAAGCGTATTCGTAACTACAGAAGTATCTTCACAAATGTGTCGATGTTGCAGGGATATTGTCAAACCAGTGATATTATAATTTCACAAGTGAAATTGCACGAAACTTTGTCCGCCTCCATTTCTCAATTGACAATTTAGGGGAATTTGACAATTTCCCTGCGACATCGACATGACTAGCAAGTTAGAAACCCATGAACAAAAACTTTAGGTTAGGTCCATTTCATCCGTGGTATAGTTCAAAATTGAATGCTGAAAAATTTAACGTCAGGGTACATGTTAACCTCGTCCGGTACGGCCTCAAAGCAAACTTATAAATCGTTGACTACAAAGCAAGCAATTTTATCCCACAGTGCAAATGAGTCTCATCGCCTTTGCCGCACAGTGGGGCAAGTTCAGGCAAGTTGCTCGGCGCGCGCAATTAAAGTCGACCTATGTAAATACCACTTCAAAACTTGCGGAAAAGCAGACTTTATTCTTTATTTTCTTTCTTATAAACTTGCGCGAGGAATTGCCTGGAGTAGGTAGAACAGAGAGTGGTGTAAAACGTTGTAAGACCGTTCTTTGTTACAGATAAAATAGGAACGTGGTCTGCGTTCTGCGGCTTTGCCAAGATGTGGCAATTTAAGGTGTAATCTTCAACCACAACCACCTGGTTTCGTTTGCTAGGTCGAGAAGAGTATTTTAGCGTTTCTATGTTCAGTTTTTTTAGATTCGGCTTAGATACAAGTTATTTACTTTATCCTCACAGGCAAAATAACGCTATAAATAAAACACCTTTTTTAATTTAACACAGAGATCGGGACCAGGCGTCTTAAAGTTATAAGTGAATGGGTTACTTTTAGGCAAGCTGTATCATCGGCAACCGTATCCATCGCTTACCATCCGCTCAAACGCGTTCAATCAATATAAAACCGAAGCCATACAAATGAAATAATAAAACAAACACTTCCCATTAAATGTTCTTTCCCCAACATGTCTCAAACAGATTTATCTTATTGGCAACAGCACTTGGCGAGCTGCCACCCCTCGAAGGCTTAGTTTGAAGCCTGTTGCGAAGCCTAGAAGATACCCTATAGAGGGGGGAGAGGTATCTAATGTCTAGACCAGGGGTTCCCAACTTTTTAACAATTGACCCCCCTTAATTTCTTATAAAATCATTGCACCCCTGAGTTACTTTGTCGACAATAAGCAGAAAAGCATAAAAATTTAAAGCGAGCAAAAGTGAGGTTGTAAATGTTTGCACCCCCTTGGATAGGTTAGATTTTCTTTTGATCATTCAAACGGAAATAGAAGTTACTTTGTCGAGTTTTGTAGAAAAACTTAATAATTATGAAAATGCATAGTGTAAGAGCGAGCAAAACGTGCTCGAAAAATGTTGTACAATTTCGGATTCATTATATTTTTCTTTTGACCATTCATACAAAAAAAGGATTTTGTCGTTTTATGCAGACAATTTGAAGAATCCAGAGAATGTGGAATGGAAGAGCGAGCAAAGTGAGTTCGAAAGTTGTAGCAGGCCGCCTCGGATAGATTCGGATTTCTTTAGTCCATTCATACAGAAGTAGGAAAACTTATTTTGTCGACTTATGTAGAAAAGCTTCAGCATTTTACAGTACCTACCTACAATATTATGAAACGTTCGGGTTTTGAAAACTGGCCTTAACCTTTTCTCTTTTCTAAATCAAGAACATGAAACTGAATAAATCTATAATTTATTATTAGAGCCGCCGCGCCTCCCCCTTGGTCACTCCCCCCAAGGGGGACGTGCCCCACAGGTTGAGAATCCCTGGGCTAGACGGAAAAGCCTTTGTGAATTCAAGTTGAAGCGGAATGCACTTGAAGCTCTTTGCCTTATCGTAGATAATGATGGGTGGGACAGGGTTTACAATTTTAAGTCTTTTGTAATATCGATTAAACTGAGATCTGAGACATTGCTAGCGGATGTAGTTGAGAATTCATTGATATCACGAGAAAGCGTCTTCTACGTTTCGATTGGTTGTGGTTGGACAGAGCTCGAGCCAGAATTTTTGCCTTCTGACGGATGAAATGCGAGCCGGGAGTGACGCTGTTCGACTTGGGACCTCACATATTCACGATACAATGGAGCAAATAATACAGGACAAGTTTTTATCCAGTGCACAAAGTCTAACACGTGACTTTACTCATAATTATGAACATCTTTTACTATGGAACCAAACCAAAAAAAAAAATCAGCTGTTCCCCACATTTTGACGAGTTATGCGAACGTAAATGTAGGGAACAGATATGTTTTTTGCGTATAGACGTGTTTGATTAGCTAACATAACCTAATGTCCAGATCTAGATACACATACAAGTAGAGTGGGTTCAATAAGTTCCAGCCAATATTAGCAGCAGAGCCACGTGCTAAATAGGTATCAAAAGAGGTGCAGAGAGACCACTCTCGGCACCTCTTTTGGTACCTATTTAGCACGTTCTAGGATCCTTTTTGGCTTCGAAATGTATTTTGTGTCATAAATTGTTTTCTTTTTTGGCTGTAATTTCATGTGCGTGTCCCAAATAAATAGGTACTTTATTTCTTCGTTTTGCACAAGGCTTGGCAAACAGTCCATCCTCAACCACGCCTTTCCCTACTTTGCAGCACAAAATGGAAATTCAGGCTTCCCCTGTTCCTCACACACTAGTCTATGGCCTAGTTGGCGGGGATCCAAAGCGCATTGTTTTTGACGGCTTTACTACAATGCAGAATTTTTAAAAGGAACGGAAGTGATATAAAATCGGTTTGTTGGTTTTTTGTTAAGAACGTGGCCATAACGAAGTCTCAAATCTTGATAAAAGATGTTTTGGGATTCTCCTAAATATATATTCCACAACTATTAAATGGTAGTTTCCAACAAGCAAACAAAACATAGTGTTCCTATATTTTGTTGAAAAAGTTTTACATCTTTGTTGTTTATGAAAAACTCATAAGGAAATAATATGCATGGCTCATCGGTAATTCTAGTAAACTATAATCCCCACCATTGCACATTGTGTATTTATCTGCAACACGTTCATAGGTAGGTCACACACATAGATCTCAGGGCCGTAGCTAAGGGGAGGCATTGTGGGGCAATGCCCTACCATAAAATACCAATGCCCTACCTTAAAAAAAACTATCTATTCTAAATATCAACTAATTGTAAGCAAAGTAGGTACTGTGAAGCTAAGTTATGACATCTAAACAATTTCGAATTAATCACAGCATCTTACAATCACAGTAAAATAATTGTTTATTCTGAATCTTATTCGAATTCAGTTGTTTTAAGGAAGAACTTTATATTGAGTAGGTATGTTTGGAAATGATTAGAGAAATAATACTATGTCAGAATAAATTACTTTTTTATTTTTATCCGTATATCACCCCCGACAATTAAGTATTAACTGACACACATTACAAATATCAGTCAAGAAAGCTAAAAATCAATTGACCAGAACAGATCAACATTTTTACTTCTGCCCTACCTGTAACAACAGCTGCCTAAGTCTAGCTACGGCCCTGATAGGTCTTGTACCCCTAAAACAAATGACGGTCCTGTTTGCGGTATCGTAAAAAAAAGACAGAATGGCCATCCACTTTGTGATGAAGTAGGCCCCACTGGCGGCACTCATTGGCCCTCGATAGCCCATCAATTAACAACACTCGAGCCTTCGCGCAAAAGGGCGGATTTCAAAGCATTTGTAATTAATTGTGATATTATCCGGAGCGAAGTGGCTCTAAAGTATCGAATTCGTTTAATGATCAATCGACCTCGTTAAAAGCTTGGCGAAGTATTTTTACGCTGTTGAAAATGTCAAAATGTATTTTTGGATGTTGTTTACATAACAATGTGCTATTAATAAGATAGTGTTTGTATCTTTTAAGATTTTTTTGTTTTGTATGTCACATTGTACGTAGTTTTAAATTAGTTAAACTCTTTTAAAAATATAATTGACATGTCCATAGGTACTCTTCTTTAGTTAGCCTATAAAAATAACCATCCACAAACAGTTTTGCTAATAAATTGCGTATCTGCATTGCATTGTCACTTCACTAAATATCTCTCCACATCTTTAATTCCATTCCACAACCAGCACGTGAACGTTTAATTTATTTTAATCGAACAAAGTTTTAACTGAGCCGCCAGTTCCAATTAACTAACTATTGATTACGGTAAACAATCTAACTTTACTATTCCAACACCGTTTATTTTACAGAAGTCTTTCATTACTCATTGAACGTTGAGTCCATAAAATAAAAGTAGAACATAATCAATCATAGTTATTACTATCGGAGTGAGCAAGATGAACGGTTTGTTTAACGTAAACATATGAAAAATCTCAAGAAACTGAGCGCCAAAATAGCTGAACACTCAGACTGTGAGACGCCTAATTTTAAACGTTGAATGTATACTACGAGTGTGCCACAGTCTTAGTTTACCGTATGCAGTTGATCCGAATGAGTGTTTTCGTGCGGTTTTGAAACGAGAGATGTTCGGGCCTCTTGTCCTAAGTTGTTTTACTGCAGTTCGGGGACATGATTTAGACACGTTCTTTTGTTAGTCTTTTTTTTATAGTTTCTCCACTGTAACTACAAACCTCGCTGTGGGGGTTGTTAAAACGTCAATTATGACGGCATTCATCTTTTACCAACTGTTCTAGTATCTATTACCTAGATGTTTGTTATTATTTAGCAACTGAATAAAATTCTCTCTCAGACTGCCTCGTTGGTCTAGTGGTACACTGGTCTAGTGATACACTGCTGAACTTGAGGTCCTGGGTTCGATTGCCGGGTCGGGCAAAATGTTATTGGGTTTTTCCATCTGGAATTTCTCAGCGGCAGCCTGGAGTCTGGATTTGTGCCCGGTTGATGGCAATAGACTCGCCCCCTATTACATGGGACTTAAACATCACTGAAATGTGGGTGTTCCCACTATAGGTGCATCTCTGACCAACCCATCGGGGAACACATGGGCTTGATGATAGTATGAATAATATTCGTCATCCTCATCTACATCTTTATTCGTAGATGATACTGTACCAACTAAGCAATCACTTTGAGACAGACAGTTGTACCTATTATATGGCAGAACCTTCTACCGTCTAATACTTTTTTCTTTAAATTGAATGCACTCAATACAAGAACTAATTCTAATGATGACTCCTTGTCTATTGCGATTAAATGTGGTTCTGTGCCTCTTACACGGCTTCAATTCGACCTAGATACTTCTACTATCTTGATACTTCTAGTGTCTAAGAATCAGCTAAATGTGTTGAACGGATAATCTTTGCTATAGTGGGGGATTGCTGTAACGAAAAGTTTCGCCAACTCTCTATTTAAACTTGTATAGGTTTTAGTTAAAGGCTATTTAAACTTGCATAGATTTTAAGAGCAAGTTACGGGTTTGTTCTCGTGGGGCAAAAGTTGGTAATAGCTGTTTTTATTAGTCAATTCCCTATTGCACTTGAGGAACCTTTAAAGGCTTTCCATTATTAATTATAGCTAGCCTGCGTAACTGTAGAAAACACGACTCGATAAAACAGACCTTGATAGTATCGCCAAGGTTTTAGGTAAAAACTCTTACTTCGAGGAAAACGAAACCATTTCAATTATTTTGAACTGCAGCTCTACTTTATAAATCAGACTCCCATGGCTAAAAAGGAATGAGGGAGAATATAGCTGTCCCGGTCATCTATCAGGGGTTATTGATGACAATTCCACATCATAATTCGCAGGCTACAAAATCAAAACATTTTATTTCTTTTTAGCACTTTAGAATCTAGGTGCATGGTTCCAATTGGTCGTTTTCTGTGGAGAAGAGCCGTGGAAAAACACCACGGTTACTCTTTTAAAATTTATGGGCTTTTACAATATTTCAAAATTATAGTGTTAACAGGTATGGGAGGACAGTGTAGGCCTTACAATATTTAGTTATTAGAACATAACATAAGCGACTATAACGATTTATAAAGCCCAATAACCATTTTCAATTTACTGAAATTCAATTTTAAAACATGAAAGTGCACCAAAGTATAAAGCCGGTGCCGGCGCAGGTGTCTACTGCGCGTGTTTTTTCGAGACCAATCAATTTGCCTAGCCTTTTCCCAAGTATGTTGGGGTTGGCTTCCAGTCTAACCGGATGCAGCTGAATACCAGTAATTTACATGGAGCGACTGTCTATCTGACCTCCACAACCTAGTAACTGGGTAATACGATACCCCTTGGTAAGACTGGTTGTCAGACTTTCGGGCGTCTGACGACCCGTAACGACTGTCAAAGATCCACGAATGACAGCCGGGACCAACAGCTTAACGTGCTTTCCGAAGCACGGAGAAGTCTCGGTATATTTTTTCGAGATATTACACAAAAAACCTTACACATAAACATTTGTTTCGATACACAAGTTGTGTATTAAAATATTTTTAGATTAAATCTACACTTTTTGTGTAGATGTCGTAATGAGTTCCGACGAGGAAGACGTACTTAAAAAGTATCTCTATTCCAATCCATCGTCAATTTATCACAATTTGTTCACAACTATTCACAAAACAATATAACTTCAAAACCTGTGTTGAATGACAGTGACAGATGTCCGCGATGCGCGCAGCGATTGAAAATGAAACAAACCCTTCCCCTCTTCACCCGCGTGGGGAATGTTATCCATGCAGATCGGAAAACAAAAATATCGTGTTTGCATACACAAATGTGTATGGCCACACCTCTTTGCTTCGATGTTTTTGTATAATGTTTCGAAAAAACACGCGCAGGAAACACGGCTTAAAGTGAACAAGAGTAATGGTAGTAAAGTATTCAGTGGCCAGTCAGGTGTGCAGTACCCGGTGTCACCGACAGGTAGCGTTGCACGCTCGGGCTGGCACTGGCCCACTGCCAAGATAGTGCTCACCACAGGGCTGTGCGGGCCAGTCGAGTACAGCGGGCTAGTCGAGTGGTTTTAATAAGGTTATTGGAACGGTAACAGACAGAAGTGGGTTTTATGTGTTGGTTGCCAGATTCGATGTCGATTAGTGCCTATCGCAATAGTTTTCCACTTGTGTTTGATAGTTTAATTTCGACTGTATTAAAATTATTAAAAAATATAAAGGTTTTTGATCTTTATTAAATTGTGGGTGGTGAATAGCAGAGACAAATGACGTGCTAAAGACGAGACTTATCCAAGGGATTTGTAAGTGGTGAATATGAAAATGTAGGTGTTTTACTTCTCTGAAAAACTCTAGTAACTAGTCTACTTTTCAGTGCGAAAACAAAACTAGAACAGCGTATATGTACGGCGTTATTCTCAAATTCCACGTGACCAAAAATGCTAGTAAACATTTTTACAATAATTAATATTGCATTTCAGTTTCAGTACGAACGTCGGGCGGGGAGTGAGCAATGAAAACATGCACCGAATTAATTAAAATAAACCATTTTTTGATTAAAAAGTACCGCACATATGAGTGTGTTGATCTTTCATTTTGAAATTGAGATATATGGTTGTTTTTCGTTCATTTTGGTTAGTTAAAACCAATTGATAATATGATTGAATTTCGCAAAATGGTGCAGGATATAAAGCCTCACGAGTATGTTGATGTTTTGATCAGTGATCATTACGAGTAACCAGGCCAAAAACAATTTACTTGGAAGCCAAAATTAGACATCAAATTATTATAGCTTCCACATCAATAAACTCGACGTTTAGTACTAAAAAACAGGCCTAAATCCATAACCGGATCAGCTATAAATATTTGATGTTAGGGGCAGCCCTAATGTCGGGTGAATGATCAAAACTGAGTCACAACATAACCCGGTCCGGCTGATTGATTCAAACCTCGAGTGGTTTGTTTACTCACCAGACACATAATCATCAGATACATTTAGGATCTCAAATATTTAGTATACACAAACATATTTAATGTTTTGGTGAGTGACATCGATTTTCTCCGATGAATTGTCAAATATTTAGTACAATTTTCTACCCGCGTCTTCATCCTTGTTACCCCGACCCACCTCAAGAATTGGGCTATCAGCTGCAAAAATAATTTTTCAAAACCGACTGGTAGTTACAGAGTTTAGCGCGTTCAAACAAACAAACTCTTCAGCATCTTATTGGAATTAGTATAGATTAGCGAGAGCAGAAGATCCCTCGTCATCTCCCTAGCCTTTCTCAACTATGTTGGGGTCGGCTTCCAGTGTTACCGGTTGCAGATGAATACCTACCAGAAAAAACAAAATCAATGAATCTATGGCTCACCTATATAATATAAGTAAATAGGAACAGCTGCCTATGAATACCTGCAAGAATATGGTGTTTGCCCATGCATTGCCCTCCTTTCACAGAAATCGTTTCAAACTGCACATAGCCAGATTTCTTGGCGGAAAAATAGAAAAATATTGTATAGTATATTTTAATAGATGAGTTCCTTCACGAGTAACTTTACAAATACTACAATGAAGTACGAAGGCCTTTCAGTGTAAATGATGCACAAGAAGATTAATTAAACGAAACAAAAGCGACTTAACAATGATATTGTCGAGATAAGTTTGAGGAATATTCTGTGGCTTTTAGTGTATCTCACCATTTTGGTTTACAGCGTATATATTGATAGAAAAAGGAAGAAAGAAAAGAAAATACATTTATTTGCGGTAAACGTGACGAAAAGAAAGAACAGAAACACGAAAATAACAATTTGGGGGAAAATATGCGTGACATCCACGCAAAATGGCCATCGCTCATCATAATGCTGCGACCCTATGCGAGACAGAGCCACAGCGCTGGTTTTCAGCGACAGCCGGCGTTAACGTGATGACGTCAACCGGTGCAGCATATTATTATAGTGAAATAACAAATTATGAAATCAAAAATAAAATAATTACAATGTTAATTGGTCCTAAATGTTTACATAAATACCTATAATATTTAAAATGGCAACATTTTGATCCGTCGGCGACTCGATGTATGTGTGTGTGGATTTCTGATAAAAATAGACGGTGGAATTCCATGTTATCCCTGTGGCATCGTAAGTTGTGAGTAAGGGTAACGACTTTAGGGGATGGTTTCTATCCCAACCTTTTTACATAAGTAACTCCGTAAAGTCAAATTCTCTGGGTAGTGTGGATAGAATCGAATTTCCTTAACGAGAAGGAGAAGTCGTTTTTTTTAATTTATGGTTTGCAAATAACGTTGGTTAGATAGGCAGTCGTTCCATGTAAAATACTGGTATTCAGCTGCATCTATTTAGACTGGCAGCTGACCCCAACGTAGTTGGGAACAGGCTAGGCAGACAAAAAATGGCTATGGAATATTTTTCCTGCTAGTCCGACCTTGCCTGCTAGTCTGTCAGAACAGATGAGCTCCAAGATTACCTACTATCCTGGTAATGGACATCAAATCATCAAACTATTTATACGGGATATTTCAATCGAGCTGCGATACAATAAAATGTTCGCGTTACATCGCTGTTTATGTGGGCCGACCGTGCGTCACTGTGCTTCCGCGTTGTGTTGTGTTGTGTTGTATTGTAAACAGTGGAACTGGGTCGTTAGGGCTTTACTGCACGTGGTGAAATTGTTCAGATGGAAACAGAAATAAGATTGGACAGATAGGAAATATACTTTTAAGTACGCCAAAATTATATTGGATTATATAACTACTTTTACATATACAAGTCGTTATATTAAAATGTCTTGTTTTCAACAAGTCTTGTAAAAGATTTATCAAAATTATGTCGTGTAAAACAAGTAGATATCATGTAGGAATTACAATATTGTTTCATACATGTCTTGTTCACTATTTTGTCCATCTTGTTTTGTATATAAAATTGGTCTTTCCAACCTGTTTTAAATGTAAATGATAACTGACAACAGTACAACATATACAATGTACATGTCAGGATGTGTTGTATGTTGTTATTGTGTTATATTTTATAGCTCAAAATGGCGTTGTACACACTTTAAACCCGTGAAGTCTTTGTTAGTCCGATTTTTCTTCTTTTACAAAGCGAAAGCTATCTCCAACTTTAATTACGAGAAGCATTTAATAAACTGCGCTCCGTTGTATTTTCTTCCACTCCGTTAGCCTTTGATTAAACTCCAAATTAAATAAATCCTTACAAAGTGGACTGCAAATGTGAATGTCAGTGTAAAAATTTCTGTATAATGTAGGAAACCTTACGGCTTCGTGGCTTTGTACGAACGGTTTCACCGCATAATAATTTCTAAGTATAGTCCTTTGAACACATACTTAGGTATTCTACGAATGCGCTCAATGGAAGGAATACTAGGAAATAATAATATATAAGTAAGAAACTTAGTAAATTGCAATTTCGAACTAAATAAACTGCAAAATACCCGCTGAGCTAAATTCAGTTCGGTGAAAGAAGTACCGGGAAAACATAATTAATTGGATGTTCATTATTTGATTCGTGCCTTTGATATAAAGGAAAATAAATTCATATTTTTTTTCTTCTAGCATTCGTTTGTAAAGGCATAACGGATATGGAGAAGTAGAAAAGGGATACCATGCAACATTTATCATCATTTCCGATTTATAGCTGTCTATACTTACTTGAATTAGAAAACTGCCTTTAAAGCTACGAAATAAAGGTGCTGTCAAAGTCCAACTTACCATGTAAGTGTGGTTGACGGTATAAAAATATAAGGTCTATAAATTTTGGTCGCGCATAGTCGTAAGATGTCATCTCTTATTCGCTACGTCTTGATAAATTAAAGCACTTTATCTCGCGCTGTCAACAAAACTAAAGACTAATCCAGCGAAATCGATGCCTTTATTTAATTCGGAGAATTCACATCCGCTGTTCAGAACATATAGACAAGTACTTGGAAACGCGTCCGGGTGACATAAACGAGCCAGTGACATAATTCCGTAATATCCGTATGTCCTTGTAAGTATTTATTATACGTGTTCCTTTGATGTGAAGTGCTTAATAATAATACCGGAACTGACTTCACTTTTTATGAGCTCGCATTGCATATGCTTAAAGATGGCGATGACCGTGGTATATGAATGGCGAAAAAATACTTCATAGGAGCATTTGATTGTGATTAGGTTACTTACTACATTGCAATAAAACTTGATTTTTACATTGCATATAGGAATTTAATTAATTACATCGTTCCCTCATATAAACATGGATTTAAAATTAACATAAACAGCGCTAAAGTACCAGGGTCGCATGAGTACGAGGGGATGAATGCGGCAGCTCGGCACATTTCCGCGGGGATACGTTTTAAAACCAATTGGAGCGTGGCTGAGATCCCTCGGCGTGAGCTCGACGCTAACCCACATAAAATTAATATTGCACTGCGTACTTGTAAGAGTTCTTTTATTTTAAAACGAAATGATATTACTTACGGTTGATATTATGAATTGTCTACGGAATTGCTTAAAAATAATTAAATTTATGGTCTAACGCAATCACGCAAAGCGACAAGTGCTACGCAGAGCAAGTTTTCGCAAAGCCATTGACTCTTTTCTATCCTGAATTCCTGACATTATTTTATAAGCTTCGTAAATGTACAATCAAAGAACTAATTAAACTAACTTTAATTTCGGAAGTCGGTGTCAAAAAACTAAACTACTGATCCAAAGACACCGACTTCTGAAATTAAAGTTATTTTTCACTTTTTAGTTTGGAAGTCGGTTGTATTTTTTATAAAAAGTAAGTTTAAAAACTAAAACCCGACTAAAAAATATGAAACAAGAAAATATTTCAGACAGAAGTCAAGACATAGGTACAAAAATGATCAAGGTAAAGCCGTGGTCGCATGCCATTATAATTTTGTAGGTGTACAAGCATGCGACCACGGCTTTACCTTGATCATTTTTGCTTGAAATTATGTATAACCAGCGGACAATCAATACGCTTCCAATGTTACCTCATTTGTCAAATTATGATCGGCAGTTTAGAAGTTATGAGGTAACAGATGAACATACATACATACATACATACCGGTCAAAATCATAACCCTCCTTTTTGTTTCACCGTAGTCGGGTAATAAAAAAGTTTATTTTTACAATAATGTACGGCTAGCTGTCAAATTATTAGACGCTGGATATCAGCGCCATCTGAAGTGAACAAGTGGCGGTTTTTGAAATAACACAAACATTTACCATCACGTACCGGACTGTCTCCGACATTCTTGTGTCCACGCCACGGGGGTAAAGACCTCATCAATTCATATTACTGGAGATAATACCACGTTTGTTTGGCCAGCAGATTCAGGAATGATTAACGTTTATATGAATAAAGAGTATTTGTTGTGTTTATTTGGCCATTAGAGGCCTAGGAATGCAAAATAATCAGCTATTAGTATGTTAAAATATTATTTTTTGGTGTGTATGAAATATATTAAATAGTGCAACTGAAAATGTTATAAACATGGAAATCATTATACGTAGGTTAAAGTTATCAATGTTATCTATCATTTTGACGATACAGGTAATCTAGCTACATATTCGAATATGTAAAACACAGGTTCTTTACTAGTTAAGTAGTCCATAATTCTCCTACCCTTGATAGTTAATTGATTCAAGCGTGACCTTGCGGAAGTCCATTATAAAATACAATAGACGTAGATATATGTATTTAGTGTCGGTGTTGCCACACCGAGCGCTGGACGCAGAATGTTTCTGTGTGAGTCACTCTGCGTCCACGCCGTGTTCAAGTTCGTGACAAGTCAATCGTCATCCTGAGGATGCCTCGTTGAGGGGTGAAACACGTGTCGATTTCTTACAGGGTTTTTTATGGCTCTTTAAAAATAGTTAAGGGGAACAGGTTACTAAATATATCAACGTCTATTGTATTTTTTCTCCTTCCCTTGCCCCAATTTAGTTGTGGTCAGCATTGGCTAATAGAGCAGAATGAGCAGAATAGAAGAAAAAACATATTGATGTTTTTTCTTCTATTCTGCTCATTCTGCTCTATTAGTCGACATTTCGGTTAAGTTAGTACTTAGTATATAAAATAATCAAAAGTAAACACTACTTTCATTATGATCGACTGGCCTTGTTAATATTATTGCGACTACATTTTGAAATGCAGTACTACACGGAATTGCCAGATTAACCTACATTAATTTGCTGACATCCATAATTCTTTGAACACTGAAAGCGCCTTCTTTATTACAAAGCATTTTCAAGCATGAAATAATTTTATTTATATAATGAAAACGTTATAAAGTTAAGGACGACTTTCATTTTCATACAATTTCTGTAGATATCTTTTGACTTCGAGATTTCCGGTTCACAAAAAAATCGCAGAGACGTAAAAAGAACATTTTACACTCATTGTAATCTGGTTACAAAGGAAAACTGGCAACATTGTGGCGCCCATAGATAAAGGAAATTGCCCGCCGCCCCCCGTCGCCGATAACAGCTCGGAAGTGATCGCAATCGTCCGCAGTTGATCGGCTGCGAACGACGCCGGGCCTTGACGGATGATAGGCGGTATTGAGATATCAGTATCGGCCTTTCTGATCATAAATTTTATAATCTTCGATACCCGGGCTGATGAAGAATCAAGGAGTTGTCTGATTTTGCCCAATTTTCATGGAAACGCCGTTTGAGAGTGCGATAAAATTCTGTAGACATTTCTATAAAGCGCTTTACCTTCTGATCTTATGACTCATGACTCACGCTGCTCAGTAGGTACTCAGCGTCCATCGTTTCAAAGCGCTGCATGGCAGGATTATGCGAGTAAACCAGATGCGTCAATGTAACATTTCAGACTATTCCATTTGCTTTGAACTGGCATTCCGGATTCCCTGTACCGTCAGAGCTCAATCAACGTCACATACATGTATAAACATTCTATCATGGACTCAGATTCAACCAAAATCCGCCATTTTGACTAGTATAAACATTAACAGGGCTTTAACGAAAATATTTATTTCATCAACCGGCCGAAAGCTTGCAAATACACGGGCTTTCAGCAAATAGCGTGAATGTCCCGGGGAGAGGTCAACGACCGATAGTCCCGGGTCCCGTGTCCCGGGGCGAATGTCAACTATGTAACCACTAGAGAAAATATTGTACTGTGTGGAATTTACATAACGAATAGTTGAAGTTCACAATGAGGGTCTACAAGTGACTCGTTGTGTGTTCTGCTACCCTGGTAGGAGCACCTTATGGCAAGAAGGATATAACTCTCAATCTTGAGGATTTTGATATTGTCACAAATATGTAAAATATTTTTTACCTTGACATTTCCGTAGGATTAAATGGTTGAGTTCTTCGTTAATATTAGAACCAGAAAAAAATTGACGACGCATAACTTGTGATATGACAATGGCAACCGAGTCGTCTCGTCTGCTAATAAAAATACATGAAAGAGAGTATGTCAAGCTTTCACTACACACTTTGAACGGGCCATCAAAGTCTTATCCTTTATTATTTTATTGCACACTTCAGTGAACAGTATAGTTTAGATAAAAGTATCGATAACAGTAATAACTGACGCGACACGTTTTATCGACTGTAAGTACGGGACGGAACAACGAGAAAATAAACTGAGTTCAAAATAACAGAAAAGGGACAAAAAAGTCCCCATTAAGACTGGTACTTGCAAGTCTAAGGATGAATCTTCGTTCAAATCGTAAATGGTGGTCGCTGTCTCCAAATGACCAGGCAGTCATAAATCCCGGAGGTTCGCAACTGGAGACAAGACAATACAATTTCTTCATACTTGTTCCTATCCTGATGACGGTTATAAAGTTTATTATTCTTCTTATCATCTAATACATTCATGTTGCCCACAGACCGGCTGTACGTCATATCTGTGTACCATTCGGCGAAAATATTGACTATTGTCTAGGACGTTTGGGTCAGAAGGACTAATGAACGATACAGTTGTATGATAAGAGTGAACAAGTGATAGGTGTCATTACAAAAATGGAAACACGTCATTCAGAAAAATTGAATATTATGTACCTATTTTTTGCAACATAATACGTGCTAATACCGCCCATTGTCACTCTATGTAAAATTTCTACATCCATACATAAACTACTTAATTATTAATTCATACGTTCAATATAATAATGCACTGATAGTGCTGCTGTAGTTGCCGTGGCGTTGTAGTGCATCAGGGATGTTTGCGGATAATAACATTGATAGTTTTGCCGCCATTATTAGAAAAAGATGAGCATCCCTGATGTCACGTGTTCGCGGCAACACCAACAGTATTCTAAGTGTGTTCGCAGATCGGTGGGATTCTATGTTGTGGAATTTTATGTTCTGTGTTTGTACCTACTAACACTAGATGTTAAGTAAAATTGTTACTAACCCTATGGACTCTGTCTGAAATAAAAATGTTCTATTTTATTTTATAAATATAATTTGTATTCTATTACCTATATTCAATTCCATTTCTCATACAGAAAATAAGTATTCCTATACCAACTTAGGGACCTACTTTTGGAAGAAAAACAGCATTTTTGCAAACGGTTACTATTTTTCCATATCTTTAAATGACCTGACACCTGTGACCTAACATAATTATTATTAACTTTAATTATAACAAATGCAGTAGAAAAATAAACACACAAGCTGTCTAAACAGTGCATTTAAAAAAAAATGTCTCCGATTCGAAAGAGATTATGCAAAGCGACGATAAAAGCGGATGAAAGATTGCGGGAGACTGCGGTTCAGACCGACACGCGGGATGAATACTAATCGGTTCACATGAACAAAAGAACGTCTCATAATATGGTGAGGGAGATAATTCCACTTTTTGTCACAGCTCGGGGAATGAACCGATTTGGATTGAGTTTACTCGGTTTTATTAGCGTCCTGGGTTTGTATTCTTATTTTCAGTCTTGCCTAATGAAATCAAAGGTCTGCATTTTAATATGATACAGTGCCTAAGTTTCTTTAGAACATTATGTGTCCCTTCCATGTCATAATATGAATAGCTATTAGTGATTTTGTGACCTTAATCAAAACTATTACATCTCAAATTAAGCTGGGCAGCAACACTTTTCGAACATCAATAATTACAATCAAGAGCTAGCCCACTAAACGGTCACTTTTATCCTTCATAGTCATTATCTTGCCCTTATCAAAATTTATTTGTAGTCGACGTAGCATAAACAGCACTATTTTAATACTTCGCTTTTCACCTATATGCATTAGTATTCCTAAATAATTTATCAACAATAATCTATGTTCCTACAACCTTATTTGATCCTTAGTTTTCCGTACCACATAACTTATTCCATTTACAGCCAGTACCAAGACCTCATAAGTCACCAGAGCTTACCCCTACAAAGGTGAGATACACGACATCGGCTTAACCCCAAGTAGAGATAGTACATTATAATAATTCAACTACCGAGCTGCCTAGCCGTGTCTTGGCCACTTGGCCGAAGCTGCCAAGTTGTAATAACTTGCCTGACAGAGATAAGCAAGGAATTAGTTGCTTGGAAGAAATTGGGTCAAAGATAGTTGGAGCCGTCAAGTATAAAGAACCTAGTTTGTGTTTCTTGATGCAGAAATTGATACCTACGGAAATCACAAATAATTTTATCTACATCCGTGCTATAAAACCTCTATAAAAGTTTCTGAAACAGTTAGCTTATTGGCAACATTATAACAGCCAGTGTCATAGTAACCATTACATCATCCAAACGAGTGTTACAATGTTGTTGTAAATTTCATTACGCGACTCGTTTCAACGTTCAAACGGAGGACAGCAGCACCCGCTGCACGCATGTGTGTGTGATGTGCTGCTGCAGGCGACATTCATACGTGCAGTTGTACTGAATTTCGTGGGAATTTCTTTATTCTTGATCTTGAATTACAAACACCTAATAGTTTCAGATACTTTTATAGAGGATTCATATCATGGGTGTAGAGAAAGTCTTGTATGCAACTGTTATAATTAGGTATTAAAACACTCATGTGATACTATTATTACCCACATTCCTGTTTTAATACCCTTTATTATACAACAGTTGCATAAATAACTATTAGATACCACTGCAGTAACAAAATGCGTTAATTTAGCTCTTTGATACGACCTTAATCAGTACATTGGCCCCCCTAGATACACGATTAACCGTGAAATATCGCTCCTTTGAACAATGCCGCCACTGGATGATGGCAATCTAATATCCGATGCCAATAACATCGACGATAAGATACGATATAATATAGTATTGATACGTCAATAAAAATAATGAGCTGAACCATACTCATACCGACAAACAGAGAGTAACAGAAGATTTACTTTTAAGAATGCACGATCAATAGCGAAAAATTAAAAACTCAAAAGCAACTTGTCATCGAGAATCTGAGACTTGGTAATATGCATAGGCTATTTGACAGTCCATGATAATATACACTTTCTACCAGATAAATTATTATCATCATCGTCATCATTGGCAACCTTGCTCCACCCACTGCTGAGTATAGCTTCCTTTTGTGCCATGCTTCCCTGGTCCGTGCGAGTCTCATCCAGGTCTTCAGATAAGTAAACGTATGAAATTATCTGCGAAACTTAAAGTACCAGGAAATGGTGAGCAAGCGAAAAGTTTTGAACCGCTACTGTCTCACATACTCTTGTGTCATTAGTAGTTTTAAAACGTTTGCTTACGAAAATATAAAACTACATACCGAAGCATTAGGTACATTCGTGGACTTTCTGCATTTTCCTATCAATATTGAATTTTCATCAAACGCGCCGCGGTTGTGTCCATAACCCTACAATATAGTATTTTATTATAACACTAGCTGCTGCCCGCAACTTCGTTCGCGTGGAATTTACTCTTGCACCACTGAGAAATTTTAATATTGTAGTAGTTTTCATATGTCCACAATAATGATAAACTGCCCACCTCTATTTCAATCTTTGCAATAACAAAAGCCTACTCCTAAATTTTGGGTCATTTTTACTTTCACATATATAATAGACACACATAAAATTTCTTTGTAAACCACATTCACTGTTTTCCCGTCTTGAGCTAGTATGAAAAGATTGTCTGCATTACTGACCCGCGAGCAAGCCACATACAGTTGGCCGTGGGAAAAAAAATCAGACCTTAAGTCGATACCAGCAGCCTTAAGAGTTGGACCCTAGGACTTGTTATTGTAACATTAAATGTTTTCTTGCAGCTTGAGAATCTAATTGTTTCTGTCGTTTTCAAACACAATCACTCATGATTGTGTGTGAAAACGGCAGAAACAATTATTCTCTTCGAATCACCAATACTTAACATTCTTTTTCTGAATATGATTCTCATAAATATAAAATGAAAAAATCTCGCAACAGCAGTAATACAATGTTTAAAATTTTATGTTGTTATTTTATTTTCTTCTGAAATCGAGCTTGTCTACTTCAAAGAAGTTATTTCTTTGTTCCGGCTGTGGCTCACATTGCTTAGAAAAGCTGTAGTATTAGTTTTTCCTCAGTTTTACAACCTACACTTTAAAAAACATTGTAACGCTCGCCAAGTTTGCAAGGCAACGCTACTTAGTTTCTTTTTTCTTTGTTAGTTTTTCTTTTAAGCTTATGCAGGGTAAAGAAAAGAATATTAAACTACCCTCGCGTTGTGGTTCATTGTGTGAAATAATTTAACAGTCTCATCATTTTGTATATTTATAGTTAGTAGAGTAACTTTCAGCGAGAGTTAACTACTTGTTTTATCTAAGAATTGGCTCAATTAGAAGAGTTTAACATTAAGTACGATAATTTTACTACTAGTTGACTGTCACCCACAGAATAATAGCAATTTCTGTTGTGTTTTTTATTGAAATTGAGAATAGAATAAACTAAGTATAATCAAACATTTAAAGAGTAGGTAACCGTGGAGTTCCTTGCCGGCTCTTCTCCATAGGAAGCGACTAATTGGAACCGTGCACCTAGCTTCTGAAATTTCATAAGTGCCCATGTAGTTTTCATCATCAGCCTATAGCAGTACACTGCTGGACATAGGCCTCTCCAGTCGCACGCCATTCAGCTCGATTCTCGGCAACTCTCATCCAGCTGCTACCAGCCACCCTGGAAAAGATCGTCACTCCACCTATCCTGAGGGCGTCCTACCTTACGTTTTCCAATTCGCGGTCTCCACTCAAGAACACGTGTACCCCAACGGTCATCGGTTCTACGGCTGATATGGCCGGCCCACTGTCACTTCAGCTTACTAGTTTTGTGAGCTATGTAGGTTTATGTAAAAGAAAATATTTTGTTTTGATTTGGTTCGTGACTTCAATTGCTACGCTACAGTTTGATCTACAAACGACCAACTGAGATAATAAATCATATTCGACTACGGTCGCGGCCCCTACGGTGGCGCAACATCCGTTGTTGAACGTATATGCCCCAGTCATATCCCAGCATACTAACTACTAATACTATAAAGAAAGAAAGAAAAAGTATTTCTTGACACTCATAAAAACATAAATAAAAAACAAAGTAAAATGAAAGCAGTATAACTATAGCATACTAATATGAAAATTACACATTTATTAAATGCATCTGATATTTAACAGATATTCGGAGGGTCCTACCACTAACGCGTAACGTAAACGAAACGTAAGTTCCGACGATTTTAGAAACGAAATGTTTTTACAAATAAAAAAACACATCGAGATACACAAAATGGATTAAATACGTTTTATCGAAGCTAACTCAAAAACTACCCAAGCAAAGTAAATAAAATTTATATGGAACCACCTCGCAAGCTTTCTCTACCAAATGAAAAAAGAATTTTCAAAATCGGTCTAAAATTTACGAAAATATCGATGAACATACATAAAAAAAATTAAAAAACATTGGTACAAACGAACAAACATAACCTCCTTCTTTTTTGAATACGGTTAAAAATACCACTACCCTATAGGATTTTGAGTTAAATTTTTGCCCATAACCCAACCCAATAATGTCAAACCAATAATGTTAAACCAATAATGTCAAACCAATAATGTCAAACCCAACCCAATAATGTTAAACCCAATGATGTCTTAAAATTAAATAAAAATATTCGAATTCACGTTAAGTTTACTCTGTTTTATAGTTCACAGATATCAAGAAAAGTACCCCAGGTACAGTATATTCTGTAACTTATCCAAAAAGGATGATCGCTTATTGAAATAAAGCAGAACTAATACCACAAAACGATGTATTATTTGTCTGTTTTATTTCTAAAACTAACGTTCTTGGGCAAAACAAATACGGTGGACGTCTATAATTGTTAGCTGACAGTTAATCAACAAAGGAAAGAAAATAAAGAAAGATTACAAACAGGAAAATGTTATTTGTTTGTTCTAATGAACACAAAGATATGTGTGTTTGAAGGATATAGGGAAGACATTGTTGTTATAAAAATCTTTGTTAATTTTACGTTAGACAAGATTCCGGACTGATGTAATTTCATAATTTCTAGTCAAAACTGGCTTGGCTACTGCAAAGAATAACTCCACTATCGATAAACGTGAAACAGAAGACCTTTGCATTCTTCCTTAAATATTTCACATTCATCGTGCAATTACGTTCTACCTAAACGACCCAGAATTCAAACTACAAACATTACAACATCAATATAGATATCTGTAATGTTTTATACTTACACCATACGAAGTCTTGTTAGTCCATCCAACTAGGCTCAATATACCATCACAATTAGTATAAGTTCCACTATTAGACTAAGGTTATTAGTTCACTGTCCGGGTATTCCAGCACTAACTATTTCGGCTATTCCTTTACAATATTCAACAAATTTACCAGGAGCAACTATGTGCAACTATGTACATGGTTGTGCTATGTGCAACTGAGGCCACATCCGTACCGATCAATGGCGTCCCATCTAAATTCGTGCAGTACCACGTCACTACCGAACCAATAATATAAACTAGAACATTGTTCAACATGCTGTACAGTTGTTCAAGAGCTACAGCTTCCGTTCTTAGTTATTATAATCGTTTTGAAACTGGGTTAAAACGACGAATGCAATAGGAATTTGTAAATACTAGGGTTTGGATGGCATAGGTAATTTAATTCTAATGTTACATTAACACTAACGTTCTGGGCAGTCAGCCCAGCTACAAATTTTGCTGATTAACTTATCGTGTATCTTGCGGAGACACAATAAAAACTTTTTACAAAAAAAAAAACAACCGCCTCCAAAAAAAAACATTAAAAAGTGAAAAATAACTTTAATTTCGGAAGTCGGTGTCTTGGGTTTTGTATTTTCGTTTTTTGCCACCGAATTCCGAAATTAAAGTTATTTTTCACTTTTTAATGTTTTTTTTTGGAGGTCGGTTGTTTTTTTTTGTAAATGTTTTTATTTTTCACTTTTTAGTTGTGATACCTGCCCCACACACATTCGAATACCACTACCTGCTACCAGTGACAGAAACTTATCATATCATCTACATACTAAGTGGGAAAAAAATACGTATTTTGTAGCTAACTCAAAAACTATACAAGCATAGTTAATAAAATTTATATGGGACCAATTCGAGAGTACACCCTTTCAAACAAAAAAAGAATTTTCAAAATCGGTCCACAATTGACGGAGAAATCGGTGGACATACATAAAAAAAAAGAAAAAATACATACGCGACGAACATAATTATTATAACCTCCTCCTTTTTGGAAGTCGGTTAAAAAAGAAAGATATTCAAAATTTTCAATCGTCTTTATCAAATAGAAAATATCAAGTTAGTCAAATAATGCCTAGGTAGCTACATCAAGGAATGTTAAAGATTTTTAAGTATTTTCCACGAAACAAGTGAAAAAAATAAGAATCCAAAAGTTGTTTCAAAAGTTCAACATACCAGCAAATACTCTGACCTCTTTGCACAAACATTGAAACAGTCGGAAAACAAAACGTAAACAAATTCTTGACACTGCAAACAGTTTTGGAATAAACGACTCGTATTTGCTTTAGACAAGCGTAGCTAGTTTATACATGGCTAAAATAATAAGTTATTTGGTATATAGACAAGTAACTGTTGATCAAAGAAACAGGAATTGAATGTCAAACAATTCTCTGAATTAGTTGTTTCATTATTCCACCAAATGCTGATTATGTACCTATAGGCCTACTCACTTTTGTGTCATGCTTTCCTGGTCTGTGCGAGTCTCAACCAGATCTTACCCATGATCTTCTGAATGTTAACCATCCATCTATTGGCTTCTTGGCTTACTTTGCCAAACTTATTTAACTATCAGCAGACTTCGGATTTTATATAACTCTTTAATTACGACGTAAATGCATATTTAGCCTTTTTCCTCAATTGTGCATAATTCGTTTAGTAGCGGGCTGCGAGAGGTACGTAC
This sequence comes from Agrochola lychnidis, assembly GCA_963680765.1. Taxonomy (NCBI): domain Eukaryota; kingdom Metazoa; phylum Arthropoda; class Insecta; order Lepidoptera; family Noctuidae; genus Agrochola; species Agrochola lychnidis. The sequence continues at coordinate 25,764,823 of OY796853.1, forward strand.
CTATATATAGGGAGCCTACATCAACGGCACAGGTCATAGGTACCCTGCCTAAACAGGTAAGGTACCATATATATATTTCCAGAAATGGCGCCAAATTTTAAATTTTGTCCAATGACATCAGTTGTCGTGGAGAGGTCGTTTTCGGCATACAAATTAATACTGGGTCACAAACGTCACTTTGCTCTAAAAAATTTTGAAAAATACATCATTTTACATTGACACAAAAATTATGCATAGGATCAATTTTAAGAATATTTCGCTGTTTTTGTAATCTTAATAAAAATAAATAAAAATTGGGTTTTTGATTTTGCATTGTACATAATATTTTGACCTTTGTGAAGAGTTTTAGTGCATATTTTGGCCTTTTTAGTGCATATTTGCATGCATATATTGCCACTTTATTAGTGCATATAAATGATCCAATGTCTAATCATCAGTATTCATGAAACAATAGTTCTGTTGTTATCGCGGTTAGAGCCTGAATGGGCAAAAGAAAATTTATATAAAGAAGATTTTTATGTTTTTTATTTATTATATTATATTTAAATAAGGCTGGCTTAGGCACGTGGAGATTGGCATAACCAAAGAGAGTCCTATGCCTATCAGTAGGTGAAGTCGGGTTGTGGATGAGGATAATTCAAAAGAGACATTATGAATAGGTATGATTATGAGGTGCTGTTTTCAGTATTCAAGATTTTTAACAGCCCAATGTGGTCAACGGTTCAATTATTCCAGATCCCTCCTTTTGATCAAACTCGTGGAGTCGTGACAGATATTTTTTTTGACCCTTTGTACAGTCAGCTGCAGAGAAATCTCACCCCCTAGCAATATAAAAATACATTGCTAGTAGGGGGTGAGATTTCTCCACAGCTGACTGTATCTTTCTTAAGTACAAAAAATACCAACTCACAAGTAAAACTCTACAGGCAGAATTTGTTCTCGACGTAGGCCAAACATAAATTAACGAAGTTTTGTAAAATTTTCGCGTTCTCAACTCGGCATGTTATGAAAACAAACTGTGTATACTGCCTGCACCCTCTCACAGCCGCTGTTATGCTGCTCCACATTATAATTATTCAAGGTTTAAGTACAAACATGAATTTATGGCTATTTTGGGGGTGAAAATGGAATTATGTTTCTATTTGCGCTAAGCAAGTTTTCAAGCCTTGAATGGATGCAATATTTTCTAAAGGGTTATAAATCCAACTCGTTGCCTAAAATAAATATGGTACTTAACCCTACATCGCTATCGGTTACAAGACATGCCGCAATAATTTAATGTTTTTGTCATGGCGGCAAAGTTACGGACGTTTCGACAGTTTTGATAAAACAGTGTTTAAATGGACAGGAAGACAAATAGTTGTACAAGTAATTAGAAAGGCGCCATATATCAAGGCAGAGTCATTATCATAAATTAAGAATTAGTTTTAGGATGCTGACATGAAAAATTGGCCTCGAAGGGTTCCGTACCATCGTACAATTTTGAACACAACGTTTTTACTTTGTTAATAAAAACACGATTCTTTTATGGAAAAATAAAATATTTTATTTTTATTATTTGTAGTTATAGCGGCAATAGAAATACACAATCTGTAAAAATTTCAACTGTCTACCTATTACGGTTCATGAGATACAGCTCGCTGACAAACAGACAGACTAACAGAATAGGGTTCAGTTTGGCAGCCTTCGGGTACGGAAACATAAAAAGTAGCTTATATTGGTGCCTGAAAGCAGGTTAATAGATTTATTTATAGGTCAAGTTATGAATAATTTCCTTCTAACTTGTACTTAGCCATAAAGTACGATATCGATCAATCATTAATGGCTCCAAGAAATACTTCATTCAAGGCTAAAATTAACTACACAGCATTAAATAATCCATTTTATAGTTCAGTTTCTTAAAGGTTTATCAATTTCAATTAAAAATAATGTTAAGTGAAAAGTTATTAGGTAGCATAGCAACGTAACTTATTTTACAAAGAACAATGGGAATAGGGGTGAATTAGGGTGAAAGAGGGGTGGAAATAAAAGTTGAAATTAATTATAGGGGTGTAATAATTAAAAAAAACGTGACATCGCTACCGAAATATGAAGTTAATAAAAATTGTGGTTTGGTTCAATGCCCGAATACCGGTGAATTCAGAGAAAAGGTACCTACCGTATTTTGTGTGCTGCGGTTGTGAAATAATTAATAAAGAAAATGAGTACCTACATTTATTTTCTTTTACACTTTTAGTAAATGGAAAATGGCAAATGGCATTAGAATATTCAATTAACTCTACTAGTGGTCGCCCAGTGGTCGAAATTCGATTTTAAGTTTGATAGGTTAGTTTAAGATAGTTCATACTAATTCCATTTATAGTACATACTAATTCCATGCTGCCATGTCATTACTCTAAAGTAGCCATCTTTAGTAGTGTGTGTCAAACGCATGGTAGTGTGTGTAATGTTTTTTTTAATTTATTAAATTTATTTCTAATGTATATTTTAGAAAAATTAGCTTTCTGCACTCTTTCTCCATATAAACTTTAACTGTGCCAAATTTCATACTCCACCGTCCGCGTAATTTTTATAAAAGGGGTACAAAGTTTTTGCTTCAAGTAATTTATATAGATTATTCTATTTTCAGAAATTGAAATGAGACCGATTAAAGGTATCTTTGATGTTAACAAAGCTAATAAGACAATAGTAAATATTTTTACAACTAACCATTTACACTAAATTAAACTCTTTGACCTCCTTGTTAGTCTAGTGTTCGCAAGCACTACTGCTGAGCTTGAAGTCCTGGGTTCGATTCCCGGGTCGAGCAAAGTGTTACTGGGTTTTTCCATCTAGAATTCCTCAGTAGCAAGCAGTCCGGAGCCTGGATTTGTGCCCGGTTGTTGGCACTCGCCCCCTATTACAATAGCTGGCGAAATGTGAGTGCACTATAGGTACACCTCTGCCCAACCCTTCGGGGAAACAAGGCGTGATGTTGTTATGTTAAACTCTTTGATTATTTGCTCCAAACTTTGCATTCAAGCCAAGACTGCTAGAGTCTACGTAAGACGGGCAGTTGGCCAATACACTAGCATCTACATTAGCGAGCCGTTTAGACGCGATTAGTACAAGTAATAGTCATATTATGTTTAGTACTTGAAAAGTTTGATAGGGATATTTAGGAAAATCTGGTAAATGACTTCAGTTTAGATTTGTGAAATGTATCCGAGATAAATTATCATTTTATATAAATTACGAGTCTATTAACTCATTATCTGTTACGATGCCTCATTGAGGTGGAAAACAATTAAAATTCTATTGTGTCTCGTTAATGACAGTTGAAAGGATAATTGGATTTCCTGTATTGGTTTCTACTTGTCTTATTTTTTATTGTCCGTGACTGTATTGAATAATTTTTTATCTGTCTTTGTTCTAAACACTGAATTGTTTAATTTTCAAAGTTCCGTACAGCTTTTACAACTATATACATATATATTTTTACAACAAGTTCCATTTTTATCTAGCATCTCACGTCCAAATCCGACTAACTTCTAAACAAAGTCTAAAAACCCGTCAATCTATCGAAGCTTCAGTCCCATTCTAAAACTAGCTTTAACCTTGAACAGTGCTCCATCTTCAGTTACAATAGTTTACAATAAAACCGATCAATTTCTCTCGTGTCAGAGCTCGGTGTTAAAACTTCTGTTTAGACGGTGCTAATGGAATGCAAATGTTCGAAAATAGCGATCGACAACCGACGATTGTACTGTTTACATTGTCACAACCGCTAACTGTTCATGATGCCCTGGTAGCCAGTTTGTTACGAAACAATTGACGGACGGGATCTCGTGCACTAAACAGCCACGACCATGCAGTGGAGCACGACCACAACCGATACGAATCGCGCACTTGGTCGCATTAGTTTCTATAGTTTACCTGGTCGATGCGACCACTGGTCGTGGTCATCGCCGTCTAGTGCGCGTGTGGCCTTTTGAGTCGAAAACTTTGTCCCTATCCATAGTCTAGATTATAAAGCATTCAAAAAGAATCTGAAAATATAGTACACCGAAAAGAAATACGTAGGATTTTTCTTATTTGTGAATGCAGCACGTGCACTTTGTTCACACGAATCGAATTGGGTGTTAAATGATATAACTGAACTAGGTCATCTCGTGCAATTTCTACTTCCATTTTCGGAACAAAAGAATCGCAGGTCCATTTTCAGCGGAACTGCAATTCGCTGTTGAAATATAACGAAGAGCAATTTGTAGGAACAAATGAGTTGGTTTGTAGGTTTGACGTCATGGCAAATACATATATTTTTAATGGATCATTAACACGAATTTACTAAACCTACGATGTTTACTATTAAACCTAAAGGTTAACCGAAATGGGAACACTTTATTTAGGTACTAACCAATACCTAAATGTTTGTCGATCGATACAAAGCTGTGGATGACGTAAATAAAGGTGTTTGCTCACAGGCGCGTCGGTCAATATTGAGCGAGATCGAACGCCGTCCCAGCCCTTAGGTTATGGCATGTTTGTTCATATAAATTGCGATGGGTATTATTAATTAAGTACTAAAAGGGGAATTTTTCCGCATTGTGTAAGTGGTTTTACCCTTCTTAAGTAAGTTAAAACGTGAGGTTTGCGTCAAAGTTAGAGTAGTTAGTATGTTTAGGTAACTGGCCACAACAACCGAAACTTACTTCCAGTTTCTGCAACCCTAGTGATGAAACAACTAACTACGTAATTTAAATTAATAAATAGGCTTTTAGGAACATTGAGTTAGTTGCTACGCACGAATGTTGGTCCCATAAAATTTGAGTTCTTGTTTAAAAATACAGTTTTATTTTGTTATCTCTTACCTTTACAACATATGCGCTGCATCGACTCTTTATCATCAAGATATTACAATCATACCAGACACAAATCACAACTTATTTAATAAATAATGAAATACAAAATAATTGTTCCGATAAGCCGGTGAAATCCGGTCGCTGCCACGCCGGACGTCCGGATCGGAACGATACCGTGCGGACTGGAGCGAAACGGAAGCGAAAAATCACTGCGCCGCGATGACGCTTTCCGGATAAAGCGAAATGAGCAAAACAAGCTATTATCGGGAGTGTGTCCCGGGGTTTACATGCCGATAATGTGTGTTTCATGAATAATTTTTTGATGAAAAAAAGAAAAGGAATTGTAAAATCATTAAATCATTGAATTATTAACGTAGGTTAACTACGTCAACGTTAAGATTGTTAATTAATTCAGGCGTGACCTTGCGGAAATCCATGATAAAATACAATAGACGTGGATTTAGTAACCTGTTCCGCTTGGCTATTTCTAAAGAGCCATAAAGAACTCCTGAAATAAATCGACACGTGTTTCACCTCTCAACGAGGCATCCTCAGGATGACGATGGACTTATTTACTAAATATATTCTATTGTATTTTACGTCAACGTTTTTCTGCTTACTGCCTATCATAGTAATTGTTTATCTAACAAATGGAAAATGAATCGACATTGATTTATAAAATGAAAATGCGTTTTAGCGTCTGCCAGATTCAAGACTAATTTCTAATTGCGCATCAAGCTAAATATAAGACCTTCATTTTGACAATGCCTGAATATTGATAGACTATTGTAATTCATAGAGATTGATAGTTTTGTGTACTTACTCGTATGCATAGGCACGTACGACATGGAAAATGCAAATGGATTTTTTTGTTGACATTTGTTGAATCGAACTTTCAATATCTGTAGTGGATGTTTTTCATGGATTGCGAAGTAGTACACGAATATAAAACGCAGATATTTCCATAATCACCACGCTGGGGGCACGAATTGGTGATCAGTTATGCTATTAGCAAAAAAAGAAAGAAGTGTGAAAGTATATGAAAGATACCAATAGCACAATAGATTATTTTAAAACGTGTTAGATCAAAGCCACAATTAAGTTTCAATGTATTTCTATCATTTCTATTAGATCTCTACATATTGTTGTTCGTTGTCGTTCTGCCAAAACTCACACTAACCGAATTTTATTTCGCATTCAAACAGCGACTCTCGTAAATAAATCGTAAAATATACCGGCAGATAAATGCAACAGTTACTTTCAATATTGTGTTCAGTTTCCGCAAACCAACACACATAAAATATTCTTCTGTCAGTGATTTAGTATCGTATGGTTTAGAAATAGGGTCCAATTTGAGACGGGGTAGTAAGGACATCTACCGTAACCGACATAGCTACAGAAAACCTTATATGTACAGTCAGCAAAGAAAGGGGACAATTCTCATAAATATTATCTTGATGCCAATCGATTCTATTCATTTAAATAGTTTATAATCTACTTTTAATTGAATAATACGTTTTCCTGAACACTATCAGACTTACTAGAGTCTGGCCACGCCAAGTCGTAAAAAAACGGTGGAATTTGGAAATCTATAAACGAAAAAAGAATTTGATACTTTATTTGTCTTTTTGTTTTTGGTAGGTTATTTTGTTTATATTCTGATTTATTCCTGGTAAAGAATGATCACTGTAATGATCATCGTATGGTGGTAGAGCATAGGTACGACATAGCCTATTACACATAATCTATTAAGCAAAACTCAAAAGGCAAAATATCAAAATCATTAGATCTACATATAACCCCGAAACTGACATAACTGACTGATGTAAAAGTATACCATACATAAAACTTTTTGGGGTTATTAATTTATTCCATTGCAGACTTAGCGTGTTTTTTTTTTGTATTTTTTTTAACTAGGGCATCTCGCAGCTGACCTATGAGGTCATGGCTGCTTAACCAGACTTTCCTGTGGTTGCCTTAAGCTTCTACACTTAAAGCCTCCAGCCAGGGGCATAAACTATTCTAAATTAATACTAGGCGAATGCTCGCTAAGGGCACACCCTGTGGGGTACGAGCCTCGGCTTAGGGCGTCGCTGACGGGAGGACAGCAAGAAGAGACAGGCTGGATCGAACATAGATTTTCATCTTGATTATTATACTGGGTATTTAAAGCTCAGGTGCAACAATTGCTGGCACCTCGTTTTCGAACAAGGGTCGGGGGGGAGTCTCAATTACTCGGGGACGCGGTCGCGATCGCAAAGGATCTCGGCGGCGAGGTCGGAAAGACGGGAGGCGTCTATGTTTGCACTGTACTGGTGGCCCTATTCTTCTCCTGGAGGAGTGTTATGGGGTCATCGGGGTCGGGGCCAGACTCTAGTGCTTTTGTACTAAGAATGACGAAAATCGTAAAATCTTTACAAAACTCATCCAAAAACAACATTTCTTTTAGCTACAACGGTTTAAGACGAAAGCGTCGGTGTAGCACGCGAATTTGAATATCGCGGGCTATCTTAGCGCATCCTTCTTAAGTTAACCTTCTTCACTGTCCCGATCATATTTTCATAAATTTTCATGAATGGTAAGCAATGTATTTCTATTTTATTTGATACCAACTTCGTCTTCAAACCAGTCTTTTCTGCCATGACTTAACAGTTTGCAGAATAAATTCTTCTCTGAAGTGGTCGGAGTGAATGCTCTCTACGGACGAAAAAAGATTGATGGTTGAGACTACTTGAGACACTTTTACTCCCTGGAGGAGGATAAGAAATGGATAGAAGGAAGGCAAGAGACTTCTTCAATTATGTTATTTAATATATTATTTGCTCTCTCTCTATCTTGCAACTACAGTGATCATGCCATGCTCATTGAGATATTGTTGTACCTATAGCTAAAACTGCTTTTCAGTGAACTTCATTGTTGGAAATTTTAACAAAGCGAAATGCAGGAACAAAATGTCTACCTATCTACCATTCGCATTCCTAAAACGACACACAAAAATGCAATGGAAAAGCTTTTTCAAACGCGTATTCGTTAGGAACATACAGAGTAACCGTGCTATAGAATTGCAGGCCGAAATTGGACGCAATACCTGGCTATACCAAATTCCATTAGGTTTAAACATGCAAGGATTCTGTCGATTGCTGAGAGAGTCTAGAACTATTCATGAAACTAGTTCCGTTACTCCATACCAAAGTAGAACGGCCTAACTGCACACCTGCTATTCCCAGAGGTTAAGCAGTTGTAGGTACTTGCCTCTATCATATTTATGGGTACCTAGTACCTATCGGTCCCTAGGTAGCAGTTGGATGAGAGTTGACGAGGATTTGATCATATAATCTGAACAAAAAACCAACTTGACTTATAAACTATTGACCAAAACGCAGAATCTGTAAATATTTACATTAAATTAATTGTTTCTTTCATCCGCCATGATGCTACGATTTCGAGAGTCATTAAACAGATTCCACAAAGGTGCTTTACGAGCTGTGAAGAGATGGCGCTTCGAGCCGCGCGATGCTCAAAGGACCGAATGGAAAATGGGTACAATAAAAAACAATGCTTTTGTTTGAATGACTTGTACAGTATTGTAGAAGATTTTCGATGGAAGTATTGTGCTATTTTTTCGCATTGAGCCATTTATGTTTAATTCGTTTTCCAGTTTTGGGAATTTTGGTGTTAAATTTGACTTTACTAAATATTCAAAAAGGCAATGGCTATTTAATAAGTTACATGGTCAGACTCTTAGCTAGAAGTGCTATAAGAACTTGATCTTCAGACACTATGTCAATCCGTTACTGCAAGCTGCAAAGCCTTCTTTTGCCTTCCCTCTGACAGAATTTTGTTTGTTGAAGCTAAGTGAATGCAGATGATCACGTTATTCCTTGCGGCTAACAAGTCTTTTATGCTCTAACTTTGTCCGCTTCTACGCTGGTTTTGCTAGAACAAAATAGTCTGTGTCGGAGTTTCCAAGTATAAGGTATCAGCTTAGCTTTCAAAATAAATTAAAAGTAAAATTAAAACTTCTGCCTGAAAGCATTTAATTGAATCTTACTAAGTTTTATTTTTCATTTCAAGTAAATTATGACATATTTTATTCAGTCTTAATAATTAGTTTCGTAGTTATACCTAATTAAAGCGACTGCCCGTAGTTCATTATGAACAGGTGTTTAACTTTTAATCCTCCAAAGTATGACATCCTAGTACCACTCGATAGGTTCCACTATTTTTTGATAAGAGAAAATTGTGAAGTAGGCATGTAGGTTTTATCTATAACGTTATCTTTTCAAGCGTGTAGCGGAAAAATGGACACAGAACTGATTGGTTATTCTGGAAAAAAATCTATTACCTAAAACAAACAATGTTTATCTTCCATCTGTTCAATATGATGGGCCATAACTGTCTAGTGATCAGACCATCGAGTCAGCGATTTATGAATCTAGCTCAAAATCTTAAAACCAGCGTAATTCATAATAGGCCTTTACACAACACAGACTCAATATTCAATAATTTTATTGCATAGGATATCGTCACTCGGCATCCAATACCGCGAATGTGACATTTTTGACGATAATCATATTTTAGTTTTATTTCATTCTACACGTTCAAATACGTGATAAAAATGATTTTCGTTTCGCGGTATTGGATGCCGAACGACGATATATAGATGAATGATAAAATAAATCATTTATTTCTGACCACAATTTTTAAGGATGGCAAGGACAGTTTGCTTGGTTTTAGGTACCTACTTACAATTTTAAACATAAAATGGTATAATTATTTGTAAAGTGAATAAAAAGCTTGTACAAATACTGTGGGGAAACTGGTAGTGCCTAACCTTGGCAGAACCCTGCTTCAGGACTCGTGCCAAATAAGTCTCCTTGAAATTAATGTCCTAATAAATAATAACATCGTCCCACTTGACCTCGAGACAATCATGATACAAGCCATTAAACACTGATACTTTCTCTCCATAACAACAGTGAGCTCACCTAGCTCAGTGAGCCGAGTGAGCCACGCTGATGGCTCGTAAAAGTATGGAATGTGCACAATAAACAACTCGTAACTTAGTTTCATAGCCCATCATCAGATCAGGGAAACAAGCTACATTTTATTAGGCTCAGATAGTTACGACATATTGGAGACAATTTGGTTAATTGTTTATTTAATTATTGTTTTTTTAAAGCTCTTTAAGTCACAGGCATTCAAACTAGTATCGTGTTTCTTTTTTTGCGTAAGAAAAGAGTGAAATCAATTAATTAGGTATATATGGTCGATGACTGAATGTCTGTTCTCGTTCAGTGTCTGATGACTCAAGTCCTTCAGTTTCAAATGGGTTCATCATTTTGTATGCGAGACCGAAAATCACATTATTTAGTTCACATCATCATCATCATCATCAGCCTATAATGTTCCCACTGCTGGGACACAGGCCTCCTCTGTATGAGAGGGAGTAGGCCGTAATCTACCACGCGGGCCCAGTGCGGGTTGGATAGTTTGTAGATCACATGGCTTCGATTTTTTGGTTCTAGGACATGCCGGTTTCCTCACGATGTTTTCCTTCACCGTTTTGAGAGCAGTGGTGATGAAATAATATACATAAAGTAAAGCGCCTGTCTGGGTTCGAACCTACCTAACTCGTAAGTCGCGGCCGTTACCACTGGGCCACCACTGCTCTCCACTGGGCCACCACTGCTCTAGTTAGTTCACCTAAGTCTACATAATTATGATTTATATATACATGGAACCTTTTCTAGACAACATTATTTTTGTTCTACTTATAGCCAATGTTTACAGAAATTGATCGAGAACATCTTTAGATATTCTAGGTGTTACCGAGTCCTATCTGACTTTTACTCAGCCCTTAGGGACCTAAGCTAAACACAAAGCTGTACGATGCTGCGGTGCATCCAATTAACATAATCCCTAATCGCCTTAGCATTGTCAGGGGAACAAAGGAGGTACCTTGAGCGGGGAGGCAGCTTATTTCATATAATAATATCGCAGAACGAGGATTTATTTACAGGGTAAGCTTTTGAGTTAGAATTGTAGTCTATTTTTGCTGTATAGTCCTAATTAACCCCAAATAAAGTTTTCTAACTATATTGTTTTAGTTTCATGGACAGTGAAAGTAAATAGTTCTAAATAGTGTGGCAGTGTAACCGTGACCAGGAATGCGCGTTCGCTGCATGCTGGTGGTCAGGATACCCGTTGAAGCCGTGGGTGCTGGCTGTGTGACTCGCCTCACGAAAGCTTGCGGGAGTGATGATGATGACGTTACGCCGAAGTATTTGCACGAAGGCTGCGTTGACGTTCATACTCGGGGTCACCAATTTAGTGGTACGAGGAACAGGGTGTAAAGTTCACTCATCCACCGTAGAAAAGGGAGGATCCTTCGACCAGACTGGGTGTTGTGTCTAGCGGGCAACTGCCCAACGGGTTGAAGTTGGAATCTTGTGTATATGTCGATCGCTCGGTAAACTCTAATTGCGCGGTGCAGGATTTGTGTGACGTCACGTCTATGATGCGTAGTTCGTATGTGGCGGTGTAACCGCTACAGGCAGGAACAATAAAGGCAAATAGGCTTACTTTAGACAGGTATAAACAGGTATAGACAGCCGCAATTTCAAAGATTATTTCACGAAATGCGCCCTAAATTGCTTGTCATACCAGCCAAGATATTTCAAAGCAAAGAAATACCAGCACGTAATACCAAGCACTAATCATTTAACCGCGTGATCGATCAAAAATACCCTGCTGTCTACTATGATGTGAATACGACGCGATAAATCAGCGTCAAATCGTTTCCATCGACGCGCGAGCACGTTCAAAACGAAGTGGTTCAGAACGATGCCTGTTATGTACTGCGTGTTGGTTCAAGTAAACATTTAATTGAATGTTAACTGATGGATGAGTAATGCATTGTGGGAATATCGGGTGTTAAGGAGGACATGACTAGATACGAGGGTTCACACAATAGAGCTGCTATTATTATAAAAACAGCATTGATAAAACTCTTTTTAGGAATTCATAAACGTGGCCACCCACTGGACCCAAACAGTATAATGTAGATTTACCGGTGAAACGACAAGAAGGAGTTTATAATGTTTTGAACTATCGACTAACATCACATAAATTTGTTACCTGTACCGTTTATATAACAAAATAATCCACTAATCCCACTTCACTATACGAGAGCTTATAATACTAAAACTAACTTGTGTAATTGTTTATCTTGGTTACCACAATTAGGCAAAAGGTTCATTGGGACCCACGACCTCTTAATCACGGGTTAACTCCCTAACTAACGCGACTATTGTCACAGTTTGTCCCTTGTCAAACGTGGGTTAAGACATGTGTCGCACGATATCGCGCGATACTACAGGGCACGTGCAGATGGAGTATTTTTGGCTACAGTACGAGCACGAGTAGCCATGTGGATATATGTACCGTGTACTGTTTATGCAACTCATTCACATTTGTCAAGACACTGGTTTAGACAGCCAATCACAACGGCTCACGTGTGGTTGGATTGATTGACGGCGGTGAAGGCCGCAGGAATCCGATGGACGAGGGACGCAACGGGCTTTGTCGACGGAAGAATAGACAAAATGATAGATAAATTATCACAATCTGTCATTTTGCCCATCCTTCCGTCGACAAAACCCGGTTCTATGGTTGTCATGTTACGCGTGCTGGTCATTGGTGGAATGCTCGGGAAGGCCTATATCCAGCTGCGGACGTCTTTCGGCTGAATAATGAAGAATATGATGATGAACGTGGACATTTACAGTACAAATATATTCGTAATGTCTCTCGGCAAACCTCGTGTTTCATCAGTCATCGGATTTCTATCAGTTGCCCTTTGCACTTGGTGTAGACCGGACGCTCTCAATCGACTTTTTTTTAAAACGTTGCCCCACACTAGGAATTTCTCCTGTATCGTGGGTGCGTTTACAAACATTTAAACTCACACACACAAACAGCCAGACCCGGAACAACTACTTGTAGGTCATAAAAATATTTGTTTCGTGCGGGAATCGAACCCGCGACACGCAACGCAGCAGTCAATCGCTTAAGACGCAGATATATGACAGTGACCTTGAATGGTTAGCTTGCGTGTTCTGTACTGAGCTCACGCAACGCGTCGGACGTCCAGCCAGTAATAGGACTCGCCCATCAAGGAGCGCTGGCCCAAATTAGACGCATTATTAATTGATTACACGTAAAACAAACGGTATTAAAACACGTATACTAAAAGATCAATAATTTAATTATCTTTAAAATGGTAAAGTTTTCAGAAAAATACGCTTGATAGATTTTGCGCCATTCTCAGTTTTTTAACTGCGTTAGACATAACTTTACAAATTAATTTCACTATGTAATATAAACATAATCAAAAATATGCTTATATTAAAATATTAAGAAAATGTTTTAATTTAACATATATTTTTTCCAAATCACTAACATTACTCGTTTAGACGTCATCTTCAGTATAAAATCATTAAAAGTCAGTTATCGTCCCCTTAACCAAAACAATACTCCTTTAACTTAATGTAATTTATTTAAAAAATGGGAGGAAAGCCGCTAAAGTCGCAGGCACGACAGATAGGAAAATAGTTTTACAGCTCTATATAGTTCACATGGAAATCAAAACAACAATAAAGTACTTAGTTTTGAATTCAAATTATTATACACGATAAATCTAATAATTGATGGACATGGAAATTAGCATTCGTTTGTATTCGGAAATCCGATGATACCCGAGGAACATTAAGAAAATAGTTAGACTGTACGTACGACGTTACGTTTCACCAATATGTACCCGGCATTAGGGATAACTGTTAAGAGCCGGGCGTTAGTCGCCAAAGGACTTAAGTTGGCATAGTATGGGACTTGCACCGTGTCGTGTCCGAAGGGGTTAACTTATCTTCCGCGACGCAACCCTTGCGCAAGCATTGTGTTTGTGTGTGCGCCTTTAACGAGCTATTTTCAGTTTATTGACGTTGTAGTTGTCGTAAATCCCCAGAACCGATCTGTACGCTTATTGCACAATGAACCGACGAATTTGTGGTTTTATGTCTATAGTCAGTCGGCTTGCGTTTTTAAGTTTTTTGAAAGTAGAAGACCAATAATAATTGAGAATTTTATTTTACTAGATTTTGCCCACGGATCCTTTGTCTTCTTAATCCAAGTCATGGTCTACCTGTCTGGCAAATTTCATCGGAATCCGTGGCGTGGTAACGGACAGACAGAGTTACTAATATGGATTGCTCAAGGCAAACAAATCCCTGAACATGGGAATCTAAATAAAGCTTCTACTTTTCTTATTTTGTGCCGGTACGAGCTATCTGAACTAGTAAATTACACTCATGCCATGGTGTAATTTACTAGCAAGTTTGGCAGCGAGGCTGATTGCTCCAATTGTCCCTACATGGTTATGCTACCCTGATTGCTTCGTTGGTCTAGCGCTACTGCTGAGCATTAGGCCCTGGGTTCTATTTCCAGGTCGAGCAAAGTGTTATTGGGTTTTTTCATTTGGAATTTCTCAGTAAGCAGCCCGGAATCTGGATTTGTGCCCGGTTGATGGCAATAAGCTTCCTATTACATTAGACTTAAAAATAACTGGCGAAATGTGGGTGAAATGATCAAATAACTTCTTCCGCTCTGAGCGGAGCGGAAGGGCGTGTCAGACTTTTACTGATTAAAACCCACTCGTGTTCCTTCAGTTGCCTGTATGTTGCCAGGGGCCGTGGTATCCCTTTCGGACTTTTCCGCAATAAGTACACCTCTGCCTAATACGTGAGTTTATGTTTTACTGCCTTAATTACAATGATACCAGTGCGAAACGACTATAACTATCTAGCATCGACGATGTAAAAAATGAGCTACAAATAGCTTTCCAGCGCAGAATTTTTATCTCCTTTTACACAAAATTTGTAGCCGGAAAATGCAAAAATTGCTTATATTTTTACTGAAAAACTTCATTTTCACAAGTAAAGGCGGTGAGCTCCGCTAGCGTATTTTCATTATAAAATACTGAAATTTCAGCTTAGTATGTCGATTGCTGGAACATTTTACGGCTCGCTCGAAACGTTAATTAACGCGTTTGAAATAGTTTTATAAAAACAATTTATAGCGCACTCGCCCGAGATCTTATTTGATGTTTAAGTACAAATTAATTTGTGTCGGGTATACACATATTACATCGTTAGGTAGGTACCGGTGCTGTGTGTTTGAGATGTTTACTAAATACTTCGATGCTTGGTCGTTAATTATCTTGTTTTTGACTGTACTACAATAAAGAAGCTTTAGTAGACATGATGATATTATTAGTATTGGCGATCAGAGATCTATTTAAGGTGCTTTTCGGAAGCTCGATACAGCGACTGACAAAAACTGACCGATAGAATTCATGTCATTTTAAAACAGCGCTCAAACTCAGCGAGTCTCCGAAACGCAATTTCGCATTGGTGAAGTCGCAAATTCGCCGAAACTGAAAGTAGATTATTTGAAATGGCCCTTAATAGGCATTTTTAAAACAACATTAGCTGCGTTTAATGCTTGTATCCTGATGAGAAAACTGCAGACATTACAAAGGCTTACCACAGAGCCATAGCGTTGCGAAGGGGTTGTTTGAACATCGCTTATCAGACGCCCCCAGTCGAGTGTTTGTGTCTTTTGTTCTGTGATATGCCTCGCTAACTGGCGATTATGAGGGAGCAGACAAGTTTGATGCATGAAGCGAATAATGTTAGTTTCTATGGGATATTTATGAGCAACCGTGAAAAGATGGCACTGAGAATGCTCATATTTTTATACAAATTTAATCCCCCGTTATGAAAAAACGCGGAGAAGTTATGCCAAACTTTAACCTCGAAAAATGAATGAAAGCTCGTAACTTTACTCCTTGTTTAAATAAGGCGGTAAAGTTATACTTTTAAACTTGGATAAAATATCCTCACGACAAATCTTACAACTTAAATTCAGATTCCAAGCTAACTCAAGACATGAAGCGACCTTTAACAAGCCTTATGAGCACATCACCCCGCGATGTACAGGTACGTAAAAGAGTAATGATATTTGTGCAGCATCTCACTCTGTGGACATAATATACTCTGTTGACACAGCGCCTCTCGTGCTCGCAGCATCCCGAGGGATTGTGGAGCACTCTTCATATACTCGGTTAACAAACTTTTGTTTAAAATGGTAGAAGTATTTTTTTTTTTTGTTAATGCTGCAATATTTTTATGTGAAATTATGTTTCAGTCTTTTTTTTTGTATTCGTATTTATTTTAATGGTTACAAAATAATAATTGTTCTGTGATGTACAGACAGGTATCAAATAGTACCTAAGAGGTACTTACCTACAAGTAGGAGCCACAAAATCTCAAATGTTTTGTCGTTTTATGAATGAAAACTTTGATTAAACCAATCTTAAATGGAACTATTTTACTGGTCTTCTTTTAATTTGAATGGTTACCGTTTCCTCTCGATCTCAAAATATCGTATTGCCAAACTTTTGGACAGATTCGCCAAAAGATTAGTAAAGTGGGTCGCTCGACTTATTTCGCTAAAGTTTGATAAGTGATCGCTTTCACTGCTACTGCCGATCGCGAACCGAGCCAACATGTTGAATTCAAACTTTGAATTAACAATAGTGTTAATTTAACAAAAAAAAATAACCAAATTATACGCACAGCTTTCAGGATACAAGACGTCTTTAAGACAAGGCACTCTAAAGACAATTTCCACGCAAACTCCGCCCCCATGCAGCCCACCACTCCACTATGTGCGAAACGCTAACACATCAATAATAAAGTTGAATATCGCGTGCGCTCTTTGGTCGTGTTCGAGCACGGAACTAAATGTCGTAAGTCTCAATTCTTATTTCGTTTATAACTAAAATAATAATTGATCTAGAGAATTTTTTTCTTATATCTGGATAAGAAACTAATATTTTCTTACTGTCAATAATTATTTTAGACATAAAAGCCGAGTAATCTTGTTTTTGTTTCAAATAATCTTTAAAAAAGACACGATTTTCGAATAAAAAATGAATCGAGCGAAAATGTTCCAATTACGTAACTGGCTTATATATATATTTTTTTTTTTTCTGTATTAATAAGAATTGACGTTCTTAGTAATTGATTACAATCTAGCCTAATAGACTAATAAGTAATTTAATTCTAACTTAATATATATATGAAGAAAAAGATCCAATGAATCATTTACTAAAGTCCCATTTTGTTTGTATGCGTGACTTTTTCAGAATATTAATGCAAATTAACATACAATTTATGGAGCCTCCTCTTAACCATATTTCTTTGAACTAGGGCCATCATCGTTTGTTGCGCCACTTCTTCTTCCCAGCTAAAGGCACTAGGAAGTGGTGAAGGGTGGGCGTTTTGGGGGACTGTCTTATGTAATTTTGACGTTCTAAAAGTGCTGATTCTCAGCCTAGTTTGAATAAATGACTTTTGAATTAGAAGAAAAAAGCGAGATATTGACGAAATATCTACACGGTAACACACAGTTAGTCCATATCCATCTTAACAAACACGAAAGCATCTCTAAAACAACAAAGGGTCCACAGCCACAAAGCAGGTCAGCCTCATTTGCCGCCGCTAATGACTCGTAACACACTGCACATGCATTTGCGGCCACGCTGTTAAAGCGCTAGCGCACGCCAGTAAAACGCCGGTAATACGCGGGTAAAACGCAAACGTTGAGCACGCGGTGTTCGTTAGTAGACCATTAGGTTTGCTTTTCAGTCGCTTTGTTTACGTTGGCTTTAAATGAATTAATATTTATGAAGCTGTACGTTTTGGGGCTCGTTTTAATTAAATGTGTAATTTAATAATGGTACGATTTGAATGCATGCATGCAAAACATAGTAAATAATTAAAAAATTAAATTAAATTATTTGCTCTCAGTTCTTGGAACTCTTGCCCTGTTTCTTAGTACGTAAGTGCAATTGCCATTGTATTTTAAGAGGTAGTGAGCTTGGAGATCTATCGAACAGTATCCTAATTGCGTAATACAACACAATCACAATTTGATTCGATTTGAAACAGATTTCTAATCCATTGTTTCATAAGTTGGAAAAAAAAATCTGTTCAACAATGTAAATAACGCAATGAATGTTGTTGAAATGTCAAAATGAAACAAATTTCGCGAAATTGTTTACGAAAATAAGTTACGCAATTAGGGTACTGGTTCCGACTCAGTATAGACTCCAGTTCTAACAAAAGTTATCTTGCTTATGTACTTATGTATGACACCTATGAACCAAAAATTTTAGCTTTTAAGAGATATGATAGATATGAATTAACTATTATTATTATCCTATAGCTCGGTCGCCCAGTACTTATAGTGAATTCAATCGCAGCGATTCTTCAAGTAATGTAGCCGAAAATTATGGAAAAACAGTTTCCCAGTAGTTATTAAGCTTTTCAAACGAAACTTACATCTATTATCATAAAAGTTTACAGCCGAGCAATTATTCCGCTTTTCAAGCAAAATTTAACTAAAGTGCCAGTAAAACGCTTGTAATTTTATATTCTCATCTGGCAACCCTAAGCAGCTGTCGGAACTAGGTCACTGCTCTCTTGCTCAACTCCCGCGCATGATTTACTACCAAACTTTTATGATGAGTTTATTTTTCTACCAAGTACTTGCCTCTAATATGAAATAGACATAATTATTAGATACAGACGGGTTTATTTCCTTGCCATAAGATTATAGCCATAATTTTTTGGTGTGGATATGTTGAACTAAATAGGTCGCAATTTTCAGCATTATAAATACTGTTGTTGATTTTTAGGGGGTGATTAAAATGAGTTAATTTCGGGAGGAATTTACAAAGATTATGCAAAACTGCCATCCTAAACCTACTGTGCTAGATCTGAGATTTACGATACTATATCTAGTCTATCTAGTCTATAGACCAGTTTGTACTACAAATCACTAAAAACGTTTAGCGAACTATCAGCATAACTTGCTCGGTACTTTTTACACAGACTAGTAATCATGCGTCTCTGACACTTGTCAAATTGAGTACAAAAGAATACCGTGTTTTACGAATTTATCTAAACTAAATTAATCTTATAAAGAGAAAAGAATTGGTTTTTTATATGCTTGTTTGTTATTCTTTCACGCTAAAACGCCCGGATGGATTTGTATGAAATTTGGCACATGGGTAGACTATGACCTGGGTTAGAACATAGGATACTTTTTATCTCGATATTCCCACGGGATCGAGACTTATGCGGGTGAAATCGCGGGGCGCAGCTAGTACTTTATATGTTCCTAATCGTGTCCAACTGAGAGGTATCAGGAACTCATTCTCTCGGCCGCTGGAGTTTCGTGATCCGTAATCTATGGCACAAGAGGGCCTTGGATATAATAGTAACTTGCAGGAAAATCTTTAGTTATGTAGCAGCTTCGAGAAAACGTAACTAGATTAAGAAAACTACATTTTAAACTGATGTTTAAATAAATTACATATTAATGCAAGCCGACCTCATTTTCCTTTAGACCTTTTTAAACCAAACAAATCGACTGTTATGACATGGCATGTTGTGTTGCGGTCAGTAACTCTAACGTTTCGGTAATCGTATGATCGTCCTTCAATGTTGTGCATGTGTTTGTATTACATTATGATATCATCAAATTATGTATTTTTATTCATGAATGAACATTTTTAGCGTGTCCGTGGGTGTCTGGTGGTTATTTTAAATCCAGACAACAACGCTTTAAAATGTGGCACTTGTACCTATTTACTTACATAATGATAATAATAAAGCTTCCGAAAAAAAAAAATTCCGAAAATCTGTGGTTGACTGGAATACTAAATTACAAAAAAAAAAAAACCGAAAACAAATACAATAATAATAATAATTAGCCCGTATTGTCCCACTGCAGGGCAAAGGCCTCCCTTTCCTTTTTCCACCCAACCCGATCCTGAGCCAATATAGACCAATCCCTCCTATAAGCGTCAAGTTCGTCCCGCCATTTACGCCTGGGTCTTCCACGATGCCGCTGGACGTTTTCAGGAACCCATGTTGTAGTGGTCTTAGCCCACAATGCATCCGACATGCGGCAAACGTGTCCGGCCCAATCCCATTTGAGCTTGGCTGCTTTTTGGGTGACGTCAGCGATTTGTGTCTTAGAGCGCAGTATCGTGTTCCGTAACCGGTCGGTAAGTCGAACTCCAAGGATACTGCGCTCCATCGCTCGCTGGCAAACCTCGAGCCCGGTCCTCTGTTGAACAGTCAAAGACCAGGTTTGAGCGCCGTATGTAAGGATAGGGAGAATGCACATGTCCATTAATTTGCGTTTATGGCAAATTGGAAGATCTCCTTTCATAAGGGTTTTCATCGACCAATAGCTCTTCCAGATGTTTTCGGTGCGGCGAGCAACTTTTTTTCTTGTCTCGCCTGGAAGGAGACTATTTGGCCGAGGTAGATGTATTCTGGGACATATGCGATCTCCATACCCTCTACAAACTGTGTTTGTTTAACGCTATTAGTCATGAGTTTGGTCTTTGACATGTTCATTCGAAGACCAATTTCAAGGCTCGCCTTGTTCAATTCATTAAGCATTCCACCTAATTCATCTGCCGAAGATGAAAACAAAACAATATCGTCGGCGAAACGCAGGTTGGTCAACCTTTTTTCGCCGACTACTACTCCTTTGTTGGCCCAAAGGTCGGACAGGTTTTTAAAAACCTCTTCTAGAGTGGCAATGAAAAGCTTAGGGGACAGCGGGTCTCCCTGCTTGACTCCTCTTTCGATAGGGAAGGATGGTCCAGTGGTCGAGATTTGATAGCGGCTGTGCTATTCCGGTAGATGTTCTGCAAGATATTTATATAGGTGGTTTCTATATTTTGATTTTTGAGTGCCTTGAACAGTGAGTGGTGGTAGATACTCTCAAACGCTTTGGCGTAGTCGACGAATGCTAAATAAAGAGGAATTCTGTGCACTTCTCGATTATTTGGTTAAGGGACTGTAGGTGATCAGTGGTGGAGAGGCCTCTTCGGAACCCTGCTTGTTCAGGTGGTTGGTGGGAGTCAAGTTGGTTTGAAATGCGGTTCTCTATAACCTTTATAAACGCTTTGTATGAATGCGACACTAGACTGATGGGACGGTAATTGCTAATTTCAGATTTGTCACCTTTCTTGTGTAATAAAATGATAGTGGAGTGGCAGAATTGAGCAGGAAACGAACTAGTTTGCAGTATTGAATTAAATAAGTTGGTGATGTGAGGAAGTAGTACGGGCTCTCCAATTTTCAGGGCTTCGGTAGAGATGTTGTCTTCGCCAGGACATTTACTGTATTTCATACTGCGCAGAGCGCAATGGACTTCAAAACCTGTAATTGGAGCCGCACTTTGTGGTAGGGAAACATTATTGTGTATCTGGGAGTAGGAGAAATCGTTGTCCTTGACAGTGTACAGAGATTTATAAAAATGTGTGCATATATTCAGGATGTTGTCTTTATTGGAGTGTAAAACACCTAGCTGGTCTTTGATTTTAGTGATCGTGGATCGACCTTTGTCAGCACCTTTTCGAGCCATTTTTAACGATCTGTTGCTTTCCAAAGCCACTTGCACTAGTTTGTCATTAAAGTGTCTTACGTCTTTTCGGATGCACCTTTTGACCTGTCTATCTATTTTTAAATACAATGTTTCCGAAAAATCAATATGTTGTGCTACAAAAATTAGTGACAGAAACGAATCGCTGCAAAACCGACTCCACGTAGCCTTGTCTGCCCTACCCCTAGAGTGTAATTTAAGCCCGCGTAGGCGCGAAGGGACGAGGCGGCCTACGAGCTGAGGAGCAGGTGGTTTTATAAAGCTCGCCGCCCGGCTGAGGCTGGCCGGCGGACCAGCCAGCAAGCCAAAGCTGCGGTGGTGAGCGTTAAAACCATATGCGACGATAAGCTCGCGTGGGACCGCCGGAGCCTTGCAGCGCCGGAGCCGTGACAGAAACCATGCATGCTGCATGCATGGTGTATGCTAAGTCAAGTGCGTCAAGCGTCATCCATACGTCAAAAGAACCGTAGGACCCGGCCAGTTGCCCATTCATTGTTCGGCTAGACTGAATGACTTAAGTTACCGTCATCAAGAATATCACTATAATTTTTCTTTTATTCGTGGGATAACTATCATTAAAATGGTAAAAAATCAACCATCAAAAGAATACTTTATTTATCTCCCCAACATGGCTCATTAAACACAGAAAACAGAATATAAATTCACATAAATCTCCTACAAAGTTCTTCCAATTGCATCATAAAATAAACAAATACCTGATTCCCTACATTTTCATCTCACTGAAATCCGCATTCAAATTGAAATTAATTACACTTAACCTTGGTCTATCTGCTAATTAAATCCCGATCACCCACAGACCGATACGGCAAGACAAACAAACATACAGACGTGCGATCACGCCGATCTATAAAACGCCTTGGACATAAACGATAAAATAACAACGTAAGGCGTAAATATAGATCACAGCATCACGAGATTATATACAGAAAGTATAGTTTATTGTAGACATTGTTTGATGCTGCTCTACGTGTCGTGGGTTCGAATCCTGCAGGGAACAAATATTTTTATAGCTTACTATGTTGTTCCGGGTCTGAGTACCTATCAATTTGAGATTCGTGTTGATAAACGAGAGTAACTTTATCAATTTTGTAAATACACACATGAGATAGAACATGAAACTGAAGTCTGAAGTCTTTTATCCCTTGTGAGACAACACCAGCTAATTAAAGAAAACCGGTTTGGTTACCTACAATTTATTTTAATACATTTTGGACAATCAATTTCCAGATATTCATTTCGATTTCATTACTCAATGTTGATTGACACCGGACAGTTATAATCACACGACAGATTTTACCAATTGATATTATCGGTAAATAAGTAATTTTAATCACGATACTGAGCTTTGCAGTCTGAAAAGAAAACACCTTCTTTAGCAATAATAAACAATACAATCAACAGGTCGATCGATCAGGTTAAGCTACTTAGTGGATGGGTGACCATCTTTACATACCAAGACCCCTCCGTGCCTCGGAAACGTTAAGCTGTTGGTCCCAGCTGTCATTCGTGGATCTTTGACAGTCGTAAGACTGTCGAATTATACACATAAAAGATCCACGAATTCGAGATTCTGAGGAACCGTTACCGGTTCCTCAGAATCTCGAATTCTGACAACCAGTCTTACCAAGGGGTATCGTATTACCCAGTAACTGGATTATGGAGGTCAGATAGGCAGTCGCTCTATGTGAAATACTGGTATTCTGCTGCATCCGGTTAGACTGGAGGCCGACCCCAACATAGTTGGGAAAAGGCTAGGCAGATGATGACTTATAAAAACCAAAAACGTAATGTCAGCCGCACCCCCAAACAAGAGACAAGGAATTGTTATTTAAAAACCAGATTAACTTAACACTTCTTTTTTTATGTAACTTTCGTTGCATCCGAAACCTCATTCATACACAATTGAGCAAGAGCTGCGTCGAAATAAACGAACTTTAACACAATGGTAATAAAAGCGATAGAATCCCTAATAATTCAGTAACTGCTATGAATACTAAAGAGAGGGCAGGGCAAGGCCTCTCGTGACCTTAACTATTCCAACCTGTCTGATATTGAAATTATTCACTCAAGTTCCATAAAAAAATCGATACCATAAAATTGTTTGGTATCATGATTTCTGGTACATACTTTGTTAAGTGATTATTATTTTATTAAGTAATGAAATGTAATCGTTGTAATGACTTGTTACTGAGACTTTATTATTTATCAACCTAATTTAAAAAAACGAGTGAAACGTGAAACCCGTACCAGAGATGTGCTAGACCGCTGAGCGGTGCGATAATGCGTAGCAACGCTGTGAAACGGTGCGCAGATGAGCGGTGCGAGGATGTGTAGCGGGCTCTTTTCAGATGCGATTTCTCGCTCGCCTCCATCCCTACACACATTCCTCGCGCACATCCCTCGCACACATCTCTGGCACATGTCCATCACACCCATCCCTCGCTTGTTTTGTACGTACAAAAACCTCGCTCCGCTAAGTCGTTTCCACCGGAGCTGACCTGAGCGAAGCTAGGTAAATGAAGCGAGTCTATTGGTTCTTAACAAACAAATCCCTCGCTACTCTCACATTCCTGGTGGAAACGCAGCCTTAGAGTGAAATCTCATTTATATGCGAAAAAAGCAACTTTACAGGAGGAAAAAAAATGTGCCCTGTAAATTTTTATTACCACAGCTTCTTCAATCATGTGTCTTTTACTGTGCAGTTTGGTTATATTTTCAGATGCGTGAGCGCACTGTGAGCCGGTAGGACCTGTTTAAAACGGACCAGCTACAACTTTCAGTCTCCAAAGACCACCGCCTCCATCGTTTACGACCTACTCTGTACAGAACTATACCACCTATACTCGTTTTCTTATACATTTCACCACCTCTTGACAGCACTTTGTTTCTATAAATGCCCTAATAACACAAAACAGTTTCAAATTTTACAGCGTTTCGCTTTTAGTTTCAGCATTCAGTTGATTCAGGGTAGTCTTGGGTCTAGAATAACTTATCAACGTCTCAGTCTAGACCAGTAAGTTAGCCTAGTCATCTAAGTTAGGAATGTCTTAGAGTACTAGAAAGTAATATTTATTGGATTCTGCACTTTATTTGCGACAGTTGTCAGGAGAAGTCTGAAAGTTGTATAAGGCCTACTTTATATTAGTATTCCTTTATGAGACGATAGCTAAGTATGATATTTTTAAAGTTTGGCTTGTTTTCATAGATTTTTGATTTGAAGATGTAAAACATGAATGCCATACATAACTTAAAACAGGTAATCAAATCAATAAACAAGGTATTCATATTCATTACGCAACGGGTTTTGGAGCGGTTTTCAACTTTTCATCATCATTTAGATATTTTTTTCTGGAAGGTTAATGTATTAAATACATTAATATAAAATTTACATAAAATGAATCTCGAAGTTTCAATTCGCAAAAATCATGCGTAGTTGGACGAGTCGCTAGTTTAATACTAATTACATCTATCTACCTATGAAGTAAGAATTGAAGCAGACTTCGATACACTTGCGCAAATGTATGTTTCGTCCCTTACGAGTATATTTAGCGCGGTTCTGGTTAGTGTCGGCGATTGCTGCGCGCGCGCCGCAAACAAACGCCATTGTAACAAGCCATACACTCCGATTTATTGCATACGCATCCAGAGATGGATTACAGGAAAAGTCTGGAGAAAATTCTTTAAATACCATGTGTTAAGACACATTATCATACGTCATTCTGAGCTTGCTGATAAAAAAACAGTGGCACTCCGGGAGTGCCGCCAGAAGTGAAAACTTGAACAAGATCGCCTTGGTGGAAGAAAAATACTTGTATAGAACATTGGTCCGTAACCTTATCTAAACAAAGAGCACAATCGCGTTTACAAAAATGAGTTGTTGGTAACGGTGTCGCGAGTTCAATTGTTTTTTTCCTATCTCAAAAATACCCAACGCGCCTAATGAAGTTTTCACTTCGAAAAGATCAACAAGAGGTTTAATTGTATGTATATAAAAAGTTAATTAAAATGTAATTAAGCTATTGCATAGCTTTTATCGCGGGCTTTGAGCGCGCCGCCGAATCAAGAAATTCCGTAACGATAAAACCTAACACCCCCCACTCCGCCTACCATGTAATGACGGTTCCCATGACAACGTGATGTTGTCATGGGAACGTAATTTTAGTTTTATGTCATCACGTCATCATCCCAAGTGTAGCGTTGACAAATAGGAAGTATGGAGGTTACAAATGCTATGCAATAGCTTTACCGCGGCAGTCCCCGAGTTCCACACGTTTTTTTTTTTTTAATTATGATATTTATTTTCCATTTTAAATGCTGGGACACACTGAATGCGGAAGAGTGAGGACAGGGTGTTGTAGCGCAGCCTGGGAGAGGCCTTTGTCCAGCAGTGGACTGCGATAGCTGAGTTGATTGATGGATTGAATATACCATTTTACAATTATCTATTTTTCAATTACTTACAATGTTTTTGTTGTAATTATTCTGTTGTTAAATGATACAATTAGATTGTCACTCCATGAGATATTCACAAATTGACCCACAAAAACACATCGATATATCACAATTTCATTACATTAGAACAGATTTTGTTACCATTCACGCGGAATAACAACAACCATTCTTAGATAAAAAAATAAACAAAGAAAATCAAACTATTTCGTCCATAAACTACAATTTACTGCCTAGTAAACAATCCATTACATTATTAATGCCCGCGATGTCGGGTTCCGGTGTCGAGTGTCAAATGCTGTTGCGTGATGTGCGATCTTTGACCAATGTGACACTAGCCTAAGAGCTAATATGTAAGAGGGTATGATCATTATGTTGGTAAAAATGTGCTTTAAAAAGTTTATTAAGAATTTAATAAAAACTAAGTTGGGATTATTAGGTCAAAGTTTGTATGTACCTAAAATACTTTTTAACAGTACATACTACACACACATACATACACACGTACATTTTTGATTGTTTTATTTATTTTGTAATCCCTTAGAGGGATTTATATATGTGCGTAGGTGTGTCCGTGGCATCACAGCGGGCCCTATCAGAATACCAGCGCCGCGGTATTTTTTGTTTCTAAATATCGCAGCATTATGCTGAGATATGGGCCTTTTTGACTTCGCACAGGTCGTTATTATTTTTGTTGTTAGTTTAAAATGCTCCTTTCTTATTTTAATTTTATTTTTTATTACTGTATTGTATTTCCTGTGCGTGTCCCAAATAAAATATTTTTCTTTCTTTCTTTCTTTTCTTTAATACTTTTTGTACATACAATATTTTTTTTTACTTGTGCATAAAGTTTTATTTAATCATTAAATTGCTGGTTATAATATTGTGTGACAAAAAGACTTACGAAGACTTTATGTCTAAAAAAATCCTGAACCAAGCGCTAGTATTTAGTCAGTGCCTTCCGTTTCTTTTAACAATTTAATAACTCGTCCCGGAAAAATACCAAATCGTTAAATAATAATCGTTCGTAAATAAATGTAAGTTAAGCTCTAGTGTACTTTCCATAGACACGCAAGTAATGTCCAAAGAGACGTGTGTATCGAGTTTTAAATGAGAGCAAAAACATTGTACGAGTAGGTACCTATATCAAATGTCAAATCAACAACAATCTACACGTAATTTACAGCATTTTGTAATGTTGTCATGTGAGTGATTGCTTGACGAATGGTTTCACCCACTCGCTGTTATTTGCGTGTAGGCGAAAATTCGAGTTATTCGAGCTTTTCGAAAATAGAATTTTAGTGAGCAAATGTAGACTACCTACTCACAAAATATCCCGCCCTTACCGTTTATCCTTGACATCTTTAAGGCAGGCGTGACTCGAAAAAATATCGAAAATCTATCGGTACTTGTTAATTTTGTTTCCCTTATTCCGATTTTTGAAGTGAAAACTTCTTTGGCATCGTTGTGATTTGAAAGTCGATGAAACGAAAAAGCGACAGTAAAAAGAGACAAACACATAAATTCATAAGATTTAACGTGGGAGAAAATGAGATAGGAAGCATTATACAGTGTTTCTAATGTTCGTGGTTCTCTTTGTGCTCTGCTTCGTACCCCCTCCACTCGTGTTTACCAAGGCTTAGTGGGAGTTTGCTTGGGCCTCAGTGTTGTACGTGTGTTAATGTGATCGTGCGCGTACAAAAAAAATATTAACATTTTTGCAGGTTTCACTTCTACCACGTGTGAATTATGAAAAAATAGTCTCTCACGTGGAAATCCTCATTAATATGCTCAATCTAGAAAATTTGTGTCATATTCATAGTGTGTCGAATTTAAATGTGACCACATTCGATTCGAAACCATGACCTCACCTCACAATGCTTACCCAACCGAACGAGACAGTTACCTCCGCAGCAGATAATCGCTAAACAGGTCACTTAATGCGTGAAATCGTCCTCAAAACATAAGGGCGATTACACGCGGCCAACAAACGCGCGATCGATCGTAAAGCGCGGTCGTAACACGCATGGTTCGGTCGTGTGGATCGGAAATATGTCGGTTGTAACACATTGAGCGAGTCCGGTTTGTTTAATATTGTATTGCCGTTCAAATTATTTTTTATGAGCAACTGGTTGAATATTCTTGAGCAAAAAGCTTTTTTTAAGTAACAATCGAGATTTTGTGATATTTCGCTTTAGATTAGGATCGTATTTTGATAGAACTTGATTTGTTGAATATACGAAAAGCTTGTGACTCCAGACAGTCCCAGGGCAATTGAAACCGAATATTTTCTTTTGTGCCTGCTGACAAGATACTACTTTAATTGAAATACCCGCAATTTTATTAACACACAACGAAGAAAAAGAACATCGTATTTGTATTATTTTTCTTGAATAAAAACAAACCATATTTCCGCGTACATAAAAAAAATACCAGGCTTGCATAAACACCAAGAGGCCCCCCCGGGTATCACAATCAATAAAATTGTTTGGAGGGCCTGGCTCCAGCCGTCAGGATAATGCTTTGCTTAGGATATTTCAATGTTGGGGATAAAAGTTTAGCAAAATTTTAACCAATGTGCGCTTTATAATAATCCGTACATACGATATTATCGTGCGCAATGTCTACAAAAAAAAACATCACTATTTAATTGTTATTGTTTCACTTGTAACGAAAAACTTCAGCTGCCCGTCCAAACAAAAAATAGGACTAGGCTTGCATAAACACGAAGAGTTCCCATCGCGTATCACAGTGATAACGTAGAGTGTAGCACATCAATTGTTTGGAGAGCCCTCGAGCCGCGAGCCCATCGCGCTGTTTGCACGCCCATCGCGGGTGACACTGATTCCAATCATAATGGCCCCTCATAACCGATGAGGCTCTGGATATTTATAATTTATAGGACATATCGTTGTTACCAAATAATTCATTACTTTATACGGCTATGTATGGGTTTAGCACGATCTTTCTTCCTTAACTTTAATTACTCGGAACTAAGGACCACAGAAATCAAAAATATCTGTGTTAAAGACTATTTCTTTTTGTGGCTTTACCAGATGCAGTGTTGAAACTCGAATATAAACTTTGTTCATGTATGTACTATCAGATTATAATATTTACCAACAGTATATCAATCAAGTGTTCTCGGATCATAACTCATCGTTCCAAATGCTCTTTTAAAATGGTATCGGTAATCTTTTAAATCGCTTTTCAAGATAAAACAGCTTACATTTTAAAATCTTTTTAGCTTTGCTCCTTATTACTGTATATCCCGAATCTGTACTCATAAAAACATCAAACTTCCTGTTTCAAAACATTTCAATTTAAGTATATCAAAGATGGAAGGAAAATCCATAAAATTTTAACGAGTTTACGGAGATATTTATACGAAATAAATTGTATCAAATAAATAAAATGACGTTGTGAAAACAGAAGCATATAACTTAATTAACTGTGTAAACATTCTGACAGCTCTGCCGGTCAGTACGTGTGGACGTACATGTACATATACAGGATGAGGGAAAACGAACGCCAGCAAATAGCACACGAACGAGATTTTTTAAATTACATAATTATGTTAATCTGAATTCTAAAACGTCTTTTATCCGAGCCTAAACTCAAAACGACTAGAATACCTAATAATCATAATAATCTTTACCCAAATGTCACAGTAAGTTAGTTACACATCAATTTGATATATCGGCAGCCCAACACACTTACAATTTCAATACCTTTCATTTTGACAATTCAAGAATATTCATTGCCTTGTTTACGTAGACAGCAGACGAATATTTCAAAGTATAGATTATATGGAACAATGGAGGAATTGTTTATGAATTTCCTTACAAATCTTTTGGATTGTGAGTGCAAGGTCATTACGCAGCAAGCACTTCTCATTCTTAACAATAAAAAATAAACTGTATTAATGGTGACTGAAATATTTTATGTAACGCTAGTTTTTCCATCCTGTATTTCTTATGTTGTCAGATACACGTAAATATGTACAAACATATTTATGTACACATACATATGTCTGGGGCTTCCGTACGGAGTGTTTATTGCTGACGCATTCCGTTACCGACCGCATCGCAATTTACATTTGTATTTAAAGTAATGGGAATTATAAACGCACTAGTGCGGTTTTTATATCTATGTGAGAACTTGGCTTGAATTATAAAAATATTAGTCAAAAATGGCACGTTTAAGATACTAAAAAATCAAGTTATTTTTGGTCCTTCGAGCCGGATTAGATTTGAAATGAATAATTGATTATTTGTGTTAATGTCGGGAGTATTAATAATCGGTTATCTTAGAACTGATTTTAAATTTTAGACATGACAACTATTTGTGTAAGTTTTGGTTTAAATAAACATAAATAAATCATACTTACAATGTTTATTAAATACTTGAAGGTTGTAAAAAGATAAAAGAAGTTGGTTCTAGTGCGTCGGGCTGCATTTGTTTATGATAGATTTTTATAAACCTTGCCGAATCCGCAGTTGTAAACAGTAATAATATAAATATTTTAGTAATTATTAAAGAATTATCGTTGTAATGTTATAGTAAATACCTATTAAATATTTTTCAGACACTAGCCTGCCCAGAGCAACTATAAATGGTACCTTCACTACTGTACCTGCCATATAAAGCAAAGTATGGTCTTATTTTTTATAGCCGCACGGGTCGATCGATCAGGTTAAGCTATGCTTGCCGCGGTTGGTCCGTGGATGGGTGACCAAGACCCCTCCGTGCCTCGGAAAGCACGTTAAACCGTTGGTCCCGGCTGTCATTTGTAGATCTTTGACAGTCGTTACGGGTAGTTAGAAGCCCAAAAGTCTGACAACCAGTCTTACCAAGGGGTATCGTGTTACCTACTAACTAATGTGTCAGATAGGCAGTCGCTCCATGTAAAATATTGGTATTCAGCTGCATCCGGTTAGACTGGAAGCCAACCCCAACACAGTTGGGAAAAGTCTAGGCAGATGATGATAGTCTTATTTTTTTAAATATTTATTGCTAAAAAGGAGGAGGTTATGAAAATAATGAGGTTTTTTTTTCCCTGATTACAAGTGATGGTAGTATTAGCATGATATCCAAGACATCAGGTCATCCAGCCGCTATCCTCACGCCGTGGATCAGCTGACGATGTGACGTGCATGGCTAAGTAGGTGACGACATGCCGCCTGGCGTGGAAATAATGACGGTGTTGCCAGGAAACAATATTGCTGTAAGTTCTACTTGTATTTTGGTAATGCCATATTGAGATGAAGTTGTTTACTTACAAAACTTTAAAAGGCTGATTTCAAAAGTAGGCTAAAAGTAAAAATATCATAACATAACATCACGCTTGTATTCCCCGTAGTTAGGCAGAGGTGCACCTATGGTAACCCATATATAAGTAGAAGTAATTTGTTAAAAACGAAACCCTTTCTTTGCGACTAAAAACTCTAAAGTGCTTAGAGTTTTTAATCGCAAAGGAAGGGTTTCATTTTCTATATCCGAAGTCTACACGAAAAGTCAAGTTTTAGTTCAGATATTTAATAAGAGCTAAAGTCCAATTTAATTTAAAAAAAGAAAATTAAAATATTCATCGACGAAGAAATGTAGCCGAACTAAATCTAAAACAATAGGACATTCTTTTATAAGCTCAACTATTTTTTTAACGAAGTTTCGTCGATAGAATAAAACATTGAATCCTAAATGTCAGTCAGGAAGGTTATGCAGGCTACAAAAGATAACGCTACGGCGTAGGCGGCTATAGAGCCGCAGTGGCTACGACGTAGGCGCTACGCCGTAGCGCCCTCGTAAAATCAAGTTTTGGGTCTGACTCACGGGTTTGAATCGATCGCATGGATTTCAATTGTGGTGTAATTCTCTTTTGTATTGTAAAGTACGAAAAATCTGATATATTTTATAAAATTGTGAAAGAATTTAGGGTGTTTGATTTATTAACTACAGCAATAAATTTATGTTTAAATAGAAATGAAGTCTATTCATAAATCTATGAAAAATAAACAATCTTTTACTCACTATAATAGTAGAACGATTTATTATTAAAGTTCTGAAAGAAACGTAATTAAAACTAGTTTATTTATAGCCTCGTGTGGTTAAATACCGTAAACACAGTTCAGTAGTGTTACTATTTTCAGTTCCAGTTCGTAAAAACATTTCCACGTTTTTACTTTCAAGGTGACTCTCATTAGTTAGTGAAAGTCTTCATAAAATGTACCTATTTGTTACTTCAACACTGACTTTATCAGATCTGAGCAATCAAAAAACGATTAGTCTTATTATTTCGCTACTATTCATAACTAAATTCTTGTTAACTACATAAAAGCTCAATTTTCTGACAAGCGATCTAATGGTTGATGACAGACCGTAATTAATTTTGTAGACAAATGTACTGTTTATGGTTAGTAGCTGTCAGGAAAATTTATTCTTTAGCAAATTGACTTCCTTAGTCTTTGCCGTTCTATTTTCACATTTCACAAAGAGAGTCAATTGTGTTTTGAATATAAGGACAATTTAAGTTTGTAGTCAATTTGCTTAACAATCAATTTCCCTGACTGTACTTACAGTCAAGGAATGCAAATGTTAAACCCCTAAGTTCAAATTTTATTTGCACTTTATTATTCTTCCGACTTGAATGAAAATGACAGTTGGCCCGCTATGTGGAAAAGGAGTTTATTTGAAAATTGTTCAATATTTTCGCTCCGACTGAACATAGATGTGCACTTTTGGGCAACATATCAACAAAAACTATACCTACATATAAAACAGTCCCGTGACTTCCTAATACCCACATTCTAGGTAGACTACGGTACTAACACAAGTAAGGAATTCGAAATCAAAAATCATTTATTCAAATCAGGCTGAGATTTAGCACTTTTTAAACATCAAAACTACACAAGACAATCCCCAAAACGCCTGCCCTTCACAACCGAGCCCTCAAAACCTTAATGACTATAATCATGTCCAAACGTCTGGTATTCCTCCACAGCCTGGTCAGTATTATGTCATAATGATGGATGACCTTCACTTCTGTTGGTGACAGACAGCGGTAATGGAGCGGCGAGTCGAGACGATGGCTTGGCCAGACACTACGTGTATTTATGTGTCCCTGGTATTTTTTGTTCGGTATATTATTACATTGTAAGGTATATTATTTGTTCACTTGGCATAGTGTTAAAGATTAGTGCTAATTAATTCTTCGTTTTTATTTCAAGCTTGACCTGAACCACTTAGCATTTTTAATGTGGTTGTGCTGTTTATAACTATTTTTAATGTAATATGTTTACTCTTAAATATCAACGAATTTAAAGTAACGTAAGAATCCATTTCGATTATCAGTTGTTTTAGTTTGGAATCTACGTGATTTAAAATGCGGAACGGACATCATAGCAACCAGCAGAAGAAAAGAAATATCATAAGTCATTATCAGAGATATAATATCAAAATTCTTGCTACGCTTCTTGAAACACTAGAGCCGTGGGGTCCGAGTGCTCACCGAGTATTCCGGGACATCGCCAAGCGGTTGGTCGACTTTTTACGTAACCAGAAGACTGGCCAATTCTTAGGCCAAAGAATCAGCATTGCCATCCGAAGTGGCAACGCTGTCAGCCTTTTGGGCACTTTTCTCGCTGACAGCGATGCGGACGAATTTTTTGACGCCCAATGAGCTCTTCTCTTTATTTTTGATTTTTTCCTTTACATACTTGTACATAATATATATAATAGTTAGTTGTATATACATAGTATAAGTATTCAAAATGTAAATTATGTTGAAATTGAAAATTCTTGCACAATATGCCAAAATCAAAAAGGTAATTTTCCTCGTGTAAACTCTCAGATCGCTATCTAACCGCTAAACCCCGGAACGGAGCCACATTACCGTCACTCGGTAATCACTCGTGAGCGATAAGTCCGCAAAAAGCAGGATTAGTTCACAACTACATATATGTACCGTATATAGTCCCGGCTGTAGATTGGACGAGTTTGCCGATAAATGGGATTAACGTATTTTGACACTCTTGACTCGCGAATTGGGCAGAGTTCAAGTTATATAACATAACACAATATTATAAACATATTAGTAAAATGTTGTATCGTATGTATCGTTTTAGTTTGAAGGACATCGTTTAAATACGCAACTTATAACTTTACAAAACATAAGTAATGCTCTTCTTCAACGAGAAAGTAGCTACATCCATAGCTATTTCTTCCGTAATACTCATTGTCTCTTTAGCCTGTTGGGATCGGCTTCCAGTCTTACCTGATGCAACTAAGTACCAGTACTTTTCTACATGGGGCGACTGCCTATCTGCCCTCCACTCAGTTACTTCTGCTGGGATTATGCTATCCGGACATTATGACATGCCGTTAATCTAATAAACGTGTTCCCCCTAATTATTTCTTAGCTATTAGAAAGCAAACACAGGGTACACTACCTAGCTATTTTATTGTAATGCGACAGTATGGCGCCTCTAATTTCCGCACCCGTTTGCCCGTCTGATATAATTATGTAAATGAGGCATTACAACATGTAGCTAAACCGTTCAGTGGTTGAGACCGAGATTTTCAGAAGTAAAGGCAAATTGAGACGGGCGCGCCGTATTTTTTTGTATGAAAATGCGTTGCGCTGCAGCCCGTTGCGGCTGTGTGGTGCGTTTGGCTTAAAATACTACACTCTTGTTAAGAAAGGAAATAATAAAATAAACCGTTATTTCATTAGTGTTTGAACACAATATTTTGTAAGTCCGCTGAAGGAAAGGAAATATATCTTTAAGCTTAGCGTTTCCGAGAACGATTGAAGTATTAGTCATGTTTACATATTCAGCTTTTTGTTTTCAATGAATGAAGTATTTGTTTTGAGACTTTAGGTGACTTGCAGTAGAAAGATGTAGGTATGTATATTACGAACTGCAGCTACTATAAGTCAATATTGCTTCGCAAATACTATGGCAAATTTTCGGAAATCGTGAAGTTTAGTTAAGTTCAAGGGACAAGATTATTAAATAGATATTTAAACAAAACAAATTGATGAAACGTACATACCGAACCCTTCGGGGGAACCAGGCTTGCATATTATTATGTGCATTTAAACTAAGCACCCGCACAGTGCATGTACTATCGAAGAAACGCATATCTGTACACTGTAAGGACTATTTTTGCTTGCAACGCTTGGCCGCTATGGTAACGGTTACATACGAAAAAAAAAAGGTCGTGTCCACGGGTTTTTTTTTTCAAATTTGTTAGATATGCTTTACCCCGATGGTACCTTAACTCTTTGGTTCTACGGTACGAAAAAAGCCCCGAAAGACCAAGAAGTTTACAAATGATCTTAAAATATTCTAGCGGGAGCAGTGTTTATTAATATCAAATGAAGAATTTCAAAAAATATAGTTGTTTTTAAGAAGGGATCTTATATAATGTGTAATTGAATTAATGGACATTATGAAAGTAGATATTAGTAGTGCGCTGGGAGGGGACGCCCTAGGAGGGCATTCAGTGACCTTATTGGTGATGTTCTTCAGAAAGGTCAGGTGGGTAGTACTCGCAACCGGCGTGCGTGTATGACCAGATGTGTGAACGTAAACGAGGCAAATGGAGTATGTAAGAAGCGAGTTGATGTAGTCCCCATAGGAAGAAGCCGTGAGTTTATGTATGTATGAAAGTAGTTTGTTCAGAATCGTTTGTTTGAATCGATTTTTGTAATTTATAAAAAAAAAAATTTTTGACTAAAAATAATTCAAACTACGTAAATTACATTTACTCTTCTGCTGTACAGTCAAAACAAACCAAAATGGACGAAGTACCATCGAAGAAACGCATACCTAAGCAGTTTGAAAATAAAATCCCGTGCACACGACCCTTTTTTTCGTAGGTAAGCGTTACTATATCGGCCGAGCGCTGCAAGCAGAAATAGTTCTTACGGTTTCTTCGATGGTACCTACTACGCTAGACCACAATTTTCTCCCACAATCGGTATAACTAATTTAATAAATAAAAATGTTTTATACATAATAGTAAAAATTCAGTTTAGGTATGTATTATGATTATCCTAACTAATATTATAAATGCGAAAGTGAGTTTCTTTGTTACGCTTTTACGCGCCTGAACGGATTTTGATGAATTTTGGCACATGGGTAGACCATGGCCTAGGTTAGGACATATACTTTTTAACTATGTAGTACTATATATGTTGTTCTATGTTACGGGGTTTGGTTTCCGCACTAAGTCCCTCAGGTGGACCATTGTGCGTGACGTAGTACGTTCCCGTGGGATATTATCCTTAATTTTCAACCTCCACGCGGGCAAAAGCTAGTAACATAATATTCTAATTGAGGTGTTTGGTGTTGTGTGGTGCCACCAGGCACTCCAAACGCAATTTCCACGCAAACTCCGCCCCCATGCACCCCACCACTCCACTATGTGCTAAACGCTAACACATCAGTAATAAAGTTGAATATCGCGTGCGCTCTGTGGTCGTGTTCAAGTACGGAACTAAATGTCGTAAGTCTCAATTCTTATTTCGTTTATAACTAAAGTAATAATTGATCTAGAGAAAAAATATCTTATATTTGGATAATAAACTATATTTTCTTACTGTCAATAATTATTTTAGTCATAAAAGCCGAGTAATCTTGATTTTGTTTCAAATAATCTTTAAGAAAGACGTGACTTTCGAATAAAAAATGAATCGAGCGAAAATGTTCCAATGACTTAACTGTCTTATATTTGGGAAGAAAAAGATGCAATAAATCATATACTAAAGTTCCTTTTTGGTTGTATGCGTGACTTTTTCAGAATATTAATGCAAATTAACATACAATTTAGGGAGCCTCCTCTTAATTCCGGGACATATTGTATGTGAGATACATCAGATCCATTGAGTAAGATTCTAAGACCTACTCGTCTCAACGAATGTCAACATAGAAACACGTAATTCATGTAAATGACTGTCTTCCTTTCTCGGAAGGGATTCCGTAAGAATTTGCTGAATCAAAATGTTGACTGTTGACATCAACTTGACTGTGTTTATTCTTTTTCATCGTAAATACTCTGTTATTCATGTTACGGGAAATTGAATCACTGATTCAACTTGTTTTATTTTCGCAAACGTTTCCGAGCTCTCAATTAATTAGAGAGGCAAATTGATTGGCACCGGAAATTGTACTGATCTGATTAGATCTTTTTTACTCAATGCCCTGTTTTAATTGAAAGCTTGTGGTATTAGTCATAATTTATCAGTATAGTTTGTAGTGATGGTAAGGGTTTGAAGAACCCACTTTCCTTAAAAAATTATCGGGCTATTGTATAGTATTGTATACTTGCGAAATGGGTCATGATTTTGACATCAACAATCAATCATAGTTAAATGCAACAGCCCGAACGGTATTCCAGCCCGTCCCATCCTTGAAGTCCTCCCTCCGGTTGACGCCCTAAGCCGAGGTTCGTACCCCACAGGGAGTGCCCTTAGCGAGCGTTCACCTAGTTTTAATTAGCATAGTTGAATAACCCCTGGCTGGAGGTTTTAAGTGTAGTAGCTTAAGACACCCACAGGAAAGCCCGGTTAAGTAGTCATGATCTCAGAGGTCAACTACGAGATGACCTACCTAAAAAAAAGAAAAACTATTATAATACGACGTATTGCTATGATAATACTAGTATTAAATTTAGTGTATGAGCCATTTAACTTGAATAAATAAATGAATAATAATATTTACTTATCCCTAAATAAAAAATATAATTATGGGTAATTAAAGAAGAATATGATTTAAATAATAATTATGTTTTACAAGTGTGCAGCAACCTTACATGACTATCATAAATCTCATGAAAATGATAATGAACCGGCGCATTTCCCCTCAAACCTTTATCAGCAAAGTAAAAAACTAATTAATACTACTTTATAACTACAAACGAGTACCTACCTATATTATCCGGCTGTGGTTTAAGCAGTAGTTAGTGGTTTTACTTATCTACTTAACTGTTACACAAAGGCAAGGTAACAACCTGACAGTAACAGCGTCAGTGCAATTTAACTTAACCAGTTAAATACAAACGTGGAGAGATAAGATTACTAAAGGTATACGTATTGATCGAGTAGCTTAAACTTCCTAAGTAAAGGCTTATAAAGGCTTATTTTGATCCCATGGTGCTCCGGAAGATCTTTCGATGTTTAGTACAACTTTAAGAAAACAATTAGCAAGTATATGTCTTATGTATGTATTTGATATATCAGATATCACAGACTACCTGCTGTTTTTCCTTCTCTTTTTAATCCATCCAAAGGTTATTTTTAAAAGATCGGTTTTAATGATAACACCGCCCATTGTAAGATTTCTACACTTAATATCTGTAATTTATTTGGTGTACATAATAAAGAGTACCTGTTCTATTCCTCATTGTATGTATTCCCGAAACATATCTTATCAGAGCTAAAGCCTTGAACTTGGCTATAAAATGTTACTACTATCATTAAGTTAAGTCGGAGGTCTTCCCTCTAAAAACGGGGTCAACAACTAATACGTCTTGTCGACCACACACGTAAGCCCGCGGTTTTCTAAAGCCTTTTCTGTAAAGTTCAGTGTCTTTAATGTATTTGGTAAAGATAGTTTTTGACAATACGGATTTATCAAATT
Source organism: Agrochola lychnidis (assembly GCA_963680765.1). NCBI lineage: Eukaryota > Metazoa > Arthropoda > Insecta > Lepidoptera > Noctuidae > Agrochola > Agrochola lychnidis. The sequence goes on from OY796853.1 coordinate 25,803,371, forward strand.
AAAGATCAAAATATATTCCACTAGCTTCGACCCACAAGCCTATAAACCTTCCTCAAAAATTGGGCTATCCAATGCAAGAATAATTTTCAAATCTGGCTGTAGTTTCGGAGATTACCCCCCCTACGTACAAACTTACAAACAAAAAAATTTTACCTCTTCATAATATTATTATATAGTATAAATAAAGGATATGTTAAGTTATTATAAGGTCCCCTTTTCAGGCAGCAACTCAAAGTAATCTTTTAACGCAAGCTTAAAAAGAGAGGATAAAAAGTGTTGTGGGCGATCAAATTGATTGAAAAGCTGTAGGTACTGCGCATAATATGACTCATGGTAAAGGTCCAGAGTTCAAACTGAACCCTGTTGCACAACGCAGGCGCGACTGCGACAGGACTATCTGTATTGCATCATGCAGGCCATATTTCAGGAGCCGAGATAAAACACGATATCAATTTCCTACCTATGATTCATGCCAAAAGCTTTCAATTGCTTTTCATGAACAAATATATTTTCATCTTTTTTCCTGAGAAGCTAAAAGCCTTCTAGGCTTTGCTATCATTTATAGTAAAAGATGGTGTTCAAATAGCTGTTAGCGATAAAACTGTTTGTAATCCAATTTTCCTACATTTATCTTTCACGCAATAAAACTGACTGAACGAATGTTGTGAATAAGAGTGAACTTCATCCAAAAACATCGATTGTTATTTTATACGCAGTTTACACAACAGACGCCGCATATTTGGAGAGCGCATTAACATCGCGCGTCGCCGCAGAATGCGATGATCTGAACACAACGCCGCGCGGATGACGTTGTGCGTTAAAATATAATAAATGAACAGTAACTGCTAATCACACGGACGGGGCTCATAAATCTCGTGAGTCATCGGGACTCGCCAGGAGGCGTGACTAGTCTGACAGCGACTGATCTAGGACGACCTAACAAAGGAACGCTCCGTTCCTAATGGAAAATGTTTTTCTTTTGCGCCGTTAGTTTGGCGGGGCAACAAAGGAATTTCGATGTTTTGGAAACATTTTGAATCAAGTTTCAAAACGATTGAAATGGTAAATTAATCGTCAAAAGTTCAATTAAAAAGCTGAACTTTTAAGTTTGCAGTCATCGTCAATGACGCTCCACAATAAAATGTCGTCTTGGACATGATTAGTTACCTATGCAGAATTTAGCAAGCAAAACGTAAGGATTACTTTTAAATAAATTGTAGGTATTAATCCTATAGAACATTGCAAAACACCCTCCATTTAAAATCGCGAACTTATATTCGGAAGCAAACGCGCAAGAACGTTGTTGATTTGAGGAAAGTCGAGTGCTATTGTTCCCTTTGAATAAGACTCTCCACTGAAGATTTTCCTCTTATGTTATCATATTTAATTCTAAATAGAAAAGTATTAATTCAAAAATCTTGAAGTATCACACCCGAAAATTTCAAGACCTGCCTCAATTAACGAACTTAATCTCAACCAAAACAAGTCAGACCTAAACTGCTGTTAAATAAAATAAGTTTCATATTCACCTGAAGCGTTTCTCTCACTGCGGCCGGCACGTTTCCGGCAACTGCATGTCGATGTTGGTCACAAGAACTGCACTGGGCACGGGACTCACTGGCGCGGCACGGACGCGGCCTCCGGCGAGAGAAGATCGGCCGAGACTGCCTCGCCCCGGTCGGCGGCCAGCCGGTCGATACGCGCACAACAGGTTAGTATGCGTGCGCCGAAATGTAAACACTCCTTCACTCGTGTGCAACTCAACACTGATGGACCTAAATCCGTATTGGTCCGTGTCAACTGCAAGGTCTGCACCCACTTTGAAATGTTCCCGCTACAGCTTCTGGGATGATAATGACATTAACGGCGCTTTCCATCGTGGGTTTCCTGAACGATTTCATGGGTTGGAAACCCCTATCCCATATATACTTTGCAAAATTCGAAATTTGACGAGATGAAAACTCGGTCCTCATTTGGATTTCTGCCCTTGGTCCTTTTAACTTCTAATTTTGCAGCACATGACTTACAAAACTATTGTCTTCCAGTACCCCATAACAGATAAAGATGTCAGAACAGCAGAACATATAAACGCGTATATTTCCCAGCGGTGGGTTCCCACGCTCTGTAATTACTGAAAGTGAGTGAGCCGTTACAGTGTTTATGTTACGTTCACAAATGTACTCACAAATGACATTGACTGTGGGGTATACAACTATAAATGCGAGGTGTAAGATCAGCATTTTAATTTGGATTCTATACAATAGTCCTTACTTTAATAATTAATATGTAATTTACACGAAGTTTCTGCGGAAATGGACTTGCCGTGGCCACAGGTATAAAACACTGTTGGTGACGGAAGACGAACTTCTTAACTCAAAACTCAAGTTTCTCACCTACCCTCGTTAATTTTGGCATACCTTTATAAAACACTAACGCCGTATGCTGTCATATAAATATACTTTCACGAAAAAAAGTTCAAGCCAATAAAACGATATAGGAAAGTATCAAAAATCTGTGCGAACATAATCAATCAAAACGGTTATCCTCAACCCTCCTGTTGGCAGTGTAAATAACAATATTAATCGGACATTATCGCCCTCCCCGCAAGTGATCCCCATCAGTACCAGGCTACCAGCAGAGCGAAGCGTTTCGTGTCAACGCGGACATCTGACGGATTTGTCTGCTTAACACCATTTTATTTGTACTATGATAATCTGCTGGGACCTGGCCAGGTTATACATCCGGGAACATTGTTACAACAACTGGGCTATATGTTGTAAAAAAATTCAGTTGTTTTTCAAAGCTTTGTATTAACTTGTTTCGTTCCTATGAGTTTCCGGTTACTCTCTTTGTAATTTTTTTAAAATTGCCAGGTAGCTAACATGCAATAATTTTATGGGCTGATGTCATCTCATTTAGGGATAATAATACCAGCCTATTATTGTCCCACTGCTGGGCAAATGCCTCTTCTCTTCTCATACAGAGAAGGCACGAGCATTGATCACCACGCTTGCTCAAGACGGGTCGGTGATTTCAGAAAAAAAAATGAATGAATTGAAAAGACAGATTGGTACTTGCACGGATTTGAAACCGCAACCTCGTGCATGAGAGGTACCTTAACCACTGCGCCATCACGACAATGTATCTTTGTATCACATTTAAAACACGTTTAATACATGCATTAAATTGATAGAGTACTTATTGCGTCAAAATTCGTCGCGAAGTATGTTTATGACATTGGGAATTTTCAGGATGACGGATGAAGTCACTTCAAGCTTTGTCACCACCGCGTAGGCAGCGAATGAGCAGTTCTGAAAAACTTTATACCTACCCAAAACCGTCACAAGACGGGTGACTCACCGTCTGGACTTGTGGGAGAACGCTGTAGAAGCCTTGATTTTATATGCCAAAGTTGCCAAAGAAAGCGTGGGCCTTCGAATAACCATAAGAAACTAAGTACCACGCTTGTCTGATATATTGCTGGCCGCAGGAAAACTAATCTACCCAACAACTAGTCAGAACACTGTCAGAATCTTTTCTATTCACTATTAGTCCCCTAACAACACACACACGTGTAAAGATACCGTGTTTTTTCTTGGGAACAATACTAACATATTAATTTTGAGTGTATCGCAGGATTACAGGATGATGTACAGTTTACCAACCATTTTCCAAAGATCCTAGAGCACTCTAAAGCCCCAGCTTTTCAATCCCCGGTCCTATGTTAATAAACGGCCCGGTTCGTGTCAGGTGCCGTGCCGGTATCGTTACGTCATCGTTTAAGAATTCCGACAACGCTCGCTTGACCTTTTCATTCCCCCGTACACCTTCCAAGGCATTTCACGTGGCAGGGCTAGCGACTGCTTACACGGGCAACTTTAATTGCTCAACTCCGGGCGATACTTATTTTCTTAATATGGTACACCCTAGACTCCTACTTCCTAGAGGTATGTTGTAAAGATACTTTTATTTTAATTTTATCCAACTTTATTTATTAATCACCTATAATAATAATAATAAACAATATTCTATTCCATTCTATATTGGTTAAATATAACGTCACGAACACATCAAATTCACGTAAACGTTAACAGTGTTCAGTTTTATTTATAAACGCCTCTTAGGGGGCTTATGTCCCTTCACAAAGTTTTACGGCGAATAAAAATATACAGAGCTATGAAACATTATTAAAGCTTCATAATACATTTTGTTTCATTTGTGTTAATTTCTGGGCCAAGCTTGTATGGGACCGTTATCCATCTCCTTTTAATCAATTGTTAAGGAAGTGAAAAAAATAGTTTTTTTTTTACCCAGGCATCATCATCTGCCTAGCCTTTTCCCAATTATGTTGGGGTCGGCTTCCAGTCTAACCGAATGCAGCTGAATACCAGTATTTTACATGGAGCGACTGCCTATCTGACCTCCACAACCTAGTTACTAGGTAACACGATACCCTTGGTAAGACTGGTTGTCAGACTTTTGGGCTTCTAACTACCCGTAACGACTGTCAAAGAGCTACAAATGACAGCCGAGACCAACGGCTTAACGTGCTTTCCGAGGCACGGAGGGGTCTCGGTATGTAAAGATGGTCACCCATCCACGGACCAACTGCGGCAAGCGTAGCTTAACCTGATCGATCGACCCGTGCGGCTGTTTTTACTTTGCCACGAGCCCCTTTTTTTTTACCCAGGCGTCGCCTCTATTGTTCCCGGGCAGTAATTGCTGGAAGAAATTGCCCGTATAAGCGCAGTTTAACTCACATATTTATAGATGAGTACTACGTAATATCGTGGCCTGTGGAACTGTTTATCTGTGTGTGTTAGCGAGTAGAAGTGGTGAAGTAGGTAAATAAAACATTGGAATGATATCCATTTAGTGGAGGTCCAAGTTATGTCGCTATAAAGGAGGTCCTTAGATTTGAGTTCCGCCTAAATTTCGCTTTGTCACTGAAGAAAGTAGGTAAGGAAAGTGAGAGGTCAAGTGGAGACTTTTCATATTTATGAAAATCTTTATGTAGGTACTGGCAGGTGTACAGTGCGTTCATTATAACTTGACCCGTGACGTGATTGGTAGCACTGAATTTTGCAGTCATGTGATTGGTAATACCTACTTTTCTGTCAGTCGCCATTTTGAACTCTATTGGTATTGGAACTAAGACTGCAAAATTCATTGCTACCAATTACATCACGGGACACGTTAAGTATAAGGAACGCACTGTAGTGCAATTTTCATAAAATCTGGATCATATATTTGCGGCTGCGTAGTGTCAGCTGGGTACAAACGAGACAGGTGGGCTCACCTTTCTTAATCAGCCGGACCATGATTTCGTATATTTGATATATTTCGTATATACTTGATTTATTAGCGGTAAAGTCAAGAAAATTAATTGTTAAGAAAATTGACGACGATTTTTTAATTTTTAACATTTCTCATATTTTTTCATTTTTTACTGAGATCAATGTTTAATTTCATTTCAGAGTTCATTTCATTGAAATTGTCCGTACTTTTATAGGTTTAAAGATATTTATTTCTCATAAGAACTATATAACAGTTCACTTATAATGAGATACACAGTTCCTTCTAAATAATAATATTTGCCTCTGGGGCGTGGGGTGTCTTATATTCAAATCATAACCGTCATTCTTTGACAGTTCTATAAAATGGCTATAATAGTAAATGGCCGCAGTGTGTCAATTTGCTAGTAGTTCTGGAAATGTAGGTCATAAGTCTGTATATTAGCATTTTGCATTACGTTTCCAATTAATCTGATGACACAACAGCTGTTTCAATCTCCGCATCAAATACAGTCATCGTATTTGACGACGTGATTTGGCGCTCACCACAACTGTTAGCGCTATTTACCGCCCGTGACAGCCCGAACATGACGTCACACAAGGCACAACGGTTTTATTGTTGTCTATTAAACATTGGCTCAACTTGGAACACGGCCATGACATTTAGTTTCCATAAAACTGAATGTGTCCGTCAATGGAGATTATAATTTATAAATATTACAATCAATAAAATGTATATTTAGTTTTATTCGCAGTGTCTGTATGATTCCTGGCTAATTCACAAATTATTAAAAAGTGTAGAAAATTACCTAGGAAATTAACTTAGAACCCCTTACATGAATAATACTCGTATCAGTATGGTATAAAGATCTAAAACTCTACCTTTCTCGAGGAATACGAGATAGGTAATTTTAAATAATTTCAAGAGTAGTTAACAACCTTCTCTACTTGAGAAGCAACATGAGCAGTGGTAACGGCCCTGACTTAAGAGTTGTAGGTCATGGGTTCAGACCCACCAGACAAGCGCTTTACTTTGTGTAAATTATTTCATCACCACTGCTCTCAAAATGGTGAAGGAAAACATCGTGAGGAAACCGGCATGTCCTAGAACCGAAAATGCGAAGACATGTGATATCTACCAACCCGCACTGGGCCCGCGTGGTAGATTACAGCTTACATCCCACTCCCTCTCTAGGAGAGGAGGCCTATGTTCCAGCAGTGGGAACATTATAGGCTGGTTATGTTTTGTTATGTCTACTTCAGATAGATCATTGGACGTATTTTGTAACACGCCAAATAACATTAAACATAGTTTAATGAAAATAATGCTTAATTTCGTTCACATTTTTTCAACTGGCTGAAATGAATGCCTGATTAAATTTCATTCTTCACGAAAACGAAGGAGAGATAGATTTAATTTAACAAAAAACAATTATATTTGAGAGAAACATCGACCTCAAAAATTCAAAATGGTCAAAAAGTATGAAGGAAAGTTCACAGTTTGTGGTGTTTCTTTTAATTATCCTTGGTTTGTTTCCTGGCATGTCGCAAACTGTTGTGGAAATATTTCGACTTTGTTCACCTTGAAGCTTTACAAGTTGTCGAATCCATTTCCCTCTTATACCGGCTACCGGTAACTTACAGCGAAGCGCCATCTTTGGCAATATATTATATTTCCAATTTATACCTACATTAGTAGATACTTGCTTTTACTCTTGAGTTCATTGGGTAGGTAAAAAATAGGTAGGTACGGGTAAATGTGACCTTTGCGTCAATAAAGTGCATTTTTTAAATATTTTTACTTTCTTTGAAGGTAATATGTTTTCTTTTGGGCTCCGGCTTCATACTTCTAATAAGGTAACTGTACCATTTGTCATATAACCAAAACGGAAGCAATCACAATGTTACGAGGAAAAGCGATTCCCTGACCAAAAGCGATTTTATTACGCAATCAAAGGTTCTCTTTCTTATTTGTCCCTTCTCGTTACACATATTTATCACACATGTAGAACCTTAAAACTTTCCAGTTTTATCTGTAAGTCACACTGACATTTCTGTGAAACGCATTCATTCAGGCGCTGAAAACTATTCAATCACCCACACAACGTCAATCATATCGAATCGAACGTATAAGCACAGAAAACGGCGGTGGGCCATTTTCACCCTTATGTCCTAGGCAATAAGGTTGAAGCGTGGTCAACCACCAGTTTCCGCGATAGTACATCCAAAATCACGACAAAATATGAATTGAAAAGGTCAAACTACGGTCAGTCTCTAAGAAAACGAACCCTGGAAATGACCCGTACAATCTCAGAGATAACAAACATTTGTAATATCATTCGGTTCTCCCGAAAGGGTCACAATGTCTCAAAAATTGCCCGAAGTTTGCTGAAGTTCTTTTTCCATTTCGCGTTCCATTACGCGCTGTGTCAATTACAGCGACGACACTTATTGATGACTCTGAATCAATAGCACAATGGAATGAAATCTTTTCTTTACTTATGTTTTAGTGACCACTTTATTTTCGAAGATTTATGGCCTCTAGGAGTGTGTCTCAGGAGATAAAAAAGATTATTGGAGACATCGAAAGATGATTAGGTGCCTGCACAGCCTCAATATAGGTATTTGGTAAGGAAGAATACCTAGAAGCTTAAGGAGGCAAAACGTAGCTGTTACAAAAAACGGAAAAAGACAGCATGGGTACCAAACCTTGAGATGGTCTTACAAAAAAAGTAGTTTTTTGACTCCACAATAATATACCTGAACAAGATAATACAGACATCTGAGATTACTAATACAAAATACTGATATTGAACACAACGAACTTGAAAAGATACTGGAAACATGAGATTAGCTACTTATTTTTCTTTACGTGTATTTGGAACAAGCTTACACCAAATAATCCAGTGTTGGCCCATCACACAAATAGATTTATCAATACATCTCATAAACAGGCGGCATGGATCCACTTTTACTTAAGATCCTTACCCCCACGTAAGCCAGGTCTCCTGAGCTTCTCGTCAGGGCCGACCTCATATTTTTATCATATTACATCGTCGCCTAAGAGAATTTCTGTATAAATGTTGTTACAGGACGTGATTACATATGCTTGGGAGAATATGGAGTACAGTACGTACATGTTTTTTTTTATTGGTTTTTCAGGGTTGCTATTATCTGCCGGGGGTTCGAAGAAAACCGATCGGGAAATCGTGGCCCCCGGCAACAGGGCAACCGAAGGAACACGGGTGGGTTTTAGTCAGTAAGAGTCTGACACGCCCTCCCGCTCCGCCCAGAGCGGGAGAAGTTATTTGATAATTTCCCACCCAAAAAAAAAAAAAATTAAAAAAAAAAAAAAAAAAAAAAAAAAAAAAAAAAAAGGGTTGCTATTATGGCTACTTGGCTGTAGAAAGTGCTGGATGAGCAATAGGCAATATGCACGTAATGCAAAACTTATTAATTATTTCGTTTTGTGTTTACCTGTCTCGTTGGTCTAGTGGTCGCAAGCGCTACTGCTGAGCATGAGATCTTGGGTTCGAATCCCGGGTCGGGCAAAGTATTATTGGGTTTTTCTATCTGGAATTTCTCAGTAGCAGCCCGGAGTCTGGATTTGTGCCCGGTTGATGGCAACAGGCTCGCCCCCTATTACATGGGACTTAATCATAACTAGCGAAATGAGGGTGTACTTGCTACAGGGACGACACCTCTGCCCAACCCTTCGGGGAAACAAGGCGTGATGTTATGTGTTAATTATTTAAATATACATTATATCCTTATATAAAGGAGTCAAAAAACAATTTTTTATTTTATGCTTTACTTATTTTACAATTCATTATTTTGTGTTGCGTTTTTTTGGTGGAAGTACGGAACGCAAACTCAAAACGCGTCGCCTTCGACAATGCCGGAATTCACGTAAAAAACTGTGTGAATTTTAATCTATTCTTTGCAAAGTGCTTGAATTCTCACTAAGATAAGTAAGTGCGATTTCTGCTTGAATAAAGCACTAACAATTATATTTTAATTTACATGATTTGGGCTAAAAACCTCAAAAAACAGATGTAAAAATAGCAGTACCGTGGTAAGTGACGTCACATCATGACCGCGACTGAAACGGATGTTTGAACTGTAGTAGATTTTTTGAGCTTGTTGCTCAAAAAATTTACGAAAACTCCAACAATTTTATACAACACTAAATAGTTGAATTTAACTATTATTACTTTTCTTTGGTTTATATTACTGTCTTTTATTAAAAAGTTCAAAAAAATAAGTATATTCCAGAAATCCCCACCAACAAATCCCTACCAGAGGGGATTGTTATTATTTTTTCAGAAATCCCCACTATTTAGAAGTTTAGGTTAGATTAGAACTGTGACCCCCTCCAACCAAAAACGACTAGAATATTGTTAACTACTACGACTATAATAGAGTTTATTTAACTAGTGGGGATTTCTGGAAGAAAAAATAACAATCCCCACTGGTGGGGATTAGTCGGTGGGGATTTCTGGAATAAACCAAAAAATACATGCATATTCCATAGGAGACTAAAGGCTAGCGCAGATTGGGTGGGTCGCGCCGCCGCGCCTCAACGCAATGCATTGCTAAAACCATCATTTTCGTACATTTCCTATAAACAAACGAACTTCCACTTCAGGCGAGCAGCACCGCAGTTTTTTGTATGAAAATGTGCTGTGCTGCGACCCGTTAAGGTCGCAATGTGGGCTTGGATTAACAGGCCTCTATTGTGATAATTATCTGCCTGATTAATTATTGTAAAGGCAGTTTAATCACCAAGGGCTTTCTTTTATTTTTAATCTCCTAGCTAGACTGTTTCTCGATCAATTTTTAAAGTAGGACACTTTTCTACCTAGTGTATATGTTGTAGGTATTTCGTGTTGCACCGCGAGGCGAGGGCACAGGATATTAAAATAGCTTCAAAGACGTGACCAGACCCCACTCCCCCACTATATTGTAAGTTATTGAGGGTAGGATATTTTGTTTTATTGGAACATTGCTTTTGATACAGTATATTATTTACTATGGCTTGTAAGTCGTATGCCTTAGTACCCATGGGGGTTGATAATTTCTTTTTCAATTAAAAATACCTTTATCTACCAATAACCTATAGGAAAATGGTTCACCAACATAAGCCCACGTACGCACGGACGTAATAAAATCGCTGCGATTTTTTTCGTGCACTGGATTTTCAACGCTCGGCTTAACACCAAGAGTTCAAAATCCAGTGCGCGATGAAATCCCGCCGCGATTTTATTACGTTCGTGACTACGTCTGCTAACACATTTCAAAATAAAAATTATTTATTTAAATTAGGCCGAAAATCAGCAATTTTTTAACGTTAAAAATTACATAAGAAAAAGTGGCGTCACAAACTCCCCAGTAACACATCTGTCGGTGTCCGGAATGAAAATAAGTACTAGAATTAGTTCTCGGACGATATTGAAGGTATGATATTGACTTTTGTAATACCATCCTTGCCAGCCCGAGAATTCCTGCCGCCGTAGGCGAAAGGCTAGAACGGCACCCTTTTAAGCAAATTCGTGACAAAATAAAACTATGTTCTTTCTTTTTCGTGTGGTTAGTGACTAACCTGGTGTCAGAGTTTTAAAGCCGCCCATGGACCTCTGACTTAGCTTCACATGCCGTCGAGAAATATCTCTCGGGCGCGGTCGGTACAACGATCGCGGTTAAACTATAATAGTCAAATCAATTTTGAACAAAACGTTATAACAAAAACATACAACAAGAGAAGCAATAAATTTGAAATCGCGATTTTTTTAGCAATGGAGCGAGTTGAGGCTATCAACTAAACTCGCATTTAATTTCCAGATGAACCGTACCGATGGTTTCGTAAATGTCCATGAGCGCATTTTGGTAAAAGATTGGCAGTATTTTCAAGTTGTAGGTAAATAAAAATTAAATATTATTTTTTTATTTCGATGCCGCCGATTGCCGCCCCCCTTAATACGAGCGCCCTAGGCCGCCTCTATGAACGGGCCGGCCCTGATCCTTGCTTTTCCAATGTCCGATAAGGCTAAACAATTGTACAAGTTAGTGATAAGGTAGATCGTCATCAACAATTTTGTGTTTTTCTGCACTGGGCGATGTGGTCGCTAAGCGACCAAGCCCTTTGAATAAATGCAACGTGTAACGTTAAATGCACAAAACCTCAGACACCCAACTGATTTTTAATTCAATTGACCTATTTCAGAGAGAAAAAAACATTTAAAAAATTGTAAAGGTCTCATGTGCTGTTTTAGTTCGTAAGATTCGTATATGCATTGAAATAAAAGCTATTATTATCCCGCGTATGAGAAAATTTAAATTGGTCGACAACAATTTGTGTTTGTTTGACTGTTTTGGCGGGTTTGCGCATGTGATGGCTTGACCTATTAATAAATAGACACGGCAACGTTTTTAATGAAGATTTTTTGAAAAAAGTGACCTATATTAAAAAATGGTTCAATTGATTCTGCTCGTCATTCTGATCAAACTATTTTCAGGTTTTGCGCATTTAACGTTACACGTTGTATATATATATTTTATATACACACCTGTCTGATAAATTAGAAGAACATGATTCTATACAATGGTTTGCTAAGTAATTAACATAACAAAGCGAAAAAATTCTATATCCAGATCAGTAAAAAACGTTCATTCATCAATCTTGGTACCCCGATCGTTCTTTTATTTACCAGTCTACAACAGATCTGAATCAATTTACTTACCTACCACTTCACAACACGAACGAACGATGAAAATGTGTAAAACAATCAAAAACTCATTAGATCGCTTTTTATCGCCATTTATTTTAAAATCGATTTTATTTTAACAATAATTCATTCTATGAACAATTTTTCTACTTAATTTTAAAATGATACTTATTATTATGTACTAGCTTTTGCACACGGCTTCGCCCCCGTGGATGTCGGAAAATATCCGACGGGAACGTACACACGGCTACACATCAAACCATACATTTCCAGTATAAGGTGATCTCGCATTTTACGAAAATCCTATACGATGCGAGATCATCATAAACTGGAAATGTATAGCTTGATGTGTAGCCGTATGTACTACCGGGATTAAAAGTACCCTATGTGCTAATCCAGTACTCTAGTTGCGTAATACAACACAATCTGTTTCAATTTGAAACAGATTGCTAATCCATTGCTTCATAAGTTGGAAAAATAAATCTGCTCAACAACGCAAATAACGCAATGAATGTTGTTGAACTGTCAAAATGAAACAAATTAGGCATAATTGTTTTCGAAAATAAGTTACGCAATTAGGGTACAGGTTATGAACTGCTAGATCGCTTAGCAATTGATTTAACAAAAGTTCTAACCATTACGTAATCAGACTTCTTTCTTCGTAAATAATGCAGTGAACTTCCCAGCTTGGTACGTTGGCATGAACGGCAGATATTGGGTCCATGTCCACCTAAAAATATAACAATAATCAGAATGCGTAGATGACGGCTTCGTGATGGGTCGTTTTACACCCTGTAGAAATAGAAGGTATATTATACAAGTCTCACCTTCGTATAAGTCCCATTCCGACCGGGAAGTCGTAGGTGTCGCCCTCTTCCGACGCGCCGGCCGCGTCCAGGCACATCTCTTTAGCCCAGGCTGCTAGTCCACGCTCTTCGTCTGTACCTGATATGTAATAGATAGAATTAAACGCAATGTCCATGTTCCAATACTAATGTTTTTTATTGTTACATTGAATTAAATTTACTGTTTCTAAAACTAAAATACTGTACCTGGGCGACCGAGCTCTGCTCTGGTGAAAATAGAAAATGCTCATTTAATACTAAGTATCTAATCCTACCTACTTATTCCTAGGTAGTAGGTACTTACTAATTCCATGCTGCCATGTCATTATTCATTATCTTGTTCTAAACTTTGGGCGACCGAGCTCTGCTCGGGTGAAAATACAGAGGAAACTAATTTTCCCAGATATGAGACCTAGCTAGATCTATTTTTCGCCCCCGTAAACCCCTACATTGCAACTTTCATTGAAATCGTCAGAGCCGATTTCGAGAACGTGAGTAGAAATCTATATACAAACAAATATATTTACAAATATTGCTCGTTTAATAGGATATATTATGTACAAGTGTATAAAGACAACAAAAAAAAACCGGCCAAGTGCATGTCGGATCACGCACAATGAAGGGTTCCGTAGTTGGGATGGATTTATCCCAAGAACAAACTTAACTTTGTAGTTGTAAAACATGTTCTCCGATACATTCTGTATAGGAGAACATGTTTTTGCAACCGCAAATGTAAGTTGGTCGATTATTACTCGTTAACTTGTAAAGCCTACTTAGCTGTGATAGTTTTCCTTTTAATTTCATTATATTTGCTACTGCCGTGAATTTTTTCACATACCCAAAACATACCATTAAGCTTGCAGGGGGGGACACGACTCTAACAAAAATTAGCACTTTAAAGCTTAATATTTCGCAAACGGATCCCTGAATCCAAAAATGGTTTTCCCAAACTCACAATGTTTTTGAAGGACCTTTCCAATGATACCCCACAACATGGGAAAAAAAAAAAACATCACCAGTTTATGTGTATGGGAGGTACCCTAAAAAAAATGTTTTTCATAATTTTGTTTTACCACTTTGTCGGCGTAATTAATATGTATACCTATGCCAAATTACAGCTTTCTAGTACTAAAGGTCTCGGAGCTAGACCGCGGACAGACAGACAGACGGACATGACGAAACTATAAGGGTTACTTGTTTACTACGGAACCCTAAAAAAAGAGAAGAAGAGCTCATTGGGACTTATGCTAAATGAAAAAAAAGACGCCCGCAAAATTCAAAATTTCATGACAATAAGAAATTATGAGATTTGTTAGAGTTTGGCAAGATCTGTGCCATATAATCGACCGGATACTGTGAATGCTGCAAATTGCTCTTTCATTTTCATTACTATTGGATCATGGACATTGCATTTAATTCGGGAATTTTATTCCAGGAAGCGTTGGACGGTAGGCCCCGACAAGGTGGACCGATAACTTAGGAATGGTCGCAAGATTACAATGGATGCGAGAAGCATAGGACCGTGATCGTGGAATCTTATGTCCAGCAGTAGACGTCTTTCGGCTAAATGATGAAAGAAAAAAGAAAAAAAGCGTCACGCTGAATGGACGTCACAGTCACCTGCAGCTGCCAACTATTTCTGTTCTATGCTCGTGATTATAGACCAGTTTATATGCACGTGTTTCTGTGTCAAATGAACCAATTTTTCTTTTCTTTTGTCATTTTTCTCACCTGGTATCAGGTTATCCAGTAGACAGCCGATGACGCCGCCCACCAGGATGGACGTGGACAGCAGCACCTGCAGCACGGCGTCCAGCGCCTCCGCGCCCGTCTGTATGACGCCGCTGTGGGCCGACATCCAGCGCGTCAGCACCAGCGGGAAGAAGATACTGAACCCGATGATGTACAGGTTCCGAGAACTGTTCAGGTTCACGTATTGGAGAGCTGACAGACCTGGGTAACGAGACCAGAACTTATAACGGGTGTCAAACGACACTTAACGAAGCCGAGAGTCGCTTGTTCTCCCCGTCATAGGGATATTTTTTTTGTAGGCTATTCTATTCTATTGCTTTCATTCCGAGTTATGGAATCTGGTATGAGGTGACCCGACAGAGAACCAAAGTAGTCGATACAACCCACAGAATAAGTAAGTGACAATGGGATATATTGGATGTAGATTTTTTAATAATTTCAATAATTTAATAATATAATGTTTAAAAATAATAGTAATTAAATTTAATCATAATTAAGAATATTTTAGTTTAGTTTTTTCTTTTCTATCAAATTTATTTTTATTTTATTGTTTTTGTATTATAAATGTTATTAATGTTGGAACGCCGACGTCTCCCCTCTCGGAGGTGGACGCTAATGGCTGCAACACAGTTTTTTTTAAAACTAATGTAGCTGTTAACAAACACAAAAATTGTAAACCTGTTTTTGTTTCAATAAAATATTTGATATTTGATTTGAGAACCGTCGACCTCTAGAGTATGTAGACGTGTTCTTGAGTCGAGACCATGGATTGGCAAACGTTAGGGAGTTAAAACTGAGCACATGTCTAACCTGGAGCTACGTGGAGCGACGCAGTGTTTTAAAAAGACCAGTTTTCGGATATCGCATTAAATAAAAACTGATAGTTATCATCATGATGTAAAAAATTACAATCTATCTAGCATCAATCGGCAAAGTAGAATTACGGCCGAAATTTTTTTTCGTACTCACGGCAATCATTCAAACTAATAGTTTTACGTCTTTTAAAGGACACTAACCACACAAAAAGAAGATGTTTTTCAAAGATCGTGAATGCACTGCCTAACACTAATAAACAATTTTAATCTATTTAACTTAATTTTTTACGGGATAACGGATTCTGATGGAACTCACCGAAAGCCGATATCATTCCGAACATGACGCAGAACAGGCCCCCCACGATGGGCTGCGGGATGATGATGAACACGGCGCCCAGCTTGCCCACCACGCCCTGCACCACCATCAGACCTGCCGCCCACTGCACCACGCGCCGGGAACCCACCTGCATGGAAGCATTGAATATCTTTTTTCAAGGCATATTGTGTCTTCAAGCTACCCGTCAAAACAGAAGAGAAAATGGAAACTATTGTGTTAAATTCTAAAAAAAACATAATGTTTTAGCTGTACCTAATACATATTCTGTAATCCTTATTAAGGCATGGCCAATTGACGCCTGGGAATAACGATGTGTCATGTTTAGAACATCACCATGCACAGTGTGGACCGACCAATGGGGTTTTTTTCTTGATTATTGCCTTTACTCGGGGCTGATGAAAGAACTTGCGAAATGGTGTCAGGATGACAGGTCCAAATAAGATTTACCTATGTCTTTAAGAGGCCTGCGAACACGGCTCGCAACTACAAATCGAGATGTTTGCAAAATTCAATTCCAAGCACGTTGCGCTAGTGTGAGTGCCTGTCGGAGCGATATACACCTACAGTGAGCAATACTACCACGCACACATTGACAATTATTGCTTGACGCGATAGCACTACTAGCTTTCGAAAATTTATGATAAAGGACATGATCCGTAATACCAAAAATGATGAATGAAAACTTAATATTTTCCATTTTTTTTTCTTCGATAATTTGTAACTTGATAATATAAGCTATGCTTCTGCAGAAACAATATTTTAAATATTGTTGTTTATAATACAGAAAAAACAATATGAAGATATGTCATTCTCGCTGTAAAAATGTGCGAAATTAAATTCGTTTAAACTTAATTTTAGAAAAGCTTTTTGGAAAAAAAAATATGTAGGAGCCTAGATAAACACTGTTTAAATCCGAATAACAACATAACATGGTGGAAATATACCCAAATTGCAAATGATTTAGGTATTACGTTTGTATGGACAATTCATGCGTCGTCGCCGCGTTCTTAAGGTGTGTAACTGTCGATTGCGTTTCCCTACTAAAATACAGGCGTGTTTGTCAACACTAAATGCCGTCTTCTTTTACAAAATTCCTTTCATAAATGTAAATCCATCATATTGGAGATTGCTCATGCACATACTAACGAGCAAAATCCAATTTGGTAGACATCTCCGGTGCAATGCGGTAGGCTGCATTAATTAACTAGTGCACATCCTCTATTTGGATAGTAGGGAGGCTTTTAGAGGGACAAAATCTCAACAAACAGATGGCGTAGGCTTAGTTATATGGTCGTTGGTGTTGGGTTTGGAACACTCGAAAGCCTTCTTACCAAATAAAATATTTTATAATTAAAAACAAATAACACATGCTCATTTAACAACAATCCTCCCAATATTTGTGCAAACCACATAAAGTAATTAAACTGCGCCACAGTTCGGTCCGAACGTCCAATGCTTTCAGCCCGGCTACCGCAATGTTTGAGTATGAACTACACCACACGCCCTACTTGCTACCGACACCTGTCGAGTGCACTGCCCTTCATTTAATTAACACAAAATAATAAAATGTTATGCGCTATGTTATGACTTAAAAAACAATTATATGTCTAAATTGTATACTTTCAGAATTTTGGTAAAATGTTAGTTCCAAAATGGAATCCCGATCTAATTTCATGGCAATAGATAAGATTGCTGCTATTTGAAGCTGAATTTTGACCTTTTACTCCAGATTATAAACATTTTGAATTGTTCCGAAAATAAACAAAAAAACATTTTTTATTTGCAAAGTTCAATCGGTTTTCGGCAATCGGTTTTACAATAAATTATTATCTTCAATTTTTTTACTCACACCTTTGACACCTAACTTCGTCGCCTTCATCGCCAACTTCAAGGGAATACCGAACTTATGTACTTTGCTTATGTTCGGTGTTCCCCTGAAGTTCCACGAGAATCTTCTGGCGCCTACCTATATGACTTTGACAAGGAGGTAAACATTTGAGAAATTGCCAGTGTCATTGTGTATTGACAAAACAAGATGGCCGACATTAATTCTGAAAATGCCCCAAAGGACCTTGCAGCGTTGTACCTTGGTAACTCCAATAGCGCCTACGTTCTCCCCGAAGGTGTTGGTTCCGTTGCCAGAGCCCCACAGCCCCGCTAGTACTGTGCCGAGCCCCTCCGTGCCCAGGCCGCGGTTGATGGCGTGAAGAGGAGGTGGGGGGGCCGCTGTGTGAGAGGAACTTGATTTAACTTTACTGAAACAGTCGAGCTATTCTGTACAAATCTTTCCATGAAAACTTAGGTGAAGTGAGCCAGAAAACGTCCACCAGCATCGTGCATTTGAGAGCAATAGCCTCCTTTTCTTTTTTCCAGGCCTCAGGCTTCAGAGAGAATCTGTAGAAACAAATCTCCTCTAAGGCCTGCCACTGTTCACAATGTAAAAGAAACTGTTGTACTAGTATTCCGACATTAACGTAACCTAACATAATTATTATCACAACAGTTGAATCTATATCAGCTTTGGTTTCTAAAGGCGCAATTTTAAAAAGCCGTGAACTGACGAAATGTAACTGGGTGTAACTATTATTACCATGCACCTACACTACCTGATCCTTCGGGGATAACAGTTGTGATGTCATGTGTTATGTGAACTCACCGCACATCCTGGCCGTGGTGGGGTAGTAGCTGATGGACTCCACCGTACAGGCGAGAACCCCCGCCAACATGCCCAGCACTCCTGCCACACTCACCGTCGGCGCGCCCCATTGGCCTAACACACATTATACCAATGATATTATAAGTAGAAAAATACTTTTTTATAAAAAATACAACCGTCTTCCGAAACACAAAGTGAAAAACAACTTTAAATTCGGAAGTCGGTGTCTTTGGATCAGTATTTTAGTTTTTTGACACCGACGTCCGAAATTAAAGTTATTTTTCACTTTGTATTTTGGAAGTCGGTTGTATTTTTTGTAAAAAAGTTTATTTTTCTCTTTTTAGTGGATTGGTTTGTAATTTAGCTAAGTTGCAATAGCCTAATATCAACTGCTCATCAAAAATACCCAAATCGCTATAGATGTGCCTATTATATTTGAAGAGTTCCCCCGATTCCTCTAAGATCCCATCATCAGATCGTGACCAAATGACAATGGGACCAACTTGAAAGTATACCCTTTCAAACAAAAAAGAGTTTTTCAAATCGGTTCAGCCGTCTTCGAAGAATCAGGGAAAAAAAAAATTTAAAAAAAAGCCGTCGAACTGAGAACCTCCTCCTTTTTTTGAAGTCGGTTAAAAAGAGGAAGATGGTTATACACGCTCCGTAAGTAGCACATCAAAACTTGGTTAATTAACCAAGTTACGTATCGTCTTGTCTCTTTTTCGCTCCAAATAATTACGATATTTCGTCCTACTTCCACGTGTCATCTAATAGTATGTCATTGTACCGTTTTTGAAAATCGAATGTTGGGTAGTTAACCTCTCTAACTCTTAATTCTCGTGTCACAATGTTAATTGCCATACTCCTTCGAAACGGCTTGATCGATTTTAATGAAATTTTATATATATATTTGGTAGGTCTGAGAATCGGTCGTAATCTATTTTTTATACCCCTAAGTGATAAGGGTGGTCCACCCCAAACACTTATTTGGCAAAACAACATTTGCCGGGTCAACTAGTATAATATATACGTTTATTAAGACTGATTGATTTTTGTAGGTCAGCTTTCTGGAAGTAATCATAAGAAAGTCTAATTGCTGCGAAAGAAGATTACGATAAAGGTTCCCGGTCGAATCAGACAGCTCTCGGCCAAAAGTGGTGCACATTAAGTTCAAAAGAGATTTTTTACTTAATCAGATAATACCTTCTTAATGAGCATCAATCCATAACACGTAAAACGAAATCATCTTCAAATGTTACGATGAAGGATCATTGAAAGGCATTCACTAGATGAAGTAACTTACAGGCTAATATCATAATGGCCTATGCATCTTTAACATCTTACCAGGATAAGGCACCCTGAACCAGGGCGCATCTTCAATAATGTTAAGTTTGACATCAGTCCTGGCCGGGTGTTCGAGCGGGAACACGTCAGTGACGGTCAGCACGGCACACAGCGCCCACATTATCATTATTGTTAGCAATACCTACGAACAAACATTTAGAAGTATTATTTCCTTTATTTCATCTATTTACATATAATTTAAATTTTTTAATTAAAAAAAAACATATACACATATATATAAAATTGTAGCCCATCGGTATCGGGAATAGGGTTCAAGCTACCGGTGGTCAGCGCCGTGTCCAGAAGTACCGCTTTTTGAATCAAGCCCTTGATCCAGCTGCCTAACGAGAACCTCGTCAGGTGTTGGTCGAGGCTCTTGGCTATTATGCCATTGGCCGTCACGAATACCGGCACAATGACTGCTGTATTGTTGTTGTATTAAAAAAATAAACAGTGGCACTCCGGGAGTGCAGACAGAAATGGAAACTTTAAAAAAATCGGTACTGCGGTAATCGACGCGTTGATGTCTTTTACTCCACTTACCGCAGTAATCAACGCTGGTGTCGTCACGGTGTCGCGAAATCAATGGTTTAGTCCCATCTCAAAAATGCCCAACGCGCCTAAAGAAGTTTTCACTTCAAAAACTACTGAAGTATTGTTATTATTTTGTAAGGCATAATAGCAGCTTATTAGCTGATGCGTGTGTTTCAAATAGCTTGGAGATATTTAATCTGTCCAGTCGGTTCTTGAAGCAGTTCAGTGAGGGAGCCGTAATAATATTAAGTATGGAAGGATTTAATAACTTGTTTTCTTGATATTCTCTAGGAAGGACGGAAATAGTGTTTGTACAGTAATAAAACTTTTCTCTGAAAGGGTTCTTCTGAGAAATCTAAATATGATTTTCACTATTGAGTTTCAATAAATACCTAGAGTATGAACTCTTTTGAACTAATAATAAGTCAATGATCTGTGGCCCGACTGTCAAGCCGACTGTCATGAATTTTTTTCTCCGTTTTATATTTATAATATTTTTACCTATTTCTTTGATTTCTACACATCAAATATGCTCAACATGTGCTCCAGAAGACACCAAAACGGGCAGCAAAACCTAAAGATTGACCTAAGAAAAAAAATTATAGACGGAGAATAGTACAATGTTGACGCGAAGTCGGGCACGACGATTGATTGAAAACACACACCCAACATCTTCGGGATCGTCGCTCAGCTCCGCCTCGCAGTTGCCGGATCCTGCTACAGACGTGAGTTCAGTGATACCGGCCGCTGCAGTTGCGTCGAGCTCGAGCGACGAATACTTCTCGCCGCCGACGACACCACCACCAGCACGTCGGCGCGGAAGAGGCCGACCACCGGCCAGCTTGGGACTCCGAGGCCTACCGGCTTCTGATAGGGTCCCCGCTCCCGGTGGAAGTGTGCAGCGCATGAGGTGGACACAAACTGTCAATGAAAATGTCATGCGCGCATACTTTGGGGCTACAGAGGGGGGAAGTAACCTGACTGCGTACCGTGGTCGGATGCTCTCTCTGTTTCAGGTGCTTGAGCCAGCTATCAACGTGTCGGCGCAACGACTGTCGGATCAGGTGCGGGTCATCCAGCGTAACCATATGCTGGATGACGCCGTACTTGATCGACTACGCCTCGAATCACGGAATAACCATGTTACACCTGCTTCGCCAATGGTCGCGGTGCAATTGCAAAATTTACCCAGTTCTTCACCGCGACCCGACCGCGGTGATGAAGAGGATGATGACGGGGTTATATCCGTGAGTTCCCAATGCAATACACGATTGAGGAGCGCTTTGGAGGATGCTTTCCGGGAGTACTGCTCCACTCCGCCTGGACTTAGACCACGTCTACCTCGTTTGCCCATGCACAACAAAAACAAGGCGTTGGTGTGTACTCTAGACTCGTTGCTGTCAAATTGTTTTGACGGCAGCAAAGACCTCGCTGATACCCACTCGATCTTGTACTGTGCAGCTGTAGCGGCATGTCGTGTAGCTCATGTCAAATTTCCCAACAATGACAGAGCTCCACGACCAAAACCAGCTATACCAGCTTGGCAGTGCAGGATTGAGCGTCGTATCGGTGAGGCTAGAGTACTCATCGGCAAGCTAATCTGCTTCAGGGAGGGCAATACTCGCCCTAGAGTGATGCGCTTTGTGAAGCGGGCGTTCTCGGGGACTGATATTAGTTCTCGGGATTATTTGACCCGCGTCACAGAGCGTATCGACTTCCTGAAGCAGAAGATCTGCGCATGGGCAAACCGTATTCGACGATACAGGCGGAGAGTGGAGCGATACACTCAGAATAGCACATTCCAGAGCGATGAAAGGTGGGTTTACAGGGCTTGGGAGCGACCGGATCAAGGTGTCATTGACACGCGTCTGCCAGATGATGACGCCATGTGGTCGTTCTGGCGAAGCATCTGGTCGGCGCCTATCAATCACACCGAAGGAGATTGGACTAGGGAGATCGAGCGAGCGTGCGAGCAAATACCAGAAATGGGGGCACTTACCATCAGCCCCCAAGATGTAGCTCGTGCAGTCCATCCGTTGCCTAACTGGAAATCTCCAGGGCCGGACGGGCTGCACAACTTTTGGATAAAGTGGTTCAAAAGGTCGCACGCTCGATTGGCATCCCAGTTCCAGTCAGCCTTAGAGTCAGGGTCGCTGCCCCAGTTCCTAACGACAGGAATAACCCACCTGCTCCATAAATCAGGTAGTACTGCGGAACCCAAAAATTATAGGCCGATCACTTGTTTACCGACGGTCTATAAAGTTCTTACATCCATTTTGAGAGCTAAAATTAACAAACATATGGACACCAACTCCATCATGTCTACCTCTCAAAATGGATGTAGGAACGGGTCCCGCGGTACTAAGGAGCTGCTCCTCATCGATATGACCATTAACCAACAGGTTCGTCGTTCCCGAAGGGATTTGTCGACATGTTGGATAGATTATAAGAAGGCCTATGACTCGGTGCCACATACATGGCTCATGAGGGTGCTGGAATTGTATAAAGTAGATGCAACTCTACGCGCCTTCCTGATGTCATGTATGGGGGCAATGGAGGACGGTTCTTTGCTATCCAGGATGTCGACATACCCAGAGGAATAGCGAGCCGATAAGGATAGAACGAGGTATATTTCAGGGTGACAGTCTGAGCCCACTTTGGTTCTGCCTAGCCTTGAATCCTCTAAGCACACTGCTGGAAGATTCAGGGCTAGGCTACCGATTGAGGAGAGATGGTCAGGTTATATCTCACCTCCTTTACATGGATGACTTGAAACTCTTTGCCCACAACAATTTGCAACTGCTGGAGCTACTGAAGGTAACTGAAACTTTCAGTAGCGCTATCAGAATGGAATTTGGTGTGGACAAATGTGCGGTCATGCATGTAAAGCGAGGGAAGATTGTGGAATCCGTGGGAACTCACCTCTCGGATTCCATACACCTAAGATCCCTCTCCTCGACCGAAATCTACAAGTATTTGGGTATGTCGGAAGCGTTAGGTATCAACGCTGCTGACATGAAGCAATCGCTGAAGGAGCGCTTCTTTAGCCGCCTGAATAAAGTTTAAAATAGTCTTCTATCAGGCGGAAACAAGGTGCGCGCCTTCAACGGTTGGGTCATGCCGGTTTTGATGTACTCTTTCGGCATACTTAAATGGACTCAGACAGAACTTGATGCCCTGGATAGGAGGGTCCGCACACTGCTGACCGCAAATCGGATGCATCACCCACATTCATCGGTGATGAGACTGTATATCCCGCGGAAGTGCGGAGGTCGAGGCTTCTTAAATGCTAAGACCCTGCACAACCGTGAGGTATGCAGTCTCAGGGAATACTTCCTAAAAACCGACGTGGGGATGCACCGAGATGTGGTCTCCGTAGACAAGGGCCTCACCCCGCTATCCTTGGCTAACGAGAACTGGCGCAAACCTATAGTATTAGATACTAATGACCGTAGTGAGGTATGGCAGAGCAAAGAGCTTCACGGGCGCTTTTACCGGGCGTTACATGGGCCCGATGTAGACCTGTTAGCGTCCGTATCCTGGTTGCGATTCGGTGACCTCTTTGGGGAAACCGAAGGTTTTGTCTTTGCGATTATGGACGAAGTTATGATGACGAACAACTACCGGAAATATATTGTGAAGGACGGTACGGTTGACATCTGTCGGGCATGCCACCGTCCCGGAGAATCAATCAGACACATTATTTCTGGCTGTTCTCATCTGGCTAACGGAGACTACTTGCATAGGCACAACCTTGTAGCCAGGATTATCCACCAGCAACTTGCTGTGAAATACAGTCTTGTGGAATCGGAAGTACCGTACTATAGATATGTGCCCGACCCAGTCCTCGAAAATGGCAATATCACGTTGTATTGGGATCGATCTATCATCACTGACAGGACTATTGTTGCCAATAAGCCAGACATAGTGGTGATAGATCAATTAGAGCGTCGCACAGTGCTTATTGATATAGCGGTCCCGCAGGACGAGAACCTCGTGAAAGCTGAAAAAGATAAACAGATTAAGTATCTTGATCTGGCTCACGAGGTTGTCGACTTGTGGGATGTGGATACAGCAATCATTGTGCCGATAATCGTTACGGCCAATGGCATAATAGCTAAGAGCCTCGACCAACAACTGAGGAGGCTCTCGTTAGGCAGCTGGATCAAGGGCTTGATCCAGAAAGCAGTACTC
The DNA here is from genome assembly GCA_963680765.1 of Agrochola lychnidis. Taxonomy (NCBI): domain Eukaryota; kingdom Metazoa; phylum Arthropoda; class Insecta; order Lepidoptera; family Noctuidae; genus Agrochola; species Agrochola lychnidis. The sequence goes on from OY796853.1 coordinate 25,827,867, forward strand.
CTGGACACGGCGCGTATCGTTAGGAGGATCCTCTCTCAGGAGCCCTGACCACCGGTGGCTTGGACCCTGTTCCCGACACCGGTGGGCTACTATTTTTTATATTTTTAAATGTTTTTTTTAAATTATTTTTATAAGAATATTTAAAAATGTAAATAGTATGCTTAAAAACGAAATAAAGAAAAAAAAAATCAATGAAATAAATATCAAAAGCTCAATTTTCTACAGACCATCTTCAGACTCGCACAGACCAGGAGAGCATGATACATAAGAGAGGCCTATACTCCGAAGTGAGTGGAACAAGGCTGCAAATGATAATGATCATGACCGTCTTACCGGGAACAGCTTAAAGAGAGGGAACCATACAATGGTGATGCCCTGGCCCCTCTTCCACGTCAGGGTCGGTATGGTCACGTTGGTCATACACTGTGAGAATATTGTCAGCAACGTGAATGTCCTGCAACAAATATTAACTGGATTTAAATTTGAACCCCCCTGAAATAATAAATGCTTGAGAGTTTTATTGTAAAGCTGGTTTTACACCGGCGAGGTGAGGCGTGGATGGGATGGGCGAGAATTGAAATTTGTATGGCAAAATTTCTATCCACGCCCTGCCCATCCTTGGTGTAAAAGGTCTGGAAAGATGGGATGCGCGAGAATGTGCGAGGCGAGAATGGAAATATTTGTTAGTACGATATTGAATTTTATTGCTGTAAGAATAGTGTATTAATTATTTACTTTGTAAAACGGATATACAAATCTCACACCAGCCATCGAGGACCCACACGATCTCACAAGCACAAGCGCTCAAGCGCTCTGACTCCCGATGTCGCGAGACATCGCTGCATACTATACTCTCGGCTGACCGGCGCGCGAAACACGGCTGGCCGGGCAGCGCGTGATAGCGTGAGCCGGCACTAGGTAGCGATGGCTGCGCGTGACTTCGCGAGCGTGAGGCAGCGCTGGCCATCGCGAAACGACATGGTATAGCGATGGACATCGTTCGGTGAAAAAGGGTAAGCGTGATTTCAATTCTCGCCCATCCCATCCACGCTTCACCTCACCGGTATAAAACCACCTTTAAACTGCAGTGTAAATGGATAGTTTTTAAGAAATCAAGCTGCTAGCCAACTGCTACACGTTTGGGATTGGTCATATTAGCATTTAGTCATAATGAAATTTTTCGCAGCTATTTATTTTAGAAACGTCGATAGCTCAATCAGACATTCAAACGCAAAAGTTATTGGTTTTTACAAAAACATGACGAAGTATGAAGGCTTAGAAGTGATATTTATTACAAAACAATATTAAATTAAAAGTGTAATTTATAAATAAGAATAGAGAAGCATGTAACTTTATCTTCCATTTTATTCAAAGCACTCTTCTTGTCAACTTCGTTTGAACAAGTCTGAAAATAGGTTTCGTTAAACCGCGGCACTGGTTCACTCAAGTGAAGAGATTACACAAGTCTAGGAGCCTTTTGTAACCGGCCACCTGATTCAATACTATTCTTAGATACATTCATATCTTTCGTGAAACGTACCGCTGTAGGCGTAAATGAGAAAAGACCTACACTTAAAACGATCTTCTTCAATAAAGAACATCGTAAATAATACCCAAAATGTGACGTCTTAATGTTTACGTTCCTTGTGAATAACTGCTGAATAAAACTGTTGATAATAACAAAGTTGTTTCGCCTGTAAAACACGAGTAGCGAGATATTAGGATAGGTACGTTTGTATTTATTTCTTCCGCTTTCGAAACGCTTAAAATAAATATGTGCTAAAGAAATCAGCACGCTCCTGTCAGTGCAGGCTAGGGCTGAGAACGGGTTATTAAATTACTGTTCTCACGTAATTCAATCAATTGTCTGGAGAAAATAGGAAATGTATTGGCTTTCATTATACAAAAACATTATTACAACGCCGTATTTTATTGATAACTTTATAAAACTGTTATTTATAACTAGGTGTTATCCGCGACTTCGTCTGCGATCCAAGATGAAAAGTAGAACCTACATCCTACACGGTCGAAATATCTCGATAATTCGGCCGTGAGATACACGATTACTTGCACTTTACTGAATCCAATAAAATCGCAAAGACTATATCTAAATTATGGATAAAATTTATATTATGATTAAATTATCGGAGTCTAAATTATGATCTAATTATTGTTTCATTTGAGTTATATTAGGGTGGAGGAGGTTGTATGTATGTGTATTGTGTATACTTGTATACAGAAGGAAAGGGGGGTTAAGAGATGCGTTTTACCCTCCTCAAAGACAATCGTATTAATGAGTAAACCCCAGTCGTGCTACGGAGCTGACACACACACTTTTTGTTTGAAAGGTGGCTTGAGAGTATTCTTAACTATGATTCCAGAAAATTTGTTTAGCCGTTTGAAGATTATAAACTCTTTTCTTTAGTTGATGAATGTTGAAAATTCCGCAGGTCTGATCAAGTCAATATTTGATATTCTGTTACTTCAATGATATTAGTAACCTTGAACTGATGCATCACCTGAAATTTGCAGGACACCCAACTCCCTCGTTTACTAACAGCAGATGTATCGTGTTTGGGCTCATTGAAATGGTCTCAATGAATAGATGATCATTACTTACGACGTACTGAGTATATACCTCGTCTATTTGGCGTTTTCATTAGCCGTCCCCCGACGCCACGACGCTCAGACACAAGATAGTAGCTCGGATCAAAATATTACCTACAACTTATATTAAACTTAAATGGCCAATACACAAATGTGGTCATATTGAACAAGGAGCACTATTTTGAAATTATTTAACTAATTTACTTTCTCTATTATCCCATATTCAACGCAATAACATTTACGAAGGCAATCTTTTAATGCACTTAACAATATATGACCGCAAGACCCACTTTTGTTTTCCAAACTTTTCTCAAATGGTGATCCCACGCCATTCCTCCGTTCATAGACACGACCCACACAATATTCCCGGCGCCGGGCACGCCTGTGGAACTGTCAGGCAAATATTTCCAATCACGAGATTGCACCGCTCACGCTATCTCATTCCATTGTTCAGAAGAAATAAATGAAATTTTAAATCAGTTAGAGCCTCTGTGTGGTATATCTATGTCAGAGAATATTCTTTTAGTTTTCGTCAAGTAAATGACTATTTAGAAAACAAATCAACAGAATCTGTAATTTGTAAGTTAGATTGATTGACATCGCTGATTGTGGATACATTTACACGCCATGTTGTGGCAGGAAATGCTGAAACAAATCTACTGTTACACACGTTATGTACCATATTCTAGAAAATAAACATTTTTGATTTGATTTGATTTAAAAGTTTGAGTCAAATGACACAGTCATTATGTAACTAAACCTTTTCTAAAGCAATTTACACCGAGAAAATTAAGGTTTTAAAGCTTTGATGAAAACTTTACGACACATGCACGATTTGAGCTTTGTGACTATTGTGTTTTTCATTCCAGATATTTGATATTGCCCGAAGGGTTAGGCAGAGGTGTACCTGTAGTAACACTCACATTTCGCCAGTTATGTTTAAGTCCCATGTAATAGGGAGCGAGCTTATTGCCTAACCGGGCACAAATCCTGACTCCGAGCTGCAACTGAGAAATTCTTGATGGAAAAACCCAATAACACTTTGCCTGGATTGGGAATTGAACCCAGAGAACCCTGAGTTCATGCTCAGCAGTAGCGCTTGCACTAGACTAACGACGCAAAAATCGAGGCAGGAGGATAGAATCTACCGGAAAAATCTCGGAAACAGTTAATTAATATTCAACAAGCTCATGTGTTGCGGGGAATGAAAAATCGAATGCATGGCCGCCATGTTAGCAGCCCCTTTGTGGAGGGAAGCATTGTTTGCGCGGACAAAGCAGCGCGCTTGCATAATCTGCATCGCTGCACTGAACGCCCACTTCAATCACTAGTTCACTAGTATGAGTTATTAAGCTTTGACAAAGATGGTTAGTTGGGAATTGTCAGATGAGTGGATGAGTTAAATATTAAAGCTTCTTGTGAAATTATTATTTTTGAGGTGTATGAATAGAACTTTCGTGTGTGGTTCCAAGTTCCTACTGACGGGCAAATATTGACTAGGAGACTGAGTAACCTGACTGAAGGCAAATCTTGTTCAAAAAGAAAGATTTCATATCCATTCCTACGTTTCAAATCATAAATAACATCGCCAGCTTTTTTTATTTTCTTAATTTATGTTACAAAGCTTGGAAGCCGTCATTTTGGATTTTTGCTCAAAGAACGTTATTCGCATCAAATCCATTGCGATTTCAATCGAGTTGGACAATGGAAAATTAGCGCAAACTTAAGTGGATCAACTTTCCTACTTCAAACGTTTTATACGATTTGTAGAACCATTGGGGCTTTGCACTTTTCTTTTGTGTTTAGGGGATTTATTTTCTTGATTATTTTATAAGAAATTGTTACAGTATTATTCTAGAATTCTTAACACGGCTGCAAGTACTTATGATGCTCGTTTGGATTCTTCTTTCTGGGGTAAATCAGTTCTTGCATATCGATGTCTCATTGAAGCAGCGTGTACACCGCGTGATACTAAATCAACAGGATTCAATGTAGGCCCAGTCAGAGCCTCCAGCGAGTTCTAGAACAGCTCCTACTTGGGTGTACTTATAACATACTCGGTTGGCTATCTGAGGAATTTTCTGAGGAATCTCCGACTATCGGTCTGAGGAAAACGAGCAGAGACGATGAAATAAATTGATGTAGGTCAATGTTATACAAAAGAATATACCTACGTGGTACTTGATCGAGTGTTACTGTGTACTGAATGATTTTCGTTCCGTTAACTGAATGCGGGCGTGACGAACGACCTGTCATCTTGAACGCTCTTAGAGCATCAAACATTTTCTGGAAACATTTAGATGAGTGAACCCAGCGATAAATTTTTCCTAGCCTATTAAAGCTATTAGCGGCCGCGAATTTTGATTTTATACAATTATTTTTGACAATAAATTAAAGACTTTCTTGTCAAAGATTAAAGTTTAACACCAGAATTTACTATTCCACAAGATACCTCACAAAGGACCAGAAACTTAATTATTTATCGGATACCTGCTTCAGATTACCGAACAATGTATCCTTAAACAAAATTCCCGACCTACCCTCATACGCCCATGGTTTAAATTCAAAGCAAGCAACAACGGGTTTACCGCCAAAGTACGTTTAATTACAAAATGGCGGCTATTACACGGCGAACATCAAAGGATAGGTAAACCGAAACGAACTCGTTCGAATTACACGAAGCTGGAGGGCAGTACACTGTGTTATGTGAAGAGAATGGAACCAGGATGAAGTTTCAGAAGCTATTAAGTATGTACATGACACTGACAAGGCCTTTAAGTTGGTAATCATACACCTATTTAGCGTAGCTAGTCGTAGGAACGACTCCAATAGGCATGTCGATAGTCGGGGATCGAAAATGATGATAGTATTTTTAGGTATCGTTCCCTCAATGCTGAGGATCGCGAACACATACAACGCGTCTCCAAGCTATGTGGTCTTCTGCAGTATGGACCGCTTGGTAAATGCTGCCCCCAACAGCCTTCTTGATCGCGTCTGACCATCTCACCGGTGCTCTGCATTGACCGCGTTTTCCTTCCACCCGGCCTTTCCAGACCATGCTATATATGCTATACACATGCTCTAAATGTATTTAAAACGTCATTCTGTCTCTGACATTTGCAAACGATTGATAAAAACCGAGCAGTGTTTTAAATACGTTTAGTGATAAACGTATTTAGCAATTCATGGTGCGAGGCTAAATATGTGGTTCGAGGGAAGATCGCGATTTATTAATTCTACTTACCTAATGTAAAGTTGAGCAAACCTCCAGCTTTTAAAAAAATTCCCAAGAATTATACACCGAATAAATAAATTTTCAATCCTCTATGGTTCAAAATTCCAATAAATCTCCTGAGCGTTAAATCAAGAAACAATTTTATCCTAAGATCAATATCAATTTCCTGTATTACGCATCCAAACTTCTTGAGAGTATAAACTTGTCAAACCAAATTGCGAAATCTCTTCCTGCGTCGAACACGAGGGTACTTCCCAGTTCGCCATGCTGAATAGCAACTTTTGAGAACAGTTAGCATAAAAATAGATGTTTATTTTATTGGTTTGATAAGAGATTTATGAATGAAGTTAAGTATTGTGTTTTATTTGTTATTAATAGTTAATACTTTAATGAATATTTATTTTTAACCTTCAGCCTACTACCAAGAGATTTACGAGAAAGTTACTCCTAAATTAGGTCGTGTTACCTGCTACTGACCAGTGACCATTTTTTTTTTTAGATGAAAACTTCTTTAGACGCGTTGGGCATTTTTGAGATGGGAAAAACAATTGAACTCGTGACACCGTTACTGACACCTCATTTTTGTAAACGCGATTGTGCTCTTTATTAATATTACGTTACGGATCGGATGTACGTTACGGATGTTATGAGAAGTGGCAAGGCCCTTGTAGTTGAAAAATAATAGAGAAGTATTGCTTTTTTTAATATAAAATTTACTCTTATCATACATTTATTCTGTACAATATAGGTTGTCAAATTGGAAGTTGTCGAGTTAAGACGAAGCCGAATAAAGCTGCGGGGTAAATGTACCCTCGTTTCATACATGTCTATGCCAAGTATACGCTTTTCTATTTTAAAAATCAAAGCACCGTCTCTTTGGTTAAACTTTGGTTATTAATCCTTTTAGAATATTAAAGTATTTGTTTAACAGAATTGTACAGAAAATGTACCTAAGTATTATGCACTTCACCATCATACACTCTACGGCAAGTATTAGTATTCGACTAGACTACAGGATTTAGACCGATGCCTACATAATAACCTAATCTTATCACAAAATACATAACCATTCATACCCAGTAACTGGGCTGTGGAGGTCAGATAGGCAATCGCTTCATGTAAAATACTGGTATTCAACTGCATCCGATTAGACTGGAAACTGATCGCAAGATTATAGTTGCGAAAAGACTATGCATGATGATGAGAATAAATAGCAACCCATTTTAAAAAATGGGCTTTTTAATAAGAATAAGAATATATTTATTTGCATAAAACACGGTATAAAAAGATTTATACCGTGCTGTAATCTGCAGTTTAACGACCAAGCATACGGTTAACTTTCCAATATCTGAGTATATACTGCTACTATTATTCTACACTATTAAATCATTATTTAATAATTTTAATCAAATTTGCACACCGTATGCAGTTTGATCCAACTTAAAAGATAGGATAGGTAGGGTAGGTAGGGTGGGTTTATTAGGGTAGGTTTTAGGGTAGGTAGGGTAGGTAGGGTAGGTAGGGTAGGTAGGGTAGGTAGGTAGGGTAGTCAGTGATAAAGATGGTCCACCCCAAACATTTATATGGCAAAACAACGTTTGCAGGGTCAGCTAGTATACCTATATATTTGTACTCACGTTCTCGAAAACGGCTCTAACGATTTCAATGAAAGTTGCAATGTAGATGTTTACGGGGTCGAAAAATCGATCTAGCTAGGTCTCATATCTGGAAAATTTAGTTTTCTCCGTATTTTCAGCCGAGCAGAGCTCGGTCACCCAAAGTTTAGAACAAGTTGACATGGCAGCATGGAATTAGTAAGTACCTTCTATCATGGCAGCATAGAATTAGTATGTACTATAAATAGGATTTTTATGAACTATCCTATTCTATTAAATGAGTATTCTCTATTTTCACCAGAGCAGAGCTCGGTCGCCCAGGTACTAATAATATACGTAGATTAGATACACAATATAGATTTGTACTAAGTAGAGATATTTATAGAAACTGTATAAATCCACAAGAAATAAAAGGCTTTTTTATTTTAATATAGAAAATGGGCTTTCCAATGATCTATATTATTACCAAATTGATAGAATTGTTTGTTGTAATCATAACATACCCACAGATTGGTTTATTAGGTTACTGGAGTACACAATTATTGTTTTAAAGACTGAAAATACTGCTACCATCGACGGCACCCATTGCACGCTTTTATAATTTCTAACGTCCGATATGATCGTGAACGTCCACGTCCACGTCACGGTATCTCGATGACACAGGGAAGTAAAATGTATCGAAATATATGAAGACGATTTAAATTTCCGTTCACGATAACATTATAACTGCACGTATATAATATGTTACCGTTAGAAAACGGAATAGGTTAATATACGCATTAACTAGGTTATCTGCAAATTACCGGGAACGATCCTCTAAAGTTTAAAATTTTACTTAAAGTAGTAGATATCTGCATTCTACCTATTATCTGCATATTAACGAATGCTACACCGTTAAATCGCGGAAAACAATGACCGAAACACTTCTTTCTCGTTTTTTGCTGACGTAATATTTTTCAAACATGCAAACAAGCATACACCATGCAAGCAGCATGCAAGCAAGCACGCAATATGCAGCAGGCATGGTTTCTGTCACGGCTCCGGCGCTGCGAGGCTCCGGCGGTCCCACGCAAGATTATCGTCGCAGATGGTTTTAACGCTCACCACCGCAGCTTTGGCTTGCCTCAGCCTCAGCCGCGGGCGGCGAGCGTTGTAAAACCACCTGTTCCTCAGCTCGCAGGCAGCCTCGCCCCTCCACGTGGAGTCGGTTTTGCAACGATTCGTTTCTGTCACTAACTTTTGTATCACAACATATTGATTTTCGGAGTTAACCGTATGCTTGGTCGTTAATCTGCAGATTACCTAAAAATTGTACAGACTATCTAGTTAATCTAAAAACTAAAAAAAAAAAAACTACTTTATCGGACAGATAATCTGCAGATTAACAAGTTAATCTGTACTCTAATAGATTTACGCACAATAGCGGTAACATATACATACATTATATGGACGTGGACTTCCACAATAATATTGTCACGTAAGAAATTATAAAAAGGGCACTTGTAATGGAAGTGGCCATTCTAAACTGTACCATAGACTAAGTTTCATGTTCGCTACTGACATAAGCACATAAAATAGTTATTAGCTTCCCAAAACCTGGTCCATTATATCCCTAATTATCTGATAGCACAGCCGTAAGTCAATAGTGTCACCACAGTTAATTAGCGGCGTATTTGATAGCTAATAACCGGCTCACGGTTCATATAACTTTAATGACATGGCACAAATTATAATTAGCTTATTGGCTTAGTCAGGGAAATTAATTATTAAACAAATTGACTACAAACCTCAATTGTCAGTATTTCAAAATCAGAATTACTTACTAACTTTGACAGGTGTATGAAATGACTATACAGTGTGATTCTTTATAATGTGCACATATCGAAATGAGAGAATCCATGCTTAATTTTAACGACAGAAAAAATATTTAAAAAATCTAAAAAAAAAAAAAACTTTTTATAGGATTAAAAAAATTGTAGACAAAACGGTGTGACTTTGAAACTAAATCATTTATCGCGATGAAACAAACTCCATAATGATTAAAAAATTGAGAAAAAAAACTACCCTAAATTGAAAATAAACATGTTTTTTACCAAAAATCTGTATTGTTTTCATAAATTTTTACAATAATTGTAAAATTTATTAATAAGACGCCAAAGAGAAAGAAAAAAATTGTTTTAAATTATTTTTTATTTTTTTCCGTCGATTATATTATTATTAAGCATAGAACATTTCGATATGTCCACATTATAAAGAATCACACTGTATAACGGCCAATTGCCGAAGGGTATCAAATTGCTTAACAATTCATTTCGCTGACTGTAGGTAGGTACCTACATTATGTTGAGCAGGTTTTTAATTATAACGATTTTAATATGATTTCCAGTGCTAATTATGGCAATATTTTCATGACGACATCATAATTAAAAGTAGGTACTGAGAACAGTGAAAAACAATAGTACACTACAGGTGCAAGATGCGATTGAGTTTCAAAGAATTCCTAACTTGTCCAAAACAAAGGATTCACAGTTCAAAGATTAATACCGTCAAAGCAAACTGTGATTCAGTTTCAAGAAAGACATTCAGACAAAGTGCAATGCTATATTTTATGTATTTCATTGTTACATATTTTACAACCGACGAGCAATTCTTTATTTCGTAGTGGAATACTGCAATCTGAACATCTAGAATTTTATAAAATATTCTCTTAAATCTTTGTGCCCGAACGCTCGGACGTTGACATCACTAGATTTCTCTTCAGTAGATTAATAAAATGAAGTCGACGAACGAAGAAAAGTCAATTAGAATAAATCAGGAGGGGTGAACTTCCGATCAAAAGTTAATTGGATTAAACCGAGAGTAATTTTAAATACCATTTGTAATGATATCCTTCGGCGACTGCTTTTTTTATTGTAAGACGCGCAAAAATAGAAACAAAAGGACTAGGTTCACAGAAACGAAAGGCATTCTCAAATCTTAGAATGCCCTGAGAAATGGTGAACTAGTTTTTTTTTATCAGATTTTTAAGTCATTCCTCTATGTAAATCCTGGTAAATTAATATATTATTCTAAACAATATAAAGTATTTAAAAGTCGGCTAGGCTAGTGGAATGGATCAGAAAACCAGCAACAAAACCACTTATCGTGCTGATAACGCGTGTCATACGTGTAGGTATACTACAAAATGTTATTTTAATATTCTCCTTGCTTAATATTTTTGCTTCGTTAGTTACATGAAATACAACATAGTGGCCGGGGCTGAATGCAGATGAAATCAATAGAGCGCACTTGTTGCAGCCGGGAGAGGCCGCGCGGCCGGCGACCCGGTTGCCATGGTGACCGCTCACCTCTCTCGACCTTTTATGAGATCCTAGTACCGGACGCGGGAACAAAGATATTTATTTGACAAGGTTTCGACGAATATTTCGAAATGATTATTTTAAAATCATGGAAACTCTTACACTGAAATCTTTTCATATTCGTACTGAAGCTGAATATCTTAAATCTCGAACCACCAATTTAAAAGATAACATTTGAAGGGTAATAATAACAGTTAGAACGCGTATTTACGATATTAATTAACCCTTTCATATTTAATCAGATTAGAAACGGAAGTCGCAATAATTTGTCTTTGTAGGTATGTAACCTAATTATACCGAAACTTAATATTGCTCATTTTATTGTAGGTAAAGTTTCTTACAATATAACCCTAACTGTTTAGTAATCTGTACCATAAACTGCTAACAAACCAAATTAGTTTCAATCACGAAAAGTTACAAAGGAAATTGGAACCGCCATTTTCTAAATTGCCAAACTCGGGCGTAACAACACAACAACATCTTTAAGGCCACGGTTGCGTGCGCTGTCAACAAGTGGCAATTTTGTTGCCAACATTAATAACCCTTACTTAGTGACCGGAACTACTTCAACACGAGAACTAAGTATTCATTAACGAATCTATTGAGACCAATATACCTAAGGGGATGAAAAATTAGTATAAATAGAGTAATACTTTACCCATAATTCGCTATTTCATTGCATCGTATAAGATTTATTATGCAAATGGAATTGCAATTTAGTAAATCTTTATATATATAATTCTTCTGTGAGTGTGTATGTCACTGAACTTCTCTCAAACGACTGGACCGATTTTGATGAAATTTTTTGTGTGTGTTCAAGGGGATTTGGGAATGGTTTAGATTCACAATTTTGTCCGCTGGACAATGTTTTGACAGGACAACGTCTGTCGGGTCCGCTAGTTTTCATATATTTTCCAAAGTTGAGGGTGGAGCGAGTGAAACTAACTGTGGAATAGATCATACGACACTCATGACTATCTTAGTCAAGCTGCAGTTTGAAATAGGTCTGTGACATAAAAAATCTGATGGTACCTTAAATGCATTTTCGTATAAAACTACATTTGTTTTAGTTCAGAAAAGCGTAGATGAAAATACTACCTAACTTTAGGCTGACTATGACAATCAACATTTGAAAAGTTGCGCTTGGAAATAGATTTTTAACTGCAACTAGTTTAAATTGAATTGTTTTTTTTAAACCTGTACTAAAAGTCTAAAAGCAAATATTATGTTAATTTATTTTGGCAACAATCTGAATAAAAAACATGTTAATATTGTTAAAAACCGTTCCCTCAGACTACATCGCAAATTCTCCACAAATCCACTTACGACATATAGGCTGGCAGGGACATCGACGCGAAAACTGTTACCATGGATTCAGGGGAGTACCCTGCGTTGAAATTTTACATCGGCTATCTAAAAAAAATAATCTGCTGTTCCATACACTTTGACAGCGTAAGTATTGCACTTTTCTATGAAACAGCAGTTTCTTTTTTCTCTTCAATCAAGAATCATGTACTGAATCCATGGTAAAAGTTTTCGCGTCGATGTCCCTGCCACCTTGTAGAGGTACATATAACACGAGCTCATCCCGGTTTACTTATAGAACGAAAAAGGATATTGCTATGCAAAATATAACGTACCTAAATAGTAAACTCTGCTATAGTGAAATATGGTAAGTTTTCCATTAGCCGGGACGCTAATAGGGTTACTCGCCCCGACTCGCCGCCGCTGCTCGTCCCCCGTCCCGGATAATCTATTAGTCGAGACTTCTCGTGGACCCCTTCCAGAAGTTAGTTTCGTTGATAAAAATAGGGACTTAATAGTGAGTCTTTATAATAGTTTTTGCTAAAACTTAACTGTATGCTCATCATCCTTACTAACGAGATTCGAAATTATTAAAACTTCAATGAGTTTTTATAGGGGCTTTATTATAATTGCCTCTATTGTCTAGTGGTCGCGAGCGCGACTGATGAGCATCTCAGGTTCGACCCTTGGTCTAAGTAGCAGCCCCGAGTCTGGATTTGTGCTCGGTAAATGACAAAAGGCCTGTGACATGCCTCCTATTACACGGAACTTTATAACATAACTGACTGAACATAGATTTACCAACTATAGGTATATCTTTATCGAGCCGATCGGAAAATACTTGACATAGTTCCCCCGGGTGTGCGGGGTTGCAGCTGAAAAACCCGTTGCCATGCAAATGAATATGTTGCATACAGAATAATTCCAGTGATTGAAATTCGGCTCAACTGCTCAACATATCAATCAACAAGTCGCCGGACATGTCGATGGCCTACATTTGAGCGGGACACTAATAACTAGCCCGATACGGATCGATGGAGCCTGCAAGCTAGTGCGTTAACCTCTGGCATTCTGCTGGCCGCCTAGTACAAATTCTGCGAAACAAACCTAACTACTTTTTAGGGTTCCGTAGTCAACAAGGAACCCTTATAGTTTCGCCATGTCCGTCTGTCTGTCTGTCTATGTCTAAGTCTGTCGGCTTAGCTCAGACACTGTTAGTACTAGAAATCTGTAATTTGGCATGAGTATACATATTAATCACGCCGACAAAGTGGTATAATATATTTTTTTTAGGATACTACATGTAAAGTGGGAATGATTTATTTTTTTGTCGTCTATCCCATGGCGTGGGGTATGGTTGGAAAGGTCGTTTAAAAATGTTGTGAGTTTGTAAAATCCGTTTTTGGATTCAGGGATTCGTTTCCGAAATATGAAGCTTTAAAGTGCTAATTTTTGTTAGTCAAATGTCCCCCCCTTGCCCAGCAAAATGGTTGGTTCTGGATATGTGGAAAAATTCACAGCAGTGGTATATATACTTAACGAAATTAAAAGGAAAACTATCACAGCTAAGTAGACTCTACAAGTTACTGAGTAATAATCGACCAACTTAAATTTGCAGTTGAAAAATCATGTTCTCCCATACATTCCGTATGGGAGAACATGTTTTTCAACTACACTGTGAAGTTTGTTCTTGGGATAAATTCTTCCCATCTACGGAACCCTTCATTGTGCGTGGTCCGACACGCACTTTGCCGGTTTTTTTAACTAATTAATTTCCTAACTAATTTTTACACCAATTTATTAATTAATTAATATAAACCCTACTAACCAAACACATACACAGCATTAACCTTTGTTATAAACTTATAATATAGATCTCGCATGTATCTAAACTATTAATTAGCGTTGTGAAAGATAATATGCCTCGGAAGGAAGTGAATTTCAGGATGACGGCTCCTACGGAAATTGGACGAAAAAGACTTACCTACCTATCACAAATAAATTGGTCTAAGCCATTTCTTTCTTATATCTATGGTATAAGCACAAGAAAACGAATTTGCTTGGTCACACGAACTTAAGACCAGGCACTCCAAACGCAATTTCCACGCAAACTCCGCCCCCATGCAGGCCACCACTCCAACTATGTGCTAAACGCTAACACATCAGTAATAAAGTTGAATATCACGTGCGCTCTTTGGTTGTGTTCTACTAAGCACGGAACTAAATGTCGTAAGTCTCAATTCTTATTTCGTTTTTAACTAAAGTAATAAGAGAAAAACAATCTTATATCTGGATAATAAACTATATTTTCTTACTGTCAATCATTATTTTAGACATAAAAGCCGAGTAATCTTGTTTTTGTTTCAAATAATCTTTAACTTTGACTTTCGAATAAAAAATTAATCGAGCGAAAATGTTTCAATTACGTGACTGTCTTATATATGGAAAAAATATCCAATTAATCATATACCTACTAAAGTTCCATTTTGATTGTATGCGTGACTTTTTCAGAATATTAATGCAAATTAACATACAATTTAGGGAGCCTCCTCTTAATTTTGTACTAGGAAAAAAATCCTTGTGTGTTAAATATGTTGCAATAGTAGAAATATGAAAACAATACACAAACAAGAGATAGTTCCTTTTTGCCACCCATCACAATGAAGAGAAACATTGTCCTTCCGGAAACGATTCAGTTTAATTTAGTCGCGAACTCCGGAACAGTTTACGAGTTCCCTTGGATTCTGTGATTCCCTGAGCGTGATTGCTTTGCATTGTGAATCTCGGCTTACAAGAGTTACACTCTCAATGGCAAATGTGTGGGTTTTAATACGACATACATCTTACACAGACAAAACTCGTCAAAGGCAATGTTACAAAGGAGATCTCGCTTTGAAACTGCATAATACGTATAATTTACCGAAATTAGAACGGATATGTAGGTTTGGAGAACGCCAATTTGGTTTCAAGAAAACATCAATTTGACATCCGCGTCACCAACTTACGACCTATTTCGGGAAGTAGGTTACTGAGGCAAAGTTTTTGGGACGATTTGAATTATACATTGTGTCGAGCATTTCTTATGCAGCCACCAACGCAGCAGGAAGAAAAAGTTTAAAGTTTATACAAGCGTTTCGACGTTAAGAGTTTGCACGGTTAACTCGATTCCCGTAAGTAAAAAGATATTTATCCTTGAATCTTATTAGTATTGTAATTAAAACCAAAAATCTTACTAGTATTGTAATTAACCGCAGAAGCAGCCCAACGGATCGCCGTAACTTTTTACGTGAGACCAGATAATTACTCTTTATTCCGGAAAAAACTCAGTTCCTGTAGGAATAAACCAAGGGAGCATAGCTGCACGTAAAACCTAGCAGTTGAATAAGTTAGCTAGACTCACCCGGCCGCTATGCCCCACTGCTGCGAGGCCGCGTCCGCCGCGTGCTCGAACAGCGTCAGCCCCACCAGCGCCACGGTGGGCGCTATCGTCAGCGGGGTCACGAAGCGCAGCAGGGAGCCGATCACACCGAAGTAACCTGGACAATTTAAAAAAGTCATAATAAAAATCTATTTAAGTACAAGCCGTAAAATCGACTATTTAACCCTTTTATGGTATGAATTTTCAAAAAATCCTTCCTAAGTGGTCACTTTCGTTATATAGTGTGTCCCTAGATTAACTGCACAAACGAAAATGGGTGAAACTAGACCATTATTCAGCGACAAAAAAATGAATCTAACAGAAAACGTAATAATTATTATCGATTTTTTAACTTTTTACTACCCATGTTTTGAAAACATAATAACTTTTTATTAATTGATTCAATTTCGATAAAATAAAAATAAAAATTATGATAATTATAACCTGATAATTGATGTTGCAGGGCAAATACAAAAAAAAACCTTTAAAAACAGTCATCAGTCTTTTAGATTTATTACATTTTTTAAACTTTTTTTGAATTTTTTGTCGATGAATACCTAATGGTCTAGTTTCACCCATTTTCGTTTGTGCACTTTATCCAGACACTGCACACTGTATACTTATGGAACTCTTGTGCAAAGTTTCATGCTTCTCGACCCAGTGGTATACACATAGACCCAGTGGTATATACATATACTCGTAGACTGTGTGTATTTTATTTTTAATAAGTAGATTCAGATGCTGATAATCAGCTCTTCATGAACGTTAAAAGATATATAAGATATACCTAGCCTCCAAAAAGCCCACCCTTCACAACTTCCTAGTGTTTGTTGCCTGTTCTTTATTCGTTGTTTTTATGAGTTTATTAAATACTAGTCCATTAAATTATTTGATAGGTGCTTGGTCCAATCTGGTAGAATTGAAAGCCATCTCATAGAAGAAAAAATTACAGAACGAAACAGAGAGAACAACGTAAGTACGTTCTCATCTACAAATCTCAAGTTTCTAATCGCTCTTTGACGCTGTCTCACACTACATATTATATCGATTATACCAAGATTGCATGCTGCTCTACAAATATATAGGGCGCCTTGACGATCTAGGTCACCTGATTGATCTACTCGGGGTAAGCCGGCTTAGAACTCAGGAGATAGTTAGTCCACACGTCTGTTAGATACAGTTGGAGTTGTAGACATAGTGACAGCTCCCACTACGGATTGAAATGTGATCTGTTTCCGAGCTTGTGATTCTTTTTTCTTCCGGAATTAAAATTATTTACTGGCCTTGTGCAAAAATAAGGCTCGTATTTCATCAACATTATCAAATTTTGTCCAGAAATCGTAGTAAACAATACTTTGAAATGATTCAATTAAAATAAAATAGCAATGAAAAGGAACCAAGTTTGTAATTAAATTGTTATTTACAAACTCACCACAAAACTAATCGACTTCATCAAGCACTTAGATGATGAAGAACATGGAAGTCTTTCAAAGTTCTGTTTAAAAAGAAAAACTAGGCAACGGTAAACGAGAGTGCACTTTTACAAGGTAAAGTTTGCATCAAAGCATTGCGGAGGTATGCGCCTGCGCGGAAACATGGAGCTAATTTAGTTATGAAGGTTGGTCTGTATATAGTAACAACTCTTGGCTCGGGAAAGCCTATTAGTTTATTACTTTGTTAGTAAAAAATGGGTCCTCTCTGGGTTAATTAAATTCTTGTTGGAGTGCTGGCAAGTTTGTTATGGGACTGCGATGCGTGTTCTAGTTTATGGTGTGCTTAACGTTCTTTAGGAAATAGCGTAAATAACTCAAGTAGTGTTGCTTAGGAACCTAGCTTATTGTTGATAAATTGACCACCTAAATATTTATTTTATAAATTGGTTAAAGATAACACTTACTGAGAAGAAACACCGAAACAAACTCAGATGGCAAAGTTTGTTTTAAAGTCCGCACTAACATTGTATTTAATGGAAAGATCATAAAAACAGAAATGCGTCTGCTACGATGGGCAGGATGAGTACCACTCAGAGACAAGGTAGACAACGAATATATTAGAGAGAGCTTCAAGGATGCAGAAACAGCGGATAAAGTAAAAGAGTCCAGACTGAGATGAGGTTATGTACTTCGACGAACAGATGACCATGTCGTGCCTTTCCATGGCTACAAAGCAGAGAAAAAGAGGAAGACCTCAAACCACATGGATGACGAAGGTCCAAAAGGACACGAGGGAAGATGACGCACAAGACCGAAATAAATGGCGTCGCATGATTGAAAAAGCCGACCCCGCGTAATGGACAAAGATGAGGCCAAATAAAATATAAGGACAATTAGATACATACATGATACATATGACAACCAGTCTTACCAAGGGGTATCGTGTTACCCAGTACCTGGGTTGTGGAGGTCAGATAGGAAGTGGCTCTATTTAAAATACTGGTATTCAGCTGCATCCGATTAGACTGGAAGCTGAACCAGCTGAGCTGTAGTTGGGAAAAGGCTAGGCAGATGATGATAGTCATATGAGGACAATTGTGATATCATGACCTACATGGGAATGGGGGCGAATCTAGGCGCGTTTTTCTAAAGACGTGGAGATAACAATCAAAAGGTAAGCATTATTCAGTAAGGTAAGCATTTGATACTTTCATCGATAACGTGAGTAGTTAGAGCGAAGTTCAGCAATGGAACTGAACGCGATCAGTATATCTGAACTGCGACCAAGAATTACTGTCAGTATCATCATTGCTGTGGGCTATTAACACTGACATTTCTTGAATAAAGTTATTTATTTGCTAACTCACCAAGAAACACCTGAAACAGCGCCGACACAGCTATAGCCCCGGACAGTTCGCACATCCTGCTCATCCAGACCTCCTGCTGCTCCTCATCCGTCATGGCGTCCAACACCTCGTCTGCAGGGCACTGCCACTGCGGCAGGTTGAGGATGGCCAGGGTCGGCACCAGGAAGGAGATGGTCCCACCTTGCACGATGGGCAGGCGGCAGCCGAAGGTCGCTTGGAGCCAAGTTATTAGACCTTGGGGAAAAACGTGTATATTTATTTTTCGCTTTTCGTTATTGCCCCTACCACGGCTAGTCTCTGCGTCACCCAAAATTTGACTGGTAGAAATTACCTATGGAAAATAGTTGAGAATAAAAAAAACTTTATTGCCTTTAGTGCCTCGTGTTTCCAAAATTACCAGCAGAGATGTACCTTAGTCAATAAGTCAAATAACTTTCTGAAATTCCTGTTGAATTGATTAGTTCACTGTTAGGGACCTAAACTAAGGACTTTACCAGCACCCCCGCGTCCGCACGCCACACCTCTCGTCGCCGCTCGCCGCCTTCCGCTGTCTCCCGACAGCATCCGAAGATATACGATATATACCATACGATAAACATGTCTGACTGAAATCTCCCCGAGCCCTTGGACTTGACCTGTCATAATTTAAAGTAGGTCTAGGTACTACGTGTAAAAAAAAGTGAACCAAGTTGGCAAGCACGAGCACAAGTTCACCTCGCCCGCGGCAGTGAAAGTAAAGTCACTAGCAGAATACAAAACACTTGCAAGCAATGTATATCAAACACATTTTATGAACTGACTGCCAGTCGGGGGTGTAACTCAGTGGTAGAGTGTCTGCTTCGCATGCTGAAAGTCCTGGGTTCAAATCCCAGCACCTCCAAAGATGATGATTTTTTTGGAATTCGTATTGATACTTTTGTAGGCGTTTTTTGGTCATTTTAAAATACTGAACTTAGATTTAGATTATACACAAGTACATTAAACCCAATAACACTTTGCTCGACCCTTTTTTTTTGTGTGGTAAATTATCAAATAACTTCACCCGCTCTAGGTGGAGCAGGAGGGCGTGTCAGACCTTTACTGAGACCCGGTAATCGAAACCAGAACCTCATGCTCCGCACCAGAAGCGCTTGCGACCACTAGAGCAACGAGGCAGTCACAACACCTCAGTCAAGACAATATACCTACATAAGTACTACTTAACTATAAAGCTTTCTTCTAGTAACTCGTAATAATTATGAACTGAACAAAACTTTCTGAACGATGTCCAGCTGCATCGGAGTGCACATTTTATTATTCCTATTAAAATGTTCAGCCGTAACTATGAAAAGTTTCAGACCATTTCAGTGAAACTACGAGAATAAACCCGGCGAACTGTACGTCTGTACTGCAGGATAAAACATAATAAAAAAATAAAGTTTAGTAAAAAACTGTAACCCGACTACGGGAAAATAAAAATGATCTAAAAAGTACGAAACAAGCAAATATTTCAGACAGAAATCAAGACATAGGTACAAAAATGGTCAAGGTAAAGCCGTGGTCGCATGCCTATATACCATGTGGGTGCCAGGAACACCTACAAAATTATAATGGCATGCGACGACGGCTTTACCTTGACCATTTTTGTACGTATGTCTTGATTTCTGTCTGAAATATTTGCTTGTTTCGTACTTTTTAGATCATTTTTATTTTCCCGTAGTCGGGTTACAGTTTTTTACTAAACTTAATTTTTTTATTTTATACTTTTCTGTTTTTACACTAGATAAACGTAAATAAGAGTAATACAATAGTGCAGTAATTAACCTATTTTAAATTCCAATAGCAGTGCATAGTGCTTTGGACGAAACCATAGAGCGATTTATTTCGACGCCAACACCATATATCGATATCGAGCTTCGAAGAAATCCTAAATATAAATATTTCGTTGTACTTGTTTTTCTTCATAAGAGTGGAATTACAAATCGTTACTATTTATTAAGATTTGATTAACTGCACGTTGGTAACATCTTGCGATACTACGTAGCAAAGTCTCACTTTTGCTTGTTTTTAACGATTTAAACATATTTATTTACTTTGAAAATATAATATTATATACATATTTGTAATGTGCTCGTCAAGACCTTTCTTTTGATACCAAACATGTTATGATCATCCCATTTTAATTTTTTTCGAGGTTAGAAATTTACGTGTAAAGTCCACCAAATTAAATTTAGGGAAAAATTATATAGCCTATGTCACCCGAACCATTATTACGAATCTATTGATACCTCATTCATCAAAATCGGTTTAGTAGTTTAGGCGCTACGGTGGAACACACGTAAAAACAAACATACATACATACAAACATACATACATACAAACATACATACATACAAACATACATACATAGACTGCTAAAATCATAACCCTTCCTTTTGGCTTTGCCGTAGTCGGGTAAAAATGAAAGTTGAGTAATGTCACTTCGTTCGCGAGCTAATTACAGAGCAAGTAAGTTCAGAGCAAGCAACTTGCATCCATCTACACGTTGCTATTCTATTTGCCACAGGCGTTCTGAGAGTTCTTATTTTGACACAGGCGGAGAAATGAAGCAGAATTTTTATAAATTTCTGCATGATGAAGTTGTTATTTCTGTCTCATATAAAATGTATACGAGTACAGATTAGATGTGCATATGGGATGCCATGTTATTTATATGCAACTCGCGTTTACAATATACATGCTTTAAAGAGAATATTTAAAACCTGCGGGTCTATATTTAAACGCACTATGTGTTTAATATTCTGTGGTTGTGTTCAGTGGTTGGTAGAACAAGGGATGCGAATCAGGATAAAATAAAATTTTACTCTGATTGAACACCACTTGTTTCCCGAAATGGGGGGGGGGGAAACATGGAAGCGAAAATACTTCAATTAGGGTGTACTAAAATTTTAAAACCCACAGTTTGTCCTAACTGCGTGAGATATATCTAAATAATAAGTATTACGAGAATATACTACCATGGAGTCATATTTGATGTGCTTCAATAATTCTGAACAGGATAAAAAAAACTGGTGCGGTCGGGTAACCCCCGTCAGGAACGAAGTTCCTTCTCACGTATGGTTTATAATAAAAACAAAATTTTCACAGCCGCCACCTTGAATTTACATTTTGACCTCACTATCGACTTTAGCACCCTCGAAAACTATGAAAACGACCCCCATGACGAAAAATTTGAAAATGTTCACTGCCGCCATCTTGGATTTACATTTTGACCGAATTCACACTTTCTCCCTCTCCCTTTCTCTATCGAATTAGAAGAAGACAGTCGGAAGTCATCATCATCTGCCTAGCCTTTTCCCAACTATGTTGGGGTCGGCTTCCAGTCTAACCGGATGCAGCTGAATACCGGTATTTTACATAGAGCGACTGCCTATCTGATCTCCACAACCTAGTTAGGTACTGGGTAACTTGATAAGACTGGTTGTCAGACTTTCGGGCTTCTGACGACCCGTAACAACTGTCAAAGATCCGACCGTGCTTTCCGAGGCACG
The DNA here is from genome assembly GCA_963680765.1 of Agrochola lychnidis. Taxonomy (NCBI): domain Eukaryota; kingdom Metazoa; phylum Arthropoda; class Insecta; order Lepidoptera; family Noctuidae; genus Agrochola; species Agrochola lychnidis. The sequence continues at coordinate 25,849,737 of OY796853.1, forward strand.
GAGGAGTCTCGGTATGCAAAGATGGTCACCCATCCACGGACCAACCCCGGGAAGCGTAGCTTAACCTGTTGGATCGACCCGTGCGGCTGTTATTACTTAGCCACGAGCCAGTCGGAAGTATTAACGCTTTTTAGCGTGATGATTTCTGCCAGAATTTTACTTCTACCGAGAGCCGCGTTAAAGAACTTCGTTCCAAAAAAACAGCATAAACCTACATTATTTCCCAACTGTCAAATGCCTGCCTCTGCAGTTATCAATGTCACTGACATACGAACCTGTGAGTTAGAACTCGTCACAGGTATATCTGAACAGAACACCTTTGGAAGCCCTCCATCAAAACCTATTTGTACAGATACGGAAACGCCAACATCTATTCAACTAAACAAAAATAATCACAGCTAAACAAACTTCTTTATTTGTTCCTTGTTACGAAAGGTATATAGTGACGTTATTGTATCAGTAATCGGTTTATAGCCCTCTAAAGTACCTACAGTTGCTTTGTATTAAATGCACCTGTTATCTTTCTTATCGTAGTTTTATCAGTAGGAATTATATTAATTTCAAGAGCAAGATAAACGTCACTTTACACCTAATAGGTAAAATCTTGAGCCAGTTATATTATTAGCTCATAAGATCTAGTGCTAAACATCTAGGCCTTCCAATTAACGGACAATCTCGCAATTTTTATGTCCCTTGGTAGCTTCATTAGTGATAGCATTTTGTTTTTAATAGCATACAGACGATGCTTCTCATCCTCCGGGCGGACGTAAGCTCCTGATCATCTTTTACTAAACCCACGAGGATTTAATAGTCTAAAACTATAGTTATAAACAAAAAAAAAAATTTTTTTAGCTTGATCCTCTCATGAACCTCTGATCGTAGGTTCGTACCCAGACAGGCGTTTTACTTTGTGTAAATTATTTCATCACTGTTGCTCTCAAAACGGTAAAAGAAAACATCGTGAGGAAACCGGCATGTCCTAGAACCGAAAATTCGAAGACATGTGACATCTACCAACCCGCACTGGGCCCGCGTGGTGGATTACGGCCCACTCCCTCTCACAGAGAGGAGGCCTGTGTCCCAGCAGTGGGAACATTATAGGCTGATGATGATGATGATCCTCCGTTATATCGAAAATACTGCAGAATTTATTTTGAAATAAATATTTTGTTCGTTATTTTTATTAAATTAGTTTTATTTTCACTGTATAAAGAAATTATCCCTCACCGAGGCAAAGCTACTCTCTATATTAGATCTACTAGCTATATTAGATCTAATAATCGCGTGTTTGTATTTCCGAAGATAGACGAAGCGCATATTTTTCTCGAACAGCCTGGTTAATATTTCTACCACAGCATAAGATATTCTTGTTTCGTGTGAGTCGACACGAGAAAAAGAGGAAAGTTTACGTACCAGTGACGAATATCATGGTAGATATGATGTTGGACCGGTCGGGATCGGTCTCCGCCATGCACAGAGCGGGACACAGGATAAACGGGATCGCCACTATGGCGCCGATCATCGTCAGGTAGTGCTGGAAACAGAAGAAGCAGGGCAGCAGACGCCTCAGAAACTCACTTACTTACTCTAATTAGGTTCTTAATTAAAGAGAAGTGGTGCAGGTAGCATATTCGAATTGTGAAACCATTTTTTTTTCTTCAACTAACTACCGAAGTTTTTAAATATAATAATAATATAATATAATCATTTAATTCAGAAAACATCCATATTTCGACCCATTAAAGGGTTGATGAATAAATTTGGAAACCAATTTAATAAGTTGGTTTCCTAGGCCACACGAAACCCCCATAAAATTAATAACTAAATAACAGCAAAATTTCTAAATTAATGTCTGTAATTTTTATGGTGTACATAATAAAGAATATTCTATCTATCTAACAGCTATCTGACAAATGACGAAATATGAAATATCTACATAATATGAAGGGAGACCAACAACCCTTGCGATGACTAAATTATGAAAACCAATTACTAAAGTAGGTAGCTAATTTCAGTAAAGACAATCCCTCAAACATGACAAGTATGTTTCTAATTAAGTTTTCTACAAAACAACAGAGAAGTCAAAAAGCCGGCCAATGTGTCGGACTACGCACAATGAAGGGTTCCGTAGGTGGGATGAATATATCCCAAGTACAAACTTAACATTGTAGTTGAAATACATGTTCTGCCATACATTTCAACTGCAAATGTAAGTTTGTACGCACAATATTGAGAGATTTACCGTGTTATTTTAAGACCATATATTTCTTATAATTTTCCTGTAATCTATGTGCAAAGAGCCATATTATTATTATTTTTTCAATATTTTTGGTTCAGTAGTTTCGAAGATAAGGGGGGAGTGGTCAATTTTCATCGAATTTGTTAAATATCTTTAAAAGTATTTATAAAATTATATAAAAAATGTTTTAAGATCCTCGCAATAAGCCCTTTCATTTGATATGTCACACGGTACTGTTAGCCAAACTTTTTTTTTCAATTTTCTTGTTTGCCCCCCAAAAGTGACCCCTATAATCAAAATTCATTTATTTACGTTACACGTCCGTGTTTGGGTCACAAAAATACATATGTGTACAAAATTTCAACTTAATCGGTCCATTAGATTCGGAGCAAATTGGCTGTGACAGACGGACAGACAGACAGACACACGAGTGATCCTATAAGGGTTCCGTTTTTTCTTTTTGAGGTACGGAACCCTAAAAACAACCCCAATAAATACTCTCGTTTATTTTTAAGGAAAAGTCCCCTTCTAATGTAAACTTGCCTGTCTACCTACCCCAGGTAATTGCACGGCTGAGCACGGTCAGCCGCGGGCGGTCCAGTCTGCTCCAAACACGGACAGACATCATTAAGCCTTTGTCTTTATCAGAACAGATAACTTAATCAAAACATTCATTAATTGTGTCGTCTGATATTTTATCATCTTTCTCTAACTTATTTCGTCCTTCAAACTTACTTGCATAATTTAAAAGTTTGAATCAATTAGATTTTGGTTTAGCATTTGAAGATGTTAGGAAAGGTTCTTGGAAGATCTAGTAACTTACGAGGCTATGAGTAGGCTCAAAGAACTTTTACAACGATACGGTAAGTACCTACCTATATTTTCATGGTTTGATAACGTCATACCTACCTACTATACTTAAGTACGATGTAGATACCTACATAGTAGGTAATGTTGTACGACGCATTGTTACAAACGGGCGACATTCATTTTATCATTGAACCTTGTTAAGATTAACTAGAGTCAGTGGCGTGCGTTTCATAAAGACAGAAAGACACTGCCTACCCTAGTTCTGATAATAGATCTAATATTATTTTATCAATAAACAAAACAAATCATAAATCAGCTCCACCTATCGAGTGCCGGTGGTATCATCATTCGAATTTCGCATCATCTCGATTCGCGCTGCACTAGCGCCGCCTCGCCTCTGCCACGGTAAAGACACAAACTATTCGTCTCTGAATGTTTTTATGTGTGCTCTCGTGGTAAGTCGTATTTAATGTGTGTGCGTTCCTATAGCTACGCGGGCTTTGCTGACACACAATGACAAAAATCACGCACACAACTGCAAGAAAAGCCAGTGTCTTTTTGTAGTTATTCTATACAGCTAAGACGAAAAATTACGACTCGTACCGAACATTACCGAAGGAAAGTTAGCTATGCAATGCAAATATTTTAGGAAATAACGTTGTTTCATTGAATTTTATACATTTAGATGACCATAATTTTTTGTCGTATAACCTTTTTTACCCTTTATTGCCCGTTTTACTATAGTTGCCATATTGTTTGACGTGCGTTGTGTTTGTGAATACGCTATCAGGTAATTAGAATTTGATTGTTGTTATTAGTGTAAAATGGATAATATTGTCTGTGAAAGTTGTTCAGATGGTGTGTGTATTGAGAAAATAAAACATGATGCGTTTTCAAAACTATATTTCGGTGAAAAAAAAACAAGTTATCGAGATAGGTCGTGGTACACCGGATTTGCAATTAATACAAATTAAAGGTAAAGTCAATCGTAAATTCAATAAAAAAACAATATGATTCATATCATTGGCTGACAGGTTGCATACACAGTACCTAATCGGTTATTTTGTTTCGTTTGTCTACTATTTTCAAATAATAAAACCGTCTGGAACGACACCGGTTACGCTGATATTCATAATTTTCCTACCGCCGCGAGAAAACATGAACAATCTGAAAAACACTTAGAAGCTTCCCTTAAATATCACACCTTTGGAAAAAATCGTATAGAGACGCGTTTAATCATCAATCGACAAGACGACGCGACGAACCAAAACCAACGTGCAGTATTTTTGGTGAGTAAAATTTTCTGCCTACCCTGTCTTAAAACTGTGTGCACGCCACTGACTAGAGTAGGTATTTATGAAATGCAAGAATGTATTCCTGAAAAGACGACTTTCAGATTTGCTCTAGTTACTCAGATCACAAAGGTTACGTTTATTTTAGAAAAATACATTCGTGAAATATGTAAAACAAGCGAGTGAGTACACTATAGTTGCAACTATAGTTGTTGCGTTTTAGCATGGCAACAGCGGTCATTACCCTTTCCCTAATAACTCTCTCTAACTGTAATACTTTTAAATTATCGAAAATTAACTTTAAAAGGGGGGTCTATCTTTAATTTTATTTTTTTCTCTTACATATTTTTTTTTCTAAGTATATTTGATGATTTTCTGGACTTATACTTGTTTTTATTAAACAAATACAGTTGTTATTTTCGAAAAAAAATACTTCACCTTCGATATTTTTTTTTTCATAGTCAACAATTTAAATCCGATAAAATAACTTATAAGCTTTTATAAATAATAAATAGAATCCAAATCGAGCCAATAACATCGAAGATATGGCAAACGCTACTCAATAAAATAATAATATACCTACCTATATCTTGAAAAATATTAAAGTTAGACCTTTTAAAGTTAATTTTCGATAATTTTTTCATGAATATTCACAAAAATATGGGCGGTCACATGGCCATGGACGACATTGTTTACAAATATTGCTCGTATTTGTAATCACGTTCTCGAAACCGGCTCTAACGATTTCGATGAAAGTTGCAATATAGGGGTTTACGGGGGCGAAATTCGATATATCTAGATCTCATATCTGGGAAAATTCGTTTTCTCTATTTTCATCCGAGCAAAGCTCGGTCGCCCAGGTACTTCACCTATAAAGTACGCACCTGTAAAGCCATGAAGATGCAGAGGTACCAGGGCGGTATGTCGTCGATGCCGTATGTGACATTCCCTTTCCTCTCGTCATCATGAACGCCGTCTCCTTCGGGCACCTGTGGTTACATTAATTAAATTTCATAATCTGTTTAAATTGTTATAATCTAATTACACATAGGTACATACATAAAGTCACGCCTTCTTCCAATGGGGGTAGGTAGGCAGAAACTATAAAACGCTGCCATAATCTAATTGTTAGCGGAATTGACACTATACTATACCTACAGTGTGTTTTTGAGATGGGACTTCAGTACCCTAATTGCGTAATACAACGTATTAACTTATTAGAAAATAACTCGAATACTGTCAGATTATTAAGTCTTTTTAGGTCATTTGATTTGTCAAATGTTTTTATTGAACCAACCCGAGTGACAGCTTCTTCTGCCACTTGTATAGACAATATTTTTTGTAATTGTGATTACTTACACAAACAAATTGTAAATAAGTTGCCATCAGATCACAGTGGACAAACAATAACATTTTGCTCCTACATACCTTTACAAAAAATTCAAATAAGGTTTAGGCCAATTACATGTAAAAGTTTAGAGAAATTAAATAATTCTTTGGCCAATAAATTATGTGTTCAGAGTTTTAATAATATAGGTGACCCAAATGAGTTCTACGCCGAGTTCTTTTCACTATTAAACACGCAATTTAATGACACTTTTCCACTAAAGACTAAAAGTATTTACACAAAGTTCTTATTTAGTGATTGGGCGACTCCAGGTATTCGTAAAAGCAGGGAAAAACTATTTGAACTTTATGGCTTAAAGCAACATATGGATAATACAAACTTTCATAAGTATGTTGCAAAATATTCAAAAACTTTTAAAAGTGTTTGCAAAATAGCCAAAGCTCTGCATATTAGCAATAAAATAAAATCAGCTGATGATAAAATAAAAACTACCTGGCAAGTAATAAATAATGAAACGGGTAGGAAAAAACAGCGAAATACTGAATTTAATTTAGAGACTGCACATGGCCCCATTAACTCAGATATAGAAATAGCTCAAGAATTTGAAAACTTTTTTGCTAATATTCCTCTTAAAACTACTGAAGCTTTAAATTCCTCACCCGCGCTTTCTGCTGCCTTACTTAGACAGAATGTGAAGGCATGCCCTTTGGAGTTTAGGTTTCAGCATACAAACCCCCAGGCTGTTATAAAAGCTTTTAAAGATCTTAAAATTAAATCAACAGAAGATCTCTGGGGAATGTCTGTAAAAGTCTGTAGATCTATTATCGAAACCATTGCGCCCTATTTAGCTTACATATTTAATACCAGTGTAGACCAAGGAGTCTTTCCGGATCTCATGAAACACAGTAAAGTAGTTCCATTGTTCAAATCCGGTGATAGTAAAGAACCCAACAATTATAGGCCTGTGTCAATTCTACCAGTTCTCAGTAAGGTGTTTGAAAAGTTGATGCTCAATCAAATGTTACGTCACTTTAATAAAAATTCCATCTTTCATGAACAACAGTACGGTTTCACCAAAGGGCGTTGTACTACTGACGCCGGTGTCACCCTAATAAAGAACATTTTTAAGGCCTGGGAAGAAGCACAAGATGCCATTGGAATCTTTTGCGACCTCTCGAAGGCGTTCGATTGTGTAGACCATGAGACACTTCTGCTGAAACTAGAACACTATGGGATTAGGAATACAGCTCTTGATTTACTTAGATCATACCTGAAAGATAGAAAGGTTAAAGTTCAGGTAAACGGCGTAAACTCATTAGGGTCTGAAATGGCAATGGGCGTTCCTCAAGGTTCGATATTGGGTCCATTCCTCTTTTTAGTTTACATTAATGATTTACCCCAAATACTTCAAAATCAACCGAAGATGGTGTTATTTGCAGATGACACATCATTAATCTTTAAAATAAACCGACAATCACAAAATCTTGACGACGTGAATAGCTCTATTCTGCAAGTCCAAGATTGGTTTACGGTAAATAATCTGGTACTTAATAAAAAAAAAACCAAATGCATTAGATTTAAATTACCTAATGTTAAAAGTAGCGAATGTGACATCATATTGAATGGAGAAAAACTGGAATTTATTAATCAAACGGTTTTCCTGGGAATCACGCTAGACGAGAAATTACAATGGGGACCTCATATAACATCTCTTGCGGGGCGGTTAAGCTCGGCCGCTTATGCTGTTAGAAAGATAAGACAGTTAACAGATGTAGAAACCGCGCGTTTGGTCTATTTTAGCTACTTCCACAGCATTATGTCATATGGCATTTTACTGTGGGGTCGGGCTGCTGACATTGAATCCATCTTTATTTTGCAAAAGAGAGCTGTCAGAGCCATTTATAATCTACGTCGCCGCGAATCTCTCAGGGAACTTTTTAAAAGGATTAATATTATGACGGTACCTTGCCAATTCATTTATGAAAATATTATGTATGTAAGGAAAAATCCACATCTCTTTAATAAAATAAGTGATAGACATAATTTTAATACTCGAAATAAAGATAAACTAGATCAACCATTTTTCAGGTTATCTAAAGTACATACATCTTTTATGGGGTACTGTGTTAAATGTTACAACAAAATACCTTGTGACATATTGCAATTAAATGAAAGAAAATTTAAAACTCATATAAAAAGTACACTTTATAAACAAGCATATTACAAATTAGAGGATTATATCCAAGATAAGAGTGCTTGGAAACATGCTGGTCCTGCTCCATAGGACAATTTAGAATCAAGACAAAATCAAACTGGCTGCTAATTTAATTGTAAAATTTATTACTTTGTGTTTTAAGTATGACATTGATTTTACATTCTGTGATTACTTCCTTACACACTGACTTATTAATTGTAACATTTTAGGAAAATCGTCTACTTTTACAATGTTTGTAAATATGTGAGAACCATGTATCTGTCACAAATTAAATTATCTATCGTTGCTTCATTTTTAATTTTTTTACCTATTGTGGTATAGTAATTTTATTCTAGGTGCATCGTCTTCACATATAATAATTATTTAACAAATGTACGTACATATACAAACAATATTGTAAAACATTTTAAAAGAGTAACGGTGGAGTTTCTTGCCCATTCTTCTCCATACGAAAACTACCTTTTGGAAGGGGCGACTAGAATCAATTTTATTATTTTGTAATTTTTGACGTTCAAAAGTGCCATACATGGGCCTATTTGAAATAAATGATTTGACTTTGACTTTGACTTTGACAACACAATCACAATTTGTTTCGATTTGAAACAGATTGCTAATCCATTGCTTCATAAGATGCTGCTCAATGACGTAAATAACGCAATGAATGTTGTTGAACTGTCAAAATTAAACAAATTAGGCAAAATTGTTTACGAAAATAAGTTACGCAATTAGGGTACAGGAGGTTAACAGAATTTTTTGATAAATGTACAGGAAAGTTGTGTTTTTCCTGAAAAAGCTCATGGTTAAATTTTTCTGAAAAAAAAAACATTTTCTCGTTTTTTAAATCTCTTAATCTAACCAAGCACCACATCCAATCTTTTTTGTAAGCTAAAATATAACCATTCCTGCCCTATAGCGAGTCCCATTCAAAAATTAAAATTTTGCTACTTAGGTAAGTAATGGCTTGTAATGGCTTTGTCTAATCTATTATCAAATCTTAGTGAATTTATTCTCGCATATCATTAGGTCAAGTACCTACCTACCAACCTAGGTAAACGGTTAAATGTAAATCTATTAGCAAGCAAGTGTAACGTGTTCGAAACCTATTAAGTAGGATATAAATAAATACTTAGTACCTACATAGAGTCGAGGTCATGACGATTTCCTCAAACGAACAAAAGTATGTAGTCGCATCGTACTTACATGTACCTAGGTGTTTAAATTATGATAACTATGATTCACAATCTTGACAGATTCGATGTTCGAAATAACCGGTTTGTAGCTTATTATAACATCACTTTTAATATGATAGGTACGATCCACATTGCAGCAGCATGCATGCAAACAGTTCAGTATTGTGATTATACAGGGTGGCAGGGACATCGACGCGAAAACTAAAACCATGGATGATTCAGTACAAGATTCCGAACTGCGTTCAAATTTTTCGTCGGTTATTTAAAAAAAATCTGCTGTTTCATAAAAAAGTGCAATACCTACGCGGTCAAAATGTATGGAACAGCTAATTTTGTTGCAGTTCAGAATCATGTACTGAATCCATGGTTTCAGTTTTCGCGTCGATGTCCCTGCCAACCTGTATATACGAATTAGTTAGTAATAAAGCCAAAAGCAAATTTTTCCAATTCACAATGTTTGGTAAGTAATACGTATGGCAAACCTACTGAGTGCAATCAGCGAGGCAATTAACACCGGTACTGTAGAACTATTTGTAAACTTAACCTAACCTATGATTTATCTGTCTCTTGCATTTTTTATTAACACCGAAGCAAATTAGTAAGACGATATAACTTTACCTAAGTACTTAATCTGTATAAACACACAATATGTGAATAAGATTCCACATGTTGTTGGCATTGGCAGATATCACTAAAGGCACTCTTTGTTCAGGCTTATTTAGATTAAGTTCCTACTACAATATCATCAAACATCAATTAATCAACATAAGAGAATCACTACAGAACCGTTTTTACTTGTAGAAAACAATTGACGAGTTGTTTCTTACCGATATTTATTAATTTTAATCACAAGTTCGTTGTAAAAATATCCTACCTTAGTGTCAACTATACTGTAAGAACACTGGCACTGACTCATACCTAGGTTATAACTCAGAACTGAGAGGTTTACGGCGAAATTATCGCCATGTGTGAGATTGTTCTAGCGAATGAAATGCATTGCTTGCAGTTTTACAGCGTGACGCGAAAAACTGACCAGTCAGAAGTCACGGTTACTAGTATAGTAAAACTAATGAGGTTTTATCCTTGGAATATCAGAATGATGAATGAATAAAATCAATCGTATCGTTTATCGTAGCTCTTTTGTCAAGACTCAGAGCATTCCTATTGGAGAAATGTCTGTAGATATTCAATAGACGATGACATATCCACGTTTAAAAAAGTTATATTAGTTAAGTGAGACACGGTAATATATATGAATGAAGTAGCTTGTTATGTTATTGAATTGAATGTTTAATTTGTACTGTTACTGAATCTTTATTTTTTGTTATTTTCTATAATTTATTATACTATGAATGTGTTGAGTTTTATAATTTTAATGAACGTGTTTTTATTTATATTTATTTATGTTTTCAAACACAATGTGAATTGTTCCTGAAATAAATTGAATTTTATTTGCTTACCTGGATTTTCATTGAATAAAATTATAAAAGGTAATTTTCAGTAGAACTTGGAAAATATCTTCGAAAATAGCTACCTAGTTAATAACTACCTATTATAGTTTAGTTTAAAAAGGTATTCCTATGAAGAAAGACTGTCAAAAACTTCATAGGACTCTTACTAGGAATTTTAATCAGTTTTAATTAAAATAATTGGTATTTTTCACTGACACTACGGAAGGGCTTGAACAAAGATCAAACATGGCAATTCTGTGAAGAAAAATTAATAATCACCAACTGATCACCAAAAATGTAAGTAGCTAATGAATGTTTATATACAAACTCCAACTGACTACTACAACATTATAAAATTAGTTCTGAAGTAAATTAATTGGCTCGATCATCATCGCCAACAACCCAAAAATAGAATGCATACAATTAGCCTCGTTCGATAGCAACAAGACAATCGCTCAACTGACGAAATTACGACTTTTATCAACACTTCTGCCAATGTCTTGAGGGGATCGCAAGTGTGAAGGAGTTTTGATACCCATGGGACCAAAAATTTTAAAACAAAGATATAGGTACAGTCAGATACTTAAGACGCAGATATATGACAGTGACCTTGAATGGTTAGCTTGCGTGTTCTGTACTGAGCTCACGCCACGCGTCGTACGTCCAGCCAGTAATAGGATTCGCCCATCAAGGAGCGCTGTCCCAAATTAGACGCATTATTAATTTATTACACGTAAAACAAACGGTATTTTATTAATAGAACACGTGTACTAAAAGATCAATAATTTAATTATCTTTAAAATGGTGAAGTTTTCAGAAAATACACTTGATAGATTTTGCGTCATTCTCAGTTTTTTGTCCGCGTTAGACATAACTTTACAAATTAATTTCACTATGTAATATTAACATAATCAAAAATATGCCTATATTAATATATTTAAAAAATGCTCTAATTTAACATATATTTTTTCCAAATCACTAACACTACTCGTTTAGACGTCATCTTCAGTATAAAATCATTAAAAGTCGGTTATCGTCCCCTTAACTGTATCTCAACTAGCTATGGTACAGTTATCTTCCACTTAATTAAAATCTCTGTAACGTTGCATTACAGGCGAATACTCCCGGTGAAGGAGCACCTTAAGGTTACAGATTGGATTTTGAGCATTACGTTACAATTCTGTCTCCCTGACTGACGAGCATTCGCCTGTAATGTAACAGATTAAATATTATTACAGAGATTGCGCACTGTAATGCTCGGTTCTCCTCAGTTATACGAAATGTTAGTAGGTATCTTATTCGCGATCTCCTGACTTTGATTATATGTAAGTTAAAACTTGTTCCCACAATAACAACATAATGATCTCCTAAAACAGGGCTTCCTCTCTCCTACCCATTTTGCTGTGCCCTACAGGGTCCATAATGATCTAAATTATATAGTTACCACCTAAGTACACATTATGGTAAAGCAATAAAGATATTGAGTATTGATGTAATGCTCGAATTGTATCATTACAGGTTGCGCACTGTAATTCTAAGTTCTCCTCCTTCACTGATGTGATGCTCGACTCTGAACGACTACATTAAAGGTGAATGCTCCCAATGAGGGAGCATCTTAAAATTCATCATTTTTTTATTCATTCACTGACAGTAACGTGCACACCCACCCTAAACCACTGGGTCTAGCTAGAAGCATGAAATTTTGTACAGAGTTCCTTTTATATCAAAAGTGGGCACTAAGGATGTGGGGTTAAATAGGGGAAGAAAGGATGTATGGAAGTTCGTCATTTTTAATGATGAGACTTCCCATCAGACACGTGGCTTGTAAGAATTATTAATACATAGGTACTTAGGTAGGTAGGTACCTATACTATATTGCATAATGATCACAGGCAGCTCAACCAGGCAGACCCAAAACAAGGTGGAAAGCTATCGTGCTAAAGGACATGAAAGTGTCAGGTATCCGAAGAAGATGTCGAGGATAGAACGAAGTGGAAGAGAAGGATCAGGAAGGCTGACCCCACCACCATGTGGGAAACATAACCAGGAAGAGAGAGATCACAGGCAGCTTCATATGGTGAGATAAGCATTGTTTTGTCTCACTAGAATCACTGGATTAGTTCCGTAATATAAAGTAATTCGGTAATCTAAGAACTAGTACTAACATGAAATGTATTCTTGCTCAAAAGTGTCAAAAGCAATTTACAATGAGACCGAGAAAAGCTACGGCTATCAGATTACACCAATGCATACAGAGCCAGATAGAGGTTTTTTTTTGTATATGTGACATCTCGCAGGTCAAGTTCGAGTTGTCGGCTGCTTAGCATTAACACCTTAGCTTTGGGAAAACACTACCGAGCTATCCTCATTCAATCTGCTTGCCTTTTCCCAACTATGTTGAGGTCGGCTTCCAGTTTAACCGGATGCAGCTGAATACCACCAGTATTTTATACATAGACCGACTGCTTATCTGACCTCTACAACCCAGTTACTGGGTAAAACGATACTCCTTGGTAAGACTGGTTGTCAGACTTTCGGCGACCCGTAACGACTGTCAAAGATCCAAGAATGACAGCCGGGACCAACGGCTTGACGTGCTTTTCGAGGCACGGCATCTTATGGATGCCTTAATAAATGAAGGCCAGGACATAAAACTTATAAACTAAGCGACCACCCCCTGTGGAGTACAGACCTCAACTTAGGGCGTCACTGGGGGAGGACAGCAAGGGACAGGCTGGATAAGATCTAGTTTATTTAGGGATGAATTTAAAGCTACTGGCTCAGCGGTGCGAGTTATTCGAACAAGGGTCGGGGCGAGACTTCATCATCATCATGATCAGCCTATAAATGTTCCCACTGCTGGGACACAGGCCTCCTCTCTGTGAGAGGGAGTGGGCCGTAATCCACCACGCGGGCCCAGTGCGGGTTGGTAGATGTCACATGTCTTCGAATTTTCGGTTCTAGGACATGCCGGTTTCCTCACGATGTTTTCCTTCACCGTTTTGAGAGCAGTGGCGATAAAATAATTTACACAAATAAGCGCTTGTCTGGGTTCGAACCTACGACCTACAACTCGTAAGCCGCGGCCGGTACCACTGGGCCACCACTGCTCTTACTAGACTTACTTCAATATCAACTGTTGCCGATGAAACTCCAGTCCATTGATACATGGCATGAAGATGGGAATTAGCCTACTCTTTCACCATAGCCTCCTTGACTGTTCTTCTAACACATGACACTGAAATTACTGGATTTAGCATCATAGTTGGCTAAACATGTACCGCCATCATTTGAAAGTCTGCTTAGGCTGATAAATCACAATACGCGTGATGATAAACGCATTTAGTGTTTGCGGTTCTAATTTGCGGAAAATACTAAACACCTACAGTGGAAATTCCAAACTGAAAATGTAAATATAAATTACTAAGCTCTACTATTTATTTATAAAATAAATAAATTGTAAGTGCATACGATTAGGTACTGTGTTAGTAATATTTAATAAGTATTTATAAACAAATTAACAGTCAAATCGTGATTGAGTTGTTTATTACAAGTAGGTAGGTACAGTCAAGAACAAAAATATGTTCACAGAACAAAATCCAAAAGCGAATTTCTCGAAGGGCAGAATCGTAGAGCCTATCTATTCAAATGTAATAAGTACTTACAATTTACAAATGCTATACGAACAGCACATGTTATCCAACAATACTTTTGGAGAAAAGCTGTGTTTAATTTCGCTAAATAGCACGTATTTTTGCTTTCGACTGTACATAATATCAGCTTGCAAAGCTAATTAATACTATTTAATTTCAATAAAAAAAAATACTTACTGAGTGAATTACGCCTTCGAGTCCAATCGGTATATTTGTTATGTCAATCGCGTGGACCATTTTGTGGCTAAAATTAAAATAAATAAAACACTTTTAATTAAAATCTATCATTAAAAAAAATGTATGCATGTGTCACGCAAGGTCGCCATATTAATTATTTAAATAGATTGACTGAAGCCTATCTATTTAAATATTTAGTTAGATCTATGCATTCAATAAAATAAAAAATGTGAAGTTTTATGCATGAGAGATTTATGAACTCAAACATCCCTGATTAATTTCCTTTAATATATAAATAAAATAAATAATAATGTTATTAAAATTAATCAAATATTTTAATGTGGAACTGCCACCAAACTTACCTTTATACTGTTACTTTTTTTCACAATACGAAACACATCACAAGGAAACACCGCACACAGCCTAGTATTATTCGAGTCGATCTAATTTCTGTCATCACATTATGATATTTTTGATAAGGAACGAGAAACGCGCGCCGATCGACTGTCGAAGAGGCTGACGACTGTGTGCCATCCTTAAGTGACAATTAAATGAGCAAAGATGAGAATCACACATACATACCTACATAGTGTGGTATACTGAAGCAGTCTGATTAGCGATGTCTCGTGAACGTCGTGTCTATTATATTTTGTAGACACATGATATTAACTTGTACGCACAGTCATTGTGCGCTTTTCTAAGATCTAACGTGACGATATTATCGTGAATGTCCACGTCCACGTCACGACATCGCATAATGTCACGTTAGAAATCATAAAAGCGCACACTGGAAACAGTTTGACATTGACAGCATCTTTATTTTGTAAGGAATAAGGGTGAAATTCGAAAAACGAGTATTTATTTATATGGTACACACAGCTACACATCAAGCTATATATTTCCAGTATAAGCTGATCTCGCATTGTATAGGATTTCCGTACAATGCGAGATCAGCATAAACTGGAAATGTATAGCTTGATGTGTAGCCGTGTGTACCTTCAGCTTCAAACCAATCGACCTACTTTCGACTTTATTTCTATGTTGGCAAGGTTAAACTTGCCTTAACCAGGTCGGCCTGGTTTAATCGAAAAGGATGCATGACGGAACAGGTTTACATAATTTATATTATAAAGAAGAAAGTAAGTTCAGCATATTCAGACATTATTTTATTGTTCACAAAGTCTTTACAACTTGATTTAGGTCAAACTATAAATAAAAACAGTAGACACAACATGTACAATACATGTTTTAAACAGTGTTGTAAACAAGGGGTTACAATACAACGTGTCGTGCTGGCCCAGAGGTTCAGTATCAATGTGAGTTTTTCAAATTCATACGTACTTTTTTATCTTGGACATCACTCACATTGAGACACAGATGCGCGACCCCCGGGGGTCGAATGCTTATAATATAACAATGACAGTTTCTTACTTAGAATACTAGTTATACACATATAGATGTTGTTCATAACTACAGACAGATACGTAAGACATATTACTGTAAATTTTTACTATTACAATAAAACCCGTCATCCACAGAAAAATTATAGAGTTTTATGCACTTTTACTGAACTGAACAAGGTGCCCGTTCATATCTGCACTCGCGTGTGAAGAGAATGTATTGGTTCAAGTAACTCGGCTACGCGCGTATGCGCACGTCAAACGCTTCACCAGAGGCCCTAGAACGACCGCGCGAAGTAACATAACATCACGCTTTGTTACCGCGAAGGGTTGGGCAGAAGTGTACAGTGATACTTAAATTTATTGTGCTTGCCGCATTTTAAACATACTTTAATTGTCAATTAAAAAATCGTTCCAATTTACGTTATGTTTAATACGCGCGTTCGTGCTGGGCCCACTGGTCAAGGCCTTAGATTTTAAGCTAGGTTGTGGCCCCAAACATCCTTCTTTAAAACACTTTATCATTTATAAGATAAAATACTAAGAAACTATACAATTTCGTATCATTATAAGTAAATACATGTTAATTTAATTTCTAAATTTGGCTTTCTATCGAAATAAATTCATCATCTGCCGAGCCTTTTCCCAACTATGTTAGGGTCGGCTTCCAGTCTTACCGGATGCAGCTGACATGGAACGACTGCCTATCTAACCTCCACAACCCAGTTACGTACTGGGTAATACGATACCCCTTAGTAAGACTGGTTGTCTATCAAAATATATTAAATTTCTTAAATTCAGTCCAAACTCCAACATTTTTTTTTTTATCCTAGACCAATAATGGCTAGCACATACTTGTTACTTAGTACCAAGTTTTAAATAGCTTAGAAAAATAACTGCATTCTCAGATCTTACACAAATCACTATACATTGTTGCAAATCTATCTGATGAAAATGTAAACAAATGAATCAGAAAATATACCTGTGAATGTCATAAATTGTTGTGTCACTTACAAATTGAGTGCTCTGATTTGATTATTTGCATACATAAACCCGAAATTCTGATTTTAAAATCACCATGTTTCTCATTTGACAAATAAGGTTGAGGTAACCTCAATATTCGTCGATGGTTTTTTAATTACAATTTAATAATGACATTAAAACTATGACTGTTGAAAATAACTGAAGTTGAAACCTTCTAAATACATAGATATGAATATGTTACTAATTCCCTTTAGTGAGTGATATCGTAACAATTTAACCTTAACAGGTTTTGTTTACTCTTTCATCAGATACTTTTAGAACAAACCATATATATCTAGGGCCGCATGCAAACAGTCGGTGACCCGAGAAAAGTATTCACCCTACCTAACAGTTTACTCGGTAAGGTGGATTAAGATAGGGACATATAGCTCAGCCGATCTGTTCTGTAAAAATCTTGCCGTGAAAGCTTAGGTGAAGTGAGCGGTGTCAATCAGGCGGAATTACACTTTTCACCGCCAACTTCACCTAAGCTTCCCAGATCGGCAGATCACCGACTGTACTAAGTTAGTTACAAAAATATGTTTCATGCATGAGAAGAGGTACCATTTCGTACCCGACCGCAGGAGACAACTGCAGGCGACGTGTCACGGCGTCATGTCGCGGCGTCATGTCGCTGTAGTCATGACGAACCCGACTGCAGGCGGCAACTGCCCGTATTCCAGTCGGTAGATAGATAAAAGTGACTATCGCTCGAGCGTTGGCGACACTACTGGTCTGCGTTCGGGCTGCACGTGTCGCCTGTCACTCGCCTGTAGCTGCCAACGACGTGTCGCTACGGAAGGTATTTCATAGAAATTCATAGAAACCAGTCATGTCTCGGCGACACGTCGCCTACAATTGCTTCCTGCGATCGAGTACGGAATGGTACTTCACCAAATCTCAACTACTCTCAAGACATCTCCACTTCAATGAACAGACAGCCTAAAATCCACTTTGTACTAATTAGGCACGTTAAAATACTTTTTGGGCTTCCAATCGCCTGTTCACGGTGCTTGAAGGCAATTATTTTTATTTTAAATTTCAATAAGGATTTTTTATCAATACATAAAAACACTTAAAAAATTAATGATATGTACACAAAATTAATAAACAGTGTAGTAAATAAGTATTTAAATATTTCGATAAATTTAAGATAAAATAATAAATATATTTTCAGCGCCATGAGCGAGATTCAAGATCACATCTTATACTTAGATAATTTCTTAGGTCGAGCTTTCGTAATAAATAATACTTAGTATTTATTTTATGCATGCCAGAATAAATTCCACAAGAATTAAATAACTCAGTACAGTGCCACAAACTTAACTGTTCCTTTAACAAACACCAAATGCTGCAAGCTTTATAAATGGCCGAAGACAATTTATGGCACTAATCTGCGTTCGCAAATTATTTGCCAAACATGTAAACAAACACGAGTTTTAGGAAAAACAACTGTAATGCCTACACATAAGGTTTAAAAGTTAAAAGGTAAAGTTTGCGCTACAACTACATTTTTTTTTACTTTTTCAGTCAGTCTAAAATCTACTTTATTTACACTGGCTTAAAGTTAATTTTTGTGTAAGTGGAAATAACATCAATTGGAAACAAGGTTTTAAATTTACCTTATATAATAGTTTTTCCATTTCACGACCGCACGTCAATCATTGCAATTGAAACCTTATTTCAAAGTACATTAAAGACACATGTTCGTGCGGACGCGATTTACAATCTATACAACTATAAAATTAAATGAAATTGAAATGTCTGCTTGTAATGTCAAAATAACAGCTTATTACTAAATACAAATAAATCATTTTTTTAAATGTTTGTCCGTCTGTTTGTTTCGGCTAATATCCAAAACGGCTGAACCGAGTTTGACGGGACTTTCACTGGCAGATAGCTGATTTATTTATGTAAGTTTTCATGCACAATATTACAGAATATAATCCTAACGCGTTGTACAGAACAATATGCAAACTAAAAAGTGACACACATACTTACGTAAGTAGGTTAGGTAAAATACAAAAATATATTGATAAACACGAGAAATAACAAAGAAAAAAAATACATTTGTATAATAAACAAACTACAATAAACATTCACAACACAGATCTATACATCTCCCAGCAACCAAGTCACATTCCGGTGTTTACGTCAGAAGAGCATTGAGTATAGTGAGGGCCCGAACGAGGGGCGAGTTAGCTTGCGACACTGCGCGTGCTGACGGTTTGGCTAATAGCCGATGACCGATGTTATAAGGAGGAACTTGGCTACTTTTATTAACTTTTTTGACTTCCAAAAAGGAGGATGTTCTATGTTCGTAACATTTATATATATTTTTTTTAAGTGAAAACTTCTTTAAGCGCGTTGGGCATTTTTGAGATGGGACTAAACCATTGATTTCGTGACACTGTAACGACACCAACTTTTGACCATTAAAAATACATCAATGCGTTGATTACCGCGGTGCGTACAGTAAAAGACATAACGCGTTGATTACCGCGGTGCCGATTTTTTTTTCAAATTTTCACTTCTGTCGGCACTCCCGGAGTGCCAGTTTTTTTTTTAGATAAATAATTAGGGTCCACGCGAGCAGTAGCTACTAGCGTATAAAATATTTGACAGTTCCACTGATTTATCACATTTACATTGATTTTATCAAGAATAGCTGGTAGAAATCACGACGTTACTAAATACTTTACAATAAAACAATAAATTCGAAATTATGACTAGAGCACGTGCTTTTTATACCACAGACCTCGTTAAGAACCAAACAAAGCTAATAAAATGTTATGTGGAAGGTCAGAAGACTACCACTTCGTACTTCATCTCATAGTTTTGGGTTTCACCTCAAGTACTATCTCAATAATTCGCAGTACATCTTTACGTTTTGATAAAATATGGTCGACTTGCTTGAAAATATTCTTGAATTTGTTTAAAGTGGACAGTTCGGCAATAATATCTGATTGTTCATCTATTAATTATATCTGTAGTCAAGATGACAGCGCGTATAAGTGATCATTTGTGGAAGGCAAGGCATACAAGTGGCAGCACAAATGTGTGACATCGAAGGAACGCAAATACGTGGGGTACTCAGGAAGTTTTGCGATACTAGAAAACAATATACTACAGATTAAGTTGTTTTTTTTATTATATCTTTTCAAAGGACTCTCCATTGGCGTCTATACAGTTTCATACGTCTAAACCAATTTTCATAGCACATTTTCCAGTCCGCATCAGACACCTCTTCAATCTCCTTCTTTAATTGACATTAAAACCAGCCAGTGTCCCATAGACAAAAACTGTTAGTCGCAAAACTTTCTGAGTGACCTGTGTATATTTATGCTCGTGACTGCACACGGTTGTTTATATGGTAATTTTATTTTTTTTTAACTGTCACACAGGTTAAGCTTGTCGACTCTGAAATGACGCGCCCCACTACCCCATTTTACGCACGCGGAAGTGGGGCGCGTTTTAGTTACAAGGATATTTTGTGGCACCCGAATGACGTTGATAGGAGAGCGCTGGGCCTCTTGTGAACTGTCCGGCGGCGCTCGTTATGATTGAGGCCACGCAGCAAAATAACCTTGTAGCACCATAAGGAGTATTCAAGTATTACGTAACGCAACTTGGGGGGAAGGGGGATCTTTTGAAACGTTACGATGCGTTACAGGGGTGGGAGGTGGGGGGGGTTTGAACTACGCGTTTCGTAACATTGTTTTAACCCTACAGAACGGTCGCGTAGAGGTTTTTTTCCGCACGCATTTTTTTAAACTTTTTTTTTCTCATAATTTCAAATAGAATGACCACTTGAAATTTTTTTTAACTTCACAAAATTTCTTACTTGCTATACAGGATAGTGAATAATTTTAATTTTCTTTTTTTTTTTAACTCCAAATGTAAAGCAAATAATATATTCATCAACAGGTTGTACTTTACGCCACATAATTGTGACTTTCAGGTAAACACTTGCTGGTGGTTACGTAACGTTTTACTAGGAGGAGGGGGGTAAAGAAAAACGTTACGGCGCGTTACATGGGGGGGAGGGGGGACAAAAATCTTCAAATATTGCGTAATGCAATATTTGAACGCTCCCATAAACACGATGCGACGCGCTACAAAGCTGAACGTTATTTTAAAATCAATGTGCCATATTAACAGCCGAGTACTGTACAAAAAAACATCCTGTTTAGGTATGAAACCTACTTATAGCGTTAATAGTTCAAAATAACAATTTCACAAACGCAAAAAAATACATGTAGTACGTTCAATCTCTACGGAAACGATCAACGTTTCCGTAATGATTTATTTTGTGACACTTTTAGATTTTGTCATAAAATCATTTATACAAACTAGGCTGAGAATCAGCATTTTTCGAACGTCGAAAGACATTGAACTCGTTCGTTAGCGCGCCACATTTTGACGTCGCCATTTGCATCGTTATGACAAGAAGGCCAATCAAATTCCCGTATTTAAAAACGTTCAAAATGTAGTCGAAATGTCATCTCAGAGACAATTAACGTCAAAAACTTATATGAGGGTGGTGGAAAGCCCTTCATCTTCCATAGACAAGAACGGATCCACCGACCACACGGGTGTTGTTTGGTGGACTTAGGAGTCAGTAGAAAAACACAATTGTTAAATTCAGATAAAACAAACGAATCATCAAAAAAAAAAATACAAACTATCAAATGGATCAGGTGGTTCAGGATGTTGATGGGGCTGCCCCGTTTCTGCAGTGCATCAGGTATGTTCGCACAAGCACACGTCGATGACTTCCACGCCATCGTCAGACGGAAATCTGCCTCTTTGCTCTGCAGAGTGCGGGAAAGCTCCAACTCCATCCTGAGGACCATAGCCGCGAGGTACGATTCTCCTTTGTTAGGTGATGTTGTTCGAAGATGCATGTCGGACAACAGCCTTGTTTCCAAATAGATAATAAGTTTACTAACATAGATATAAGTTATCTTTTTGTTTACTAACCCATATATGGATGTCCCTTATCCGAAATAAAGATTACTTTATTTTATTTTTTTAAATAATTATGGGCTCAGCTTCCATAAAAATTTACAACGTTAATCTACTTCTATTGCTGACTGTACAGTCACGAGCATCTTTGGACAGCTCGGCAATAATATCTGATTTCATTATTAAAACGATCTCTTATATCAAATATAAGTGATCGTTTGTGGAAGGCACATACAAGGGGCAGCAAAAATACAGGGTGGCAAGGACATCGCCACACAACCTGTTACCATGGATTCAGTACAAGATTTGGACCCCTGCGTTGAAATTTTAAGTCGGTTATTGTTGTATTATTTTAAATGCTGCCACAATTTAGATAAATTAGAGGTGAGATAGACGGATATTAGAATGTGAACGTTCTTATAAATACAGGAATTGGCCTTCAGGTTCTTTCGTATGGCTAAGGTTTTCGTAAATCAATAAAGTGGGAACCATCATCGGAGTTAGATGTAGTAGCCATGTTTCGCTGCAACGATACACACGATGCAGTCACCAGGCATCAGATGTCGATGTTGGGGCAGGTTCACGTCGAATGAAGCTGAGGAAAAACAATTTGTTAACAGTCTAGTTTTTAAGATTTAAATAAATGGAAGCAAGTATTTAATTTAACGAATTTTTTACATTTCTGTCATTGCCGAATCGATATTGATGTTCTTTTTTTGGGCATTTTATTCAGCAGATGGATAGCAGGCCTCAATGGATGATAGCAAATCATCTGCAGATAAATAAGTACTTATTTATCTTTGGCACCTTTAGCATTTTGACTTTGGTTCGATAATACAGCATTTCTATGCAAAACTAGCGCAGCATTTACGTAGCGTCAACGCGACGCCAAGCAACATTAGACACTATTGTAAACTGGTCCAAAATCAATACAAACATATAAAAAAACCGGCCAAATTCGAGCGAAGGGTTCCGTACCACCGTACAGTATTTAGCCGCCGTACTTTATTTTTATTATTTGTTGTTATAGCGGCAATAGAAATACGAAATCTGTGAAAATTTCAACTGTCTACTTATTACGATTCATGAAATTCAGCCCGCTGACAGATAGACGAACGTACGGACAGCGGAGACTTAGTAAAAGGGTTCCGATTGGCACCCTTCGGGTAAGGAACCCTAAAAATCAGTCGCTAATGGCGATCTTATTGTCAGCTAAACATAATATTATAATCTCACTACTGAATGGTTAAGTAACCAATTTGTATAGTACACGCAAGTTTATCCAAATATAACATAATGGGTAAAAATGAGCTTATTGTCAACAACAGGGCATAGATACGGACTCGGGGCTGCTAATAAAAATTTCCTAATCGAAAACCAAATAATAGTGCCCAACCTGGGGTTCTAACCCAGTAACGCAGTCATCTCGCAGCGCTTACGACCATTAGGCCAACAGGCAACAAAGCCAACAATCTTAAAGTAGTAAAAAGTTAAAAATGAAAAAAAAATATGCACCACATGCATCGCCTGGGGGAGACTTGTTATCGCTCTCTTTCAGACTGACGATCTCCGCTTTCCGTTTCCTGAAATAGAAACATTGACAATTTAAAAAAAAGTCGAGAGGTGTCGTTGAGACACCCGGTTGTAACGAAATTCCCTTTCTCTCGTCTATACTAAAGTAATATACATAGACACGCTTGTAAACACCCATACTATAGCAAAAATGTCGTGACGGTCAAAATGTTACTTTTTTCATCGCCAAGTGTGCAGAGTATGACGTGCGTTAAGGAACTTCGTTCCGTTAGCCGATGTACGCACGGACGTAATAAAATAGCGGCGGGATTTTATCGCGCACTGGATTTTCAACTCTCGGTGTTAAGCCGAGCGTTGACAATCCAACGCGCTGGGACGAGAGTGCGTCCAAAAAACAAACTTGGATTTTCAACTCTCGGCGCTAAGCGTTGAAAATCCAGAGTCGGCTTATAAGATCAGTGGCTTACTTATAGTCTGTTCCAAAAGAAAGTCGTAAAAGTGTAAACAAACCCTGTTCAGGCTAAAATCTTTCGCAAGCACTTTCTTAAAGGAATTAGTAATACATTCATTTGTATTTACAAGGTTTCAACTTTATATCAAAATTTTGCAAAAATGTTTGAATAACATTCATCATCATCCTCTTGCTTTTATCACAATTTATTTGTGGTCGGCGCAACATGTCCCTTTCTTCCATACTTCTCTATCAGTCGACATCTCGGTAGTCCCCCCCTTTCTATCCATATCATCTTCCACACAGTCCATCCATCGTTTCTTTGGTCTTCCCCTACTCTTATAGCCATCCACATTCATACTCAAAACTTTCCTCACGACATTTTCCTCATTCCTCCGATACCACTTTCAGGATTCCTCTACACACTTTCAGAATTTTGTTTGAATAACATTATTAAATAGTAATTGAAAAATCATCAAACCCCAGTTTTAAAATACAAAACATATTTAAGGGATTAAAAATTTAAAATTTTCATTTTGTAAGTGGCATCCACAAGTACCCTTCTGATATGTTTGTTTACATTTTCATCAGAGGCTTTTGGAACGGACCATATTATTATTATGTAGCTGAACATGCTTATCCAAACATAATTATGTACAGGTACAAACAGTACCTATGTACAGTCCGTTTTTAACATTAGTTGACCCACCTTTAAGTAATAAGTTACCCCAGTCAGAAAATATCGAATATCGTCATTTGAAAACTCAAATGACGATATTCGATATTTTCTGACTGTCACTAACGAGACAATAGAATTTTTATTGTTATCGACTTCTAAAGGCAAATCGACAGTAGAGCGGTTATTACTCATTCCTTAATGACAACAAGATAATGATTGAAATCGCTTGGCAACATGATTAATTGAAATGCACGAAGGAGTATTCCAAATTCGCTATAAGGTTTCCAATTCGCTAACAAGTCAACAGTCTCATGGGTTTGATAGTGAGAAAGACGGTCTACAAAGTTCCCAAAGTACTTTCCTCTAAATATACTTACTTTCTAACCTCCAGCGCTTTCATCTGACGTTCAGCTTTAGTCCAAATGTCCTCTTCGAATTGTTCTTTTAACTTGCTTTTCTCTAGATATTTTGTATAATATTCACTAGCATGAGTAGATGGTGTGTACTGTTTGCATTGCTCTGGTGATGATGACTGTGAAGGTGAAGCGTTCTTGCTGGTCTCTTCCATATTATGGTGTGGGGTATGGTTCAAAGACTTCTTCTTAAACATTGTAGGAATTACATCTTTAGATATGGGCCGTCTGGCTGATAGTTCAGCTTGTTTAGCTGTCATGATTGATGTAAGAGCCACATTTCTTTTGATTTTCTTTTGTATATGTTGCGGTACAAATTCTCGGCTATGTGGGTCAAGATCACTTGAATTTGCGGGGTTATCGCCGGCTCGGTCATCTTTCTTTTCTTTCACCTGAAAAAGTACGTAGGAGCCTTTATACTCATTGTTTTGCAGTAAATAACAAAATGATATTATTAAAAAACTACAAAAATAATAATTCGACTTTCTATTTGATTACACACTAGCTTTTGCCTACAGCTAAACGACCCACTGACCCTGCACCTGTGTGGATGTCGGAAAATATCCCACAGGAGCGTACTACCGGAAGTAAAAGTACTACTAGGTTATAAACAACCTGTGTGCCAAATTTCATGCAAATCCATTCACCCATTTTAGAGCCAGTCCCAAACAAACATACGAAAAACTCATTAAAACACATTATTATACGTCACTGGAAACGAGAAAATGCTAAAGCGCCATTTACACAAATGGCGCTTTTCTTCCTTTCCAGCGACGATATGTATATTCTCTGTACGTACCACAACAAAAACTGAAAACTTTTTACAAAAAAGGTTGTTTTGGTTGTTTGATTCTTTTTATTTGGCATAGACTACCTAAGCTTAAAGTTATTTTTGGATAGATTTTTTTTTAAATATTATTCTCAAAAATTGTTTGTACTAACTGAAGTGCCAATCAACTTTTGTTGCTGACCAAAGAATCATTGAGAATTTTTATATTGAATGTAATGAAATGAGGATGTTAATTTTTAACTACTTATTTTGAAATTAAAGTTATCAAAAGTCAGTGCATATTCTTACATGCTCAGTATTCTAT
Source organism: Agrochola lychnidis (assembly GCA_963680765.1). Lineage (NCBI taxonomy): Eukaryota > Metazoa > Arthropoda > Insecta > Lepidoptera > Noctuidae > Agrochola > Agrochola lychnidis. The sequence goes on from OY796853.1 coordinate 25,875,673, forward strand.
TGATATTGAAACACTAAACATACCATGTTGAGCATTTCTTGAATGAGTTCGAAGTCTGGAGTTGCAAAGTCTCCTGCTCCTCCTCCACCTTGGGATGCATAGTAAGATTGTTCCGCACTTTCTGTGGAATAATAATGCCGCATTGACTATAAATATAAGGAAAACTGCTACCATCATAGAAAAATAATTCATTTATTTTGGCAGAGTGGTCGCTTGGGGCCTGATGAAGAACAAAGATTACTTATATACATATCAAGCCACCTCATTTCACTACGTACATACCTTCTTCCTTAATGTTGAAAGCTGGTGGTCCGTCAGCATCAAATGTGTCCAAGGGTGCAGGTACCACACATCTTTGTGCCACTGACAGATCTTGCATTATCTCTTCCAGGTTAGTCCAATCACACATTGTGGATATTTATTTCAACTTCAATGTAAAATCTTGTTGGCTTGTGGTTTTATTCTGGAAGTCACCATCCTACCACCAAACTTGTGGGTTTATTCAAACAAAAGAAAGGTTGGTGAATCGGAAGAAAATCATTTGATAATTCTGATTGTTTTCACAATTTGTTTCCCTTGCAGTTCAAACTTTGAGGTAAATAGTTAGATACTGCCCGTCCCATTCTTACAGTATAGACTTCCAAGAACTATGGACACACCAGATTAAATGGAGCAAGTTCTTTAAACAGTAGGTAGTAAAACTCCAAATAAATATTCTTGACCACTTTCGGTCAAAGGGGGTCACACTCTACGATACCTACCCAACGATAATACATAATATAAACATCAACAACACAACCAACGAAATAGACTACAATAATTGACGTTTTTGAGGAGTCGATTAATCATGTTCCTTGTGGTCTACTTACCTCAAAATATGAATATTTCAGCAAAATAGCAAGAACAACAAAAACATTTATTTTTTCTGGATTATTCAGTTATTCTGAACTAAAGACAATCTGTGAAATAATGAATATCAGTGTTGCCAACAATTAAACTAGCTCTCCACCAGATTCAACTTCAAAAAACCAGAAAACCACTAACAAAAATCGACCCTACTCTAAAAATCGCTAAAATTTCCACTAAACAATTTTTTAGTTTTTACGAAATAAAACAGTAAGTAATATTGGTTAAAAAAAAAAACAGTGGCACTCCGGGAGTGCCGACAGAAGTAAAAACTTGAACAATTTTATTGTGCAGGAAATACTTTTAATGAGGTGTGGTGGTAACGGTAACAGTATCGCGAGTTCAATTGTTTTTTCCCATCTCAAAAATGCCCAACGCGCATAAAGAAGTTTTCACAAAAAAAAAATTGGTTGTCTGTAAAGTCGGTTTATGGACGATAATTTTATGTGATAATGTCACAAGCCGAACGCTTAGGCCGATCGTGCCTCTCTATCGCTTGTTCCACGCTCTCGCCTGCACGCTCGGCTCAGGCGGAACGTTACACTTTTTCGTGCGTGCAGCCGGCGTTCATCGATTTGTAAAACGTTATCACGTCAAAAATCTTTCTTATTATGTAATAAAATATTTAAAATCAGTAAATCGACATACAATATTTATTCAATAACAACAATAGCTATAAAAGTTAAACTGATGTTTTAAAATTCATCTTTTTTAGATGAATTTTTGTCTGCACTATCATCGTCGGTTTCACATTTATACAATGATTCTTTGATAAATATTTAAATTAAATGAAGTAAAAATAATATATTTCGTAACGCTAGTATAGTGGCTTAATGGTTGAGTGATAGCATTTTCAGTAAATCAAACTAAATTCTACTAAACCACTCGAAAATACCACCAGCCACTAAAAGCAATATTTCGCCACTAAAAGGGGTCGAAACCACCAGTTTTAGTGGAAAATCCACTAAGTTAGTAACACTGATAAATATTGTCAAAACCACAGACTACATAATTTAGCCCCAGTGTATGTTCCTTGATTTAGCCCAGGGACTGAATTACCCAAAAATTAAGGTACCTTTAAATTTCAGTATGACGTCATACCGTTATATAAGGGTTACCGAAATATTTCGATACCTTTATTTTTTTCAGTAGCGGAATTTTGAGGTTGGTAATGCATACCGGTATATTTCGGTAGCAGTACCATTAACCTTTATAAATGTATCGGTAGCAGTACCTAAACCTTAATAAATAGGGGTTTTCTTTGACGCACCGCCGCCACACTCTGTCTGTCGTTCACTTGCTGATTGTAACTCAGTACCTATTGGTTTTTATTTCCGATCGGAAGGACACGACTGTGTAAGCACCCGCGCCGCGCCGTCTTCTTTCGCCGTTCTTCTGCCACTTGTATAGATAAAATTTTTTGTAGCTGTGATAACTTACACAAACAAATTGTAAATAAGTTGCCATCAGATCACAGTGGACAAACAATAACATTTTGCTTCTACATACCTTTACAAAAAATTCAAATAAGGTTTAGGCCAATTACATGTAAAAGTTTAAAGAAATTAAATAATTCTTTGGCCAATAAATTATGTGTTCAGAGTTTTAATAATATAGGTGACCTAAATGAGTTTACTATTAAACACGCAATTGCAAAAGTATTTACACAAAGTTCTTATTTAGTGCTTGGGCGACTCCAGGTATTCGTAAAAGCAGGGAAAAACTATTTGAACTTTATGGCCTAAAGCAACATATGAATAATACAAGCTTTCATAAGTACCTATACTGCAAAATATTCAAAAACTTTTAAAAGTGTGTGCAAAATAGCCAAAGCTCTTTATTTATTTAATACTTCAAGCACACAAATGTACAGAGGCGGACTTAATGCCAAAGGCATTTTCTACCAGTCAACCTTTGGGTGAAGCAGAGACAAACAGTGGTAGGTGCTATAGCGAGAATTGAGGAATAAATATTTATTTAAATATAAACATATATTTCCAATTATATATAAATATAAATAAAATTAAATATATACAAAAATACTACTAAAGCAAATAAGACAAACAATGGGAAATCATTACCGTTGTGATGATACTGCCAGCTTCCTGCGAATGTGCTCGCGAACTTTAACTTTAAAAGATAATCGGTTGGTCGCCATCCTGATTTCCTGGGGGAGCGCATTCCACAGAGAGATAGACTGCTCTTTATATTAGCAATAAAAACTACCTGGCAAATAATAAAACAGGTAGGAAAAACCAGCGAAATACTGAATTTAATTTAGAGACTGCACAAGGCCCCATTAACTCAGATATAGATATAACTCAAGAATTTGAAAACTTTTTTGCTAATATTCCCATTAAAACTACTGAAGCTTTAAATTACTCACCCGCGCTTTCTGCTGCCTTACTTAGACAGAATGTGAAGGCATGCCCTTTAAAATTTAGGTTTCAGCATACAAACCCCCAGGCTGTTATAAAAGCTTTTAAAGATCTTAAAATTAAATCAACAGAGGATCTCTGGGAAATGTCCGTAAAAATCTGTAGATCTATTATCGAAACCATTGCGCCCTATTTATTAGCTTACATATTTAACACCAGTGTAGACCAAGTCCAAGGAGTCTTTCCGGATCTCATGAAACACCACAGTAAAGTAGTTCCATTGTTCGGTGACAGTAAAGAACCCAAAAATTATAGGCCTGTGTCAATTCTGCCAATTCTCAATAAGATGTTAGAAAAGTTGATGCTCAATCAAATGTTACGTCACTTTAATAAACATTCCATCTTTCATGAACAACAGTTCGGTTTCATCAAAGGGCGTTGTACCACTAACGCCGATGTCACCCTAATAAAGAACATTTTTAATACCTGAGAAGACGCACAAGATGCCATTGGAATCTTTTGCGACCTCTCAAAAGCGTTCGATTGTATAGACCATGAGACACTTTTGCTGAAACTAGAGTACTATGGGATTAAGAATACAGGTCTTGATTTACTTAGATCATACCTGAAAAATAGAAAGGTTAAAGTTCAGGTAAACGGCGTAAATTCATTAGTCTGAAATGGCAATGGGCGTTCATGAAGGTTCGATATTGGGTCCATTCTTCTTTTTAGTTTACATGAACGATTTACGCCAATTACTTCAAAATCAACCGAAGATGGTGTTATTTGCAGATGACACATCATTGATCTTTAAAATAAACCGACGGTCGTAAAATCTTGACGACGTGAATAGCTCTATTCTGCAAGTCCAAGATTAGTTTACGGTAAATAATTTTGTATTTGTTTGACAACAAGGTTGCGTTCTTTTATGACGTTGTAGTCAACCTCTATAACATCCATGCTCCCGTCAAAAAAGTTAAGATAGAACGCCCACCTGCACCATGGATGACAAGAGGAATACAGATGGTAATGCGATGTAGGGACCGTGCGTTCCGTAAATTTAAAAGGGAGCGTATCAGCGTACTGATGAGAACTGGACTTTATTCAAGGCTACAAGGAATAGATACAATCAGATGATACGCAATGCTAAACGCCGCCACATTCTGAATACTATCAATTCTTACTCTTTTGCCGATATTTGGAAATTTCTTGGAACTCTTGGTATCGGCAAATCGCTATATCGCTAGACCTTTCTAACTCAATTGATTTAGACGATCTTTACCGACATTTCTCCAATGTTCCTACCATGGATTGTCTAACCAAGCAACAAACTCTGTCTCTAATATTTGGTCTAACGCGTCCATATATTAATCCTTTCAGTTTAATTCCAGTCGAACGAGGAGAAATCAGAAAGATCATTCTCTCCGTCAAATCAAAAGCGGTGGGATGTGACAATATCACCCGTGGTATGATCTTAACCATTCTTGATCATCTACTATCTGTGATTACCCACAAAATTAATTTTTCCCTTTACATCGGAGTATTCCTTCCCTATGGCGTAAAGCCTATGTCCGTCCAGTACCTAAGGTATCTAATCCCTCTCTCCCAACCGACTTTCGTCCAATTTGTATCCTTCCCTTCCTATCCGAAGTGCTCGAGGCTTGTGTCCACAAACAATTCTCCAATTTTGTTTATTGTAATTTACTCATTAGCCCTCTTCAATCTGGGTTCAGGTCTGGCTACAGCACTGTTTTTGCCCTCTTTAAATTAACTGGCGATATAAGGACAGGATTTGAAGATACCGAAGTTACTGCTCTAGTGTTGGTTGATTTCTCGAATGCCTTTAATACCGTCAGTCACGACATCCTGTTAGCCATTCTGTCATACGTTGTGGTCTCTCCCGAAGCACTGAAATGGTTCTCCTCTTATCTTCAGGAACGTTAGCAGTCCGTTCATGCTGGGGATTCTTCTTTATGCTGGTGTGATTTAGAAGCTGGCGTTCCTCAAGGCGGTATACTTTCCCCTCTTCTGTTTTCTATTTTCATAGATCTTATAACTTCTGAACTCCTGTGTGCGTATCATTTGTATGCAGATGATTTGCAGTTGTACTGTGAGGGGAGGGTTGATAAATTACCTGACGCCATCGACAAATTAAACAGGGACTTGATAGCCATAAAAACCTGGTCTGATTGATTTTGGGTAACAGTAAACTCTAAAAAGTGTCAGGCGATCATCATTGGGAGTCCTCGTAGCATTAGTAAGATGGATGGTACAACCTTGCCACCAATCCTCTTCAATGGTACGATTGTTCCATTTAGCAATGACTTGAAAGACCTAGGCTTGCACATTGATACTACCCTTAACTGGCGTACTCACGTCGCTAGGGTCAGCCAAAAGGGAACACTTCGGGCTCTGTACCGCTTGAAAAACTTATTATCATCGAGTACAAAGACAATGCTTGTGCAGTCCTTAATTTTCCCAATCATCGATTATGGTGATGTGTGCTATTATGACCTGAATGCAGATCTCCTCAACAAATTAGACCGTCTCCTCAATAATTGCATTCGATTCGTATTCAATCTGCGTAAATATGATCATGTCTTTGCGCATCGATTGCTTCTAAAGTGGTCGCCCATACGCCAGCGTAGAGAGCAAAGGGCGCTGACCACCTTGTTTTCGTTTCTTGTCTCTCCCTCTTCCCCTAGTTATCTAGCTCCCCACTTCTAGTAGATTTGCGCAAACCACGATAAAAATCTACGCTCATCACATAATCGTCTTCTTCAATGTCCCACTCACCGACTTCATTCACTCTTCCTTCTTCGTTCAATCTATCTCTCTGTGGAATGCGCTTCCCTTGGAAATCAGTATGGCAACCAACCGATTATCCTTTAAAGTTAAAGTTCGCGAGCACATTTGCAAGAAGCTGGCAGTTTCATTACAACGTTAGTGTTTTCCCGTTGTTTGTCTTATTTGTTTTAGTATATTTATGTGTGCTAATTTTATATATGATCTTCATATTCATATTAATTTATTCATTGTTTGTCACAGGTGAAAAGACAGTTCTTACAGTTAACATTATTGTATCACTGTAACATACCCATGGGGTATACAATATTTATATGTATGTTCATGTTTTTATGATTAGGTATATATTATTATATTCATAGTTTTTAATAGATATATGTATATCCTTATATTTAAATAAATATTTATTCCACAATTTTCGTTATTGCACCTACTACTGTTTGTCTCAGCATCGCCCAAAGGTTGACTGGTAGAAAATGCCTATAGAATTAAGTCCGCCTCTGTACATTTGTGTGCTTAAAGTATTAAATAAATAAATTGATTTTACATTCTGTGATAACCTACTTCCTCACACACTGACTTATTAATTATGAAATTTTAGGAAAATCGTCTACTTTTACAATGTTTGTAAATATGTGAGCACTATGTATCTATCACATAATTAAATTATCTGTCGTTGCTTCATTTTTAGGGTTCCGTACCCAAAGGGTAAGAACGGGACCCTATTACTAAGACTTCGCTGTCTGTCCGTTCGTCTGTCTATCACCAGGCTGTATCTCAAGAACTGCGATAGCTAGACAGTTGAAATGTTCACAAATTATGTATTTCTGTTGCCGCTATAACAACAAATACTAAAAACAAAATAAAATAAATATTTAAGGGGGCTCCCATACAACAAACGCGATTTTTTTGCCCTTTTTTGCTCGATATCAATAATGGCACTTGAAATATTCACAAAATACACAGTTGTATTTTTACTTTAATAATAAATAATAAAATTAAAATAAAATAAATATTTAAGGGGGGAGCCCATACAACAAACGTGATTTTTTTGCCGTTTTTATAGATTCCGGACTCGCGCACGAAGGGTTCCGTACCATTGTACGGAACCCTTCGTGCGTGAGTCTGACTCGCACTTGGCCGGTTTTTAATTCTTTTTACCTATTGTGGTATAGTAATTTTATTTTAGATGCATTGTCTTCACATATAATTATTTAACTAATGTAGGTACGTACCTTTACAAAATATTGTAAAACATTTTAAAAGAGTAACTGTGGAGTTTCTTGCTCATTCTTCTCCATACGAAAACTACCTTTTGGAAGGGGCGACTAGAATCAATTCTATTATTTTGTAAATTTTGACGTTCAAAAGTGCCTTACAAGGGCCTATTTGAAATAAATGATTTGACTTTGATTTTGTCTCGCATGTGTTTCGGTACCGAAATCGTATAAAGGTTAAATAACTATTTAGCTCAACCCTTTTTCATGAAGAAATCGGTATAGCTCAACCTCTATTTTAAACCGGTACCGATATATTTTTGAGGTATTTTCACCTTTAACCGTAACCGCTTTCAGTCCCTGATTTAGCCACAGAGCGAGGCAGCGAGCATGTAACTTTTTAGCCAAAACAAAGATTGAAGATTATGTTTGGCAAAGCAAAGAGTTAAAAGAATAAAAACCTCTGTGAAGTTAGCCCCCGATTCTAAACTTTTGTAATCGTTTATGATTCGATAGACAGAGTTTGAGGAAAAAGAAAAATTATTACAATATCAAGCTTATTGGCTACAATAGTCCTGTCAGTGATGATAGATCGATCTCAGTACAATGTGGCGTGACCATTCTCGAGAACTGGGTCGGGCACATATCTGTAGTATGGTACAGACGCCAGCACATCAAGCTACCCGAAATTGTCAAATTTTCCCAATCAACTTTGAACCTTAGACGTCAACGATAAAGTTGAAAATCTATTAAATAAATTTGACAGATTGTAGTAGCTTGATGTGCTGGCGTCTGTACTTTGGACTCCAAAAGATTGTACTGCAAGGCAAGTTGCTGGTGGATTATCCTAGCCACTAGATTGTGTCTGTGCAACTGCAAGTACTCACCGTTGCTAGACGAGAACAACCGGAAACAATTTCCGATTGATTCACCGGGACGGTGCGGTGGCATGCCCGACAGATGTCAACCGTACCGTCCTTGACAATGTATTTCCGATGATTACTCGTCATGATAACTCCATCCATAATCGTACAGACAAAACCTTCAGTTTCCCCGAAGAGATCGCCAAAACACAGCCAGGATACAGACGCCAAAAAGTCTACATCAGGCCCGCGGAGGGCCCGGAAAAAGCATCCGTGTAGCTCTTTGCCCTGCCATACTTCCTTACGATCGTTAGTATCAAGTGCGCCAGTTCTCTTTTGCTAAGGAGAGCGGGGTGAGGCCCTTCTCCACTGTAACCACATCTCGGTGCATACCCACGTCAGTTTGAATGAAATATTCCCTGAGACTGTAAATCTCGCGATTGTGGAGGGTTTTAGCATTTAAAAAACCTCGACCCCCACACTTCCGCGGGATGTACAGTCTCATCACTGATGACCGTGGGTGATGCATCCGATTTGCCGTCAGCAATGTACAGACCTTCCTATCCAGAGCGTCAAGTTCCGTCTGAGTCCATTTGAGTATACCGAAAGATTACATCAAAACCGGCATGAGCCAACTGTTGAAGGCACGCACCTTGTTTCCGCTTAATATATATTTTCATTTATTGCGGATCACACATAAAGGTACATACAATCCATATAGTATTAGTAACAAAGACTTAGAAACTATGTTAGTAAAACTTACAAACTAACCAAACAACTAATAACTACGTGGCTCAACACATGTTGGCACGTGCCTCCGCATCCAGTGCCTCATAAAGGGGTTGTCCACCTTGTTGACCAATGTTTTCAGGATGCTGTTGGAGCTTCCGCGCAACCTACCCATTATTGACGCCGCCCGCTTTCTCATTAAGGCATGAAAATCATCAACACGGGCTTCCGCGAACATCTGCGAAGCGCTACAGAAGCGTGGAAGCCCCATCAACATCCTGAACCCATTATTATATTGAACGCGCAGGACGTTGTAGGCCCTCTGCGTATACTTCACCCACAAGCTGCACGTGTAGAAGGTTTGGCAGTAGGCCTTAAAAAGATACACCTTCACATCCCCACTACAACGTGCAAACCTGCGGGCTAACATATTGCACCGAACCGCCAACGCCCTACGCTCCCTGTCCAAATCTGCATCATCAGATAAGTCCTCCGTGACCAAATGTCCTAGGTACTTAACCTGAGCAACACGCTGCAAAGGTGTTCCGCTTATAGTCACTGGAGGAACTTTACCTAACGATGCATGTTTGCACTTAAAAATCACCATCTGCGATTTCTTGACGTTGTATGTAAGCCCATGCGTCGCCGCATAAGACTCACACACAACAAGCAATTTTCGAAGTGCACTGATTGATGGGCTCAGCAGCACCATATCGTCTGCATAGCTCAGATTGTTAACCATTACACTATCTATTGAACAGCCGACATTGGTTCTGCTGAGCTCATCAATCAGGTCATTCATGTAGAGGTTAAATAGAGTAGGCGATGTCAACCCACCCTGTCTAACACCACACTGCAACAAATACGGCTCGGAAGACACATTACACCACCTAACACGATTTGTTTGCGAGCTATACCAGAACTTCAACAAATTAACTAGCTCTGTAGGCAAATTTAAACTATGGAGCTTGGACCATAACTTCTCATAGGATACGAGGTCAAAAGCCTTGGAAAGGTCAAGAAAAGTAGCATAAACTGGCGTCTGTCTGTCCGTATAATACCTTACAGTCTGCTTGAGCGCCAGGATAGCACTCTCCGTCGATAGTTCGCTTCTGAAGCCAAACTGCGCATCATTTAATGTGATGTGGCTATTAAGCTGACGCTCAAGCAGACCGTCAAGTACCTTCCCTACTATCGCAGCTAAAGAGATAGGCCTGTAATTATTTTTGTCGGAAACATCACCGGTTTTATTTTTAATTACAGGAACTACCACACTTTCCACTAAGTCCGCTGGAAGATAGGTGTGACGAACGCAAAATGTATATAGCATCGCAAGTATGCGGTATATATGAGGTCCAGCGTACAGCAAGTGCTCAACACCTAATCCATCATGCCCCGGAGACTTCCCCTTTGATAAATTAGTCACTACTTGCTTAATTTCCTTAGCAGTAAAACCCCAGGGAGCCTCCGAGTCAGACAAACCCACCTCTGTCGCACCTTGCTCCTGGGGCAACGCGGACTGCACTCTAAAATGGTCTTTAAACATATTCGCAATACACTTTGCGTCCGTCGCCCCATCCACACTCAGAGGAAGGCCCGGTTTTGGATTCAGCTTATTGGTCTGTTTCCAAAACTTTACAAAATCTTTGTGAAAATAATTTTGAGCTATATTATTCATCTTTATCTGATCTTTGTGATTTTGACAATATTTTAACCTACTTTTAAATCTGTTCTTACTACATTTCATATTTAAGTAACTAATTCCTGACCTTGGCATACCATTTAATTTCCATTCCTGAAATTTATCTCGGGCCTCCCTGTGTGCATGTTTAACATATTTATTCCAGCCAAATACATGTCTACTCTTCTCGACCAAACGCGACTCCCGACCACGCATTGCCGCATCCTGTAGTGCCTTGATTGTTTTCCGGTACAGCTCGTCAATAACTGACCTATGCTCCACACAAGAACACATCCTATCACAGCACTCATTCAATTCTGAAGGAAAGTCTATCTCTCTCAATAAAGTTGAGCAAGTCGCAGTGTATGTACGTATTTGAAATTGACTTCTCTCTCCCCATTTAATGGTATTATTTTGTTCAAGTACACTATGACATGCCGACTTCACTGTTGTTACATGCAGATTACAATTAATTTGAAGTGGCAAGTGGTCTGACCAGTAAACGTCATGACGCACAAAAACATCATTTATTGTTAACCGCGCAGCCTCAGTAACCACACAGTGGTCGAGCCATCGCCTACACCCATGCGCATCACTTATAAACGTATAGCTGTCACTGTCACTACCAAGCATAGCTATGTCAGCACACAACAAATTCTGCTCATCACAAAAATTTAATAACTCCCTTCCAAAATATTCGCCAGGATGGGCATTAAAATCTCCCAATATATAAACATTTTCAATATTGCACGTCTCGATTATAGCTACAATTTCACTCAGACACTCATTAAATTCTATAATATTCTCTGCAGAGTCCGTAGGCATGTATAAACTAAATACTAATAACTTACGGTTCGATATTGCACCTTTTATTGCTGTTATACGGTTACTTTTGCATTGCACTATTGATACGTCACTTAACACATCCTTACGCCATAACAAAGCAACACCCCCATACGGCCTTCCACGCAATATACCAGCAGTTAGATCAACCGCCGATTTTCCCGAATACATAAAATCCTCATGTATCCCTGCAAGCATTGGAATATCTGGTTCCAGAAGCCAGGTTTCCTGTATCGCCAAAATGTCTGCTGTTTCACACAAAGACCTTACGCAATCGCGTGACCTTTTTACGCCCTTGCAATTAAAACTAATTAATCTCAATGGCAACAATCCTTTACTATCCATTGATGTGTGAGTTATCCTCCATTGTCATAGTACGACTAAAATTCCTTGTCTTATTTTTAAAAAATATGTATCGCCTAAAAGACACACCCTCCGGCCAAATGTTTTCGTCCATGAACTGGGATAACTTTCTATAGGGAATATCAAACTTATATGCTTCATATTGTTTGGGCTGTCTCATTCTCATCTTAGACGGTTCGACAGTCACACCCGTTTTTTGAAAAATATAATTCACAATATCATTTGTTGTCGCACCTTTATCAATATTGTAGATGTAGAAGGGTAACTTTATTTCTGCCGCTTTAAAACTACCAGCAGAGTCAGTCAAACCCCTTCCTCTTTTCCCGATGAAACGATTTTTGTTTTCTTTCTTATGTGTGACCGTTATCCATTTGTTAACTTCTTTGTTTGAGTGTGACATTACGTCTACGTACGTACTTATATTTTGCTCAAACGGCTGTTCCATTATCGTTGCACTGACTAAGGTAGTTTTATTATTTGTAACCCTAGCGGCCGCCTCATCATTCCTCGTTAGTACGAGATCGCTTTCACACGTTTGGTTGAGTAGCGGCGTACCATCCAACGGTCGATTACTCATCGCAATCGATTCTATTGACACAGTGTTATCATCAACGGTACTTAGTGCGGGCGCTGGTAAAGTGCGAGCGAGACTGCACGCAATGTCGCTTGATTGAAGTGAGACAGGTGACTGAGCCTGACCTTGCACACTTTTTACCGTTATTTCCGGGTCTTGTGTTATGATTTCTGCTGCCAGCTGATCACAACTATTTGGCGATTGATGTAAAAATCCTACACAGTCACTGTCATACATATTACGGTTAAGTAAACCACAGTTTTCATTTATTTTGTTACTTTGCTCCGATTTACCTGATGTAGGTACTTCAGGCTGTAAACACCATTCAACTTTTAATTTGTCAAGATCTTCCTTGGACACATAATTATTTTTAACTTTCTCTAAGTCACAACGAATAACCAGTAGATCTTTTAACAGGCTTGTCACATCTATGTGATCAAAGGTAATTGGGGGTAGCTTCTGAATTTCTCGAGCCACAAATATAGGCATTATTTCCGGATCAGTGGCCTTAAAGAGATCAATAATATCCTCAACATCCCTTGTAGTCTTACCTTTGTTTTTGCGCTGAATCATTCGCTTAGCATTTGGTATTGCTTGAAATAACAGTGACTTTGCCCGGGTTATTTCATCATCCTTAAAACCACCAACACATAACTGCACTAGACTCACATTGTCCATAATCTCTAACTTATTCTGGATATAACAAAGCACTTCATTTATTACTATATTGCAAGTATTGCATTTAATAACGTCCGAAGCCATAACAACAGAAAACAAAGAGGTTAATGACCACTCGCTCGCAAATGATTAACACGTCCGCTCGTAAACACGGCACCGACTCGGTCTTTAATAAAAGACTATTTAGCACTTAATGGTGCCGATTCCCTTGTTCACAAACTAAACTAAATTTAAGTTCAGTGCATCTTTTTCTTTCTATTTCATTAAGAAAAGGACAGAAGATAAATTTTAGTTTAGTCCTGTCAAATTAAATACATAGACTGCTAAAATTATAACCCTTCCTTTTGGCTTTCCCGTAGTCGGGTAAAAAAAGACACGGCCTATGAAATTTTGATCCCAGATTGAAGACCAAACTTAACTTTTCAGTTTATCTAATTTTTGGATTTTGTTCTGCCGTTCTATTCTGGAAAAGTCTCACCGTGAACGCTTAGGTGAAGTGAGCTTGAAAGTGAGTTGTCAATAGTGTCAATCCCTAGCATATGATGGACCTAAGCGTTCACGGTAAGATTTTAACAGAATAGCACTGCTGTACTTGACCTTGCTTCTCGCCAAACTTCATGCTGCTGGGCCAACGGGAAGTACTAAATAGGCTTTGGTTTATTTGCGAGTGTCAAAATATGCGGCATAAATGGCCATATATTGTTTGTGTGTTAATGTTTTTATTGCGTTGACTTGGGAGTTTGATTTTCGTTCCAGATCCAAGGAACCGTAGATCTAAGGCTGAGCGCACACTATGAATTTTAATCGTTGCGGATAATATTCGCTAATCTGTGAACAATACCACTAACTACGAGTCCGCCCTCTGCCAAAATAAATCGTTTGCGAATGCACGTAGGAATTATTTTCGTTTATGATTTCATATAATCGCAACGATCAAAATTCGTAGTGCGCGCTTAGCCTTAGTTTTTGATATCTATTTCAACTTGATGCCTCCACGCGTTCCTGAAAAAATGGGTCTTGACAGACAACGAAGTCATCCTTTAAGAGTATCCATTTTTCATTCTGAGACACGGAACCCTACAACAGATTTATTATCTGTCTGTTACCTTTTCATGCCGTAACGGCTGAACAGATTTAGATGAATGGCATACGGATAGGTCACGACCGGGTTAGCAGATAATGATAAGCAGGTACTCTGAATCCCGGTAGTACGTTCCTGTGGGATATTTCCCGACCTTTATGCGTGCGAAATTTTACTTTTGTTACCATAATACCTCAGATACATAATAGTGCAAGTACAATTGATTAGTAAATTAAGCCTTTTATTTGTATTAATGAGGCTTAAGTTGATTTTTTATTAATAAAAAAATACTATAAACTTAACTATGGTTTAATTTACTGTAGTAAAATTCCGAGGGCGTCGGTGAAAAATCTTCATTTCATCTAAATGTCCGGGGTATTTGAAGTTATTGTCCAGGGCCCGTAATTTATGTGATAGCAACCCTAGCCATGTCACATGTCACCGATTGCAGTTATTTAAGCATCTCTTTCACTTTACCTTTTTCTAACACATTGTAAACGTTTATCGATCATTCCAGAAATAGTTTTTTTAGATTAACCTTTTTTTATAAAATATTTTCGTATCGCTCTAACCGTCCAGATAACGGCCCGCAGCTTGTTTTCATGCGGCCCGCGACGCATGTTTTAATCAGAAAATAGTTTAGGACATAAATAGTTTGGATAATAGAATTCTTTGTCAAAACATATTTTTGGCTTGCGCAAATATGATCACATTTCTGAATTTCGTACAAAGCTCAAGTGACTTCCCATACGTCTTCGCCGGAATTATCATATCTTATTTCAGCTCTACAGTATTCTGTTCAATCCTACAACCCCCTCTTATCTTAAAGAACGTTTCAAGTTCCTTCATGACACACATAATAGATATCTGAGGTCATCGGAAAATTTGAGACTAGAGATGCCGATGCATTCCACTGGCTTTTATGCCAAATCTTTTAAGGTTCAGTACGGTTATGGAATGCCTTGCCAGTGTCGATGAGGCGTGCTCAATCTTTGTCCACTTTTAAAATTCTGGTAAAAAAAACACTTCCTCTCTCCTTAAACATCATCATTACATAATATAGGTAGTTCTTTGCTCTTGTTTCGTGTTTATAATTTTATGTAGGTATATCTGTTATTTATCTAATATATAAGTATTTATATAGGTAAATATATCTGTGTATCTATTGTAACATATGTAAATGGTACACCACTGACTACCTGCAGTATTGTCTCTCCTTTTCCATTTAAATCCATCCAAAGGTTGTCTGTGAAAGATCGCTTTTAGCGATAAGACCGCCCATTGTGTCACCCAATGTAAAATTTCTAAATTATAAAATTAGTCTGTAATTTTTATGGTGTAGGTACATAATAAAGAATATTCTATCTATCTATCTATAATCAATATCTGAAATAATTTCTGCGGCCCTCCAGCTTTTGTAGTAAATTTAATTAGCCCGCGAAGGTATGTAGAGTAAGTGCGCCAATTATGGACCACCATAAGGTTTTTGTCAAATAAAACTCAGAATTTTAAAGTATAATCAGCCTTATATATTTTGAACAGTTCGATAATTATTTGGTATCAAAAACGATTAGTAATTTTTTTAAGAAACATCAACATCTTAGAAATAATTCACATTTTCTAAAATATGTCATTATTGTGAATTTGCAAAAAGTGTACAAAATATGGACCACATGGTTTCAAATATGGACCATAGTTAATTGGGTTCAAAATTATTTAAAAAACTAGCCGTGTTGCCTAAAATTGAATTTGTCAATTGTTAGGGTTAACCAATACTAAAAATTGGTACACAATTCGCCCACATATAGTCCGTGCAATCCACGAAGACGCGCCCCACTCCGCTCCGCGCCGTACTAGAGTTCAGCTTACAATACAGAAATTGCGGAGTGGGGCGCGTCTTCGTAGATTGCACGGACTATAGAAATCAACCATATCTTCTATGCCAGCACACTCTTCATGAGCCCATTGCCTACAAGATGCACATTGGATCCATTTCTCTCCATGAACATCTTCAGAAAAAAGCCCATTACAATACAAGCATTTACTATTTTCTCTCTCCTCTCTTGTCTCTTGAGTTTTCTTTGGTTGTAGATGCCATCTTAAAACAATAAAATGCAATAAAAGTGACTGTTTGTAATATGGACCACTAGTCCATATTCAAAACATGCCGGTGGTCCATATTATAAGACATATACATTTGTAGGTTTATATTGTTGTTCAAAAAATTATAAAAACTATTGGATATTGCAACTTAATATGAATAATTGTAAAATAACTTACCTCTCCCCTGGTTTAATCCACTTTCACAAAGAGTAATATTTGTTGAAATTATGAGCTTACGAAGTTAGCTAAGAAATGACATCGCGCGTTGGTAAAAACGAAAAATGGCTCCCGTGAATGAGTGCGCGCTCTCTGCCAGCCTGCAAGTGACTAGCGGGCCGCGGGAGGGGTGAAGCTTAGCGTGCGCTGACCAACGGCTCGATATTAATAACGTTCTTTGAGAAACGCGGGTAGTCCATATTACAGAACCAGTCCATAATTGGCGCATCTACTCTAGTTTATAGGTACAGCCGTGCTCTAACCGAGCACACGCACACCTCCTAATTACTGTAAATATTACAATTTGTTAACGCCAATTTCAACTATTTAAAGAGACGCATGAACCTACATCGATTTAGTGGCCAATAAACCTCACAGAAGACAGACGCATTTCATTTTAAATATCTAGTGACACCGTGCTAACAATAGTCAACCTGCAACATTATTTAAAGTTTATTTGAAAACTAAATCACTGCCGTTCATATTTGACTAGGTACAGACGCCAGCCCATCAAGCTACCCGAAACTGTCAAATTTTCCCAATCAACTTTGAACCTTAACCTTTAGCGATAAAGTTGAAAATTTATTAAATAAATTTGACAGATTGTAGTAGCTTGATGTGCTGGCGTCTGTACCAAGTGTTAAAACGCTTGTGTCAAATAATACCAAACAATTATAAAACTGTACCCTAATTGCGTAATACAACACAATCACAATTTGTTTCGATTTGAAACAGATTGCTAATCCATTGCTTTATAAGTCGGAAAAAAAAATCTGCTCAACAACGTAAATAACGCAAATAATGTTGTTGAACTGTCAAAATGAAACAAATTAGGCAAAATTGTTTACGAAAATAAGTTACGCAATTAGAGTACCTACCTTCTTTCTTATATCTATGGTACCTACCTACAGGTTTATTTTCAGAAATTATGTTGTAATAATATGTAACTTAGGTATTTTATACATTGTTGTAAGTTTATTCAGCTGGTAGCATTTATGTAGATTTATAAAATAAGAACTAGTTAATTGAAAAGAAAAGATTCCATTTACTAATGGAATCCTTTCTTTCAGTTGCTAAATTTTTTGTTAATTTAGTACAATTTTATCTTATATTTAAATTCTCGTGTCACAATGTTAGTTACCTTACTCCTCCGAAACGGCTTTACTTACTGATTTTTACCAAATTTTATATGCATATTCAGTAGGTCTGAGAATCGGCTACTATCTATTTTTCATACCCCTAAGTGATAAGGGTTGTCCACCCCAAACAAATAATTGGCAAAACAACGTTTGCCGGGGTCAGCTAGTAATTTATGATAAGAAGATTATTTCGTGTGTGGATTTTTTTATGTTACCCTCGTTCCTGGGTTGTCATTCTTTGATTTGTATCGAGTCGCAATAAACAACAATCTTGTTGGTGCATTCATGTTGAATGGTTGAATTACATGAAAATGAAAATAGTTTATTATTTTAACAAGTAAACCTTAACAACTAGTGATTGGAGCCTCCTTTTAAGCAAATAAGCCTTTGTGAGGAGACTCCGCTCTTCCATAACTTGTATAAGTATCATTTACTTGTCTTATACAAATGTAGGTACTTACTACGAAATAATAATACTATATAAAAAAAAGAGAATTAAAGCTAAACATGCAGCACGCACGCAGGCATGCGAGTGTGTGAGTGAGAGTGAGGGTGTGTGAATGTGAACACAAATGAATCAGAGTGTATGCGTGAGGTTAAGAATGAGGGTTATATTTTATTCCAGCAGCGCTTCCGTGTCGTCATAGGTGAGTGGTTTTATCCAATCGGTAATATTTTTTTTAAATTCATTTTGTTTCTTAGTATGTACGTAAATCTCTTTGTTAAGTCTATTGTACAGCTGAGCTGAACGTTTTTGGTATTGTATACGGGCGAACTTGGTTTTAGTTTGAGGAACTTCCGCTATTATATCATTTCTTCTTTTCAAGTTAAGCTGGGGTCAAAAGGAAGAGTTTTGTGTTTCTTTAGAAGAGTTTTAATTATATATAGTTTTCGCACCGAGAGTAAACCACTTATTTGGTAAAGACTTTATGTAGGATATCTAAGGTTTTTAAAGTAGATTAGTTTTATTAGAGCCCATTGTCATACATAACACATACATAACATAATATCACGCCTTGTTTCCCCGAAGGGTTGGGCAGAGGTGTCCCTGTAGCAGAGTACACCCACATTTCGCCAGTTATGTTTAAGTCCCATGTAATAGGGGGCGAGCCTATTGCCATCAACCGGGCACAAATCCAGACTCCGAGCTGCTACTGAGAAATTTCAGATCGAAAAACCCAATAACACTTTGGCCGACCCGAGAATCGAACCCAGGACTTCATGCTCAGCAGTAGCGCTTGCGACCATTAGACCAACGAGGTTCATGGTTGAATTATTTCCTGTGTGATTAGAGTTAAGCAGAAATGTGATTGTACTCTACTTGCAGTGAAGTAAACTAATTATTCGTTATACGTGGACTTATTTTAAACAGTGATCTAACACTAGTTAGTTCATAATTTTGTATTCTTTCTTTTGGGGAGTAACAAATAAATACTCCATCTTTTAATCTAAGGGGAGAGGATTGTAGCGCGTAGGCATATTAAATATCTTTAGTCTTAGATGGGTATTACACTATAACATAACTAGGATCACTGATCTACGAGTCATCTTTATATGATAATGTAATACAAACATATGAATCAAATCGACATTTGTTGTTAGATAGGATCACAGAAACAGGTCTTGCCATATTGAATTTTCACATTTGTTTTCATTATTTCCTGATTCAAAATGCGTCCATAAAATTATGTGATTTCACCTTTTCAGTTTTGCTACTGCCATATTCTAAATTTACGGTTTTATTGACAGAAAAAGTAAGTACAACGAAATTTTGGCGTAAGTTCACAATATGCTTAGTGGAATTCTAAAATAATTGTTGGCAACACTGCTGTACTAAAAAAATTCAAACTGCTGCCCGGTGCCAGGACGCATTGTTTTGGCTTCATGGGTGTTCTTTAGAGTTATATTTGTTACAATGTGTGCCGAAAGGCTTCAGAATTTGGTTTTAATAGACGATTGCAACCACATATTATGACAAAAAATAGCATCCTAGATACATGGCAATGTAATACACAAATATGATTCTAGGGGTCATATAAGTAGGATAGGATATAGGATCCTATATATGATCCTATACTCCATTTGAAATAAGATTAGACATTTAACTAAACCTTTTTTACGGTCCGTTCAATCGATTTTGACTTCTATTGCGTTGGTGGCATGACAAATGGCAGCTGCAGTAAAAAGTTGGTATTGTAACCACTTTTTTGCTTTTAATGCCATCCTTATGCCTACGGTATAGAAGTCAGAATCGATTGAACGGACTGTAAAAAAGGTTTGTTTGAATGTCTAATCTTATTTCAAACGATACTCCGTTTGAAATAAGATTAGACATTCGATGATATATTCGTTAGATGATAGTGTAATACCCCCCTTAGGCAATGTATGACGTAGCTGTTAATTCTAAGTCCTCTCAACCTCTGTATACAACGTCAGTCGTTCAGTAAACTTTCAACTGAGAAGACGCTCTTTCATTTGATAATTGCACACACATCAACCACCTTAACGGCAAAGTATTAACAACTCTATATACTTCTAAGTAAATTGAGAGCGTCCGGTCTGCACCAAGTGCAAAGAGCAACTGACAGAAATCCGACGACTGACGAAACACAAGGTTTGCCGAGGGACATTAAGAACATATTTGTATTGTAGGTACCTTACATAGGTGTACTGTAGGTACCTATGTAATTTTAAAGACTACTATGTGACAGTGCCTAAAACAAAATTAAAACCTGATAAACAAATGATAAATGATTTTATTTCTGTAAGTAGGTTTATACAAACACTTTTACACGTTTATAATATTAAAAAAAACTAGATGAGGTAGGTGTTTCCTATCTGACTACTCTGAGAAGAAACACCGAAACCAACTCAAAGACCACAGTCTCTTTAAAAGTCCAGACATAGTTTTGGTCAGATCATGCGAGGACCATGAAGATGAGTGTCTAAAATGGTCTTTGGAGGTGAACTACACAGATTTGAGTGGACCTGTCCACCCAGTTCACGCATTTGTCAGGAATCGTGTATCTCAACTCGGAATTTATGTTCAAAAACTAGACGAACTGTACCAAACAAATGACATTTGGGTTGGCCGTATTAAGTACTCACACTGCCAGACCATCATTAAAATTAGCAGAGAAATAATAATAATATCCACATAATCTTCAGTGTCCTCACTTCACAATAATTAAAATATAATGCTTTACGAATTACATATTCATGTAGGTACTATAAATAATTTGTCATTTAATTAATTTAAAAAATAAACTTGATAGTATTGTACAATATTGCAAGTTGCAATATTGTATTGCAGTGTTTGTGGTGACATTTTAGAGATTGATAATGTAAAAAGGTAACCAACAGATGACCCTATTATGGTCGTTTTTTCACGAGATCTACTTCTGACAAGATTCAATAACGTATCTATTCGTTGCCGCGTTGCTACTATATTTCCTATTTACTTGCTTGGTAAATGAAAATTAAAAGTATTTTTTTTCACTTTTTACCTAATAAAACACAATTCCGTCAATAACACAAAATAAATTCTAAAACTCAAAGCATTTATTTCAATTAAACCATTTACAGGCACTTATGAATTATTAAGGAGTCGGTCAGACATATATGAAGCTAGTTGCCCATTCCAAAGCGTAGGAGGTACCTATGGAGAAGAACGGGCAAGAACTCAATGGACACTCCTTTAAAAATTATAAGTATTGTTACAAAAACATTAATTAAATTAATGTTGAATTTATAATTATTTATGCGAGAACGATGTAAAAAAACAAGTACTTACACGTTAAAAGCGTCCAGAGGACAGCACATAGAAACAAAGAAAAACAATTAAAAACTAAAATAATTAAAATAAGCCATGGTAGCTCTATACTCATAGTACTCACACCAGTGCTTTACAATTATATAATACAAAGGAGAGAATGCAAAGATGGTCTTACAATCTTCAACAACTCAATTAGTTGTGGTTCTGGAGCAGGACCAGCATTGAGCCAAGCATTTTTATCAGCGATGTACTCCCCAAACTTATAATATGGCGCCTGCAGTGTGTGTTTTATACAAGATTTGAATTTCGTCTCACTCAGTTGAAGTATGTGGGGAGGAATTTTATTGTAACATTTTAAACAGTACCCCATGAAGGATGAGTCTACTTTAGCCAGTCTGAAACCAGTACCCTAATTGCGTAATGCAACACAATCACAATTTGTTTCGATTTGAAACAGATTGCTAATCCATTGCTTCATAAGTTGGAAAAAACAATCTGCTCAGCAACGTAAATAACGCAATTAAAACTGTCAAAATGAAACAAATTAGGCAAAATTGTTAACGAAAATAAGTTACGCAATTAGGGTACTGGTTGAACTAATAGGTCCCGATTTCTAATAAGTATTATAATTTTGACTATCACCTCTTCTACTGAAAAGATGTACTGACGCCAGGCTACTACAATCTGGCAAATTTATTTAATAGATTTTCAACTTTACCGCTGAAATGTAAGGTTCAAAGTTGATTGGGAAAATTTGACAGTTTCGGGTAGCTTGATGTGCTGGCGTCTATACATTTTATTGTGACGAGCTTAGCTTTTCCATCGTGTCCTACTTTTCCAGTAAATGTATGGTTACCTTATAAGAAAAGGATACACAACAATTCAGTTTTCTCTTTCAAGACCAACATTTCGGTGCTTGTAAGCATTCTAGTTTTACTAAATAGTACTTACTGATTCAATTAATTAGGCTACGCATTCCAAGAGCGGTGGCCACCACATAGCGTCCGCAATTTACCAGCGAATGACGTCACGTTAAGGGTCCGTGCACAAAATCGACTGATTTTGATCAATTTTGTTCATTGGTTGAGAGAAAGGGAAACAGAATTTAAACAAAATTATTTGTGATTTGAAAAGGAGAATTTTTTGTCTTGTACACAGCGGAAAGGGATTTTTCAAATAAATTAAGGATTCGTGGAAAATCACTAAAATTCGCAGATAAGGAAAATAGAAATAATGTATATATTTTAATGCTCGGTGATCAAGCTTGGAGCATCGCAGCGCAGTTATCCCCGCTGTCAACTCACTTGGGCCACCGCTCTTCTAAAACACCGTAGCTTAAGTAAGGCACTTATAAAAATTATGTAATAAAGAAAAATAATGATGATTATTGTGATTATGTAACAATGATGTATGACTGTGTTTGTGTGTATTTTTAAAGTAATAATATCAATTCAATTCTATTATTCCTTATAAATTCTATAATTTGTCGTGAGATAAAATATACAGGGACTATTTATAAAAATTATAATCAAATAATAGAATTATATTAAAAAATTACAAGAAAATTGAATTGTTTCTAGTTGCACATTCCAAAAGGTAATTTCTTATGGAGAACACAGTGCGTTGTCCCCGCCTTAACCTATGGCGCAGTTGGTATCCGTGAAGACCTCAAGATTTATCAACGAGCGATGGAAGTAGAATAGACAGAAATATTAAATAAATAAATAAAGATGTTAAACTGCAGGACCATGACCCAAAGTCAAAACATTTATTACAATTTATTAATAGGCACCTTTGAAAGTCTAAAATTACAATGAAAGGGAAGTTCTAAACACTATAAAACCAATAAAAAAAACAACGAATAATAAGACAGAACTGTGGAGACGACACGAGTTGTGTGAGGTACCTAACCGAGCGGGTGAATTCAATACTGATAATAAAATTCGATTTTGACAGCTCCAAGTGCACAGTTATAAAAATCGAGTTATACTACCAACCACTACGGCACCAAAATAAGATAGCTGATGAAATTTAAAAACTGTCCAACTGAAATGGGACTCGGCAGTGTCTGCCGCACATGCCCCACACACTGTGGGCCCAAATAGCAAAAAAAAAAACAGATAACTTGAGTCGGAAAAAAGGGATCGCGACCTGCCACGAAAGAGATGGCGGGAAGAAATGGACGAATTCCTTAAAGAGAAAGCTCGACGGATACCAATGTGGACGGGACCTTATTATAAGTAGAGATCGGATATTCGGATGCATATTTACCTAAAGTTAATATTTGGCTAAGAAATTATGGAAGTGGCTTCTTAATAAATAAAAAATTAACATATCCCGGAATTCCATAACATCCGGGAATTCACAACTAATCAGCTACATGGTATGGAAATGACTTATCAGCCCTCTTATGAAGGTTACTTTTGCGATGTTAACATAAAAATTTATATACTCACTAAACATTTTTTTACGAAACTCAAGACACCGAGTTATTTGTCGCTATGTGCTATGCCAATTTGGCAACCTACTTTACAACATTAGCTAGCATTTCTATAGATAAAAAGTACTAAATTTATCAATTCCAGAGTCGCGAGATTTTTGCGATCGATACAAAAGTGCATTCTATAATAGCAAACACCTCAACTTTAGGTAAATATGCATCCGAATATTCGATCTCTAATTAAAGAATTAGATAAATAAATAATTAAAATAATAAAATTACCGAATAAAAAAGCAAAGAAATACAAAGTCCCTTTTCACACGCCCTCGGCTGCCCCACAAAAGTCGCTGCGCCGCGGCCGCGACGTTTGTCACCGAATTCAAATTAATTTATTTGCAAACATGGTTATACAATGTGCAGATGTTTTACATTTATGTAATAATTGTATATCACAGTCTTGGTATCACCATATTTTACGAGTCAAGTATGCACGTGACAGATTAATTCTCGTGTAAGAAAAAGCTCTTAGTCTACAAAAACACTTCAGAACCCTACAAGAGTAACTAATAAATTGCTCTTTTATCACAGGTCAGAAATTTGAAAATACTTGACTTGAAGATTTACGTCTACAATTTTTTTTACTATACATGGTTTTTAATGTTCAGTGGTTCAAATATTTTTGTGTGCCATTATTTTGTTCAAAGAATACAACGATCCCATATACATCGCACTACTGTACACTACTCAACTGTTTTTTTAACATCAAAGGAGAAATATTGTTATTTTAAAGTGGTGATAGGTACTGTTCAAGTTTCAACTTTGGGTTGTGTGTGGGTTTCAACTAGCCATTATTTTAAAAGCGTCATAACTATTAATATATTAGAAAACGACCTTTATAATTAAAATAATAATAGAACTACATCATAAAAATAACGACTTCATTCAAAGTATTTTCTTACATCCATAAAATATTGCTATTTTCTAATTACTTAATTTTTTTTAAAGAGAACTAGGTAAATAATCTTTTCTTAGGTTTAAAAGATATGTCAGTCAATTCCTTCTAAATTTCCATCCTTATTTACAAACTACACTAGTAACAGCGGGTTGCATCAAACTAAATCGACTGTAGCAATTAATATTGTCGGATCTACATTTTTACGATTTTTTAATTTATTGCATTAAAGGTCTTAGAATAAATTATAAAAATGTTCCCGCAAAGATTTGAAGCAATAAAAAACAACGCAAAAATGTAGATCCGACAATGTTAATTGCTACGGTCGAAATATGTCATGAATTCTTTAGACGTATTGAGTAGATGTTTTGTTCTGATTATTTGGTTACTTCAAGATTTTTACATTTTACGATAACCGTTTATTTGATCTGCACAGCTATTCACAACCACTCGATTCGATTGCTATGGTTCATTTAGGAGGAAAGCTACAACAGAATGGTAACTTTTATTGTAGAAAATGTGTAAGTGGTTAATTAATTGTTATTATTACGTATTATGTAACATACGTAAGTGCTACTATGAAATATACATTGAGTGATTAATTCAACAAGCAAATCAGCAATAATCTTGTAAAATGTTATAATATTTTTTTTTCTTATATAAACTGATATATCTAAATCTAAACGAATATTATTTAGATTAAGAAAAAATATTTGAATTTTTGTTTGTTAGTTTCAGGCTAAAACGGCTGAACGGATTTGGATGAAATTTGGCATATGGGTAGACCATGACCTGGGTTAGTACATAGGATACTTTTTGTCCTGATATTTCCACAGGATCGAGACTTATGCGGGTGAAACCGCGGGACGCAGCTAGTTATAAAAAAAGAGAATAGATTTGTTTTTTTTTTTATATGTTTGTATATTTGTTTGTAATGGATTAAGTGAAAAAATAATTAACCAAAACAAAGTCCTTATTCGACTAAATAGTTTCATAATCAAGGTTGATTATCATCACGCTATGACCCTTAGGAGCTGAGTAAAAAGAAAAAAAAGTTAGAACGCTAAGTGAATACGAACTAATACGAAGTAACAGCGTAGGCGGGCGATACGAAGGAACAAGAAATTTCACGCGGACGATTTTAAATTGTTTTTTAGTTCTAAGTACCGTATATACTTTCATATGCATTTAGTAAAAAGCTATTATTTTGATATTACAAACAGACACTTCAATTTAATTTATTTGTAGAGATGTGTTTGAATGTAATGAAAGAAATAATTTATTTACCACTTAAACATTTTCTACCTTAAGGTCCTGCGCAAACTGGCGAACGGGACGGCAGAGCATTTTAAATTTATCAATTAAATTTAGTACTTATCCAATCGAAATAAGGTTTACATTTCAATGATTGGTGATCGAGCTTGGAGCATCGCAGCGCAATTTTCCGTCGATCAACGAGATTTGAAAAATATACCTTTTGGATATATCGCCAGTCTGCGCGATATCTCCGCCAGTCTGCATAGGCCATAAAAATTACGATTCTGTAGCGTTCCCCTAAACGACCCTTAACAATCGAATCGAATCGCGCGGTTGTGAGTAGTTGTGACGTCGAATCGCTAACTTATCATTCATATAAGAGAATTTTGAATCGAAAACAGCAGCAGTCCTCCAATATTTTGGTTTAATTTTATGCAACATGCGCAATTTGTACCACAGACTTTAATTTAAATAAATATTATGTAATTGTTTAAATAAATGTTGTGCCAAAACACTGATTCAAAATTCAATAATTTAAGCGATACGGTTAAGTTACTATACGTAATAATATTCATGCTAGCTAGGCCTACAGGCCTACAGCTCATCATCCTGATATTAGTCTATATCAAATACTAAATAAAAAGTTCCGTGAAATACTGTGTGATCGACATTATACTATAAAATATCGTACAGAAAGTACAACGCCGTGTGGAGGAAGGACCTGGATTCGTATTATGTAAAAGTATTTCTTAAACATTATTTAGGGTATGATATAACCCGCTGTTAGTTTTTTTTTAAGTATCACTTGTTGAAGCTTGTTCCTGTTCAGCCTGTTCTTCTAGACGTTTTTTGATAGCAAAGTCTTTTGCTTTTAAGACATCTTCTAAGTTATGCCACGTTACATCTTTTTGTTTAGATTCTATCGCTTTTTGTCTTTCTAGGTATGTTTTCTGTAGGTCTGCAGCATATTTTGACGGTTGGTATATTTGACTTTGGACAGCAGGCTTCGGATCCTTCGGGGCGGAGTCGCTGCCGGGAGATTGACAGCTAATTTTAGGCTCTTTTCTTTTAAATCTTATTGGACCGAGGCACACAGCTGGAGACTTACTCTTAGCTGGCTCTCCTAGCCACTTATTTACCTTATCGATAGATTTTTTTATCTCAGGATCTAATTTGATTTTTGGAGAACTCGAAGTCGACGTTGTGCTAATACTAACGGTCGAACATGATGCTATCGTCGTAGAGCTATCTTTCGGTTCCGGTGTAGAGGATGTAGCTGTTGAGACGATGTCTAACGGTTCTTCGACTTTTACGGCCGGAATTTCTGTTTTGCCTTCAAAAAATTCCGGTTTAATTAATTTTAAGGGTGCTGCACATTTTGTCTCGGTGTTACTTTTAGCGTAAAGCCTCAAAAGAGTTGCAATAGCGACGTTTTTCTGCTTTTTAAACTCATACGAATCTGATTTCGCCGCATCACTTATTTGGTTCTTTAGTGTTGTTGCGATATTATCGTATTCGTTTACATCAACATGTACAGCTTCGTCTAAATGATTATGATCGCCACTTTCTTTTCCTTTTACTTCTACTTCGGTTTTGTTTTGACTTTCTTCAGTTTTAACATCAACAGTCTGTGCAACAACATTTGAGTTAGTGTCCTTACTACTCAAACAACTACGAATATTAATCTTTCTAGGCGAATTACGGTAATTATTACTATTCGTACTGGGACTAGGCGAAGTGAAACCTTTAGGTTTGAATTCCTCAACGTTAGGATTTAATTTACTAACTTTGGTAATGGCTATTACACAATCCTTCGCGTTGGCAGTGTCGCTGGTATTGTCATCATCTTCGCTGTTGTATTCTTGTACCTGAAAGAGACGAAACGTTGAATAGAGAAAAGAAAATGAAAACCGAAACATCTAGATTCTAGGTGGTCGCATAATTATTTGCAACACAGAACGAATGAAAGTCAGGGCAGTAAATGGCAGAATACTACTTGACAAAGATCAATGCACAATCAAATGTTAATGATAACAAAACAATTTCGTGTACTTAATAAAACTTCACCGATTTAATACCTACCACCTTAATGTAATATTTGAGTGTAAACATACATGTTACCAGTGATTAGTTCCTAGGAAACCACATTTATTATTGTGCTATCGCGTAACTTCCTGTTGCGGTTTTAGACTCATCATCTGCCTTTTCCCAACCATGTTGGGGTCGGCTTCCAGTCTAACCGGATGCAGCTGAATATCAGTATTTTACATGGAGCGACTGCCTATCTGACCTCCACAACCTAGTAACTAGGTAACACGATACCCCTTGGTAAGACTGGTTGTCAGACTTTTTGGGCTTCTAACTACCCGTAACGACTGTCAGAGATCTACAAATGACAGCCGGGACCAACGGCTTAACGTGCTTTCCGAGGCACGGAGGGGTCTTGGTATGTAAAGATGGTCACCCATCCACAGACCAACCGCGGCAAGCGTAGCTTAACCTGATCGATCGACCCGTGCAGCTGTTGTAACTTAGCCACAAGCCCCTCACTATTTCCCCCTTGTTCATAAAAGTTGCTTGAAGTTAATTCTTTGACGTTTAAACATCTCTTAACCAGCCAAACGTTAGTTTTAATCGCATAAGCACAGAAAGTGTGCAAGACTAACTGTTTCTGCGATTGACCACAAACCTTCGTGTTATCATTATATGACAGGACTAGCTTCTGCCC
This sequence comes from Agrochola lychnidis, assembly GCA_963680765.1. Lineage (NCBI taxonomy): Eukaryota > Metazoa > Arthropoda > Insecta > Lepidoptera > Noctuidae > Agrochola > Agrochola lychnidis. The sequence goes on from OY796853.1 coordinate 25,904,401, forward strand.
GCGACTTCGTCCGCGTGGAGTAGCTACTTTGGGCTAACGCTATCTTTAGTCCGCGACTTCGTTTTAATAAAGGTGTTTTTTTTTTTCGTTAATAATACGTACCCATGTTAAGGAGCTATTTTAGGTACCTACATCACGCTTTAATCAGTAAGCCGACGTTCGCACGGACGTAATAAAATCGCAGCGGGATTTTATCGCGCACTGAATTTTCAACTCTCGGTGTTAAGCCGAGCGTTGAGAATCCAACGCGCAGGAACGCACTCTCGTCCCAGCTCGTTGAAAAAACACACTATTGGATTGTCAACTCACGGCGCTAAACAGAGCGTTGAAAATCAAGAGCACGAAAAAAAGAACCAGATCTCGATAGGGCAAATATAGTTGCCCGTGCGAAAAACACTCTTGGCGTAAATCTATTCCTACGTGCTTAAATGTTTGCCCCTGGTCCTTGTTAATTGTTACCCCAAACGATACCTTCACCGGAAATCGCTCGCAGTACTTGATCATTATTTTGCTGCGATGTTATTTTAAAACTGCGATATCTCCTAGATATTTATTGAAATCGAATGATGTTAACGGCAATTTTGTTTTAAATTAAATACTTGTGATGAATAACGTATTTATTTGGATAAGGATTAATGTCATGTTTATAAAAACACCTTCGCAAATAACGCATTACTTTTGAACAAATTTGGTTAGCATAAAAAGGTTAGAGTGAGCCAACCTTAAAGATAGACATATGCTGTTGTAGCGGTTATACCGCCACATACGAACTACGCATCAAAGACATGACGTCACACAAATCCTGCATCGCGCAGTTAGAGTTTATCGAGCGATCGACATACATACAAGATTTCAACTTCTTCAAACCGATGGGCAGTTGCCCGCCAGACACAACACCCGTCTGGTCGGAGGATCCTCCCTTTTCTATGGTGGATGAGTGAACTTTACACCCTGTTTCTCATACCACTAAACTGTCACGAACTTTTTTTTAGAACTTTTAAAGGGAAACAATTCTGTCATACATGATTTTTGTGAAACTTTAACTGTTTACGCAGCGCACGCAGCGGAAGCTCTCAAAAGGAAAAAAATAATCCCGATTTTGAAACATTCTTCATTGGTGCTCCGCTCCTATTGGTCTTAGCGTGATGATATATAGCCTATAGCCTTCCTCAATAAATGGGCTATCTAACACTGAAAGAATTTTTCAAATCGGATCTGTAGTTCCTGAGATTAGCGCGTTCAAGCAAACAAACAAACAAACTCTTCAGCTTTATATATTAAGTATATATAGATTTTAGCTAACACAGGAGTGTGCGCCATGGAATTAGTATGTACTGTACAAGTACAGCTGGAATGCTTACAAGCACCGAAAAGTCTGTCTTGATAGAGAAAACTGAACTGTTGTGCGTCCTTTTATAATAAGGTGACAATACATTTACTGGAAAAGAGGAGCTCGTGGCTAAGTATTACCAGCCGCACGGGTCGATCCATCAGGTTAAGCTACGCTTGCCGGGGTTGGTTCGTAGATGGGTGACCATCTTTACATACCGAGACTCCTCCGTGCCTCGGAAAGCACGTTAAGCCGGTGGTCCCGGCTGTCATTCGTGGCTCTTTGATAGTCGTCACGGGTCGTCAGAAGCCAAAGTCTAGCAACCAGTCTTAACAAGACTATCGTATTAGCAACCAGTCTTACCAAGGGGTATCGTATTACACAGTTACTGGGTTGTGAAGGTCATATAGGCAGTCGCTCCATGTAAACCTACTCCTACCCTTTTTGCTGTGCCCTACAGGGTCCATAATGATACACATTATGGTAAAGCAATAAAGATATTGAGTAAAATACTGACCGGTTAGACTGGAAGCCGACCCCAATATAGTTCGAAAAAGGCTAGGTAGATTGATTGCCATTTACTGGAAAAGTAGGACACGATGGAAAAGTTAAAGAAGTGAAGAAAATACTTTAAGTTCCATTTACCATGCAAGTGGTAATATGTAGTAACAACGGTGATACGGATACATACGTTATTGAATTTTATCAAGACTATCTCGTGAAAATTATAGATGCAAAGAATATTGTCGCTTGCTTGTAGGTTACATCATTAACGAGTTTTATGAAATAAAACAAATCACAGGGTATTTAATAAATTAATTTAAAATATATGTAAAAACAAATCATCGTCTTTAAATGTCAGCACAAACACATGCAGATGTTGTGGAAATGTCAAATTGCTCGAAGGTTCAGTTTGAACCTTCGAGCAATTTCAAATCAAAAAGACGTAATTCATTCCGGATTTATATAAGCTCCTTGGTGTGCGCAAAAACAGGTACACTCCCTCTTATCTAGGGTAACCATTTTAAAATTAGAAAAGTTCTAACAAAAAGCGGGGCCACTTGCAAAAAAAGGGAAAAATAATATACCTATTTATATATTTTTTTAAATCATCATCATCATCATCATTTCAGCCGAAAGATGTCCACTGCTGAACATAGGCCTCCCCCCAAGCACCTCTACTTCGACCGATTCTGTGCTTTCCGCATCCAGCGGATTCCTGCGGCCTTCACAAGGTCATCGGTCCATCTTGTAGGAGGCCTTCCAACGCTACGTCTTCCGGTACGCGGTCGCCACTCCAGAACCTTTCGGCCCCATCGGCCATCCGTTCTGCGAGCAATGTGCCCTGCCCATTGCCACTTAAGTTTGGCAATTCTTCGGGCTATGTCAGTTACCTTGATTCTCCTGCGGATCTCCTCATTTCTGATTCGATCACGTAGGGAAACTCCAAGCATAGTCCTCTCCATTGCCCTTTGGGGGACTTTTAGCCTTCTGATGAGGCCCATTGTGAGCGACCACGTTTCAGTACCATAGGTCATCACTGGCAACACGCACTGGTCAAAGACTTTCGTCTTGAGACACTGTGGTATGTGGGACGAAAAGATATTGCGTAGCTTCCCGAAAGCTGCCCAGCCGAGTCGGATTTGACGATTGACCTCTTTCTCGAAGTTGGACCTACCTAGCTGGACAGTTTGTCCTAGGTAAACATACTCGTCCACAACTTCGAGCGTAGCGTCTCCGATCTTCATGAGAGTGGGTGTCACATGGGCATTTGACATGACCTTTGTCTTGTCCATATTCATTTTAAGACCCACTCTTTCGAAGGCTCTACTGAGGTCATCGAGCATTGTACTGAGGTCCTCCATGGTCTCAGCCATGATAACTATGCCATCGGCAAACCGAAGGTTAGTGATATACTCGACATTGATGTCGATGCCTAGCCCTTTCCAATCCAGAACCTTGAAGACATCCTCCAGTGCAGCGGTGAACAGTTTCGGAGAGATAACGTCTCCTTGTCTCACACCTCTCTGCAGAAGGATAGGTTTCGAGGTCTGGTCGTGGAGTCGGACTGACATAGTGGCGTTTTCGTATAGACACTTTAGCACCTCGATGTACCGATAGTCGATCTGGCAATCCGTTAAAGAGACTGCAGTACGGCCCATGTCTCGATCGAATTGAAGGCTTTCTCGTAGTCCACAAACGCTAAGCAGAGAGGCTGGTTATACTCTTCTGTATAACCTGCCGCAGCGTATGTCTACGTGCGTGTGGTCTACGGTGCTAAAGCTTTTACGGAATCCGGCTTGTTCGGGAGGCTGGAAGTCGTCAAACCTGCGCGCGAGACGGTTCGTGATAACTCTTGAAAACAGGTTGTAGACATGGCTCAGAAGTGTGATGGGCCTATAATTCTTAAGCAGGGCATTGTCGCCCTTTTTAAAGAAGAGTACCACCACACCTCTGTTCCATGCCTGTGGCGTTTGACCCTCGAGTATGACGGAATCGAAAAGCTTCTGGAAGGCCTTAAGAACGGGTTTTCCACCGGCCTTCAGTTCGGCCGTAATTCCGTCATCACCCCGGCACCTTGTTGTTTTTAAGCTGCTTCAGAGCCATCCTAATCTCGTACAAGCTGACGTCCGGGATGTCTTCGGTATAGTGTCGGGTCAATCTAGCTCTTGGGTCGTTTGCTAGATTCGTTACGGGGTTACTGGTTGACGTGTATAACTGTCCATAGAAACTCTTGATCTCTCTCAACAGCTCAGGTTTGGCGGATACGATTCTGCCATCATCGGTCTTCAGTTTCACAAGCTGGCTCTGTCCAATAGACAGATCTCTTGCAAAAACCTTGGAGCCCTTGTTCCGCTCTATCGCTTTCTTAATACGGTTTGTATTATAGAGGCGAAGGTCACTTTTCAAGGACTTAGAGATCTGTCTATTGAGCCGCCGGTATTTGAGCGCATCGTCTGAAGACTGCAGGATCATCTCGCGCCTCACCTCCATGAGCTGCAAAGTAGCATCAGAGAGCTTCTTGTTTCGATTTGTACGGCGGGTCTTGAAGATCTTGGACCCGACCGTATGGACAGTTTTTTTTTAAATAGTTTTTTATATTAAAATATTTCAACAACACAACAACATACACAACGAACAACGATATTTCAACATCGTGAGGAAACCGGCATGTCCTAGAACCGAAAATTCGAAGACATGTGACATCTGCCAACCCGCACTGGGCCCGCGTGGTGGATTACGGCTCACTCCCTCTCACAGAGAGGAGGCCTGTGACCCAGCAGTGGGAACATTATAGGCTGGTGATGATGATGATGATTAAAATATTTAATATAAACTAAAAATTATTATTCAAATTACTATTAAAATAAGAACATCTTAAATTCGATTCATTTCGGACATTTAACTTTTTAATCTTTCGTTTTTCAGTAGTCATCTAACTTTTTAGGCAGGCCTCAGGTAGTAAGTTAACCAAAGGTTGTCTATAAAAGATCGCTTTTAGCGATAAGACCGGGCATTGTGTCACCCAATGTAAAATTTCTAAATTAATGTCTGTAATTTTTATGGTGTACAGTGGGCTGCATCAATTGGGTACCCCAGTTGTATTACAATTTTAATACAACTGGAGTACCCAATTGATGCAGCCTACTGTACACCATAAAAATTACAGACATTAATAAAGAATATTCTATCTATCTAATACAAAATGAAACAAGTGACTTACCATTCTTAGCATGTGCTGGATGCCTGCCAGATCTGGCGTGGCATCTTCTTCAGTGTGTACCTCTTTTCTGATTTCTGCTCCTCCAAATCGCATTTCCAACTCGGTGTCATCTGTTTGTAAGAACTTTGTTAAAGAGAGATCGTATTGCTGGGACATTTTAACCTAACGTTTTTGTAATTCAAAGTTGGGCTAAGGGCCAAAAAACATGCACATGACATCGTGGCACGTTGCAACCGACGTTGTTACAGACATGTTTTAATAACTATTTTTTTTTAAATATTATTGTTTACAACTTGTTTTAGGAGATATGTGGCGTGATATGGGGCGTGTGTCGGGAAACTCTCCAATGCGTAAGTCCTTTTAGGTTACAAAATATATCTAATTGAAAGTTCACAAATTTCATTAAAAAAACCGGCCAAGTGCGTGTCGGACCACGCACAATGAAGGGTTCCGTAGTTGGGATGAATTTATCCCAAAAACAAACTTAACTTTGTAGTTGAAAAATATGTTCTCCCATACGGAATGTATGGGAAAACATGTTTTTGCAACTGCAAAGTTGGTTGATTATTACTCGTTAACCTGTAGAGCCTACTTAGCTGTGATAGTTTTCCTTTTAATTTCGTTATATAAACTACTGTTGGGATTTTTCACACACCCAAAACCAACCATTTAGCCGGCGGGGGGGGGGGGCACACTTGACTCTAACAATAATTAGCACTTTAAAGCTTAATATTTCGCAAACGAATCCCTGAATCCAAAAATGGTTTTCACAAACTCACAATATTTTTGAAGGACCTTTCCAATGATACCCCTCACCATGGGGTAAAAAAATTAAAAAATAAACATCACCACTTTACGTGTATGAGAGGTACCCTAAAAAAAAATGTTTTTCGTAATTTTGATTTATCACTTTGTCGGCGTAATTAATATGTATACCTATGCAAAATTACAGCTTTCTAGTACTAAGGGTCTCGGAGCTAGACCGCGGACAGACAGACAGACAGACGGACATGACGAAACTATAAGGGTTCCTTGTTTACTACGGAACCCTAAAAAAAGGTTAGGTTTAATATATTGATCAGTGTCCGTGCCCACCGAAGTTAGGTAAAGAAAGACAATGACAACAGTCGGTGATGATGACAGAAGGTGTCGTAATGCGATCGGTCACTTTGTCGGTACGATGTGCTGAGCTTGCAGGTTGGCCTCGTAGCATAGGAGTAAACGAAAATAATACAAGTTGTCAATAAAAAAATGTTATCTAAACAACATGTCGGTCTCAACGTGCCACGATGCGACGTCGTCGTATCGTGTATGTGTTTTGGCCTATTTACCCGACTGCGCGACACAAAGGAGGGTAATGTGTTTATCTGCCTATACAACATGTAAAAAAAACCTTGTTAGGTATCGTACTGAATCTATTTTTGTGGTAAATTGCAGAAAAATCGAAAAAAATAGTCTTATTTTTTTTCTGAGTGGGGTATTTTACTGGTTTATTACATGGAGCGCTTTTCTGAATGGGGTATTTTACTGGTTTATTACATGGAGCGCGGGCGGCCGTCGTTTAACGGGTATCTACAAGTCATAACTTATACCCCTGTTGAAAATTAGCAAATTTTTATGAATTTGGGGTAATTTTGGTACAAAAAATGTGATTTTTAAATAGCATTATCTTTTTATTTTCAATAATAGTGAGATTTTTTATTACTTTTAGATTATGAAATGTTATTGCAGTACCTACGAGCCCCTTTCGGATCGGCCAGGCTTTTTTTTACATATTGTATAATGTATGTATGTACTAGTGATGTCGTTAAAAATTGTGCTCAACTTTCTTCAGGTTCAGCAGGAATTTTTGAAAAGAGGATTTATATTTATATTTCAAAAGAGGATTTATTTTGAGGGGGCGTGTTGGAATATAACAAAATATATCGGTCCCACTTACATAAGTAGTTTGAGAGCGTTTCTCTTTCATACGTATTTACATTGTGCATAACTTTATTATAGTATGGACCATCGCCACAGTTGCATTTTGTTCACTTTGGCAGTTATGGCTAACATTTTTTTTTTTAGTGATATTTAATTTTTTCTTTAGCAAAGTCAGTTCAAATTATTAAAAGCAAAATTTTCATTAATTTCAATTTTAATTCAAAAAAGCTTATTGTTACAACGAAACGCATGAACAGGCATATGATGTCGTCGGAGGGCTTCGGTCAGCGGGTGACCAACATGTGTGTTCGTCGAAGGTAGACGCCGAAAAAACTTTTAGAAACGTCTTTAGCGGCTCGTTTCTCGTGACCCAAAAACGTTTGGTTACTGATGTACAATAACGACTCGTAAAATAGAGGAACCGGGCATATGAGAGAGTGGGCCGTAATAAGAGATCTTATTTACTACACTCTCAATTCTCAGTGGGAACTGAACTGACCCTAAAAGATCTGGCCTAGTAGTCCTGCCATGGATGATGCAAGAATGTTTATGTAGACCTGACCAGCGCGACACCGTAACTGGTAGACATGGTAACTGATCAAATTGGTACATGATAAGAGAGAGAGAGAGCAAAAACAACAATGCTTTACTAAATAGAAATTAAGGGTGTTTCAAAAACTATTCAGTTTCAGGGGCAACGAGCTTTCGTCCGTAGTCAGGAATTCCAAACACTTTTGTATTAAACAATGAATTATTTCAATACGATTCCCTACCAGCCTCAGCAAAACGTTGAGGTCGGGAGGCAAACAGGGACTGGTTCATCACGGTGCTTAATTTTCCAGAATTAAATTAGATTATACCTGTATTTAGATATAATATTGTTTTTTTTATCATACTTTGTACCAAAAAATACACGTGATTTTGGGTAGAGGGGTTAGTCTAAAACCTCAACACGTATCACAATTAAAGAGGAAGGGTTTCAAAAGTTGCTTAAAAACGTCATTTGATTAATGGACGAGGTGTCGTCCATTAATCAAATGATGTTTTTTTATGAAAATAAAGAACATGATAAAAGGAAACAAATTAACTCCAGAATTTAATCCCACACCTCATCCTTACTAGTTTGTTACGCTTTCACGCTAAAACGGCTGAACGGATTTGAATAAAGTTTGGCACATAAGTAGACCATGACCTGGGTTAGGACATAGGATACTTTTTATCCCGATATTCCCACGGGATCGAGACTTATGCAAGTGAAACCGCAGGGCGCATCTAGTACAGTCTGTTATAAATGCTCAAGGAAGCAATATAAATCGACGGCCCCCATGAATACTATCGAAATTACAAAAAAGCCATTTTCGTTTTATTGCACTAATAGCAAGTAGAGATAAAGATGTATGATTTTATATAAAAATTATGTACTCATTTTTATACCCTCAATTGTTTTTTAATTGAACAAAATCGAAATTGGCATATTCGGTAAAAAGTAACCCAGTAACCAAGTAAACTATTGAATGTGTAATATTAAAAAAAGTATAATAATTATCAAAAACTGTAGTAGACAGTATAAAACGGTCAAATTTTCAACTTTAGATACATCGGTAATATAAAATTTTCGAATTTCAAGTTCGAAAGAATCGCTCTCCTGTAAAGTAAAGGGGTTTTGCAGTTTCGATACTTTACGTGGTGGCCGTCGAAATTAAGGAATGGCGAAACACGACAACTATCCAAAATCTAAAGGGTGACAATTTCATAGAACTTTTAAGATGCTTTTACACATCAATGTTTTGGCCAATATTTTAAAACTAGATAGTGTCATTATTTGCTTGCTGACTGATCCCTGAGAAGACATGCCGAAACAAACTCAGAGCAGCATCCATTCATTATGTTATAAAATCTATGTTTTTGTTTCTAATTTAGTTTCATAAATAATAGTTAAGTAGGTTATTCATAAATAAGCTAACGATAAAATAGACAGGATAAATAAAAAACAATGTGTAAAATTAACACAATGTTAGCAACAAACAACAATGTATTAAGTATGTCATTTGACCTGTTAGTATCCTGTATGACTAATAATTTTTTGGTCAGGGTAACAGATCAAGTTTGTACATGTTGTAACATGAAATGATCAGAATGCATTTTATGTGATGCAATGCTGTGCAAGCTAAAACATTGCCTAGTTACAAAATAGCTGTCAGTAAGATTTATTTGGAATGCATTGCATCAACAGAAAATATTTTGACGGTGTAGGTATTGCACTTTTCTATGAAACAACAGATCTTTTTTTAAATAACCGGCAATAAAATTCAATGCAGAATGGTTCAGAATCATGTTTTGAATCCATGGTACGTTTTTGCGTCAATGTCCATGCCACCTAGTATAAGTACAGAGTTTTAGGACAGGGCTTTTCTATTATATTAATTGACTAACTTTTGCCTGTGGCTTCGCTCCCATGGAGATCGGAAATTATTCCCCGGTAACATATGGTGATAAAAGTATCCTATGTCCAAACCCAGGAAATAGTAGGTAATAGTACCTGTGTGCCTATCCTTCTAACGTGTGAAAAGGTGACAAACAGACACACAGAGTTAATTTGGAATTTATAATATTAGTATGGACAAAAAAAGGTTGAAACAATAGGTAGTGGTAATAAAAGAAATATTGCGTCAAATAAAATCAAACCAATTTAAAAACCCAATTTATCCTCTAACAACTGAATGGTAGTTTAAAGTGTTCAATGTCTGATGTCAGGGCAAATTCATCCACACTTTTATATTTAGTAAGCAAAAGTCTTATCCAGGAAATAAATTTAGAATTTTGTCAGTTTTCCTGATACATTCCATGATTCCGTGGAGTTTCTTGCCGGCTCTTCTCCATAGGAAGCAACCAATCGAAACCGTGCACCTAGCTTCTGACGTTTCATAAGTGCCCTTGTAGGTTTATGTGAAATAAAATATTTTGATTTTTTTGATTTTGATATCAGATAGTAATTTTATGCCACGGATAAGACATCTGACTGATGAAATCAACCCTCAGTATGACAAACAAAGCCAAACAAAAAGAGGTTTAGATTGTTAGAATCAGATTTAATAACAAAGGCGAAGATTACCTTCATTTTCAGGAATCACACGTGGTGGGACATCTCCAATCACCAGGTAACCTCCGTCAAGGTCATCTTTCTTCCTAGTTCTCCTACCTGAAGCCTTCGCAAGGTCTTTCAGCACCTCTTCCTTCGTCGACCAAGTCTTCACATATGCCATAGTGCACTAGAAACAAATAACATGTTGTATGACATTACTTTACTATTACTTTTTCACAAATTGCGTTTCATTTAATTTTGCAATTGAATATTTCAATGAGTAACTATACAAATAAATACAAAAACTGAAGGATATTAACTTCGTAGTACCTAGTGTAAATAGTTAGTTGCATAATATAAGCATCACCTGATAATAAATGAGGTATTTCAATTAGATTTCAATTAGATTTCAATATTGGCTGGTCAGTGGACAGACACTTTTTTTAAATTATGAGGTACTAAAACCAATGCATTATATGGCACTAATGAATGCGGAAAAACTCTGAACATCCCAGTGAAAGTGAATGAATTCAAGTCAAGAGCGTACCAGGCCGAAGGACAGAAAATCAGAAAACTACAGAAAACCTTGCTTGCCTTGAGCTGTGAGCACTGACGTCAGAGCAGGAGAGCGAAAACCACCGAAAACAAACAACGGAGTCAGCCGGAATTCGGAAATGCAAAATCTTGTGCAAACCACAGAGTATTTAACTTTAGTGCAAAAGTGCAAACTCAACCCCGTACTATATTACTTTCCTCTATGAACTGAACGCAGCTTTTGAGTTTTGACAATGAATGATGACAATGAAAGACAGTCAAAGACAATGACAGTTTCTATTCTATTTTTTTCCTCTATGGTGAATTGGTGAGCATGGAATTAGTACGTACTACATAATTGTAAATGACGAAAAAAAAAATTGGTAGGGGCAACGCAAATAGAAGACGGCGAGACGAAGGTACGGTACAGACACGGCGCAGATACGGTGCAGGCGCGATATCTGCGCAAACAGACGCGGGGACGGTACGGCAAGTTAAGTCATTATAGAGCGTGATATTGACGGGATAAGACATGTATTCCTCTTCAGACGAAGATGAAGATGCACTGGCTTTGCTACAGATTATTAATTTACAGCAAAGACCAAGAAGGTATTGGATACATCCAGTGTGGAGAAATGCAGAAGAGCACAGGTACTATAAAATAATGGAAACATTATATGAATATCCTGATCGTTTTCGCACAGTTTATAAAATGTCACTGGAATGTTACCATATCGTATTGTCAAAAGTAAGAGAAGGACTTCGGAAGCAAGTTACAAATTGGAGAAAACCAATCAGCCCTGAAGAAAGACTACTGATAACTTTAAGGTAAGTGAAACTATTTTTTACAGATCAAACTTTTATTGACAAATCAAAAGATAATATTCATTGAAAATGTTTTTGGTTTAGCATCTTTGCTACAATTAGTATTTATAAATTGCTCTCAGTGTTACAGCTAATTTGAGTATCTGTCAAGCTGTCATCATGTGCTGTCCTTATCTCACAATACAGAATCAGCGCATGCGGACAGGGACAGCACATGACTACTCAAGCTAGCTGTCGCACTAAGAGCCATTTATAAATAAAGTTCAAGGCATTGGATAGTTCTCATTAAAATCACTTATTTCGTCTTCATGAGATTGGATAGATGTCTCTGGATTCGGGTGAGGTGTAGCTGGAGTTATTGGTGAAAATATTGGCAAACATAATGTAGTTGGAGTTGCCGGAGGTGCTAAGGATTGTGCTCTTTCATAAGCTCCCGGTGTCCGCGTTTGCTGATATTCTGAAATGCTGAGTTGATAATAAGCTTTCTCATCATAAGTTCGGTGTCTTGAAGGCCCAGCTATTTGTTCAATTACAGCCACTGCCGCCGGTGGTGCTGGATTTATATACTCTCCGGATATCAAAGTCAGCTGAGTTTCCGGATTTTTGTTAGCTGCTGCAGTATGTTTAGCTGTCTGCTGAGTCGAGGTAAACGAAGGTGCTGGACTTGTATTAGCTCTGGATGTAAGAGTCTGCTGGGTTGCACCTTCATTAGGATCATAATCTGTCTCTCGAGAAGGTGTTCGTGGATAATACGGCTGTGTCCTAGGATAACTAGGTACTGGGTCATTTAAAATTTGCTCTGATAAATTGAGAACGCCCATTTTAAATCTTCGTTTTTGGGCTGGTGTCATTGATTTCATATCTGGAAGCATGCTTTGAAAAAAAGCTAGATCGCTGTCTGTTTCAGGCTCAGCTCTATGTATGGTCTTCATTTGTAATGCTCTTTGACTGAAATATTCATGTGTGATTTATTAACATCTTTTAAAGAGATTGCCCTAGATTTATTTAATAGTGGTAGCAGTGGCGGTGTTGGCGTGGATTGATTGGAGATGGAATCCGAATTTGTGTTTTCAGAAGCTAGTTGACCAGTAAACAGTGTCTCATCGACTTCTTCACTATCATTACCGTCTGTGCAATCATATTTGCTTAGATTGCTTTTGGTTGGTCGGGACTTCAAGTAATTGTCTAAAAAATGTAGATGTGGTGAAAGGTAGTACTCTTTAATCGTCTTTGCACCTGATCCAGATGGCAAATCTAGCCTTTTCTTGTTTTTGCTGTAACTACATCGAATATTCTTCCACCGTTCTTTACATTCTTGGGCTGAAAAATATTTAAGGAGATTAGTTACAATGTGTGTTTAGATTGAGGTGCCACTTTTCGCATCGTAAAGTGGCTAATGGAGTTATTTAGTAGTAGTTTAGAAAATTTTGTAGAACGGATATTGGATTTTGTATTAGAATACTTCAAAAGTTTCGTAGTACTCCAGAATTCTGGAGTACTACAAAATAATACAAAATTTTGATAAAATTTCATCCATAATTTTCCCAGTTCTGAGTGGCACCTCAATGCAAACAGTTAGATTGAGGTGCCACCTTTATATTCATTTAACTTTTGAAGTATTCTAATACAAAATCCAATATCCGTTCTACAAAATTTTCTAAACTACTACTAAATAACTCCATTAGCCACTTTACGATGCGAAAAGTGGCACCTCAATCTAAACACACAAATGTTACATACTTATTGCTATTTTATTTTTGTTACAGATACTACTCAGATGGCTGTTCGTTTACATCACTTTCTGGATATGTATTGAGAGGAGGCAGTACCGTCCGGCAAATTGTGCATGAAACCTCTAGCGTTTTGTGGGAATGCCTACAGCCGGAATATATGCCTGTACCTACACGACAAAAATGGGTAGAAGTTGCTGAACGGTTTTACACTCTCTGGAATTTACCGAATTGTGTTGGGAGTTTAGATGGAAAGCATATTAGAATTACAGCGCCCATCAACTCGGGTTCGACTTTCATAAATTATAAGGGATATTTCTCTATTGTATTGTTAGCAGTTGTAGATGCAGATGGTTTCTTTTTAACTATAGATGTTGGTGAATACGGCCGAAATAGTGATGGGCGAGTATTACAAGTTAGCTCTTTTGGACAAGCTATGGATCTAGGCGATCTCGATTTACCGAACCCTACACCTTTGCCTGGAGAAACACAGAATGTGCCCTTTTATTTTGTGGCAGATGAAGCTTTTCCACTAAAAAGAAATATTATGAGACCATATGGTCGAAATCAATTGACTAATGAGAGAAGAGCTTATAATAACAGGTTGTCAAGGGCACGTAAGTCAGTAGAATGTGCCTATGGTATGTTAGCGTCAAAGTTTGGTGGACTTTACACGCCTATTTGCTGCAAACCAGAATATGTTGATAATATTATAAAAGCAATGTGTGTGTTGCATAACGTAATTCGCACATGTGATGGTAAAAAATCAAATCCACGGTTTAGAAATAATTTGATAGGAGCAAACATTAACATGCGATTAATGGGAGAAAATCCCTACCATATCAGGGAATATCTTACAACATATCTAACACAACGATCTCCGATTCCGTTTCAGACTAGACATAATGTTTAAAATTTAAATAAAATACATACCTGTTGCACCGACTTTTATTGCTATTTCTTGCCATATTTTGTCTTGCACATTTCTGTTACTGTACCCTGTCTTAGTGTAGTCATAGATATTCGGGTATTGCTCAATTAACTCGCAAAACTCAATATTAAACTCAATATCGTCACGCATCCTGTATACGAAGCGACGTGCGTCTTGCGTTATCTTTTGTTCGTGACTGAAGGCGGCAAGCGGACGGCGCAGGCACGCCGCTCCTCGCCCCCCGCCACGTCGCCAGCAGATGTAGGCGCAAGCGGCGTCTCGCATTATATACAGTATGAACAAAGATACGTAGCGATATATTTTAAACTGTTCAAATTTTCGTCCATATGGATATTTAAAGGCTGATTTACATTGATACAGTAGCTGGCGCCAGCTACTGTATCAATGTAAATCAGCCTTAATCCATGATTTTAATGAAAATCCGATGTAATTTAACTTATTATGATTTGATTTATGTATTTCGATGTTATTCGTATTTTAAAGTAGTTAAATAGCAAACATAGCGGTTACATATTGCAAACATAAGTACAGTCGACAGCACATCAAGCTATACAGTTTGACCTTGAGCACGCCTTTATTGCACTTGTAATAGTGGCGGCTTTCGTAGCGCAATGTTACACTTGATGTGCTCTCGACTGTACATAGGAATTATAATGATACAAAAGGAGGGAATTAGTATTCGAAAAAAAACCGAAAGGAGGTGTATTAAATGTTATTTCCACTAAATAGCACCTTGTATAATAATACTCTGTGCCGTACCGTCCCCGCGTCTGTTTGCGCAGATATCGCGCCTGCACCGTATCTGCGCCGTGTCTGTACCGTACCTTCGTCTCGCCGTCTTCTATTTGCGTTGCCCCGTAGTCTGTAAATTAACGGACGACAATTTTACGTGCCTCCCTATCGCTTGTTCCGCGCTCTCGCTTGCACGCTCGACTCAGGCAGAACGTGACACTTTTTCGTGCGTGCAGCCGGCGGCGTTCATCGATATATAAAACATTATCACGTCTTGTTCTGGTGTGAAATTGTAATGGTGTGAAATCTTCCGAGCTACCAGTTCAGTTAGGTGTACCTCAAGGCTCAATACTGGGTCCATTCTTATTCTTAGTATATATTAAAGACTTGCCTTTTTATTTAAAGGCTATCTGTAACGTTGTACTGTTTGCAGATGATACCTTTCTTATTTTTAAAGTAGACAGGAATAGACAAGATTTTGACGACGTAAACAGTGCACTCTCAATAGTTACGGATTGGTTTACGACAAATAACCTAGTTCTCAATGCCAAGAAAACGAAATGTATAAAATTCGCTCTACCAAATGTTAGAAATCTAGGACCCAACATCGTCTTAGATAAAGAGGTGCTTCAAATTGTGAACTTGGCAGTTTTTCTGGGCATAACAGTAGACGCCAAACTTCAGTGGGGCCCACATATATTAAGCCTAGCGGGAAGGCTCAGTTCGGCCGCCTACGCTGTCAGAAAAGTAAGACAATACACTGACGTTGATACAGCTCGGTTGGTCTATTTTAGTTATTTTCATAGCGTTATGTCCTATGGTATTCTGCTGTGGGGCAAAGCCGCTGACATTCAAAATATATTTGTTCTTCAAAAACGAGCAGTTCGAGCAATTTACCAGCTAGGTGCCAGAGTTTCTCTAAGAGATTTGTTTAAAAATATTGGTATTCTCACGGTGGCATCACAATTCATTTTCGCCAACATCTTATATATTAGGCAAAATATACACTTATACACTAAAAACAGTGATATTCACAATGTTAACACTAGAAATAAGGACAAACTACGAGCTCCCTTTCACCGGCTTCATAAGGTTCTTAACTCATTTGTTGGGCTTGGTATAACTTTTTATAACAAGCTACCCTCTTCTTTTCTAGATTTGCCTTTTAATGCATTTAAAACTAAAGTAAAATCCAACCTTTGTTCAAAGGCATACTATTGTATCAACGATTACTTAAATGATAAGAATAGTTGGTCGCTGTGATTAACTCAAGACATTGGTGCCGATTCCTTTGTTCACAAACTAAACTAAATTTAAGTTCAGTGCATCTTTTTCTTTCTATTTCATTAAGAAAAGGACTGAAGATAAATTTTAGTTTAGTCCTGTCAAATTAATCGGCGCTTGACGTAAATTGACGTAATTTTAGTTGGCAAGTTTTTAATCACGTCGTTGAATTTTGAATTTTGTTCTATGTTATAGGTTTGATTTCCGCACTTAGTCCGTCAGGTGGACCATTGTATGTGAGCCATGGCGGCCGTTTGGTGGTTATTCCAACCCCCCTCCAGAAGCCCTCTCAGGGCCGGCGGGTGGTCCGCGCCGTGACAGATTTACGACCGCACTTGAATAAACAAAAGCATCGGGTTTCATAATAACGTCTAAAGTGTTTTGTTTATGTTTTTTGCTACTCGAATAGATTAGAGATACATTGTAAATGGTTACAGTCTTTGTTATCAACGTTTACTAATCTTTATTACCCGTTTTTTTTGTGTTTTCTATGTTCTAATGTTTTTACGATTTCTGATAAAACTACCGTACCAATTCACACGAAATTTTGCAGGGTACATTATGGATAGATAAGTTATCTAATAAAAGCGTTTTTAGAGACCAAAATTTTTTCAAAAAAATTCAAAAAATCTAGATTTTTGCTGATCTAGAATTTCTAGTGCTTTCATAACTTTCTCCGTACCAAAAAAATATTTTTGTTTATATTTTTGTCTAAATTTTGTCTAAAACGATGAACAATTTATTATAGAAAATAAATAAAAAATTTACCGATAAGATCAATACAGAAAACTCACAAAATATCACAACTTTCACTTTTACGTGAACTTTCTCCTTTACGTTTGTTAACACTTTTTTTGGTTGGGTCAAAATAGGTATAATATAATGTTATTTAGTGCGAATATTATCTAAAACGATGTAATATTTACTTCAAAATGAAAATATCACCACTTTCCGACGATTTACACACAAAAACCATTAAAAACGAATTATTACAGCGAACGCGCGCATCCCGGGAGTGACGTTTGACTGACATTTTGACCGGGCGGGAAACTCATTTTCAAAATTTTTTTAAATGTTGTCCATTTATATTTTTGCTTTTAGTCGATTTATTTGACGAGACTATCTATCCGACCATAGACGAAAAAAAATTCAGACAAAAATAACCATTACAACTAATACAAATAGAGATGTAAGCCGCATGGGTGAGCCGTCTCTCATGAGAGACGCCCCGGTCCCGTAGCGGATCAAAACTCCTGGTCTGTTCAGAACATCTGTGAAAGATTTGGGTGACCCGAGGGTTTCTGTTCTAATCTGGGTGACGCCTGTGCATTCAAAGAGCACGTGAGCAACGGTTTCTTCAGCCTCCATGCACGCCCTGCACAGAGGGCTGTCCATTATGCCTATTGTGTGGAAGTGTTTGTTTAGCGAGCAGTTCTCCGTGATGGTCCCCGTCACCAGGCGCAGGCCGTTCATGTCCAGGCGTAATAAACGCCTGGTTAGCCTGCTATCCAGGGATGGCATAGCTTCCTTGGAATGCCTGCAGCCTGGTATCAAGGTCCATCAGTAGGTACTCCGCTTGTGTGAGAGTGAACTCCTGTAGCCACCTGCGGATTTGGTTGAAAGGGATTGGTACGATAGGTTCGGGACCACAGACTGCCGTGCTAGATCCTCTTCCAGCAACTTCGTCAACTGCGTCGTTACCTAGCGATCCGCTGTGTCCTTT
Source organism: Agrochola lychnidis (assembly GCA_963680765.1). NCBI lineage: Eukaryota > Metazoa > Arthropoda > Insecta > Lepidoptera > Noctuidae > Agrochola > Agrochola lychnidis. Next base: position 25,922,240 of record OY796853.1, read on the forward strand.
TATCCATTGCAGCGTCACCGTGTTGCGACTAGATACCGTTACTTGTTCTAGTGCATTGTGACATTCTAGTATTAACTTTGAGGTAGTATTTTTTTTTCAAGGATTGGAGAACTGAGGCGCTGTCGGAGAGTATACGTATGTGAGCCTCCATAACTCTCCTGGCTTCCATGGTGTGGACGGCGTGGACCGCCTGTATGATGCTCACACACTCCACCTGATAGACGGTGTTAAACATTCCCAGTGGTCGGGATATCTTTATGTTAAGGTCATATGAGAAGTCTTCGATCCGTCGGTGTAAATCCTCAGCTCCTTCGGGCCCGAGTAGTCACACTGTTCTTCTGTGAGTATTATATTGTAGTGCCTTTGAAAATGGTGTGATTTCGGGGCTTTGTCGCAGGGTGAAGCCATCATTGGCCGACGCTTGATTGCATCTTCTTCTTCCTTTATGCGTGTGTGCTTAATTCTGGAGTCTTTGCTTAGGGTTCCTAATAAATGTAGCCTAAAGGCGGCCAGGGCCGCCTTCTCCCGCACAATGAGGTGCAGAGGCGGCAGTCCAAGCATTGCCTGTAGGGCGGCAGTAGGTGTAGTTCTCATACTGCTAGTGATTGCAACACAAGCGAATCGCTGCAGTTTTTCGAGATCTCTTTGGGCTGTACTCAGGTTTGTCCTGGGCTGTCCTGGGCCACCAGACTAGTGAGCCGTATGTGATAAGCGGTCGAATGACTGTTGTGTGGTGTTATCACGTCAAAATTAAAAAAAAAACGTTCAGGGGCTAACCACGAGCTCTTAGAGCATGACAGAAGTTGAACTGCGTTGCTTTTGGGTGCGTTGTTTTTTAAGACATCCTATTGTTTTTACCATTTGGCTACGGAAGCACTGACTGAAAGACTTTTGACATTGACAGGCTGAGTACGCTTAGGAGATAATCTGTAATAAGTACTCTGTGGCTCCTGACCATGGACTTATTTTAGGCTGACCTCGTAGCTGTGGTGCTGACAGTCTGACGCAAAGACATATCGGGTGATTTTTTTAACGTCTCGAAATTTTTACAGGCTGTTCTACCCATGAATATAAACAACTTTCACTATGGGAGCAACTCTTAAATCACGAAAAAAATATCAGCTGTTTATATAAAAGTTCAATACCTACTTGACCAAAATGTATGAAACAGCAGTATTTTTTTTTCAGACCTACTCTTTATACCGGATAAAGAGTAGGTCTGACGTAAGTATGTTCCTTGCAGTCTGACCTTTGAGTATATGGCCGCATTCCGAGTTAAGATAAAAGTGATTGTATCGCGTATCCGACCAAATTTAAGAGTCACAAAATATAAGGGTTATTGAGTAATAATTGTAACTTTGCACTTTGGTCGGATTCGCGATATTTTCGATTTTAACGTAACACGGAATGCGGCTTATATGTTCTGTGAGTCTGACACTGACACTAGTGACACTGACACACAGCACTGACAGACCAACGAAGTAAAGCCGCATTCCGAGTCACGCCAAAAGTGATAATATCGCGAATCCGACCAAAGTCCAAAGTCACAATTATTACTCAATAACCCTTATATTTTGTGACTATTAAATTTGGTTGGATTCGCGATATAATCACTTTTAACGTAAGTCGGAATGCGCCCTAAATTTGAGGTTGGTTGACTTGGTTGTGATAAGAAATCTTTGTTTATTTCTGTAACATTTTCGCAAAAATCTTATCGGTTTACATAAATGGGAGACGAAAAGCAGCCTGACGATGTTCAGTCAGACTTGTCTAATGCGACGGAGTGCTTAAAAATTGAAGGTGACCAAAAAGAGAATGGAGACGCCTCGAAATCGGATAAAGTTAAAAGTAAGATTATTGTTGTACCTATTTTTGCAGCCAAGATTTCAAGGATTCCGCTTATTCCAAGCAATTATATATTAGCGCTTATAATTCTAAATATGCTAAATAATTATAATACCTAGGTATCGTCTGCATGTCCTGGTGCCACGTTACTCGGGGTCGGCGCAGTATGATTATATTGTTTCTTCTTAACATACGTCACACAATCCATGCAACGTTTCTTTGGTGGGGACCACCTTCGAGTCTTCTCTAGTTCCCCAGCATTCATGAACATTTTGTTTAGTGTATGTTAAAATTTTAAATTGGAGGAATGGATGGATTGTTTATCCATCAAGAATTTCTCATTGTTTCCTGAATATTGTACTAAAAAAATACTTCGGCAAATATGAAAAACATTTTTTTTTCTATTTCAGTTGACATCCTGCTGAAAGCTACTGGAAATGCTCCAATTATGAAGAAAAAGAAGTGGGCTGTAGATGCAGAGAAACCAATTGGATGGATCATGGAGTTTGTGAAGAAGTATCTTAAATTAGAAGCTGACGAGAAACTGGTGGGTACTATTATGAATTTAGTTTAAACATCATAAGAAAATGAAGTAGAGGAGATCTAGTTTAACACACAATTTTCTGAAGAGCAATGATGTTGGAAAAAGTTGCCATAATAGTAGACTTCTTTGTGGTCTCTGCTTTTGTGGGATTGATCAGTGTTTTAGGTGAAGCGTGAGGTTTTGAATTTACCAGTAATGCCTCAGATATTACGAGGCAGCCACTTACCATCAGGTTACAGGTAGTCTGAATCTTGTTTGTCATACTTTAATCACATTGATATTCTAAAATGCACATTTCAAATTGAATTAACATAAACTTTGTGTCTTTGCATTTGTGTAACTTTGTCTTTGTTTAAATTATTTAAATATTACACTGTAAATAAAAATTTAAAAAACTTTGAGTAAATGTTCCTTCACTATATAGTTATCCTAGTTTTATCTTACTTTTTCAGTTTCTCTATGTGAACCAGACATTCGCTCCTTCACCAGACCAGTTAGTGAAGAACTTGTATGAGTGTTTTGGAACTGACGGCAAACTTGTGTTGCATTACTGTAAGAGCCAAGCGTGGGGCTGAACTGTGCTTCACAGTGGATTGAACTGAGTTGAGGCAAATATTATAAGACAGTTTTAAAAGTAACAGATGTTGATTTTATGTTTTAATCATGTTAGATTCCATTGTGGATTTCCACACATTTTCGTTAGTATGATAAATTTTTATGGCAAAATAACTGAGCCATTCATGATGAAAGGACACTGGGCAGAGAGAAGTGGTCTATGAACCAATGGAGATGTATAAATTTTTGTGTATTGAATGTGTGCTCTAACATAAACTTGTTTTAGTTTCTAGTCATTGTATATAACTTTTGTGCTAAGAGAATTTATTTTTTGTGTCACTTTTTTGCTGAAACATCGAGCGTTTGCGTGGCTTGACCACATTGAAGGCGGATCCGTGCAGTGCACGCGCACGAACCGTGCACAACTTGCACGCGCACGAACCGTGCACAACTTGCACGCGAACCCCTCGCTGGCCGCTCGTAAACGTTTCCGAATATGTCCATACTATGTTCCCAAGATGCATGCGAACCGCACTGTTCTTGCACGTGGTGGTGGATCTGCCTCAATAAGATTTATATGTCAAAAGCTCTCAAACATTATGTCGGATTGCCGACAAACTTAAATTAGTCAATAGTTGTAATATAAACCTTCATGCTTGGAGCTGTCAAAATCGTTGGTTGTTAGTATTCAATTCACCGTCACGGTTACCTCCTCAGTGCCCCGACCCCTCATACTACTGTCTCCACAACTCGCGTCGTCTCCACAGTTCTGTCTTATTATTCGTTAATTTGTTATTGTTATTATTTAAACATACACTGTAATATTTTGTCATTGACAGGCGCACAGTTATTAAAATCGGGATATTTCACTTTTTATTTGTATGAAGTTATGAAAGATTTATGTGAGGCTGCTAAGGTATTCTATGCACAATCATAATGGACTCAGAATTCTTTGCATTTCCATAAAATAAGACTTTTAAGGCTCATTTTTAAATGACACTGGAGAGTCATAAAATGCTTGAGAGAATGCTTATTATGTGCATTTGTATTGTGATATTATGTAACATAATTAACTGTAAGTCTAAATAAAGTTATAATGAACATTTTTGTAAATGCCATTTTTTTTCTCTGATCTCTATTTTTTATCATTATGCAGGTACCCAGTTTAGGATCGTGATTTTTAAGGAATGTTTTAAAATTCAAATATCCTTGCTTTTTTATGGTTCCTCTAGTAATTCTTCTCTCAGGTGCCACCAGAAAACGGACAATTATGTTGAGTATACAGATGGGTCTTATATCATTTTCATTCTCCTACCCCAATTTATTTGTGGTCTGCGCAACATGGCTTTTTATTCCATACTTCTCTCAGCGGTGTAGCTACGGGCACGCCACAATTGCGGCGATAAGACCCCTCTTTGAGGAGTGGCTAGAGAGGCGCCACGGCTTCCTCACCTTCCGCCTGACGCAGGTCCTCACCGGACACGGCTGTTTCGGGAGGTTCCTGTTCAGGATAAGGCGGGAGGAATCGCCCGGGTGTCACCATTGTGTGGATTGCCCGTAGGACACGGTGGAGCATATGGTGGAGGTCTGCCCGGCTTGGCGGAACATCGGTGAATGTCAGGTTGGCGGGTGTATTTTTCAGAAATGGTCGAAATATATCTCAAAATTTAGTACCTAATTAGTACCAAATTGTACCACTTGTGAAATAATTTGTACCTCGTGGGATCGCAAGTTATTGCAATAATTTCATACACCCGCCATTCTGACGTCCGCTTGGCGGGTGTATTTTTGTGTAGCCAAGATTACTGAGAAGTTGGATATAAAACATACATGGATATTTAGTACCTAATTGGTACCTCTCTAAACATACCTCAAGTCGGTAAAATCTCATTGGAATTCGACAAAAAATTAAAAATTCACTTTCCCATATACAGGATGTTACAAGATTTTGCTTGTTTGACACAAGTAGAGGAAACCGGGGACACTTGACTAAGGAATACTTAGCATCAGGTGGAATGACAGATTACTTCACCTGCGTTTTCACGGTGAGTTTTTGATGTGAAACATCTATAGCGGCGGGTCAGCCCAACTTTCCTATCGTAAACTATCCTTTTATGCATATTACATGTACATAATAATTTAGATGTTTCACATCTGTCAGGCGTCCCGCGACGGCACATTTTTTTTACAGAATAGACCGCAGCAGCTATTCTGTAAAAATCTAACTGTGGAAATTAAGGTGAAGTGAGCTGTCAATAATGTCCACCCCTAGCATCAACCGATCTTACATTCCATGTGATGCTAGAAATTGACAGCTTAATTAAAGCTCACTTCACCTACATTTAGATACACGTTGAGATTTTACTTAATAGACCGGATGGTCTCGTTTACTCCAGTTTCTTGCCCGTTCTTCTCCATAGGTACCTACTACCGCTTTGGAATAGGAAACTAGCTTCATCTTTCTGACTGACCGACCCCTTGACAATTCAAAAGTACCTACCTATATATGGTTTATTTGAAATAATGCATTGATTTTGAGTTTGAGACCAGCCGGCCGGCATGTTGTTTAGTTGCCTAAAAACACATGACATGTTTTTTTAGGGTTCCGTTGCCAAATGGCAAAAAACGGAACCCTTATAGATTCGTCATGTCTGTCTGTCTGTCTGTCCGTCCGTATGTCACAGCCACTTTTTTCCGAAACTATAAGAGCTACGCTGTTGAAACTTGGTAAGTAGATGTATTCTGTGAACCGCATTAAGATTTTCACATAAAAATAGAAAAAAAACAAATAATTTTGGAGTTCCCCATACTTAGAACTGAAACTCAAAAAAAATTTTTTCATCAATCCCATACGTGTGGGGTATCTATGGATAGGTCTTCAAAAATAATATTGAGGTTTCTAATATCATTTTTTTCTAAACTGAATAGTTTGCGCGAGAGACACTTCCAAAGTGGTAAAATGTGTGTCCCCCCCCCTGTAACTTCTAAAATAAGAGAATGATAAAACTAAAAAAAATATATGATGTACATTACCATGTAAACTTCCACCGAAAATTGGTTTGAACGAGATCTAACAAGTAGTTTTTTTTTAATACGTCATAAATCGTAAACCGCAATTTACCTTTCATTCAATGTTACTTGCTGCTACGGAACCCTTCATGGGCGAGTACGACTCGCACTTGGCCGGTTTTTTAAGATTTTTTTTATCTCTTTCTTGTTCACGTTACAAAGTAAAGCATGGATGGTCTTAAGTTAGAAGTTATATACATTATATTTACCATGATCGAAGTGGCCATAATTTTGACATCTGTTTGCAGATAACCGACCTGCCTCTTTTCTCTTTCCTATATTCTAAATATGAAATAATGTTTATCTACAAATTATGTTATCCTGCTGTTTATAACCATCTTCTTATACTTTTTAGTATCTATAGATAATGCCGCGATATGTAAAGCTTTTATTCAATCAATAATAAAACCCTGAAAGTATTCAGCTGCATAGGTTTTCACGAAGCTGTTGCTTTGTGAAAACCTATGCAAACTGAACCTTTAAACTTGCTACTATTGTATAGAATCATTTTTTCTAACTTGAACAGACAGCTGTGCTGCTGGGGAGTTTGTTGCGCCACTTCTTCTTCCCAGCTAAAGGCACTAGGAAGTGGTGAAGGGTGGGCGTTTTGGGGGACTGTCTTATGTAATTTTGACGTTCGAAAAGTGCTGATCTCAGCCTAATTTGAATAAATGACTTTTGAATTTTGCTGTTTTTCACTTTTAGAACCATATTGTAGAACTGCAAGTGACATAGAAATGATAACAATCGTTCTTATATTCACGTAGGTGAATTGAGCTGTCATTCCACCTTCCACTAAGAATCCCTATAGTCAAGTATCCCCGGTTTCCTCAACTGGTACTCGACGAGAGCTCATGACCAAAATTTTTACCTCATCGTTTTACGACCAAAACTGTACAAAATCTTTTGGTTATTCTGAATTTAAATAAAGGTTTTAGATACCGAAAACACAATTTTCAGACACCAGTAGCGTCACACGTACCCAGGAGGCCATTTGCGAAAACAAAATAATTTGCCTAGTCTGAAAATCTTGTTTTCAAGTGAACATTGGTGCGAATACATTTTTCAGAAGAAAATATGAGAAACTTATGTGTTGAATCCATTTTGAATGTGCTACAAATGATCAGAAATACCCACCGAGTTGGGCTAAGAACCGTCTAAACTAATGATTTTAGACGGGTTTCGCAGTAAAACAATGCGACATAGTTTTGGTCGTAGGCTCTCTTACTCTTTGTGTCAAACAAGCAAAATATTGTAATACCCTGTATATAAGAAAGTGAATTTTTCATTTTTTGTCGAATTCCAATGAGATTTCACTAACTTAAGGTATGTTTAGAGAGGTACCAATTAGGTACTAAATATCCATTCATGTTTTATGATTAACTTCTCAGTAATCTTGGCTACACAAAAATACACCCGCCAAGCTGACGTCAGAATGGCGGGTGTATGAAACTATTGCAATAACTTGCGATCCCACGAGGTACAAATTATTTCACAAGTGGTACAAATTAGTACTAATTAGGTACTAAATTTTGAGATATATTTCGACCAGTTCTGAAAAATACACCCGCCAACCTGACATTCACGGAACATCGCCGTGTCCTCGTGGAGGCGATCGGCGGCGGTGATCTCTCGCTTCCGGTTCTGTTTCGGGCCATGGTACGGAGCGAGAGGAAATGGCAGGCGGTCACCTCCTTCTGCGAAGCAATAATGCTCGCGAAAGAGGAGGCGGAAAGCGTGAGGGAGAGGCAAAATTCGCACCCTCACGCCCCTAACCGTCGCAGGAGGAGACGCCTTTGGGCGGGCGTCGGGAATCGCAGGCTGATTTCCGGCCACCGTAGGCGCGGGCTTGAGGACGGTGAGCAATGGGTAGCTCGCCGTCCGATAAGGACCAGGCCCTGGTCGACGGCGCGTTGTGTTCCACGCGCGCCTCAAAGAGATGTCAGCAGAATTGACGGGGTCCGCTAGGGCCGATGCCTGCCGGGGGTGCGAAGAAAACCGAAAGGGAGATCGTGGCCCCCGGCAACATGGCAAGAGCGGGAGAAGTTATTTGATAATTTCCCACCCAAAAAAAAGGGATGTAGCTACCGCATCAGCCATATCAATGATACGGGGCCCCAAGCTACAGAGTGTAAGCAAAAATTCGTACAATATTATCCAAAACCTCAAATTCTTTTTGATGAGGAACCCTTAATGAATGAATACCTAATGAAAATTATCGTAATTTAGTAAGACTTCAAGCTAAAAGCACGGTCTAACTCTCAAGCCACATTCAGTGAGTAAAATGCTCCGATTTTCAAATTCGCTTCTCTCGCTCTTACATTCTCTTATTTAATACAACACAATCACAATTTGTTTCGATTTGTAACAATTTATAATCCATTGCTTCATAAGTTGGAAAAAAAAATCTGTTCAACAACGTAAATAACGCAATGAATGTTGTTGAAATGTTAAAATGAAACAAATTTCGCGAAACTTTACGAAAATGAGTTACGCAATTAGGGTACAGGTACTCCAAAGACAATTTCAACCCAAACTCCGCCCCCATGCACCCCACCACTCCACTATGTGCTAAACGCTAACACATCAGTAATAAAGTTGAATATTGCGTGCGCTCTTTGGTCGTGTTCGAACACGGAACTAAATGTCGGAAGTCTCAATTCTTATTTCGTTTATAACTAAAGTAAAAAAATATATTATATTTGAATAATAAACTATATTTTCTTACTGTCAATAATTATTTTAGACAAAATAGCGGAGTCATTTTATTTTTGTTTCAAATAATCTTTAAAGATATGATTTTTGAATAAAAATGAATCGAATTACGTAACTGTCTTATATATGGAAGGAAAAAGATCTAATAAATCATATACTAAAGTTCCATTTTGATTGTATGCGTGACTTTATCAGAATAATAATGCAAATTACTTAACATAACTACAATTTAGGGAGCCTCCTCTTAAATAACAATGACAGCTTCTAACTATCCGAGTCAGGATTGTCCAAATTTCTAGCTGGCTTCGCTCGCTCTTGCATTGTCTTATTAAAATTCCAATGAAATCTTCAACAAGAATGCTTCTATTTTCGAGCGCCCTTCGCTCGCTCTTCAATGAAAACTTAACGTATCAGTCAGTGTTATCGTTCGCCTTGCTCGCTCTTGGATTCTCTTAGTAAGGTCAGAATGACAGCTTAAGCTCTCTACTCAGGATGTCATGTTATTTATTTTGTTAAAAAAAGCCCTCCTTTTGAGCTTCGCTACAGTCAGATAAAATTCGCCCCCAACATATTTTGATACAGGGCCCCTTTACAATTAGCCACGCCACTGACTTCTCTATCAGTCGCTATCTCGGTAGGTAATCACCCCCTTTCCAGCCATATCATCTTCCACACAGTCCTTAGCCATCCACATTCATACTCTAACTTTCCTCACGACATTTTACTCATTCCTACGCATCACATGCCCATACCATGACAACCGATTGATGGATCTTGTAGTTTTTTTTGGGATAACAAAAAATTAAAGAGAGTGTAATGACTAAAACACGTTTATTTACGAAGACATATTAAATATAATTCGGTAGCGATGAATACTTACATAGTCACAACACAACACTATAAAACTGAACTGTATGCCTACTTCTTGTCGCCGCTGCCACTTACATACTCTTTGCTTGTCGTCCGCGTCGGTAGGTTATCTGGGAAAACAAATATCGATCTTGTGAGGCCGACTGTTTGCATGATGACCAATAATCATTTCCTTATGGTAAAGAACACTGGGCATTTATTTATGGGAAATAGGCTATGATCATCATGAGGAACAGGGTGTAAAGTTCACTCATCCACCATAGAAAAGGGAGGATCCTCCGACCAGACGGGTATTGTGTCTGGCGGGCAACTGCCCATCGGATTGAAGTTGAAATCTTGTATGTCGATCGCGCGGTAAACTAATTTCGCGATGCAGGATTTGTGTGGCCATGTCTTTTTGATGCGTAGTTCGTATGTGGCGATGTAACCGCTACAAGATTGTGGAGGTGGCGGGTCAAAGCTGGCTAAATACAGCCAGCAACAAAGATTATTGGTCTCCCTCCCGACCCTTGCTCGAAAACGAGGTGCCAGCAGTTGTTGCAGCTGAGCACGTAGCTTTAAATACCCCGCATAATAATCATGATGAAAATCTAAGTTTGATTCAGCCTGTCCCTTCTGCTTTCCTCCCCTCAGCGTTGCCCTAAGCCGAGGTTCGAACCCCACAGGGGGTGCCCTTAGCGAGCACTCGCTTAATTTTAATTTAGTATAGTTTAAAAGCTTCTGGCTGGAGACTCTTAAGTGTAGAAGCTTAAGGCCACCACAGGAAAAATCCGGTTAAGCAGCCAAGACCTCGGTGGTCACAACTGCGAAAGGCCATAGTTAAAAAAAAAGAAAAGATTATTGGCATTCCTTGGTGGAGGCTTTTACCAGTAGGGGGTCCGCGCAAATTACTTAACATTTTATTTTTTTGTATATGCTTTTATTTTCTATTTCTAAGTTATTAGTTTTTTATTTGCACGGAATTAAATAAAGCTTTATAACGGTGCAGGGGCGGGTCGCTAGTTTATTATACTTAAACCATTTAATATTAGATCAGCACGCGTAGCATGACCACCGTAGAAAAAGGTTTTGTCGACGGAAGAATAGACAAAATGACAGATAAACAATCACAATCTGTCATTTTGTCTATTCTTCCGTCGACAAAACCCGTTTCTACGGTGGTCATGCTACGCGTGCAGCAGATAGCTCATCTAGCCTTATCCTCACCTGGAGGTCTGCAACACTTCATCCCAGTGGGTTTAGGACTTGGTTTCTCCGCACTTTTCTTACTGGTGTTAGTTCGTGCCGTATCGTCGCACGGACAACACGCGACCACACTGCCGCGTGTCGTGTCTATTGCTTCGATTTTCTCCGTCTGGGAATATGTAAGGAAAAAAAATAAAACATTTATTTGGCACTAGACTAAAAGACACAGGTGACGCAGGTTTTGTAATGAATGCATGAAAGTACTGAGAGCTGCGTACGCTACGGCGGCGTGCGACGTAGACATGTGTCTGTCCTGCTCTGCGTCTCGTTGTAGTAGTACCGGCACAGATTTCTGCGCGACGCGTGCAGGTCGACACGTTTTTTACCAGTTTTGTTGCAATCAAAATATTTTATTTCACATAAACCTACATGGGCACTTATGAAACGTCAGAAGCTAGGTGCACGGTTCCAATTGGTCGTTTCCTATGGAGAAGAGCCGGCAAGAAACTCCACGGTTAATCTTTTAAAAATAATTGGCTTTTACAATACTTTCATATAACAGTGTTTCTAGGTATGGGAGGACAGTGTAGGTTTTTCAATAAGTACCAAGTATTTAACAAAATAGAAAATGGTCAACAGGTCTACAATCCACTAAGCCTACAGCGTTCTCACATTCACAAAATATGTAGAAAAGAATCTATACAAAAAATAAATAAATTAATAAAAGTAAAATTTTAATAAAACGCAATTATATGATTGCTGTTACAACTGTTACAACAATAATAGAACATTTATTTAAATAAGTTCGTTGTGAACCTCATATCATCCAGGACTTAAAAAAAAAAAACCGGCCAAGTGCGTCACGGACCACGCACAATGAAAATTTCCGTAGTTGGGATGAATTTTTTGTTAACCCGTACATCGATATACGTCACGGTCAATTCTCCAACTGCAAATGTAAGTTTGTAATCGCAAAAACATTATTGTTTTTTCGGACTTTTTCCTATATGTGTGCTGTGAGACCTTGCTTCCTGCTAAATTTCATGATTCTAGGTCAACGGGAAGTACCCTGTAGGTTTTGATTTATTCTCAAATAAATCACCAAATCAGTATCAAAATATGACGCATAAATGGCTGTATTTTTTATTGCGTTGACTTAGAAGTTTGATTTTTTTGAGCTCCAAGGGACCACAGACCTACCCATTTGATATTAATTTCAACTTGAAACCTCCACGCGTTCCTGAGAAAAAGGGTCTTGACAGACGGACGGACAACGAAGTGATAGAATAGAATAGAATTATTTATTTGTCAAACATAGGTAAAAAGTCAAGGTCTTATATAATAATTAAGGGTTCCGTTTTTCCTGTTGAGGTACGGAACCCTAAAGAGACATTAACGTCTCTTGTTTGTACTAGCTTGGACGGGAATGTGTGTAGCTGCGTCGTCGCAGCATACGCTTGCGCCGTATGTCTGCCCTACCCTGCAAAATCTGTACTGTGCAGTGCTGCGTCACTTGCATCTCAGCCTACGCTTAGCCTAAGCTTTCAGTGCTTAGCCTACGCTTAGGGATCAGCATCGACTGAACTCGAGCCGTTCAGGATTCTGTCGATGTTACTCCATACTGCAACGTACACTTACAAGCATCGTAGCGACATCGCTTCAAAATAAGGTGAGGTAATGCCGGTCCGGTGCAGTTCTTATATGCACTGGAAAATCTGTGAATAAAGGTCACATGTGTACTTTGAACTTTATTCACGGATTTTGCTGCCAAAATCGTGCTACAGCTACTAATCACCGGTTTTCTTACCGGTGATTACTAATCACCGGTTTACTTACCGGTGATTAGTAGTTGTTTTTCAAGATTATGTAAGGTCACCTTGTTAGGCCCAGACGGGACGTAGGGCCGGTCGCCGGCAGCCTTGTGTGCCTTCTTCTCAGCGAGAGGCAGCTTCAACTCTTCTTCCAGCGTCTTCGGAGTCGCCGACGCCTGCTTGGCCGTCTCCGCCGGGGGCGCCTCCTCCGTGCGAATGTATTGCTGTAAAACAATGAAATAGAATTTACATGTTTATTAATTGTATTCAGAGCAATGTGTCATAAGCAGAAGTAGATTTATCGATTGACTGCCGCGAAGTGCGCACACATTTTAGAATTCTTAGGTAGAGGTACTTATTTTATTTTCTTCTTGTTAGGGTTCCGTTGCCAAATGGCAAAAAACGGAACCCTTATAGATTCGTCATGTCTGTCTGTCTGTCTGTCTGTCCGTCCGTATGTCACAGCCACTTTTTTCCGAAACTATAAGAGCTATGCTGTTGAAACTTGGTAAGAAGATGTATTCTGTGAACCGCATTAAGATTTTCACACAAAAATAGAAAAAAAACAAATAATTTTGGAGTTCCCCATACTTAGAACTGAAACTCAAAAATTTTTTTTTCATCAATCCCATACGTGTGGGGTATCTATGGATAGGTCTTCAAAAATGATGTTGAGGTTTTTTTTGATCATTTTTTTCTAAACTGAATAGTTTGCGCGAGAGACACTTCCAAAGTGGTAAAATGTGTGTCCCCCCCCCTGTAACTTCTAAAATAAGAGAATAATAAAACTAAAAAAAATATATGATGTACATTACCATGTAAACTTTCACCGAAAATTGGTTTGAACGATATCTAGTAAGTAGTTTTTTTTTAATACGCCATAAATCGTAAACCGCAATTTACCTTTCATTTAATGTTACTTGCTGCTACGGAACCCTTCATGGGCGAGTACGACTCGCACTTGGCCGCTTTTTTTTTTTTTTTTATTGTTGAAAAATTACAATGTGTACTTATACTGGTTATTCTTAAACCCATGAAAACGGGCGCCAAAAGATCCTTGTAGCAGTCCAGTTATGATAAAGGTATGAATAACTCCATATGGGATATGACTCATATCATATGAGCGCCTGGTAGTAGCACTTGCACTGACCGCGGGCACGCGCCACACGATGATGCTGCCGGCGGCGCACGTGCTGACGATGAAGCGCGCGTCGGGGCTGAAGCGCGCGCACGTCACCGAGCCCGCGTGGCCCAGGCCCATGTGCGTGTATATGCCCTCCTGGTACTTCCACAGCTGAGGGGAGAAACAAGTATAATAAGAATAACATTACAGTACCTACGCCTGTTTTCTCCGAAGATCCTGCTTAATTTCACCTTTTAACCTACGACGATATTGAGTCTTTTGTATCTACGCTTCAATGACCAAATTATTTGCATTCGGGTTGTTGTGTACATGGTTAGTGGAAGAAGATTTATTATGCTTCTTCCGATCCCAAGACATTGTCGCAGGGCTAATCTACAACCTATCTTGACTACACTTGAGCTTGCACTTACACCTAAACTTATACTGGCAGCGCCTTCCGGTTTCACCCGATTGGGTCCCGATCCCTTGGAGGCGTCGGAACGGTAGTCTCCTGTGTCCTAACCCAGTGAACCCAGATATGGTCTACCTAAGTGCCAAACCTTATCCGGATTTGTTCAGCCGTTTTGGCGTGACGGCGTAATAGGCAAACAAACACATAAATACCTAATAAAAATAAACACACTTTCGTATTTATATTTAATATTGGGTAGGATATTAAAGGATAGCACATATGTATAACTAAATATGCTAATTATAACTCACACACTACATACCCTCACTCTTCACACTCTCACCCATACTCACACATAATCACACGTAAACGCGCGACCTTTTTCTATGTATAACGCTCATTCATTTGCAAATCATTCGCTCTTTCATAATTTTATTTATTTAATTTTTCTGCATGTTTACATTGTCTACATTCAATTGCATAAGATAATGATAAGTGGAAGCGCAGAGTCTCCTAACACAAGCAATTCCTTGCTTAAAATATGATCTCCAACATTATTGTCTCTAAATGCCTTTTGTAATTGAAATAAACAATTTTATTTATTATTTTATTTTTACTTTCGGTGAAAACCGGCATGACACATTTCGCCCGTTATTTTTATGTCCCTTGTAATAGCCTATTGTTCCAGACTTCAGGTTGCAACTGAGAAACTCCCAATAACACTTTGCCTGACCTGAGAATGGAACCCATGGATCTCATGCTCAGCAGTAGCGAATGCGACCACTAGACCGCCTGCCTAGCCTTTTCCCAAGTATATTGGGGTCGGCTTCCAGTCTAACCGGATGCAGCTGAATACCAGTATTTTACATGGAGCGACTGCCTATCTGACCTCCACAACCCAGTAACAGGGTAATACGATACCCCTTGGTAAGATTGGTTGTCAGACTTTCGGGCTTCTGACGACCCGTAACGACTGTCAAAGATCCACGAATGACAACCGGGGCTTAACGTGCTTTCCGAGGCACGGAGGAGTCTCGGTGTGTAGAAATGGTCACCCATCCACGGACCAACCCCGGCAAGCGTAGCTTAACCTGACAGATCGACCCGAGCGGCTGTTAGTACTTAGCCACGAGCTCCTACCAACGACCACTAGACCGCCGAGGCAGTCAAACGATGTCAATAAGGCAGTCCCTAATCATTGAAAAATTATATGTTAATTACTCGGCAGCTACTATGCCATTAACTAACACCATTAAAAAAAAAAAGGCTTTGCCGTCTGTGTCCCTCATACATACTTGTGTCTTTCTAAAACTCGGTGTTAGACTGTACTTAAAGGGTGACTGGTCATTAGTGACCGATACTTAACACGTGACTTTACTCATCATTGAACAACTTTTACTACGGGACCAAACCTGAAATCGCGAAAAAAAATCAGCTGTTCCCTACATTTTGACGAGTTATGCGAACATAAATGTAGGGAACAGGTGATATTTTTTTCGCGATTTCAAGTTTTGACCAAAAGCAATAAAATAACCTGTCCGGGTTTAGAACGCGATATTTGTGCGTAGCTGATTTGACATGATTTTTTAGGCAGTTTTTTTTTATGACAGCGCACGGAACCCAAAAAAAAAACAATAATGCCTGAGGTGTATAACAGATGACTATTTTAGCGCCTGGAAAAATAGGGTATTATAGAAGAGTGAAGAAGAAGCTTTTGGCGTAGAAACTTGGCAATTTTCATTTCATTAAAAATATTTTTTACATATAAAGTGATCTAGGTATCGATAAAACGAATTTACAGTACATTTTTCATAATAAAATAATAAAAACACCCGGATTTATTAAAATTCAAATCATTTAAACTACCCTATGCGCGAAAATAATCCTAAATATCTTAACTAATATTGTAAATGGGAAAGTGAGTTTGTTTGTGTGTTACGCTTTCACGCTAAAACGTCTAAACAGATTTGGATGAAGTTTGGCACATGGGTAGACCATGACCTGCATTAGGATATAGGATACTTTTTATCCCAATATTCCCACAGGATCGAGATTTATGCGGGTGAAACCGCGGGGCGCAGCTAGTATAATTATAATTGTAACATCGATTACCCCTGAACTTAAAATTCACGCTACCGCATCAGTAAACCATAAACAATTTCGAGCGGCCATTGTTGTTTACATCTTTGAGAAATTTAGAAACGCCCGGGTGTAAATACCAACATGTAATTATTATCTCTCTTCTGTCGTCAATGATTTTGTGCAGTCTATTACTCACCTTAACGATTTGATCGTTGGCTCCCGTTACGAACAGTTCACCGTTCTGTGTAATATGAAGTCCATTTACGGCGCCAATTTTACTTGCTTCAAGCTGAAAAATAGTTTACTCTATTAACATACAAGATAAGGAAGAGCTAAAGTAACCACCCGAAGATTTGTCAAACTTAAATGGTGTTGAAACATGTTTGTAGAAAACAACCGCTGATGACGCCGTGGATAACAACCGCGTAAGTACAGGCCTCTAACAAGATGGATCCACGACCATGTTAAAGTCAAGAGAAGTCGGCGAATGTGGGAAGCTTAATAATTTCTACTAGATGTCATATGTGTCGATTCGTGATCGTAACAAATATGATTATAATCATTAAAATCATCAATACAACTCTCTCAATCATATTTTGATCAACTTACAACCTCTACCCTAATTGCGTAACTTATTTTCGAAAACAATTTTGCTTAGTTTGTTTCATTTTGACAGTTCAAGAACATTCATTGCGTTATTTACGTTATTGAGCAGATTCTTTTTCCAACTTATGAAGCAATGGACTAGCAATCTGTTTCAAATCGAAATAGATTATGATTGTGTTGTATTACGCAATTAGTGATGTGCCGGATATCCGTATCCGCGGATATCCGAGGGAGAAAAAGATCTGTATTCGTTACTTTTTGGGGGATCTTGAACGGATCTTTTATATTAATACATTTCATTACGTATTCGTAATGAAATGTATACAGATACAGGATTCAAATCTTTTTTCTCCCTTGGAGATCCGCGGATATCTGCGAATCACGGATATCCGGCACATCACTATACGCAATTAAGGTACTGGTACTGACCTGCAAATACCACAAAACGTATCTAAGAAAATTTAACTCCGCGGGCTACCTTACCGCATCCCCTTACCTCTCTAGCAAGATTGCCGCTGCCGGTCTCCCAGTACGCCACGCGCCGGTCGGAGCCGCCCGTGAGCAGCTGGCAGCCTTGCGGCTCGAAGCATACGCACATGAACAACGTGTTCGCGTACATCACTTGACGACGGCATAGTGAACTGCGGGATAACAATACAATTGTGTCAACAGAAGACATAACTTATCTCATAACATATGATTATTTTAATTTGATTTGAATTTTGAGAATTATTTTTATAAAATGTTATTGTGTACGTACTGTAAGGTTTTATCATGATATGCAACCTCATGCTGTACAGGCTGGCAAGAATGCTGTACGTCATCCGAACAATCTGACAGGATATATTTAAAATAGGATTTTGATATAGTTTTCACTTGTCGATGAAAAAAGAATAAGTTTAGCTCCAGGCGTAATCGGTTGCGCTGGTGTTGGCATTACATTGTACTAATGGATTAAATATAATAACGGTCTTCAAAAGTTCTTTGATTTCAACACTGTTCCGGGTACCGCAATCACGCGAGTGGCTACAGTACTTAGGCAACTATTCCTCCGCCGACAAGGAAGCGAATAGCGTCCAACGATTTTCTCGCTCAAGAAACGTACGAAAGATTGAAGGTCCCGTGTAAGTAAAAGATACATAACTATATTAATAGTTGATCGCTGACTGTTCACACCGCTCGCTGGCGAGTAATCGTTTGTTGCAGCGACACGAGGTATCAAAGAGAGTACTCGCTCAGCGACGCTCGCTCGACGGGCAGAACACTTGCCCTTGGTACATACGCGTACCAGCCAGTAATCGCTCATCGCCGTCACGCACTCACTGCTCGATGCTAGAAAACTCGTTTTCAGTTGCCAGCTCTATTCGCTTCTCGTTTATCGCCGGCGTTGGGACAGGTGCCTAATATATGGTAACTTTTTATAAATTGTATCTGTTTTAATTTAACGCGTTCAATGATGATGATGATGTTTAGGATACAGGGTGGGGCTGCCCCGTTTCTGTAGTGCATCAGGGATGTTCGCAGATGTGCGTGTAGATTGCTTTTACGCAACAATGCGTAAAAGGTGCACTTCCCTGGTGCGCAGGGTGTGGGGCAAATCCAACAGTGTCTTAAGCATGGTTGCGAGTCGCCTGGACTGCGAATACGTGGGTCACTGTTGTGCCGTCTCTCATGGGATGTCGCAGCGGTGACCAACCGTTATTGGTGCCGATTCCCTTGTTCACAAACTAAACTAAATTTAAGTTCAGTGCATCTTTTTCTTTCTATTTCATTAAGAAAAGGACAGGAGATAATTTTTAGTTTAGTCCTATCAAATTAATCAGCGCCTGTCACTCTCCATACAAGTTTAGACGTGATTAAAAACTTGCCGACTAAAATTACGTCAAGCGCTGATTAATTTGACAGGACTAAACTAAAATTTATCTTCTGTCCTTTTCTTAATGAAATAGAAAGAAAAAGATGCACTGAACTTAAATTTAGTTTAGTTTGTGAACAAGGGAATCGGCACCATTGATTGTATTGTTTTCCTTGTTTTTGTTTAGTGTCTGTGCTTACTAACATAGTCGTAAGTTTTACAGTATTATATTATCTGTGGTCTACTAACAATCTTGTTGAGTCTTGGTTACTCGAATAAAGAAAAATTCTATTCTATTCTAATGCAGGGAGTCCTCCTGGAGGGTTCACCTAGTCGCATATGGGATGCCTGGAGCCATCGCGGAGAGCTCATTTTAAATGTAGGTTTTTCTTAGCGAATATAGCATTATAAACCGTGAAAATAAAATCAGATGTATATGTCGTGGCCAGATCTTAAAATTAATCATTTCATGAATTGAACAACCATTTCATGAAATGGTTACATTTCATGAAATAGAACATCGACCGCTGGCCACATCATGATGTGGTCTGTCCAGATCAGTGAATACTCAACGTTTGACGATATGCACAGTTAATAAACGCGCGACTACTTCATGATGTGGCCAAACACTAGTGATCATATTGTAAAATAGTTAGATTTTCCACCGGTAGAGGCGTTGATGTCGCTTTGTATTTGTTGTGCATCATGGCGGCGAACGATAATTCGATTGGAAAAGCAATTATAAATATTCAAACGGAAGATGAAAGTACAGTGAAGTATCGTTATTATACCAAGCTAAGTGACTTTTATGAAATTCACTCGAAAAACAAGCGCAATCTTAAAAAAACCATGGAGTTTGGAACGTATTTCACAGGTTAGTATTTAACTATTCAAATCTTATTAATTATTATTTTTCTTCTGGAATGAAAGCTATTTAAACTGTTTTATTTATCCATTGACCCAGATTACTAAAATTTAATGAATGCCAATTTTATTTGCATGGATACCCTATACAGTGTGAGTCTTCATAATGTGCACATATCGAAATGAGGAAATCTATGCTTAATTTTAACGACAGAAAAAATATTTAAAAAATCTAAATATTGTTTTTATACTTTTTATGAAATTAAAAAAAAAATTGTAACAAAACTGTGTAACTTTTAAACTGAATCAGCTATCGCGATGAAACAAACTCCATAATGATTGAAAGTAAGTAGCCGTCCACATAAAATTAAAATTGAGAAAAAAACTACCCTCAATTGAAAATAAACATGTTTTTTTAGTAAAAATCTGTATTTTTTTCTTCAATTTTTAATTGTAAAATTTACAAATAAGATAATAATAAAAAGAGAGCAAAAAAAAATTTAAAAAAAAAAATTTTTGTGTAAATTTTTTTTTTTTTTTTTTAAACTAAAAAAAAAAAATACCATTTTTTCCGTCGATAAAATTAAGCATAGACTCCCTCATTTCGATATGTGCACATTATGAAGACTCACACTGTATAATGATATGGCCAAACGTCGACTGACATATCATTAAACGTTGACGTTTGATCGAAATGGTCAATGTTAGCTGGCCATTTCATGAAATACAACCATTTCATGAAATGGTCGATCATTTCATGAAATGATCAATTCTAGGATCTGGCGTCTCGAAATTTTTACAGGCTGTTCTAGCCATGAATATAAATAACTTTCACTATGGGAGCAACTCTGAAATCACGAAAAAAAATCAGCTGTTTATACAAAAGTTCAATACCTACTTGACCAAAATGTATGAAACAGCTGATTTTTTTTTCTTGATTTCAGAGTTGCTCCCATAGTCAAAGTTGTTTATATTCATGGGTAGAACTAACTATTTTAACAAGATTTATTAGTATATGCGTTGGTTTTCAAATCCAAACATTAAAAGAAAAAAATCGAACTATATAATGAAATATTATTTTATGAGAAAGATTCTTCTACACTATGAGTCAGCTAGAGGAAGGTAGTCAGTACTCACACCAGATCCCAAATGATACATGAACCGTCAGTTCCGGCGCTGACGGCCTCGGTGTCGTTGGGCGACACCTGGATGGCCGACACGGGGCTCTTGTGCTCTTTTAGGACCTTCTTCAGGCTCTGGCGCTCTGGTTTTATGTCCCACACACGGACCTGGCGTTGATTATAAAACACTGTTAACATTTTGAAGGCTTAGGCTTAGCCCTCTTCTCTACAGTATGTAGGCTTACCTAGGCAAGAGGCTCTGCCTAGGTGGACATTTATTTCCTCACCACTCGTGGGAACTATATGGATTTAATTAACAAAAACAAAAACACCAAAGAAGTTAACGTGCCAAAATTGGCGGAGAAAGAACCGCTTGCCGGCGACGGCAACAAGAGCCGAGGAGGCTCCAGTCCCTCAGGGGACCAAAGCATGTCCGACCAGGACACAAAATGCGGGGGCTCCAAGTCCAAATTCTGGGGCAAAAGATCGCGCGGGTCGGAGCGCACAGGATCGGCGGGGCAATCCTCGGGCGAGGAAAGCCTCCCGATCGCGAAAGTGCCGACAGTCAGGAGAGGCCGAGGACGAGCGGTAGCCGGAGCAGCTTCCGCTTCGAGGCCGGGGCGGGGCAATCGGGGTCGCCTCAAGCGGCCTGATACGCCGCTCATCAGTTCGGAGAGCGAAACCGGGGTCTCGTCATCCGAGGCCTCAACTGAGGAGTCGGAGGTGGTGGTCGCCGCCTCACCGGTGGGCACGAAGGTGCGGCCTGACGCCGTGAAGAGTGCTCTGGGTGGGGTGGTCGCCACCGAACAGGTCGCCGAATTGGCCCGTCCGCTCCGGGAGCGGGCCAAAAATAAGCTGGACGCCGCTGGTGGCTCCAATTCGGAGCGAGCGGTCAAGTTCGCGGAGGAGGTAGCGGCCGCGATCAGGGAGGTGGCCTTCAAGAGGACGAAGTCCTCTAGAGGCAAGGCAGTATCCGCGGCTACTGCCTCTATCATGGCGGCAGCGGAGGCCCTCCAACCCGGGCCTCCGCCGGACGGTATGTCGGAGATGCGGGCGGAGATCGCCCGCTTGACAGCCGCCATGGAGCTTCTCCAAAAGGAGAATGCGGAGCTCCGAGCGGACTTGGCCGGGCTCCGAGGAGCCGGCCCCCGAGAGGTGCCGCAGGAAGGGGAGCGGCATGGGCAGGGACGGCCCGTGTCTGCAGAGGACCGGATCCTCAACCTGGTGCGGCAGGAAATGGCTGCTCTACGGAGCAAGTTTTCCACGTTGGAGGCCATTGTCCTGCGCCCCCCGTTGGCGGCAAGCCGGCCGGCCCCGGGCCAGCTAAGGGCGTTGTCGTACGCCGCCACTGCAGCTGCCACAGCCGGTCCAGCCTCGTCGGGGCCGACCAAAGGTGGGGCGGCTGCACAGGCGGCGAAGGCCCCAGCCAAGGCGGCGGGGGTCCCGGCCAAGGCGTCGGGGGCACCGGCCAAAGCGGCGAGTGCCCCAGTCAAGGCGGCAGAGGCCCCGGCCAGGGTAACCAGGGCCTCGGCTAAGGCGGCGAATCGGCCGCCCCCACCACCTTCTGAATCTCCTCCGGCCGACGCCGGATGGCAAGTAGCCGGGGAGAAGAAGAAGGCTGGTAAAGCGGCAAGGGCGGCCAAAAGGAAGGCGAGGCGGCAGCGGCGCAAGGAGCGAAGCGTCGCGGCTAGGCTCCGCGCCCCGAAGTCCGCAGCTGTAGTGATCACACTACAGCCGGAAGCGGCAAAGAAGGGCGTGTCCTACCAGCACGTGCTCGCCAAGGTGGATGCGGCGGTGGATCTGAAGGAGACCGCCAATGGCGTTCGGCTGAAGATCACCGCGACTGGGGCCAGGATGCTGGAGATCCCCGGTGCAAACAGCGGCCCGGCAGCGGACGCTCTGGCCAATAGGCTCAGGGCGTCCCTGGATCCGGACGAGGCCCGAGTGTCCAGGCCCACCAAACGCGCTGACTTGCGCATCCGGGGCCTGGACGACTGCGTGACGGCAGAAAAGGTGGTGGCCGCGGTCGCCAGGACTGGGGGGTGCTCTGCCGAGGAGGTGAGGGCGGGCACCATCCACCCTGACTCCACGGGGATGCGAGCCGTTACGGTGAGCTGCCCCGTGTCCGCGGCCAAGCTGATAGCCGGGGAGGGCCGAAGGCTTCTGGTGGGTTGGGTCTCCGCGCAGGTCAAACTGCTGGAGCCCAGACCTCTGAGGTGCTTCCGCTGCCGGGTGGGCGACCACGTGGGAGCGAAGTGCACCTCGGAGATAGACTGCAGCGACCACTGCTTCCGCTGTGGTCAGCCTGGTCATAAGGCCGGCTCGTGCAACGCCGCGCCGCACTGCATTGTATGTGCGGCGGCTGGCAAGCCGGCCGATCACCGGGCTGGGAGCAAGGCCTGCGCTCCACCCGCCAAAGCCAGAGGCAGGGGCAAGCCCTCCGCCACCGCCGTCACCGCCGCAGCCGCCGCCACTACTGCCGCCGCCGCTGCCGCCTCCACTGTCGTCGTCGCCGCCATTGCCGCCGCGGCGGTGCCCTCAGAGGGGGCTAGGGAGGGGGTTGAAATGGAGTGTCAATAACGGCCCCATTACGCCTCCTCCAGGCGAACATCAACCACTGCGCTGCCGCTCAGGATCTGTTGCTCCAGAGCATGGCGCAGTGGTCGATTAACATCGCCGTGGTCGCTGAGCCGTACTTTGTCCCGCCCAGGGATGACTGGGTGGAGGACCTGAGCGGCTCAGTGACCCTCATTTCGTCGGCCGCCGCTGGTACCCCGTCCCTCGAGTCTGTCAAGAGAGGACGGGGTTGCGTGGCAGCACGGTTCGGGGAGATTGTCGTGATAGGGGTATACTTCTCCCCGAACCGAACTCTTGCCGAGTTCCACAACTCCCTCGTGGAGTTGAGAGTCGTCGTCGTCGGGTTCGGTTCCCTCCCCGTGTTCGTCCTCGGGGACTTCAATGCCAAAAATCTGGCTTGGGGTTCCCGCTTTACGGACACACGGGGTAGGATGGTGGAGGACTGGGCTCTGGAGACGGGCCTGGTCGTCCTAAACCGGGGTTCTGTCCCCACGTGTGTGCGGATGCGGGGCGAATCAGTGGTGGACATTTCGTTCGCCAGCCCCGCTCTGTCGCCGCGTGTAATCGACTGGCGCGTCATAGAGGAGGTGGAGACCTATTCCGATCACCGGTACATCCGGTTTGACGTCTCCGCCCAGACCTCGAGCGCGCCGGTCCGACAGGCCCCGAGTGGTCCGCGGTGGGCGCTGAAGCAGATGGACCGGGAGCTTCTCCTGGAAGCCTCGATCGTGCAGGCCTGGGTCTCATCACCGGACAGGCCTGCCGACATCAACGACGAGGCGGAGTGGTTCCGGGAGGCCATGTCCAATATATGCGACGTGGCAATGCCCCGGGTCCATCCTGGACGTGCTTCGCGCCAGCTGTACTGGTGGTCGCAAGAGCTGGAAGCTCTGCGCAGGGCGTGCGTAGCTGCGCGACGCCGGTACGCCAGGCACCGCAGGCTCCGTATCCGCCCTCCGGATACGGAAGCCATTGAGGCGGAGCTGTACGAGGGGTACAGAGCGGCGAAGACCGCCCTCCAAGCGGAGATCCTGCGGGCCAGGACACTGGCCCGCGAGGAGTTGCTGGAGTCTCTGAACAGAGACCCGTGGGGACGCCCATATAAGATGGTGCGGGAGAAGCTCCGCCCATGGGCTCCCCCGCTGACGCAGAGTCTCCGGCCCCAGCTTGTGGAGGACGTGGTGAGCGCTCTGTTCCCTTCAAGGGGGGAACATACGCCCCCGCCCATGGCTCCGCCTATTGCGGTGCCCGATGCGGACCACACCGCCGACGACGACGACGATGCTCCGGAGGTGACCGAGGTAGAGATGAGAGTGGCGGTACGCAAGATGAGTGCGAAGAATACCGCCCCAGGACCCGACGGCATTCCCGGGAAAGCCTGGGTCCTGGCCATGGGGACTCTCGGGCCTCGACTAAGGGGGCTCCTATGCGCATGCATGGAGAGGGGCCAGTTCCCACTTTGTTGGAAGACTGGGAAACTGGTCCTCATTAGGAAACCGGGGCGCCCGGCGGACTCTCCGTCCGCCTATCGGCCCATTGTGCTACTCGACGAGGTGGGCAAGCTCTTTGAAAGAGTCATTGCAGACCGCCTCGTCGGGCAGCTGGTGCGAGTGGGGCCGGATCTGGCGGAGAGCCAATTCGGTTTCCGCAGGGGGCGCTCTACGGTGGACGCCATCATGCGCGTGCGAGCCCTCACGACGGGGGATGCTGTGGCCCGGGGTGGGGTCGTCTTGGCGGTGTCTCTAGACATCGCCAATGCCTTCAACACCCTGCCCTGGAGTTGCATCAGGGAGGCACTTCGGTATCACCGGATGCCGACCTACCTCTGTCGTGTGGTCGAGGCCTATTTGACAGATAGGGCTGTCATCTACCCCGGTCACCAAGGAGAGTGGAACCGGCGAGAGATGTCGTGCGGTGTCCCACAGGGATCGGTCCTGGGGCCGCATCTGTGGGACATCGGATACGACTGGGTGCTGCGCGCCGATCTCCCTACTGGCGTCAGCGTCGTCTGTTACGCTGACGACACGCTGGTCCTGGCGCAGGGGAGGTCGTACCAGGCGGCGGCCGACTTAGCGACACGCGGGGTTGCGACAATCGTCGACAGAATCCGGCAGCTGGGACTCGAGGTGGCCCTGCACAAGTCCGAGGCCATGGGTTTCTATGGTCCTCGTAGTGCGCCACCGCCGGGTTCCCAGGTAATGGCGGGAGGGGTTCACATCGGCGTCGAGTCGACGATGAAGTATCTGGGACTCGTCCTCGACAGCCGGTGGAACTTCGTGGAGCATTTCCGACGTTTGGCTCCCAGACTGGACCGGGCCGGGGCTGCCTTGAAGCGGCTCCTGCCCAATCTGGGAGGTCCAAACGCCTCCTGCCGGAGGCTCTACGCGGGGGTCGTGCGGTCCATGGCCCTTTACGGGGCGCCGGTGTGGGCGCCTTCATTGAGGCGGCAGCCAGCCCGCCGGCTTAACGCGTCCCAAAGGGTCATGGCCATCCGGCTGGCCCGAGGATACCGCACGGTCTCCTGCGAGGCGGCGAGCCTCCTTGCCGGAGTACCGCCATGGGATCTGGAGGCCAAGGTCCTCGCGCACATTTGGGAGTGGCGCGAGGAGGCGAAACGCCGGGGCCTAACTCCGATGCCGCAAGAAGTTGCGGCACAGCGGACAGAGCTCCGGCGGGATCTCATGGCGGAATGGAGAGTGCGATTGTCGCAACCCAGCGCTGGGCACGCCGCAATTGCGGCGATAAGACCCCTCTTTGAGGAGTGGCTAGAGAGACGCCACGGCGTCCTCACCTTCCGCCTGACACAGGTGCTCACCGGACATGGCTGTTTCGGGAGGTACCTGTTCAGGATAAAGCGGGAGGAAACGCCCGGGTGTCATCACTGTGTGGATCGCCCGGAGGACACGGTGGAGCATACGGTGGAGGTCTGCCCGGCTTGGGCAGAGCATCGCCGTGTCCTCGTGGAAGCGATCGGCGGCGGTGATCTCTCGCGTCCGGCCCTGATTCGGGCCATGCTACGGAGCGAGAGGAAATGGCAGGCCGTCACCTCGTTCTGCGAAGCAGTAATGCTCGCGAAGGAGGAGACGGAGCGCGTGAGGGAAAGGCAAATTTCGCGCCCTCGCGCCCCTAACCGCCGCAGCAGGAGACGCCCTGGGCGTCGGGAGTCACGAGAGGATTTCCGGCCACCGTAGGCGCGGGCTTGCGGACGGTGAGCAATGGGTAGCTCGCCGTCCGATAAGGACCAAGCCCGGGTCGACGGCGCGTTGTGTTCCACGCGCGCCTCAAAGAGATGTCAGCAGAATTGACGGGGTCCGCTAGGGCCAATGCCTGCCGGGGGTTCGAAGAAAACCGATAGGGAAATCGTGGCCCCCTGGCAACACGGCAACTGAAGGAACACGGGTGGGTTTTAGTCAGTAAGAGTCTGACACGCCCTCCCGCTCCGCCCAGAGCGGGAGAAGTCATTTGATGATTTCCCACCCAAAAAAAAAAAAAAAGGCTTAGCCCTCTTGCACCTCAAATCACACTGTCACTTCCACAACCTAGTAACTGGGTATTACGATAAATACGATATCCCTTGATAAGACTGGTTGTCAGACTTTCGGGGTTCTGACGATCTGAAACGACTGTCAAAGATTTACGAATGACAGCTGGGACCAACGGCTTAACGTTCGAGGCACGGAGGAGTCTCGGTATGTAAAGATGGTCACCTATCCGCGGACTAACCCCGGCTAGCGTAGCTTAACCTGATAGATCGACCCGTGCGGTTGTTATTACTTAGCCACGCGCTCCTCCTGAAGATAACTGAGACAGAGGGTGATTTGTGGTGCAAACGGATCAAAAAGGGACAAAATGATCAATTTTTTTTTGTTTATAATAAATGTTTTAGCACTTGATTTGCGACTTGTTAACGAGAATAATCTTACCAGAAGCTAAACGTTCGATAAGATTGCTTAATTTAAAAACCGGTCAAGTGCAAATCGAACTCGCGCACTAAAGGCTCCGTACTTTGAAAAAAAAAAATATTTTTCCCCATTTCTTCTCAGGGGTAGTCAAATAAAGCCCACGAAAATAATATGCTTATACCCTGCGAAAAAAAAAATTGGATTTATTTCGTAGATTTGTCTTATAAAAATTATTTTCCTGTGCTAAATAGGAAGTGTCGACTCCATCTAGCTTTTTTTTAAAACATGACGTGATTGTGATTCCGATATCTAATTTACGGAATAAAATTATTTTATTAGGTACCTTTAATTTTTTCCAAGTTATACAGATTTCTCTCGTTGAAGATATCTCGTCAGTATAACTACATGTTATATTAGCTGTGTCTAGTCACCTGTCCCTCACAACCACCAGATATGAGCGTCGTGCCGTCAGACGTCATGTCCAGGGCCGAGGTGCCTTTGTTGTGTGTGTTGAAGATGACGTAGATCAGGCGGCCCGTGAGCGGAGTGAACGCGCGGATGTTGCCGTCGTTCCAGCCTGCAAGAAATTAGTATTTAAGTTATAAAAAGTTAAGGTTGTAGAAATAATACAAGAACGATCAAGTGGCATCGTCTTCACATATAATTATATAATTAATATATACAAAATATTGTAAAACATTTTAAAAGAGTAACGGAGTTTCTTGCCCATTCTTCCCCATACGAAAACTACCTTTTGGAAGGGGCGACTAGAATCAATTCTATTTTTTGTAAATTTTGACGTTCAAAAGTGCCTTTTTGTGCCTAATTGAAATAAATTATTTGATTTTGACTTTGACAATGCTTTAATTTGGTGTACCTACTTTCACTTGTAAATACTAAGGATAGAAAGGGCAGCCCTGAGTAGAAAATAAAATAAAATCGAATGTTACTTTTGCTGTACTATCCAAGGTTTTGACAATAAATTGATAATTTGGAAGGTACATTGGAAGGAGTATCCCCAATAAAATGTTGAAATCTCTAAGCAATAGACGAAGGAAAATCAAATGCCTTTTCTGTCATTGTGGCGGAGGTACATTGAATATGTTCGTTCGGTTAGACAAGTACATTCAAGGAAAAGAAAGAAAGATTGTGTATTTTGCTCAAACAAAAAGCACATTACAAAAAAATTACATAAAATACACACATACAAAGCCAAAAGCCTCGTATTCAAGCAGTAGAAGTTTGACAATTTTATCTATTGCTTGATGTTAGGGCCAGGAACCAAAGACAATTTACAAGAAGAAGCTTATTACAGTCTGCACCAGTTTAGTTGCTTTGGCTCAAGAGGGCCAGGGCCAGCTAGACAGAAACTCATCTCCCTTTCTAGTACTAAATAATAAGCAAGTAATAATAGACAATAAGTAGAGTAAGCAACTACTCTGCAGTTAGTTAAAATAAATTTGAGGCCCTTAACTAATTCAACGGAAATTTTTATATTAGTCTTCCTGTTCACAAAATTAAATGTAAGCTCAAACTGGTTTCAACCAGCAGTCTCGTTAACATACCTGATACAATAGACTTGCCGTCCCCAGAGAACAGGACGGTGGAGCACGTGAAGTTGGGCACCACGATCCGCAGCAGCTCCTGGCACGTCTCCAGGCACCACACTCTGACGTCACCGGCCCCAGCCGTGGCAAACACGCCCGACATACCCCTGAAGTAATAATAATTTGCGATAGTGTTTTTAAATCTTCTATTTAAAAATTTAATTTTCATATTTTCAGTTGTTTGCAAAATGATTAAGGTAGGTTTCATACCAATATGAAACCTACCTTATTCGTTTGCAAATAATGTTCATAATAATATTCGTAGACCCGTGGCGGATGTAGTCATGTATTACAAACGAATATGAACATAAATTTTAAAACAATAGTATTTAGTCGACAAGGGGTAAAATAAAAACATGAATTTTTTTTTAGTGTACCCTCTCCTAAACGTAAAGTGGGTATGTATTTTTTTTCGTCTTTCCCTTGGTGTGGGGCAGTAGGGTACTTATAAAGCTACGGCTCGCATTGTGAGGAGGTTCCTATCTCTGCAGCTCTAACCACCGGTAACTTGGACCTTGCTCCCGACACCGGCGCACCTCTATATTTTTTTTTTTTAAATATCTTTTTAGTTTTAAGAAATATTAAAAAATATGAGTAATTACTTATGAAAGAAAATAAATAAACGAGTTATTAATAAAATAAAATTAATATTTTGCATTATTTTTATCATATTCAAAGTGATTCTTTTCCAGGGTTTCAATTAGAATTGTTACCTTTTCATTTTGTTCTTAGTATAATAACCATAAGGCTAAATTGTAAAAAAAAATGTTAATAAGTATTAATATTGTGAAAATGAAAGATTAATCAATGACCATGTTTAATTTATTTTTGTTAGACTTGTATAATTCAATCACCGTATGTTTGTGAAAACCGTGAGTTTATAGTTCGTTATAGTCGGGTTAGGAACTATCGATTTTTACAATCCTACGGCGATTAACTTTTAATATTTTGATCTACGAATTTTATTATTCGTAGATTTTGATCTACGAATTTTATTATTTGTAGATTTTGATACAAGTTATAATTTACATAATATTTGAATAAAGCAATCAAGTTTATAAAATTCTTAGGAGTTGGTTTTTGTTGGACTTATTTTGACGTTTATTTAAGTATGTATTACATAGTTGATTGTGATACTTTAAACCAAATAAAAATATCATTTAGATACTTAATTCTTTTCATTTTTACTTCCCTTTGTCATTTATAGAAGTACAAAACTAAATTCATGAGCATTATTATCATTGTCCTCAATATATCGTCATTTTTCTAAACTTGAAAATCATATCTATTTAAATTCGTGTTTATATGGAATAAATTTAGTAAAAACCTGAACTGATCTGAACATAATTAATAGTATTAAAAAATATGAGCGATACAGGCAGGTTTTCAAGAATCCACAAAATTTACTCAAATATGATATTTTCTGAAGATTCATCCTAAATTCCTAATACTAAATAGCCTGCCTAGCTGCAAGTAACTTTGAAGTAGCGCTCGCCCGCGGTACCGTTCGCTTAATTCGCTCGGCTCGCGCGCGGTTTGTCACAGTCCTTATATACCTAACCCACTCAGTTCACAATTTTCGACAGTTTATAATCTAACCGAAATAATATCGATAGATTATAACGGTTCTCACAATCTTACGGTAACATTTACAAACGTTGGTAAATCTAAAAATAAATAGGTAGGTACTTAAAACTTTTAGAAACGTACTTCGGAAACGCGATATCATTGATGGCACATCGATGGCAGGTCACGACCAGCACTGGGTTGAACGTGGTGATGTTGATGGCGAAGATCTCACTGCCTTTTGTGCCTACCAGCAATAGGCGATTCTTGCCGCGCACAGACGCCGACTCCATTAGCTCAAGGGAAGTTATGCTGCCCTGTAGCTTGGTGGTTTTTAGCTGGAAAAGGTTAATTTATGTGATTACCCAAAAGTTAGATAAGGTGCACCGAAAACAAATAGCACATCACACAAAAGCACAATTGAATGATAATACATTATGTGAATATGACGAAAATGCAAGTAGCCAATACACAAAAAAAAAATACTGTTAAAAAAAATTAAAATCTTATTTGGTTTAAGTTTAGAAACGTGCTGCCTCGCCCTGCTCTCCCCGCCGGAGATACATAGTTTTTTTTACGGAGGAGATGACAGGGGCTCGTCCGCTCGCTTTACTCGCTCACTTGAGCCCCGTCATCCTCTTCGAACCTTACCTGTTGGAGTCGGACTGTCCCAAGTCCCGAGCTCGCTTCGCTCGCTCTTGTTCTCATTACCTTTTTAGGGTTCCGTTGCCAAATGGCAAAAAACGGAACCCTTATAGATTCATCATGTCTGTCTGTCTGTCTGTCCGTCCGTATGTCACAGCCACTTTTTTCCGAAACTATAAGAGCTATGCTGTTGAAACTTGGTAAGTAGATGTATTCTGTAAACCGTATTAAGATTTTCACACAAAAATAGAAAAAAAAAACAAATAATTTTGGAGTTCCCCATACTTAGAACTGAAACTCAAAAAAAAATTTTTCATCAATCCCATACGTGTGAAGTATCTATAGATAGGTCTTCAAAAATAATATTGAGGTTTCTAATACCATTTTTTTCTAAACTGAATAGTTTGCGCGAGAGACACTTCCAAAGTGGTAAAATGTGTGTCCCCCCCCTGTAACTTCTAAAATAAGAGAATGATAAAACTAAAAAAATATATGATGTACATTACCATGTAAACTTCCATCGAAAATTGGTTTGAACGAGATCTAGCAAGTAGTTTTTTTTTTTAATACGTCATAAATTGTAAACCGAAATTTACCTTTTATTCAATGTTACTTGCTGCTACGGAACCCTTCATGGGCGAGTACGACTCGCACTTGGCCGCTTTTTTTACTAAGTCGAGGTGTCGAGTCTCAATCTCGCTAGGCTCGCTCTTCGCGAAGCGTTCTACATAAAAACAGTTCTATACGCAAACATTTAAAGCTCTTCACGCGCGGTTCACAAAGTTCAGTGGATCCAATATTTACGTTCCTATTTCATTGAAGTAATTTTTTTAAATGTTTTAGACACTAAAAAAAATCACTTCAATGGAAGTGCCGGTGACGCGGCAAAAAATTGTTGTGGAGAGTTCGAAGGAGACCCTCTAGAACTCCAAATAGTTAATAGCCTTTTTTTTTTTTGGGTGGGAAATTGTCAAATAACTTCTCCCGCTCTGGGCGGAGCACTGTGGGAAAGCCCCATACAAAGCCGTCTCAAAACCGTTTCATGTGAAAGTCGTTGTAATGGAATAAAATTAATAAATTAATTTAGTATAATAAATAAGCTTTCGTTTCGCAATTTTTTTGGTTTTTTTTAGTTAATCGTAATGTATATAAATAGGCATCAAAGCTAACTCATGTTCAATAACGTAAATTAAACGCAATACGTTACTACAATTCAACGCCACATTACTCAAAAGTTTTTGATGTAAATGTACAAGTATTATACAGTTTTGGAATGCTTATAATGTCCTTATAACGTTTAGTAATTAATATTATATACATTGGTTTAATAAAATAAAATTAAACAATATAGTTTAAGATGGTATATTTTTAGTGTTATTTTTTTTTTAACAAGACCTTTACCCTTTACCGCTGCTTGCCGCTGTCGAGATATTTGTTGTA
This sequence comes from Agrochola lychnidis, assembly GCA_963680765.1. Lineage (NCBI taxonomy): Eukaryota > Metazoa > Arthropoda > Insecta > Lepidoptera > Noctuidae > Agrochola > Agrochola lychnidis. The sequence goes on from OY796853.1 coordinate 25,954,634, forward strand.
TTAAGATCTTTATACATTAGTATATGCAAGGAGAAAATAAAAATTTGCGCATACTTGCGCTTTTTCTGATACGGGATCAAAACATATCGCGAGATAAAAATTAATTTTTTTTCAATTTCGTTTTATTTCTCATAAAATTATTTTTTATCTATTAAGGTCAATTTTATAAAAAGTTCATTACAGTGATGAGTATTATTAATAGTTTTTTCTGGTTTTGATACAATTTTGACCACCTTACTTGATAAAATATGGCCAATTATCTATTAGGGTCGAATTAAAAACAGGTTGGTTATGGGAAGAGTGCAAATGATTAGTTTCTTAGCTTTTTCCACGTAGCACTATTATATTAGCCAATAAAAGGAAGGCGAACCCTGAAACATTCACAGTTGTTGGTCAGATATTCAGTTGCCCTAAAAAGCAGTTATTACTTATTTTCAAATATTCGCAGAAGTTGACTGATTTGAAAAATGGGTGAATTTGTTTGTAGCAAACGAGAGTTGTGCAATTTATTGATAAATGGGCATAATGTAGAAGACACGAGATGTTAGGACACGAGATGTAAACGAAATTTAATTTCAATACGGACTGTCAACACTACATGCTTGGATTAGGAGTATGGAGATGATCTTACACATTTCCTATAACTTGTCTTTTGAAAAGTGGTCAGCTACTACACCCGAAAATAAAAAAACAAAGACGTAAAGAAAAAACTGGTGCAAAAGCGGTTTAGGGAAGAAATGGGACTGCATGTCGATAAACCTCGACAAGGCACTGGAAATAGTAATGACGGAAACACAGCTCGGACATTTTTTCAGAATCACTCTTGCTCTGCAGACATTACAGGAGTAGACGTAGAACTTATAAAACGAATGTACATAATACTACAAACTATGTCATCTGGAATGGCTATCGATTCAAAAAAGTTCGGTGAATACGCATATAGTACAGCCCAACTGTACGTAAATAATTATAACTAGTATTATTTGCCTTCCTCCGTGCATAAAATATTTATTCTCGGCGAAAAAATCATTGAGTACTATGCTATTTTACCTATCGGACAATTGTCCGAAGACGCGCAATAATCCCGAAATAAGGATTACAAAAAATTTAAACTTCATCATTCTAGAAAGTGTTCAAGAGCGGCTACCAATGAAGACGTGTTCCATACCTTATTGTACACTTCTGATCCATATATATCAACTTTGAGTAACATCTCAGAAACAATATCGAAAGAACTTTTAGATGAAGCCAAGGCCCTTCTTGCGGTCAATGAAAATCTGTAGGAGCTTGCTAAATTGTGTACATATTTTGTTTTCTCGTTTGGTACTATGTATATTCCGTTTTATGTAAATTAAAAAAACATATTTTGTATTTTTTTTCTTAAAAAATGCATGTATTTTTCTAAGTTTAATTTTATAATTAATTAATAAATAGAATTATCAAAATCAAAATTATACACATTAAACTTTATATATCCAAGTATATGTGTGCAAAATTACAGCTCATTTAGTTTTGAAACAACTGAGATACGGAGTTTTGAGACGAAACATACGCGATTTTCCCACTGTGCGGAGCTAGGGCGTGTCAGACTCTTACTGACTAAAACCCACCCGTGTTCCTTCGGTTGCCCTGTTGCCGGGGGCCACGATGTCCCTTTCGGTTTTCTTCGAAGCCTCGGCAGGCATTGGCCCTAGCGGACCCCGTCAATTCTGCTAACATCTCTTTGAGGCGCGCGTGGAACACAACGCACCGTCGACCCAGGCTTGGTCCTTATCGGACGGCGAGTTACCCATTATATCGCCTCTACGAGGACACGGCGTTGCTCCGCCCAAGCCGGGCAGACCTCCACCGTATGCTCCACCGTGTCCTCAGGCCGATCCACACAATGGTGACACCCGGGTGTTTCCTCCCGCCTTATCCTGAACAGGAACCTCCCGAAGCAGCCGTGTCCGGTGAGGACCTGCGTCAGGCGGAAGGTGAGGACGCCGTGGCGTCTCTCAAGCCACTCCTCAAAGAGGGGTCTTATCGTCGCAATTGTGGCGTGCCCAGCGCGGGGTTGCGACAATCGCACTCTCCATAACGCAATGAGATCCCGCCGGAGCTCTGTCCGATGTGCCGCAATTTCTTGCGGCATCGGAGCTAAGTCCCAGCGTTTCGCCTAATAGTTAATAGCCTCACATTCTTTCTAGCGAGGCGGCACGTTTCTTAACCCAACCCCGTGGATTTGTTTGAATGGATGAAATAATGGAGGAGCCATTATTTCATCCATTTGATTTTAACTTATGCGTTTTTGAGCAAGTTTAAAAGTTTAAAATGCTCCTTTGTAAAGATTATACTAAGGTTTGGTATAGGTAACTTAGGATTTACATTTAATCGATAAGTCCTCCTTATCTTACCACCAAGTCCGATAAATGTAAAGAAAGCTTCCAAACCTACGACTAACTTCAATATAGTTACTCACAGCTTTAAAATGCGGCTTGTTGGGGTCGAGGATCTTGCCTTTAGGAAAGGTTCCCTTCCAGTTGATCTCGTCCAGGATATCGATGGTGCCGTCACCAGCACCCACAATAAGGCAGCCGTCTTCCATAATTATGATTGATTCGATTCCTGCAAAACATTGGTTATAAAAACTAGAGGCACCTTTTGCAAAAGGCTGGTGAAACTGATGATAATACAATCGCCGGTCAATATTTGTCACTGAATGTGGTGGATTGTGAAAATATGGTAAGTATCCCTTCCCATTTACTGATCACTTATGCGGGTGCTGCTAAATGATTTTTCATCCGTCCTAAGGCGCTGACAAGAGGTAAATACAAGTAGGCCTGGCTTAAAAAAAAATAGCCAAATCTTTAAAGCTTGTGGTAGCGGAAAATATATATGTTAATCTTGAACATATTTCTCAGAATTTGGTTGTAAGAAACCACGATTTGAAAAAAAAAAAAACAATACAAATTAACGGTAAACAACCCGCATAAGACTCGATCCCGTGGAAATATCGGGATCAAAAGTATCCTATGTCTTAATATCTACCATGGTATACGCATGTGTCAAATTTCATCCGAATCCGTTCAGCCCTTTTAGCGTGAAAGCGTAACAAACATACAAAAAACTATCTCTTTATAATAATAATACTATCTGACCCGGCAAACTTCGTTCCACCTAACAGTCAATGAATGTGCATGTTTAGGATTTCAAAATGAATACAAAATTCCTACCCTACCTACCTACCCTACCTACCTACTCTACCTACCTACTCTACCTACCTACTCTACCTACCTACTCTACCTACCTTTTCATATCTTAGAAATGCTTACGAAACTTAAGAAATGCTGAATTTCCCATACAAAAAGTACTCTAAGTCCTTCTCCCCCCAAATTTTAATCCAAATTTTATTGAAATCCGTTTAGTGGTTTAGCCGTGAAAAGGTAACATACAGACAGACAGACAGAGTTACTTTCGAATTTATAATATTAGTATGGATAATATAGTTCAAATCAACGTACGTTGGTATTTAATTAACAACAAGAACGTCTTAATTGAATACAGAACTTCGTTGTTTTTTATTTTCGATTACTCAACAAATTTTTGAGTAGTAAATAGATCATTGCTTCATATTTTGCAAGCATGTCATCCCTTTTTTTCTATGCAGTCAGTGACCACGCTTTAGCTCTGGTCAGCAGGAACAATAACATCGGCTATAATGATGATGAGGGAGGGCGCTGATACCTATAATTACAAGATATTAAGTTATCTATCTACTAGGTATCTCCTCTTTCAGCTTTAGTGTAAACGGGGTCTTAACCTAGCCCGTTTTAAATTTCTTAGAGGTGGCAAATTGTGTAACTCCTAGGATATGACTCCCTTTTAAAAATACCCTCAAATATTTATGTTGCACGGCTCTAGATAAATACGTACAATATGCTTTATCGTACACCAAAATTTAATAAGCTCATTTACAAAAACAACCTGGCTATTATTACAAAATCTCGTAAATTGCCCGCAATATTTACAAACCTTGACTATAGCAGAGGGACTCTGGTCTCTTGCCCTTCTTCCAAGGGCCGCACTTGGCGAGGCAGCCAAGCAGCGCAGGCTTGCACATGGAGACCGAAGCCGAAGGGTCGGAAGGGTAACCTATTGAGAACTTTATCATGTCACCCGTCCTAAAAATACAAACATAATCTTAGATAATATTCATGTGTAAGCATTTGAGTGACATACTTGAGAATCCTGAGATACAGGTTTATTCATACTCCTACGGTTGACGTCATCACGTCAACGCGGCTGTCGCTGAAAACCAGCGCTGTGGCTCTGTTTCGCATAGTGTCACAGCATTATGCTGGGCTATGGCCGTTTTGCGTGTGTTTGACGAATATGTTTCCCCAACTTGTTTTTTTGTGTTTGTTATTTTTCTTTATGCGTTAGGTACGTTGAGTTCAAATAAATGTATTTTCTCTTTTCTAGGCCAGATGGAATTCAATATACTGGATATTTATTGACCTTATTGGTGATGTTCTTCAGAAAGGCCAAATGCGTAGTACTCGCAACCGACGTGCGTGTATGACCAGCACGCGCAGCATGACCACCGTAGAAACGAGTTTTGTCGACGGAAGAATAGACAAAATGACAGATAGTGATTGTTTATCTGTCATTTTGTCGATTCTTCCGTCGACAAAACTCGTTTCTACGGTGTTCATGCTACGCGTACAGATGTATGAACGTAAACGAGGCAAAAGCAGTACCTATATAAGGATTGTAGCAGGTGGCGTTTTGTAGTTTCTGCCCCCCACATGGGAAGAAGGCGTCAGTTTATGTATGGAGTTCAATAATTATATGTACCTATTCGTCTAGTTTAAAGGCCCTAATATTTTTAATCATTATGTAAAATTTATTAAAATAAACAATTTCATAGGCAGTAGGTGTTTTAGATGATCTGGGCAGGTAGCATAAGCATACGTTGTACTTGATTTTGTTCAGAGGTAGTGGTTTTTATCACACATTGCTCAAATCTAAATCATGGTAGTCAGTTTTCTGATTAACAAGTAACATCATCAACAAACATTTCCAGCACGCGTAGCATGACCATCGTAGAAACGAGTTTTGTCGACGGAAGAATAGACAAAATTACAGATTGCGATTGTTTATCTGTCATTTTGTCTATTCTTCCGTCGATAAAACTCGCTTCTACGGTGGTCATGTTACGCGTGCAGGAAGCGCAGGCAGAGGTGTTGGTATGACCTAGGTTGGTACTGCGAAATTACTAAGGTGAAATCTACATCTTTATAATAAAATAAGTGATAGACATAATTTTAATACTAGAAATAAAGATAAAATAGATCAACCATTTTTCAGATTATCCAAAGTACAAACATCTTTTATGGGGTACTGTGTTAAATGTTACAACAAAATACCTTGTGATATATTACAGTTAATTGAAAGAAAATTTAAAACTCATATTAAAAGTACTCTTTGTAAACAAGCATATTACAAATTAGAGGATTATATTCTAGATAAATGCTTGGAAGCATGCTGGTCTAGCTCCATAGGACAAATTAGAGTCTAGACAAAATCAAACTGGTTGATAATTTAATTGTGTAATTATTAATTATTATAACATTTATTTTACATTCTGTGATTACTTGAATTCACACACTGACTTATTAGTATTACTTATAATTTTTTTTAGGAATATCGTATAGGTACCTACTTTTACAATGCTTGTAAATATGTGAACACCATGTATCCATTAGATAATTATTTTTTCTGTCATTGCTTCATTTTTAATTATTTTTACCTATTGTGGTATAGTAATCTTATTCCAGATGCATTGTCTTCACATATAATTATATAATTAATGTATACAAATATTGTAAAACATTTTAAAAGAGTAACGGTGGAGTTTCTTGCCCATTCTTCTCCATACGAAAACTATTTTTTGGAAGGGGCGACTAGAATTAATCCATTTTTTGTACATTTTGACGTTTAAAAGTGCCTTTTTGTGCCTAATTGAAATAAATTATTTGACTTTGACTCTGTGGAAATGCCGCGTTAACATTTTTCTGAACTGGAGAACAACACCAGGAACCCCACGCTCAGCAGCCGTGCTTGCATGCGATCACAACACAAAAGAGGCAGTCAGGAATCAATAAAAAATTATCAAAAGTAGGTATCTGATGAAGGTGTAGACAAACTCAGTTCAGGTAAAATTTTTACGCAATAACTCGCTAAAACGAATTAGAAACATTAATCTGTATTCTGAAAGTTTCAACTTTATATCTCACTACTTTTTCCAACAATAATTATTTGAATTAATTATTTATAATTGAAAAATCACCGACGAAAATTGCGGTTATAAAATTAACTACAATTGTCAAATGTAATTAGATTTTCGAGTTTAAGTATTCCTGTAAATAAACAAATCAAAGCATTTAATTGGAAGTGGTACTACAGATTGGCATCTACAGGTACCTTTTCAGATTCATCCTTTTCTGTTTACATTTTCATCTGATACTTGTGAAATAGACCATAGTTAGGTATGTATTTAATAAGGAATTACTCACGTAGTCCCTGCGTATCCGTACGTGTCGTCGGAACTGATGGCGATGCAGCGCACGCTGCGCCGCAGTTTCCCCAGAGCCACGTCTACCACGTCTAGAGTCTTACTTTCAGTTCGAATGTTCCACACTCTGAGGTTGGCTTGAACACAACAATAATATTATTCATTTATCTAAACTAATATTATAAAGAGAAAAAATTAGATTTTGTACTTTTGTTTGTTTGTTACGCTTTCACGATAAAATGGCTAAGCGGGTTTGGATGAAATTTGGCACATGGGTAGACCATGACATGGGTTAGGACATAGGATACTTTTTATCTCGATATTCCCACGGCATAGAGACTTATGCGGGTGAAACCGCGGGGCGCAGCTAGTATTTTATAAAAACGACCATAGATCTATTACATAAACTTGCTTGCATAAGCTTGAGCACATGTAGCGTCGCGGGGCCCTAGGTGACTTGTACCACAGGCGTTGCTTTGCAATGCTTATTTCAGGCACCAATCTGTCATAAATTGAAACTTTTCCTTAACACGTTCAGTGCTGCTCCTGGAGTCAACTTGCTGGATGTATGGCGGAATGGCGACCGAGCTCTTTAAAAAATGGGTGGAGTCGAAAGTGTTAAGCTAGTTTTTAAACACTTCTACGGTACATTTGTGATGAGAAGGATACTTTTTATTACCTACTAGCTTCTGCCCGCGACTTCGTGGGGGTCGAAAATATCCCACGGGAACGTACTACGGGGATAAACGATGCGCTCAAATACCGGCGGCTCAATAGACAGATCTCTAAGTCCTTTAAAAGCGACCTTCGCTACAATACGAACCGTGTGGTCGCGATAGAGCGGAACAAGGGCTCCAAGGTTTTTGTAAGAGATTTGTCTATCGGGCAGAGCCAGCTTGCGAAACTGAAGACCGATGTTGGCAGAATCGTATCCGCCAAACTTGAACTGTTGAGAGAGATCGAGAGTTTTTATGGACAGTTATATACGTCAACCAGTAACCCCGTTACGAATCTGGCAAACGACCCAAGATTGACCCGACACTATACCGAAGACATCTCAGATGTCAGCTTGTACGAAATTAGGATGGCTCTGAAGCAGCTTAAAAACAACAAGGCGCCGGGTGATGACGGAATTACGGCCGAACTCCTGAAGGCCGGTGGAAAACCCGTTCTTAAGGCCCTCCAAACTTCTGGAGGGCCTTAAGAACGGGTTCTTAAGTCATATTCGAGGGTCAAACGCCACAGGCATGGAACAGAGGTGTGGTGATACTCTTCTTTAAAAAGGGCGACAATACCCTGCTTAAGAACTATAGGCCCATCACACTTCTGAGCCATGTCTACAAGCTGTTTTCAAGAGTTATCACGAAATGTCTCGCGCGCAGGTGTGACGACTTCCAGCTTCCCGAACAAGCCAGATTCCGGAAAGGCTTTAGCAACCGTAGACCACATACATACGCTGTGGTAGGTTATACAGAAGACCGCAGAGCTCTGCTTAGCGATTGTGGACTACGAGAAAGCCTTCGATTCGATCGAGACATGGGCTGTACTGCAGTCTCTTCAACGGTGCCAGATCCACTATCGGTACATCGAGGTGCTAAAGTGACTGTACGAAAACGCCACTATGTCAGTCCTACTCCAGGACCAGAACTCGAAACCTATCCTTCTGCAGCGAGGTGTGAGACAGGGAGACGTTATCTCTCCGAAACTGTTCACCGCTGCAGTGGAGGATGTCTTCAAGGTTTCTGGATTGGAAAGGGCTAGGCATCAACATCAATGGCGAGTATATAACTAACCTTCGGTTTGCCAAGGATATAGTTATCATGGCCGAGACCATTGAGGACCTCAGTATAATGCTCGATGAACTCAGTAGAGCCTCCGAAAGAGTGGGTCTTAAAATGAACATGGACAAGACAAAGGTCAAGCATGCAGGCCCATGTAAAAATCGTCTACTTTTTAACCGACTTAAAAAAAAGGAGGTTTCTCAATTCGACCGTATATTTATATATATATTTTTATGTGTGTTCGCGGATAACTTCGTCGTTTATGAACCCAAAGGAAAGGAGATATCCCAAGAGTGGTACCATGATAAGAAAACCAGGATCTGATGAAGGCATCCCTGAGAAATCGAGGGAATTCTTCAAATATTATAGGCAAACCTAGAATGATTAGGGTATTTTTTATAGTATAGTAGTAGTATCGTGCAGTTGCTCTTGGCAAGCACTATTTGGTTAAGTGGAACTGATGGTGAAGACCACAAATAGCCACCGGAACTACTCAATAATAAGTGTTTTACGGGTTGCGATTCGATTACTTTAATATGGTTGCAATGCAATTTATGCTCGTAACAATGCATATGGAGAAGTGGAGCTGATGGTGAAGTACCAGGAGAACTCTTCAACGATGAACGTCTCTGCATCGGAAAAAGCAATATTTTGTAAAAGGTGATGAGCAGTTGGCATTACGCTAATGTAACTTAGATAAATTACAAATTGACCCACTAAAACGCGAGAAAAAAAACAATCTTCCAAAAAAACGACTACTTCGCGAATAACGAAAATACAAAACCAAAGACACCTACTTCCGAAATTTAAGTTATTGTTCACTTTGTAGTAGTATTTTGGAAGTCGGTTATTTTTTTTTGTAAAAAGATTTTTACAATGTTTGTAAATATGTGAGCAACATGTATGTGTCTATCACATAATTAAATTATCTGTCGTTGCTTGATTTTTAATTCTTTTTATCTATTGTGGTATAGTAATTTTATTCTAGGTGTATCGTCTTCACATATAATTATTTAACTAATGTACGTACTTGTAAACTATTGTAAAATATTTTAAAGAGTAACGGTGGAGTTTCTTGCCCATTCTTCTCCATACGAAAACTACCGCGACTAGATCAATTTTAATATTTTGTACATTTTGACGTTCAAAAGTGTCATACATGGGCCTATTTGAAATAAAGGATTTGACTTTGTAACACCTACTCTCATGAAGATCGAAGACGCTACGCTCGAAGTTGTAGACGAGTATGTTTCCCTAGGACAAACTGTCCAGCTAGGTAGGTCCAACTTCGAGGAAGAGGTACATCGTCGAATCCAACTCGGCTGGGCAGCGTTCGGGAAGCTACGCAATATCTTCTCGTCCCACATACAACAGTGTCTCAAGACGAAAGTTTTTGACCACTGTGTGTTGCTAATGATGACCTATGGTACTGAAACGTGATCGCTCACAATGGGTCTTATCAGAAGGCTACAAGTCACCCAAAGGCAATGAGGTTCCCAAAGGGCAATGGAGAGGGCATGCTTGGAATTTCCCTACGTGATCGAATCAGAAATGAAGAGATCCGCAGGAGAACAAGGTAACCGACATAGCCAGAAGAATTGCCAAAGTTAAGTGGCAATGGGCAGGGCACATTACTCGCAGAACGAATGGCTGATGGGGCCGAAAGGTTCTGGAGTGGCGAACGCGTACCGGAAGACGTAACGTTGGAAGGCCTTCCACAAGATGGATCGATGACCTTGTGAAGGCCGCAGGATACCGCTGGATGCGGAAAGCACAGAATCGGTCGAAGTGGCGATGCTTGGGGGAGACCTATGTTCAGCAGTGGACGTCTTTCGGATGAAATGATGATGATGATGGTGTCTAGGTTCTGATGATGGAACCGGAAGGTCGCCATAGGAACTCGTCAACCAAACAAGATACCACCATCGTGTTTGGACACATTGGCTTTGTCTTGACAAAAACTATAGCCAATAATCTTGTACTTTTTTTTGTTCATTAAAAGGTTGTTTTAAATACTGGTATTCAGCTGCATCCGGTTAGACTGGAAGTCGACCCCAATATAGTTGGGAAAAGGCTAGGCAGATTGATTGATTAAAAGGTTGTTTTAAAAAGATTTTTTTCTTATATTTTTTTAATCCCAGATAGTAATTTGAAAGGTGCTAATGTCAAACTCTAAATTGAAAAACGTACAATAAAGATTTGATTTAAAAACTGCTCGTTGCTCTTTGATTTCATTTCATTCCAAGATGGAACGAAGATTTCGACGATGTCATTATGCCCACGATCTTTATATCGAGCTGTACGGCGACATATTTTAGAAGAAAACGTTCTCTAATAACCTGATTTGGAAGAGTATATTCAACAACATGCTTTTGTACAAGCAAGTACCTACCTACAAAATAACTACACTATTAATTGTATTGTGTCCGTTAATAGATGTAGGTAAGTACTTAATACATATCAGTTTTAATTAGATTTATTTTTACAAAGGAATCGTCATAAAAATTATAAGTAACGATTTTTGTCTTTGATTGTAATTCCCCGTTGCTTTTTGAGATAAAATGTTTTGTTACAGTAATTGCCGGTTATAAGCAATAAGTTGACATGCATTAGAACTCTATTGGTAATCGCCAGGTTTTATAGAAAAATGCCCGTCATTCTTTTATAACAATAGAAATAGAAATAGTTTATTGTCCAGGTAATACAGTAAGCAGGTTTACAGGTTAACACCAAGTTGAGAAGACATGAGTAGCTTAAAATATTACCTATAGCTAGGTTACAAAATATTATGTACCAGTGAGCCCCAAACTAGACAGTTAGTCTGTATCTTGGGGCTCGGATCAATTCAGTGGTTCAGGCCTGAAAACGTAACATACAGACAGAGTTACTTTCGCATTAGTTATTATGTAAGGAATGCTATTCTGACAGGCAGGTGTCAAAAAGTACCTACCTATCTACTTACATACAAACGTAGACAGAGAATAGATCTGTCTACGCATACAAATATCCACATTGCCAATACTTACAATCACCCCCTGTGACAAAAGAGTTGGATCTCAAATTCAGCGCAGTCAACGTCGTGGCGTCTCCCGTAGTTAGCTTAGAAGCTGCCGCGGTGCCAGTAGCAGCGCTCGCGAAGCAATCCCACAGTACCACGCACCCGTCATCACGACCGCCCAGCGATATCATGTAGCGCTCATCTGAGGAAAATGTCAGCGCTTCGACGCGAACCTGAGGACGGCAAAGAGAAGCATGATAGGCATCTGTGTGGCACTTAGAGTGTATATCACATAAGTACTGAAATGAAGCTATTTGGCGCGGTCGTGAGGTACACATACGTAAACTGCTGCTGGCTGTTGATAAAATCATTCAACCAATCGTTGTTGTAGCTGTTTACGCACGCTTGACAAAAGTGCCGATTCCCTTGTTCACAAACTAAACTAAATTTAAGTTCAGTGCATATTTTTCTTTCTATTTCATTAAGAAAAGGACAGAAGATAAATTTTAGTTTAGTCCTGTCAAATTAATCAGCGCTTGACGTAAATTGACGTAATTTTAGGCCGCATTCCGAGTTACGCCAAAAGTGATTATATCGCGTATCCGACCAAATTTAATAGTCACAAAATATAAGGGTTATTGAGTAAAAATTGTGACTTTGGACTTTGGTCGGATTTGCGATATTATCACTTTTAACGTAACACGGAATGCGGCCTTAGTCGGCAAGTTTTTAATCACGTCTAAACTATGGAGAGTGACAGGCGCTGATTAATTTGACACGACTAAACTAAAATTTATCCTCTGTCCTTTTCTTAATGAAATAGAAAGAAAAAGATGCACTGAACTTAAATTTAGTTTAGTTTGTGAACAAGGGAATTGGCACAATTTTGTCACATTAATTTTGCGATAAATTTCGTTTTTAAGTAGGACCTATAGAAACTTGACAATAATAATTTATTTGAATCTTATGTTAGTTTTCATAGAGTATAGTAATAGATTGGGAAGTTTTGTTCCGATGTGTTCCCCGGTACTGTGTCAAGAAAACGTTTTTTTCTTTCTTTGCATGGAGCCTGATAAATCATCATTCAGCGGAACGACGACGTCCACTGCTGGACAAGGGCTTTCCCAACGCATCGCCACAGCGACGGGTCCTGTGCTTCCCGTATCTAGCAGATTCTTGCGACCTGCAGCAGGTCAGCAATCTATGACCTATGTAGCACCTCCGTTACGCAGTTTATTCTCAAAAACATGAATCTAATAAAGAAGGAAATAGGTACAACAAAAACAATTGCTGAGTTGACTTGCCTTATGCAACTCATGACTTCCTAGTAGTATCTTCTTCTTAAAGTCCCACACTTTAGCAGAAGATTTGAATCCAATGTGGTTTATTTGTCCTGATCCCACGAAGGTGCCTTTAGGAGACAGAGAGACCGTCGATACGCTGTTGGTGTGCCCACTGAGGAAGTACATCTTCTTGGTTTTCCACTCCTGGATGCAGACCTTATTTCCCATCGGGTAGACAATATGCTCGCTGTCTGGGTGGACTTTTAAGCTTCTGATGGCGAGGCCTGTAGGATGTTGTAAAAAAGGTTTGAACATATTTTTCGTCTCGCAAATATAAAGCGTGCCGTCCACCGCCAGCTAAACTAAAGTTAGTTTCATACATGTGTCCACCCACATGTATGAAAAACTGGCGAGCTAAACTTAGTTTAAATGTGTCTGACAGAATGTACCTACTTAACGCTCAGCAATCATACTTAGTGGTTCATTGAAAATTTTACATTTAAAAAGTTAATTAGAGTAGATTTGAACAGACACAAGAAGAATTTCGTCGAAGGTTATCGTCTCAAAGTTGTATGAAAAGTTAACTTCACAAGTTTACAAACACATGCATAGATGTAAATCGATGAACACTAAACAAAAAGTTCTAACCATCAAATCCAATGATAGCATAAGATTCCAAATTCTGCACATCACCCATCTTATTTGATAAACTTCAGTCTTTTCTCTTATTGTCAAATAAGTATAATAAGTAATATTTGTATATTAAAATAAGAAATAGAAAATATGTAGGTATTGTCAGTTCAGAAGACTTGGTGTTTGTTATGATGGTTGCTAGGCAACATGTAAACATACTTTTTTGTCATGGTATCCGACTTTAGGAACATAGGTACAAGTTTGTTGATAGAGGTTACATTGAATTATGCTTGGAATACAATGTAGAAATATGCTATATGCTTTCCTATTAATCTGTAAAAATAAAAATAAATATTCTGCATAAAAACATTCAAGTAAGTATCGTTATATCGTTTTTCCATAGTGGACCCGGGGACCCCTGATTTTTTTTTTTAATTGGCCGCTCTTTTTCACTCTCAGCTTTCAATAGACAGATATTCCTTCAACTTCGCCATTACTAAATTCTATTTTTCATACAGGCGCCCACCCAGACAGGCGCTTTACTTTGTGTAAATTATTTCATCACCACTGCTTTCAAAATGGTGAAGGAAAACATCGTGAGGAAACTGGCATGTCCTAGAACCGAAAATTCGAAGACATGTGACATCTACCAACCCGCACAGGGCCCGCGTGATGGATTACGGAACGCTCCCTCTCACCGAGAGGAGGCCTGTGTCCCAGCAGTGGAAAAATTATAGGCTGATGATGATGATGAAATTCTATTTTTAATAAGATAGTAAGTACCTATGTACAAAACGCTCCTAACGGTGAAGGAAAACATCGTGAGCAAACCGGCATGTCGTAGAACCAAAAATTCGTAGATATGTGACAACTACCAACCTGCTTTGGGCCCGCGTGGTGGATTACGTCTCACTCCCTCTCACAGAGAGGAGGCCTGCGGCAATGGGAACGTTACCTATAGGCTGATTATATATATACATAGGTACATACCTTACCATCTTGTGTTACTTGGGTCTTACTTATGTGTGTGTTTTGTGCCCAGTTGATAGCATAGGCTCTCGCCCCCTATTACTGGCGAAATGTTGGTGTTACTAAAGGTACAGCTCTGCTTACCTTTCAGGGACTACAGGCATGACGTTATGTTATACTTATGTCAAACAATGATTTAAGCTTTTCAAAACTCAGAGATTTTTTGTATGTTTTTATCAAAATAAAGCACAAAATACAGATCCATAAACCTTTTATTACTACACTCATACATTCAGTCAATACATTAGAAGTCATTAATAAATTTAAATCATTATTTGTATAAATTACTTTCTCAAGACACCGAGTAGCAGCTGTCAATTATTTTTAGTCAACATCTTTGAGCCTGATTTCCGACCTAGGCATCTTCTGCGGACTGACTTTGCTTTCTCATCAACTTGTTCTTTGGCCAGCTCAGCAGTGCGTTTAGTTTCATTTATCATGTACTGTTTTATTACTGACAGGAATTCAGAGAGCTGGAACAAAATAACAAAACATAATGCTGCAGTAATACACAAACACAAACATCTTTGATAGCTTTTAGTATATGAAGAAGGTTAGGACTGTCAAGTGGTTGCAAGAGCTACTGCTGAGCATCAAGTCCTGGCTTCGATTCCCAGGTCAGATTTAAGGTCACGGTCAAGTGTTATTGGGTTTTTCTATGTTGAATTTCTTAGTAGCAGCCCGGAGTCTGGATTTGTGCCCAGTTGATGGCGCTCCCTATTACATGGGACTTAAACGTAACTGGCGAAATGAGTGTGTACTTGGTATAGGTACACACGGCTACACATCAAGCTATACATTTCCAGTATAAGTGGACCTCATATTGTACGGAAATCCTATGCAATGCAAGATTAGTATAAACTGGAAATGTATGGTTTGATAGGTAGCTGTGTGTACACCTCTACCCAACACTTCATGGAAACAAGGCGTGATTTTAATGCAGAAACTTAGGACAGGTCAGACAGCTTACAATACGGTTTAAACCACTCACTTTCTGCATTTTCGTTATGAACAACTTTTTGATAAAGTGCTGGGACACGATAGCCCCACAAAGTATCACAATGATAAAGAATTTTAGATAGGGGTAACTATGAGTTGCTGGATTTGTTATATGTACCAAAGATAGCATGCATTGCGATAATGTACCAAAGAACTTGGACGCTTAAGACTCTTAGAGGATTGGTTTTTTGGCAAATATTTCAAGAACTACCAATGAAAAGTAAAGCTTCTTTCTACTTTAGGGACTTTATCCATAAGGTACTCTTCTACTCGGAACAACTAGTAAAAAACTTTTTCTATGATACAAACCAGCAGGTCATCTTCCTTTTTTCCCAGCTGAACGAAGGCGCATTGCATAGCATGGCTCTTATGTTCCGCCCACGGGTCGTCACTAGCTTCCCAACCATCCAGCTCCTTGCCACAGAGGAAACATTTGGCGGCATCAGCATCTTCAGCACCCGTCGCTACCGAATAAAATCCGGCCTCAGCCATGTTACGCACGTTACACTTATTTTTGTCATTAAATGGCCAGTTCTTAAAGGTTTTTATTCTTTCTTCAACTAAGAATAAAGGTTGGCTTTCTAGTACAGCCTTGGTCATAGTTGGAAAGGGGTTTATTATTGCTATGTATTTATTTTTCTATTAAATTATCAGAAACAACAGTTTGAAATTCAAAAAGTATTATTACACGTTTAGTTATCTACGAGATGGTTGTCAAATCAGAAAATCTTGTCATTTCATTCATTATTTTCTTAACCCACCGGTATAACGAAACGTCGTATGACGTTTCTAGGAGATATTCTCGACTGTAGTTTAGAAGTTTAAAATAAAGAGATTTCGAGAAAAATAGAATAGAAAATTATTTGATAACATATATATATGGCATTTCCAAATTTATAAAGGTAAACTAGTAGAAGTCATTTATTTCTAAATTCAAGTCAGGTGAGTATCGATAACAATAGTTTTTGTCGAACATCGAGTTTGAAGAATCGAGTTCTTCATCCGAAATCGAGTCATTCACATTCAAACAGTCAGCGTTCTATTTGTACTGTTCTCCTCTAGTCCTCTTTATTTATTTCATTTCCATTCTCTAGAATCGCTCGTCGGAGTTTCTATAGATTTTGCGGATTTTAGGTTGTTTCGATTTTACCCAATAAAGCTTTGTTAAAGTTGTCACTAAAATACACAACGTTTTGTAACCCCAGTAAAAATAATATCTAAAAGTAGTTCATTGCCTCTCGATTGAGCGATCAAAAACGAAACCAAGTGCCTAACATTTTACAATCTTTTGTTATTTCCATTATTTATCGACTTTCATTTGTTTTCGTTTGGTGTTTAGTGATTTTACGCGAATATTGCGATGATCCGAGCTGTTTTCTAGCATCGTCCAGTCGAGTAAAGTATTTTGGTAAGTGTTTTTGCATACCTACTTAACTATGGTTTTTTGGTAAAAATGAGGTAAGTAAACGTGAAACTAGCCATGTATGAATTTTAATTAAATTATTCGTTACACTAGTCTTCGAAACTAACGCTAAAGGTATTACAACGTCTGGACAGTGACGTGTTCAAAAGTCTACGAAATTACGAAGATTACGTACTCTTCGTTCAAAAATATGGATCTTAAAATATCTCATGACAAAAATGACAACTTTAAAAATAGGTTTCATTCATAATGTTGCGAAAGAACACTTTTTAAAGACATAACCCCCAAAAGTTCAGAGTTACAGCAATGGCATGACAAAACACATGTCCTTGTGTAACTCCTTTCTGATGAGGTACCTAGATCAAACTTCCCCTAAGACGACCCACTGACCAATAACTGACTAGGAACCTATATTCAAATATGTCTATCTTATTTTTTTAAATAATTTTAATGTTGATAGTCTGCCTAATTTAGCAGTAATAAGTGAGTATATCTAGGTACTTATCTACAAATTATAAATTAACTAGTATCTACTCATATTAGGATCCCTGATTATTTATTATTTAGCTTAATTATGTAACATAATATGTGTATGGCATTCAAATAAAACAATGTGTGAAAAAAATAGGTTTGGTATAAGAGAAGTGTTTAGTGTTCTACACTTTCTAAATCTATGTGAAGGTTATTCTAGCTGTGCTCAAACACATGTTTCTAAAATCCATATGGAATGGAATCCATACTTTCTTTTTTGCTGTTTAGTGTTTTATAAAGATAGTGTTAGTCAATCCTAATTTATGAGAAAATTTTATTTTATGAATTAATCATAAATATCTCAAGAAACATTCTCATTTTTCTGGTTAAAAAAGTAGAAATTAAATATTATCCATAAAAATATTTTTGATGGGGAAATTAATGTTTTAATTCAATAAGTCCTTAAAAGCTATTTAAAGTACATGGTCCATTAAAAACGTGATTCATAGGCAGTTGATTTATTTATAGCTTATCTTGTGCCCCGTTTGTAAATGGACTGTTATTGGCCCAAGCTACATAAGCTACTGCTGTTTAGTATTAGTACTACAATCACACCAATAATTGGTTGTAATTCGTACTAACACATTACTGAGAATGATAATCATAATTTATTACTTTGATATTAATCAGCAGAAAAAATTACCTTTGCAATTTTCATTAAAAAAGACACATATAAATTGACTTAATCTGACAAATTGAATCCACTACTTAATGTTAATTTATTTCTTATTATTATAATTTATTTCTAGAAAAAGAAAGGAGACCTACAATTTTAATTTTGGGCTTGCCTAATCTCTTCAGTGAACTTTTTAGCTCCTTACAAGTATTTAACCAATGAAAGCTTTCTTGTTACAATCTACATCATTCTCAATTAAATCACTCTATGAAGGTATGAATAAAACATGCAATCAGCGCATGCTAAATTCAAATCAAGAACATTTCTTTCGAAAAACAATTTTAGAACATCGCTCGAATTTTTGGCGGTTATCATCTGCATTTGCGCATTTGGCGCGCGTTTAGATTCCCTCATCCAGCAGACTATTCATTTTATTTCTGCTTTGATATATTCCGGGACACCGTCGTATTTCGTGACGTGTCGCCGCACTATGGAAAATCGTAGAACAACTGCTGATTAAAAATGGTTTTTGTCAATGTCCCTACTGGCATGCTTTTTTATTTTACTCAATAGTTTAAGGACCAAAATAGACTATAATATCAAAAAATTATACATATTATATGAAATTATTTTTTTACAACACCACAAACTTTAGAATTTTGACGGGCGTCCATGTTAAGCCCGTTCACTTCATCACTTTCAAATTGATTTTATTGTTATACATTACAGGAAAAGGTATAATGTATTATATATTTCTGGAAACCTCGTCTTTTGAAGAATATTAAAAAACTAATATGTATTTATCATTATGTTAACGTTTACCTTAAAATAATTGCAAAACAAAATATGGTGAAAAAAAAGTTTTTTTAAAGTTCATCGAGACTTGACAGTTGGCCACGTTTACCCCTGCCTTACATTTAATGTTGATTTGTAGCCTAGCTATCCATAAACCTAATCAAATAAAAAAAAGCTGCGGATATTTGCGGTTTTCGGAGTAATTAGTAAAAATGTGATAATAGTCAGAAAATGGAAAACCGCTCGCTATCTATTGCGGTTTGAAATGTTGCGGTTTACATTAATAGTTTACGGTAATTTTTGTTATTTATCATTGATATTAGGGCGTTTATCTTTTTTGCACTCATGTTGCGTGTGATTAATCAACAAGATGCACTCTACCCTCATATTTCATATAGTATATAAACAGTTGTTTCATTTCATTGTAAATAACAAAATAGTGGTGAATTAACAGAAGTGTAATTGTTACGAATACAGTATAACTACGTGCTTTGTTGACTCTTCAAAATGTCTACTTTCAAGTGTTCTAAACGTGAAATAATATTTCCGTACATCGAAGGAGGAAAATCATTGGAGGCACTATTAACAGTTTTAAAAGAAAATTATCATGTATCTGAAGACAACTTATGTTTCATCCTCAGTGATTTTCAAAAACATATTATTCCCGCTTTTAATAAACGATGAACAGAAGCTTCACGGAAAAAGGATATATTTTTAATGAAAAACAGTAATTGGTTGGAATCAGAATATTCAGTAACTTTACCGAACTCTGAAGACGTTACAACCGTCTCCACACTATCTACTTCTTCTGTAAAACGTGGGAGACCGTGCGTATCTTATCCAGACTTGTCAGAATCCAGTAAAAGAAGAAAAAATACAATGTTACTTAATGAATATGGATTTGAACACGTCTATAATGCATATCTTCGAGGGTTACGTTCGATAGGAGAAGGAACAGAAGCTAAACTCGTGGAAACATTAAGGTTTGCTGACAGTGAAAATAAGACCTTATTCTCGAGTCTCATAGAAGATGCAAGGCAGACAAAAATGTTAACGGATGAAGAAGCATTGAGCGTATTTACTGACTTGGATTTAACGAAAGCACAATATTTGTATTTGAGAAATTTAACGAACGAACGAAAATGTTTTGTGTTTTCTCCATATTACACAGTGCAAGAAGTTATCCACCGTCTTCAGCTATAGAAATTACAGATACAAGTGCAAAAATAGTAAGACTTCAAAATTTATTAGATCACACTGCAGCTAGAATATTGACAATAGATTCAGTGTATAGGAATGGATTGAATAACTTACTTCTATACAGTAAATGGGGCTGTGATGGCTCATCCGGTCAAAGCCAGTACAAACAGAAACTGCCAGAAGAGTCTGAATTAATTTCTGATGCAAATTTATTTATCACTTCTTTGGTGCCTATTAATTAACGAGCTAACAGGTGATGTTGTCTAGCAAAATCCGGTACCTTCATCTTTTCGTTTTTGCCGGCCTATATTAATAGAATTTTGTAAAGAAACTCCCGAGAAAACTAAAGCTGTTGTGGATGAAATAAAAGGTCAAATAAATTCTTTGGGTCCATCATTAATTAACAAAGAAGGTGTGTAAGTGAAGCATGATCTCTTACTTACAGAGATAGATGGCAAAGTAGCTCAGGTATTAACAGATACGCCTTCGGGTTCCACATGTACAATATGTGGAGCTACTCCACGCCAAATTAACGATTTGACTAAAGTGACTGCTAGGCCTGAAAATGAAGATTCTTATCAATACGGACTGTCTACTTTGCACGCCTGGATTCGTTGTATGGAAATGATTTTACATATTTCCTATAATCTGTTTTTCCAAACATGGTCTGCCACAAGCGAAGAAAAGAAACGACTAAAGCAAGAGAAGAAAACCCTGGTACAAAGGCGTTTCCGTGAAGAGCTAGGATTGATCATCGACAAACCAGGACAAGTAAGTGGTAATTCTAATGACGGTAATATTGCCAGATGATTTTTTCACAATGCAAGCTGCTCCGCTGAAATTACAGGAGTGGATATAAATTTGATTAAACGACTTTACATAATTCTGCAAGCTCTTTCATCAGGTGTAATGATAAATGCTGAAAAACTTGGCAGTTATGCTATGGAGACTGCATATATCATCTTCAGTTCACAAAATTTTGATTCATGGAGAAAGTGTCATAAAGCACTTTGCAGTACTTCCTATTGGTCAACTTTCCGAAGATGCACAAGAATCTCGCAATAAGGATTATAAAAAATTTCGTCTACATCATGCTAGAAAATGCTCAAGATCCGCTACAAACGAGGATGTATTTCATACTTCAGATCCTTACATAACCAGCATTAGAAAACCGTATACTAAAAACGTGAAGGAACTTGATGAAGACACCTTAGATCTTTTGAAAGTGAACGAATTAATTTTAGATCCCGAAGTTCATCAAATATAAATAACATAACATTTAGTAAACATTACAATTAATTGATTAATCTGTGTTCGATTTTAATCACAACATTTTTTTTTTTTAAGTTTTTGTTATTTAAATTGATTTGTATTTTGATGTACTATATGATATTTGGTTTTTGTAGGCATTAAAATAATAGTATTCATTGTTAAAAAATAAATATTGTACATTTTTGGTATTTTTGGTTGTATTTGTTTTATTTTTTAATGTATTGTTTTAAATTCAACCATAATAAATTATATTCCATTTGAAGCCATATACACTATTCTATATTTGTGCAAAATTTTAGAACATAATATTCAGAAATAAAAAAGTTATTGATTTTTAATCAGAAACAGACCTTTATTTTCCATAGTGCGCCGTGTGACGCGTTTACACGAATTTTCGTGTTTGAATTTAGCACCACGAATGTCACATCACATGGCACGTGATATTAACCTTACTGTCAAATTATATGTGGCGGTAAATTATAATTTTCTCGATAAACCCAAATATTTTCAATTAAATTTAGCGTTACAGTGAAGATTCCGTCACTCCCGTTGAAAATACTTTTAAACCCATCTTGGCAGATGGGTAATTAAACCTTGGTCAAAATAGAATACCATCTTTCCATTACCATAGATTTTCACTTGCGTGGTCAGCCACTCACGATAATACCACGTTTAATTTCTTGCCAAACAGTGCGAGGTCCAAAGACTCACGAGTTCACGACATAACATGGTATTAATTCTGTAAGGTCGTGTCTGACAAGACTAGCGGAAAGCAATTGCCATTATTTCTTTGAAATGAAGGCCACGTCGACACTCATCATCATCGTCAGTCTATAGCAGGTAAATTGCTGGAAAAGGACCTCTCCAATACTGCCATAACTTTATCCTCGCCTTCTCGGCAACCCTCAACCAGGTGCTACCAGCCACCCTGCGAATATCATCGGTCCATCTAGCCTGACACCACAGTAGATGTATCAAAGTAATTTTTAGGAATTTATTATAAATTGTTACTTCTAGGTTAATCTTAATACCTACCTATAATGTGAACCTAGTGATATACTGTGATTGTTACCTGTTGTAGTTGCCTTGTGAATAAATAAATAAATAAATGGTATTTTACTGTCAACGGATTAAACAATCAGTGGATTATAATGTCGCTTTATCGATAATAATAGTATTTTAAAGCTGCTAGTTCTTACTCCAAAAATACCGCGGGTGTTTTCAGCAGGTAAACACGATTAAATTCTAACTTTTGATGTAGATACCTATAGTGTAAGACACTTACAACACAGACAGATTGAATGTTTTTGCCATCGGTTGAAGAAAGATCAATGCGCAAAATGAATCTAAGCCGAGTCCATCTAATACAAACCTTTTTACTCTGAAATTGAATTTAGCTCCCAAGGGCTTTAGTGTTCTTTGAAGCCGTCCATTCCTCACGAGCCAAGTCTCGGACGAAAACTATATATGTAGTACCAATCCAACAGTTCTTGTAACTATATTTCAAACATTATCGTTGTAACAAAGGTGTGTTGCAATTTTTTATGTCGTTGAATGCGGTTGTAGAGCTGAAACAATGATCGCGTTGTATTTCGTCTTATTATGCCCGCCGGATCACGTGTGCAATGACTTAACACGATACTGTTTACTAATAATTGAAGGCCATTGCCCGTCACGCAAATGTATCGTCGCTAAATGATTAAAAATTCACCAGAACGAATAAAAATTCGTTTCGGCCCCAAATGGAATCGTATTTAGGCAGAAACATGGGAGAAAACCTAAGAAATGTAGATTGTGGTAAAAGAGTTATTTTTAGTTTTTGCCAATAAGTATTTTTCCAGAATGAAAATGAATCTACTGTGAATGTCTAATTAGAAATCTTTACGTAAACAACCTTTTCAAACAGCTGGAACCGGCGATGAGAGAAATGTTTATATAACCGTAACACAGAAGTCCAAACAACAGCTTGTTTTGCGTTTAAGCAGAATGTCCTTAAGATTAGGTACACACACAACCATAGTACTTTAGCCATACCAGACTTGAACACTGAAATGAACTTTCATTTACAAGACGAGAACCGAGCTGTTATCGCGCAGAAAACTATAAGTCCTGCCAAACACTTCAGCAAGATTCACTTCAGAATGAGGTCAGTTCCTAAATCCGGGCGAAATCCTTTCGTGACTTCTGGAGTTCTATCGAACGTAAATCAACGTATCGCTGGCGACAACAAGCCTGATTTATTTTATGATCCGCCAGTAAAAGTTGCGACAAATATCCCGACGGGAACGAGTGCCATGAAAGGGAAATGTAATGGTGTTGGCTCTGTAACTCTGAAGTTGGATTACTTTCTGCATATTTAGCAATCGTGTTTCGCTTTGTGGTAGATTTTTTACTATTATTTTTATTGTTTCGGTTTTAAGCGTTTTCAGGGCCTCTTTTAAGGCTTGTTCTTTAGATTTATTTGATTTGTGGTTTTTCGTTGAAAACGTTTGAAGATGTCCTAAATATTTTCAGCAACCAATTTGATTCAGCGCTGTTAATGCATATTTCAACTCTGATTAAACTAAATATACATAAAGTAAGCAAACATGCCTTTTGTGGCAATACCAGTTAACTTTAGCATGGCAATAAAAATAATGAAAAATATTCAATGCCACGCATTACGTCCCGGCCCGATGTTCTGTAAACTTGGTAAACTAACTTAGCTCACGAGTACGACTGACATGCTAATAGTTCAATTAAACAAGCGTTTTCTACTAAGGAAAGGTTTACTTGTCATAAAATCGTGAATACATAATCACACCTAATGCGGCCAGGTTTTGAAGATCTGTTTTCGTGATTAGAAGCAAACAAGGGTTAACCCACGCATTTGCTTAAATCGTACTTGTTTCCTCAAGCACTTGGCAATATTAGGAGCAATAAGACGCTCCGTAACCGTCCCATTTTCCGTCTACAATAATTTTCAGTACATTTCATGTAGGAGGATCATGTTCGGCCTCCAGCCAGGTTAAATGGCGCGGTGGTTTCCGGGATGGCTCGGGATAGGCCTGGCGATCGATGCGGCACCCGCAGTGCGGCTCATCTCGAGTTCAACGAGCCTTAACTAGTTTGGAAATATTCGGGAATTACTAACGAGGAATTTTAAGCTAAGCACTCGAGTTTTGTACTTACTTAAGTACCTACACCACCACCTGAACTGAAAATTCGAGGGTCATTGGATAAACTTACTCTGCTAGATCGGAGGAAAGAATTGATTAAAATATACTGGAGATTTTTAAATCGCAATGGAAGTTAACAATGAAGAATATCAAGAGAAATATACACTCTGCTAAAAAAAAAAAAACTATCAATCTTGACTCAAAAATGTAAAACCTCCAGCACAAAAAGGGAAAAGTTTGTTAAGGAACAAGCACTATACTTGTAACTTTTAACTGTCCAACTTGATTCTAGAATCGATCCTAGCTTCGTGCAATTGTTTCTCTCGAAGTTTCTCGCACAACTTTCAGGAAGTTACACTAATGTATTAAACCTAGGCCTGGTCAGTAAATTGATTGTTTACAAGGGAAACGTGTATTGTTGCAATCAATCAATTGATGTCAATGACTGGCAATTGACTTTAATTAGCTGTTTCGAAGTCGTTGTGGAGTGATACGCCACGTAGTGATTTACATGATGAAGCTTTCGTGATGTACCTACGATGTTTATTGGCTGTTTTTCCTTGATTAATCACGTAAGTCTTTTCATGCCGAATTATATCCCGAACTGAAAGTAAATTTTCTGTAATTTACCTTTCAGCAAAATGGAGAAAAAAAAAACATACCCTGATCTAATTTATCAAACATCAGTAACCCGATTAACGATCTCCCACATGGGAATAAGGCTGATATTCCTAAACAAGTCTGCTAATGTTCCCGAAATTGAGCGAGCATTATGTGTAATGAGCTTTACAGAAGTGTGCGTTTAGGCTTTAGCATCATCGACGAGGGATTATGTTTGTGCTACATAAAATATTGGATCATTCGAGAAACGACCAAAACCCTTTTACCCAGAAATACACTTAACCCTGACGACTTGGGTTCAACTTAATTTAGAGATAAATACTTCTAGAATCTTCATTCGGTATGTCAAGTAAGTTGATCCTCTCCGAAAAGGGATTTATTGGTCCACGTAGCAATCAATGGTGATTAAGCATTAAACTTTTCTCGGATAACTTTTGGGGCTAACTTGGCATAAGCAGTCAATATAACTGATGTTTCTTTATTTTCTTCTATAACGTGAAAGTTTTCCATCGATATTTATTAGATTTCCTTTGGTTGCCAACGCGTCATACAAACAATTGTAGCTCATTTAAACTAACTTATCATCATCATTTCCACAGTCTATGTATATATATGTATAATGTATATATGCTCCTTGGCTTATGTTATTCGCTATATTATCCGGCATCCGGTAATCCCATCCACATAAATCGATTTCCGGCTTAGCTCAGTTCTATAGATGTTGCCGTTACATTTCTTTTAGCATCGGTATCAGGTGTCTAGTGACTATGTGGGTCAGGCAAGCTTTCAACTGTCTATTTGAATAAGACCTTATATTTACGTAGATTGTTAATTAAATTGAACGGGACCGTATCATGTATCACACTTCGAATTAAATAATAATTTGTTTGTCTCGGTTTCGGCATGCAACTTGAAAAGATGTTATTGGTAACGTTGTAGAGGTTATTTCCGTTTATCAATTTGTAATATTACAATATATGCACAATGTGTGTAGTAAGCCGTACAATCATGTTTACAATGGCTCTACTAAGGCTACATAGTTAATAGGAGTAGGTAGTATCGTAACAGCGTTTTCAATCAATTGAAGTTTGTCGTCAAGAGGCTATAGATTACGAAAGTGTTTCTTACGTAACTACATAGTACTTAGTTTGTACTATCCTTATCCTTACATATTATAAAACAAAGACCCCGCCGCGTCTGTCTGTCTGTCTGAACGCGATAAACTCAAAAACTACCGAACGGATTTTCAAACGGTTTTCACCAATGGACGGAGTGATACATGCGAAAGGTTTTAGTGTATAATTCATTAAGATTTTATTGGCTGAAATTTGACGATTATTGTTGAAGATCAGCATCTTCAGTGAAAAATCGGAATTATGGTTGATGGCAACGCGGGGGCAGCGGTATTAGTAAATGACATTTCCTCGGCTATTAGGTATGTAATCCCGGTAGTAGGTTCCCGTGGGATATTTTTCGACATTCACGCGGGTGAAGCCGCGGGCAAAAGCTAGTGTATAATAATTTCATCTGAGACGATGATGGCAGAATCTCCGGCATCATTCTTGCCACTCCAAAGTCTAAACAGGTACGTAGTATTTTTAACCTGTAGTATATTAGAATACCATAAATACCATTGTAGTAGTATACTTGAAAGTTAAAAACTGTCCATATCTTCTTTGACAGTGAACTAGAATATTCCATCGTGCGCGTTCAAAATAGCCAGCTGACCCCAATTGAATCGAATACCGAGCGTCTTCGGCCGGCCCATCCAGTAATCCGTTTAAGTAGTTATATGGGCTTTTATTAAACCTATTTACATGCATGTTCGATATGAGGAGGAAATCAATTTGATTAATAGAGCACATTATGTATCTAGCTTGTTTGCAGACAGCTCGTATAAACCGTTGGCATAACTGTTAACAATCTTCTTTACATTCTACACCAAAAGGCAGTGCCTAAGAGATTCCTAATTTCCTATTTGACATCGTCAAAGATAGGTACTTATAGCTGCTTGTAAGTTGAAGCCTACTGGCGACATTGAAATAATTTCATTGATTTTTATAGGCCTCGTAAAAATATTTGCATTTGTCAAGAACATGCACTTCAAATACGGAAGAGTCTGCAAAGTTCAAAGTTTTATTTCAAAAGTCTTTGCACTGTGATTTAGTGAAGATGATTCCCGTAATTCTTCATGGTTTTGATCTTTGAGGAGTGTGAGAAGAGAATGTTTGAGTTCCAGCCTTAGAATGCGACTTTCTTTTCCCGCCAAATAACGCCTTTCTATATTTCTCTTTCTAAGTTCATCACCGTATATTTATTGCGCATACTGAAGACTTGCATAACGATAACGTTCGCACACCGACATTTAAACTACGTATTAACCACGCTATTTTGCACTCTATTAAACGGGTCATAAACCCGATAATTGATTGCTTTAAGCTAGTTTATGTAGGAAATCGTACTCTGAGTAACATACAGTTTGCACATTTATGTATCAATCTTGTTTATACAAGGAACACGTGTACAGTGTTGTCGTAGATAGTCGTCCCAAAGTCTCTTTGTTATATAAACGTACAATACATACTTAACTTTATTGTAGTCCTATTGTTTATACAGTTATCGAATCGTTATTATCGGTTTGTGATACCTACGTAATCTTATCAGAATTTCCAATTTGGTTCCTATCTATGTTATTATCCTGCCGATAACCCACATGTGGAGTGATGATGATGACCTAGTTCGTGATTTTGAACTGTTTTGTTTTCCTTGAAGATATTTTCATAAATGTCGGTGTCATTTCCACTCTTCCGTTCATTCGTCTTGTTTATAGCTTCTGATGACGTTCCAAATCCAAGACTATATTTTTAACGTTTTTGAGTAATTTTTGTACTTTGTCATTCGAGAAACTGACCTCCGTCGTTATGAAATTTTCCTTACGAAATACTTTTGGTTTGAATCATCTTCTGTTACCAACCGCGACTATAGATCTTTTTAAGTAAGCCCCCAGAGATATTAATTCCTTTTAATCTTATTCTGTCCCGCTGAGTTATAGCGACATGAATAATATTACACTTTTAACTTTTTTCATGGACCCTAGGACATGGAAACATGCCGTAAAAATTCCGAAATGAAATGAATCTCTAGCGCCTAACAAAGGCAAAAATATGCGAGTGAAAACATGTGATTAGCATAGAGGTTTTGATATGCCACACGCTTGACTAGGTATGTGACATTTGCTCAGCGGTATGGAGCAAAAGATAGCTAGTCTATGTATTTTATTTCACATTTTTGTTCCAGGGGTCGCATTTGACCTCTATACATCTTTCTGTCATACGCAAAAGGTTTTCCCTCGTGGTTTTCACTCATTAAACCTAGAAGCCTGCAGAGTTTTTCGTGTTTTTGTTTGTTATATAAAAGGGTATTTTTTCGCCGCTACCCTAATACATGAGCGACAAATGTTTAATATAGTAATTTTAAAGACTGAATCCCTAGCATACAAGTTAACGTTTCGTTTACATAGCTTGTCAATAAGCCGTTATATTTTAGTGCTTATACATATTGAATACATTTAGTTTTGCTGAAACGACCATTCTAGCCTCTGATATGATTTTAACACAATAGCCGCTTGCTAGCGCTTCTGTTCTTAACGTTTACCTTTATAATTGACTTTAAAAAACAATTGTATCAGAGAATGAAATTAATATTAAAGCAATCATGGTCGGGTTTGAAAGCACACTACATACAATGAACAGCTTTAAATATTCATTACTAACAAAATAGTAGAAACACTTAGCATTGGACATCATTAAAACACTACTTTTTATACAAAGCAAATTCATAGAGCTCTTTTAGTCTTTTACTCTAAGAACGCCGTAAAATTACACCGCATTTCCCAACACACTAATTTAGACTAATTCTTTCAGCATTTCGGGCCGGAGCACTTAGTGGTTCTTAGAAAATTCTCCTTGAGCTAGTTGCCCTTGACCTTCACGTAATGGTGCTCCACACAGAGCTGCTCTTAGAGCTTCTTGTTTAAAATGACAGACGACTTTTTTTAAAGCTCTCATTATTTGAAAGGACGGGTGTGCTTTTCCCCCTCTAATATTCGCATTAGAAATATTTGAACGTTCTGTGCTGGGATATTTGGGTGGTTTACGAATGTTGTTTCGTTTAACATTAGGTACTGTGATTTCTACACTAGAAATGCCTATATTCATCCCAGAAGAAGCCATCAAAGAACTAACAGATTTAATGTTGCTCAGCTTACTGAACTCATTTTCTCGTTTGTGCCGACGCAAAATTGCCTGTTTACGTCAATTTTAAATATGCTAACATCATTTTTAAGCCTCATAAACTGGGGTATTTTTTGTACAGGCTTTTAGTATTTAGCACTCAATAGAGCCAGCCTCGCTTTTCTTCGCCCGACCTAAAATAGGTAATCATTTTTCTGGAACCTTTTTGCTTGCTAAATTGCTTGGATCAATATTAGTTAAAATAACAACCGTTGACGTCGTGGTGGGGCTTGCGCGCTCCTAAACTCTAGGTCTGTACCGGTAGAGTTTACTTTGTCGAAACAGGTTCTGGGGGAGGAGCCAGACCAAGAGAGATACAGAAACCCGTAGGGCAGCATGTGGCGAGCTGTTGGGCAGTAACGACCCCACGGACTCTTATTTCCCGGAAGAAGTCTTGTTCCTCACCTCTGGCTTACCTTTAATGGCCTTTGTTTTTTTTTTAAATTATTTTTATGCCGTAAACAGGGTCTCGTCGGGTGCTGGCTTATGACAGGCGTCGGGCTGCGATTTACTCGTCCTTCTGAAGGTCACACGTGGATTGTATGTCAATTGTCTCTGAGCCACGTGTCGTTAACCCTCGCCTTGTGCCCAAAAGGCTCGGATTTTCAGCAGTAAAATATTCAACGTCTACTGTCGCAGAAAAGTAACGAGACCTCCAAGATGTTATGGCAAGATTTGATTATTTATTCTCTTGATAATATTTGAGCCGAGTTGGTTATTTTCTCAAGAGGGTTTCGTGAGTAAAAGTTGCAAATTTTCGGCATTTCATTGTCACAGCTTTTGGAACTTGTCATGTTAAATGATATTTATATCTTTTATAGTAAGTACTCTTCATTACTTCATCGCCATGTTTTAACATTCTTTACCCGACTACGGCGGAGAGTTATGATTTTTTTTACATTTAGGTTTAGTATCCGGCGTTGGAATTCCTTGTAATCTACAACACGCTTACTTGTATTTAGCGGCACCGGATCAATTTCTGTTGTCTTTAAACATATAATGGGGCGTACTTGTATTATTTGCTTTTGTCATTGGAACTACTTTGAAATGCGCATTTCTTTAGTTAAAGTTATCCCCCTGAACCTGCCTTGAGTTAAAAAAAAGTAATCACGAATTCAACGCCGCAGTACGAATCTATTTAGCTCCTTGAAATCTACACGAGATTGCTTACTGAATAATATAAACCTAAAACATATAAACTTTCACGAGCATTTCGTTCTAAAATGAAGTTTCAACAGTTTACTACACGTAAAAGTTTTCTAGATGTGGCTGTCTGATTGCCTCCCCAGATGTTAGTCCTAGCCACGGATGGTCCCAGCTGACTACTGAGTTTCATTGCAGTCCGTCGACCTCTGGAACATCTAGAATATTCTAGAACTCATTATTCTGCCGTGGTTACTTAGCTTCGTCATGCATTTAATTTGAAAACTGTTTCTCTTAATGGAAATTGCATGCTCCATTTGTTTCACGTTGCGGTACTTGTTCAATTAGAATTAGTGTTGGAGACAACCACTCGGAAGAAAATTGTGACTTTTTAAGCGTTTAATTTTAGAACTCAGAGCGGATGCGAATTCTTTTCGTACTATTACGATCCATTCCATTTTCAACGGTTCTTGTAACATTAATATTGAGTTTAGTTAGTGACTCTATCAACACATTTCTATCAGTTTCACAGTAGAAGAGTAGTCAACATCGGGCTTTGCACAGGGGGCCTACCACCAGCTCATAAAGCAGTATTATTTTAATATTACTTCAGTGTGGGAAAGAGATGAAGCTCCTACAGCACGCGTAGCATGACCACTGTAGAAACGAGTTTTGTCGACGGAAGAATAGACAAAATGATAGATTGTGATTGTTTATCTATCATTTTGTCTACTCTTCCGTCGACAAAACTCGTTTTTACATTGGTCATGCTACGCGTGCTGGACGTATAGCTCCATCTCTTTCTCCCACTGAAGTAATATTAAAATAGTACTGCTTTTGAGCTGGTGGTAGGCCCCCTGAAGCCATACCAATACTGTTGCTAAGATACGCTACTGTCTTTAGTTACGTTTCGTTTAATCTTTAATTACAATAACTTTTGTATTGCCACTTGCATCTACTACTCGACATATATCTTCATTAATAGTTTTGCATCCTCTGTCTTCTACATCCAGTTTGTCATAGCTGCCTTCTTCAAGTGAACCAATGCTTTTTTCTTTTAATCAAGTAAACACTAGATTTTGTTCTTATTTCTCTACGCATTTAAACCAAATCCTTCGCTTGGTAAAGCGTCGATATTAGAAAAAAAGTGAATAATGAATAATGACCATCGATTGTTCCCAAATGTATTTAAGCAGAAACATCGAGTCATCTATCATTTTAGCACAGACTTTAATACGAGTTGTTGTAGCATTAAATCGTCTGTAAATAATTTTGTATTTTCTTTCGTGGTGTAGAATGATTTAAAAGGCTTTATTGTTAATGCTTTTGATATTATTTGCTCAAGGTAAAGCCTAATGAAAGTATATCGTCACGTTTCTTGTGAGTCGTATGACATCGGCCTTCAGTAGATTAGTTCTTTTCATTCATAGATCAGTCTACTGATATGTGATTCCACATTGATAAAATATACAGTTAAATATATATTTTATATATAACTTCAAAAACAACTCCTTGACAACTATTCAAACGTAAATATTAAATAACTATATGAAGACGAACTAGCATAGTAATTATTTATTTAAACGTACAAATTCAGTCCAAACAAATAGACTTAGGTACTTAAACGTGACGACAATTAAAATGTCGTCGGTATACTACAGGCTAAAACAATAGACAGTTGAACGATGGAACTGTTCACAATATCATTAACGAGTTTAGTACCAGCACGTGTCCACGTGAGTCATTTGCATATTATTTTATTTCTGGTTTTTACGAGATAGACTAGAATTGAGATTGAGGCTAAGACTCAAATATGGTGATAGCCAAAACACGTGTTAATTCACGTGAATAAAAATTATCTTAGTCATATCTGCGACTGATTGTAAAATTGTCGCGTTTCGTAGATAAGAGAAAAATTGCCGCGCTCAATAAAAATGGAATTCAGCAGCATTGCGGTTGACGATAAAGTACCAAAATGCGTAAAAACACAAACGAGGAATTGAGGCTTTTTTCTGTACCAAATGACCAATCTAGCTTTTACTCTACGTGAAATATGTTCACGTTGGATAACCACCACAATACACTATTTTTGGCATCGTTATATGATTGCGAAAATTCGGAAATTCGGTCCAAAAATTACTGAAAACACTTCGGGAAGAGTTCATTCGTGTATATTATTGTGAATTTAAAGAGGTTGACACTAGAATGTTTTCCATACATTTAAGGCACTTAATGATAAATACGAACCTCTTATTTATCAGTCTAAGTAGCGGAGGCCATCCTGAAAAAGTGGCACATTGTTTTTCAAAAAATTGTGCTCGACGTCAACGTCATACGATCTTGATGTTTGCCTCAAACTCAGAGAGGATGTAATAGCCTTGCGTCTCCTTTACCTTGACTGACCGTTGCCTGAATTCTGTAACCGTATGAAGATAAAATATGGCCGAAGATCTCGCAAGATAATTTCATACGCATGTGTACTGTGTAGTAATATAAATAAACTTCTAGCAATGAGTACAAGATGACAGAAATACCTATACCGAACGCGCCACTCACTAGCTGGTGCGGATATCGTTATCAGTGCTTTGTCCCCAAACTATGTAGGTATTACAGATACACTTCAAGCAATGACTAAGTGTTTATTTTTAAGGGATTTTGTATTGTATACCACCAGCCTCTCAAACGGAGCTTGCGATAATTCACGATGCTTTCTTTCTTTCACCGTCACCAGCCGCTGATTCTAAAATTAATTTAGAAAATAGTACACGACGAATAAAATTCAAGGTAGAAAACATACTCAATTGTTTTACGAACAAACTAAAATCCAAATTCTTTAGCAATATAAAATTAGATGCCAATCAGGTGACCTGCAGACCAATTAGCTGCTTCAAGGCTTTTTCGTCTGTTAGTTTTCCGGATAAAACTGATTTTATCGACAGATTATTTACCTTACCTTTTACATATCATATCGTAAATCGTTTTATCGTCAAGTACTGTGATATCGTAATAGGCTCTTCACTTTAAACTGTCACATTAAATGTACACAGATCCTCATTGTGATAATTTTTTTTTAATGAAAAGTAATGAAAACTGTTTATGAAACAGAGTAACAAGAACAAAGGTAATTACCTAGTCTAGATGATAGTAATTACATCGTAACTATATAGGAGATATTCAAGTACTTGTAATTATCTTAACGAGTCCATGCTACTCGTGTTTCGTTATATAAATGCTAAAACAAATACCACGTGGAGTGATGAGATAACAAGATAACATACAACGAATGTTTATCTTTTTTAATCATTAGTTAGTCGCTGTATTTTTTTTGGTATGAAAGAAAAATTAATTCCACATTAAACACAAAATGTTTTTCTATGAAGATGAATAACTGATTTTACGAAACTGTTTTAATTCAAATCTATTCACAAAAGAATCTGACAAAAAGCATCTCTAATATCGCATATCTTTCAATGTTGGGTTTCTGGCAGTCTTCAATTTACTTTAGTTAAACACATCCAATCAGATGAAATGTTTGTCCAATCAATAAGGGCACTGTTCTGTTCGTCACCAGACCACATTAACTATCGTTTGAGTGTCCGCCAACATGTCGACGATTCGCTTCATTCTCTTTTAAAACTTTGTTATTAGAGGTCCCAATTTCTGGTCACTTCTGCCACGTTATCTCCGTTGACGACATTTATCTTTCCGATATGTGCCGGGTACAGACCTTTTGATATATCACTGTCAGTTTCGTCGCGGCAATTAATAGGTTAAGTTGTGTCCATGTTTTAATTTTATTTATCTTTATTCTTAATGTTTGCACTCCGTCGGAATTGAACATTACAAAGTGATTCTGTAACTCGGGGAGTTTTAAGTGCTGTTTCCGTTACATTGTGCAGTGGAGATTCAATTTTCAATCCAAATGTTTATGTCTGAAACCGATTGCTATCAATTCCGTCCCGAAATAGGCATCACACCAGTTTTCAGTTTTAACTTCGGCCCTTGTGTTACTTTAACGTTACATTAATTCGGGTTGGACTATTTGATGACCTCTGCGGTTATGTAAATCGGTTGTATTCCGTATGTGTATATAAATACGTAATTTAATGTCGTATTGACCGAGGACGCCTCGATAGATAATCTTTTATCTGACTATTAAATAATGAGTGGCCGAGAGCGAGCGTACTGTCGACCACTTCGCAAGTGCGTCCGCGCTAGTTCGGAGACGGGCGCTCGTCGAGCGCTCACATATTATCTCATTTGACACCAAATACATCTTGGACTTGAAATACTTTTCGAACTCTTCCCATAAAGTGTACACAAACATAAGACTGTGAACTCGTCAACTAACGTAACTCTGTTTCGCCAAAAATATGACCGTGTGTGGACCAGTGTGATTAAGACAAAATGTGCAAATTCTACTATCAGTTAATAATTGTGTGAGAAATGTGGTTGTATACATTGAAACTACCGGGATTTGGCAAACACGCGTTATATGAACAGAGTGCCAAAATGTCGACGCAAACAGAGGTGCGTGCTGTTGTTATTTACATTGATTGTTGTGTTTGGAGTTAGTATTTTAGTTCGCTTTTTCTATATTTTTTGTAAATGACACTACAATCCAACGTGACAACCAACTCTTCAATGCCAATGACCGTTTCTTCGAAGGTCGTTTTACATTCTTCAGCGGCGATCCCATTAGTCGCGAATTCTACTGCAAAAATATTTAAAATAGATTTCACTTCTTACTCCAATTATTTACGGTTTCATTTGCAACCGTCTCTTAGGACCAAAAACTTGATCTAGAAACAATCGAGTGTGTACGAGGAACGCGACTATCAAGCTGTTGGCATTCTTCCCGAGTACTTTGTTTCCGTTGGCGACAGTTTGTGGAAATGTGCTGGTGTTGCCATGCTCTCTTACAACAGTGTCGTCTTCCTTCGCTTGTTGCTTACAAAACATGCTGATATAGATTTTAAGACTCAGTTTTGGGTAATTAATGTTCAGTTTTATTTGGGGCACTAACTTGCTCATAAGGTTTGGTGATAGATTGTAATAATGAAATATTACGCTATCTTCTTTTTGGGTACGTTTTCTTTAGAATTCTATCTACAGCATTACGAGTATGTATGGTAAATAAACGCGGTGACCGTTGCTCGCTCCCCAACAACTTTAACTATAATGTCGTCGCCCGTCGGGTTTATTGTCGTTTTTCGCATATGATTTTTGCTGTAATCAAGGGAAATAATTTACTTTAGCTTGTCTCTTTAATTACTACGCATTTTACGATTTCGTAGTAATCTACATTTTATGCGTAGTACCTACTCGTTGAAGAAAATCGATCAATATATAATTATTTGATTAAATGATCACACAATGTTGTAATGATTCTTAACCGCAAATCTTTGTCAAGTTCATAAATAATGTAATTGATTACCTATTCTTAGTTGATTGATTCAGGCGTGACCTTGCGGAAATCCATTATAATATACAATAGATGTGTTGCCACACGGCGTGTTGCCACACCGAGCATCTCTGCGTTCAGCGCTCGGTGTGGCAACATGCCGTGTTCGCGTTCGCGATAAGTCAATCGTCATCCTGAGGATGCCTCGTTGAGAGGTGAAACATGTGTCGATTTCTTTCAGGGTTTTTTATGGCTCTTTAGAAATAGCTAAGCGGAAGGAACAGGTTACTAAATTTATCCACGTATATTGTATTTTACCTATTCTTTTACATTTTCTGGAAAAGAGGTTAGCCAAACTGCGGTTAGCGGCCTTAAAATATATCTTCTCTGATAGCGACTGGTATTTATCAACCTCCTTTACGTTAGTTTTATCACAGTTAATTACATTGTTTAATATATTAGCTGCCCCTTTAAACTGAGCGTTATTTAAAAGCTGATAGCAGTTAGTTCCTGAACTGTTATCTTGGTTTGTCTGATAGTGCCAAAAATATTAGCTACTTAGTAATTGACTAGCAAATTTTCAAAATTAGAATGCACATATGAATATACTAATCGATAAATGTAGGTACTGTGAGCATATTTTTTTTACCAACAACTGAAAACCATATAAAAAATCCTAATTTAAACATATCTTGTTAGATTGTTCGGATGACGTACAGCGTTCTTGCCAGCCTGTACAGCATGAGATTGCAGATTGCTCATAATAAAACCTCACAGTACCTATTTCAAGTTTGTTTGGGAGCTATGTAACTTTAGGTCTGTCTGTACGTCTTGTGACGTTCGACACCGACGGCCGGTCGACCGACCGTTTGACGTTCGTTGTTCGTCCGTCGTGTAACGAGTACCTACATTATCTCCACAAATATGTAATAATTATGCCTAAGTATCTTAGTCATTCAATACGTCGCAATCACCCAGCTATCTTGTTAAAACATTAATATCTACTGAGGTGTCGGGGGTTAAATTTCCATTTTCATCTCGAATGTACGATAGACTTATAGTAATCAAACTTTCGGTATGCGTTTAAATTGTGATGATAATTTTGGTCAAAACCAACTTCCACGATAATGTGGCGTGGTTTATTATCTTCGTTTCATATACAAACAGATGCACGTGTAACCACTAACGAATTTAATGATCAGCCAGTTATTTATTGACAATTTACGTATATCAAACTGAGTATCTGCGTAAAGTTTAGGTAGTACCCGTCAACTTCTAAGTAGAAATCAAATTAAAAAGTTTGTTTATTGGAAAGCACTCCTAGACAGACAAAACTTTTGTTGAGTTCCCAAAATTCTCCATAGAAAATTACTGACAAGAAAATCTTCACAAAAACAAAATATTTAGGATGTTCAAGAAGGCAAGGATGGTATAGTTCTTCAAAATAAGGAGTACGATAGGGAAACGGACAATCATCATTTGCTCTCTGCAGTAGGTATACCATAAACCGGCCTAGCTAGTTGTACCATGTACTTCAATATTTCCGCCACTAATGATTTCTTCCCCTTTGTGAAACCGTTCCGGGTAACTTCATTAATGGCTTTTGAATAGCTATGTATGAAAGTAAAAACTAAATTCCTGTCTGAATATCCCATTGACCAATGACAGCGTTGCGTTGTGCGGATCGTACTCTCAAATAAAGTCTTCCGGTGTATATTAGACGTACTTACAAATTACCATAGTGAACAGTAAGTACATTAGCACTAATGCTTTCTGACACCTCAGCCATTCATTCAACTGGGCCATCGAACCGCAACACATGACGTTTGCTAGTACACGATAACTTATCAGCATGACCCTCGACTCAAGATTGTGAATTTTTATTTTCATTAATATCGGTTATCAAGCATATTAAGTTTTTTTCATAGCTATGAAAATTAATACGTGATCATTTCTGATGTGTATGTGAACTACAAATCGTGTTGAGAATAGGAATTTATTTATATAATAAAACAATGGACGATATAAACATGGTCTAGTAGAAATATTGCATGAGAACACGTTATGAAATATCGATTTTACTAACAATAACGCAGATGTTAATCTCAGGAATGCAATTACTAGTGTCGAAGAAAATCGTTTGTTTTTAACGAATGTTCCTGTTCTTGACTAAGTTGGAGAAAAGCCTTCGTAACTATTATGTAACATATCCGCAGATCCCGACCAACCTGGCACCGTGCCAAGCCAGCCCTAGTTTTTCATGCCGCAGGATATGACCTTTATTTCTTCCCTTCTACGGTATAATTCATCTTGTACACTAAGTTCGGGGGTAAATGATTCTGAAATGTTAATGTCCCTACTAAATCAAGCGTGCTGAGAACTGTGCCTCTTTTGTTCGTTAATTTATTCTTATAGCTGTTTTGGGCTCCATTTTCTGGAATAGATGTATCTATGTCCCATGGCATTTTTATGCAAATGTAGGATATGAATTGGTTTTGATGTAATAGAATCCATTGTCTTTTTCAACTCAAGATGTCTGTACATCAATAAGAGACGGCTTATCGAGATTTACTCCTTTCTGCAGTGTGATATCTAGTAAAAGATACCTAAAATTTTATGAAAGAATTCCTTAGTTTTTAAAAGAATATATCAAGTCCGCATCATAATATAACTCGGATCCTAAAAGTTGTTGATCTAATAAAGTCTAAGTTAATTTTCGACGTCTTCAATCTTTTAGTGGACGTGACGTGTCGATCGATCATCTGCCAGACGAGAGGATACGTTCAATTTGCAGCCATGTATTTTGCTCGACTATTAAGATCTTTTTATCCTTGTGTCAGTAAAGATGAAGATGAATATGAAGCTTTTAAATAATGGTTTATTCATATTCATATAGAATATACTGTTCATCGGGCAAAGGGGATCGAAAGACCAAGAATACAATCTTACGATTTTTTGGTCCTTCGACATTTAGTGCCGCTTCTGGCGAAAAAAAAAAATACAGTAGGTATTCTAAAACTTTATCAAAAACTATTAAGAGATTCTATTGGTCATAAATTTAGAACCACTTTATACTCAGAATAAGTTTAGACAAGTGCCCATATACATGTCCATTAGATTGGATTGCCTCTCTAACGCCGGCGCTGCGGTTATCCCGATTGTTTTAAGGATCGTTATCAATTGAGCCCCCGCGAGACAGGACGCCGGTTGTCACTCAATTGTAGTACTTCTGAC
Source organism: Agrochola lychnidis (assembly GCA_963680765.1). Taxonomy (NCBI): domain Eukaryota; kingdom Metazoa; phylum Arthropoda; class Insecta; order Lepidoptera; family Noctuidae; genus Agrochola; species Agrochola lychnidis. The sequence continues at coordinate 25,993,605 of OY796853.1, forward strand.
TAACCTAACTACCTGCTGATTTATAGAGTAGCAGGAGTTTCAAGTGTTCCGTGTTACCATGACTTTGTGGAAGCGAAGAAAGTAACAGGAAAATTCCGAATGTGGAAACGTGAACCTTCATCATCATCATCAGCCTAACCGTTTTCCAACCATGTTGGGGTCAGCTTCCACGAAACGAAGTAACCTACTATTACACCAAATTGCAGAAGAAAAGCATATTGACGATAAAGAAAATTCATTATTTATACGTTACAATTGAATTGAGTTTTCTGATTTCAAATACAATAAGAAATTTAATTTGTTCGGTCCGTGCATTGTTACGGCTTCTGCTGGTGCTTTTCCACTGGCGACCTTCAGCGAAATTGTTGGCACGAGTAGAGCTAAGTTGAACGACGATGCTTCATCATGAATACTGAAACAAATTAGGATAGACAATGTTAGCAAAAATCTATATGGAGGTACCTATACATATAAGAATTGGAAATCCTGGCACGTAGCTGTATTTTGAAAAAGGATCTCGCGTTAAGTATGGTACCCATTGTCGTTTTCTGAAAAGAACAATACAGTGCCGATATCAAATATTCCCTTTTTATTCATTTCCTACGATGGTTCCGTTTTGTTTCTAACAAATGTACTCCCGAGCAGAACTCGTTCGTAACTTTCTATTGTAGCTGAATAATTTTCTGTAGGCTGCTGGCACCTACACTGTATTCTGAACTCTAAACAATGCCGATTCATACAGTCCAGGGATTTCCTCCTCTGTTTACATTTTAACTTGTGTAAGTATGCGGTTTCTGTTGAACATTCCTCTGAAGTTTTCATTGGACTTTAATATACCACTCCACAGTATCTATTATTCAAGAGCTGTTGTAGATTGCTATGAAATTAAGAGTTATTTAAAGTGAAGTATTGATGTTCCGCGTAATTCTAAGTGATAGACTAATTGGCGCGACTGTTTGCTGACTGATATTTTAAATTAACATTTTTATTGTTTAGGTAGGATCAGTGAACTCTGATGGTCTCAAAAGAGTTCGAATAGTCGAGGTATTTAAGGTGAAATGCTGAAATGAAAGAATGAGATTGAATAAATTTTTATTCAAGGAAAGATAACAGAAAATAAATACTTAACCCTAAGAGAAAATTCATGATAGACAGCGCAAAAATCTCAAGAATGCGAGTGTAATGGCTGGAAAGGGATGTAACTGTCATAAGAATTTCTCTGATCACATAATTATTTTGTAGTGCACTTCAAATGTAACAATTTACGTTGAATAACATGTAATTATAATCATGTATGATTGTCTGATCGATAGTTTCTTCCTACAATGTTGCTTCTTTAGCTACAATGTTAATTTTCTCTTTGAACTTGGTTTTTTTCCAAAATATTCTCAAAAAATAGGAATACTCCCACCCACCTTTCTCACGCGATACTGGTATTGCCAAACACTCGTATTATTTATAGTATTTGACGTAAACTGTGTCTGGAAGATGGCCAGTCGGTCTGTCATGTGTCTCGTGCCATGTGTTCGGAATTAGCGCCTATTATTGCGAGATTGCTGAAAGCACGTGAGAATTTGGTACTGTTTGTACAGAATTGGAACTTTCGTTCCAGTTTTTTTTTGGCGTACTTAGAGATTCAATTGTTTTTAAAGGTATAGGTATATATCCTCAGCTGTCGTATGATTTGGGTGCTACTATCGTGTTTTGATAGGACACACTATTTTCGAGATATAAGAAAAAGAAAAAAAAAAGATACGGTACTATTTTTGCACCTGAAGTCGGAAGTGTGAATTTTAGTTCATATTTTATTCTACACCTTTTTAATCGCGATTAAAAATAGTCAGATAGTGAGGTACTTAAAAAAAAACAAAATTTTTGGTGAAAAACGTCAAATTCAGAATAGCAAAATTGCCATTTTCACTAAATTAATAACTCGATGCCATCTTAGTGCTGTCAAACTAAAATATAGTTGAGTTGTGTTAGTCTATTTCAGAATGAGAACGCGTCGTTTGACTGGAATAAACTAAATTTTGGTGATTTTTAATCTAGTTTAGAGGCACAAGAGAACACTACGGCACCACTGTCAACTTCACAAAAACTGAAAACTGAAATAAATAACACTGTTTTTACATACGTGCGTACATTAAAAAGATCATTGAGGAAGTTCAATAATTGTAAACTAAAATAAAAATTATTACTTTAGCGACCTCCAGACCAAGGTCTAGAGCAAGGCGTTCTAGACGCATCTACAACGTTTTCGAGAAGTACTACAATATTTAAGAGATGTTATCTTTATCTCAATATTAGAATTCACTAAGAATGTTTTGTGAATTGTGTAGTTAATTCACTTCAATGTAATCACTCTTTGCTGAATTTGTAGACTTATAAATTGGCGGTTCAAGATTTAGGGAAATATTGTAGACCGATCTTGATTAAAAATAATTTTAGCTCTATATTTATGCAGAATGGGACAGTAGCCAGATTACGGTTTATGTTATAGATCTAGATACGGTCTAGCAATTACGAAACACACAAATAAAAATATTTTAAGGCTAATGAGAAACCATAAAACATTATTTTATTGTCTAAACAAACGAATTAATTAAGATAAGTAAAATTAACAACAATTTCTTCTAATCACTTTCGAATGGATTAATTCTACCCACGAACAGATAGCTAATTTAGTCGTAATTAGTCCCATTATGCTAATATGTGCTTAATGGTTTAACTGTAGTCAATTTATTCTTGCTATTCTAAGTAATGGAGATGTAGCTAAATACTAATGTTTCTTAATGTTTTAATTGCAGACAATTGTTTTGAGAAGTTCTTTAACCTTTTGAGCTTTTTACTTAATATACCCAAGCTTTTATAAAGTAATAAAATTTGTAGTAAATTTGTAGAAAAGGGTTTAAAATCAAGGGTCAAGTTGGACTATAACTAATAATAATTATTTTTATTATGATAACGGGGTGTTTTAAGTTCACTCATTCTCTATAGAAAAGGGTGGATCCTCCGACCAGACGGGTGTCGTGTCTGGCGGGCAACTGCCCAACGATTGATGTTGGATAGTCGTATACAGTGTGAGTCTTTATAATTTGCTCATATAGAAATGAGGGAATCTATGCTCAATTTTACGACGGAAAAAAAAAGTATTTATTTTTGTTCTGCTTGGCGTCTTATTGAGAAATTTTACGATTATAGCATAAATAAATGAAAAAAAAAAAACAGATTTTTGCAAAAACAACTTGTTTATTTTCAATTGAGGGTAGTTTTTTTTCCACAATTTTAATTTTATGAAGATGCCTAATTACTTCCAATCATTATGGAGTTTATTTCATCGCGATAGATCAAGTTACACCGTTTTATATATAAATATTTAATTCCATAAAAATAAAAATAAAGTTAGATTTTTTTTTTATATTTTTTCCGTCGATAAAATTAAGCATAGATTCTCTCATTTTGATATGTGCACATTATAAAGACTCGCACTGTATTATGTCGTTCGCGCGGTAAACTCTTATTGCGCGATGCAGGATTTGTATGACGTCAGGATTTTGTGTGACGTCAGGTCTTTGATGCGTAGTTCGCATGTGGCGCTGTAGATGCCACCACAATGGTTTTTAACAATTTTTATTTATTTATTTCAGTAGTATACATGTTCAACATTACAGAATAATGAATCCCAAGGCGTTATACGGTGCAATTTACTAACTAAAATGGATAAATGTGACATACCTACATATCTACATTTAAGTATGTTAGGTAAAATAGATCTAAAAACTATGTGTATAGATATGTATATCTAAACACGAGAAAGTAAGAAATTAAATTAACTTGTAAAAACCTATGACCTATTTTCGTTATCAATCTTACGTCCATTCGACTATAAAGCTACAATTCGCAGCCTAGAAATTCAATTTACTATCCATTTCACCAATAAACTGGGGAAATGTAGTAAGTTGCGTAGTTACGAACATTCCCTCGGCCAGGAAACATTACATATTTAAAGGGCAAGTCAGACTCCAAACCCATATTACATAAGGTGCTGCATGTATTTTTCATGCTCGTAAAGTTTTAATGTCTTATTATAAGGGTTTTGGAAAGAAAAAGAAAGTTAATGTTTGTCCTTTGGAACTCCAATAAGTGGTTATTGGGATTTTTTTATGTGAGCTGTTGAATTGTGCACTACTGAGCTGTGCCTTGATATCAAAAAGTACTAAATTATCAATTTCCTTTGTTGATTTTCTGAATCAAGTATAAACGATTTGCTATTCTACGTACACGAAGTACCCACGTGTGTAAATATATTAGTTTTTCTGTTGAAGGACAGAGTGTTACTTATGCTAATAGCATTTTACATAACAAGGCTATACAACACCCATATCTGCCACTAGATAAGCCTCCACACTATGTGTGATTGTTCTGTTATTTTGATGTGCACTCTCTCGTGACAGGTCTCACGGTCACTACACGCGACATAACAACGTATTAGGCACAAACTTCAAAGTATTTTGTCTGTTGTTTACTTACTCTTTGGCACAGTTCGAACAAAGATTTAGTTTCATGATTTATAAATTTTAATGCTCTAAGTACTTTCGAGAAACAAAATCTGGTCTTAAAGATAGCCATTGCTATTGCAATGGCTATCTTTAAGACCAGATTTTGTTTGGCCACAAGACCTGAAGTGGCCAATTGGCAATGGGCCGGCCAAATTAGTCGTATAAATCACCATGATTTCCTCTCAAGATAACTTCAACCTAAACGTTTTATTTAGTGAACATCGCAAACTCTGTGAAGGACCCTTCGGCGGAGTGGAGCTATAATCTTGGGATTTGGATTAGAAAGGCCAAGGATTGAGCTCATTCATGTGGAATTAAAAGAATCCTTATCCATTACGGGACTGTTACTTAGAGACTGATCATGGTGTGAGAGGAATTCCAAGTACAATAACTACATTCATTTATTTATTTAAATAACATGGGAGACTCACAGCTAAATTACAGATTCATGTTTCGTTTGAAAGTTTATTTCGTTTTAAAGGTCTGCAAAATAAAAGTTTCTAAGTGAAAACATCCCTCAATTTAGTTTGAAAAATAAAAGTGTTCAGCTATGTGCTCACACTCGCTCTATTAAACCCTTTCAGTGGAGCTGCAATGTTGTTTTGTTTTCACTGGACAACGCAATTGTGAATGAATTGTGTTCTATAAATTGTTCACTTTTAGAACTGGAGTTGTATCAGCGAATAACCACAAAAGTTGTAACGTAAACATGTTTTTTGGTGACCTTTTGTTGTTACTTTTTGTTATGTGACCCTGTTTTGTAAGCCGAATTGAATAACACCGTGATTACGCAAAAGGCGAACATGAAAATAATATTCACATTCTCTGAAAACATTCTTGATTGTGTAAAAGCTAGTCCATAAGTAACGAAACAAACCCGTTTAAATATGCAGCTTCGTTTGTTTAGAAAACATAATTTATGATCGGGCAGGCTCGACCTTCTTCGGCACGTTTTAATCTCATCTTAGTAACAACACCATGTGTACTTACACGCGTTTTGAACATGCAGGCTAATCAGAGAAATAGGCTAATGCAGGCTGGCGGTGCAGGTGACCCTGTTCCGAAACAGGTCACATCACACATGGTGCAATGCGGTCGGGGGAACAGGACACAACCCGCAGATTTACTACACACACGCCTAGATATGAAAATCCTATGAAATATTTCAATACGCTGCCAAAAATAGAGCCAAGGCGCTTCTGGGAATATTCTAAAAGTACTCCCGGACTTACCGATGAAACTGTTATCCGCGAAGAAGTTCGTAACTCGAAATCCCTTGGAATAATTTGTTTCTCAAGACCCACTGATATCGGCAGGAAAATTTTACGTTAATCATTCAAATTACAAACTCTTGGAAATGTTATTTACTAAACAAACCTTGCTTAACTTGTGAAGGATTTGTTTTGTAACGTTATAATAAACCTGTCACGCCCATCGTATCTTTTACCTGGACTCGTCACTGATGTCATAAAAATTCGTCACGTTCCAGAAAACGTGAAGTGGGTCCTTCAAAGCAAAAACCAATATAACCTGCTGTGAGCTTGGGACTGAGACCACAAAGAGATAGGCTCGGGAGTGGGGTACCAGGAGTTGGCTCTGTGACGAAGGATTACTGCGAAGTTGACGGACTAATTAGTTAATTACCATCACGTAACCTCCCCTTCGTTTATTTGTCCTTCATTTAGTACCGTCCCTCGTTACGCGTTACACGTTGTACTTGCTGATATCGAAATATTAATTCAAAGCTTATTGTTTGTACTGAAACTAGTTACACATTAATTTATGCGAAACCTGTTATTGCTCCCAAGTTACGAAGTTTGAAAATTTCAGCTTTACTGAAAACAAAAGTTTACCTTATACGTCCAAACTTTTGTAATTTTAAAGTGTTTCTGTGGACTTAACTGTAAAACACAGTGATATTGTAGGCCGGTGGGCGAACTTCAACGGTTCATTGCGAAAAGGCCACAAGTGCTCTTTGTTCTCATAGGTCGTCGGAACAATAGGCAGGTTGAAGCCATTGTCAGACGTGTCCGAGAATTTTTCGACGTTTGCAAATTCCCAACGTTAAAAATATGTTTGACAATGGATCACCTTTTTGTTTTACTCGGAATTTTTTCCCCTCAAGGCGTTCTAAGCGTCGCGAAGGGAACCATAAATCCATAGGGGTCCTTTTATTTTCGCAGTAATGATCATGTTTCAGTTTGGGGTCTCACTTTTTTTACAATATTCAACGTCATCTGTGAATATCTTAAACCAACCGCCTTACTATTATAATTATAATTAATAAAATAATAGCTCACATGTAAGTACTCAATTGCCGACCCTGAAGTAAAACAATTAAGACGGCGTAAGTGGCAGAGGTCGACTTAATTAGGATTTGGGACGATACTGCGACGTTGAAAATCTCGGAGTAGACCGAGTGCCTTGTTAATGTGACGCCAATTACATTCCTAATGTAATTATGTTATGTAATATGTGAGATGTATTTATACAGAGGTAATCTTGTCACCTGCGGTTGATGGAAATGCTGTTTTGACTACTTTGATGTAGGTAATGGAAAGGTATAACTGCCAATAAACAATATTTTGACTTTTGACAACTACTTTTCAATCTTAGTCAATTAGTCTTGCTATATCAATTGATTTAGTTAAATAAAGCATAAATCAAAAATCCCTTTTACCCTAAAAATAAGAAAGGGACGTTACAGTGAAGTAACATAGGCTAAAAAGAAATAAATAATAAGGTTTTTATGTTCACCGTAGTCTTCAGTACCTAATTCTAATTATACCTGACCTTTAGTTTCGCTATTTTAACCTTATCAAAAAGTAATAACCCTCCGAAACTATGTAACAGCGCTGATATAATATACCTAATACTAATACCATAGAATTAATAAGCCTAATACAAAAAACGACAGATGAATGTATTATATTCACATCTCTAAATACAAGAAGCGCTCTTTGCACGGCCTCCTGGCGCGACCATTGTCCACCAATCAGCGGTGTCTGCAGATCGACGATTTAGCACTTGGAGCATCCGCTGCAGATGAACGAACGTCCATTATACTCGTTTCCTATTTCAGTAGATAGAAAAGAGCCAATTAGAGACGGCTCTGGGAGCTCGGCTTATTCGTATATGCGTAGGTCAGGTGACAAGTCACTGCTTGGAAATAAATTAAATATCTCTGTGCTGTAGTAGTTCAAATCGCTCTGAAGTGGTGAGAGATCATTTGTTTTTTGAGGGTTTAGTGATAGGTGATTTCATGTGTCAGCGTCATAGCGACTAGAATATTGGTATAATAGTGCTATTAGTGTAGTATTAAGATGTGTGTTGTGTTGTTCCAGCATGAGGTCACGGCGGTGGTGTGGTGTCCGCATGGAAGCCCGGCGGCCTGCTGACCACGCGCTGCACACGCTGCGTGCGCAATTCCGCCGCGCCCTGCCGGAATGGACCGCGCGCGCCTCTCGCCGCCGCCGGACTGCGCGAACCATCGGCCGCTCCAAGGAGGACCCCGCGAAACCATCGATACCGCAGCCCCGCCCGCGGAGGCCTTAAACGAACCAGAGACTCCGCGGCCCGCGCCGCGCGCGTTAGCTTCTATCCCTGAGAGCGAGCCCCTGCTCCGCGAGCCGCTCAGTGTCAGTGCTATCAGTGAGAATGTGCTACGCAAGCACAACGGGCGGCCGCTGCACGTGCAGTTCGACGCGCAGTCGCCGCCCGCGCCCGCCTCGTTGTCGTCCAGCAGCTCCAGCTCGTCCGACGACGAGGATGTGTCAATCGCCGAGGCGCGCCCGCCCGACGGCGGCTGGGGCTGGGTCGTCGTGTTCGCCTCCTTCATGGTCAACCTCATCGCCGATGGAATCACCTTCAGTTTCGGTGTCTTCTTCCCACACTTTCTGGAGTATTTCGGCGAGAGCAAAGGCAAGACGGCCTGGATCGCCGGCATCTTCATGGCGATGCCGCTGCTGTCCGGCCCCATCGCCAGCTTCCTTACGGATAGATACGGTTGTCGGCGGATGACGATATTCGGCTCGATCCTAGCCGCCATAGGATTCGTCATTTCCGCTTTCGTAGATAATATGGAGACATTGTTTTTGACGTTCGGCATAATGGCCGGATTCGGATTAAGTCTGTGTTACGTGGCAGCGGTTGTTATAGTCGCGTATTACTTTGAGAAGAAACGTTCTTTAGCCACCGGAATTTCGGTCTGCGGTAGCGGCATCGGCACATTCGTGTTCGCACCTCTGACCTATGTATTATTAGATGAATATGGGTGGCGAGGCACCACGTTAATATTAGCTGGTTTATTTCTAAATATGGCAGTGTGTGGACTGTTGTTCAGAGACCTGCCGTGGACGACCACGATGAATGAAGAGAGGGCGAAAGAGAGGAAGCGGAAAAGAGAAAAGAAACGGTTACATCGGTTGAAACGTTATCAAGCGGCTCAAGCGGCATCGGCGGATAGCGTTTCGGACACTAAAAGTAGTCCTGCGGGCTCGACGAAAGGGAACGAGTCCGCCGATATAGAGACTGTGACATCACCGATCGTGCCGCAGTTTAGCTCGTTAGTAGACCTACCGACGTTTATGACAGGCGGGGAAGGTGTGTCGCTTGAGGTGTTCGAACTGATGTCGAACAGGGGGCGGGCGTACGCGATTCTCGCGCAGAACTATCCCGGAGTCATGTTACCTTCACGGAGCTTTAGTGACAGCGGGCGGCTGCACGAGCAGTCGCCGCCGCGCGCGCTCATGTCGCCGGGCGCGGCGTCGCCGGGAGTCCTATCGCCTACCACGCCACGGGCGCCGGAACCGAGCTCAGCACCTATCAACGACAAGGCGGCCCTGTCTCTATGGTTGCGGCGCCAGGCCGCGACAGGCTCCACTAAAAAGCCGCCGGCCTTCCTCAAGGACTTGCGCGTGCATCGCCACTCGCTCACGTACAGAGGCGCCATGCTGAACATCAATCGGTACCGGCTCAGGGCGTCCTCCTGTCCCAATATCTTCAGGAATTCTATGACGACCATTGCTAAAGAAAAGGTGAGAATTTTCATAAGTATACTATGGTTTTAAGCGCTACTGCTGAGCATGAGGTCCTGGGTTTGATTCCCGGGTCGGGCAAAGTGTTATTGGGTTTTTCTATCTGAAATATCTCAGTAGCAGCTCGGAGTCTGGATTTGTGCCCGGTTGATGGCAATAGGCTCGCCCCCTATTACATGGGACTTAAACATAACTGGCGATATGTGGGTGTACCTGCTACAGGAACACCCACATATCGCCAGGGGTGTTTGGAAAAGTTTGCTTCTTGAAAACCTGATATCGTGCAAGCACCTCGCTCAGATATCGATGTTTACGATATGAGAGTCAGCAGATGCACGGAACCCTGCGCAATAGTTATAAAATGCGACCTAATTTGGGCTAAACAAACCAGTTGAGGAATTATGGCGCCAATAGGGAGAGTAGTAGATCCAGCAGCGGTACCGAAAAATAAGCCCTCCTAGCCACCTGATTATGTTAAACAATGTTAAATATCACCTTAAATAACGCTAACTTTCCAAACTCTTCCAGGTCCAATGGTACGCCGGTCTCTGGGACTTCTGGGACCTCGTAGTGGATGTTCTGGATTTCTCCCACTTCTCGAACCCAGCGTTCCTAATCTTCGCAGTGTCCAATTTTCTGCTGTACATGTGGTATGACGTGCCCTATGTGTACATCGCTGACAGCGGCATGAGCATGGGCTTCAACGAGTCGCAGTCGAGTATGCTGATCTCGATTATTGGGATACTGAATATGTTTGGCGAGGTGAGTTTGATGTTCTTTTTTCTATTACACTCAGGACTAAGAGCTCTGGCTATAGTTGGAGTACAGCTGCAGTAAATCCTTATAGCTAAAATTTAGAACTACAGTGAATAATACAAAATCAATATAAGGTTAATGTAATGTCTAATGTTCTTACATGCTACTACTATCCAATGCAGTTTTTGGTTTCTAGGGAAGGCACATGAGTATCTACTAGACTTACACATAGTTACAGGACCAAATCATACTGCAACTTTATCCATTATCTAAACTAATATATAAAAGAGAAAAAAAATACAATAGACGTGGATATATTATTTAGTAACCTGTTCCGCTTAGCTATTTCTAAAGAGCCATAAAAAAAAATCGACACTTGTTTCACCTCTCAACGAGGCATCCTGAGGATGACTCAAGAGTGCGTCCAGCGCTCGGTGTGGCAACACGCCGTGTTCGGGTTCGCGACAAGTCAATCGTCATCCTGAGGATGCCTCGATGAGAGGTGAAACACGTGTCGATTTCTTTAAGGAGTTTTTTATGGCTCTAGAAATAGCTAAGCGGAACAGGTTAATAAATATATCCACGTGTATTGTATTTTACAATGGATTTCCGCAAGGTCACGTCTAAATCAAATAACTATATAAAAGAGGTAAAATTGTTTGTTTGATCCGATTATCACTTTAACTATAGTTATAGATTTCTATGAAAAACAAATTGAAAAGTTAACCAAGTGTTTATAGCCCATTAAAACAGCTGGTATATCTCTTTATGTATCACCGGTATAAGCCGACGTTCGCTTTTATCGCGCATTGAATTTTCATCTCTCTGTGTTAAGCCGAGCGTTGAGAAACCAATGCGCTGAGACGCACTCTCGTCCCAGCGCGTTGAAAAAACACACTTGGATTTTCAACTCTCGGCGCTAAGCAGAGCGTCGAAAATCCAGTGCACGAAAAAAAATCGCCGTGATTTTATTACGTCCGTGAGAATGTCGGCTTACTCCCTTTTATAATGAAGATAGTAGGTATCACTACTATCTCCATTACAAAAGGGAGCTATTATCGGTACATAGTAATGTAGCCCTGTGACACTCACACTATCAGCCCTTATCAGTAACAGGCATTGTTTAATTTGATTCACTTAAATCATCTCCGGTGCAGCTGATAACGGCGAGCGAGACGTATAGATTGTTACGCAATCGGTATTTGCATTATGTGGAGATTGTGCAGTTATTAACATAAATAAGAAATACTTAAGTAGTTCATTCAGGATTGGCAACTTAAAAGACCGGCCAAATGCGTGTTGGACCACGCAATCATAATGAAGGGGCCCGTAGTTCAGATGAATTTATCCCAAAAACAAACTTAACATTGCAGTTGATAAACATGTTCTCCCATGATATACGTCACGGTCAATTCTCCAACTGCAAATGTAAGTTTGTATTCGCAAAAAAAAAGTTGTGTGATAAAACTATAAATTAACGATTTTCGATTACCTTTTTCCTTCTGCTGTAAGACCTTGCTTCCTGCCAAATTTCATGATTCTAGGCCAACGGGAAGTAGGTACCCTGTAGGTTTTGATTTATTTGTGAGTATATCAAAATAGGTCGCGTAAATGACCGTATTTTTTGGCGTTAACTTAAAAGTATGATTTTTTAGAGCTCCCAGGGAACATAGATCTACACGTATTAGATATTAATTTCAAATTAATGCTCAGCACTAGGAAATGGTAGTCAGTACAGGAATAAGAAAATACCTTATTGAGCAATACCTCGGTAAAAAAAATAAGGCAGCATTGATCAAATCACAAGAACAACATTGATGCTGAATCTTTTTACCTCTTCATTCACAAATCAATTTCATCATTCCAGATCTTACTAGGCTGGGTGGGAGACTTCCAGTGGGTGAATGCCAGCATAGTGTACGCAGGTTGCATGGTAGCCTGTGGCATGGTAACAGTGATCATGCCTCTGCTCGGGACCTACGTCACGCTCGCCTCAGCTTCGGGCGCCTTCGGTGCCTGCATCGCGGCGAACTACTCGCTGACCAGCATCATACTGGTGCAACAGATCACGCTGGAGAAGTTTACGAACGCTTATGGACTGCTGCTGCTGATTCAAGGAGTTGCGAACTTGATTGGACCGCCTTTGGCTGGTTAGTTTTCATTTTTAATTAATTGGTGCTCGATTAAGGATTTAACCAACGCTTGATATATATTAGAAGAATAGTTTAGAATCTTTTGCAGTCTTTCATACAAAAATTGTCAATTTTTTTTATTTATAGAAGATTTTATCTGCGTTCAGCGCTCGGTGTGGCAACAAGCCGTGTTTGGGTTCGCAACGAGTCAATTGTCATCCTTAGGATGCCTCGTTGAGAGGTGAAACATGTGTCGATTTCCTTTAGGAGTTTTTTTATGGCTTTTAAGAAATAGCTAAGCGGAACAGGTTACTAAATATATCCACGTCTATTGTATTTTATAAAAGATATCTGCACGCTTAGTATGACCACAGTAGAACCGGGTTTTGTCGACAGAAGACGTAGAAAACCCCCTTTTTATGGTTTTCATGCTTCGCATGCTGATGTTGGTGTAATCAGCCCTAGTCTTACTAATAGTTGCAATACCATTAAACTGAGATTTTTAACAGAACTATTAAAACAGCTGCGCGTAATCTGAAAATCACTTGCGATCGGTTTACTAAATGTGGTTTGTTGTAATAAAAAAAACAGTGGCACTCCGGGAGTGCCGACAGAAGTGAAAACTTGAAAAAAAATCGGCACCTCGGTAATCAATCCGTTGATGTCTTTTTAATGGTCAAAAGCTGATGTCGTAACAGTGTCGCGAAATCAATGGTTTAGTCCCATTTTAAAAATGACCAACGCGCGTAAAGAAGTTTTCACTTCAAAAATATAAACTTGTTCTGAAGAACAGAAAATTGTGTGTGGTTCTGAAAGGCAACGCCATTTCTTGTCAATTTAAATTATCATCGGCCTAGCCTTTTCCCAACTATGTTGGGGTCGGCGTCCAGTCTAACCGGATGCAGCTGAATACCAGTATTTTACATGGAGCGACTGCTTATCTGACCTCCACAACCTAGTTACTAGGTAACACGATACCCCTTGGTAACCTCTATCTATCCTCCTATCTGACCTCCACAATTCAGTAATTGTTTAATACGATACCCCATGGCAAGACTGGATATCAGACTTTTGGGCTTCTATCTATCCGTAACGACTGTCAAAGATATCTAAATGACAGCCGGGACCAACGGCTTAACGTGCTTTCGGAGGCACGGAGGGGTCTCTATATGTAATGGATGGTCACCCATCCACGGATCGACCTTGGCAAGCGTAGCTTAACCTTCGATCGACTCGTGCAGCTGCTATTTAGCTACGAGCCCCTCTTGTCAACTTAATTAATTTTATTTATTGCTCATCACGCCTACTTTCTCTGAAGGTTCCAGACGGGAGATCATGGTCACTCATCAGATTACTGACTACAATTAAATTAAAACTATCTCCTTTCCAGGTTGGGTGTACGACGTCACCGGATCCTACGACCTGTCGTTCTACCTGGCGGGAGTGTTCATTGGTGTGTCCGGCTTGGTGTTGTTCGTCAGCCCGCTCATCCGCTGCGTGAAGTACTGCGCGCGCGCGCCCGCGCCGCCGGGCCCGGCGGAGGACGCGCCCAACGGGGACGGCAAGCTGCAGAACGGGAAGCTGATGGTGTAGGGCACGATAAGGGCATTTCAATCTGTGTTATGATAAAAACTGCGCGGTCCAGCTAGCCAAATGAGACAGTATTTAGAGTCGCGTTTTTATTAACAGATTCACTGTCGCCAACTGGACACAATAGTTAAACAATTAGCACTGACCATTATAATTCGTGGGACTGTGATCCGATTTTTAATGTGTAAGACAGTCTGCCATGCAGAAATAACTAAGTAAAAAATTATTATTATTTTCTTCAATGACGAGTATTTTCCAATAATTTATCACTCCAATATTGTTAACCCGGCGAGGATGTGGTGAAAATAGTTACGTGGAGGTTGTGGAGGGTATATTTGACCCTGTATTTCTATTGCATTTTTATAGGCTAAATTTATATTTTTTATCAAACCATTGAATAACAGTAGAGTAGTTGGATATTATTTTATAGATTTTGATTTAAAAAAAACAAGTGCTAATACAAAATATTTAATTTTTTCTAATTTTAGCTAAGGCCTAAAAACAATCAACTTTTGCAAAGCCTTTCGTTCCAAACATAAAAGAAACTAAAAATAAGCAAAACTTCACTTAAAAATTAGGATAATTTGGTATACATATATATTGAGAGATCAATCAGTTTCACTAAATAAGTCAGTCTTATATACTACACAATGTTACTGTCTGTTGTTGTAGCACATTCTTGGCAGAATGAAACAGTATGTTCTGGACAAATATACTTATGGCATTCTTCGCAAACGTTGCCAGTCTTCCGATGTCTGGCATAAGGACACACTTGGCACCTTTTTCGTACACCTGGAACTCTAACAGGCGGTTCTTGTTCAGATTCTCCACTGAATTCTCTGATTCTCTTACGCAGCAGTCTTGGCAATTGTGGTATTTCTTTTTGGGCATTCAAGTGTTCAGTAATCCTATCCGTATCCTGACGCTCCCGGTTATCCATTTTGTCCAAAAATACTTGAAAATACAATTACAATAAATAAAAAATCTTCTGAAATATTGCACAAAAATGCTACGTCGCGGTTGTGGCAGGGTCATATTTACCCTTTTTGACTTCGTGCACGTGCAGCTCCCGTCGCAGGTGGCGGCTGATCGAGTAGTGGTGTGTGGCGTGCAGGCGGGTCCCTTAGCAACAGCTACTGACGCGTACAAGCTACTAAAGCCGCGGAAAAAAAAACTACACTCGATTAAAAATTGACAGGGTCAAATAGACCCCTCCACATCCTCGCCGGGTTAATCATGCTCTTTTTATTACGTCCTTATTTTATGATCATTTTCTCTTTTTGTGGGTTTTTAATCAATTATTTTTTAATAAATTATGACACTAAAATAATATACATTTGAATCTATAATACGTTGTTTAAAACAAAAAAAACGTGTGGCACTCGGGGACTGCCGCGGTAAAGCTATTGCATAGCATTTGTAACCTCCATACTTGCTATTTGTCAACGCTACACTTGAGATGATGACGTGATGACATAAAACAAAAATTACGTTCCCATGACAACATCACGTTGTCATGGCAACCGTCATTACATGGTAGGCGGAGTTTCTACGGAATTTCTTAATTCGGTCGCCGCGCTCAAAGCCCGCGATAAAAGCTATGCAATAGCTTAAAAAAATCCATTATAATAACAATCACAAATGGATCACTATCATCAAGGCACATGTAACCATAGTGTACATAGCTGTTTTAAAAAGCTAATAATACAGCCAGGAAACTATGCCTAAGATACACTAGATAGGCTAAAGACGCAAGGTCCTTCCGCTCAATGTTAGAACTTCCTTACAATTATAGCGACATAAGTATTTCTAGTATTTCTACATCCTAGTGTCAACTAAATTAATATCAAATGAGGCATCCCTGCATAAACTTGTGAAGAATATTTCTAATGAAAATTGTGGTGTTTACTGAATGTTATTTATATAATGGAGGTGGCAATGTGATTTCTAGTTACGGTAGAAAGAATATGAATCGAATTTGTAATTTTGTAGTGGATGTGAAACTCGGCACTAAGGGTTCCGTATCATGAAAGCGATTACCATTACTATTCAGGCCTCATCGAAGCGGAACCCAAAAAAGATACTATTGTACGTAAAATAACAGATCACTGATAACAAAGTTGTGACTTTATAAGCACTTGTAGCAATTAAAATCGAGTTTCTTATTAATTAGTCGTAATTATAAGGATAATTGAAATTGAAAAAATAGCGAAATACCCATTAGATACGTTTTTGCACTGTCAAAGAACGATATAAAAAATGAGAATGTTTTGTGGAAATGAGGATTTTGTGTTTCGGACAGGAGTGCTACAATACCGAATACTAATCGTAAGCTTAATAATACTTGACTCAACCATGTGACTGGCAGTGTATGAACAGAATAGAAACACTTTCATCAATATTTAAATGCCACGTACTTCTTAAATCACGTGATTTAACGTAATATTAATCCAGGCTTAACTTGAAAATCGATAAGGAATTAGAAATTTTAAAATTGAATCACCAAAGACTGCCCATTATAGAAATCAGAAAATATAGATCTTCCTGAAGGATTTTTAGAACATAAAGGCTGAATAGTGAACTCCTTTGCTCCTATCTTTGAGTCTATGGTTAGCAAAGGTATTGACTGTTCAGCTTATGCCAATAGTATATCTATCTGTTATTACATTATTTATGCGATATAGTATTGTATTAGCAAATATTTTCAAAATACAAATGGAAACAATGTGATTAATTAAAACTTTATAGCGTTAGGAATTTTCTGCGCCCTACAGCTGTAAAATTCTGTGAGAATCGTCTTCAGTATCGCATAAATAAATAGTACGAATACCTTTAAATACATTACGGATGTATAATCGAATGATCATAGTGTGTAAGTTATGATTCGTGGAAAAATAAACTAATTATGTACCAAAAAAAATGTTATTGTGTAGCTTTGTTTGTATTTTGTGTAGTCTTAGGTGTTATATTAGAGTTAATGCCTTCAAAACGCTAACAATTAGCGACTGTATCATTAATTAGTAAATGTTTTCAAATTAAAACCGCAGAATGTACCTAAATGATACTTACCAGATGCCTTTATAAGACCAGTAACTTTTGTATAATAATGTAGTGCTATTTAAAAGACACAAATAAATAATCTTAGTATGTCAGTTATACTTTTATTGTCAATTTTTACTAATAACGATATTTAGTGCTGTATTTTCTCGCGTCGATTTTGTTAGTACATACGGCTATATTTCCAGTATAAGCTGACCCCGCATTGTACGGAAATCCTATGCAATGCGAGATCAGCATAAACTGGAAATGTATAGCTTGATGTGTAGCCGTGTGTACGCCACGTACTTTTTTTTTTAGTCTGTCCGTTTATTTTGGTGATTCTTTCTTAGTACTCACCAGTAACTAAGTAATTTATTTTAATTTTATTCATCGGAACGAGAAAATAATAGCTTTCGAAACTTTGAGCCATAACTTTCCGTCGTGACTATTTATAATAGTATTCAAATCTTACATCTTATTAATAATATCATACTTTTTAATAGCATGACAAAGAATTCGAATGCAAATAATTACTAATTGTGAATTATGATGTCAATAGAAATTAATTTTCATAAGTTTTAATCAGAATCGGTATGCCCTTGCCAAAATATACTTAGCGTGTGCAAAAGTATGTTCTGTTTTTGAGACAGCTTGCATGTCAGGATATAATTATATTGTTAGAATATATCAACGAATATATATATTTGAAATCACAGTTTATGGCCTCGTTTGCCGTGGGAATGGTTAGTTTAATTTAATAGAAAGAATATTGTGGTAATGTATGAAAGTGGTTTAAAGAAAATGCTTCCCTACGTTAACTGCTATAAGCATTATTGTGTTTTGCACATCACAACATGTTAAATATAGTATTTGAATTAAATCTATCACATTGAGCCTAAAAGAATATTCAATGTACAGTTTTGATTTCGCTACGATTTTATTATATGTAAAGATTACATAACATCACGCTTTGTTTCCCCGAAGAGTTGGGCAGAGGCGTCCCCTGTAGCAGGTACACCCACATTTCGCCAGTTATGTTTAAGTACCATATAATAGGGGGCGAGCCTATTGCCATCAACCGGGCACAAATCCAGACTCCGAGCTGCTACTGAGTTTCAGATAGAAAAACGCAATAACACTGCTCGACCCGGGAATCGAACCCAGGACCTTATGCTCAGCAGTAGCGCTTGCGACCACTAGACCAACGAGGCAGCCATATTTATGTATAGATTAATATAACAGAGTAAAACAAGTGTCGATTATTCGTTTGACATTTTGAATTCTATTTCATATTCAGTAGATATTTTATATCATTATCACATCTAAATTGACGCATGAACTTTATTCTCTGTTATTAATCAAAGTTAGTAGAATTTAACAAGCAAACAATTGTTCCCTACGGTAATAAAACGAATGGCGTGTATCTATAAATAGTTGTAATAATGTCAATATGTTTATAATGTGTGTTAGGTTCGCATGTGGTCGCCGACATGTCAAGTGATTGTACTAAACGGGTATACAAACAAATGTATTATGTATATATCTGATGCACTCAGTTGTATGTTAGTAAAATTCTTTTTTGAATTTATTTTATTTTTGTTTTATTTTTCTTCTTCACTTTTATGTTCAGCTCTGATCCCTTGTCTTGCTTTAATCTTTTATGTCTTCTTATTTTTTTTGTAGTTGCAGATAATTTAAAAGTACATTGGACATTTAGATATCGGCAGTGTAAAATTTTATTTATTTATAAATTTTCCTTTGTCGCACTCCGCTTTCTTCCTTGGTGTGACAGTTATAAAAAAGATTTTTTGAATTCCCTGAAAACAAAATTATCATTAAATTAGATGTCTGCAAACTGTGGCTTGACGTATTTATTATTTAGCATCTAAGTCCAAAAATAAAATTGTGATAATAAAATGAGAAATCCTATGCCTATGAGTATCGAAGAAATCAAATAAATACTTGTTATTAAGTCTAGCTAGTGAAGTAGTATTGAAAAGTAGATGATTGAATTTTGAAGAAAGTCAGATTTCCATTAATTTGTAAATAGCTAGATAAAGAAGTCGAATAATTTTCGTGACAATTTACATTAGAAATTTTCCATATAATTCGTCAGAGAGAAAGTTAACCGCAATAATGTAATTTTAAAATTAAATAAATTGGTCGTATTCTCGGCGGCAGCGGGCGGCGGGGCGGCGGCGGCCATCAAATGCAGTTTTATAAAAAATACTTTTTTTGTTCAAAAATCTGCTTACACCACAATTTTTGACGTATCTATCGCTGCCATTTTTTTATACACTCCTGAGATAACACACTTTGGTCTATCGCTGCCACTTATCATAAAAGTCAATACCATAACCTCAAAAAAATCGGGAAATAAACCAAAAACAATTTTAAAAACATTTTGACAAAAATCAGTTTTCAGGGGTTTTTCAGGTCCCTGGTCATGAATTTACTGTCTGTTTATAAAAATTCAAAATAGCGGATAAAAAATGACGGCCCAAAAAAAAAATTGCTATATTTTGAGGGGTTATGGTATTGACTTTTAAGGAAAAGTGGCAGTAACACACCAAAGTGTGTTATTTTAGGACTGTATAAAAAAAAATGGCAGCGATACGTCAAAAATTAAGGTGTAGGTAGATTTTTGAACAAAAAAAGTATTTTATTTCCACTGTGCGCCGCCGCCGCCACTGTGAACACTTCCATATAAAACTGCATTTGATCGCGCCGCTGTCGCCTGAGAATACGGCCTTTAAGTTCTTCCATCTTCCATAGTACTTTTTGCACTCTCTAGAATATTAGCACAACTTAGAATCGAAACGGTTGTTATGATTAAAGACTAATAATTCTGATACAGTTTACTAAAACAACTCTTAGAATAGCACTAGCCATTTGTTATTAAAATCTGCAACATGATATTAATGATTCGATAAAATAATGATATAATTGATGAAAAGGACGATATTAAGCACATTAAGATACTACTTATCTAACTAAATATTTGTGATTATAATGACAGTTTACACCAAAATAAGCAATCATAAACTTGATAATTATATTGTAATAAGTCAAATTCGATTAAATATTTATTGTAGAAGTTGTTAATGAATAAATACCTCATAAAGATAGCATTATATTTTATTGATCGGGGTCTTTTCATATTGGCTATTTTAGACCCTGCTATTAAAGAATTCATTATTATGTATGATTATTATTAAAGACCATTTTAGCTTGAATTTGTCTTTTACTATTAACCTGTCAATACGCCTTTTGACATCCTGCAATGTCGCTAGTATCAACATAGGTACACGTAGTACCTTCAAATGGTATCAGGCTTTCTGGAGTACGACTTAATGAGACTTCCCCTTAGCACATACAAAAAGCTCCAGTATCTTTTGATGTCCAGTATATCAACATTAGCACCTGGTAAAATTGCTTTTTTAGTTCTGTGTGTGTTTAACTAACGGAGTTACCCATCATCTTTCTGAGCGTGGTCGCACCCATAACATTAAAGGCATGAATGAAACCTCAACAAATACAGCTTGTAGTGTATCTATGCAGGAGGTCCAAATAGTAGTCATAAAAAAAAAAACAATTTCTCATGCCCATCCGAAAATACCCCATTTATGTTCCGCGATTCTTGATAGTTTTCGAGTTTTAATGAGCTTATTTATGGGAACCGCTTTAAAAAACTTCAATCTTTATTTTTACACGGTTTTCTCACGTGATTTTTCTGCAATTTTCATTGTTATGGAATATTTTTTCAGACAAAATAATCATCCTCTAGATCATTCATTCAAGATTCTTACAAAAATGATCGAAAAGGAGGAATTATTTACGTTTGAGTGATAGGCACAGATTCGAAATTTCTACATGAAAAAAAAAAACAGGTAGGTACCTAGTATTAAAACGAGCGAGCCTGTAACATCTTGTCTGACAGTACCAACCACTCGGAAAATGGGTTGATAGGTCCCATCTGATGGCTTCCTGTTAAGGCTCGTACAAGGCTCGTACGTTCAAGACAAGGAAGTCTGGCAATAATTCCTTCTGCACATGTGGCTTCCCTGGTACCTCATTAACGGCATAACAATGTAAATGTCTATTGACTGCTCCCAAATTACGATGATTATTTTATTTTACTTTTTTTTTACCTACTTCATTGACATAATCTTTTCAGTATTTGACATAATATACCTACAATTTTCTGTTTTTTTTTTTTGAATCAAATTAGATTTGTTACAGCTGACTACAGCTGTATCATGCCACTAGGCAATCATGTCATTTGGTTTAAATAGGTCCTTATTTTTATTATTTTGTTTATCTTTTATATAGATTCTTTTCTTTTAGATTTTGTGAATGTGAGAACGTTGTAGGCTGTAGACTTGTGGACTATTTTCTATTTTACTAAGTACCTGGCCTACACTGTCCTCCCATACCTATTAACACTGTAATTTGAAAACATTGTAGAACAATTTATTTTGAAAAGAGTAACCGTGGAGTTTCTTGCCGGCTCTTCTCCATAGGAAGCGACCAATTGGAACCGTGCACCTAGCTTCTGACGTTTCATAAGTGCCCTTGTAGGTTTATGTGAAATATTTTTTTTTTGATTTTGACAGACCAGCGCGATATCGCGGGCGCGACATGGGTCGCGCTGCCTGTCGCGCCCGCGATATCGCTCTGGTCTGCCCGTCTCTTCACACTCTTCCGTTCCTTTTCACGAAATCACTCCCACAGAAAACCGAGAGGCGAGATGTTACACATCAAAAATAGGCAGTCATGGGGACTGCCGACAGAGGTGAAAACTTAAAAGTGGTTTCTAATGTTATAAACAATATTCATCATCATCATAATCATCATCACATTCATCACATCATCAATCATCATCCTGTTTACAACCTCTTGGAAAATGGGTTGGTATGGTACCATTTGACGGCCAACTCTAGCACCGCGCGTGCTCATTGATCAAATCAAAGAGCTTGTGCTTCTCCGCCTTCATGTTACACACTTCCTGTCCCTTTTCATGAAATAACTCCCACATATTTAGAAAAAAAATCGGCACCGCGGTAATCAACGCGTTGATGTCTTTTACTCCACGCACTGCGGTGATCAACGCGTTGATGTCTTTTACTCCACGCACTGCGGTGATCAACGCGTTGATGTCTTTTACTCCACGCACTGCGGTGATCAACGCGTTGATGTCTTTTACTCCACGCACTGCGGTGATCAACGCGTTGATGTCTTTTACTCCACGCACTGCGGTGATCAACGCGTTGATGTCTTTTACTCCACGCACTGCGATGATCAACGCGTTGATGTCTTTTACTCCACGCACTGCGGTGATCAACGCGTTGATGTCTTTTACTCCATGCACCGCGGTAATCAAGGCGTTGATGTCTTTTACTCCACGCACCGCGGTAATCAACGCGTTAATGTCTTTTTAATGGTCAAAGCTGGTGTCGTAACAGTGTCGCGAAATCAGTGGTTTAGTCTTTAGTCCCATGATCCCATCTCAAAAATGCCCAACGCGCCTAAAAAAGTTTTCACTTCAAAAATTGTGTGGCCTCAGGAAGCTGAAAGCCGTGATTTAAGGCTAAGCTAAGAATAAGATAATTTTTATGAAAACTTCATGGAAATAAAATTGTTCTGTCTGTGGGAGCCTTTATCAAGGTATTAACATTACCTACCTAGAGTACCTACTTACCAACAAGTCCGAATGCAACGACAGGCCGCAGACGCCAACCGCAACATGACAGACCGCAGCGACACTTATTTATGAAAACGCTTTCATGATGGAGATAGTGACAGTGCCGACTGCCAGCTGATACTGGCCTCGTAGTATCGTATGCCGTCTGCAGCTCCAGTCCTGCTTCCTGACGTTATAAAAGCTATCGTGTTTGCTTTGACTTATTTGCTAGAACATCATTTCATTCATTTCATTTTCTGCATATAAATGATTTGACTTTGACTTTGACTTCTTGTGATACAGAACCTCCTAGACAGCTCCTCCACGGCTACACAGTTGTTTGTTTCTTGAAGTGAAAATAAATAAATTTATTATTATTTAAATGTCTGACATATTTATCTCGGGACCCCAGGTCCCGAACCTTTGGAAGGCGTAGGTACGAGAGTCCGAAGTCAACTCGCAGAGGCTTATATTATTATCATTTTGAATAATATCTTTTCACACAATTTGCAATAGTTACCTAATGAGTACAAAATAAAAAAGAATGAGACATTTTATTACTTCATCCTGTTTTAGACCTGTGACCTCGAATTCTCACAAAAACCCCAAAAGGTGAAACAGCAAGTCCTTAAACTGCGGAGATATTTCATGAATACATTTATGAAAGTTGATAAAACAAAAGAATTGTGGAATTCCCTTAGCTGTCGGCGTTTGGTCGACCCGACAACCTCGCAAGGGAGTTGGCGATCCCATGATCTTACGTACCTACATATTATACAGGTATAGCTACATGTGGGTATGGAATACAATTTCGAGTCGAGATTGGCAACTCGAGATTGAGATTTCGCCTACTTTTGAAATAATCCGGTTTTTTTTATCAAAATTTCTTTATCTTAAAACTAGCTTTTACAGCACGAAGGTCGGAGATACCACGGGAACGTGCTACCGGGATAAAAATAGTATTCTATGGCTTATTCCAGGTTATAAACTACTTTTGAGACAATTTTTATCCAAATCCGTTCAGCCGTTTACTTAAACTTGCACAATAAGATGAAAACTATGCCCACTTTGGATAATCGTGTTATTTTCGTAAATAAAAAAACCTTACTCGAATCTAGAAACAAAAAAAAAAAAGTTTATTTAATAAGTACCTAATAATGATCTGCACTACGCATTTATGACGCAGCAGATCAGTACACACACAACACACACATTATAAATTTGAAAACGGTTTCATAAGAAGAATAGTGTGCCAAATCGTGCGCGCTCGCTCAGTCTCAAAATCTCGTTCGATATCTCGACCGCACAGGCACAGCTCAGGATCTCGAACGAGATTGAACCACGAAAAAAGGCTCGAGATATCAAGATCTTCGAGATCTCGTGAGGTCGAGATCTTACGGAATCGAGATTGCACTCCCTACATGTGGGACTATTGCTACAAAAGAATATTATCCTGTTGCATTTTGTAGTTTATAAAAGCGGTTGTGCAAATTTCGGATCCCTTACATTGCAGGGTTCTGGGTGAAAGGTCGGCTTATGACTGGCTATCAAGTAGGTCGATAAGCATTTGATGAAACTGATAGGCTGGTTATGCGATACTATATTTGGGAAGTGCATGTTTGTGTAGTTGTAGGTAGGGAAGTAGTGTACCTGTTTACATAGTAGTGCTACCTACCAGGCGAGCATAGAGGTAGACCTACATAGCCTAAATAAAAGTACGGTGTTGGATTTTCAACTTTAGGCGCTGACTTTTAACACTCGAAGTGTCCAAAATCCAACGGCGCATTTATTTAGGCATTAATGTTGTTGTCGCCTAGTCGAAACGATTAATTGCAATTGTCAATTTTTACGTGATTGATACACATCGATGCGCAAATTGATCGTCTGCCAAATGCAAATGAAGCAATTGACAATGTTCTACAATTGCAACTCGACGGTTGAAAGGCTAATTGATCTAAGCGACATTTTGTAAAACTTGCTCCTGCAAGTTTTATGATTCGTCCTCCTGGACGGATTATGATCCGTCCAGGAGGACGAATCATAAAACTTATTATTTTTTTGAAAAAAAAAAAATCATATAAAACAACTATTTGATAGACTCTTTTATTTACTTAACACAATCAATCATAATAAGATCTTGTTATGATTAAAAAAAAACAACCAATCCATCCTCCTGTAAGTTTTACAAAATGTCGCTTAGATAAATTAGCCTTTCAACAGTCGAACTGATAATTTCGGGGACCTTTTTATTTAGGCCGCATTCCGAGTTACGCTAAAAGTGATAATATCGCGAATCCGACCAAAGTCCAAAGTCACAATTATTACTCAATAACCCTTATATTTTGTGACTATTAAATTTGGTTGGATTCGCGATATTATCACTTTTAGCGTAAGTCGGAATGCGCCCTTAGTCAAAACGTGCAAAAATCACCTACCTACTTTTGATTCAGGCCACCGGCTCATTTCAGCCAGATATTTGTATTTCCTGTCAAAAGCTAAAAAGCTGCTGCCTTTGGAAATAACGTGTCGTAGTCCGCTTGTCAGACAATGTTAGTTCCTCGCCGCGTCGCTTCGGGCAGTTGTCCCGCTCACCGGTCTCTAAGGCATTACAGCTTGACTTCAGTTACATTTCCTTGAATTCTCTCACATGAAACTATTTTAGCTCGTTTCGTTATGCTAATATTTATTTAAAATAGTTAGGTACCATATTAAGTATTAAGTTATTTTTAATCAGTAAAGAAAAATCGTTGGACATCGAATAGGTCTGGCGATAAAAAAAATGTTTACTAGTAGTTTTTTAGGGTTCCGTAGTAAACGAGGAACCCTTATAGTTTCGTCATGTCCGTCTGTCTGTCTGTCCGCGGTTTAGCTCCGAGACCCTTAGTACTAGAAAACTGTAATTTGGCATAAGTATATATTTTAATTACGCCGACAAAGTGGTAAAATAAAATTATGAAAAACATTTTTTTTTAGGGTACCTCTCATACAAGTAAAGTGGTGATGTTATTTTTTTTCTTTTTTAACCCCTAGTGAGGGGTATCATTGGAAAGGTCCTTTAAAAACATTGTGAGTTTGTGAAAACCATTTTTGGATTCAGGGATCCGTTTGCGAAATATTAAGCTTTAAAGTGCTAATTTTTGTTAGAGTCAAGTGTCCCCCCCCCTGCCGGCTAAATGTTTGGTTTTGGGTGTGTGAAAAAAATCACAACAGTAGTTTATATAACGAAATTAAAAGTAAAACTATCACAGCTAAGTAGACTCTACAAGTTAACGAGTAATAATCGACCAACTTAACTTTGCAGTTGCAAAAACATGTTTTCCCATACATTCGTATGGGAGAACATATTTTTCAACTACAAAGTTTGTTTTTGGGATTAATTCATCCCAACTACGGAACCCTTCATTGTGCGTGGTCCGACACGCACTTGGTCGGTTTTTTTAATGAAATTTGTGAACTTTCAATTAGATATATTTTGTAACCTAAAAGTGTGTAAAGTTGTGCGTGGTCCGACACGCACTTGTTTTTACTAGGTAACAGGCTAGTCCTAGTCTACCAAACTGCACAGCAGCGAAGTTTAGCCTGTTTAGATTGAGAGATGGACAGATCCATGTATGTAGGTTAGCCCTAATATCAGTTAAGCCTGTTGTCAGATGTTCATAAAAATCTTATCCCGGAGTCCCAGTTTAGATTTATGAATTAACTTAACATTTGCTAATATGTAATCAATTAGCTACAACTTACCAATCACTAGGTAGGTATGTAGCCTGTCAAAAGGTTCTAATAAACCCAGCTATAGGATATAGAACTACGCCGCAGTGCAACTCCTTTTATTTGTACGTTACGGTACACAAAACAAATACGGAAACCTTTGCCAAGTTGCATTGAACCACGCGAATGTAGGGATCCGTATTCAAATACAAAATGCTGCAGAATTTATTTAGAAAAATATGTAAGTATTCAACTAGCTGAACTATAAACTTAGATAGAGTAGTCTGAACTGCATGTATGTTTTGCCCGCAGTTTCGCTCGCGTTGTGGAGTTAATTCTGATTAATTGCCGCTTCATTGTTTAAGAAATACAAGCAATTTTATGAAAAGTATTCTCCAATAATTCCCATTGAAAAATACCCTACACAAAGAAATATCCGAGATATATAAGTCTAGACAATATTGTTCTGTTCAAAGATTCAATAGGTTGCCAATACTTGCCAGATCGGATTGACGTGGAGGCTCCGAGCATCCCAACCGTCATATCACAGATATCCGGCTGAGATTACATTCTTGAGGAGAAATCTCTGGAAATGTATTAGGAAATTGGTACAAGGGTAAGAGTTTTTTTGTGAAATTATTTTGGGCTGTAAGAAAACCCTGAGAAAATTGTTATGAATGTGTAAGAGGCTACGAAAATATCTCTTTAAAACCTTTTAATTGTACTTTTTTTAATTTCAATAATTGCCACACGTTTACTTTTAATTACGTACAAAAATAAAGTTTAAATGTAGGTTTTGCCATTTTCACAATATTTTACTTTGAGTTAAGCAATTGGATCGTATGAATTCCGAAACAATTAAAAATATCAACATGAACGAGTCGCCCGTTGTAATATTTTGTGTGAAAATTATTTCCGATGTTTCGTTTTTAACTTTTTCAGATTGTTATAATATATTTTGTATTTATTTATACTTCATGTACTTCTCTGCCGTTCAATTAGGGTTAATTGAACTATATTGTGATCGGTAGGTACGTGGTATTTCCGCACTAAATATCATCATATTTTAACACGTTACAGTTATTTCACCGTGAAATTCTCGTCTGTGTGCGTATGTTCGCGGTTACGTGACATGTCTGCACATCGCTGCACGTAGATTTTCCTACATAACATTATTTGATCGGGGGTAACCGCGTAGGCGCGTAGCGACACGCGTAGCCGCGTAGCTACGCGCGGAACAGTATTGTGGTATTACTACCACTGCGTAGCGGTATCTGTAGACATATAGAATCCTCTTTATAAATACCTACATACCTATACTTGTCTTCACTGTAAAAATTTGTCGTAATCTACAAACTTTGCATGTTTTCGCGAAACTTTCTTGCAGCGTGGTTTTTTTTTGCGGAATGGGCCTTCTTATGACCTCGATGGAAAGCGATGTATGAGGTCTACGATGGAATGAGCGAACCCAGTAGATGCTTATTCACTCTTGCTTTGAAGGCTTACGGGTTATAAATGTAGAACACAGACGCTATGAGAGTGCCACACTTGGCCGTCCGCGTAATGAATGTGGCGGAGAAGCGCCGAGTATGACTGGTCGGGATATCAACCAAGTGCGCATGGTACAGTAGTGCGGTAGTGATAAGGCGATGGTGGGATCAGGTCGAGGAGTTCCTGCGCACACTCCCTGAAGGGCAATTTGTAGAAAACCGACAGGCAAGTAACATTACCGCCGCCTATAACTTAGCCTTTTTGCTCTGCGTTGCAATACTCCACACACACGCTGTGGTACAAAAATCACCTCGTATGTTCGCAACATCGCAAGTAATGCCTATTTATATAAAAAAAAAAAACAGTGGCACTCCGGGAGTGCCGACTGTTCCTTACTTGAGTGACCCAAGCCGACTGCCCGTGCCGGGCGGCGACGCGATGCGGCCGCGCGGCCCTCGTCCCCCGCGTCCCGCAGGCTGCACAGTGGGTTCGCGGTATGCGCACAGTGCGCGTTAACAGCCTCCCACACCTTGATAGCTCAGCTATCAATCTTCATTTTGCTGCAGTTCTTGTCATCATCGTTAGGTATAATACAGAACTTATGAACTGCTCGCTTGATTGTTCCTCTCGATGTGTAGACATCAGCGACTCTGTTGACACCATCTCGTCCCGGATAAAGGGTTGTTATGCGGCCTAGACGCCAACATAATGGAGGTAGGTGGTCTTCCTTTAGTATGATTAAATCGCCTACTTTGGGTTCTTGTTGTGGTTTCCGCCACTTAGTTCTTTGTTGCAGTTCGGCCAGATACTCTCGACGCCATCTCTCCCAAAATTGCTGCCGCAGCTGCTCTATCCTCTCGTATCTGTTGGGTCTCGTTTTATCAATGGTTAGAGACGGCACCGATGTGAGTGGCCGCCCGATAAGAAAGTGTCCCGGAGTAAGGGGGAGGATATCTGATGGGTCCGATGAGAGAGGAGATAAGGGTCGTGAATTTAGAATAGCTTCTATTTGTATGAACAACGTCGAAAGTTCCTCGAACGTTAAGGCAGCGTTACCTGCTACTCTTTTTAGGTGGTGTTTGGATGACTTTACCCCAGCTTCCCAAATACCTCCAAAATGAGGTGAATATGCAGGGCTGAATTTGAATCGAATGCCTTCGGTGCTGCCATACTCTATCACAGCTTCGCGACTAGATTTAAGGACTCGACCCAATTCATTGTTTGCCCCTACAAATGTTTTACCATTGTCTGAGTAAATTTCGTAAGGTTTTCCTCTCCTTGCTACAAATCGCCGTAGGCACATTAGGAACGCTTCAGTAGTGAGGTCACTTACAAGCTCTAAGTGGACAGCTTTAGTTGTAAGACAGACAAATACACAAAGGTAACATTTAGTTACACGATTACCACGGCCTTTCTTACTCGATATCATAAATGGACCAGCAAAATCTGTTCCACACGTATAAAAGGGGAAACTGGGATTTGTTCTAACATTTGGAAGGTTACCCATTATAGGCTGTACCGTTTTACCTCTGAAACGTATACATACAATACAGTTTCTTAATATGCTACGAGCCAAGTTCCTGCCAATACTCTTCCCGAATGGATGATAAAAGTAATTGTGGTCCGGCATGAAATAAACGTACATGCTCATACCTCATTAGTAAAATTATGTTTGGAATCAAGTAATATTGGGTGCCTTTTGTCAAAATTATAATTATGATTTTGTATACGACCACCCACCCTGAGTATACCATCTGAATCTATGAACGGGTTAAGTGGTAATATTTTAGATTTATGATGGAGCTCTTTGCTCCTTTTCATTGTATCTATTTCACTAGAAAATGATTGCACTTGGCAAAATTTAATTAATGTTTTTAAAGAATTACTAAGCTCATCGGTGTTAAGACAACCTGTTAACTTTTTATACGTTTTTTCCTTACTGTACTTGCAAATAAAATTGTTAATAAATCTATGGACATAGGCTATAATTCTTTTGAGTTTAGTAAAACTTGAATATCTAGAAAAATCTAAGAAATTAGTTTCTAAGCTAATCTGTAGAACTTTTAATTCTGGTAGTTCTACATTTGGCACACCTTGTTGTGGCCATTCGCTTGGTTCCCTTCCAAGGTACGCAGGTTCCTCCCACCACAGGGATGAGGACTGTAACTGTTGCGGAGTTACACCTCTTGAGGCCAAGTCAGCAGGATTACAATCTGTAGGCACATGTCGCCATGAATAGTCAGATGTAATTTCATTTATTTCATTTACCCTGTTACGAACAAAAGGTTTTAGTTGCTTATATTGAATATTAAGCCAACCGAGTACTACTGTTGAATCGGTCCAAATAGTTTTACTAGTAATGTTACAACGAAGTGACTGTAAGACCTTTGCACACAATCTGGCTCCGAGCAAAGCACCACACAACTCCAAACGTGGTATAGTAGTTGGTTTTATGGGAGCTACCCGAGCTTTGGCACATAGTAGCTTAACTGTAACCTTATTATTAACATCAGTGGTACGCAAATATACACAGGCACTATATGCATTTTGTGAAGCATCAACGAAACAGTGTAACTCTATTGATATAGGCAAATCACAAATAACATTTCTTTCTAATTTTATACTGGATAGGCATGATAAGTTTTTCATAAACGTCATCCAAGAATTTTTTATATCGGTAGGTACTGGATCATCCCAGTCTATCTTGGCACTCCATAAACGTTGTAAAATTATTTTTGCAGTAATAATGCAAGCACATAAAATACCTAAAGGGTCAAAAATTTTGCAAGTCATTGAGATTATGGTTCTCTTAGTTATCTTTAAAGTAGATTCTATATTAATTGGAAATTGAAATGTGTCCATTTTAGGGGACCAATTGAGACCTAAAACACATGATTGCTTTGTAAGGTCTAATGTAGCATTTAACGTAGGTTCGTCTGCAAATATTTCAGGACAATTTGTCCGTATTTTGCGTAACGGAAAATGTGCTGACCCTAATATTTGTGTCACATTCTTATAAATATGCATCAGCTCTTCTTTAGTAGATGCTCCAGTGCTTATATCATCATAATACAAGTCATTTTTAATTATATTAGAAATATGCTGATCTGTACATTCGTCTGCTAACTGAAGGAGACATCTAGTGCTTAGAAACGGCGCAGACGCTGTACCATATGTCACAGTGTTTAACTGCAAGACCTTGAGTGGCAGAGCTGGATCTTCTCTCCATAAAATTAATTGTAAATGACGTTGTGATTCCACAATAGAAATTTGTCTAAACATTTTCTCAATGTCGCCAGTTAGTACGAATTTATGAGTGCGAAAACGTAACATAATATTAAATAAATCGTTTTGCACAACTGGACCTATCATCTGGATATCATTTAGTGATTTTCCAGAGGATGTTTTCACTGAAGCATCAAAAACTACTCTAAGTTTTGTGGTTTCACTTTTTTCTCTTAGTACTGCATGGTGAGGCAAGTAATTACCAAACTTTGGACGCTCTATTTCTTCCAAATGACCAAGATCTGAATATTCTTTAATAAAATCACAATACTGTTTTTTAATATTTGGATTCTTAACTAACTTATTTTCTAAACAAAAAAAACGCCTTTTGGCAATATTATAAGAGTCTCCTAGTGATTCTTCTGGTGAATCCTTGAGTGGCATTTTAACATTAAATCTACCATTTGGCAAACGACTTGTATTTTCTATAAAACTGTTCTCACAAGCTTGTTCTTCAAGGGTGTAAGATATTTTGTTTGAAGGCAATTCATCAACCTCCCAAAATCTTTGTAATGATTCTTGAATGTCATCCTGTTCGATATTAGAATATAAAACATTAATACTCGAGAGAGCATTTTTAGTGCAAATTGACTTAGAGTGTCCATTCCCTATAGGGCCTGACACTAACCAACCTAGTTTTGAATGTTGTAATACAGGTTGGTGTTTACCTAATCTTATTTGTTGGGTACCCACAATGTCCCAAAAAACGTCTGCCCCCAACAAGATATCTATGTCGGAGGGACTATGGAACCCAGGGTCTGCAAGATCCAAATCAGCAGGCAATCCTAGGCCTAAAACATTAACATTTAGTGTCGGCAATGTACTTGTAATTTGAGGCACTACTAAACACATAACTTGCAAATTAAAACGTGAGGACAATTTTAAACAGCAACGCTCCTTAATGTCACACTGCACATTATTGATGCCAGAAATTCTTATTGGTTCTGTACATTGAGTTTGTATTCCTATCTTTACTTTAAACTTTTCAGTAATAAAAGAAGATTGACTTCCTGTGTCCAAGAGAGCGCGCCCAAAGTACGTAGAATTATTTACAGGATTAACAATTTGAACAACTGCTGTACACAATAGGACCTGTCCCGCTGAGATAGCGGACAGTGTAACAGGTGATGTACTTGGAGGTAAATCATTATTATTTGTATTTAAATTGGAACTAATAGTACTACATCCTGCTGTAGTATCTTTATGCACTAAGCTATTATGTTTCTCATTGCAAAACTTACAAGAACCTTTAAGAAAGCATTTTTTGGCAATATGTCCACTGCGCAGACAGTTAAGACATAATTTCAGCTTTAAGGCTGTATCTAACCTAACTTCAGGTGACATATCCTTAAACTTAGAACACTTAAACAAGGGATGATTGTCGTTACAAACATCACATGAATTTTTGGAAGAGTTGGAACTCATAGAACTCACAAAAGCCTTAGTAAGATTCCTTTGCTCTTTGGAACCACCATGTGGCTTACCATGATCATTCCTACTTATATTTTGATTTTGTGTGGTTTCTAGAACATCTGCCCTGTTACGTAAGAAATAATTAAATTGATCCAATGTAGGCAATTCTGGTAATCCATTCTTATATTCTTCCCATTTTCTACTAGTGGTGGCATCAAGCTTTGTTGACACCATATATATAATTAAAGCATCCCATTTATCTGTAGGCTGCCCTAAAGTATTCAAAGCTCTTAAATTTTTTGAAACTAAATCAATAACATATCTCAAAGCCTTGTGAGATTCTCTTGTAAGTGATTCAATACTGAAAAGCGCTTTCAAATGATTATTCATAAGTAGATTTTTATTATTATATCGCTGACATATTAAATCCCAAGCTACTTTGTAATTGTTTGATGTAAACTCTATAGACTTTATTACTACTAAAGCTCCTCCTTCTAAGGATGACCTTAAATAGTGAAATTTGTTTATATTTGGGATTGCATCGTTAGAGTTTATCAAGGAATCAAAAGTATCCCGATACTCTAACCATTTCAGATAGTTACCATCAAATGAGGGCAATTTTATAGTAGGCAACTTAACAGAATTAAATTGATTATGAGTACAACGACTATTATTATTTGAACTACAGTCCGAGCCATCAGGCCTTTGTTGATCAGTTTTAGACACAATGGCCGATTCATTTAATTCTTGAGCCAATGATATACACGAAAAGAACTGATCCTCAATTAACTCTCTATCTCTTAATTGCTCATCCAAATCTAGACAATTCAGCTCAATGTTATTTTGTAACATATCGAACGTACTCAGTAAAGCTTGAAATTTTTCTATTTTCAAACTAATTTCTTTGGCTTGCAAGCTACTGAGCGGACTACACTTTGAAATTTGATGTAAATAATCTTTAAATTTAGTCAGTTGACCTTTAATGGCACTACGTTTTCTTAGTAAACCTTTAAATTCTTGTTGCTCCGCTTCACTCATTTCTTGTTTATTTAACTCTGCATCCATCTTATTATTTATTTTTAAGTACCTAGTTAAATCTATAATTTAACCTCTAGATAAGTAGGCAACAATGAATTGGGTAGGTACAATAAGTCAAATACCTAGGTAACTCAAAACCGCTAACTCACGGTACACTGAAGCTGTGACAGCACGAAGTATGCAGCACTCACCAGGCGCCTGCACTGCAACGCGTAGACAGGCAGGTGGCTAGCAGATCATCGAAAGTGAAGCTCAACTCATGCCATGCACACTCACCGCAACTGGAATAGTCGGCAAGCTTTGGTGAAATAACTGTCAGTTTTTAGGTTGCACTATTTAGAAAACTAGAATTTAGTTAGCTATGTACCTAGGTATACA
Organism: Agrochola lychnidis; assembly: GCA_963680765.1. NCBI lineage: Eukaryota > Metazoa > Arthropoda > Insecta > Lepidoptera > Noctuidae > Agrochola > Agrochola lychnidis. Next base: position 26,027,713 of record OY796853.1, read on the forward strand.
ATGCGCAATAGGCATAAACTCCCAGTTAGACATTAATTAGGTACAGAAAACAATCTGTAACCTCTGCAACATAGGCTCTTATTGAGTTTGCATTAGGCGTACACGTGCTATAGGGTGCACAATAGTTTGAAGTGCGATAGTTAGGATTTAGTGCTTATATTGAAGCTTTAGGCAAACGTTTAGGCTCTTAAATAAGCTATTTAGACATCCACCAAACGAATATAGGCAGATGCAACAGGCGCGCCAGTCACACGCGCACAAACAAAATGGACTCGCCCACCACGTGCGGCAAGAAAATTAGGCAGGTACCTATCGTACCTATTTCGAGCAAACTTGTTCGAGCAAAACAAACTAGGCTATCCACACAAATAGAAACAAGTAGATAGGTATCGTAGAATAGGTAGGAATACAGGAATTGGGCTCACTTCCCTCGGGTTAGACCTCCGGTGCCGGCGTTCAGCTTGCGTAGTCCGTAGGCCCCGTGGGTGACTGAAATCTTGTTCTTGATACCCTTGTCCGTTTCCGTCTCCACGTGTTTTCTCGAATTTTTTCGGCCGTAAAATGGCCGTTGCTTGTAGGTTCGACAATAATTATCTTAGACGGTCGCCAATAATGTTGCTTACTTGAGTGACCCAAGCCGACTGCCCGTGCCGGGCGGCGACGCGATGCGGCCGCGCGGCCCTCGTCCCCCGCGTCCCGCAGGCTGCACAGTGGGTTCGCGGTATGCGCACAGTGCGCGTTAACACCGACAGAAGTGAAAACTTGAAAAAAAATCGGCACCGCGATAATTAACGCATTGATGTCTTTTTAATGGTCAAAAGCTGATGTCGTCACAGTGTCGCGAAATCAATGGTTTAGTCCCATCTCAAAAATGCCCAACGCGCTTAAAGAAGTTTTACTTCAAAAAATTATTACTAGTCATCGTTTGCTCTCCGACACGTGTTCCATCAATCGGCTATCTAGGATATTAAAGCCTTTCCTTTCCAAGAATTTTTAAGTCTCGTATTTTATGTAACTTTACGAAACTCGATTAGTTTCTCTGAAAGTGAAGTAAATGGTTCTCTTTTTATTCTAGAATCACAGACTTCAGCTTGTCAAGCTGTTTCTCAACGGACAAGTAAAATAAACCGGTTTATTTCTTAAGAAACTCGTTTAAAACTAGATAAGTTTATATAAAACGTGAGTTGGTTTTATGGAATTTTTAAAAGATAATACGAATGTAGTAGAAACTCGTCAGTTTCTTATAAATAGTTTTAGCCTCAAATACTGAGTGGAATTGCTTAAAACACTTCATAATTAATTTGGGTAATTAACTTAAATTACAAAAAATACAAACTGAAATGTCCTATCTGTTTCGTTTCCATTTATACTCCGTTTGAAATAAGATTAGACATTTAACTAAACCTTTTTTACAGTCCGTTCAACCGATTCTGACTTCTATTACGTTGGTCGCATGACAAATGGCAGCTGCAGTAAATAGTTGGTTTGTAACCACTTTGTTTGCTTTTAATGCCATCCTTAATGCCTACGGTATAGAAGTCAAAATCGGTTGAACGGACTGTAAAAAAGGTTTGTTTAAATGTCTAATCTTATTTCAAACGGTGTATAGGTACATTTGTTAGAGATCTACAACATTACATTCTTATAGCGAAGTGTGGTCTTAAGGCCTCGGTCTCGAAGTTAGCGAAAGCGGGGCGGGGGCGGCGCAGCGGGGGCGCGAGAGCGGCGCGTTCAAATGCATAGTTCTATATGGAACTGTTATCGCTCCCCGCACCGCTGCTTTCGAGTTAGTTCCATATTAAGGCGAAAGCGTCAAGGTAGCCCGCGAAATTCAAATTTTCTTACGTTTTTTGCAATTTTCAGGTCAGTATCATGTTGTATGTTGATCTAAATACGATTCGCGGCCGTAACAAATGTTTATCTATACAATTATAATTATAAAAATGATCAATACAAGTTCATGTAATCCCATTGAATGACTATTTCATGAAATCATGACATTTGAAGATTATGCTTACTTATGGAGTTGTATTGCTGATTGTAATGATTATAATTATTTAAAGCCATTTTTGTTACAGTCACGAATCATATTTTAATCAACATACAACATGACACTGACTTGCAAAATGCAAAAATCTAAAGAAAATTTTAATTTCGCGGGCTACTTTAGCGCATTGAAACGCGCAGCTCCCCGCGCCCACCGACTTCGTGTCCGTAACCTCAGAGTCAGTTGCATCTGATATTAGTATCATAGTAAGCCAAACATTTTTTGAGGAGCTCGTGGCTAAATACTAACAGCCGCTCGGGTCGATCTGTCAGGTTAAGCTACGCTTGCCGGGGTTGGTCCGTGGATGGGTGACCATTTTTACATACCGAGACTCCTCCGTGCCTCGGAAAGCACGTTAAGCTGTTGGTCCCGGCTGTCATTCGTGGATGTTTGACAGTCGCTACGGGTCGTCAGAAGCCCGAAAGTCTGACAACCAGTCTTACCAAGGGGTATCGTATTACCCAGTTACTGGGTTGTGGAGGTCAGATAGGCAGTCGCTCCATGTAAAATACTGGTATTCAGCTGCATCCGGTTAGACTGGAAGCCGACCCCAATATAGTTGGGAAAAGGCTAGGCAGATTGAGTAAGCCAAACATTTTCTAATACCGGAAAAATATCTTAGAAAGCTTATTCTGACTACTTTGTTCAACTGCTCTTGTTCTTTCACAGCTTATTATCGTTCAAGAAATTAATCCAATTAAAATAAACGACAACTGAACATGTTCCTATCTGCCTTCCCGCTTTCCTTCCACACCGTGCACTCAATGATCACGTCAGTCCAACCACATTAGTATTCCTCGAGGAGTATCGAGCCTATCTCTTAAGCCGAGGAGTTATGTGGAAGGGTCACCTCTGTTCAAGACAGTGACCCTTTTTTGTCTGAGTACAGGTTACATTTAAGTAGGGGTGAGTTAGCTGGTATTTCAATTGATAACATGACTTGCTTCTGAGGTCATTTTGATTGAAGGTTTGGCTGTGATGTGAATGCAGTTTGAGGGTTTGAGATACAGAGTTACTTATCAAAAATAGTACAATTTTATAGCCGGGGAACGGGTGTAAGAGAAACGCAGGTACTTAAGAATGACGCTATAATTACATGAATCACATAAGCTTAAATCTAACAGAACTTTTGAGTTAAAGCGCGCGCACATTCGCTCGCTGATGGGTACCTAGCTTACTTGACTAACTGACGATTACCATTCGAACTTACTGGAGCTTGCGCGGGCGCTCTCAGACGGGCGGCCGGGTAACCACTCTGGGTTGCCATCGTAGTATTTACATACTGCCGCACGCTATAATTTTCATTAACTAGGTCAACGGGAAGTATTTGATTTTTTAACGGAACCCTAATAAACAAATATCAAATTTGTGAGGAGGAATCAAAAAGAAATAAAGTTGAAAGGCGTCTTTTTATACATAAGACCTTTATTATAATACCTGTGTTCACGAATAAAGATTGATCGATTGATTGATTTATAAACAGAGTTTCCTAAGAAAATAACATTAAGAGTAACTACTTACTTAATTAGTTTTCTGGAAATCAATGCTCAGAGATATTCCTTTTACAGTTTTAACAGATTTGTGCCCGGTTGATGGCAATAGGCTCGCCCCATATTACATGGGACTTAAACATAACTGGCGAAATGTGGGTGTATCTCTGCCTAACCTTACGGGGAATACAGGCATAATGTTTTGTTATGTTTTAACCAACAACAAACAATGTTTATTCGGAAAGCTGTTCATCCAGTATTGGAAAACTAGTGTGTACAACAAAGTAAACGCTTGTTGAACAAAAGCGCATAAAAATACTGCGGTGATTTGAAAGCTCGGTTAACTCGACCATTTCACATAATTGGCTATCGGTTTTCAAATCACCTCATCGGTTTGGAGCTTGAATATGGGGTTCTGACTTTCTTGACATCCTGTAAAAATAAATAAGTTAGTTAATACAGATTACATAAAGGTAGATAGAAATAATACTAGAAAAATAATAGTTAGTAGAACCTTTACTATTAAATGAGCAATATTTGTATATTTATTTTTGTAATCTCGTTCTCGAGAACGGCTCTGACGATTTCAATAAAAGTTGCGAAATAGGGATTTTCGGGGCGAAAAATCGACCTAGCATTTATCGGAAAATTCATTTTCTCCGTATTTCCACCCGAGCAGAGCTCGGTCGCGCAAAGTTTAGAACAAGATGCCTAACTTTGAATAATGACATAGTAGCATGGAATTAGTAAGTACCTACTATCATGGCAGCATGCAATTAGTAAGTCCTACTACCATAAAAGCATGCGGAATAGTAGGTATTTTCCTATACTATTAAATGAGCATTCTCTATTTTCGCCAGAGCAGAGCTCGGTCGCCCAGGTATTACGGATGATATGGCTAGAAAGGGGTGTCTTCCGAGATGATGACTAATGGACAAGTACGGAAGAAAAAAACATGTTGCTCTGATCCTAAATAAATTGGGATGAGGGCGAGAGGCAGCCCCGGATCTAGATTTTTTGAGGCGGGGCTAAAACTGCCATCTGCCGCCCCCCGCTAATCTTTTCTGGGGATGCGATAAGTTAGACCCCGCGAAATTAAAATTTTCTCAAAATGAAAATTTTGGCAGCAACATATTAAATCAAATTGTATCGATCGATAATGCGCCAATTCAACAGGGGTGCCAGAACTGTAAAAAAGAAAAAAAATTGAAAGATTATATATTATGTCTCATTTATTGCAAAGTTGCTGTGTGCTGGGTGGTGCACTTGTCTGCTACGCTTGAATTTGTCGCCCCCTGAAGTTGGCGCCCGACGCACGGGCCCCGGCTTGCCCCCCCCTAGATCCGGGGCTGGCGAGAGGATGATAATGATGATGAGTTTCCAGTAGGTTGATCTGAGAGCCAATGTAATGTTTTGACGCCATTCATCAATCACTGCTACTACACATACAACTTCGAAAATTATATGGCTTCGCATTGACTTTTGAAAAGGTGATGGCAAGCCATTTTGACGAAATAAATGTGTACTTTTTATGTATGTTTTATGTTGGTAACTCCTCCGAAAACTATCAAAACATCGTGCCTTCTAATCCATTTCAAATATTACTCTCCATTCGCATTTATAACCATCATGCACGAAATAAAATAAAACCATAAAGTTAATTATAACTGTAAAACCCGCCATCCTGAAACATTGATGGGTACTCGGTTTACTAGAAATAATAAAAATGTCGCATGAAAAATAACTCTTAACATTATATTTGTACGGAGAGTCACGTAACGTACGTCACCGCGGTAGGGTTGCCACACGATAGAGTTAGTTTTATTACAAAATATCCAAGGCATTATGGTCATTCCGTCTGGCCTCTTCCCATCGTCGCGTGCCAAGACATTGGGTTCTAAAACAGCTGGCACCTTGGTGACAAGAGCCCGACGGAGGATGTGATTAACGCTGGCGTGCCGTGCTTACCGATCAGCACTCTTGCTGCAGAATAGGCCATGGTGTCCGAGGCAGTCAACTGCTTCACCGCACTCACAGCGATGTGGAGCCTCGCAAGGAGCGCCCAGACGCAGACTTGTAACGAACCGGAAATTGGTATCACCCAGCATAGTCCCTATGTTGGGTGACGATAGCGTCTAAACTCAGATTTTCTGTAAATTGGTTAAAAAAAACACATTTAAAGTCAATTTTTTTTTCAAATCTTCTGCAACATTGTTCTTCTTCCTTGTTTTTAAATGTCAATAAATAATTTACTGCACTTTGCACGTGACTTTACAGAGGCTACCCTATCTATTTCTAATTCTCAAATTGTCTGTTTGTACATAAAAACGTATTAACATTTTTACAGCTTCGATATGGTAAATTGGAAACATACTCCAACTTGTTTGGACGTAACAAAATTTTATATGCCAACAAGCTGGTATAAAACATGGTCTGTTTACGATATTCCAAGGATATGATATACTATGTTGTCAGGATTATCGGGAAATACGGAAAAGTTGTAGATATTTAAGGAGCTGTTAAGTGTGGATGGACTTTTTATGTATTTTGCGCACCCTTTTATGTTTTGCATGGCACGTTCTTATGTTATTTTCGTGTTAATTTTGAAGTATAAAGTGTGATAAACATAAAGATGACACCAAAAATTATTTGTACTCTGTCGATAAATTGCTAGAGCTCTGTTTTTCCATTGATACTCAAGTAGAACCAACGGATTGTTAAAGGCAGTTAACCCTGCTACCTTCCTTACTGCCTAATAAGCCAACTTTCACTATAAGTAATATCATGAGCTACTTTCATTCATCTCGCCTTCTATTTCGTTCATAACTAACCTAGATACAAAGCTATACTACAAATTAAATCAAGCCAGAAATGGAAAAGTTCCGGAACGAATTACAAGCATGATAATACGTGCCGGCAGTAATGACGTGCGAGCTAATAGACTGGGCTTAAAAATGGTTAATTAGTGGCATGCAGTTCATAATGTGGCTTTGTGGGAACGGAACCATGGTGGATTAACTTAAATACTTGCTTCATTAAGTGAGACTAGCTTGTGGTGTGTAAGATAAGATAACCTACATTTTTACCCTTCGCTACAAAAAATAAATGGTATTCGTTCACTAGATGCAGTTGATAACAACCAAACCCTTGATTTTAACATCAATTATCATCTGTTTCTAACCAGATTTTATGGGTTTGAAGCATCTAGTGTAGCAACAGCCATAAAAACATCTTCTGTTTATCATTCAATAAATTATAACCTTTCTGAAATATGATACAATACCTTCTAAAAACGAACAGGTCCAATGTTAGTTTATTTCTGTCACCTCTCCATTATTCATATAACTACGAAAATGTGTTACAAAATTAGTTATTTCATCAGCCAGCTTTTAGTAATAAACGGGAAAGTTGTGAGCCTCTGGGGCGTAATATTAGCACACGGCGATACCGGCGCGCGGCGTTACAGATATGAGATAATGTATAAAACAACAATATTATCTGGAACAATCCCGTATTTTACGTCTCGATTCGCACGACACATCCGGAAATTAATTTAATAATACAACGTTTAATATTAAAGTGAGGGGCTGCTTAAGATGTAGGAGGAAGCGGGTTGGGGAGGCTGTAAATACGAGTACCTTTGCGAGAGTGTGTTATGTTGCTTGTAGATGAGATAGTACTGATGAGACACTAGCTGTACTTTTGCTCTGAAAAATGGTGTGTGGGATTAAGATAAATAGGAGTACCTACTATTTTCGTTCAAATGTCCAAACTTAAACTGACTGTCTAGCAAGGATGCTACGGAGCTTCGGTTCCGGTTCCGAAAGGTCGGAACTTCCAACTAATTTTACACCGCGTAACCAGTCTGACTTCGGTTCCGATAATTTTGAATCGAAGTTATAACCGAAGTTCGAAACGCAGCGATGCACGTGACTAGAGCGCGTACAAGCAAGTTTTAACTTGTCGCCAGTGTAATATTAGTTTATTTTATATACGCTTGCGCTTGAAGTCGCTAACATTTGACTGATTGAAGAGACTGAATTATTTTTCAATTGTTTCATTAAACCTTCTCATAACATATCTTTCTTCTACTTCCGCCTCCGATACCGGTTCCGGTTCCAGTAAAACGACTTCCGTAACATCCCTGCTGCCAAGTAAAAATACAAAAGAGAGATACTTGGTAATAAAACGATAAAAAACTGCCAGATACTACTGCCATACTGCTGGAAAACATTTGATCTTTATCCTCAAGTTATGATGCACTTGGGCATAAATAACCTTTCTAGTAATGCATGCATTTCAACAACCACACAAAAGGTATTAGTCAAATCTTATACGATTCATAAATTAAAATCGCTGCCCGCTCATGCGGGTGCCACAGCCGCCTGCATCCACAGCGCCCGGCCGCTAGATTACCCATTGTGGTCTAAAAGAGCAGTTTTTCGGGCAGATTTTAATAAGTGCTACCCCCGAATAGGATTTAATTTCGCCCTGTCACTGGCAGCGAACAAGCGAGCACTCCAAAAGAATTCGTTGCCAAAATAAAAATATAAGTAGACGATGCTTTAGAATTTAAATCGAGCGACTCCGTGACCCCAACTGAAGTGGCGGGAATTACTTAGGGATTGTGCATGTTGTTTTGGTAGTATAACACAATCCTCTGGAAAACGGCTAGTAAGAAAAAGCCAGTAGCAATACGATCAATTTCTGTGTTAGTGTCTACTAAGCTTCTTACGTAGACGTCTTATAATTTAGTACCTCAAGTTTTGTCACAAAAAATAATGCAACATAAACTTGTGGCAACAATGTACTATGGACACCATGATCGCGCTGCCAACACATTGTATGGTTGGTTGCGCAACCAATCGGACGCCAGGTGAGACCTTACCATAAAGCTGTTATTTATTTTATTGGCAGCGGTGTTCCAGTGTTACATCATAGCTCCAGGCATATGAAATATTTTGCCTTTGTTAGACAACGCAGTGTCATTCCAATGATGTTGCTGGAGGTCATGGGCGTTGATTGCTCTTCATCATGGTTGGTGTCCCCGGTTTACAAACCTGTAACATAAAAAAAGTAATGTTTAACATCCAGGAAAGCTGGGTTCGTTGATTTCACCCCCTTAACCCCTATTTAAATAGAACAGACGTTAATTAATAATGTAACCTATGTTAATTCTGTCGTATATGGAAATGGATGGATTTGCTTATTTAGATTAGAAGGTAGCGAACCGAGCGCGTGGATTACAGGCAACACGTGGAGTAGGCAGATTGTGTTTTGACGCCGTTGGAAATTATGTTTTTCATTGCCATTTTGTAAATACAAATGTATGGAACTTAAAATTTTGTACCTACTATGTACCCGACATAGTATTGACCATGAATTATGGTCTGAAATCAGATGACTCCGCCCTAGATTGTAAATGTGGTGCAGTTCCTCAAACGATGGGATATTTAATATCGTGTCCAGCGTGCCCTGTTGTTTGCACGTAACAGGAACTGATGAACGCTACTGAAGCTGCCAAACTCGTATAGGCAAATTCTGGGCCGACTCTTTTTATATTGCCATCGACATGCTAAATAGAAGATGGTCTGAAATAAACAATACGACCATCAAACCATGATCATCATGCAATTTTTCCAGCGATCACCCACATTTCACTGACGGCTTGTAAGTAATTTACAATCATTATTATTACTTGCGACCTTTCGGTAATGCAAAAAAATTTTACTCTTCATGTAAATTAAACACAGGACCTTACCTTCGACAGTTGGTCTTTTGAACTCCTTGGATATGCAATTCGCAACATTAAATTGTATCGACAGACTTATTTTATTTTTAACGCGATCTTTGGTAATCACCTAATCAACAGTAAACAATGCTTGTTGAACCATTTTGTATTTTAACTGAACACAGTTCCAGCTGTTTCTATTATCCGTGAAATTAATTAGTAGCTTTATAAAAAGTGAAGCAATTAGAGTTGTTGAGTTCAATAGCTCGAACGTACTGAATAGCTTGAACAACTAGTTTCAGCGCTTAATTCACGAGCTGTTTATGATTTTCAGGTTTTCATTAATTGAGAGATTCTTGTTTTTTAGCTGAAGTAGCTGAAAATATTTTAATTGATTTAAACTTTATGTAATAATGGTGAGAGGTTAGGTGTTTTCTACCAATCTAACGTTTCTCTAGGTATCCTATTTTATATAACAAGGTATTTTATTGAAATTGGGGTTGAACGTTAACACAAATAGGTCGAAATCGAACAGATTCCAAGACAGCATACCGTTTTAATTAAAACAAGAATGTTGATCGTTGAAATACCTCCTTACGCAAAACATTCGTACCTACCGAACTCCATCAGCTACCGAACCGAGCTATTCAAAGAAAAACTTCGCAATTTAATGCCATTTTAGCCTCTATTCGTACGCGTTAATGGCTATAATGGCGTAACTTCTGGTCGGTAAGACAGAAAAGCTGTCAAAAGTGTACGTGCCACGATCATTCTCCTATAAAGATTGTTGAGACGCTACAAAGGGATATTGTAAGGAGCGGAAAAATGCTTGCGACGTGCGCCCTCGCGGAGATATAGACCTGACAGAGAAGAATGCGGGGAAGATGACATGGCATCGCATCGCATCGTGACGTCACAGTCGAGGGGAGGGAGGGTGTTCAGAGATACGTTATGTCGTTTAAGTTTGAGATTTATCGGCGGTACGTGCGATTAATCTGATCTTAAGCTGAGATTATGCTGTGTTTTAGTCGCATAGCTAGCGGCAGTGAAGTAATGACACATTCTCCTACACTTTAATGGTTTATTGCAGTGAGTACAGCCCATATACATATAGTTGTTCTTGGATCAGGGATGTGTATGTAAACAGCTACTGAATAAAAATATTAAATTCATTCTTAATTTTAATTTATTCATTATTAATGGTGTGAGTGTGACCGTCAGACTGCCAAGTCATAGGTCTCGAGTTCGAACCCAATGCACGCACCTCTAAATTTTCCGATTCATGTGCGTATTGTATAATTATCACTTGCTTTAAAAACGGTGAAGGAAAACATCGAGAGGAAACCGGCATGCCTGAGAGATATTTCTCGATGGGTGAAGCCAAGTCAGGGGCCCATGGGCGGCTTTATAACTCTGACACCAGGTTAGTGAATAACCACACGAAAAGAAGAAGAAGACAAAAGGATTTTAGAAAATTCATTCCGTAAAGGCGTTGAATAGGAGATGAAAGTTGAATGGAAATTTGTCATATTTGCTAATTGGAAATCCCATGGAGCGAACTGCTTGTCACTGTTTAAAGTGAGAGAGTGTGTGATTAGCACTACAAGAGAAATCCTATTGTCGTCCAACGACAGAAAATAACTCGCGACTTCGCACGTGATGATTCATGACATGTCCGTTTGGGATCGAAACTAATCGGGCAACTCCGAAACAACTATAGTCTATGTTACTACATTAATGAATACTATATAACACTAAAGTTATAAGTAAATACAGTAAGTAGGTTAAAAACGACGAAGTTAAACAGATTTTTTTGGAAAAGTAAAATACAAAATAAACCGTATAATAATATAAAATTCGTATCGTTTTACCAAATAGCTGTGTTGGAACAATCTTTGTAACCTTTAGTTGGTCGTATTGAACCCTTTTGTGTTCTTATCGGCACTTTACACCAGTGCTCTAACCTAGATCATTGGGTTACGGTGCGACATGTAATTGGATTCCTCACAATTTCTGATTATAATCCTAAGTGGCCTACCTACTTACGATTTGGTTTTCGTACAAATTTTCTCGTATGTTTTGATGAAACGCTTTAATCCTTGTTTTTAATAATATAGAATGTTATATTTATTTGAACGAGGATTGGAATTTTTTTAAATAAACACTGGACAATACTAATGAATATTTTTCAATGCTATAACGTATTTCTAAGTTGAGCTAACAAAAAGTGGATATTTGAAGAAGAGGGAATTGGACCTTCATTTGTGCGAAAAACTAAAAAAGCCTTAAAAAGACTTTTTAAGGCTTTTTTAGTTTTTCCAGCCCTTTACAAAGGTAAAAAGTGAAATTAATTAAATTTATTATCATAATCCTAGCCTAGCCTATAATGTCCCCACTGCTGGCACACAGGCCTCCTCTCTGTGAGAAGAAGTGGGCCATAATCCACCACGCGGGCCCAGTGCGGGTTGGTAGATGTCACATGTCTTCGAATGTTTGGTTCTAGGACATGTCGGTTTCCTCACGATGTTTTCCCTCACTGTTTTGAGAGCAGTGATGTTGAAATACTTTACACAAAGTAAAGTACCTGCTTAAGTTCGAACCCTCGACCTACAGTTCGTAAGTAGCGTTGAATTAATTGAGTCTTCCTAACTAAGTATATATTTAAAATATCGAAAACTACGGAACAGCTTTATTTTAAAACATCGGCGTTGCTAATTTACGCTTTTGAATGTAGCTACAATATTTCAGTGCACCTTCCGTTTCAAACGAGTTGAATTTAAATTACTTACTTTATTATTTTTATTTTTTTGCTCCAGCTCCACTCCGCTCCGCTCGGGAGAGTGTTTGTCTTTCTATCTCATTAATTTCTCAGCTTTCTTTGCTTTTGTCCGGTGTTGCCAGACTTACGATGCCCCCTACAAAGCGCGTTAAAAATAAACGATACTTTCCCCGGTTTATAGGATAGTTAATGTAAATTATGTGAAGTAGATACTTCGTGATTTAATTAACTGAATAATTAAGGTTATTTATTTTGTTATTCGGTTATCGAGTTGAATTACTGTCAATAACCGATATATTTGCCACTTCAGAACTTTTTTATTAAACAATTTTATATAACCTACATATCGACGCATATTGTACTAACGACCATTGCTTTAATTGTTCAATAAATTGATTTGAAGTTATACTGCATACAACCTACAACTAAAGTATCTTATGTTCTATTCGGTAAACTTTAATATTCCAATAAAATGTTTTAACAGGCCGAGTTAGTCAACCAAGGAAAACCAAAATATCTAATCTTACTCCTTAATCTTAGTAACGGTTAGGATCAAGGTATTAAATCCCAATATTATTATAGTTTTCAGCGGCAGATAAAAAATAAAATACAAAATAAAGAAGTATAACAATTGTAATTACACAACAGCACACTTCATCATCTGCCTAGCCTTTTCCCAACTATGTTGGGGTCGGCTTCCAGTCTAACCGGATGCAGCTGAATACCAGTATTTTACATGGAGCGACTGCCTATCTGACCTCCACAACCCAGTAACTGGGTAATACGATACCCCTTAGTAAGACTGGTTGTCAGACTTTCGGGCTTCTGACGACCCGTAACGACTGTCAAGGATCCACGAATGACAGCCGGGACCAACGGCTTAACGTGCTTTCCGAGGCACGGAGGAGTCTCGGTTTGTAAAGATGGTCACCCATCCACTAACCAACCCCGGCAAGCGTAGCTTAACCTGATGGATCGACCAGTGTGGCTGTTATTACTTAGCCACGAGCACACTTCACAGTTGATAAATAACAACAAAAATATAAAACAACTTGTTTATAACTTAAAAAAACTAAATCAAAAACGAGATCAGTCAGTCACATGAAAATTCACATTTATAATTAGTGTTCAATCGGGAAACAACGAGTAGGGAAAATAAAATCACGAAATTTTTTAATAATTAAAATTTTGGTGAAATACCTAACTTATAAAATTGTATATTGTCATGGTCATTACATGCAATAATGTACATGGTAAATAACCCGTTTTAGTATTTACTATTTACCTAACTTCAATCGTCGACGTCTTCTACATCAATGTCTGGCAACAATTCTTTAACGTTGCCAGTTTTCAAATTAAGATAGTCGTCATGATACCTACGTGGGATAGCACAGATTTTACAAAGCTTTACCAAATCAGCATATTTTTGTTAAGTAATATATTAGTAGTACTATAGTCTGTTTTTATATAAATTATCTTCTGGACCCCTATTCTTACCAATAACTCCAACTTTTTCAGTAGCTGCTGTGTCATTCATGTTGTATTTTATAAAAATATTATCTAAATCCTTTTTCTTAAGTATAGGTAACATACTATTTTTTGGGTAGGAAATTATCAAATAACTTCTCCCGCTCTGAGCGGAGCGGGAGGGCGTGTCAGACTCTTAATGACTAAAACCCACTCGTGTTCCTTCAGTTGCCTGTATGTTGCTAGGGGCCACGGTATCCCTTTCGGACTTTCCCGCGACCCTGGCAGGCATCGGTCCTAGCGGACACCGTCAGTTGTGCTGACATCTCTTTGAGGCGCGCGTGGAACACAACGCGCCGTCAACCGGGGCCTGGTCCTTATTGAATAACAGGCTACCCATTGCTCACCGTCCGCAAGCCCGCGCGCGCCTACAGTGGCCGGTAATCGGCCTGGGATTAACGACACCCAGGGCATCTCCTGCGGCGGCTAGGGGCGTGAAGGCGCGAAGTTTGCCTCTCCCTCACGCCTCCTCCTTCGCGAGCATTACCGCTTCGCAGAAGGAGGTGACGGCTTCCCATGCCCTCTCGCTCCGTACCATGGCCTGGACCAAGGCCGGACGCGAGAAATCACCGCCGCCGATCACCTCCACGAGGACACGGCGGTACTCCACCCAAGCCGGGCAGACCTCCACCATATGCTCCACCGTGTCCTCCGGGCGATCCACACAATGGTGACATCCGGACGTTTCCTCTCGCCTTATCCGGAACAGGAACCTCCCGAAACAACCGTGTCCGGTGAGGACCTGCGTCAGGCGGAAGGTGAGGACTCCGTGGCGCTTCTCTAGCTACTCTTCAAAGAGGGTACTTATCGCTGCAATTGTGGCGTGCCCAGCACTGGGTTGCGATAATAACACTCTCGATGATGTACCCTATAACGTCACCAACGCCCCAGAGGTAAATATTATTTATTATTATTTAAAAGTGTTATTTAGTTCTTATGGGAAATAAATATCTTTAAACCTAAACCTAATTCAGTTCATTTCTCAATTTTTTATTGCGTACTATAATGTATATTACATACATAACACATGACACAACATCACGCCATGTTTCCCAGAAGGGTTGGGCAGAGGTGTACCGTCAACTGCCCTAACTTTGCCTGGCGTCCTATGTTTGCCTATAATGAAAAAGCTGTAATATCTTTTAAATTTTACTTGTATGACAATCGAAACTTAAAGCTCTCTATGAAAACTCAGCTTTGATTGCCATAAAGGAAAATGAAAAAGATAACTACAGTTTTTTTCATTATAGGCAAACATAGGACGCCAGGCAAAATTAGGGCAGTTGACCGGTACCTGTAGTAGGTATACCCACATTTCACCAGTTATGTTTAAGTCCCATTTAATAGGGGGCGCGCCTAATGTATATTAGTAGGCTCCAAAAAGGTATGGCGTGATGATAATCATTTAAAAAGTTAAATCAGTAACTATCTGCAATACTCCAACCTTTTGGCGCGTCCTTTTACATTTTGCGGAGAAGAATAATGTAATATTGCTCATCCCTCATAGCAAATAGCGTGGTAGTTTATACCTTACAGTTTGACCAGACTTATATGGAACTTTTTCTATCTTATTATTCTTCACGCACTTAGATTTCTTTTATTAAATCCACAATGGTTAAAGTTAGTCGAATTATATAGAAATTGGGCAATTTATTGTTCAACTACTTTCGGAGTGCGTTAGCCATTGTTTGCGAATTTGAGAAAAAGTTATTAAGTTAGCAAGTTGAAATTGACGTAAATCTTGGTAAACTGTTGAAAGTTTGGACGTGAATTATGGTGTTTTAAGAATAGGTTTATTTGATTGTATCGAGTGAAATGTGACTTTTAAATCATCACAATAATAAGTTTTACTATCACGCACATACTTAGAATCCACACAAGAATCTTCATGGATTAAAATGAATTCATTCACACTTTTACATTATATAAGTCAATGTTGTCCAATACCTACTTTTCATGTTGTACATTCACATACAGAACGCAATGTATATCTCTGTTACACGTAGCCTTTCAAAACTGCTCAAAGGGAAAACATAAAGCTGTGCAGTGATTGCGTTAGTGTGAGTCAAAGCCTTGCTGTAAGGCCTAGCAAATAAATAGTGCATGGGAACGACGCGACGGCTTACTAAGCTGATCAGGGACCCCTACCACGCTGTACGGATGCCCCGATCTCACCGGCCGGGACCCCTACAGCGCAAAAGCGCTACAAAGAAGAATGTATAAGCGGCTTCCTTTTGTGTAAGGGGATAGGGGTGGCTTATGCTTAAAACACAACAGAGTGCACGCAAGTTTCGAAAAGAATCAGGATAACAGAAAAATAATGGAGGGTGGTTTTCGATCGCCTTGGGTTTCGTGTTTTATTTAAAGGTGTAGGTTTATTCCCAATTGTTTGAGTTTACCAACTGCTTTTTTCAGTTATTTTGTTTTAGTGGTGCGCACTAGGTAGTTTGGCTGACAGCCGGAATATTGAAAAAAATCTTGGCTACCTAGTGCGTGGTCTTCAATTATAATGTTGGATTGGCTCATAGCGCGGCGCTGCCTAGTGCGAGCCTGCCCTAAAATATAGATATTTTATCAATTAATTTGGCGTAACGTTTTAGTGAAAATAACAGATCCCAAGTTGCCAATTTACGATGGTTGTTAAATAAAAAAAAGCAATGTTTTTATTTCCCTAGAACCATCAATTAACTATTCCGAAATCCAAATACCTACCTAACAGTTCTAGTTAGTTTAATTTGAACATATTTTAAATAAAATATTCCTGCAACAGTCACGTTCGTTATAGCCGGTACATGTTTATTTAAATAATTTTAAACGCGGAAAAGCAATTTTGTTAACATAAACGTCCACGAACTTGACAACGAGTGGTTTTATCACACTCGCGCGAGCTGAATACTTGTTCAGGTTGAATATTACATGTGTTTGACATGTCTTTGGATGGATTATGTGAGAACCCGCTTTCCGTAAACGTCAGGATGGTCGATCACCACTCATATTTCACTTCGAAATCGTTTTTAAATATTGCTACCTAATCGCTATTATTCGCTACCTATCGTTAAATAATTGCTCGGCTGCCCCATTTCAAAATCTAGTAAGGGATACTTTTTACAAAAATCGTTTTATTGCATAATCTTGCTAATCTAAAAAGTCCCCACCAAATACAAAAACACCAGCGTTGAAAACTCACTTATTAGCAAATATATTTAAACATCGAAACCTAGTAAGTGCCCCATTCACTACCCCTTGATCACTTTAAAACCTTAGTAAGTTAGTTTAACCATTTCAAATCCTGGACCTTTGAAAGGCTGACTCTATTTACGGTTTTGCGCTCTCCTGTAAATTTTCTTTTTAAGTCCCTTACTAGGTTGAGAAATGGGGCAGCCGTGCTATGTATTTAAAAATAAACCACTTTGTGAGATCACCCATCCTGACGTCAGGATGGCTGGATGTGTGGTTCTTACAAATTACAGGGAATTAAAGAAAAGCTCTTTGATCAATAATTGCTACCTAATTTAAAATTTGGTACGGGATCCAGATTGATAAATAGGTAGGAACCAATTAGGTAGAAATTCAATCGCTAATTAAATTGCCAAACTAAAAGTGAAGAGGTGGTAGGTACATTCTCTACCACACGGTATTATGTATAAGTAATACCTAAACGGCACTTTGAACGGATACAAGCCACTTATCTGGTAGCTAACCGCAATTGTGGTCTTAGTGGTGAGCGTCCAAGTTCCTCTCAGGTGTCTGCTAATATCTTATCGGATTAGTAATTGGTACTGCGGCTGCGGGCTGTGGTCTCTACTCTAATTCTTGTAGCAGGATTTGACCTTTTTGTTACAATTTTCTGTTTAGTCTAATACGGACTAGAGTTTTTACATAACATCACGCCTTGTTTCCCCGAAGAGTTGGGCAGAGGTGTACCTACAGTACACCCATATTTCACCAGTTACGTTTAAGTCCCATGTACTGCTATTGAGAAATTCCAGATAAAAACACCCAATAACACTTTGCCCGACCTGAAAATCGAACCCAAGATCATGAACTCAGCAATAGCGTTTGCGTCTACTAGACAACTACACTTTCACTTCCACTTTTTTTTACTGGGCTTTTTGTTATAATTTAAAACTATGAACAGCCATTTAAAAGCAATAACATTAAGTGATCAAAATATACCTAGTAGGTACCCCGGTTTTCTCCACCCCAATATCATCACTAACTTATCTTGTAACTGATAGATACACTTCATTCTATATTATTATTAAGTCAAATTACCCAAAGCTACATGTGAGCAATTCAATTGAAACATCAACTACATAAGCGAACGCTCGTAAAACAACACGGAGCAATATTCATAAAGTCTTATTTTGTAATACAGTAATAGCTTGGAATAGCTCCCCGTCTCACTCATAGACGATCGTCATTTTTCATTAGGGAGGATATAAAAAATATATTATCGCGGGAATACCGCGGTGGATGGACTTATATTAAAGTAAGCGGATCAGGGTTTTAATAATAGTCCGTTTTAATATTAAAATATGGTAGTTGCGATGTTTTGTAGCAGAACCGACGGGGTTTAATAATTCTGTAGAAAAATGTTACAACATTTTCTATTTGAATTTCTTGTTGGACTGGCTCAGCCATAATGAACGGACCTGTTGATGCCTTGATCATCTAAGCTTTTGTTATTCTTCAGGAAGTCAGATTACAAAAAAGTTTTATGAGATTCTTACCCCAGTTAAACACCAATAACATACATGGGATGACCTCACACATCCACAACTTTTGCCAATCCAGCACATTACATCGTCGTTTGTTTTTTCAAAGGTTGGAATTTTGTGGTGTAGCGCCTTCCTGACTATTTAGCTCGCCTATCCGCTGGGTACTCCTGTGATCTATTTATCTTTCTAAATCTACATAAAAATATCGACTGTTTTAACACATTTACTATTCTCATTATAAAATTCCCCAAAAAACCATGTAGCTAAAAGCTAACCTCAAAAAAGTTATCTAAACTAAAAAACTTCTAAACTCTGGCAAAGCGAGACCGCTATTCATATTTAACCGACCAAAGAGTAATTATCTTTCAACTAGAGCGCAGTAGCGGCCGCGGGCGAAAGTGTACGAGTCGAAACTTTGTCGTATTAGTGGCGACGACTGGGACTACGTAATCTATGGGGCTAAATGTGAGCGACTGCTGCGCCCCGCCGTTTCAGAGTTTCTCTCGGAAACCGTATTTTTCAGGCATAAAAAGTATCCGCGTAGGTCAGGTGCGTAAAAATTCAAAATTCAAAAGTCATTTATTCAAACTAGGCTGAGAATCAGCACTTTTCGAACGTCAAAATTACATAAGACAGTCCCCCAAAAACGCCCACCCTTCACGTAGTACTCGCAACCGGCGTGCGTGTACGACCAGATGTATGAACGTAAACGAGGTAAAAGACACATAACTGACACGCCCTCCCGCTACACCCAGAGCGGGAGATGTATTGTATTTGATAATTGCCCACCCAAAAAAAAAAAAAATACCTATAGGAACACCCACATTTCGCCAGTGATGTTCTATGTTTTATGTTATGGTGTTTGGTGTCCGCACTTAGTCCGTCAGGTGGACCATTGTGCGTGGGCCATGGCGGCCGTTTGGTGGTTATTCCAACCAGCCCACCTCCCTCCAGAAGTTAATTAAAGCTCCTGGTCTGTTCAGAACGTCAGTGAATGATCTGGGTGACCTGAGGGTTTCTGTTCTAATCTTAGTAACACCGGTGCATTCGAAGAGTACGTTCGCGACGGTTTCCTCAGCCTCCATGCACGCCCTGCACAGAGGACTGTCCGTTATGCCTATGTGTGTGTGGAAGTGTTTGTTTAGCAAGCAGTGACCCGTGATGGTCCCCGTCATCAGGCGCAGGCAATTCGATGACGGGATCGTGCGGTCCATGGCCCTTTACGGGGCACCGGTGTGGGCGCGTTCATTGAGGCTGCGGCCAGCCCGCCGGTTGAACGCGTCCCAGAGGGTCATGGCCAACCGGCTGGCCCGAGGATACCGCACGGTCTCCTGCGAGGCGGCGAGCCTCCTTGCCGGATTACCGCCATGGGATCTGGAGGCAAAGGTCCTCGCGCACGTCTGGGAGTGGCGCGAGGAGGCGAAACGCCGGGGCTTAACCCCGATGCCGCAAGAAATTGCGGCACAGCGAACAGAGCTCCGGCGGGATCTCATGGCGTCATGGAGGGTGCGATTGTCGCAACCCCGCGCTGGGCACGCCACAATCGCGGCGATAAGACCCGTCCTTGAGGAGTGGCTGGAGAGACGCCACGGCGTTCTCACCTTCCGCCTGACGCAGGTCCTCACCGGACACGGCTGCTTCGGGAGGTTCCTGTTCAGGATAAGGCGGGAGGAAACACCCGGGTGTCACCATTGTGTGGATCGGCCTGAGGACACGGTGGAGCATACGGTGGAGGTCTGCCCGGCTTGGGCGGAGCAACGCCGTGTTCTCGTAGAGGCGATCGGCGGCGGTGATCTCTCGCGACCGGCCCTGGTTCAGGCCATGGTACGGAGCGAGAGGAAATGGCAGGCCGTCACCTCCTTCTGCGAAGCGGTAATGCTCGCGAAGGAGGAGGCGGAACGCGTGAGGGAGAGGCAAATTTCGCGCCCTCACGCCCCTAACCGCCGCAAT
This sequence comes from Agrochola lychnidis, assembly GCA_963680765.1. Classification (NCBI taxonomy): domain Eukaryota; kingdom Metazoa; phylum Arthropoda; class Insecta; order Lepidoptera; family Noctuidae; genus Agrochola; species Agrochola lychnidis. Next base: position 26,047,958 of record OY796853.1, read on the forward strand.
AGAAGGAGACGCCCGGGGCGGGAATCGCGAGCCGATTTCCGGCCACCGTAGGCGCGGGCTTGCGGACGGTGAGCAATGGGTAGCTCGCCGTCCGATAAGGACCAAGCCCGGGTCGACGGCGCGTTGTGTTCCACGCGCGCCTCAAAGAGATGTCAGCAGAATTGACGGGGTCCGCTAGGGCCAATGCCTGCCGGGGGTTCGAAGAAAACCGATCGGGAAATCGTGGCCCCCGGCAACAGGGCAACCGAAGGAACACGGGTGGGTTTTAGTCAGTAAGAGTCTGACACGCCCTCCCGCTCCGCCCAGAGCGGGAGAAGTTATTTGATAATTTCGCACCCAAAAAAAAAAAAAAAAAAGGCGCAGGCAATTCCTGTCAAGGCTTAATAAACGCCTCGTTAGCCTGCTATCCAAGGATGGCATTGCTTCCTTGGACTGCCTGCAGCCCGGTGTCGAGGTCCATCAATTCTCCGCTTGGGTTTGGGTGAACTCCTGTAGCCACCTGCGTATTTGGTTGAATGGAATTGGCACGATAGGCTCGGGTCCACAGACTGCTGTGCTAGATCCTCTTCTAGCAAGTTCGTCAGCTGTGCCAGTGATGTTTTAGTTCTATGTAATAGGGGGCGAACCTATTGGCATCAACCGGGCACAAATACAGACTTCGGGTTGCTACCTAGAAATCTCTGATCGAAAAAACCAATAACACTTTACTCGACCTTGGAATCGAAACCCAGGACCATAATATCAGCTCAGCAGTAACGATCAATAATAAGTGTCACAATAATTAAGAGTTATCTGCTGTCCGAGATAATATTTGAATATAATCAGATTGAACAACAGCTGTTCAAGATGTGCGTGCATAAAGTTTGGAATTTATGTGGCTCCTAAAGACACCGATTAAAAAACGAACTCTTTGAAAAGTTTCTTTGAAAGTTCTAAAAAGGTCAAGAAAAGTTTTTTCTTTTTACTAATTTCTTTTCACTTAAATGATCACAACAATTAAGAGTTTTATTTAAGTCTGTACTCAGATAACATTTTCATTTGCTTTAAGCGATTTACGTACGTTTTTATCTAAAATGCTCAAAGTTAATAAATAATGATGATAAATGAATTTTATGGATCACATTGTTGTGCGTGTTATGTTGTCGGCGAGATAAATAAAGATTCGGACTACAAGGAAATAAATTGTCTTTAATTCAAGTTCCACAATACTTTGCTATAGCTAACTAGGTACTATGTATGCGTCGAGGCAGGGCGGTGATATGTAGGCGACTGGCGAGCCGATTGCCCGCTCCCACATACTTCGTCAATAATGCAACTCAGCATATTACAATTACTAAGTCGCCACATCACACCCCCCCTTTCTCAAAATTTTTTACAAAAAAAATTTTTTACTCTATTCTTAACGTAACTACGTGCTTACATCACTATTATGGTGCTAAGAAATCTCCTAAGTTACAATGTTGCTTATGATAACATTCTATCCTGTCAGCATTCCAACAGTTGAATGCTCCTATTGTTTTATTTCTATCGCTAAATATAGATCCTATACACCTTATTTTCTAAGAATTTTGCGGTCTCGTCATTGCCTGGGCTCTGAGCCGACTTGAAATTTTACATTTGGGCTGTAACAATATAACAATTAAGGGTAGTTACCATGACCTCCGCTCTGCAATAACTAAATAACACCTCGCGGGTCGGCAGCTTTGGTCATGGTAACGCCGTTCACAAAATAAACTACATATATTACATGCTACGTATTCTTACTCACTATTTTGTTTTTTCTTTTTTTTTTTTTTTTTTTTTTTGCACAATTCACAACGTCGCTTAGCTAAACGTATCCCGTGGCGGTGGCCGGGTTTCCCACTGTACCGGGTTGTCTTGCCAGTAACCCCGACACTTCTTTTCTTAGCCATTCCCTCGCATGGCCTGCGCACCCTCTCTTGATAGCGTAGCATAGTAATATGCCCCTTATTGCGGCGATAATGATTAACATTATCCCGAAATAGTTTAGTTTGTTTTCTAACTGCTGCCCTGATAATACTTGGGCCTGTGCTATGGCTATGTTTTCTTTATTTTGGTAATTCCCCATTCTCAAACTTTAATCTGTATTTTTAACCAAATAACCGTAGTGAAATGTACAATAAATTCTTGTCGATATTCGATGCACTAGCATTATTGTCATGTGAGCAAAAATCGCACCGGTTGCTTTATTACTCGACCACAGCGCGTGGTTTTAACCATGGGCGGTAGCGATTTTTGCTCGCTTGGTTCTACATTTGGTTCTCGCTCATTTTCAGTATGTTTATTTTCTGACGGTTTTTCCTCATGATTTAATATATACGCTGGTTTTAATCTGTCTATGGAAATGGTTGCTTGACGGTCACCTATTTGTATGTAAAAGGTTTTCTTGTCCCTACTGATTACTTTGTGTGGGCCGTTATATGATGGGGTTAATGGACTTTTTACCATATCGTTCCTCATAAAAACGTGAGAGCATGTATTTAAGTCTTTATGGATAAAGATTTTCCGCGAATCGCTGCTCTCCCTTGCCTGTGGCCGCATACTGTTTATTACGCTTCGAAGTTTGCTTACGAACGTAGGTAGATGTTCTACTTGTGTTGTGTTGTTTTCGCAATAAAAATCGCCTGGTAAACGTAGTGTCTGTCCTAATACTAATTCCGCTGAGCTTACGTTTTCGTCATTTTTACAAGCCGCACGAAGTCCCAACAATGCTGTCGGTAATTCCTCGACCCATGACCTATTATCTTGTAGCCTAGCCTTAATTGCAACCTTAAGTGAGCGATGCATTCTTTCAACCATACCGTTCGCTTGCGGATGATACGCTGTAGTACGGGTCTTTTTTATGCCTAACTGGTTTAACAGGCTCTTGAATAGTTCGCTCTCAAACTGTCTTCCCTGGTCACTAGTTATTGTGAGTGGGCACCCAAATCTGCATACCCAACCTTCGTAAAAGGCTTTAGCTACTGTGTCCGCGGTAATATCGGTTACCGGAATCGCTTCTGGCCATCTCGTGAACCTATCTATCATAGTGACGCAATACCTATAACCTTCTTGTGACGTTGGCAGTGGTCCGACTATGTCTATGTGTACATGCTCGAATCTATCTACTACCGGAAAACTACTCAATTTGGATACTGTATGTCGCTGTACTTTTACTTTCTGACAATGTATGCATGCCCTGGCCCACCTGGTCACGTCTTTGTTCATTTCTGGCCAAAAATAACGTTTCGTTATCATTTTCCGTGTGGCCCTAATTCCGGGGTGGCTTATGTTATGTACTGCATCGAAAGCTATTTTACGAATTTTGTGTGGTAGATATGGTCTTACCTGGTTCTCTGAAATGTTACAATGAATTGCTCTGTTGCACAATGGTGAATGAATTTGTTTTAATACGATGTTACCTTGCGATTCTGCTAACATACGTGCCATTTGTTCGTCTGTTTCCTGTGCCCGTGCGACTTCGTCGAAATCAACTTGCGTCGGGCAAAACACGGACTCCACCCGTGACAGCGCGTCAGCAACTTGATTCTCGTTTCCGTTGACGTATTGTATGTCGCTCGTGAATTCGCTGATATACAATAACTGCCTTGTGCGCCGTGGGGTCTCTCGGTCAGTACCTATTTTAGAAAAAGCATACGTTAATGGTTTGTGGTCTGTGAAAATAGTAAGCTCTTGACCTTCGATCATGTTTCTAAAATGCGTTATGGCTAAATAAATCGCCAGCAGTTCTCGGTCGTATGTGCTGTATTTTTGCTGGGCTTCTGATAGTCTCTTAGAAAAATAACCTAAGGGCCTCGTTTTTCCGGCGACTCCTTGTTGTAGCACTGCCCCCACGCATGTATTGGATGCGTCACACATTAGGGACAATCTACCTGTGGCCTCTGGGTGAGCCAGTGTGATGGCGCTTTGTAGGCTTACCTTACACTGCTCGAAAGCCGCCGTGGCCTTATCATCCCATGTTATTTTTGACTTATCCTTTTTCTTGGCCCCATGCAAGAACTTGTTTAGCTCTGCCTGATGCTCAGCCGCTTGCTTTATGTGTAACCTATAAAAATTTACCATTCCCAAAAATCGCCGTAGCTGCTCGACGGTTTCCGGCCGCGGGTAACCTTGTATCGCCTCGACTTTATCTTTCAAGGGTTTTATTCCTTCCTGGCTGACATTGTAACCTAAAAATTCTATTTCGGGCTTACCGAAACAACATTTTGACATATTAATAGTAATTCCGAACTGTTCGAATCTGCTGAAAACAAGGCTCAAATGTTTGCGAAGTGATTCGGCGTCAGTACTTGCGATGATTACGTCATCTATATAACAGGATAGGTATGAACACTCCCCTTCCCGTTCTCCGTTTACGTATTCTAATCCTTGTAACACTGTGTTGTTCATGAACCTCTGAAATGTTTGCGCTGCGTTGCGCAAACCGAATGACATTCTCGGAAATTCGAACAGTCCGAAAGGTGTAATAATTGCTGTTTTCTCTATGTCCTGTGATGCTACGCGAATATTATGATAGGCCCTATTTATGTCTAAGCGTGCGAAAATTTTCTTACCTGCTAGTCCATAGGTGAAATCCTGTAGTCTTGGGATCGGGTATCTGTCCGGCTTCGTGATCGCGTTGAGTGCACGATAGTCGCCACAACATAGTGCTCTAAAATGCTTAAGATATTGCTCACAACAGAATATTATTCATTATGTTAACTTTTTCAAAGTATTTTTATAAAAATATCTAGGGCCGTTTGAGAGCGATACAATCTTTATTAACCATAAAAAATGTGTTCTTATTTTTAACTTCAAAAAAAGGAGGAGGTTCTCAATTCGACTGTATTTTTTTTAGGTTTGTTACCTCAGAACTTTCGACTCGGTGAACCGATTTTGATGATTCTTTTTTTATTTGAAAGCTGGGGCTTCGCGTGTGGTTCCATTTCAATTTGGTCCAGTTTTGACAATGGCATCCATGAGAAAATCTTATCACGCCAACCGATTTCGATGATTCTTTTTTTAACCGACTTCCAAGTACAAAACTAACTAAAAACGAAAAACAAAAACTTTTTACCAAAAAAACAATCGACTTCCAAAAAACAACACTACAAAGTGAAAAATAACTTTCATTTCGGAAGTCTGGTTTGGAATTTTCTTTTTTTGCCACCGATTTCCGAAATGAAAGTAATTTTTCACTTTTTTTGCGTTTTTTTTAAATAAAGCCTGAATAAAGTTTTCCTTGTCGGCCACTGCAACGAGCGTATAGGTGAAAAGCTTTCTGATGGCTGGATGAAAGAATCAGGATATATTTCCGGCTTCTCTCGCCAAAGATCACATCGTTCCGAGGTGGCTGTATTGAAAACAATCACAATGTTGGAGTCTGATATGACCGCAACATTGTTGTCAAGCTTTTAACTTTCTTACTACGCCATAACTATCCTAAAAATTCTAATATAATGATATTAGAATTTTTCTAATTCTAATAAAATGGATATTTATCTCATACCCGTAAAATGACAAAAGGTTCGGTATAATTAAAACAGCTATTGAGTGACGTCAAAAATTGAGCGAAATAAGCGACACAGTAGCTTTTGTTAAAGATGAGAGTGTTCGTAGTTAGGTGCGCGCTATTGAATGACGTCAAAGATAGAGCGAAATAAGTGAACAGTTGAATCAAATGGAAAAGCAGATTATTTGATTAAAAAACTTTTTACAAAAACAAAAAAACAACCGCCTTCCAAAAAACACTACAAAGTGAAAACTAACTTCGGTAGTCGGTGTCTTTGGTTTTGAATTTTCGTTTTTTGTCACCGACTTCCGAAATTAAAGTTATTTTTCACTTTGTAGTGTTTTTTGGAAGGCGGTTGTTTTTTTTTGTAAAAAGTTTTTATTTTTCACTTTTTAGTTGTGGTACCTACCCCACACAAATTCGAAAACCACTACCTGCTATGTAAATAACAGTGACATAAACTTATCATATCATCCACATACTAAATGGGAAAAAGTACATATTATTGAAGCTAACTCAAAAACTATCGAAGCAAAGTTAATAACATTTATAAGGAGAGCATGTCCTTTCAAATAAAAAAAGGAATTTTCAAAATCGGTCCACAATTGACGTAGAAATCGGTGGACATACATAAAAAAAACAAACATACGCGGCGAACATATAACCTCCTCCTTTTTGGAAGTCGGTTAAAAATAGACAAATAATAATAATATTTACTATTATTCCCTGGGAGGTTCACCGAGATCGTCAATATCACCTTTATTACCTAGGTACTTGGAAGTGTTTCCCTAATGTTACACATTTACACAGCAGTATCTCTAGTACCTATGTAGTTATTATTTATTTGTAGTAAGCTGTGGTCGGGTCGAAACGTTAAGCTTACCCTGAATTGCTGAATCGAACTAATGAAGATGTACATAACGTGTATATGTTTGTTTAAGTAGGTGTAGTCACCTCGTTATTGGTATACTCTAAGGTTGAATGTCACTATCAATAATATTAGATCCTAAGACAGTGCAACGGAATTGTGTAAAAGTGCAAATTGAGACTATTCTTTATTATAACATAATCTATCACGCAAAATAATAAGTTAGAGTGAAATTGCTTATAAGTCTATTATGCAAAATTGTAATTAATTATTATCTTGTTCTTATCTTCAGTTATTATAAATACAGAAAATATATAGCAAGTCATAAAACGATAAGGGTTTTTTCTAATCTATTATTATATTTCCAACCTTAGCAAAGTTTTGCTAATTGCAGCGCTGCTGTTTCGTTGAATGTTGGTCATAATTCAATTTGCGGCAATTATAATGAAATAATTACTAAATTATAATCATTTAAAGTTCTAAATAGCTTTCGTTTTATCTATTTGATGGATATATATAAGACTATTTTGTGAATTTAATAATTGCAGGAATCCGCTGGATGCGGAAAGCACAGTATCGGTCGAAGTGGAGGTGCTTGGGGGAGGCCTATGTCCAGCAGTGGATGTTTTTCGGCTGAAATGATGATGATGATGACATCGTTTCGTTTTATTATTTTGTTGATTTTGATTTTACTTATATTCACCCTTTTCCACCCACATCTCCTTCCGTATGAGTTCCGCATTGATTAATGTGGATGCGGATGTCTAAATAAATGCGGAAGTTCCGCAATTGCGTATGCGGATGAGGTGGATTTACCGAAAATACCAAAATACCGAAAATAACAATATTTGCAAAATTTATTGAGTGTGTTACTTCAAGCAATTATTGCAGTATGTTTGATTCACTTTTTATTACTTAATTCGTTTGTATCTTGATTTTTATTAATTATTACTAGCTGTCAGACGTTGTCCTGTCCAAATTTCAATAGTTCATATAAAAATCCCATAGAAAAACGTTCCGTTTTCCCGTTTTAAAAAAAAATATTTCCGGGAATCCTTTCCAATTTTTTCTTTCTATAAAAACCTAATTCGGACTATAATTAAGGAAAATTTTAATACAAAACATAGCCAAATCGGTCCAGCCGTTCTCAGTGATGCGTTTACCAACGTTCAACATCTCATTTTAATTTAATTTTACAATGTTTTAAATACGCCTGAATACAGCGAAAAGTTATTTTGGATTTAAACGGTCCCTAAGCCCGTAAAAGTATGAAGAAAAAAATTGCACCTTATGACGAACACGTACGTGGGATACCTAATTGCATGGCTTACGGCACACGCTTACGATCGGACGCTGGGCACTCGGTCAGTGACCGCTGTATGCGAACATAATGAGCCGAGAGCGGTAACAATAAACTTCGCTATTTTTTTAGTAATTGTGTTTTCAATAATCAATAACAAAAAAATATAAAAATTTGCTACTTTATTTTAGAAGAGGTTCTATTAAAATAGCTAAGGTATTAATAATAACAGTGGATGTTCGAATCGTTTGGGGTAGAGACAATAGACCCGTGGGGTCAGAGTGCCCTCTTAGTTTTTCGAGACATCGCCAAGCGGTTGATCGACTCTTCACGTGACCAAAGGGCTGACTTATTTTTAGGTCAAAGAATCTCAGCATTGCCATACAACATGGCAATGCTGGGCACTTTTGCTGTTGACAACGATGCGGTCGAATTTTTTGATGCCCTGTGATTCCTTCCCCTATTTTTATATAAATAATTGTTAGTACAACGCAAATACCTCATTTAAAATGACATAAATGTTCAATGAGCTTTAAATGCCAAAATCACATCAATGGTAACAGGGCAGCATGAATCTGAGGAGCTTTATTCATAGGCGGGGTAGAAACTGATTAATTTATAAGTGGATTCGGATCTACTGTATAATTCACTTGATGTTTAATCCGTATTCATGGTTATGATTAACAGGCATCAGTTAACGTGAACTGACGGGTACGTTGTGACTGTTGTAGATATGTGTGTTGTTGCTGAAGATCGATTCATGGCAGATGTTAAGATGGCTGCTTGAGTGCGAAATATTGCTGCAAAGTTCAATGATCGGTTAAAATTGAAAATATGTGTTTTTTAACTTTGGGCTGAAGTAAAATGTGGTCCCAGAACATATCTAATCTAACCGAGTTTAGACTTGAGAAATTGGCCAATAATTTATTTTTAAGTACCTATTCTACTTACAGAAGTACCTTTAGACTAAACTTTGATGTAAATCACGTACGAAATAAACGTAACTTTTTCAATAAATAGAACAAAGTCATTTCAGTAGAATGTCTTAAGATTTACGATGAAGAAGGATTTTACTGCAACACACATACTTCACATATACTTATGTATATTGTACATGTATATTATGTTGGTACGTTCGAGTGATAAATGATGAAGGATATTGCTACAGCGAGTGTGTAAGCTGTTAAAAGTTAATGGTTATTTGTAAATATAAAATTCTGGAGTGTTTGTTTAATCTTTGAATTTGTCATTACATGTGGACTTTTCCCAAGTAACTTTATTGGGGTCAAGTAGCAATTACCCTACCATGTGTTACTTTTCTTTGAATCTGCTTCAATCGTGGAAATAAATCTCGCAAACGCAAATAAATAAAATAAAACACTTAAGCCTTTAAGAAAAATCAGTTCATTTACGAACGTTCTCATAAAATCTTTTCAGTTTTATACATACATATTTATTTAAACTCGCATCCATTATTCCAGTTATTTTACCAGCTTGCTTATTTTTGCCTCTACTAATAAAATTTCCTTTTCTTGGTGTTATTGGGTTTTTCTATCTGAAACTTCTCAGTAGCAGCCCGGAGTCTGGATTTGTGCCCGGTTGATGGCAATAGGCTCGCCCCCTATTACATGGGACTTAAAATATAACTGGCGAAATGTGCCCAACCCTTTGGGGAAACAAGGCGTTATGTTATGTTTATGTATGGTATCATACCATATAACAACATAGCTTTTAATAAACTTATATATATAAACTAATGCAGCATTCGGAGATCGTAACATCAGGCAAGTTAATGAGCTTACAACAAGTAGGTTATAAATTCACACCTTATTGTATTTAGTTCATGTCTGATCTTGTCTATGTACTTTAATTATTTATTTTATTTTTATTAAACCAGTTATGTACACACATATATAGACAAAACAAAAAGAACAGAAAAATACGTACAAAGGTGATGCTTATTTCTAAAGAAATCTCTTCTGGCATACCTGCAATAGAACATAGGATAAAAAGAGATGTAGATACCGTGTATAGCTATCTACTTAGTACTTACCTCTTCACCTGGATACTTTTATGAATTACTAGCTTACCCGGCAAACGTTGTTTTACCATATAAATTATTTATGTTTGGGGTGGACCACCCTTATCACTTAGGGGTATAAAAAATAGATTACGACTGATTTTCAGACCTACCGAAAATACACCTTTAAATTTCATAGAAATCGATCAAGCCGTTTCGGAGGAGTATGGCAACTAAAATTGTGACACGAGAATTTTATATATATAGAAGATAGATAGTAGGTACTTTTTTCCCTTAAAACCGCAACCGTTTAATGCAGTTGTTGAGTGTAGTTATGTTGCCCATTACCAATACCAATATACACATTCACCTATACGATAAGTTTTTTTTCTCATTGCATGTTACTGTTACACAACTGATATCTATGTGTAACCTACCTTGCCAAGATCTCTGCTTATCCCTTTAATCACATGAGGCGTCATGATAATGTTATGTAACATAACATAAGTTACCTCAAAGCAATCGTTACGAAATTCTTCAATCCCAACTTCTCCGAAAATCGTATTTTTTGTTAGTATTATTTGATATTGAAGCTCAGAATTTTTCTTTTTTTTTTTATTAAATAAATTTGTGAGTCATTCATTTTTGGCAGTACAATTTCTTTACTTTCCAATCAGGATTGTAACTTGTCTGTACTTGTTCGAGACTTTTAGAAAACGTGTCAATGTATGTACTTAAATTGTGTATTGTTCGTTTATTTTTCCTTGAAAGTCATATTATGTTGTAGTATAGTTTGTTAATTGAGGGACATTGTGTTATAACTTAATAGATCAAATACATAGTTCAATAGGTGAAGGAAAAATCGTGAAGAAACCTATGAAATCTCCAACCCGTCTTGAGCGCGCATGGTGATCAATGCTCGTGCCTTCTCTGTATGAGAAGATGCCTTTGCCCTGCAGTGGGTCACTCATAGGCTGGTATTATTATTAAAGTTCAATAGTTGCATGTTATTTTAAACTAAAATTACCTAAGTTAGACAATAACCTATTGTCATGGGTGACATAAGTTAAAGGTAAAGTAAGAATTGTTGCTGACTAATCTCACAAAGATAAAAAAAACTCTTGATAGCAGTTATAAATTTTAAATAGTGATAAATGGAAACAGGTTCTTCCTTTGTATTTAACCATATTCGGCAAATATAGGTGTTAAACAAAGTCAACATAACACCCCTCGGTCTGATTCCCCTCCGATGAATACCGGCATTATGTGTCGTATAATGTTTAGTAATAATAAATACGACTGCCTCATTGATCTAGTGGTCGCAAGCGCTACTGCTGAGCATGAGGATCCTGGATTCGATTCCCAGGTCTGGCAAAGTGTTATTGGGTTTTTCTATCAGGAATTTCTCAGTAACAGTCCGGATTTGTGCCCGGTTGATGGTAATAGGCTTGACTTACACATAACTGGCGAAATGTGTGTGTATTACAGGATAAGTTTTATCTAAAGGAACCTGAAAAAATCTGCTGTTCCCTACATTTATGTTAGCATAACTCGTCAAAATGTAGGGAACAGCTGTTTTTTTTCGCGATTTCTTGTTTGGTTCCATAGTAAAAGTTGTTCATAATGATGAGTGAAGTCACGTGTTAAAGTTTGCGCACTGGATAAAAACTTACCCTGTATATCTGCCTGCCGAACCCTTCGGGGAAAACAGGTGGGATGTTATGTCATGAAATAAAAACAACGAAATGCGAGTTGAACTTCAAGAGTGTTGCTTTGACTTACTAGTCAAAGTTAAGTGTAGGTAAGTTTTGTTTTGTGACAAAACTTATGTAAGCTGGCTTCTTGTTCTATTGTATTGTATCTTACTGTACCAAGATACAGTCTTCAGATACCGTTTGCTTACTAGTGAAGGATAAAGCTTTAATTCATTGTTGCAAAATTTAAAAATCAAATTTAAAAATTAAAGGACTCTCCCCATATAAGGAACGTGTTTTTTCCTACTCAAATATTTTACTTTTTATGTACCTAGTGTTAAATATATTGAACGATAATACGGAACCCTTCATGTGCGAGTCCAACTCGAAGTTGACCGATTTTTTAAAGATTTTATCAAAAGTTTTACAAAAAGCAATCTATACTTACTATAACTAATCTTTTGCATACAATTCCTCAAGTGAAGTTCGATACTTTCTGTGAGAATACACACAACTGTTGCCTAGTTCAGTTGTTTCTTCCACACTCAGTTCACGGGAAATTCTTTTGTTACGTTTGTTAAAAGTCAACTTCTACTTTGACTTAATAATGAAGGGCTATCGATGTTCGGAATTTTCCAGTATTCGAAGGACGTATTTAAACTTGTGTGGTATTGTTTTAAGGTTTTTGTCAACCATTTCTGATAAGGACTTTCGATTAAGTTTATTCATTCAAAATTAAAAAAAAAAAACATTTACTCAACGTAGGCTGAGCATCAGCACTTTTCGAACGTCAAAATTACATAAGACAGTCCCCTGAACGCCCACTTTTCACCACTTCCTAGTGCTTTAGCTGGGAAGAAGAAATGGCGTAACAAACTCCCCAGCAGCACAGCTGTTTGTTGTTCAGTTAGAAAAAATAAAATTGATTCTATACAATAGTATCCAAAATAATTTACATTACGCAATACAAAACATAATATAAATTATTAGCCATATGTCAGCTAGCACACGCCAATATACCTATTACCTACCAACCAAAAATATCAAGAACTAAAAAATAAAAACTAAACGTAAACAGAACTTAATCTATGCCTCCAGGCATAAAAGGCGTGCCCGCTTACATATAGCTAAATAAACCTTTAACTGGAAGTTATAAATGATAAACTAGGACTATCAAGGTTAAAGAAATAAACAGTTAATTAATTACTAGTTACAATAACAAAACCGTGATCAGCAAAGCGACCACTCACCACAAGCAGCACCCGTTCACGAGCATAACGCAAAGATCAACCAACCATTATCCCCCTCGCCATATTTGAGGGAAGGAGTCATTCATTCATCCATCCAAACTAATACACATAAATGCGAAAGGAACTCTGTTTGTCTGTCTGTCACAGGGAGACCATGATCTGGGCTAGAACGTAGGATACTTTTATCCCGGTAGTACGTTCCCGTGGGATAATTTCCAACCTCCACTGCGGGAAAAAACTAGTAAATTATATTGTAATCGAGACAGAATGTGCAATTGCGATAGTAAGCTCTATAGTTAAGTAAATTGATGTTATTTGTTTGGAAAAAATAATTATTGTTTCGCAAATTCATATAATAGGTAAAGTTTTGGATTGACCATTGATTGGACGTGAACACCTATCTATTAAGGTGAACTTACGAACTAAGAAACGCTACATAGTAAGTAACATGTTATTCACTGTAAAAAGATTTCGAAAAGTTTGTTAAATTGCTAGAGAGAAGGCTACTATAATAACTTTCAAGCTATAACTTCTCAAATATGCAGACATAAAAATATCATATAACATTATTAACTCCTACAAAATCACAGGACATCTCTACTACTTTGTCGTAAAACACGAAAATCTCGTCTAAAATACGTCCTGACTGCAACCAACTGAATTACCGCAGGATTTCAGGAAGGTAACAAATGTGTTGTAAAGTGCTGCCCCCTGCCGGCGCGGCAGTTACCACCCGCTGCAAACTGTGCAAACTGCTGACTGCACACATTTGTGAACTGAAGACACGAAATAGATAGGTACAGAAGGCCGGCTCCTTGTAATGACCGGAAAATGGCACATGTATGGTTTGTTGCTAAAGTATCTGATGAAAATATTATCAAATGGGTCAGAAAATGTACCTGTCGATGGCAATTTGTAGTGCCACTTACAAATTGAGTGCTTTAGTTCGATTATTTGAATACTTATACCCGAAATTCTAATTTTAAATCACCTTAAAGATTTTTTTGAAGTGAAAACTTCTTGAGGCTCGTTGGGCATTTTTGAGATGGGACTAAACTATTGGTTTCGCGACCTGTTATCAACACCGTGGAATAAAAGACATCAACGCGTTGATTACCGCGGTGCCAATTTTTTTTCATGTTTTTACTTTTACGGCACTCCCGGAGTGCCACTGTTTTTTTCATTTGACAATTGTGGTTAATTTTGTACCCGCAATTTTCGTCTACAACTCTTTGACAGCCGTTACGGGTAGTCAGAAGCCTAAAGTCTGACAACCATTCTTACCAAGGGGTATCGTGTTACCTAGTAACTGGGTTATGGAGGTCAGGTAGATAGTTGCTCCATGTAAAATACTGGTATTCAGTTGCATCTGGTTAGACTGGAAGCTAACTCCAACATAGTTGGGAAAAGGCTAGGCAGATTGATTTTTGGTCGCGGTTCCTGTACTGAGAAACGAATCGTTTTATTTACTGACAAACCGTGCGCCCAATGGGATTTTCTATCGTCAGAAGTGATGAACTTCCTGATTGATTGAATTTTCATCGATGATTTTCCAATTACAATGTAACAAAAAATTCAAACAATAATTGTTGAAAAAGTGGTGAGATATAAAGTTGAACCTTCAAAATGCAGATGATTAAATCTCTTAAGTGAGTGATTGCTTAAAGAATTAACCTAAATAAGGTTTGTTTACACTTTAATCTGAAATTTTTAGAATAGATTATATACATAGTTATGTACAGTCGAATAAAGTTAAATTGGTACTACTTTTAAACAATGTTGTGAGTAAGAGTTGTACTGTGTACAGAACTCTACCTGCGTACGGCGATCTTAAACAGTCTCAACCGAATGCCAGTCGTGAGTGCGCTTGCACTAGCTGTACGTAGACGCGTGTATATGTTTCGCGTGCGTTTTCCCTCGTTGTACGAACCCTGCCTTCTGTACCTAACTTTTATTTTGTGCTTACGAGTTATATTGTAAAAACTTTCTGATTTAACTTAATGTAAAGTTTTTGCATATGGTCCTAATGTGATAAGTTGTTAAAATGGAAGTTTGGATTGTTAGTGGTATGTGCAACTGATTTCGACGACTTTGGTGGACATGAATGGGGGACCAGGAATGACAAATACCTCTATGGTACTATAAGAAATATGATTGTTTATTAGTTTGCGGGCACGAAATCAGCGGTGATGAGAGATGGCCGAGCGGGGTGGTGGCGATGGAACAATTTTGTACCGTCACCACAGCCCCGCTCGGCCATCGCTCCTCGCCGCTGGTTTCGTGCCCGCAGCCTTAATGTGGCACTGGCAAAACTAATGAATAACTCCTGCTTAGATTTCTAATTTTTAAAGCCTTTCCTAATTTACATTCTGATCCATTTGAATCTTTGTTTTAACGCATTCCTAGAAATATATTCCGACAAAATTTTCTAATTCCTGGGATCCTTGTGTCTGTACAATGTAAATCAGGGGAGAGAAAGACCACAAAAGTATCTCAAAACACAAACTGTGTTTGTATTTGTATTGTCACTAACTTTATCAGCAATTCAATGAACGCCTGTAGGTAGGTCCTGACGAACCCTTTCACTCGAGCCTCGAGCCACGAGCCCCCTAATAATGAAATTCTACGCGACCATTTTTTTTCGCCCAAACTCAGTCATTTGTGATGACAGAGAAGTTCAAAGACGTCTCCGTCTGAATTTTATTGTGTTAATAAGGTTAGCCGCGTTAATTAAACTTAAGACAAAACGCGACGAATTTACCTAACGCAGGACAAATATAAGGGGCGGCTGTTCGCTAGATAGAGGTGCGCGCTTTGAACGTTTTAATAAAATCTGCATCTTTTTTCGGTTCGTTGGTTCACTAATGGGGCAATACAATATTACTTACATGCAAGGTAAACAGAAATACATGCCCTAAAATAGTGAACACAGCATGCACAATGTATAAGCTAGTTAAAATTAGTTACAAATAAACTTATAAATAATATGCAGCTATTGGACTTATTATTATAAGTTGAACGGTTGGAAAGGCTCTTCTCAATTAATTTTGGTTTTGCTTGATAGTAATTAAGGTCCCGGAGAAAATATCAAAATGTCGCCCGTGAGGTGTAGTATGTAAGATCTATGTTATAAAAAATATTGCATTAGTATAAGATGAGTTGTAATAAATGGTCATCGATCGGGTACAGTTGTTTCAGTAATACTAGTTGTTTGTTGTGATTATGTGTCCCGATGTGTGCGTTTCAATGATATGATTTTATAAATTTACAATGAATTAGGTTTATTCTTTATAATATTACAAAAATTACAAGGAACGACGCTAACATGCGACCATCCAGGGACCGTCAAGAGAAGAGTGAGGTGGGCGGAAGCGGATCCTGCAGACGACCAGGTGACGCGCACCGTGACTATGCGGAGCGCGCGAGATTTGAAGGTGGTGCCCGTTGTCCATCGCGGTGCATAGATGGCACCAGCAGTCACTTCCCAACACTAGTTCCCTACATGGCGACCCTGCCACACGCGCCTGCGCTGCCTGCGCGTGACGCGATTTCAGTCTTGGACAACTGACACCGTTGTAGCTGGAAAAAAATCTATAAATGTATCATGTTGGTTTATATCTTAAAGATTATTATCTTATCAATAGAATAGGATTTTTTTTGTATCGTTAAAACCGTACCTACATAGAAGTGGGTGATGTTAGAAGTAGTTAGTAGCTGGGACGTCCAAGCATTGGTCTAAAACTCTAGACATCGGTGTTGTCCAGTCATTGGGTTGTGAAAATCAGATGGTATTGAGAAGATGATAGTTTGGTTGGTAGTAAATCAGCGCGGAACTTTCACAAATGGAGGCGAATTTGTGAACCTTCCGCCTTGATTTTTCTCCAAACAATTTCTATCTCTACATAATATAATTGATGAACTTTTAACGTTTACCAACTGCAATAAGATGATAACATAAATAACAAATCGGTGAACATAGATATTGGTCTGTAAGCGCCGTCGTCGTAGCAAGTCGCGTTGTAGCCGCCTACGCGCTACGGCGTAGCACGTGACTCGTTAATCATCTCAGACTCAGATATAATTGCCAATACAGGGTGTCGTATAAATTGTGGACAATCTATGAACAATCGATAGTTTAGATAAATAACTATCATAATTATATCCAAAACAATTGGGTTCTAGAATTGAATTTTGAACGTATTGATGAGACAGAATTGGCAATCTTTAACAATTGGAATTTCAAACTACGATATTTCTAGATTTTAAAACCTGGATGTTTATATAGATCAAGTACCACGATCTATATGAAAACTAAGCGTGCCTATTTTTGACTACCTACTATGACGTCACAAGCACTAAGAAACGTTTCTTTTGTTTTTTGACCTCGCATTTGCACAGTTTTTACAATTTATAACAGCGTAATTAACCATTTTCAATTTTTTAACTGACTTCCGACAAGCGTGGCACCGATGCAGACTGAGCGCGAAAGTGGCAGCTTACGATTATTGTACGTAAGCTGGGTACGAAAATGGCACGCGAAGTAGTTGTTCTTGCGTTATCTAGGTATATTTATATCTGTGGTATAGATAGTGCATGTGGTGTTAGCCTTTAAGTAACTGTTGCACTTATAAATGTATTGTGTACTAGATAGTTAATTGATTCAGGCGTGACCTTGCGGAAATCCATTATAAAATACAATAGACGTGGATTTATTTAGTAACCTGTTCCGCTTAGCTATTTCTAAAGAGCCATAAAAAACTCCTGAAAGAAATCGACACGTGTTTCACCTCTCAACGAGGCATCCTCAGGATGACGATGGACTTGTTACGAACTCGAACACGGCGTGTTGCCACACCGAGCGCTGAGTGCAGACTTGATTGTGTACTTTTAATAGACATGAAATCTGTAAACAATTGTAGGCTAACCTAGTAAATATATAAATATACTCGCTATATCATCTTCTTGCCTGCCCGTTATGTAAAAGAGCCAGCAATCTCCAGAACCTGAAAGAGGTATATGACAGAAGTGTGTGAGTGTGACAGAATTAGAGCATTTTCAGTCTTGCTTCAACACGAAGGCACTATGTAAGCTTAACAACATGATTGTTTCCACTTGATTCTTGTATTATAAAGTCAGCTCGCACTAGTTTCCCGCGCGCGTGCATTACCGAGTCGTCTTAATCCTCATATTTATCCGCTCGCCGCAGCCGCGAGCTGCTAATTATTCCACACAGACAGACTGAGCAACACAATCTATTGTCAACGTGTAAAGTTCTGTAGATGTGGTGTTTAACTTACTGGTATGTCACTATTTTATTAACATAAATGAGTACTTTAGGATAAAATAGCTATGTTTTCCACTCACATTGTTCTCACATGTATAACTTCAACATGAATGATGTAACCAATATTTTGTAACCATATTTTGATTTAAAAGAGTGTCCGTGGAGTTTCTTGCCCGTTCTTCTCCATAGGTTCAAAGTCAAATCATTTATTTCAAATAGGCCCTTGTATGGCACTTATGAACGTCAAAATTTACAAAATAATAAAATTGATTCTAGTCGCCCCTTCCAAAAGGTAGTTTTCGTATGGGGAAGAATGGGCAAGAAACTCCACCGTTACTCTTTTAAAATGTTTTACAATTGTTTGTATATGTACGTACATTAGTTAAATAATTATATGTGAAGACGACTTACGGTCCTAGGTACCTACTACGCTTTGGAGTGGGCAACTAGCTTCATTTTTCTGACTGACCGACCCCTTGACAATTCAAAAGTACCTGTAATTGGTTTATTTGAAATAAATGCTTTGAGTTTGAATTCATTTATGGAATGTGAAACACGGATGAATTGATTTTTAAAGACATGGAGTAGACACGTTAATCATTAAAAAACTGCCAAACTGCTACACTAATTATTATAAAGGAAAAAGATTTGTATTTTTGTTTGTAATGAATAAACTTAAAAACCACTGAATCGATTCTTTCATCAGTAGAATGCTATATTATCAGCTATAATAATTTATAAAGACACGCGGACGAAACCGCTGGAGGAAGCTAGTTTCTCATAAATTTGTATAATTCTTTTAAGCTACCCAAAACCAACTGGTAATAGGGAAACGCAAAAGTTAACATTTTCAAAATCATCTATTTTTATAGTTTTAATAAATCCCTTTGATTAAACGCTGAGTAAAGTTACAACCGGTATTGACTCCGGTTCAAACATATAGTTTTCGTGGTTTAAGTTTTGGATAAATTTACTCCGAACTTTTCAATGAGCAGCACGTTTTTATAAATGGCCGAAATGGGCTGAAATTATGTTTTTTGAAGTGAAAACTTCTTTCGGCGCGTTGGGCATTTTTAAGATGGGACTAAACCACTGATTTCGCGTCACTTCTACGACACCAGCTTTTGACCATTAAAAAGACATCAACGCGTTGATTACCGCGTTGCCGATTTTTTTTCAAGTTTTCACTTCTGTCGGCACTCCTGGAGTGCCACTGTTTTTTTTTGTGTAGGTAATTTACCAGTGCCTGCTTCAATCTAATTTAATGAATTACATCGTAGTCATAATAACGGATGACAGTTCAAGCGAGCTTCGGCAAACACAAAGTTCGTTTAGACAAGTCGTAGCGCGTAGCACCGTAGCAACATCGTAGTGGCGTAGTGTGAATCGTAGCACTTCGTAGACAACTCGTAGCGCGTAGCAGTGGCGTAGACTCGTGTGCTTTGTACAAAATGTCTGTTAATTAGAAAATGTACTGGTATAAGATTGTAATCGATTTTAAAGCCGTGATTTTCTTTGTAGTGTTTCTATGTACAATCTATGTGTTTATTTTAAACTAGTCTGTTTAAAAAAAAAAAACAAATACAGATAGTCATGGAATGTAAGAAATATTTATGAGTATACTCTAAGTTGTTGAGTAGGTAAATCAAAATATTAATTTTGCAGTCCATGTTGTGGGTTGATTACAAGTTATATTAAATTTTCACTAAGTACACATTAATTAATTCCGTAATTATAGGCAATCATGAACATAAAATCATAAACTGAAATTGATGACCGTTCAATTAATTAGTATCTAATTTATCACCATTGAAACGAAATACCATTGAGCTTTCAAAATTAGAGCAATTCAGTTTTAGTATTTTAATTATATTTACTTATGTTTCTAAAATATTAGTTTTATCAACATACTGTATTTTTTATGAACTGCCTCGTTGGTCTAGTGGTCACAAGCGCTACTGCTGAGCATGAGGTCCTGGGTTCGATTCCCGGGTCGGGCAAAGTGTTATTGCGTTTTTCTATCTGGAATTTCTCAGTAGCAGCCCGGAGTCTGGATTTGTGCCCGGTTGATGGCAATAGGCTCGCCCCCTATTACATGGGACTTAAACATAGCTGGCGAAATGTGGGTGTACCTGCTACAGGGACACCTCTGCCCAACCCTTCGGGGAAACAAGGCGTGATGTTATGTTATGTATGTTATGTGTATTTTTATTGTAATTTATGGTTGTAGATAAATACATGGAAAAAACCTCATTTAAACAGCACTCATCATCATCTCATCTGCCTAGCCTTTTCCCAACTATGTTGGGGTCGGCTTCCAGTCTAACC
This sequence comes from Agrochola lychnidis, assembly GCA_963680765.1. Classification (NCBI taxonomy): domain Eukaryota; kingdom Metazoa; phylum Arthropoda; class Insecta; order Lepidoptera; family Noctuidae; genus Agrochola; species Agrochola lychnidis. Next base: position 26,068,214 of record OY796853.1, read on the forward strand.
GGATGCAGCTGAATACCAGTATTTTACATGGAGCTACTGCCTATCTGACCTCCACAACCCAGTAACTGTGTAATACGATACCCCTTGGTAAGACTGGTTGTCAAACTTTCAGGCTTCTGATGACCCGTAACGACTGTTAAAGATCCACAAAATACAGCCGGGACCAAGGGCTTAACGTGCTTTCCGAGGCACGGAGGAGTCTCGGTATGTAAAAATAGTCACTCATCTACGGACCAACCGCGGTAAGCGTAGCTTACCCTGATCGATCGACCCGTGCGGCTGTTATTACTTAGCTATTATTTAAACAGCAATCATTAAACAAAACAAAAAACGAGAGAATAATTTTACATGAAAATCGACAAATTCGAAATTTTTTGATTTATATAGATTTTAAAAATAATAGGTACTTGTGAATTTGCTAGTATATAAAGTAATAACAACGAAATATCTGTGGCCAGTGAAATGCACGGAATGCTCACAGAACATAAAAGAAGTAATATTGGCAAATTGGCATTTTAAACGAACAAAAGCAATACTCCTTTTTGTGTCGCGCATGTCGGTAAATAGCACATTGGCAAATGCAATTGGATGGCTCTTTATATAATGGCCCATGTTTTACTATTTTAATGTAGGAATTTACTGGTAACGTGACGTGCATGAAAACATAGTATGAATACAATATGAAATCATAATAGATACATCTAAAGCATCTTGTGTACTATAGTTTTGCGATTGTATTTGTCGTTAAAGTATATATATAACTATGCAACTGAACTGATCTGACTTATATATGTTATGGTTACTCTTAAGACATTTAGTGGATAACTGTAAATTGTTGTGTATCTTACATAACATAAAATTTCCTTGGGTTGGGTAGAGCTGCACCTATAGTACACCCACATTTCGCAAGTTATGTTTAAGTCTCATGCAAGAGGGGGCGAGCCTATTGCCGCCAACCAGCCCAATTTCAGACACCGGACGAACTGAGAAATTCCTCAAGTAAAACCCAATAACACTTTGCCCGACCTGGGAATTGAACCCTCTTCGTGCTCAGCAGTAGCGTTTTCTTATTTTTCATATAACAGTCTTATTTAGCATAGGAAAATACTTACAATAAATCGACCCAATTTTTTTTTTTTTAGCTTGTGTGAAATTATCAAATAACTTCTCCCGCTCTGGGCGGAGCGGGAGGGCGTGTCAGACTCTTACTGACTAAAACCCACCCGTGTTCCTTCGGTTGCCCTGTTGCCGGGGGCCACGATGTCCCTATCGGTTTTCTTCGAACCCCCGGCAGGCATTGGCCCTAGCGGAACCCGTCAATTCTGCTGACATCTCTTTGAGGCGCGCGTGAAACGACCCTGTTAACTAGAGTTAAAAATCGACCATTTGTTTATCAAAATTAGGTGCAATACTATAAAATAATCATCTTGATTTTATGTGGGAAGTTAGACATATTTCTCTGTAATCTCTGTTTGCTTTAACACAGTCATACAAGAAACGATTGACTGTGTTCTCTCGAACCTTTCACCCACATTACGCAAGCAGCGCCGCGTGAACAGTGGTGGTAATAAGTGTGCGCCGAGTTCCCGCCGACTGAAGATACGTCCGCGTGAACTCATCAGCTGGCATTGTTGTTCCGATCGGTGCGCGTCCACTGTTACACACGACACGATAAATTAACTGATTAACCTCAAACCGGTAGTGTGATTATGTGTCATGATTTTGAAGGACATTACGTATCCATTGCTTCACTGAACTTGACTTGATTTCCGTACATATTTTTTTCGGGAGACCACTGAAAATCAGCGCTGTGCTGTGGGTCCCCCATAGCACTGCATCATGCTGAGTGGAAGCCTTCTTGTCACAGTCATGTCGTGCAGCTGCCGCCTAAGTAATTTCTGTTCTATGCTCGTGATTTGTTATGTCCTTTGTGTTGTTCTCTGATTACTCTTGTCTTTTATATATGCACGTGTTTCTGTGACAAATAAACCTATTTTTCTTTCTTTCTTTTTTTTATATATTTGAAAAATTCGTCTGCTCAACCACGTTAATAATGCAATGAATGTTGTTGAACTGTCAAAATTAAAGACATTTCTATTGTAAGTGTGTTAGGTGATTACCCCGCTTGACCCTAATGCCACTATTTTACTCACCTTTCAGTGGTCTCTCGAATATGTGTTTTGACACATTTTGTATGACAAATCTGTCATAAATACAATCGGCAGACCCATTAAATGTTAGTGGAAACAGGGCCCTGATTGCACACTGATTAAACTAAACACTTCTTAAGAAACTGACTACATTTGCATTTATTAGAAAAAATTACGAATGCTATAAGAAACAGTACTTACTAACTTATTGAGTAATAAATATTTTTTAAGGACTCATAATTTAGAAGCCAAATGCTAATAATGGAGCGAATAATCTTAATGAGTTTTAAGGAAAAACGTTTTAGCATTATTTCGAGGAAAACAGAAGGTAATTACTGCAAAGTTTGCGTTAGGAACCCTAAAGGATATTAACTATTTATTGAGCACTAATCTGTATTGATCTTTTAGAAGTACCTGCCGAAATACTTTCTAAAACGTCGTAATCTAATTGAAGATATTCACCCATCTTTTACAATCACAAACACCAATCGAACTTCAAATCGGTCGGCAATAAATCAATACAACAAAAACATTAAAAACCTACATCGCACATCAATCTAGCAAAAAATATTCATTTTAATTTTTCCACCGAAGTGAGCTCAACTCCCGAGTGCATTGGAAACCGATATCATTCCAATAGCAGTCGATCTGGGCGCATGATTGCCGAGGAATGTGTGACGTCATCACCCGATACCGACGACAATGTGCGAGTCAATTGGAAGATACTATTTTACATTTTACCGTAGAATAGAAATAAAATGTATGGTACAGCATTAAAGTAAATAAAATAAGAAAAATCCGGCCAAGTGCGTGTCGGACTACGCACAATGAAGGGTTCCGTAGTTGGGATGAATTTATCTCAAAAATAAACTTTACATGAGAGAACATGTATTTCAACTACAATGTTAGTGTTATGTGCGTACAAACTTACATTTGCAGTTGGAATATACATTTCAACTGTCAAATGTATGTAGATTCACCATGTTATTTTAAGACCATAGACTTATTATAGGTTTTCCTGTAATCTATTAGTAAAGAACCAATCTCAGCAATTTTTTCAAAATTTTAGGTTCAGTAATTTTGGAGATAAGGGGGAAATGGTAAATTTTCATAGAATTTCTTAAATATCTTTAAAATTATTTATTTTAAAATTATATAAAAATATGTTTAAGATCTTCGCAACAAGCCTTTTCATTTGATATGTGACACGGTACTGTTAGCAAAACTTTTTAAAATTTTCTTGTTTGCCCCCCAAAAGTGACCCCTATATTCAAAATTCATTTATTTACGTTACACGTTCGTGTTCGGGTCACAGAAATACATATCTGCACCAAATTTCAACTTAATCGGTTTATTAGATTCGGAGCAAATTTGCTGTGACAGACGGACAGACAGACAGACACACGAGTGATCCTATAAGGGTTCTGTTTTTTCCTTTTGACGTACGGAACCCTAAAAACACAAAGAAGCGAAAGAATAAAGAATGTATTTTTTTAAGAATCAAGATTACTTTTTTCGATGTCTGTATCAAATCTAATACCTCACACTCAGCTGCTAAAATTACAACCATCAATTGTTGAATCAGTAAGAAACCAATCTATTTGTCGTCGGCAGATTGTATAATTCGTTATTTTACAAACGGTGCGTTCCATTTGCTAACGCTCGATGGTTTACAAAATGCCGAATGCAAACTGATGTGCTTATAATCGTATTCATTACGCCAAGAGTCATAAATGTTCGGGTAACCATGATTTTAAGGATGAATGATAAAATGAGAAATTTCAATTGATCTTCTTAAAACTTTTAATAATGATTTTACTAAACCAACTTAAAAAAAAACACTAATCAAATTTTTTATGATTGTCGAGGAATGTGTGACTTCATCACCCGATACCGACGACAATGTGCGAGTCAATTGGAAGATACTGTTTTACATTTTGATTACCATGCCCTTGTGTAAATATGTAGTTGATTCTTAGGAGGATGTTCATGAATGTGAAACTAAGTAAAAACATTTGATTCTGAATCTTGTTATTCGATGCTAGCAATAAACAACCTCATATCTCTGAAAAGCTCCCATAATTATACATCCTGTCGAAAACTCAAGAAAAAGCATCAACCTCAGATCTATTTCATTTACGCGTTAAAACTCATGATTACAAAATTCCTTAAATTACTGCATACTTTATGCTGGGGCCACACCAACGGGAAACGCCGTTAATTATCGCGATGATAGACTTTATTCCGACGGGTTAAGGTCCATCACTGTGATAATTAACAGCGTTTCCCGTTGGTGTGGCCCGAGCATTAGAAAATAACAATGTTTTAAAGAAAAGCTTCTGTTCATCATATTTCTGCATAATATAAAACACCAAGTTAGTATTTTGTAAACATCGAATCCCACTTATTTCGGGATATTTCAGAAACATTCTCCTGAAAAATATCCTGTATACAAGACAATGTACAAGTGTATAATAATAAATTTAACGACGTCACGCAATAAAATTTTATTTCAGTCTGTTGCTTGTTTCCTTATTGCTGTTTTTTCCTTTTTCTGGACGCTGTTGAAACACTTCCATCGTTAATCTATATTTAGTTACTTTCACGAATAAAAATAAGTCATAATAAAATTTAAAGTTAGGAACGATGAGTATTCAGACGGATCTGTCCAATGTATGGTGTTGCAGCTGGATTCTAGGATTTTTTAAATGTTTTTTCATTTACAAAGGAATTTCATTTAAATGTACGAGTGAAAAAGTCTTGCCTGCACGACAACAATAGAATATTTTCCCTCCAACAACAGTCCAAAAATAAAAATAAAAACAACTTTTTGTTGCCTTGATTTTATTAAAAACAGAACTTCACGAAAGAATCAAATCTGTGTCCAGCACATCATGTCCGGGTGTTAATTTAATATCAGGTTCAAACCGGTTGGAGGCAGTAATATCGGTCTGGTAATAACCGGAATCAACCGGATTACGAACCGCAATATCTGTTATATTGGTCGCTAGTACTTTGACGCCGGATCCGCCCGTTTATTATCATCTTAAACTTTTAATGAGTTCCAGAATTTTAAAGTGTGGTGTGAGGTTTTTTAAGTGACGGATTTTTGTGAAGGCTCTTGAGTTATGGCGTTATTAAGAGTTGATAAAAGTTTATGTAGGTAATGTGTACCTACTTTCGGTAAATAAATTAATGATCCTGTAAACAAAAGACTTTGACGGTTTATGTAAAAAAGCGTTTCTAACAACATTACAGCCAAAATAAATATATTTTAACCGACTTTAAAAAAAGGAGGAGGTTCTCAATTCAAATGTATTTTTTTTTAATGTTTGTTACCTCAGAACTTTCGACTGGGGAACCAATTTTAATGATTCTTTTTTTATTTGAAAGCTGGTGCTTTCCGTGTGGTCCCATTTCAATTTGGTCCAGTTCTGACAATGGCATCCATGAGAAAACCATGTAAGTTTTAAATTTGTATTAAGTATGTGCGCGACAAATGAACGAATAACTCAATATCACGCCAACCGATTTCGATGACCCACTAAAAAGCAAGAAATAAAAACTTTTTGAAAAAAAAAAAACAACCGACTTCTAAAGAAACACTACAAAGTAAAAATAACTTATATTTTGGAAGTCGGTGCCAAATAACGAATATAAGTCGGTTATTTTTTTTTCAAAAAGTTTTTATACGTATAGTCCATTACTATTATGAAAATTCTTTGATATTCTCAATCATCTGAACATAAATGCACAAAGTCTGACACTTATTTTAATATCAACCAAACTTACATACTTAGGTACTCGTATAGGCATCAAGTTAAACCCGAGACAGTCACTGAGCAGGCCATGATAGCCGATTGGCCACACAATAGAGGGACAATGGCGCAGATTGACACTTGAACCGTGACACAGATAGTCTGCTTTAGACAGGATTCTACGACTCAATGACGACTGTTCCTGATGGTATTTTAGTTATTTGAGAGAGGGTGTAGGCAGAGGTGAGTTATTTTTAAGTATAGGGGCCTTGTTGTCATTTATTGGGCACAAATCTTGATTTCGTGTTGCTACTGAGAAATTCTTAACATAATCTCGCTTCTGCAATCCGCAACCTGAAGGGTTAAATTGAAATAGGGTTAGATAAAGTACACCCTCATTTGACTTATATAACACAAACATCACACCTGTATTCTTTGTAGGGTTAGGCAGAGGTGTACCTATAGAATACCCACATTTCACCAGTTATGTTTGTCTCATGTAATAGGGGCCAGCCCCATGCCATCAACCTGGCACAAATCTAGACACCGGGCTGCTACTGAGCGATCCCGAAATTAGGGCATCTCGCTCAATTAATTGAATATTCATAATAATATGCAATTGATTTTGAATCAAATAATTTTATAGGCTGTAATTAGTTGGTGGTTGTGGTGGCGTAGTTATCGGATTATGTGTGCAAATGGAGTGAGTTTTATTGTAATTTAATTAATTGTTAAAGCTTATTGGGAGCTTATTTAGTGTAGTGCATATTTTTGACCCAGTTATTGATTTCCGTATGATTTTCGGCCAAACATGTAGGTAAATGAACGTGTTTCTATCAAACACTAATAATCTGCTGATTTATTCAATAAAATTCTCACCGTAAAAATTTAGGTGAAGTGAGCTGTCAGGAATCCGCTGGATGCGGAAAGCACAGAATCGGTCGAAGTGGAGGTGCTTGGGGGAGGCCTATGTCCAGCAGTGGACGTCTTTCGGCTGAAATGATGATGATGATGATGATGAGCTGTCAGTAGTGTCAATCCAACATGTATCCATTGTGATGGATCAGCCGGCAGGAGCAGCCCTGAGTTAATGGCTCTTCCTTACAAACAATTTGGACATGCAAACTCATATACACAAACACACATAGACAGAGACACACTCAAATACACTAACACACTAACAAACATACTTTCGCGCAAAAGAAGAACCGTATTTTTTTTGTATTTTATACCTTGTACCTTTTTTTTGTTTCCTCTTTTTTTGTGTTGTCATAAAACTACAAAAAATGTGTTTCTGGGGTTTGTCACTGGAGATTAGTGGAGTAATCCCTTTTTATCACGGGAAGACACTCCTGCAACACAGTTTTATAACTAGCGCAGGAGTCCGTGAATTCTATCTTTGGCTGTAAAAATTGTTTTTTGTCAATTTGTCAATAAATATTTTTGTTTTTATTTTTTTATTTTTACGAGCTTTTATTTAACTGGCCTTGTTAGTGTGTTAGTTAGTTAGCAAATGTTGCAAGCTGAATTATAACCAGTTACCTACAGAGTTGAAATTTTACATGTTGGTTCAGTTTCGAAGACAATGCATTTTTTATGATGCATGACCTGATTTGACAGCCAGGATTGACTACAGACGAAGGAACTCAGCAGTCAACAGCACAGACACAACATTTTATAAACGCATTTAATTATGATAGCCCGTTCTTAAGTTCACCATGATCTGGCTGCTGCATCCAGGGTTGGTTTCGGAAGAAGGAACTCCTCAACGGTCAACAGTATAGACACGAAATTTTATACACACATTTAATGTTGATAGTCAGTTCTAAAGTCTGTCAGTTCTAAACTTTGTAAATAATAATAAACCTTACGTAAAGTTCTGTGTTTACGTAAGTTTTATTTTGTACTTTTTAATTCATTAAAAGCTTGTTTTTAAAAAGGTTTTTTCTTACATTTTATTCTAATAACCATCATAAACAACAAAAGCAAAGTAAAATTGTTTATTCTGCACAAGCAAGCATGTGGAATGATAGCTAACTTCACCTAAGTTTCTTCGGTGATATTTTCACAGTATGGACGTGGAGTTATCCGTAGCGTCGTCATTATAACTTACTGTAGTTAGGAGGTTCGTATTCGCATTGAACGCTTTTGTTCTAACATGAAAGGAGATTCTAAAATTAACTTAACCTTTTAAACTACTTACAAAAGCGTAGATATTTGAAAATTTAAAAATACCTACGATACAACTCAATCAAAATCTGCCTACCCTTTTCGCAACTAAATTGGGGTCGGCTTCCAGTCTAACTGACTGCAGCTGCATGCACTTTACATGGAGTGACTGCCTATCTGACGTCCACAACCCAGTAACTGGGTAGGCAATACGATATCCCTTGGTAAGACTGGTTGTCAGACTTTCGGGCTTCTGACGACCCGTAACGACTGTCAAAGATCCACGAATGACAGTTGGGATCAACGGCTTAACGTGCTTTCCGAGGCATGGAAGATTCTCGGTATGTAAAGAAGGTCATCCATCCACAGACCAACCCCGGCAAGCGTAGCTTAACCTGATGAATCGACCCGTGCGGTCGTTATTACTTAGTCACGAGCTCCTCCTCTTACGATACAACAATGTATTTGTCATTTAAAGCTGTCTCGGCAATATAAATTCACTCAATTTCTTAAATGTCAAAGTGAAATGTCAAAATTATTGCAGAAGTTTGATAGGTGCTAAACAGTTTTACAGACAGACGGACGGGTCCATAACATTTTATTATTATGAAAGGGAACATTTTTCGCTGTAACAGACCCCCGCGACTTAATGACGACTTTTTAATTACTGGTTTTAATTGATTCGCGTTAAATGAGTAGTAGAAGAATATTGTAATATCAGCTACTTTTTAACATCGGCTGGGGTACATGGATTTGATTTTAATTATGATGATTTATTGTTACGGGTTTTATGAGGTTTCTTGTCATGGTGTCATTTATAATCCTCCATCCATTAATAACCTGCTGGTACCCAAAGACCAGGAATTTACTGATTTGTAGTGCCCCAGTTGGTTCCCAGGTCCAAAACTTTATCTCATAAAGATAAAGATATATTTATTGCATAACTGTGTACATCAGTTCTTATTTTAAACGTAAACATGTTTAGCTCAACAGTCTACCCATGTCGGATATGCAATAGTATTATAAGGCTACAAGATTTCAAGTAAATTACTAATAGATTAATAGATTACAAACAAATTACAAATAAATGAAATAGGTAAAAAAAAAAAAATTGCGGGATTTTGACTTGAGTGGTAGAGAAATTAAGATTTGTTGCATCAAACGACTGTTTAAAAACTAAATCAACGTAGGTATTATGATTACATCTTCAATTGTGTTGATGGTGAGATTGCCATTTTGATCATGTCCTCATGACATATCTATGTGACATTTTTATTCGTAATTTCAAATCATATTTATTAAACTCAAATAATTGAATAAAATAAACAAATATTACGCGTAAACTCCCGCACGACCAGTTCACGAACCGTTCGGTATGATAATTGAAAACCGTGCTAATCCAGATTATACTGATGAAATCGCAAACTACTAGCTTTATGGTTATGTGGTATCCTTTTTATACCTGCCCCGCAATTTATTGCGACGTAAGGGTGGGATTGAATATTTTAATAGTGTTGTGTGGTCCGCGGGACTAGTTCTAAAGCTGATATCAGACGCTTCACTCGAGTTAATGATTCCCTCAAGTGAATCTTGTTTTTAAGCTATTGCATAGCTTTTATCGCGGGCTTTGAGCGCGGCGATTGAATCAAGAAATTCCGTAACGTAACGAAAATAAAACCTCCCACCCCCCACTCCGCCTACCCTGTAATGACGGTTCGGTGATGTTGTCATGGAGGTTACAAATGCTATGCAATAGCTTTACCGCGGCAGTCCCCGAGTGCCACACGTTTTTTTTAATTCCACGTTTACACGACGCCGACAGAATAATATAGGAGTGATCGTTCAATTACTCTTTTCTTTTCATTTTTCTATCATTCGGTAGTCGAGTAAAAGACGTCGAGAAATTCATTTGTCACTTTTGGATCATTTTATGTTGAGACTTTTCACTTCAAGTGGAATATGCCTAATGAAAGGCAAACATGAACAAAAAGTTTAGCATCTGATATAGGTTTAAGGAATGCGGGACTAGGAAAAATTGTTTACCTGAATATATATTTCATAGAACCAGATTACGGTTCTATGAAATCAGTTCTTTAGATTGCATTTTTTTTGTGACTGGTCTAATTTTTTGGAAGCTAGGTTTTATTTTAACTTTTTTTTTTTGGTTTTGTACAGTTAGGAAAACGGATTGTTGTAGAAAGAAGATCATTCATTTCCAAACAAAAAAAGTTATATTCAGTTAGAACATGTTATTCTCTTCACTTTTTACTATTGGACCAAATCTGTAGGACCATTCCCTGCGCTGTTAAAAAATACTGTTTTCAGTATGTTAACATGGTCCATAGATAAAATCAAAACGGTAGGATTTTTCAGTCATACATTTTGCTGATAAAAGTGCCTCACATAAATAAGTCCTTTATTGCTCCAAGAATTCCTCCTCTCATTGAAAGACAGACGAACACAATAATATTAAGTTCGATCTCTCAAGGAGCACTTTTTTACCGTCGAATTTAACTTAACGCCCTTTGTGCCTCGTATTAACTCTAGACCATTTTTATTCCGAACTCTTGCAGCAGTAAATAGTAGGTTTCGAGGATAAAATAGATTTTTCATCGGAGAGTTGCTCGGGAGGAATACTAATACGTTACACTGTCATAACTATGAAGAACGGGTTCGTGTGATTGGGATACTGTGAGGTGGATATCGTTTGAGAGAAATATGGGACATTCTTGGTACTTTTTCATGTTTTTACTTGGTTTCACGCAGTGGGATTTTTTAAATACTCAAGTCATGCTAAAGAAATACACTTCTTGACAATCTTGTGCTTATTTGGTTAGGGGTTGTTTATACGGCTATCGCGTTGGAGATCTTCGGTTTAGTCACCAGTACCCTAATTGCGTAACTTATTTTCGTAAACAATTTCGCGAAATTTGTTTCATTTTGACATTTCAACAACATTCATTGCGTTATTTACGTTGTTAAACAGATTTTTTTCCAACTTTTGAAGCAATGGATTAGAAATCTGTTTCAAATCAAAACAAATTGTGATTGTGTTGTATTACGCAATTAGGGTACAGGTAGGGCAAAAGTATTAAGTAGTGAGATTGCTTTCAGTTTATTGGTAAATTTATGCTAGACGAATAGCAAAACAATGGCGATATCGATGTTTTTTACAAGAATGAATAGAGATAGCATTTCCCAGAGTTCTAAAAGAGATTTTTCAAAAATGTTCTTGGTCACCTAAGTAATTAATTTAAAAATATAGTGTACACGCGCATGGCGAGCGAACCAACGAACCTCCGCCGCCATTAAGTGTTTTATCTATGCCGCGAAAATTCGAAGAAAATGACAGCAAGGACCGGGTGCGCGTGTATAATGTAAAAGAAAATTGTATCCGAAGGCTATCCTAAATAAATTGTTAAAATTATATTTTCGTCCATTTTCAATCATCCCCCAACATTTGGCGACCGTGTGCAACAAGGAACTGCAACTTTGGGGCGAAATAAAAAATAAAACAACTTGCGGCTAGGTGACGTATTCTAGATTGTTCGAACCGACCGACCACGTGAAAATTGTGGTAAAATTGCTGGAACACAAGGAGGCTACTGCTACCTATTTGAAGATTTACCTGGATAGCGGGCATCGCGTCAGGTGGTCTATTCGAGGGAAGTAAGCTCGTTCCTATTATAGTTCCGTTCCCAATTTCCGTTTTTATTTGTGTGTTTAGGGTTTACTGCTTCCTCTGGTGTAAAGGGCAGCTAACTGCTAACATAATCGCATTGTGGTTTCGCAATCGTCATTCAAATTCTATAGGTACATATATTTATACCTATTATCGTAACTCATTATAAAATTGTGGGTATAATAGGCGACTATTCATGTCCAGCATGTCTATAATCATGCCACTGCATTCGCTGTTTATGCTTGGATATCTACCTATCACACTTTAATTTCTTTGATGTTTCATTCCTGTACTAAATCCCAATTCCGTGTTTCGTGCACCAATTGCACAGCTTAAAGCCTTGCACTGCATCCGTGCTTCAAACAGATTTGCCGAACAATTCCAGGAAATCATCGGCTACGACTGCGCGCTGCCTCCCGACTCCCGTCTACATACGCCACCGAGTGGCTAACGGGGTTCCTCGTCCGCCGCGGAATAAGCAGCAGAGCGAGCGTCTTGCCGTGCGGCGTGCCTGCCGTGACATCGCGTGGCTGCGAGCTGCACCTGGAGCGTACATAGTAGTACTATAGCGACTGTTTGGTTTGATGCACATTTTATTATCTATTTCATTGTTTGTTTATTCTCGGTTATTGTAATTTAAAGATGCCGACCATAGGTAAGGATGAGGGCAAAGGTGAATTAAGTGAACTAATTAGGAAACGCGGTAATATTAGAGGGCGTTTAACTAAATTAAACGAATATGTACAGGAAATGCAAAGGCTAGACATTGGTGCTCTAAGTAGCGTAAATATAAAGGAGTTAGGTAGACGTTTGGACAATTGTCAAGAATTATTTAGGCAGTTCAATGATGTTCAAACATTAATTGAAAACAGCTGTGATGAATCCGCTACGGATGAACAAATCACGTTAAGAGATTCGATTGAGACTAAGTTTATTTCCGTCATGTCGATTATTGAGGATATAATAGAAAGACAAGGGTGTGAAAAGGAAAAATTTGGTGACGCATGTAGTAACAAAGGTTCTCATTCAACTTGCCTACAGCATGGCCTACAGTCGATAAAATTGCCAACGATAAAATTGCCAACATTTAATGGTTCTTATTTAAAATGGCTAGAATTTAGAGACACCTTTAAATCTTTAATTCATTTCAATGAATCAATACCAGGCATCAATAAGTTTCACTATCTGAGATCCTCACTTGAAGGTGGTGCCATTGAAGTTATCAAGTCGTTAGAGTTTACCTCTGAGAATTACATTGTAGCATGGGAGTTACTTTGTGATAGGTATAATAATAAGAAAATCCTCATTAACAATCATCTTAAAGCATTATGCAGTATTGAAACCCTAACTAAGGAATCATTTAAAGAATTACGTAACTTAGTAGACATTGTTTCAAAAAATTTAAGAGCACTCAACACTCTAGGGCAACCGACTGATCAGTGGGACACTTTATTAATATTTATGGTTACTGGGAAGTTAGATATCAGTACGGGCGTAAAGTGGGAAGAACATAGGAATACTTTACCTGACTTGCCAACGCTAAATGACTTTTTTAATTTTATACGTAGTCGTGCGAATATTTTAGAAACTACATCAGTCACGTCACAACCAAATAAAAATGATAAGGGGAATTTTAATAAAAATTATCAAACCAATAATTGGAAAACTAAACAACTTGATAGATCTAATTCCTTCATCTCTTCGGTTGAGAACATGTGTGAATATTTGTGTTTATTATGTAGTGAGCAGGGTCATCGCATTCACCAATGTACTCAATTTAAAAATATGAATGTACAAGACAGACTTAAAGAAGCATCTAATTTAAAATTATGTTCTAACTGTCTGCGTGAGGGTCACAAGTCATTTCGTTGTCGTATGAAGAGTTCATGTAAGTTTTGTAAAAAGAAACATAACAGTTTATTACATGTAAATAAACCTCAAAATAATAATAGTACTGATAGAGACCCAACTGCTGCTACACCTTCTACATCAACTCAACCACTGCCAGTATCATTGTCTGCTGTGTCCGTCAGCCAGGTTCTGTTGTCTACCGCTATGGTAGAAGTAGTAACTGGATATACTCAACAGACTTACCTTGTTCGGGCTCTACTAGACACAGGCAGCCAATCTTCTTTTGTGACAGAAAACTTGAAAAGCAAGTTAGGGCTATCGATTAAAATTACCGAACCTTTACGGATTTCAGGTATTAATAATGTTTCTTTTAATATATCCGAACGCTGCAATGTAAATATAAAATCGCGATTAAATTCTTTCAATATGGAAGTAAACTGTCTAATTGTCCCACAGATTACAGGAACTTTACCGAGCGCACCTGTAAATATTCAGGAACTTAATTTACCCGAAAATATCGTGCTTGCTGACCCAAAGTTCCATTATCCCTCTAATATTGATATTTTATTAGGGGCGGATGTTTTTTGGAACATTGTAGGGACAAAGCGTATTTCATTGGGTGTAGGTAAACCTATCCTACAAAATTCACAATTTGGATGGTTAGTCAGTGGCCGTTTAGGAGAATGTAGCCTTAGTCACCTGACATGTAATCTCACAAAGGAAATTCATAACGACCTTAAAAGGTTTTGGGAAATTGAAGAACTTAATTGTGTCGATAACTCTTTACCCCAAGACAAATTATGTGAACAACATTTTTTAGAAAATGTGAAGCGTCTTCCCAATGGTCGATTTTCTGTTAAAATGCCATTCAAAGAGATTCCTGAGCAGGCACTAGGTGATTCTTATTTCTTAGCGAAAAAACGTTTCCTTAACTTGGAGAAAAAATTAAATAATAATTATCAGCTCAAACAAAGTTACACTGCATTCATTGAGGAGTATAAGAACTTAGGTCATTTACATGAGATTAAGCGTCCTATATTTGGATATTATTTACCACATCATGCGGTATTGAGAGAACAAAGTGAAACCACTAAATTACGTGTTGTTTTTGATGCCTCTGCTAAAACCACTTCAGGGAAATCGTTAAATGACATTCAGTATGTAGGTCCAGTGGTACAAGATGATTTGTTGTCCATTTTATTAAGGTTTAGAACTTATAAGTATGTGCTAACTGGGGATATACAAAAAATGTATAGGCAGATAGAAATAGATCCATCTCAGCGACACTTGCAACTAATTTTATGGAGGGATGATTATTCTCAGCCTATAAAGGTCTTGCAGCTAAACACTGTCACCTATGGGACAGCATCTGCACCTTTCTTGAGCACGAGGTGTCTTGTTCAGTTAGCTCACGAATGTTCTAATCCCATAATTTCTAATATGTTAGAACATGATATTTACATGGATGATTTAACTACTGGATGTCAGTCAGAGGAAGGAATTAAAGAAATATATGATGAGGTCACTAGAATTTTATCTTCAGCTTGTTTCCCTCTTCATAAAATACGCACTAACTGTCCCAAGGTGTTACAATTAGAGTCCACTTCTAAAACTCTTGATCTGAGTAAACATTCCACAGTTTTAGGACTAAACTGGTCACCTTCACCGGACACGCTACATTTTACGGTTGATATGGATAAGAGTAGGAAACTTACTAAACGTACTATTATATCATTAACATGTAAAATATTTGACCCATTAGGGCTGCTATGTGCATGCATAATCAAAGCTAAAGTGATTTTACAGCAATTATGGAATGAAAGGTTAGGCTGGGATGATCCTGTGCCACCCCATATCGAAAAAGAATGGGTAAAAATATCAGAGAATATTAATAATCTGTCTAAAATTAGTTTGCCTAGATATATAGTATGTGATTTTCCCATGTCAGTTGAATTACATTGTTTCGTAGATGCTTCCCTGAAAGCGTACGGAGCCTGTGTCTATCTACGCTCAATTAATAATGAAAATATTGTAACTGTTAAATTGATTTGTGCGAAAGCGAAGGTTGCACCTCTGAAAGCCATGACTATACCTCGCCTTGAATTGTGTGGCGCACTACTTGGTGCTCGGTTGTCTTCAAAGGTAATCCAGTCCATTCGATGTCATAAGATAACACAAAAGGTAATATGGACCGACTCAACGGTAGTACTTGGCTGGATTAATGCACAACCAAACTTTTTAAAGGCATTTGTAGCTAATCGCGTAATTGAAATTAATGATTTGACACAGGGTTTTACGTGGAGGCATGTACCCACTAACCTCAACCCTGCAGATCTTGCTTCCAGAGGTGTAGATCCTCAGCATCTGCAGGTTGAACCTTTGTGGTGGGAAGGACCCTCCTTCTTAAAGGAGAGATCACCTGCTTGGCCACAGCAACCTCATAAGTCAGTGGAATTACCTGAACTAAAGGTTCATGTACAAGCAAAGGTAGCTCACGATGACAGTCTTAACTCTATCATTAATTTTAATAATTATTCCAAGTTTAATCGCTTACGTCGCATGTTTGCGTATGTTTTGCGGTTTTTGCATAATTGTAGGAACGAAACTAAATTAAATGATTCACTACAAACTAGCGAAATAAATAAATCACATACTATTCTCTTTAAAATATGCCAACAAAAATCGTTTGATATAGAGTTGAAATCTCTAAATAAAGGTTTAGGAATACCTAAAAAATCCAAAATATTTAATTTGAATCCGTTTCTTGACTCTGAAGGTTTATTAAGAGTAGGAGGTCGTCTTGATAATTCAAGTTTTGATTATAACAAGAAACATCCAATTATACTCGATTGCAAACATAGACTAACCCTTTTACTAATGCAATATGAACACCAACGTTTATTTCATGCAGGTCCGCAATTGTTACTATCTTCTGTGAGAGAAAAGTACTGGCCTGTAGGTGGGAGAGCCTTAGCGCGCAAGGTCAATAAACAATGCATGGTATGCACTAGATTTCGTGGTAAAACTATACAGCCTATAATGGGCAACTTACCATCGGCTAGGATGAGGCCTACTTTCCCTTTCCACTCGACTGGTACTGACTTCGCGGGACCATTTAAAATCTCTAGTAAAAAGGGAAGAGGTAATAGAATAAACAAATGTTACCTCTGTCTATTTGTTTGCTTAAGTACCAGAGCGGTTCACCTAGAGCTAGTGAGTGATCTTACTACATCAGCATTTATTTTATGTTTACGAAGATTTGTGTCGCGCAGAGGTAAGCCCTATGAAATTTGGTGCGACAATGGCACTAACTTCGTGGGGGCAAACAATGAACTGGGCAAGGTGCTACGCTCCAGTCGTGACTCAGTCATTGATTATTCTACTAACGAAGGCATTTTATTTAAATTTAGTCCGGCTTATTCACCGCATTTTGGTGGGCTCTGGGAGGCAGGCGTAAAGGCAGCCAAATATCACCTAAAAAGAACAGCAGCCAATGTTTCCCTTACGTTTGAGGAGTTGTCAACTCTTTTTACACAAATAGAGGCAATTCTAAATTCTCGCCCTCTCTCCCCTTTGTCTTCTGACTCCTTCGATTTAAACCCTTTGACCCCCGGGCACTTCCTAATCGGACGGCCACTGACGTCGGTGCCCTCCTTTGCAGCAGAAGACTCCAGACCGAAGTACCACCTCATCTGCAAACTACGCCTCGAGTTCTGGAAGAGATGGTCTCAAGAGTTTCTAGCGGAACTCCAGCAGCGGTCCAAATGGAAAACTGGTTCTATAGGTCCTAAAATTGGGGACATGGTATTAATAAAGGACCAGAATCTGCTCCCGCAACACTGGCGGCTTGGCCGCATTACACATCTACACATGGGCGCAGATAACACTTGCCGTGTGGTAGATATTTACACATCCAAAGGAACAATCCGCAGAGCCATCCATTATATCGTCCGGCTGCCGGGTGAAGAAGAACCTGAACCTGAGGAACTTGTTGAAAGTTAGCTCTTTCAAGGCTGGGAATATGTACACGCGCATGGCGAGCGAACCAACGAACCTCCGCCGCCATTAAGTGTTTTATCTATGCCGCGAAAATTCGAAGAAAATGACAGCAAGGACCGGGTGCGCGTGTATAATGTAAAAGAAAATTGTATCCGAAGGCTATCCTAAATAAATTGTTAAAATTATATTTTCGTCCATTTTCAATCATCCCCCAACATATAGTATATATTTTTAGGTCTATCCTTTTATATGCAGACGTGTGTTGACCCTGATATAGAAATAATGTTTCACTTCACTGAATCCTCCTCCAGTCAGATTTCTGCCAATTGTGATCGTATGTATTTTTATGTATGGTAATAACTACAGTGTTTCCAATATTGTGTACTCGGCAGTCCTTCAGCCAAAATATACACAGAAAATATGAAACTCTGATATTTTCACATACGTACATATGAATCTACTTAGTAAAGTTAGACATGGATCAGTGAATTTGCTGTAAAATACTTATCATGCGAGTTGTTGAATGTTAAAAACTTTATCCGTTACCATGAGAGTTGACAGCAAATTTTAATAGACTATTTGAAACTTTAAATCAGAAATAAGTTTTTAAGTTTTTTTTTGTTAAAAGTTTTTACATTAATTATCCTATACGTAATTTTGCGACTACTCTCAAAAGCATCTATCACAAAACCCCATCTGTGTTGCCGACGGTATTCAGTCAGTCGGAGGCATTTCCATGTGGGTACCGTTTTACAATTCGGTGTGGAACACTAAAAAGGTGATAAATGGCGCCGTCCGGATTAAGAAACCCGGACGCGGGTGTCGTAAGCCGAACAAATAGGGGAACCAGGGGGACCAGCGAATTTGTTAAATTACGGATTTGCCGCGTTGCGAACACTCCCGCCGGAAATTTTAGAATAAAAATGTGATGGACGATTATTGCGACTGGGTGTGTTGTTTGTATGGGGAGACGGTTAATGGCGTGCAAAGGAAAGGCTCCATGTCCAGCAGTGGACTGCTATAGGCTGAAGGTGATGTGCTATTTAGTGTGGATACTTATGTGTCAAAAATTGGTTGGAAATAATAACAGTTTGAATTTGATTCTTGATCAAAGTGTAATTAATGAAGTTGTGGGTGCCGATATAAATGAAGAATCTGAACGGAAATAATTCTCATGTAGACGTACCTAGTTAAATCCACTGTGAATTAAAGCGGGGAATGAAACTACCTCCTAATTCCGAATGTTCTAATTTGTAATATATTTGTAGGTGGCTCGTGTATGTATTCCTGAGAGAGCAATATATCACATTTTTGTATTTCGGTGTTCAGAGTGACCTTGGATTTCTTGGTAGGACAAAATGGAATATATATTTTTGGAATTGTCGGCACCTCGAATGTTTGAACATTGATGCCTGGTGTAGAAAGTATGGGTTAAGTTCTAATTTGGCATTTAATCCTTAATTTCAAGCATTATGAATGTCACTTTCACTGCGTGCTCAATAACAGTGCAAGAAATGATGGTAACGACAAAACTATGTCATTATTATCTTTCATTATTCAGCCGAAAGACGTCCACTGCTGGACATAGGCCTCCCCCAAGCACCGCCACTTCGACCGATTCTGTGCTTTCCGCATCCAGCGGATTCCTGCGGCCTTCACAAGGTTATCGGTCCATCTTGTGGGTGCCCTTCCAACGCTCGTCTTCCGGTATTATCTTCACATATCGATATTTCGGATTGTTGATAGAAATACAAAAAGCGGTAAAAAAATGCTAACAAAATCAATTTCAGCTGTGATCAAAGCGTAATCGAATTGGTTTATAAGATTGAAGTAAATCTAATTTATTTTAAGTTACCCATAATATCAACTTTGAAGAACGAAACGCAAAAAATGCTTGTTACCTATTCCATAAAATAATGTAGCTTTGAAATGGTCTTATTTAAAATAATTTCCACGTTCAGAACAACAAAATAAAATGAAACGGTTCCCAGTAGGTACACCTTTTCATCGGGAGAGTATTCCAGCATATTTTTTATGACTAGTTATAATACTTATTACAAACTACTTGAAGAAGTTTGAACTGCGAGTGCTCCCAAGAGCTTCGCCTCAAGATCTCATCTAAGAAGAGATGTAAATTAATACGGTGAAACATTATGCTAACTATGCCAAGTGGGGGTTCTTAGCCGAGTACCTACCTCGTTACCTTCCAATTTTGTTTTAATTTTTGATGCTTTTATAAAGTTTGAGTTTGAGGAGACTAAAACTACCTGTATAAACTAATTTAGTCTTTTTACTTTGAGAAGTTTTTGAGTCTTGGTCCTATGGTCTGCATTGTGTATTAATAAACTTACTTCTTGTTTTTGTTTTATCTTTTTTATTTGATTATTCAACAATAACTGTATAAGAAACAGGGAGCGAATAATGTTACCTATTGAAGCACTGCACATTTAATAAGTATACCATAATGTCCTTTGAAATCCTAATGAAAGACTTCTCTAAACTGGTCAGTAAGTGCCAACGCATACAATCTTATAACCGACACAAACGCGTCAAAACATCCCTTCCACCTCTAGGAACAACTAGCCACTATAATAATATACTACATATATTTTTTTTATCATTTATTCATTTTTTACATATTAAATACATTTTAAATATTTTTATAAAAAAACATTTAAAAATATAAAAAATAGTGGCCCATCGGCATAAGGAACAGGGTCCAAGCTGCCAGTGGTCAGGGCTCTGGAGAGAGGAACCTCCTCACTATGCGTGCCGTGTCTAGGAGTACTGCTTTCTGAAGCCCTTGACCCAGCCGCGCAATGAGAGCCTCCTGAGGTGTTGGTCGAGGCTCTTCGCTATTAGGCCATTACCGTATCGGTACAATGATTGCAGAGTCCACATCCCACATGTCAACAACCTCGTGTGCTAGTCAAGATACTTGATTTTTTTATCTTTCTCAGCTTTCACGAGATTCTCGTCATGAGGGACAGCGATATCAACAATCACTGCACGGCGCTCTCGTCGA
Source organism: Agrochola lychnidis (assembly GCA_963680765.1). Lineage (NCBI taxonomy): Eukaryota > Metazoa > Arthropoda > Insecta > Lepidoptera > Noctuidae > Agrochola > Agrochola lychnidis. The sequence continues at coordinate 26,088,848 of OY796853.1, forward strand.
TCTATCACCACAATATCAGGCTTATTGGCTACAATAGTCCTGTTAGTGATGATAGATCGATCCCAGTATAATATGGCGTGACCATTCTCGAGAACTGGGTCGGGCACATACATGTAGTATGGTACTTCAGACTCCACAAAGTTGTACTGCAAGGCAAGTTGCTGGTGAATAATCCTAGCCACTAGATTGTGTCTGTGCAAGTACTCGCCATTAGCAAGACGAGAAGAACCGGAAACAATATTAATATATATAAAACAATATATATTATTATTAATACCAATAAAATCTTACAGGCCATATATTAGTACAAATCAATGCAGTAATTAATGACCAATGCTCACGGCTGATTGCACGCGATTGGAAACACGATTAGCAAGGTATTATAACATAATGATAGGTCATTAGCTATGTATTATGTATGGGACAGATAAATATGTCGATGGAGGAATGTTATTGGCATTAATTAAGTCCTTTCATGTCATTAAGCCGTCTCAATGGGAAGAATGGTTCTGATTTAGTTCTGCAACGACTAAAGTAAACATAAGCCATTGTTAGATATCTTTTATGATTAATGCGTGCACTGACTGGACAGGTCCACTCAAATCTGTGTGGATCTTTCCTCAAAAGACCATCTCAGACATCTAGATCTGCATGGTCCTTACATGACATATAATTATTCAACTAATGTAGGTACCTACCTATACAAAACATTGTAAACATTTTAAAAGAGTAACGGTGGAGTTTCTTGCCCATTCTTTTCCATTCGAAAACTACTTTTTGGAAGGCGACTAGAATCAATTCTATTATTTTGTAAATTTTGACGTTCAAAAGTGCCATACAAGGGCCTATTTGAAATAAATAATTTGACTTTGACGGGACCAAGATTATGTCTGGACTTTAAAAACCGACCAAGTGCATGTCAGACCACGCACAATGAAGGGTTCCATAGTTGGGATGATGAATTTATCCTAAAAACAAACTTAACTTTGTAGTTGAAAAATATGTTCTCCCATACGGAATGTATGGGAAAACATGTTTTTGTAACTGCAAAGTTAAGTTGGTCGATTATTACTCGTTTCATACATCCAAAACCAACCATTTAGCTGGCAGGGGGGGGGGGACACACACTTGACTCCAACAAAAATTAGCACTTTAAAGCTTAACATTTCGCAAACGGATCCTTGAATCCAAAAACTTTTTACAAAAAAAAAAACAACCGACCTCCAAAAAAAAAACACTACAAAGTGAAAAATAACTTTAATTTCGGAAGTCGGTGTCTTGGGTTTTGTATTTTCGTTTTTTGCCACCGACTTCCGAAATTAAAGTTATTTTTCACTTTGTAGTGTTTTTTTTTTGGAGGTCGGTTGTTTTTTTTTTTGTAAAAAGTTTTTATTTGTCACTTTTTAGTTTTTAGTACCTACCCCACACACATTCAAATACCACTACCTGCTACCAGTGACAGAAACTTATCATATCATCTACATATTAAGTGGGAAAAAAATACGTTTTTTGTAGCTAACTCAAAAACTATCCAAGCAAAGTTAATAAAATTTATATGGGACCAATTCCAGAGCACACCCTTTCAAACAAAAAAAGAATTTTCAAAATCGGTCCACAATTGACGGAGAAATCGGTGGACATACATAAAAAAAAAAAAAAAAAACAAACATACGCGACGAACATATAACCTCCTCCTTTTTGGAAGTCGGTTAAAAATGATTTTCACAAACTCGCAATGTTTTTACCCGACTGCCCCAGAAGGAGGGTAATGTTTTTCGAGAGTATGTATGTATGTTTGTATGTATGTATGTATGTCTATTTCTTTGGCACGCTCTGTAGCCTAAACGGCTTGATGGATTTTAATATGTGAGGTGTCGTTAGATTTGTATTAATTGTGGGAGTGTCATAGGCTATGTAATATTTATATATTGCATCTGCAAATAGAAAAAAAGGGAGGGGTAGGTTTAAAAAAAAACATTATTGTTATCAAATAAACGCTAATATCTAATCTAAATATATAAAAACGAAAGGTCACTCACTCACTCACTCACTCATTCACTCACTCAGTCATCAAGAAAAATCGAAAACCGCTTGACGTATGACGATAAAATTTGGTAGGAAGGTAGTTTATAGTTAGTAGACGTCCGCTAAGAACGGATTTTTGGAAATTCGATCTTTAAGAGGGTGAAAAGGGGGGATTTAGTTTGTATGAAAAATCTTATTCCTTGAGTTAATAAACTTGAAACTTAGCCGAATACTTATCTATGTAAATTATAAAGTTTGTCACTTTTAGTTTTTCTAAAGCACACCCCTTAAAGGAGGATTGGGGGTATTAAAGTTTGTATGGAAGAATTTTAACGAGCGGTCTAATTAACTTGAAACTCAGTATTTATAATTAAAACTGAAAATAAATAAAAACGTATATCAGGGTTTTTTGAAAATCTACCCCTAATGGGGTGAAACGGGGTATTAATTTTTACAATGGAGGATTTTACTGTGTAGCTTAATTAACTTAAAAATTGGTTTAAATAAACTTTATAGTCAAATAATGGAAACGTCACAATAGATTTTTCAAAAATTATTATCACGCTATTTGCTATGGGGGATGAGCAATATAGCATTATGTTCGTATTTTTATATAGTTTACCGCAAATTGTAAAAAGACTAGCCAAAAGGTAAGAATATTGCAGATAGTTACGGATTTAACCTTTTGTATTCTTATGGAGCTAAGCAGTCAATCATAGCATATACAGGGTGGATTTTGAGATGGAGCAATAAGGGCAGGTACCTTAACCGTTGTCGCTACAAGAAAACGGTCTTAGGAGACTGTCCTTAACATTTTGAAACATTTTGATCTGCATTCACAGATTTTGAAAAAAAATTACAGTCAGTAAGAAAATGGCCAATTTTCACAAAAACTTTTTTGTTGCCAGTCGATCCTATTTCTTATTATTTATTATTAGGATCAAAAAACTATATTGGGCCAACTGAGGTTTGAGTACGAGAAAAGTCAGAAATTGAAAAATAACTCCCATACATTTCGTAGGAAATGAGAGGAGATAGAACACAATACAAGTATACCTTTGTATGTTGAAAAATATTTTTAATGAGGTACTTACTATTATTCAAATGAACACAATATACTATGCAACAGTTGAATTATTCAAATACTTCACTGGGCTGAATAAGGACCGAATGTAGCAGATAGTTACAGATTTAACTTTTAAATAATTATCAATCCGCTATACTTTTATGCAGCTAAGCAGTCAATCATCAATTCATCCATCTATACTAATATTATAAATTCGAAAGTAACTCTGTCTGTCTGTCTGTCTGTATGTTACCTTTTCACGCCTAAACCACTGACCGGGTTTCGATAAAATTTGGCAAGGAGATAGATGGCATCCCGGAGAAGGAAATAAGCAAATTTTTGTCTCAAAAATAAACCTAAGGGGATGAAAGTTTGTATGGGAAACCTATCATTTCTTAAGTTAGGGCTATGAAAATTTAAATTTGTGCTTTTGGTAACAAATCAAGAATGACGTATTTCAGCGTTTTTCAAAAATTATCCCTCAAGAGGGTAAAATAGGGGATGATATTAAAATTCACATGTAATATTGTTTTTTTGTCTTCTTTTCAAGAGATTTTTGGGATTGGAAATATAGTCATAGTCCGTATCTTGGATTAACATTTAGTCTTTATTAAAAGTTATTACAATTTAAATTCATAAACTAACTTTTCAAACATGCAGGTCCTGTATTAATATGTTCAATGGCGGCAAGAGTAGGTACTACAAATCAATGGTGACAATAATAGTAAAACGAACAATTTGTATTTTAAGAAAGGCATATAGAATCATATATCATATAAAATTTGTTAAAAAAACCGGTCAAGTGTGAGTAGGACTTGTGCCCTGAGGGTCCCGTTTCAAAGTTGTGCCTGCTCGGCTGCCCGAATTTCCAAATCTGGATTGAAGGACAAAATTAAAATGAATAACAACATATTATGTTGTAATGTGTTAATGTTGTTCTTTTTCAATTGAAAAAGAACTTTTATTAGAGTAATTAAATACAGACTAAATGTAACTTCAAGACACGGCCTTTGAATTTTTAATCTCAGATTGCAGAAAAAACTTAACTTTGCCGTTCATTATAGAACTATAAATTACCAATTTTCGGATTATCCTCTTTACTTGACCTTACTTCTCGCCAAACTTCATGCTGCTGGACCAACGGGAAGTACCAAATAGACTGGTTTATTTGCGTGTGTCAAAATATGCGGCATAAATGGCTATATTTTTTATATCGTTAACTTTTTTTTTGGGTGGGAAATTATCAAATAACTTCTCTCGCTCTGGGCGGAGCGGGAGAGCGTGTTAGGCTTATACTGACAAAAACCCACCCGTGTTCCTTCAGTTGCCTGTGTGTTGCCAGGGGCCACGGTAACCCTTTCGGACTTTCCCGCGACCCTGGCAGGCATCGGCCCTAGCGTACCATGGCTTGGACCAGGGCCGGACGCGAAAAATTACCACCACCGATCGTCTCCATGAAGACATGGCGGTGCCCCGCCCAAGCCGGGCAGACCTCCACCGTATGCTCTACCGTGTCCTCCGGGCGATCCACACAATGGTCTCACCCGGGCGTTTCATCCCACCTTATCCGAAACAGGAATTTCCCGAAACACCCGTGTCCGGTGAGAACCTGCGTCAGGTGGAAGGTATGGACGCTGTGGCGCCTCTCTAGCCACTCTTCAATGAGGGAACTTATTGCCACAGTTGTGGCGTGCCCATTATTGCGTTGACTTGGAAATTTGATTTTCGTTACACTTCCAAGAGACCGTAGATCTAAGTTTTTAATATCTATTTCAACTTGATGCCTCTACGCGTTCCTGAGAAAAAGGGTCTTGACAGACACTGAAGTCATCCTTTAAGGGCTTTAATGTTTCATTTTGAGGTACGGAACCCTAAAACAGATTTATTATCAGCCTGTTACCTTTTCATGCCGTAACGGCTAAACGGATTTAGATGATAGGCATACGGATAGGCCATGACCTGGGTTAGGACATTGGATACTCTGAATCCCAGTAGCACGCGGGAAAAAGCTAGTTATTTTAATAAAACTAAAAAAGCTTGAAATAAAAAAAGTTATTTAAAAAACAAAAAACCCGACTGCAAAAACACATAACTGAAAAGAGAAAAACAAGCATTATAATCTATAGAATTTTGGTATTGCAGGCGGGACAAATCAATAACCTGAAATGATGGTGTAAATTTTGTTTGTCCCGCCTGCAATACCAAAATTCTATAGATTATAATGCTTGTTTTTCTCTTTTCAGTTATGTGTTTTTGCAGTCGGGTTTTTTGTTTTTTAAATAACTTTTTTTTTAAAGGACCTTTCCAATGATACCCCACAACATGGGTAAAAAAAAAGAAACGTCACCACTTTACGTGTAGGAGAGGTACCCTAAAAAATGTTTTTCATAATTTTGTTTTACTAATTTGTCGGTGTAATTAATATGTATACCTATGCCAAATTACAGCTTTCTAGTACGAAGGGTCTCGGAGCTAGACCGCGGACAGATAGACAGACGGACATGACGAAACTATAAGGGTTCCTTGTTTACTACGGAACCCTAAAAAATACTAAGACCTCTGAGTTTGTTTCGGTGTTACTTCTCAGAGCAGTCGGATAGGAAATACCGCCCTCATTTAGTTTTAAAACCCAAAATATTTTAGTGATTTCTAAAGCAGAATATTTTGACGAATTAAAGTGATTTCTAAAGCAGAAATAACTCATTTATCATTTTGTTTGCTGATCAAAAAGAAAGGGATGGTAAAAAATAATTGTCAAGTTTAAACATAATATTTGAAATTTACGTTCAGTCAGATATGACCACATTAGAGAATACACGATTAAATACAGCTAAAACAAATAATGTTATTCACTGACAAAATAGAATCAGAATGGCGTTAATTCATCAAAGTAATAATTCAAAACGAATATTTCATTCAAAAGCTTATTAATAATATGAAACATAAAGAATAACTAAATACAGAACGAAACTATAGCTAATTAATAAAATGCTTGACTGGTAACTCTTTCATTCATCCATTTTTCGTTTCAGAACCAATGTTTGAACATTTGTATTATTAAAAATTTCAGAATATAAATTATTCCATTTACATTTGATATTTATTAAAAAGTTTTAATTAATATTCGACAATGCGCTTACGAAAATTATATTAAGGCGCTTGTTGTCAATATTTGTTGGGGGGTATGGAATCATGTACTGAATCCATGGTGACAGGTTGCGCGTCGATGTCCTTGCCACTCTGTATATTGACGGGTTGAAATTAATATTAAGATTTTTTTGATGCTTTTAGCTAAAATTAATCTAATACAATATTTTTATTTGCCACCCCCAGGATAGGTAGTACTGTTTTAAATAGTAAACTAGCTTATGCACGCGGCTACGCCTGCATTTCATTATCAGTGCTTGGACGCAGGCCTCCTCTCATCGAAAGGGAGCGGGCTATAATCTAGATTATTACGCGAGTGCAGTGCGGGTTGTTCATGCCACATGTCATCGAATTTTTGGTTCTATTAGGACATGCCGGTTTCCCCACGATGATTTCCTTCACCGTTTTGAAAGCCGTGTGGTGATGAAATAATTTACTCAAAGTAAAGCGTCTGTCTGGGTTCGAACCTACGACCGTAACTCGTAAGTTACGGCCGTTACCACTGGACACTTCAATCCATACCAAAACAATATCTAAATTAATATACTTTTATAGTTTACGTTTTCATCCTGCCATAACACACCAATACACTATTTACATCTCTATCGAAATTACTACCTAATTATTATTATGTATAAAACACACAAAATTATCAAGTCGTCGCATTGCTAATTCCAAGCGACCGCTAATTCCTATACCAAACATCTAATTCCATTAACACTGTCGATATGGAATGCGTGCCGTCGCGTCGCGGGACGCATAGCGTTTGATTGACGCTCGATCGAACGCATGCGTCGGTCGGAATTCCAACCAATTACTGCTCCCAATCACGGGTAACAAGTTTTACGGACACAGGTGATATTCTCATATCGGTGTTATTGATATTGTGTAGGGTAAATTCGTTAGAGATGGCCGGATCAGTATATTTTGCTCATTTATTCACAAGGTGGCGCTGTATTTGAATTAATACACTTCGTGCGCCACCACGAACCATATCCAAACAAAACATTGTGCAAAAATAAGTAAAAAAGTAAGTAAATTGGCCTTAATTGAATTTAGTACTTGTGAAATTTTGTAGTAGGTTCTTATACCATCCGGAAATACTAGTATTTTTATTACTTATTTGTATTTTTGGGAGTGTATTGTGTTTGGTGTTTTCTTCGTTTTAACATCAAAATGGGAACATCATAATATGTAATTCGTAAGTTTAAAAATTGAGGTGGCCATCTTACCCGGACAAAAAGGAGAGATGACCATATAACGGCTGTCAAAAAAATAGAAAGAAGTTCTGAAAGTTATACCAGTAAGGAGAAACTAATATTATGTGATACATCTGGTGAAGAAGACACAGAAGATGAAGTTGATAATTGTGCTGGATGTAGCGAAAAATATTATAAAACCCATCTCATGAAGATTGGCTTCAATGTTCGATCTTAATCTGTACCCCACATGAGAATTGTACACCTTTTGATGACATGAGCTCTAAATGTGGACAGAAGAATAAAAAGGGGCTCCAGCAAGCAGAAATCAAAGAAAAGGCATAAGGCAGAGGCAAAACTAGTACCGGCCATCTGTCCCGTACCACTACGGCCATCACTACCGTATGTACCGGGTGAGACGGCCAGTGATGTTTTTTTTTAAATATTTTTTTATGGATGTTCCTTACATTATAAAAATATCTTTATACTGATTTTCTAAAGACTGATAGTTGCTAATTTTCTTAAAAATAAAAGTCTAATTGTGATCTCAATATTTTCAGTTTTATTTAACCCTAAAAAAACTGTGGCCATCTCTAACGAATTTACCCTAATAGTGTTACAAATAATCAGCACCCCAATTGCATAACACACTTTTGATCAGAATCCAAAGGCTATTTATTGAAGGAAAGGAGATCATTCATTTTGGGCTAAATTATAAAAGTGCCTTTATTGTTATTTTAAAACATACAGAAAACAATATTTTTCAAAATCGTATAACAGCGCATGGAATGGCCCTACAGATTTGGTCCTATAGTGAAAAGTGAAGAGGATAACATGTTCTAACTAGGTTCTAACGGAATATAGCTTTTGTTTTGTTTAACAGCTCTTTCAAATTTAGCCCAAAAATGTATGGACGGTAAAAATGATCTCATTTCTAATACATTGCTTCTTGTTTAAAAAATTCATCAGCTCATTGTGATTGTAAACCTGTTATGCAATTACCCTGGATTGACAGTACAGCTTGTCTGAGGATTTACTACCACCACATCTATTTCCATCGCTGAGCGGCATTGCTGAGTCCCCATGTAAAGGGTATGGGTCTTAGTGTAATGTCAACTCTCCAGGATGACATACGCACTTCTGATTAGTTGTGATGACTACAACGGTGACTATTTATCATAAGGTGGGCCGCCAGCTTGTTTACAACTCTAATTTAAAAAAAAAACAGACCTGTCACAAAAAATCCAACCTTTTCCAGCCCGGGAATGTCGTGAATTGCGACTTAGGGATTATGTTTAGGAGATAAGCAGCAGCCTCCTCTTGTTTGCTAGTACAAACTGCGACCATTAATCTGTCTGTCTGATTATGCTAATTTTGCTTTTGATAGTTAAATGTAGCGGTCATTGTGAGGCCTATCTGCTATAATGTTAACGAAGATACGGTCTAAAATGTCTAGTATCTTAGTGAGTGACAGATGAATTCTGATGACAAATGCTCAAAACATCGAAAGCCTGATTACAGTGGACTGACGTTTTAGTAAAGGCTTATTATGCTTAGCCGTGGAGATCGATTATTATTGAGAAGGATTGTAAGCTATGTTTAGCTTTCTAATTTTACTTGTGACATAAACTCACGCCTTTTTTCCATGAAGGAAGGCAGAAACTAAAGAATGCTACTAGCTACGACTCTGCTCCATAATAATCGTTAATACAATACACTTCAGCACTAAAATCTTGAATATTTGTTCAATATTTTCCTCATTCACAATCGCAGCGACCTCACACCTGTCTCCTTAAATACTCCTGCTTCACCACGTCAACCACAACACATGACAGGCATGTTTCAAGATTAGTCAGTGACGTCACATCAAAACGACGTCTCTCATAACACTTTTTACTCTTTTTCGCGCTCGATTTATTTCAGAACGTTACAGTTTTTGTACGGTAAATCATTCCGTCTGATAAAACTTGGGGCTGTTTGCTTAGGTACTGAAATATTCGTGTGTGTAAGAGCTTAGGTTTTGTCGGTTTTCTCTCATCTTTACTGATGATGTTAATTTTTTGTTGGATTATTTTTTGGTGTTAGGTTTGTTGGAGTATTATACACAATAAAGCTTTCATGCGATAATAAAAGTGAGGCTTTTTGTGGACAAAGAATTGCCACAAGGGAATGTTGAAGTAATCTAAACAGAATATTCTAACAAAGTCTGCGGTTTTCCTTAAAATCTTAAGCGACAATAACCACGGTGAAACACACCGGTTACACTTGATTTCTAAATTGAATCCATCACTAACACAAGCAAATTTTGCTTAATTGGATTGACTGGAACACAAGTCACAGCACCCTGAAAAGATATCGACCAAATAGTAACGTAATAGGTACCTACACAAAATATTAAACCAAACTGTTCGACACCACTATTTAATCTAAACCACCAATAATAAACACTGGCTGAAATTTCTGCTTAACCCTCAAGTTATTTCAATTATATCTTCCAAATCAAATTCTACGGAAATAATATTGGTCCTTTGGGAACCAACAGTGGGTCACGGGAGGGTTATATTAAAACAAATCTGTCTCTATCTTTGATGTTCAAGGATCTTTTGAAGTACCGTATTTTATTTGATTTGGTCTTCAGTTTTGGTATGGCTTTTGTGATTTTCGTATAAAAGGATTATTGTTTGAACCGTGGGAATTATGAACTACGGTGTAAAGGAAGTTATTGGTTAGTTTAATAATACACGGGGTTTTATTATGAACTCTGTTATTTGGAATATACTTTGTTGGAAAATAGCTGTAAATGAAATGGCTATACATTTATTTAATTACTTCACACTTCATAAACGTTCTCACAAAGTAAGACATAGCTTTACTTTTCATTGCGTGACCGATTTAACTAGAAATGTTTTTTTCATATAATAGTTTAAGTGACCTATTTGCCTTTTTTTTAGTAACCTTCTATTTAATTTAAATTTTGATATTGCAATTTGTTTTTATTTAATTTTATTGTTTTAATATTGCAACTAATTTTGTACGCTATACATGGCAAAACATGTAGCCACCTCATATTAATTATAAGACCTTTATGTACTCATGTTTTACAAAATAAATATTATCTTATCTTAAGTCCATCAAAGCAAAATAAACTTTTAAACTAAGTATCATTTCTAAATAAAATACAGACTGAGAAAAGCATTTTTTTGTGAAATAAACATTTTTTGTCCATTTCCAGCTTTCTTTTCAGTCTTCTCGAACAATACTCAGGTAGAAGTACAAAGGTGTCACAGCGTAGACGTTAAAATTTAAATAATTGCCGTGAAATGATGTTACAAAAATTTTGCGCTCTCTAAAGGTCGTGCTTTCGCTCCGGGAAGAACTCGTGTCATGAATGAAATAACCGTGTCCTTGCCAGTGAAAGTAGACAACGTTTTGTGACAGAATGGAAATAAGGACCTAAAAAGAAGGTTGCTATGTTCTAGGAATTTGTAGCGTGGGAGTTTAAGGGCCCTATATTGAAAATAAAGAGTAGTTTGATGGGCGTGGCTTATTGCCCTCGCACGCGGGGTTATTATAAGTTGTAGGTATAGAAACAAATGTTCTTAGAAAATAAAATACTTACATAATAATACTTTACAAGGCGGGAATAGATTGTGTTCGTTAAGCTTTAGGGAAGGTGGAGAATTCGACTCACTATTATCATCATCTTATTGAATTCCTGTAAAATGAGTTCATTGATAGCCCTGTGCACTCCAAACGTTGCAGGTACTGTTCAGTTTTGGTTTTATATTTCTTCCTATATTTATAAATTATTTAAATGTCACCACGTAAACATAATACAAAAATAATGTTATATTGTTCACATAACTCACAAGAATACACACACACAGTCTAAATACCTATTCAACACAAATTGCATTCAATAATTACTGTAACTTGCTGAAGTACTAACTTTTTCTGTAAACAAAATTCTTTAGATCACGTAAATTTGATCGCACTAATTTGCAAAAAAATTACATAGATTCTTCGTCGATGAGCCCCATCGGGCGACTGATCTATGAATGAACGAGAGTGATGACAATACTTTTGATAGGCGAAAGAAGAGATGACGATAATGTGTGTCCGCTCGGAATAAAACAACGTATGTGCCAAAACGAAATGCCGTCTTTTGTAAATGAAAAGTATTATTAAAAAAAAACTGCTTTTCTTAAAACTCGAAACTCTTACTGTCTATGTTTTAAAGTAAATTCCATTGAATAACTCATAAGCGTTGCGCCATGATACTCAAAAAAGATAAAAATAGATAGAACCTTTGCAATTTTTTTGTATCGAGAAAATTTCATTGTATCGTGTATTCCTTTTTCAGGATACTAGATCATATAGTCAAAAATCATACACCAAAATGTTAAATCCTTATTCCAAATACTTTAAAAGTTACACGAAAAAGAAAAAGCCCTTTTTTTTTCAATATATCACCTTAAGGTGATTCTTTTGTATACTATGTGGACACAACAATAAGTCAACAAATGAAAACACTGGCAATACTAATGCATATGAGTATTTATGAACCATCAAATAAATCCTAGCATCGAAATTAAAAAAAGTGATTTTTTCAAAGAAACTAAATAGTAGTGATGTGCCGACTATGGGTTTTGCCAATCTTTGACTAGCTATGGTGACTAAACTATAGGATATATTTGATTGAATTTTCGTATGCGGACTAAGCAGAGAGCAGTGGGGGCCCAGTGGTAACGGCCGCGGCGTAGTCGTAGGTCGTAGGTTCGAACCCAGACAGGCGCTTTACGTTGTGTAAATTATTTCATCACCACTGCTCTTAAAACGGTGAAGGTGAAGGAAAACATCGTGAGGAAACCGACATGTCCTAGAAACGTCGAAAACATGTGACATCTACTAACCCGCACTGGGCCCGCGTGATGGATTACGGCCCACTCCCTCTCGAAGAGAGGAGGCCTGTGTCCCAGCAGTGGGAACATTATGGGCTGATTATGGATGCGGACTAAGAACGTCATTAGATATTAAAGATATTAGAGTTTAATTTATTGTCGTAATGTCATCTCCATCCTGTACATGTAGGCCCTAAAATTAGAAAAATCTTAAAATAATATAAATTAATTGCTTTGTATATCTAGTGGTCGCAAAGGCTACTACTGAGCATGAGGTTTTGGGTTCGGTTCCCAGGTCGGGCAAAGTCGGGGGTTCGAAAAAAACCGATAGGGACATCGTGGCCCCCTGGCAACACGGCAACTGAAGGAACACGGGTGGGTTTTAGTCAGTAAGAGTCTGACACGCCCTCCCGCTCTGCCCAGAGCGGGAGAAGTTATTTGATAATTTCCCACCCAAAAAAAAAAAAAGGTCGGGCAAAGTGTTTGTTATGTGGGTAATAAGGTTTTTCCATCTGAAATTTCTCGGTAGCAATCTGGAGTCTAGATTTATGCCTGGTTGATGGCAATAGCGTCGCCCCCTGTTACCTATATTGGACTTAAAAATAATTAGCGCAATGTGGGTGTTCTATAGGTACTTACACCTCTGCCGCTCTTCGGGGACTGCAGGCATGATGTTATGTTATATAAAATAATTACCCAATAATACTCACACACACACTCACTATATAAATCATGAATAGGTAATATAGCTCTGGACATTGTCTCAATTCCATCAAATATAATTTCGAGAACTATATTGATGTTTTAAATGATTATAATTTAGTCATTGTTGGATCATAACTGCCCATTATGAATTTTTATAACCATGCCAGCGCCGCAATTTGAAATTCGAAAAAACGTATATTTGAATTTCGAATGGATGGAATAAGAAATGAGGGTCTGAAAGTGACACCGGTGACTGAAAGTTGTGTGGAAATCGGTTGTCATGGTATGGGCATGAGATGCGGAGGAATGAGGAAAATATCGTGAGGAAAGTTTAGAGTATGAATGTGGATGGCTATACGAGTAGGGGAAGACCAAAGAAACGATGGATGGACTGTGTGGAAGATGATATGGATAGAAAGGGTGTCTACTGAGATTACGACTGATAGAGAAGTCAATCAATCTGCCTAGCCTTTTCCCAACTATGTTGGGGTCGGCTTCCAGTCTAACCGGATGCAGCTGAATACCAGTATTTTACATGAAGCGACTGCCTGATCTGACCTCTACAACCCAATTACTGGGTAACACAATATCAGGTAAGACTGGATGTCAGACTTTTGGGCTTCTGACTGCCCCTAACGATTGTCAAAGATCTACAAATGACAGCTGGGACCAACGGTTTAAAGTGCTTTACGAGGCACGGACGGGTATCGATATGTACGGATACTTATCTACGAACCAACAAGTGTGGCTTAACCTTCGATAGACCCGAGTGGCTGTTATCGCTTAGCCACGAGCCTCTCCGACGACTAATAAAAAAGTATGACGCCGACCACAAATAAACTGCATCACTTCAAGGGGTGGCGCACCAAAAACCTATCTACTTTCTTTTGAAAGAGCTCAGAGAGCAATTTTAAAGGTAGCAAACTTTCATCCCTTTTTCTTTCCCACAAATATGTTTTATAAATGCTGCAACGTGCTGACTGTTCGCCAACTTTTCATTATGCACTTAGTATTAAAACATCACACCATGCTTACCTACACTGCTGACAATACTAACAAGAGACGGAATTATATAGTATGCACATCTAATGCAACCTCAAAACATGTCTTTGTAGAAAGATTTTTACATTTTTAGGCCCATTTCTGTACAATAGATTAAATAGAAAACTTAGTGTTTATAAATTAAATTACTTTATCTGTTAAAAAATTATACTTGAGTATTTACCAACCATAGATTATGCACAGACAGAAGATCTACTTGTTGTCTGCAAATAGAACATCTAACATGCTATTTTATTTATATTTACCTAATTTTAATTTAGTTTGTACTTTGTACTCATAGTTAATTTATTACATTAAGTATTTTTGCACTTCCTAGCCTGAAATACAGGTTCAACCTAGTTCAGGCAAATAAGCAACTGTGCTCTATTTTAATTATTAAGTTACTTATTGTAAATGTGCCCTTTTTCATAAATAAACGATTTTATTATATGTATGATTATTATTATATAAATTGGGATACGAGCAGGAGAATGATGATGTATGGATCCCCACTAAAGCCACAAATCTCATATTTATTATTCCTAGCTACCTACCTACCGTTATAATATTAGTTTTCTGTTTTGGGGAATCGACCCGAAGTTCAGAAGCCAGTCGCTCTGCCATAGCTCTAAGGCTCTGCAAAAACGGGCCACCGACCATAGCCACCGGTGGCTGGCGACAAGCTGTTTACATGATTTTTAACACATTTTGTATTGAATCGCCGCACACGTTTAGCGAGTGGCGTCTACTCGCGGTGGATGTCACACCGGTGGCGTGTCGCGGTGCAGTGTCCGCGACACGCCACCGGTGGCGGCTAATTGGGACTCAGTGTCCGCGACATGTCACCGATGGCGCCGCTCGTTACTCAAAAACGCTGACATTCGCCACTCATGCACAAAACACTCATGACAAATTGTAGCGGCCACCGACCACTCATGGCAGCCACTGACCACCTTCGTTTGTGCGGTACCAAAGGACGTGGCGCGCGACAGCCACCAGTGGCTGTGTTCGGTGGCAGTGGCGTATAAGTGGGTAAGTCAAAATAATCATAATTAAATTGAGATCACGGCCGCATAAAAAAAACTGTTTGTAGATTATCCTTGAATAAGTTTCAAAGAAAATCTACTGATGTATGTGATTAGTTGCTGCATTTTGCTTTTGCCGCTAATATGATGTCGGTGGTTTAAAAATTTGAAAGAAAAACAATTCTTAATAAGATGCACAAGGAATCACACAGTTCACTGGCACAAAACAGTGTTAAACCATTTGAAATTACAACTAAGTGCTTTTTTATTGAAATAAAATAACAAAAGAGCAAACTTTTAAGTAGATAATAGATTTGTTCTAAGCCCATAATTTTTTGCTCACTTTTAAGGGTTTCATTGAAAGCCTAAAGAAAATTGTTAAAGCTAGACAAAAGAGATTTTAAGAGCAAAAGTAATTTGGACTTTTTGTCCGGAGCGAGTAATTCTGAACCAGTGGGCCGTTTTCACTGCTTGTATTGCATGTAAAACTGTTTTATGTTCAAGTGAGAGTTTTTTTGTTTTTTTTTTTGGTACGTTTTTAACGTAGCGCAGCCTTTTGAGGATAGTTAATAATGTACGCCGGTTTTCGTAACGGTAAATTAGGTTAGTAACTCTTTATTTTATTCATTCTTGTTTGGAAGAATATGACTACGCATTCGATAGTAAATTAATTCGACGTCTAGAACCTCCAAGATACTAATACGTAGACAATAAGTAGAACAAGTGTAAGAGTTTCTCTAGAAATACTCGTATATGTCAAAGGTTTCCGGATCTCGCTCTTCAGAACTTAATCTTGTTTGGTGGCAGAAATTGGTACTTCTCCAGAAACGATCTTTCACCCACGTATTGCAGCAAGATTATTGCCATGGAGTTACACTAGAACTTTATCTCAAAATATTCTACCAACAAACATATTCCTTAGAATACATGTTTACCTCTGACGCGATGGATAAAGTTGAGCATAAACCATTTGCATATTGTAAACACCGGCAGTTAGACAGTTAGACGGAACAACTCCAGAATACCGTTGTATTTAAACGTATGACGGCTTTTGGCTTTTATTCACTATCTGTAGTGTGAAGATGAAATTAACTTTACAATTCAGGGTGGTCAGGTCATTCTCAAACTCTCAAGGGTAACAGTACGAGTAATATCCATATTATATTTAATTTGTCTTTCTACATGATTACCTTTTCTCATTCACAGAAGAAATGAGAAGTGGTAAAGAGTAAATAAGAGTTTAAAAAAGTAATTTAAAAAAACAGTGTCACTCCGGGAGTGCCGACAGAAGTGAAAATTAAAAAATTGGCACCGCGGTAATCAACGCGTTGATGTCTTTTTTATGGTCATAAGCTGGTGTCGTTACAGTGTCGCGAAATCAATGGTTTAGTCCCATCTCAAAAATGCCCAACGCGCCTAAAGAAGTTTTCACTTCAATAAAAAACCCTACTGTAAAAACACTTAAGTGAAATGAGAAAAAACTAGCATTATAATCAATAGAATTTTGGTATCGCAGGCCGACAAACCAATACCCTGAAATATGGTGTAACTTTTGTTTGACGCGGCCTGTGATACCAAAATTCTATTGTCAATAATGCTTGTTTTTCTCTTTTCAGTTATGTGCTCATCTGTCGATTGACCTTTAGAAGGACATAACAATAAAAAATTCAATTGAGTCTCGTTAATGACAGTTAAAGGTTTAATAACTGCTTTGTTTTCAGCTTTATAGTTTTTTATCATTTCACATTCCAAATTACTTTTAAAAATAATAATAATTTGTCTGTTTTTGTAATCACATTTTAAAACTTTTCATTTTGATACACCACTCGATAGGTTTGGAGGATTTTTTTCACACTCGCGCATTAAAGACGAATCTTATCATTCATCAAAATCGGTTCACCCATTTATTAGTTATGATAGAACATAGAGGGACATACATACATACAGGTCAAACACATAACACCCTTCTGTTTTGGTTTCGCCACAGTCGGTTAAAAATAAATATTATCTCAGTGTTTCAATGAAGTCTATCAATTACTTCAACCGGCAGAAAATCGCAATCACTACGGGACACTATGATCAATTGTTCCCAAAGCCGAGCATCATACATCAGCAACTAGCTATAGATTTATGACGCTCTGGTACACATACTGTTCACGTCTGAGTATTCGATACATGAACTAGTCACGCAAAGCCTATTCAGCGCTACCTTTCACTCATGTTCTCCTAATTAAGTAATTGCTAATCAGTGTTATAGACTAATCTATTGATAAATTAATTAAGCTCTATTCAGCTTTTAGTTGTACATTGATGTTATATACAATGAATAACTAATAAACTATGGCAGATCTATCTACAACCAGCAAATATGTATACGTATCTACAAATACGTATCTACAATCGCACGTCATTTTACGTGATCCTCGGTTATCCCGCTAGCTGCAAATCTAGCCTAAGGATATCCTATTCTACGTTTACCGTTTGCCAAAGCGATTCTGATTACCTAAACCTAATTTACCAGGACATTATTCGTATATGAAGGCATAAAACTACTCTCCTGGTACACATAGCAACGTATACCTACGCTCGTTTCGAAGCCCCGTGCCGCCATGAAAGCGGTTTTATCGAATTTAACACTTTACACAGCGCGACACAGCGCTTAATGGAATTTTCGACGACAAATCTAACGCCGATGCAAACTGTCGTGAAAGAGAATTGCTACTTTGATTCTAGCCAAAAGAGATAAAGTTTGGAACACGTGTTTAGAAGCCGGCTCAATTAGATTCCGTGTCGAGTTTAGCGAATTATTTGGTGCTGTTTCTCCTAAATTGAAAGATAGAGAGAAATAAGTTTATTTTATTGTTTTCTACCTAAATTGTAACCTTGTTACTATTATCGATAGACCGAAATAACTTATCTTAAGTAACTATTTCAGTCCGATGGTAGGTAATCCCGAAATATATTCATTCCCTTTATCCCGTTAGAATTATTATACGTTCCTATTTTTATCTTGTTTTGCCTGGACCTTTGGTACGCTAATTAAGAACGGTATTATCAAACGCAAAATACGGTGACTTTTACTTTTTAAACGTAAAATTCTTTCTACTAAGGACAGCTAGACGAAATAAAAGAAAATTACATTGGTACATAGTAAAATAAAGTGGACAGTAGATATTAGGAAATTGTTCTCTTGCCTCAACTAACTGGTAGCTTAGTAATTTGCACTTCATTTTACATTGAATGGGTGCTCGGGAGTTTGACAGGGAAGCCATTGTTGACCTAATTAAATAGTTTTGTCGATGCCCGGAAGCTTACAGTTAGATACTTTTTGATAAGATCTTTTTACAATCACATAGCTTTACAAGTGTATAAATAATGATGATTTTATTATATATCTATTGTTCCATACCTGCAAACAAATACGTTTAAGTTGCCTATTGTTAGTTTTAAATTTCAATCTGGCAGCAACTAAAAATTTCCTAATAAATCCTGGTTCCTAATTTTCTTGTATTCCACTCACAAACATCATCTGCCTAGCCTTTTCCCAACTATGTTGGGGTCAGCTTCCAGTCTAACTAGATACAGTTGAATACCAGTATTTTACATAGAGCGACTGCCTATCTGACCTCCACAACCCAGTTACTAGGTAACACGATACCCCTTGGTAAGACTGGTTGTCAGACTTTTTGGGCTTCTAACTACCCGTAACGACTGTCAAAGAACTACAAATCACAGCCGGGACCAACGGCTTAACGTGCTTTCCGAGGCACGGAAGAGTTTTGGTATATAAAGATGGTCACCCATCCACAGACCAACCGCGGCAAGCGTAGCTTAACCTGATCGATCGACCCGTGCAGCTGTTGTTAGTTAGCTACATGCCACTCACAAACAATGCACAATAATGCACATGCCATTTTATTTCTCCAGCACCTGTAGTTGACTATCAGAGAATGCCTTATGGTATTTACTCCATCTTTGGATCTTTGTAGTGCACAAGGTTTAATAAATATAACAAATCAAACTCATGTTTCACGTTGAGAAGTCGAGTTAAGACCACAAGACCGACGAGGCATTTCAACTTCAGATTAACAGCACTATTTGCTTCCCATCAACGCAAATACCCCGTGCTTACTAACCTACCCTCTCCTCCAATTAGGCTGAGCCACCATGTTTGTTTCCATTTCATCGCTACACATCGATCACTCTCATTTGATAGGCCAGACATCCGCCATATTGCATTTTGTAAATTTACAGCACTTCGTGACATTTTTGACACGCGCAAGAATTTGATTCGGACAATATTTCACGGATTGCTTGTTTAGTTTTGGTCATGTGTTTTAGTTTAGTAACAGCGTTTGTTAGGGTTCCGTACCTCAAAAGGAAAAAGCGGAACCCTTATAGAATCACTCGTGTGACTATGGCTGGCAGGCTGTCTGTCCGTCTGTCACAGTCAATTTGCTTCGAATCTAGTCGACCAATTTAGTTGATACTTGGTACTAACATGAATTTCTGTGACCCAAACACGAACGTGTAACGTAAATAAATGAATTTTGAATATGGGGGTCACCTTTCGGGGGCAAATTGGAAAATTTTAAAAATGTTTTGCAAACTGTACCGTGTGACATATCAATGAAAGGGCTTGTTGTGAGGATCTCATTTTTTTTTTACTCCTGTACTATTAAACGAGCAATATTTGTATATTTGTTTGTACGTATATTTGTGCACACGAACGATTTTGACGAAAGTTGCAATAAAGGGGTTTACGGGAGCAAAACATCGATCTAGTTAGGTCTCATATCTGGGAAAATTAGTTTTCTCTGTATTTTTGCCCGAGCAGAGTTCGGTCAGCCAAAGCATATCTGGGAAAATTAGTTTTCTCTGTATTTTTGCCCGAGCAGAGTTCGGTCAGCCAAAGTTTAGAACAAGATAATGAATAAGGACATGACATTACTGACAGTAGAATAATGATCATGGCAGCATGGAATTAGTAAGTACCTACTATCATGGCAGTATGGAATTAGTAGGTACTATCCTATACTATTGAATGAGCATTCTCTATTTTCACCAGAGCAGAGCTCGGTCGTCCAGGTATTAATTTTAAAATAAATAGTTTTAAAGATAAAGATGAAAATTTACCATTCCCTTATCTCCGAAACTACAGAGAAAAAATATAGGTACACCCAGCAACTTGTTTTATAGTAAAAAAAAAAATTAAAAGTGGTAAATAAACTCGTTTCACCAAACAATTGTTGTTCAATGACCCTTACAAACAAATAAATATTTATTTTTACAAACAATGCAATACACATCAAGTTCATATACAGAGTGATATATTTTTGTTAAAAATAGAATTTCATATACAAATAGATTGGGTACAATAGCAGTTTAAAAATTATATAAAAGTAATCACACGGTGTACACAAAATACATAATTTAATATTATACCTACACCTAAGTAATTTTAGCACCATATGCCTACATCAATGGACCTATATTAATGGGTCTCTAAAATCAATTAACCCACTTTGTCCGAGTCGATGTGGTGGTCCCGACCTAATCAACTAGGTAAAATGCATTATACCTTTATGTATGTACTAGTATCTAAGTACATAATTCCTGAGTGAAAATCATGTCTAAGCTATGTAATAACTTTGTTATCAACGATTTCACTCACTGAACTCAAATGAAGTCGGTTCCCAAGATTAACATTAGAAAGAAGATAAGATTAAGATTAACATTTTGTTTCTAAATTATTATTTTTCTACAAGTATTATGTATGTAATACAAAGTAGTTTTTGTAATCATTCCATAATTTATTAGTATTTTCATAACATATTTTTTTATGTAGTTTCCTATGGTAATTAAAATTAAATAATAATAGTTATAGTAATAATAGTTGCAATAATAAAAATAGTATAAATTAAATTAGATTGTTAACATTTATATAAAAAAATAATAAAAAACAAAATAAAATAATAAAGAAAGACAAAGGAAAAGATGGATAGATTCAGAAACTCAAGTAAATTAGCTTAATGAAGGAGGATGATGACCATGATGGAATGTAAGATCATCGCAATTTTGGGCATTCGACTTCTAGCAGAAGACAATACACCCACATTTCGCCAGTTATTTTTAAGTGGTGGTGGTAGTGTGGTGTTACGTGTGTGTGTATAATTATATGATGATAGTCACGGCTCAAAGTCAAATGTAATACTGTACTTTTATTCAAAGTCACAGGACGCGTAGGTACGTATAAACGTTTCCAAAAATAATTTAATCAAAAGTTTAAAACTTTTCCTACATTTTTTCGGCTTCAACTGACACAGTCACAGTTTTTATTTGGTCAGTCTACTGGAGAGGGATTATTTTTGTGTCTCGGTTACTTTTGGAATGGAATTAAAAAAAATCCTCATAGTAGATGAAACGGGTGTAGGGATAATCCCGGATACATGGTAATCTAGAAATGGGACTAAAATATAATACTGAAATGAAATGAAAACCGTTTTTAACATGAATGTTTTATATTAAATTTAAAATTTAGCGACGATGTTTAATACGTCTGGTGTAATTGAATTCAGTAACTTTCTCCTGAAAAATCCATTTAATTTAAGAATCTTAAATCTATTATATCCATAATCTAATTATCTATTATTATTTTTTTTAATGTAACCTTTTGGAATGCCACTTCAATTTTAATTGCTTATTTGTGTTAATTTTGTACGCCATAAATATTGGCAAAATATAGTGCGCATATTTTAGACAATATATCTGTAACTATACCTATGTTCAACAAAATAAATGATAGATTGATTAAATCTTTACAAAAAAAAAGAAAACTATCTAGACTTAACTACCTTTTCGTCCTACATACAATAGCTGTCAAGTATGCCCTTGAAATAAATAAAATAAACAAACAAAATAACATTGAACTTGCTCGGCTCGGACCCAAAGTGATCGTTCCACAAATCTTTCATTTTCCACGACTGTCGACTGTCCTATCGACAAGATTTACGCGTCACGAAAAATCGTTTACAAGAAAAAACAATTTAAATATGTAAATGTAGCTCTGTTTAGTGAAAAGTTTAGCCTTTTACAATGGGAAAAATATGCTAATACTACGTCTAAGGTCAAATTCTATATAAATGTATAATTTCGAGTTAAAAAGCTGGCTTTGATCTTCAATAATGCATTAAAAGGGAATTTAGTTTTGGTTCTAGGAACATAAATTCCAAGTTGATGCGGTTTTGGCTATGAATGGATTTAGCGTGTGTTCAGTTAATTTGGGTTTCATTATGGTGGCAAATAATAGAGGCAAACAGCGTGATATTGAAGTATTTTAGGTTCAAATATGCGGCTAAAGTATTTAATGGAACGGTTGGCGCAGTTTATATGGGATTGATTTTGTGCTACGGATCATAGTTCGATTCCTGCATACAATAAAATAAATATCTGTGTGGATTAAGGGTTTAGAAATTATATGCAATTTATTATTTGTATATACGTGCTCAGAATATAGCCAAAGTCACAGATAAATATTTATAGCTAGAAGAAGCTAAAAAAATCGGCTCAGCGCGATTTGGACCCGCACACGAAGGGTTCCGTACTACCTTGCATTTAGCAAAAAACGTCGAAAAAAACAAGTTTTTTATATGGGGACCCTTTAATTTTTTTTTTTCGGCAATATAGATTTACAATCTGTGAAAATTTGAACTGTCTACCTATTACGGTTCGTGAGACACAGCCCGCTAAAAGCCCGCAGAGAAACGGTTGGACAGCGGAGGGTTAGTTCCGTTTGGCACCCTTCGGGTACGGAACCGTAAAAAGAGCATCGATCATTGATTTATTTGAACAAAAATCATAATCAACCTTTTTCACAGCCTCACGCAAAAGTCAATACCCCATACAGAGCTTTACACCTCAATTTCCCATCGCCACACCTCCGAGGCAGTGTTTATAGCAATTAGCGAGGCCGGTATCAGATGGAAATTTACATTCGGCTCTGTTTATGCAATGCTTCTGTGTGGTACAATTAATTTTACATCCAATATACTCTTATCAGTATTTCATAGCACAGCTCCTAATTAAGCTAACTTTGCAATATGCTGCGCATCAAAACTAGTAATTCGTGAACTATTTTGGAACGAAGTTTTAGTCTGCTGTGGAAATTCGCGCTTTCAACAGCAAATTAGTTTTTGTTTTATGAGAGATGTACGTACGACATTATATTGTATATATGGTTTTATACCAAAATGAGACTAACGACGCAGGAAAGCCTTTACCAGAAGTGGTCATCGTATTAGTTGTTTAGCTTCAATCATCAGGATTGTGCCGGAATATAGCAGTTCGTCGTCGACGTGGTACGACAGCGGCTCCCCTGATAACATCTGTCAAAAGACCCCGGTGCCACGCCGCCATGCAACTATCGATGCGACGCATATATACTCTATGTGCGACGCTTTGAGAATAACTGTCACCAGCCAGTGTCACTCTTATCCGAACTTTTCGGCGATTCCAGTAACTTCGTAACAAAACGAGGCGTCGCCACGAATTTTACTCTGAATCATTTTACATGGTCAATCTTTGGTTTGCTCTTACATAACTATTTGAGAACTATTACCATGCAAAATATTTCTAACAGCGAATCTGCACGATGTGAATGTGCTTGTCTGATGTTACCTTAAATAATGATGTTGTTCCAAATATCATTCATTCAGATGTCCCATTATTGTAGCTTAATATAAAAACCTTAATACCATCGTTTATCATGAAACCAATCCCTTAAAACTCCAGCAATTATCATAACACCGACAAAGAGAATCTAACTTACACCCGAAATTCGCCAAAAAAGTAAATTAAAAAGTTTCAAACTCGGAACCACGGCTCCCCTCGTTAATAAGGATGCTAATCACGTTTTTGTCCACAATCCTGCCGATATTAAAGTCTTAGACTACCTACCTAGTTAAATATCTGAGGGCGATAACAGACACGATGCTTATCGGAGACCAGCGATTTTGTGACTGCGTCAATGCTGTATTGCATTTAGGCGACTGTGCTTTTGGTCACTGTAAAAATCGAGGACAGAGCTGTGTTCCGCAGAGGCACAGATGTCTAAAGTCTCACAAAATCGCTGTGACTTGTATTGAAAATGTGCGGAGTCTAGCGTTCGATCGCTGTATCAAGCTTCCAAAAAGCGACTGCATCACTAATCGCCGATGCTAAAAGTATCGTGTCTGCTAGGTTCCTAAGCGCACTCCGATATTATTTCCTGCACGGATTGTAGACAAAGCTTGGCCCTAATGAGTTTACTACGCTTACAAATCCTATTTGGATGCGCAGCGGGGGAGGGGGTCCAAATGGAAATTGTAAACGTTTGCAATGAAATTCTGATGAGACGAGTCTGTAGTTGCTTCGTGTCTACTTCGTTTTTTTCCGTTCTGTTCTAATTATGTTAATTGTTTGAGGCAAATACTCGTATTTTCTGATTATTTTGGTCCCTGTTTTAGTGTACCGGGTAAAGAGGGAACGTTTAGAAGAAGGAATTGTCTTAAGCTCTCTGTTAATGTAGGTAAGCCTTGGTTTTAACGAGATGGGTCAGTAGGTACATTAGTAGTTACAAATCTGGTTCTTGAAACGAATGTAGGATATGTATGTACTCATCAAAGAACGAAGAGGTCATCAAAGAAACGCGGCTTGACCTTGCACATCATGGAGCATAGTTCAATTGAAAGTCATCAGTGTTAAATCATTTACTTCAAAAGGTAGTGTCATATGGAGATGAATGGACAAGAAACTCCATCGTTACTATTTTAAAATGAAAACTAAAATGTTTTGTAATATTTTATATGCATTAATTATATGTATAACAGGTGAAGTATAGGTGTATCGCCACTTCGGAGAATATATGTAATATACTGTGCTAGAAAACGATCCACGTGGCGATGATTAGTCACGAGCCCTTCTAGAAAGCCCCCATCCCCATTCTAAATCGGTTCAGTTTGAGCACTAAAGAAACCTTGCCTAACCTTGAAGTTACAAGCTCGAATTATTTGCCAGATTAATGTTTAATTTATACAATGTTTGTTTATACGTCGTTATTGACATTTCGCGTGTTTACACCGTGAAATGGTGGCTCATTAAGCTTTTAACATACATTTACCGTTACCTGCTATTTGGTGTTCATGGTTAATTGTTTCAAATTACGTTCAGAAACAATCTATTAGCGCTATGTGCTGAATACTGAATGTCATTGTTTTGTTGGTTTACGTCATTTTGAAATAGATGCGAAGGGTGGGAAACTGGGTGTTCTGACGCAAATAGGGAGCCTGTGACCAGCAGTGGCGTCCTATAGGTTGAGTAATGTATCAATTAATGATACAACTTTATGCACTTTTACACTGCGGGACATCTCTCATCAAAATTAAAAATCATTTATTCAAACTAGGCTGAGAATCAGCACTTTTTGAACGTCAAACTTACATGAGACAGCCCCTAAAAACGTAGGTTGGTCATATAGGAATGATACTGTGATATAACTTCTTTAGGTGTTCCTATTTTTTCCAAATTTATTTTGTTTGTTAAATACAACACAAAATGCGTCGCTTTATAGCTTTATTAACAAAGGTTCTATAGTATAGAACCTGTACCTACGTCACGTCCTTGGCTTACCGTTTAATAATCGTTTGTCGCGTGATGAGTATCTTGTGTATCGCGGTTCACTTAATAATGAACGTATGATTGCTGCAGCTTTCGCTCTAACAGATTACATTCTGGCGCACTCCAATCAATCCGCGCCTGCCATTACTTAGCTTGGCAGCACACTCTAAGCTATACAGAAAGTTACTGCTTTCGAACGGACATCTAGCTTTCACTTTCTGACTAACTGGCTAATTTTTTGACAATACAAAAATTAGGCAAGTTAAGTTTGATTTTTTTTTATCACGTCTAAATCTCCCTAAGGGTAAGTTAGAGGTGTTTAAAGTACACGCATATCTTGGTTTACGTCTTAAGACGCAGATATATGACAGTGACCTTGAATGGTTAGCTTGCGTGTTCTGTACTGAGCTCAAGCAACGCGTCGTACGTCCAGCCAGTAATAGGACTGGCCCATCAAGGAGCGCTGTCCCAAATTGGACGCATTATTATTTTATTACATGTAAAAAAAAAAGCATTTTAATAAAACAAGTATACTAAAAGATCAATAATTCAATTATCTTTAAAATGGTGAAGTTTTTAGAAAAATATGCTCGATAGATTTTGCGTCATTCTCAGTTTTTTATCCGCGTTAGACATAACTTTACAAATAAAAAAAATAAAAAAATAAATAATTAATTAAAAATAATAAATAATTTTAAAATATGCCTGTATTAAAATATTAGAAAAATATTCTAATTTAACTTATATTTTTTCCAAATCACTAACACTACTCGTTTAGACGTCATCTTCAGTATAAAATCATTAAAAGTCGGTTATCGTCCCCTTAAGTAAGAAATAGGGGGTGAAACTATCTTGCCATTTTAAGAGCGTAGATTTATCCAGACCACATGCTGTTGCTGAGAATTCTCTAATGAAAAAGTGAAATAATACCTTGCCCAACCTGGGGGTCGATCTCAGGACCATGCTTAGCAGTCGTGCTTGTTACCATTAGAATAATGATGCAGTCATAGACGTAGTAGATTTTCTGATGTGAGAAGTATAATAAATTAATTTCTTCTATCCTGTTAAATAAAACATTATAAATTTGAAAGTGAGTTTGTTTGTTACGCTTCTCGCTAAAACGGCTGGACGAATTTGAATGAAGTTTGGCACATGGGTAGACCATGACCTGGAGAAGGCCATAGGATACTTTTCATCCTGGATCACCGACGAAGTGGCGGGCAACAGCTAGTATTTAATCAAAAGTAAAAATAACAAGAGCGACACACGCGAACTTAGCCATGGCGGACGTGCGAGAGAGCACGTCAAGATCGAGCTGGCAACATGGCAGTGACCACAAAGTCGACAATAACTTTCCAATGTCTTGTAAACAAGGCTATAGATTTACAAGTACGTATTTAAATCTAACATACTTATATACTAAAGCTGAAGAGTTTGTTTGTTTTTAAGCTATTGCATAGCTTATAAAACCTAACACTCCGCTAACCATATAATGACGGTTCCCATGTCAACGTAATTTTTGTTTTATGTCATCACGTCATCATTCCAAGTGTAGCGTTCACAAATAGGAAGTATGGAGGTTACAAATGCTATGCAATAGCTTTACCGCGGCAGTCCCCGAGTGCCACACGTTTTTTTTATTTGAAGGCGCAAATTTTTGGAATTACCAGTCGAATTAAAAAAAATACATTTGATAGCCCAATTCTTGAGAAAGGTTATAGGCTATTTAACATCACGCTGCTACGTATTGCGTGGGCGGGTGATGCGATGCGACGCGGTGATGGGGCTGAAATTTTAGGCGGACGAAGTTGCGGACAGAAGTTAGTTTCTAATAGTTTTGGGCACCTAGTTACGTTACGTTAAACACAAGCAAAACAAATTTTATTTGCTTTTCAATATATAAAAATGTCCAACCAGAACCTAATTTCAACATTAAAATACATGAGTGTGGGCAACCAGTTCATTATGACTGCAATTGTCCAACCATCAGTAAAGTTAACCACGTCAAGTACTTAGGTATAATGTTGGACCAAAGCTTGTCCTGGTATCCTCAAATCGAACAAATTACTGCGAGAATACGAAAATTTATTTGGATTTTTAAAACATTGAGACACATAGTCCCCAAGAGTGGCTTGGCAAAAAATCTTCTAAATATTTCTATGTATATCTCACTAGTTCAATCAGTAATAATATATTGTATTTCCATTTGGGGGGGCGCGCGTAAAACGCGTTTTCTTGATGTTGAAAGAGCGCAACGGACATTAATAAAAGTAATGTACTTCAAAAAAAGAACATTTCACACCCATGAGCTATATCAAATAAGTAATCTATTATCAGTACGAAAATTATATATTATACACATAGTATTAAAAAAACATAAAAACCTACCCTTAGATCCTAATATATTAGCTAGAAGAAGGAAACATAACATTGCTTCCAGCCCTTTTGTAAGAACAGAATTTGCAAATATTCAGTACGACAAACGCTCGTCTTTCATATACAATAAAATAAATAAACAAATAGATATACATACTAAACCATATAAAGAATGCAAATCGTTGCTGATTAAGTGGATAAACAAGTTAAGCTACGATGAAGTAGAGAATATTCTACTAAATATCAGGTAAAACCCTTTCCGTAAAAAACAACCACACACACACACTTACATACACATATACACATACACTTAAACTCATACACATAAACACATACACATAATCACACACGCACCCACACATATACACACACACTAACAGACTAAATAAAAATAATAAATTCATTAACTTGTAACTTTTATTTAATAACTTTTTGTTTAACTTTTGCTTAATAACTTTTGTTTTAATAACATGTTACACTAATAGCAAGATATAAAGGAGCGGCGCCTCCTGGCACAGGCATCTATATGCTTAAAAGGGGACGCCACCAACTGTATAACGTATGTACAACGTGTAATATTGAAATAAACATTTTTGTATTTTGTATTTTTGTATTTTGTACCTAGTAACAAGATACAGTTCATGTTTTTGCAAGTCCACCTAAAGTAAAATGTAGGCTACGTACGCTGTGTACCAGATTGTTGATTTTCTTCTACGTTCGAGAATATTCACGAATATGAGTACATTAATGATAATTAATTTTCTCTTCGTCTATAACTCAAATTAATATTCGTTCAAAAGATTAACTCACGTTCGAGAAAATAATTCAATGTAATTGAAATTTCAATCTTTATCAAATTAAATTCCAAGTTCAGAAAACGTACCTGTGTTAAATTTATATCGGAATATTGAGAGAATCTATACTGATTCTGACTTCTGTTTATAATAACATATGTATGCAAATGTAGGCAATAGTATTCTTTTAGCAAACTTTCGACATTATTGTTTGTCCTTGTAATTGGAAAAGGCGTTTGGAAAAAAAAAAATTAAAATGCTGTGGAAATGCGTTTCTTGCGAAGCATGTATTGTGAAACTAATGATAGGCTGAGGAACGATGTGATAAGACAACGTTGTGGTTTAAAAGAAGACGTAGTGACAAGAATTGAAAAGGCTATGCTTAGATCGTTTGGTCATGTTGAGAGGAGGAATGAAGCCGATTAACAAAAGGTGTTTATAAGGCAGGTGTGAGTGGAGGACTTATACTGACCTTATTGGTGATGTTCTTTAGAATGGTCAGGTGCGTAGTACTCGCAACCGGCGTGCGTGTATGTCCAGATCTATGAACGTAAACGCGGCAAAAGGAGTATGTGAGCATCGTAGCAAGTTATGTTCTGTAAGTTCTGCCAATCCCCATGGAAAGAAGGCAGTTTGTGTATGTGTACTGTATTCTATTTTTTCCCTTATCGGCTGTATAGCTAGTAGTACAGCTCCACCTCTAGCCGCTAGTGAGCGCTTATTGACAAACTGTAGTCGGGATAGCGTTGTATCTGATGTTAAGCGAGTACATACCTATGTTTACGTTCGTTTTACACGATCCACTACACCTGATATAACATTCAGCTGTTGACAGAATATAATGAAAGCAGTACCTATTTGATAAGGATTCTGTTTTAACTAGATGTGTCCTGTAGCTTTACCTGCGTGATTATTTTACATTTATTTTTAGGATGCTCTATGCTTACTTTTCCACGTCATTAATTGTGCAATGAAAATCTACGTAACAAAGTCAGATAAACTTACTTCGCATTAATATTATGTCATCATCATCATCATTTCAGCCGAAACACGTCCAGACATAGGCCTCCCCCAAGCACCGCCACTTCGACCGGTTTTGTGCTTTCCGCATCCAGCGGATTCCTGCGGCCTTCACAAAGTCATCGGTCCAGCTTGTGGGAGGCCTTCCAACGCTACATCTTCCGGTACGCGGTCGCCACTCCAGAACCTTTCGGCCCCATCGGCCATCCGTTCTGCGAGCAATGTGCCCTGCCCAGTTCGGCAATTCTTCGGGCTATGTCGGTTACCTTGGTTCTCCTGCGGATCTCTTCATAATATGTAATATTAACGTATTATAAGCACCTATACTCAGTAGTTTGGGATGTGGTTTGTCTTGCCTAGGGATACTTTTGAGTAAAAATACGGATTTAGTACCTTATTATCAGACTCAAATGGAATGTTTTAGAATTGAATTCGTAGTACATACAGCAGTAGTTCAGTAATCATTTAAATACCTAATATTTTAATATAGGCGATTAATAAATAATTAAAAGATCATTTTTCACTTCTATCAGTGTGTTTATTACGGTAAGTAGATATGTATTTCATAACGTAGCGCCCATTTACAGTTCATTCAATTTCAGACCAAAATCAATAGCTATCGTCTATCACTGTAGGCAATATTGCAATAATCAGGCTCTCCCCATTTCTATTCATCTCAATGCAAATAGAAATATACTAATAAAATGAACGGCTCCCAACTCGGGGCACTAGAAATAACCCGAAATATTATTATTCTGACGATAATCAATTTGGTTCGGGAGCCTGATATCATAGAAGGGAATTATTATCCTCACTCCAAATTAGGGCAAGAATAAAATGGTAGATATATTTTAGCTTTTCTTTGTCCTACTGGAGGGTAAAAACCTCCTCTAATTCACAGAGGAGACGAACATTGGTGAGAGTTTGCTCGATGGCATTTTCAGATGAACCCGTTCAAACTTTCAAAGTCCCTTATGACCCATATATTATAGTCCATGTTGATTGTTTAATTGCGTTTGCTTCTCTGATAGAACCTGTTAAATCCACATTTTCTTAAGGTGTTCTCCTATACTGTTTCAGTGTCTCCTATCACGTTGGGGTCACCAATTTAGTGGTATGAGGAACAGGGTGTAAAGTTCACTCATCCACCATAGAAAAGGGAGGGTCCTCCGACCAAACGGGTGTTGTGTTTGGCGGGCAACTGCCCGTCTGTTTGAAGTTGAAATCTTGTATGTATGTCGATCGCTCGGTAAACTCTAATTGCGCGATGCTGTATTTGTGTGACGTCATGTCTATGATACGTAGTTTGTATGTGGCGGTGTAACCGCTACACTGTAAATTAGTGACCTGTCTTTTACTACCCAAGAAAGTTGTGTCTACATTTAAACCTCAATGTCACTATACATGGCTGGTTATGAAATTTTAATCCGAACGAATATCAGGTTTATGTTAATGTTTACTAAAGATGATTTTAAAATAACTATAAAAAAAACGCAGATAGAATGCTTGATAAATTTCCAATGACCTAAAACACTATTCAAATATGAATTTAAAATGCGTGCTCTTGATCTCTTGATGATTTCAAGAATAATCCTTGATCCACAGAGCCACCACGACATTCAAGATTACAAATTAATGTCGAAGCAAACACGCATGACTTTCAAAAATTCTTTATTTCAAGATGCAGTGGTATCGTTTTCATGCAATGGATATTTTACTCGATTTTTCCCATAAATCGGTGCTAGCTCTACGCTTGCATCAGGTAGGTATGTACTAGCGGCCTACGATAGTTAGGCGGTATAACACCGGTATTAATCAGCGGTCCACGGCCAGATTGAGCTAATTTTAAATGCATACACCTATCCTCTTGGTATTCTGACTGGCTGTGTGTCACACCGTTGCATTTTGCGAAGTGGCTTTTGTATAATTGATGATGTTGATTTATTGATTCTTAACTTTCTGTTTTTTTGCTAAAGTTTAGTATTATGACGTTATCAACCCGTAATCTCGGTCGATGATAATTTTTAAGCTATTGCATAGCTTTTATCGCGGGCTTTGAGCGCGGCGACCGAATCAAGAAATTCCGTAACGTAACGAAAATAAAACCTAACACCCCACACTCCGCCTACCATGTAATGACGGTTCCCATGACAACGTGATGTTGTCATGGGAACGTAATTTTTGTTTTATGTCATCACGTTATCATCCCAAGTGTAGCGTTGACAAATAGGAAGTATGGAGGTTACAAATGCTATGCAATAGCTTTACCGCGGCAGTCCCCGAGTGCCACTCGTTTTTTTTTTTTAATTTAAATTTAGAGACAGATTAAATAGTAGATGGCTGCTTGTTATTGGGCCACTCTATTCTCGCTAAAATAACAATAAAATAACACAGAAGGTGTTTTTCAGTAATCACCACTTTTTGCAAAAAGTTTGGTGATGGTTGTTAGAATACCGAAACAGTCTCCTTATTTTTCGGTATTTGAATTTTAAGACTGTCGTTCATATTTTAAGAAAAGTTGACCGTCACGGGATGCCCAGGAGCTATGTGTAACATTGAAATTGATGGTTATTGAAAGAAAATTTAATGAAAGAAAACCAATAAATAAATATGGAGAAATTATGGGGCATGAGAGAGAGTCATGCTGTTTGCCGTCACGGCACACGAGTCGGTTTTACTCCCAAGGGGCTCCTATAGATGTTTCACATCAAAATAAAATACGTACAAGTTACATATTAACTTGTATATCCAACATATTATTTAAACGTATTTATTTAGACAGCTTTGTGTATTTATATGAGCCCATCTTTATTCATAAGCGTAATAATTACAATGTACTTTAATAAAAGACTTAATTAATATAAACAGAGGTGGAGGAAGTGACTCGGTCTCGCCGCCTACACACCAAACTCTTGACGGTTTATTATTTATGAATCTGTGTAAATAATAAATAATGTTTTGTGTTATCAGTTTAAATTCATGAAATGTGGTTACAACGGTGTTTTCAAACGTAAATAAAAATAAAGTGTTGGTTGACAACCTTGTGCAAACTGTATATTTAAAATTGATGAGTGACAAAGTAAATTAAAATAGAATATCAGCAACATGGGTGCTTACGGCCTTGTTGTCTTCGCATAATCAACAAGCACACCCAATTTACTCTTAACAAATCCATCCTCTACACAATAGCTCCGAAAAACCCACTGAACCTAATAAATTGAATTCGATCACAAAGTTCCCTAATCACCTCTCACACCGTCGAGTAGCAACGCAGTGATCTATTCACCCGACCAAAACCCACTATTACGGCGCATTCACTTCCGCATTCCATTGACGGCGACAAGATTAATTCGCAGCAATTTTCCACGCGCTTTTATTACGCGTCGGTGTGACGGGCGGCTTGATGTACGTGCGAGTTGGTTCGGAGATAGATTACTTCATTCATTACGTCACCGTGACGTCATGGAGGCTAGGAACTAATAACGTACATAACAGCTCACCAGATTATATTTGGGAGATGGTGTGGTTGTGGTGGTGGGTTCATAAAGTTAAGGGACGTGGGGGTTCGATTTGCATGAAGCATGGCTTTAAGGGGATATTTTCTATCAGTGGTATCATAAGACACTGCTTTTATTGGTACAGCACTCTCCTAAAATTCTCAATCTGATGAAAATCAGGTCCTGCTTTATAATCGTGCAAAAATTATTAAAAAGATTGTCTTCTCTCAAAACTGACGCTCATACGTATTTCAACTTTGACTCGTTAAAAAAGCATCAATAACAAAACGGTGTGACTCTGACACAAAAACATCGCACAATAACCAACTCCAGTTGCGTCAGCATCACTAAAAACTTCATATTCGCTATGGAAACGCTTTAATTATAACTTAAGATTGGATAATAATCGAAGTTGAGCGCGAACCCACAAGTTTGGCCGCAGAACTTGACAATGACTTGCTAAGATCACTGAAGGTTGTACAAGCCAGGCGACACATAGTTGGCGGTGAGTGTATCGGTTTGGTCGCATTAGGAATTACTTACTAGATCTATTAGATGCTCTAAATTGTTTGGTAAGTCTCAAGGTTTTGGGCTAAAGCGGGCTAAAGCGGGCTAAATGTTATCTACTTTTACACCAAAACTGTTTGGAGATTGCTGTCAAACTGAAGTTTATCTCCAGCAAAAAAAGTAAAAGTTATTTGGTGCCTCGCACTATAATGATCTTTTGTTACTAAATACTGCTCATTGTTGGACATGGGTAGGTAAATGAAGAAGTACTGTCTCTATGTTGTCAGATGTGAAAGATGAACAGCTTTGGCTTAAAACAAGGCAAAAGTATTGCAAGTGGAAACCGTCCAATTGGAACCGTGCACCTAGCTTCTGACGTTTCATAAGTGCCTATGTAGGTTTATGTGAAATAAAATATTTTGATTTTGATTTATGGTGCTGCTAATAAAGGTCTATGAATTGATTACTTACTTGTGTACTTCTTCATTTAGGTTCACAAGCAGACTCTCAAAATACTCTCCTGTTAGTGCATTAGTAGAGTTAGTTTGTGTTTATTGAGTAGTATTCTTACATTAATATTCTTTTCTTGATTTGAAAATGATGTCCTGAATTAGCAAAGGAAGCTTTTCATTCAGAACGTTTTAATTTTTTTTTCCATCGTTCACTACGACAAAACACTCTTTATTCTCATTCTTCCAATAAACCGATATATGTATATGTAATACCGATGCATCACAAGTTAATATGGCTTTGTCCTGAAGCAATGGCACATGCTCCGCGGCTTCCAATCAGCGCAATCCATAAATGTCAAGCCATGTATCATGGTGAACATTACGGGAAGCAATGTGGCTTATATTGTAATGGATATCTTTTGCTTATTGTATTGTATAATAACAAACCATTTGTTTATCTATAAGGTACAACATAGTTTCTGCCCGCGGCTTCGCTCGCGTTATATCGGATATTATCCCACGAGATCATACTACCGAGATAAAAGTCTTAGCCCAGGTCATGGTCTACCCGTGTGCCAAATTTTATCGAAATCCGTTCAGACGTTAGAGCGTGAAAAGGTAACAAACATAGTTCTTTGGCATTTATTGTTAGTGAACATAAACAGTGATACAATACTCTCTGTTGTTTATGTAACTGGCAAAATACCAAATTAATTGCAAAGAAAGCAGCATACAATGAACAGTCTTTTTTTTGGGTGGGAAATTATCAAATAACTTCTCCCGCTCTGGGCGGAGCGGGAGAGCGTGTCAGACTCTTACTGACTAAAACCCACCCGTGTTCCTTCGGTTGCCCTGTTGCCGGGGGGCCACGATTTCCCTTTCGGCCCATATTCGCAGCCCCGGCAGGACAATGAACAGTCTTGCCGTTATGTTAGTTATCTATGTCTTCTGTATTCTACAGCGTGGCGCTTTAATAGAGACATTAATTTAACACACGTATACGGATTAGCGTTTTCTTTTATTAAAATATTTTAATTTCATTAAACATTTATCGATTCATTTTCAATTTTCTAAAATGGCATCTTGGTGCAACCTGTACTTAAAAACAGTAGCGCAGAGGTCATTTACCTTCCGAGATCACGGATCATAACATCGCATCAATGAAAATAAAACGTATAACGTGCAAAGAGAAGGCGAACTGAAGGAAAGGGAGAGCCCTATGTCGGCGAGCGATTGAAAATTTTAACTAACAGAGTATTTATTCTTATTATATTTTTATGATTACTGGCCACTAGCCCTATTCGTGTGTTAAATTGATGTCGCCATTGTAGCGGCACGTTGTATAATAAGTATCAAAGTCGCATTTCATGTCAGTTTTGTGACCGCAAACCACAAAATGGTGATTGTCACCACTATTTAGAGAATTTATTTTCTAAGGTTTATGTGCATAATACATTTATAATATACTTGAATATAATAAAGAAATCTCAATGTTTTTTCAAGTCGTACAAACCGTGCGACTCGGGGGCTGCTCGCTATTATTGTATTTATAATGGTTTATTTATAAGATGTGTTACAGAGATTATTAACAACAAACATAATGTATCTTATGACTATAAATATTGTATGCTCAATAAATAAAGTACATAATATGGAATATATTCCGGTTCCGTCTCGAAATAATCCTCCGTGATATAAATCTTTAATTATTTTATTAATGGCGGATCAGTTTGGAGGATCTGACCGGAATATATCGGACCTCAATATGGACGATACAATAATCTTAGATGTAGGTACGCGGAGTAAACAAGTTTTAAGGTCAGCTCACACCGAGACGCGACGTGGTGCGTCAAGGCAAGAACTTTTTAATAAAGAACTCTATTTAACACATGAAAAGATACACACTTTAGTGTGAGAGTTCGAATACGACCCACGGTGCGTCGCGCTGCGCTTCGAGACGCCGACGTGACGCAGCGGTGGTTCGCCGGTAGATGCGGCGTGCAAGAACCCGCGAGTTTGGCCTCATTAGTGCGTTGCGTCGTCACAACCGCAAGAGGGCAA
Source organism: Agrochola lychnidis (assembly GCA_963680765.1). Taxonomy (NCBI): domain Eukaryota; kingdom Metazoa; phylum Arthropoda; class Insecta; order Lepidoptera; family Noctuidae; genus Agrochola; species Agrochola lychnidis. Next base: position 26,125,317 of record OY796853.1, read on the forward strand.
CGTACGACGTTACAACGCAAGAGGGCGACGCACGACGTTGCAACGTTTAGTTTGCCCCTTTAGCAGTGGAACACTGTCCGTCATCCCACCGGTATTGGAGCTCTGACAGCGCAACGCATCGCCCTCCCCCGCTTCGTCTCTCGTTCGTCGATCCGTTGAAACGTCGCGTACGGTGACGCAACGATAAGGTGGCATGTCATTAACAAATACATGTAAAACGATGCAGCGTTGACGCGGCGACGATGCAACGCACTAATAAGGCCTCACTAAGCTCGTGCTACGCCTCGCGAACCCGCGTGACGCAACTCGACGCCGCCGTGCCGCCGCCGTAACGCGAAACAACTAGCTACTTCAAGCTTCGTCGCATCGCTTCGCGTCTCAGTGTAATCTACCTTTACTCGGTACATTACTTCTCTGCTTGGAAATAGACTTCATTTTAATAAACTTGCCTGCCCTGTTTGCCAATGGGAGGAGTTCCCAGGCAAAGAATAAGTAGGCTATTTATTTAACCTTTGGTACAAAAGGCATTAATTGAGGGTCAACAACCTCCAGTGTTATTAAACGAACAATAGAAATACAACAAAATATTTGGAGAATCACGGTCGTTTACCTAGCCATTACAAACACAAAAAGTAATTAAAATGAACAATACCGAACTCTCATCACTTCATTTATTCGATAACCTTTTGTTTTGGAAAATTTTACTTACTATCTTTCAACTGCGACTTCGTCCGCATTGATTTTAGAAACATTGGGAATCAGATTTTCCTTATATCTAAAGATTCTGTGTGAGTGCATTTTCCAATACAAACGTTTAAGCCCAATTTCACCTTTTGCGTTCTTTTCTTCCCTTCACCCTTTTATGGGAGGAAGACTAAGTTCTTTAAGGAGGATATTATCTTTACGTTGAACAATAATCTATACGTAGAATAACAGCAGTTCTTCTCTGTGAAGAACTGCTATTATTCTATACAGCTAACTATCTGCTTGATCGCTTAAACGGCAGTCGTAAATTTGGTTCGCGAAATTTTTCCATTAGTCCGCGCGATGTTGTCTGAAAGTTAATTGCAGACTTCATCAGTTACGACATAGGTGTCTACTTTTGTACATTATTAATAAATTCACCTGATGGTACGTGATTGGTCAAAGATGGTGCATATCAGAAGTACCTAGCCTATTCCCTCGAGACTTCTAAGAGAGTGGAGTGATTCCTGATATAAACAGGTCTGGAAACACAGACTTCGGCAAGGAGCTCAACTCTTTAACAGTACGCATAATAAAACTGTTATCGAACCGTTAGTTTGTTTCATACCTTCCATCCACATCTTCTGCTCACCACAGGTAAACACCAAACATCACTGCTCCCACTAATTCAATTCCTATACACGCAATCAATCAGTGTCTGCTGGTCATTGGATATGCGAAGAAGTGTGACGGTGATCGATCCTCACGGACCCCACTCAATATTCCGTCCACTCTCGGTAATAGTGCCCATTGAACGGCCTGAATAGATGAGAAGCCAATGAAATAGGTGTGACAAATTTTGGGAACTAAGGTTGCTTGATTGAAAGTACCTGTGTGTAATGGAAATCAAACTGTATGCTAAATAAAGTGAACAGAGTTGGAGGTGTTAACAGTTGTGGATATGGGAAAAGGTTTGAACAGGTCACGTTCTCATTAAAACTGCTTTTGTTTTTCGAAAAATGATTTTTTCTGTGGTGTTCATACGAACAAGCTCGCCGGGGAAATGTGATGTCGGTACAGAAATGAGGTTTCAGTTTACAAATGAGTGCTTGGAGTCTTATCTTATTCATGCCTAACTATTTCAAACATGTCGAAGTCAGCTGCTGTTTCAACCATATCTGTCACTGAGAATTCGGAGCAATGGCGTCATTAACAAATCATCATCATCAGCCTATAAATTTTCCCACTGCTGGGACACACGCCTCCTCTCTGTGAGAGGGAGTGGGCCGTAATCCACCATGCGGGCCCAGTGCGGGTTGGTAGATGTCACATGTCTTCGAATTTTCGGTTCTAGGACATGCCGGTTTTCTCACGATGTTTTCCTTCACTGTTTTGAGAGCAGTGGTGATAAAATAATTTACACAAAGTAGCTTTACTTTACCCAGACAGGCGCTTGCCTGTCTGGGTTCGAACCTACGACCTACAACTCGTAAGTTGAGGCCGTTACCACTGGGCCACCACTGCTCGTTAACAAATAAACTCGAACCGAAATCGAATTGAATTGAACCCACGACGTTGCGTGTTGCAGGAGTTGCTTCGATTTCGATAAGTGTGCAGACTATAACCACCACTATACATAGGAACCAAATTGGTATTAGGTACCACAAACCGAATTACCTTGTATCTCAACAATTCCAACCAAAAAAGCAAAAATAATTCTACAGAAATTAATGTAAATTGACTTAATTTGCCCATGGCGGCAGCTAACAGAACAAATCAAAAACTGCTCCAGTTCAGTACGGCAATACAACGCCGCATCGGAATTAGTAGGACAACATCCTATTTCATTATTATCTATCGACGTTTTAAATCCCTGTTATTTGCTATAGTAAATTTGTTTTTATAAATTCTGCTGGTTTAGTTTTTGGTAACAATTTCGATAATCAGTCGTTTCTCTTGCACTAAACTAGCTATAGGCAATATTATGGGCATTGTTGGGCAAACCTTCGCCGAACAGTGGTATACGATGGGGCTCTGGGAAAAATTCAATTCATTCTGTAGGTAAATACTCTGTCCAACATAGATTTACCCAATCTGCAAAACATGAATAATGCAAATGAATCCCTTTGATGGTTGTATAATTAAGATTTTTAACAAAGAGTCTCCGCTACCTGATTCTGTCCTACTACTGTTTACATCTTTAGTTCTTCAACTTGCTTGCGATTAATGGGTTTAATGATAATGTTTAACATTCTTGTGATGCTGCTGTATATGAAATCGAAAAAAAAAACTGGCGAACATTTTTATAGTAAACAGTTTAGGCTATGACAAAATTACACTAGATTAGCACCAGTAACCCAAAGGTAGAAAATCTAACAATTAGTTAAACGTCGCCACAGATGCGACAATGTATGCCAGCCCTAATGTCTGTACCTATTCCGCGCACGCCATCAAACAAAGCGCCTTGCCAAGCTACTGCTAATTGAAAATAATAATACCATCCGCGAACATTCCTACCTCGTAGGTACCATAATTCCCGCTAAGTAAAGGTATTTAAATAAAACATCAGATAACTCCGAAGGCAGCATGTACATGACACTCATACATTATCGTACATCCGAGCTTAGGATTACGTGCCTCGCGTAAAACTCGTTTTCTCACTACCTATAGTAACGACCTGAAGGAAAAATGATGCGTTAAGCGAGATACATGTGTCTATGAATAATTTAACACCCGTCTTTTGCCGAGTCTAAGTGGGACTTTCACCCTATAACGCTGCGGTTACATCGGCTAATTTGACGTTCATTGCTGGTTATAGTAGACGAATGCATTCAAAAATAGAATTAATGCGGTAATGTACGTCAAACAGCAAGGTACTACACTATAAATAAGGTGGATGTCCCGAATATTGACCATCGGAGTGTGAGTCGCAACCGAAAGTTTTTTTTACGATTTGACTTCGTTTTGCTCGGGTTGCGCTTAAGGCTCGCTTCAACGCAAATCGTCTAAATAAAAACGCGCCTTAAATATTTTCATGTGGAATGAGCCGAATAACGCCCTTTATGGGGCTCTGGAAAAAGTTTTTACGATGTTCTTAAGGCAATTCGCAGGTGAACTCAAACGTGGTGTTTTTTGAGTTGTAAATGTGCATTGGCGGTGATCTTTCACATGCAGATTTTCAGCTTTTTATTACCGAGTGGTTGAATACTTGTAATCGAAATACCCGTCTATAATTATTACAACTTTATTAAAATACGATAATTATTCAAATTTTAATTCAATCACGTTTGTTTACCGTGTTTAATATCGCATTTATGAACTGAAACTCATTTTAATATGGTCGCTACGTCCGTTGATAGCCGTACTGTTGAAACTTTATTACGTCAGTCATATTTATCAGGGACCTCCATAATACTAGTTTATTTCATTTTGGGTATTTAAATGAGATTATTTGTGGCTGGATAATAAAAGATTGTACTTAATTTAGCTTTTAGTACTGCATATACCTCGCATTCGTATTTTCTGCCCTGTGACTTGTGATCTCAATATGTTTTTAAGCTATTGCATAGCTTTTATCGCGGGCTTTGAGCGCGGCGACCGAATCAAGAAATTCCGTAACGAAAAAAACCTGACACCCCCCACCCCGCCTATTATGTAATGACGGTTACGTGACATAAAACAAAAATTACGTTCCCATGACAATATCACGTTGTCATGGGAACGTAATTTTTGTTTTATGTCATCACGTCATCATCCAAAGTGTAGCGTTGACAAATAGGAAGTATGGAGTTTATAAATGCTATGTAATAGCTTTACCGCGGCAGTCCCCGAGTGCCACACGTTTTTTTTTTGTATAAAGGCGGATGCTGTTGCTTATATTCTCAAAATAACCACTGTATTGGTTACTTCTAGGTTTACCATCGTCGATTACATAAGGTGATTGTAGTGGTCAAAAGAACCGATCTTATGTAAAAAATGTGGTATCAAATACAGTACCTACATTATTTAATTCACAACTTCAACGCCTAGACTGGGTACCTAGGGTATTCTTCGCCCATATTTTTTGGGATATAGCAACACAAAAACTTTGTCCCCCAAAAAATGCTCTTGAATTAGTAAATAAGAACATTAAAATGTCTTTGTTGTTTTATTTTTCCCTGGTCCATCGTACATCAGAATTAGTGCGCTTTCATCTTCGCGGGGTCTCGGTACTAAAATCATAAGTACTGCATATATTTCAGAAAGATCCTCTTAGCTGGCTCCCTGAGGGAATGCGATATAAAAATCTTACATACTTTCTTGAAGATTTACTCAAAGGGAGGTGAACAAAGAAAGAAAATAATTTATTTTGTTTTACACAGCTAGAACGGCACAAAGTTTTTTTATATTGTTTTATTCTAAACCCAAAAATATACCTTTTTCAGTAGGAATTAGGATTTTATTTTGACGTTTCATTGATGTTATGATATTGTAGCCCCTAGGTTGGTACAGTGACTAATAATATCGACTAAGTAACGTTACGAAATAAAACACTGATTCCAAAAAATATACTACGGAAAAAAAAGCAGCAAGCACAAAACATTTTTGTTAAAAAAACGCTCTTAGCTCTGGCCATAATTTTTGTTGATTGATATTATATTGACTTTCTGCTGGGGAGTTTGTTGCGCCACTTCTTCTTCCCAGCTAAAGGCACTAGGAAGTGGTGAAGGGTGGGCGTTTTGAGGGACTGTCTTATGTAATTTTGACGTTCGAAAAGTGCTGATTCTCAGCCGTTTGAATAAATGACTTTTGAATTTTGAATTTATAAAACATGCAAAAAAAAACGCTTTTTATGTGGGTCGCGCATATCATCGTCACGAAATGAACAGAACCATGTTATATTGAAATAATTACAGGCCGGTATTAACCAATCGATAGTTCATCAAGATGCTCCCTCACTAACAGCCGCTAGAACCTATTACCCACTTGTCAGACACATAACATTGTTTCCCAACTCAATTGTGTAGTTTGTCTACCTTACTACTTAACCCTGAACTCAATTTCTGTGCTCAGATTACCCCGGATCTTTCCTTTTTAAACATCCAAGTTATGAACTGTGGGACTAACAGTACCTACATAAGTTTTGCGCGTAAATTATAATTTGGCAAAATTTATGGCCCCCGAGATCCCGGCCGAGTTGGTGTATTTATATTTTACTAGCTAACAAACTAAGTCAAACAGTAACTTGTTTTAGCTAGTTTAGTACTGTTTAGTGTTAGTCTGCAAGGCTAGATTGTGTTTAGTGTCTGTTAGGGTTTATTAGGAGCTGAAACTGTAGGAAACGCGAAAGATTAAGTATGTTTGTCCGTAACTTTTGCTCCCTTGTTTGTTGGATTTGTCCCTGGTAACCTTAACTTACACTTTTAACATTACTGTAATGAGCTAGCTTTTAACTAATATGGGATAAACTCGTAATCACCGCTCTGAGCAGGTGGATTGGTGACCGCCGTATTACATTATTATACGACGTTCCTGCTAGCTTTCGTACCAGAATTCCTAATTGATGGAGGCACCCCACTGTTAATTTCAGGCTACTCACCCATTTTAAGGACCCGTCGTAGGTTCGAACCCAGACAGGCGCTTTACTTTGTGTAAATTATTTCATCACCACTGCTCTCAAAATTGTGAAGGAAAACATCGTGAGGAAACCGGGCATGTCCTAGAACCGAAAATTCGAAGACATGTGACATCTACCAATCCGCACTGGGCCCGCGTGGTGGATTACGGCCCACTCCCTCTCACAGAGAGGAGGCCTGTGTCCCAGCAGTGGGAACATTATAGGCTGATGATGACCCATTTTAATTATTACGTTAATTAATTCAATCAAAACTATTAGACGCAAAGCGTCCATCTTTTAGTTTAGTAACGTTTAGCAATTATATTATTGGGGACGAAGCACTGGCGAAGAAAACTAATTTACTTAATTACGGTACTTATAATTAATTATTGTAGTTAGTGTTTCTGACGTAATTAGGCGCGAACTGAGTTTTGCGACAAAGGTAGGTCGCGTCTTTGTGTTTACATTTAATTTGTGGGTTGAGTAATACGAAAATAAGGACCTTATTTCCTAATTATGGAATAAGGTTCTCATTAAATATATGCTTGCCAGAAATGTTACCTATTTACCACCAAAAAGTATAATTGCTCACGAAAAAACTAAATCAAAGCTAACCCAACCTAATTTATTTGAGGATATTTTTTTGTTTGTAGCATTTTAAGAATTTTTTGGAGAGTATTTAAATTGTAGCTATAAATATCAACGGGGACCGGATTATGATGGTTGGTAGTACCGAGGATTTTTGAGATGCCTTCAGCATTTTATGGGTTAGTTTTTATCATACACGAAATAAAACACACGTTCTTCCATTGCAATAAATTAAAAGGCAATATAAGAGCGGCTCTCAAAATCAATGGTACGGACCAGTACATTGGTCATGGGACATTAATCGGTCGATTACTATACTCCATGACCCCCTTATACCAAACAAGGGGATTTTTTCCTGTATCCGGCCATCTTGTATACCTATTGCTGAATGTATGTTATAACGAAAGCACTTACTCGTTGCTCTACACTTTGAAAAGGGCAAATTAATGACTAACTTCTTGACAGTACTGAGTACTTACAAAGCTTCCACGTGTAAATGATTTAATTGAAACAAATGCTTTAAGTTTTCTACTGAATCTTACGAAGAAAGTAGACTAAATGTACTTATACTTTAGAAAGAGTTAACTTTAAAAGCTAGTGTAGCAATGAACGTATTTTTATTTTACTCATCAAAATTGGCATACAGCGATGTCGACGGATTTGTATTTTCACTGACTGGCGAGGTAGTGCTTTTTTATCTACCCTGTTTGTCCCACCTACTGAAGATCCTGGATATAAATATCATTATGTTTTGTGTTGCATAATGTAAGTTATTTTGCATACTATTGTATAGAATCATGTTTTTTTTCTAACTTGAACAGACAGCTGTGCTGCTGGGGAGTTTGTTGCGCCTCTTCTTCTTCCCAGCTAAAGGCACTAGGAAGTGGTGAAGGGTGGGCATTTTTGGGGGACTGTCTTATGTAATTTTGACGTTCGAAAAGTGCTGATTCTCAGCCTAGTTTGAATAAATGACTTTTGAATTTGAATTGGCTAACCTAGAAGTCTTTAAACAGTATTACGAAAAACCTGCTCAGATAGACGTTCATAGACTATTCCAACCTGGAGTGGTGATGTAACAGGTGCAGTGAAACGTGCGAATGAAGGGACACGTTTACCAGCATATTCTGGAACCCTGATACCAACATATAGACTCTACTGTTAATTATCTATATTTGTAGCTTCAGACTTGGGCTGACACAATGCCAGCAATACGCTAAGAGACCGACGAGCACATCAAAGAAAACCTCTGAAGGGTTAATATTTTGTAGCAACATAAAACAGTTGTAACCTAAGTATTACCTGCATTAAATCAAAACTTTAAACATTTCATGGCGAAGGCGGTGTTTAGCGCCATCTTTCACTACGGACACAAAGGCCGCTTGGAGTCTGTCGTTACAAATTATGTTAAGAATAAAACATTTTATTGGCAACCCCGCCTTGGACGAGTAGTTGTAAATTCAGCAGCTTTATTAAAATGTTTGATGTTCAGCGTTTACTGGCTATGGTTTATTTTTGGATGATTTTAATGATACAGCGCAGATGATATGGCGCTTTTTGTGCATTTTTAATAATAGTTATCTTTTTAATTGTATGCCAGCCTTCTCGGATTTTTTTGTGTTACTTTCCGCTGTAGATTAGTATAATTATTAAAAGCTTGCAGTGCTATGCCTTCTAGTACTCAAGTGACCATGTCAACGTCGGTAAGTACTACTTATATCCCAACCACAAAAAGAAAGAAGTCCTTATAAATATTTCAAAAGTAAGTCGACTGAAAACTCTGTTCAGAGAGAAATTACAGCTTGGATATAAGGTATAAGTTAAGTTGACCCGCTACCCGGCTTACATCGAGAGTGAAACATTGAATGAATGAGCGAACCTGACTGCTTTAGAATGTGAGTGCTCTGCTGATTGATAAACAAGGGTTTGTTTACTGATTAGAATACTTCACTGCGAATGAAGATGTCGTAATAAAAATTTTGATTATGTGTTGTTGTGAGTGTGGTTATAAGGATGAGGAAGAACAAAGAAGCGATTGGATAGATTGTCTGATAGATGATAAGGGTATAAGGCCCGAACTCCACCTAAGCGGAGATGTGCGGATATGTCCGAAGCGAAGTCGAGAAGAGATGTTTTTCTACTAGGGTGTTTCCATCGAAGTAATAATTCAAAAATTTTAATAAATTAAAATAAACCGTGGCAGCCAAGAGATGACCAGTCCCTACTGACGGCGCCCGTTCAACATTCACCTCCGCTTTGTACTGCCGATGCTCAGCTCAATCTCAGCAAGGCTCACATCTCCACTGAAGTTGAGTGGAGACGAGATGTGTGAATAACGAAATTTTATTGATTGTTTAAAACAAATCTCCTTTCCTCTCGTTTCCGCTTTGGCGGAGTTCGGGCTTTAAGGGGGTCATTACTGAGATGGCGGTTAGTAGAGGTACAGTAAAAGTTCAAATAAATTACTGTCAGGGCAGGAGTATTATGATGGTAATAATAATAATAAATTCTTTATTCACACAAAACATAAACTTTGTCAAATAGATAGGTATACAGAAAGGTAAGCAAACTTAAGTGTAATTATTCAAAAGTGACGTAGAAAGTCCAAGAAGATTACATATTCTTCTTGGATTTTCCTATATTTCCAAACTAGGAATATCCTGTATCTTGGGCGGCAGTGTCTTCGCGTGGATACAATAAGGTCGAGAGATTATTGTGAGCATACAAGTTGATTTAGAGTTAAAGAATTGTCAAAGATAGGTTATGTACTAGTGAAAAGAAAGAAAAAATTATGATAATAATAATATGGTGATGGTTAGTAACCATCACCATCATTGGTTACGGGCTAAAATAGTCTTGGATTTGTTTACGTATAAATTAACTATAACTCATGCCTGATTACTCAACTTAATATTTGTGTTATTAACAATTGAACTACATGCCTAGCTATATGTTTTTGAAAATTGGGTGCACTTGCATAGTGCATACAGAGATAATCGTCGGTTGGTGCCTCATTCCATATTAAATTGTCTAAGGGGCCTTTACGAGTTGGCTTCGGCCCCTCGTACGCCTTCCAAAGGTCTGAGACCCCAGGGTCCCGAGAAGTGTAAAACAACTAAAATAAATAAGATTATGTGTGTGTGTATATTAACGAAATAAATAATTTTGTGTCTCATTTACACCACACGCCCGCACTATCTATGACGGTGTTAAATTGCACTCGTTCTGTCCAATTAAGTCTAACCGTTGAATGCTGCACTTAAATTTATGAGTTGTGTATCTGTCGCAGTAAAATGTACTTCATACCGTAATTTATAGTTATATGAAAGCGGTTCATAACTGTCGTTCTAGGAATGTAACTATGATACGAGCACGATCTAGTAATAAAACTATTAGGGCACTCCGACTGAGGTTAGGTTAGAACTGTGACCAACTATGCGCGAGCCGAGCGAGAGAAGCGAACGTTGCTGCGGCAGCAGCCGGTCAGCGCTACGTCGAAATTGGTCGCAGTAACAAAATTACAGTTATGAACCACTTTAATTTAGCTATATTATGGTATCCCTAAGGATATAACTATATCACGGCTTTAACATCTTACTGTGACAAATCTATATATATATAAATAAAAATTAAATGCTGTTCGTTGGTAAGCGCATCACTTGAGAAAGCCTGGACCGATTTGACAATTTTTTATTTTAATTTGTTCGTAATAATCCGAATTAGGTTTTTAGGGAAAGATTTTTAATACCGGAAACATTTCAAATTCAGGAAAAACTGAACGTTTTTCCCATGGGATTTTTGTATGAAGTTTTGGACAGGACAACGTCTGGCTGGTCAGTAATACATATATTTAATCACAGATTTAAACGCTATATTTATCCAGACAAATGATCTAAAGTCCTGAGCAAACCCATCTGGTCACACCAGGCTTAGTGTGGGCAGATCGTTCACCCCCAGACCAACTGATTTCAGACATCGTTCAGACAGAATACGTTATGCTCTTGACAGATTGTCTTCATCCGTCATTTAGCTGTCTTCACTTATACTGGCTTTTAGCTAGACTGTTGAAGGAATTGTAGATGTTATTCTTGATTTGTTTTGTTTATTTTAGTACCTATATCTTATCTACGACGTCTATTAGTCTGGGCTCAAAATAGATAGCATCGCAAATCCGAAAATAGTCAGACGGCATACACTTTTTTTTGGTTAGGAAATTATCAAATAACTTCTCTCGCTCTGGGCGGAGTGGGAGAGCATGTCAGACTCTTACTGACTAAAACCCATCCGTGTTCCTTCAGTTGCCATGTTGCCGGGGGCCGCGATATCCCTTTCGGACTTGTAGCGGTTACACCGCCACATACGAACTACGCATCAAAGACATGACGTCACACAAATCCTGCATCACGCAGTTAGTTTACCGAGCGATCTACATAGATACAAGATTTCAACTTCAAACCGTTGGGCAGTTGCCCGCCAGACACAACACCCGTCTGGTCGGAGGATCCTCTCTTTTCTATGGTGGATGAGTGAACTTTACACCCTGTTCCTCATACCACTAAAGACTTCTTCGAAAAACCGGCAGGCATCGGCCCTAGCAGACCCCGTCAGTTCTGCTGACATCTCTTTGAGGCGCGCGTGGAACAAAACGCGCCGTTGACCCGGGCTTGGTCCTTATCGGACGGCGAGCTACCCATTGCTCACCGTCCGCAAGCCCGCGCCCACGGTGGCCGGAAATCGGCCTGCGATTCCCGACGCCCAGGGCGTCTCCTGTGGCGGTTAGGGGCGCGAAGGCGCAAATTTTTTCGAAGTTACCTGTAGTAACATAAGTTTTACCTGTAAATGGGAGCCTGCGTCTGCGTCTTTTACGATTAATGCCCATTTTCTCTCTAGTAGTCTAACCCCCGTTTTCGAAAATCTATTTCTTTATACCAAAACTTAATGTTCAATTTCACTAACACTTGAAAATACCTAAATTAACGCCTATTAGATAGGTATATAATTGCACTATTGGATTTTCAACTCTCGACGCTTTTCTAGTGACGTGTTAGTGAAAACGTGCATAAGTATTGATATAAAGGAGTTGATTGTCAATAACGGTTATGATACTGAAGAAAACGTAAATGTGATAGAATCGTTCACACGTACGTAGACAGTTACGTCCATATAATAAACCAACAACAAAAAACCCGGAATCAAACATTACCAAATATAATAAAATAAACATAAAAATAAGGGAATCGCCGCACGCGCGCCGTTCCAGACAGTTTTATTGTAATGACGTTCTATCTCGCGTAAAAATATGAGTGGGCAATACCGCGGCGCGTAAACAGAATAACGGTTTTATCGCCGGACGATATTAGCCGGAACGGGCGGCCACTATCGCCGGTTTACCCTACGACCGACCTGTAACAATGCGTTTACCCTAGTAGAGTGGGTATACTCTGTAACTTGTATTCTGTCTAACTTTTAGAATCTTCTCACTCAATTGAAGAACAAAATATAATCTAAAAAAGTATCACACACTTTTTCATGTCGCATCTGTTACTCTAGCATTAAAATGTTTAAAATACATTCGTTTCTATTAAAACGTATCTTGTAGAGTTGACCTGAAATATCAATAAGTGTTCTTTAGTGTTGATTGTTTCTACGCAACAATGCGCAAGCGAAGCACTTCGCTGGTGCGGCGAGTGCAGGGGAGCGCCAACAGCATGCTGGCCGTGCTCGCGGGAAGACTTGACTGTGCCATCATGACTCACTGTTGTCAGCGGCACGTGGCGCGCTTGAGAGTATACAATTTATATTTCCAAGCGTGTTATGTGTCGCTTTCTTTTTAAATTGAAATTACATTTTAACTGTAATTTATGACGAAAAATGCAATGTATTCTTATTTGTTTTTTATTTTTTTTGATTGTATTATAATTTCGATTTTAATCTTATTTTTATTGAATTTTACATTATTTTATTTCAATTCTATTTTAATTTTATTTGTAAATGTGACTATTCTAATAATAATATGAGTCTATGTTACTCGAAATAAATGATTTGAATTTGAATTTGAATTTAAACCGTCTTTGATGAACTATCTGAACTCCGAACGGCAGATACACTGTCTGTTTCATTACGCAACACTGGTCAAATACAACATTGATACCGGCCAGCAAAAAAAGTGTCCTCAGAAAGTATGGCTCCCCTACTATCTCAACAATCCCGGGTCATGTACAGGAACGAGCACCCTAATCTTAAAGATTTATTTACGCACCAAGCCATTGTGTCGACGCCTGCAAAACGCATGCATGATTTATGCCTCAGTCGACGACCTTTGAAACTTGAGGCTGGTGGTTGTTCAGGGGATAGTTTTCAAGGTCTTTTCACAGTCAAGGTCAAAGTTAAGACGTTACTCAAAGAATTATTAAACTTTGATTAGACTGAGGGGTGTCAAGGCATCGACAATTTTTTTTAGGAAAGACCGTGCTCCATATTACATACATACATAAACTCACGCCTTCTTTCCATGGGGGTAGGCAGAAACTACAGAACGCCACCTGCTACGATCCTTACATAGTCCTTTTGCCTCGTTTACGTTCATACATCTGGTCATACACGCACGCCGGTTGCGAGTACTACGCACCTGGCCTTTCTGAAGAACATCACCAATAAGGTCAGTATATGTCCTCCTAGGGCGTCCCCGCCCGGCCTTTTCCTTCACATCAGCCTTGTAAATACATTTTGTTAGTCGCCTTTCATTCATTCTCTCAACATGCCCAAACCATCTCAGCATACCCTTTTCAATTTTTGTCACTACATCTTCTTTTAAATCACACCGCTGTCTTATCACATCATTCCTCCGTATTCCTACTCCATATTATTTGAAGAGAAAACTACTTTAGGCGCCCTTTGCACTCTTTCTAAACAGTGAACGAAACTGAACCGTCACGCATGGGTCAGTGGTGCTGAATCGGGTATACTCGGCTCCAGTCGGAAGTTTTCACTTCTATCGTTTGGTCATAAGCACACACCCCCTCTTTATAGGGTTCCGTACCCCAAAAGGTAAAAAACGGAACCCTTATAAGATCATTCTTTTATCCGTCTGTCCTTGTGTCACCACCGATTTTCTCAGGAACGGGTGGACCTATCAAATTTATACCAGATACTGAAGTCTATAGTCCCTATTAGGTGTATAAAAATCAAGGTCCTGAGTCAACACGATAAAAAGATATGGGCAAATTTAGATTTTCGCGAAAACTTGTAAGTACCAAAATTTACCTTAATTTTAAACTTCTTTCGGAATTTTCCCTTTATTTGTGCTATAAGACCTTGCTTTTTGCCAGATTTCTTGATTCCAGGTCAACGGAAACTACCATAATTATAGGTTTTCGACCCAAAACCTATTGGGTACTTCCGGTTGACCTAGAATTGTCAATTTTGGTTAAAAGTACAAGCAAAGGGAAAACACCGAAAAATAAAAAAGTTGGAAATTAAGGTAAATTTTGGTAATTAAATTTAGATTTTCGCGAAAACTTGTAAGTACCAAAATTTACCATAATTTCCAACTTTTTTATTTTTCGGAATTTTCCCTTTGCTTGTGCTTTTAACCAAAATTGATAAAAAATAAATGGTAGTTCCCGTTGACCTAGAATCGAGTAATTTGGCAAAAAGCAAGGTCTTATAGCACAAATAAAGGGAAACTTCCGAAAAATAAAAAATGTTGAAAATTAAGGTAAATTTTGCTACTTACAAGTTTTCGTAAAAATCTAAATTTGCCCATATCTTTTTACCAATAAAAATGATAGCAATTTTTTTTTAATTTTTTTTTTTATAAGTTTTTTATGGCCCTCGGTGCGCGAGTCCGACTCGCTCTTGACCGTTTTTTTCTTTCACGTTGGTTAATACAAACACTTTTCCTCGTCAATCATATTATAAAACTAGATGAGGTCGATGTTTCATATTCGAATTAGAAATAATCTCTGTTTGTGTATTTACAGACACAAATCTGCCATTAAAAACATCTAGATCGATTTAAAAGTACTCGTAGCAGCTTAGGTATTACAAAGATTTGTTTCTTTCAGAGTTAAGATCTTGAGCCAGTACGATGCATAGTTAAGAAGTAAATCACTTAGTAACAGCAATAACTGAGTCTTAAACTAGATAGTGTACAAGGATCTATTAGCGCGCGGCAAAAATCGAAACTAACGCAGCCATCTTGTTTTTTCCGTGCAATTTCACAAACTAGTTTCACAAATGTTTACCAACAACGCCCCCTGTCAATTTGATGTCATTCAGGTGCCAAAAGATATTTGAAGCACTTTAAATACCGTGTTCCCCGTCATTGATAAAGTAGGTGTCATCTTATTTTATGTAGTCCAATTTAGCCCCTAACCATAACTAACGGCCTCATCCCGTAAGTCAAGGTTAACTGCCGAGTATTCTCGTAAACGCGTGTCATTTGTCGGCCAAGTGACGCGGGCAGAGGTCACGCTCAACCAACCCTTGTGAAGCTTCATAATCCTGCATGACATACTATACAAAAACTTGGGCTAAATAGAGCTGATGTTTTTATTGTTGTTATGAGATTGGAGCATTTAGATGTCCAGGATATGATGAAGTTGGCTTCCTGACCAGATGCGGCTAGATGATATCCTGACACTGTCTTCAGATTAATTGTCTGTGAGGATATCTACCGGTTGTAGTAGAGAGTAGGGATGTTATGGATATGAAATTTTGGATCTGGATTCGGATACGGATATAGAAATGATATTATACTGGTTTCGGATACGGTTACGGATATGAGATTACGTCAGATTATCCGTTAGTTTCAAATAGTTTCGGTTAAGGATTATTACATATTTATATACAGGGTGGCAGGGACATCGACGCGAAAACTAAAACCATGGATTCTGTACAAGATACTGAACCCCCTGCGTTGAAAATTTTCGTCGGTCATTTTTTTTAAAATCAGCTGTTTCATAGGAAAGTGCTATAGTAGGTATAGCACTTTCCTATGAAACAGCAGATTTTTTTTAAATTACCGACGAAAAATTTCAACGCAGGGGGGTTCAGAATCGTATACTGAATCCATGGTTTCAGTTTTCGCGTCGATGTCTCTTCCACCCTGTATACTATATATTTATTTATTTATTTATTTATTTATCATCATACATCTACCCTTACAGCTAACCAATGCGGTAAATGTGCCTTAATTAATTTTTTAACATATTTGTTCCTTATAACTAATACCTATAACTAATAACAAACAAAGCGTTCCTTGTGAATTCACTCAGAGAACAACAGAATAGGTCTGTCTCACTCGCTATGAGGTTGAGCGTGCGGAGTGCACGCGTCAGCGGCGCCTCCTTCAGAAGGTTGGTCCTAGCACGCGGTTCCACCAGCAGTCGTGGCTGCCGTCGTCGCCACACGTACCTGTCCGGAACACACAAACTCACCTGGCCTAAAACAACTGCATTATGCACCTTCCCTCTCAGTATCTTAAATATATATGAGGCGAGTGTAAGATCCCTCCTAACCCTTAGCTCGTTGTATCCTACCATACCTAGAATAAATAAGGTTGGATACATTAACGGGTAAAAGGGATAGACTCCGTAATAGCGCATATA
Organism: Agrochola lychnidis; assembly: GCA_963680765.1. Taxonomy (NCBI): domain Eukaryota; kingdom Metazoa; phylum Arthropoda; class Insecta; order Lepidoptera; family Noctuidae; genus Agrochola; species Agrochola lychnidis. The sequence continues at coordinate 26,141,793 of OY796853.1, forward strand.
TAAATATCTTATAAATTTATTTTGTACCCTCTCCAGCATGAGACTATATTTAGCTTCATGCGGAGACCAGATAACTGCGTTACATTCTACCTGGCTCCTCACCAATGCATTATATAATGCTATAATAGCTTTCACATTTGTGAAACCTCGGACCGTACGAAGCATGAAACCTAAATTTCTATACGCTTTTTTACAGCAACGCATGATGTGATCCCGAAAAGTCAGACCAGTGTTAAATTTTACTCCCAAGTCCTTGACTTCTGTGACCCGTTCCATAGGCGACCCGTCAATATAGTAGGTATGTAAGATGGGATTGTGTGCGCGAGAAAAAGTGATGGTCACACACTTCGAGCTATTAAATTGTAAGAGATTTTCTCTGCTCCATCTCACTACCCTATCAATGTCCCTTTGTAGTCTGACACAGTCATCGCTGCTCTTTATCGCGAGGGATAATTTGAGGTCGTCAGCAAACAACAGACAAGACGCGTCTTGGACTACTTCTGGTAGGTCGTTTACCACCAGAAGAAAGCCCAAAGGGCCAAGGTTACTACCTTGACTTACCCCGGACCTAGTGAAATATGGATTTGACACGTGTCCCGCATATTCCACATATTGCTGCCTATCCCTCAAATAACTGGCAAAAAACTGGAGAGAGTGTGGGGTGAAACCAATACCTGCAAACTTTTTAAGCAAAATGTCATTATCGACTAAATCGAACGCTTTTCTAAAGTCAAAGTAAGCAGCATCAGTCTGCCCCCCACCATCCACCGTCGGCACCAGATGAGCCATGTGGCAGAGAAGATTACTGGTGGTACTTCTTCCTGGTCGAAACCCATGCTGAGCGTCTGACAGCTGTGCGCTAACCTGAAGATATATGCTCTTATGTATAGCAGTTTCCATCACTTTCGCGGGCGTAGACAATACCGCAACTGGTCTGTACCCATCCACCGATTCTGTTGACCCTGCTTTCGGAACCGGAACAACGCGGGTCACTTTCCACCTTTCCGGAATCACGGCAGCTTTGAGGCACTGGTTATAAATATGAAGAAGAGGCCTAGCCAGCGGTACTCGACAATCCCTAAATATGTAAGGCGGAATGCCGTCAGGCCCTGCGGACCGTTTCGGCTTAAGATCTAGAAGCGCACTAATCACGTCTCCTAACTGTAATTGGTGCAAGTGCACTCGCGCCGCTCCGTTTCCGCTACCTGCGCTGGCTATAGCCGCGTCCACGTCCAACTCCGGTCGCTCTTCCCTATACACAGAATAAAAGTAAGCCGCAAACTCTTCCACAGACCGCTGGCCAGATAATGCCACCCCATCTTTCACGATAGCTTGAGGGCTTCTCCTACCTCTCTTAGACTTGGCATAATTCCAAAAAGATTTAGGATCACTCAGCATTTGCCCTTGAACACGGCTCCGATATTGTTCCTGTGCCACTATTAACATATCTTTAATGTTGGTCCTACACCGAGCAAATGCTTCGTAATCGACCCTTGAACCGCTTGTCTTGTACTGTTTATGCAGAGAAGCCTTCAACCTTATGTCGCGAATTATTTCAACAGTGTACCACTCAGGATAAATGTACCTTGAGTTTCCACGACTTCGCTTTTTTTTGGGCACACAGTCATCTATAATAGAATTAATAATACAATAAAAATAATTTAAACCTACTTCTAAGTCCATTTCATACAACGGAGCCCAGTCTACGGCTGCAATTGATGAATATAGAGACAAAAAGTCGGCTTTATTAAAATTCCACCCGTCTGGTACATATGCGTCAACGTCAGGTGTAGCTGAGCCTGCTGAGCCGGGGCGCCGGCGCAGGCGCGTGTGTGTACTAACCGAGATCTCGAGCGGTGGGTGGTACGCGTCTACCGGTACGAGCGGCGCCTCCGCCGCGCGCACGCTCACGCTCCCTCCCTTCGCCAGTGTACTCAACACCAAATCTAACTGACGACCATTACAATTTCCCACTGCGTTACTCTGAGTGAATTCACAAAAAGTATGAAAGTATTCATAATAATTACTTATAGCTACAGAACACGAATATAAGTTAAAATCACCTAAAACTAGAATATCCCTATACTTATTGCAAAATTGTTCAATGATGCTAAATAGTAACATATATTCATTATCATTACTACCAGGTGGAATATAGACGACACAAAGTAAAAACATAAATCTGTTATGTAGGTAAACAGTAGCACAAACCAGTTCGAACATATGATCATCCACGTTGACGTCATCGGGTAGTGACACTCGCCGCAACTCAAAACGCGGTGTGGCCACGAGACACGCGCCGCCTTGTTTACGTCCATCCGCTCGGTCACACCGCAAAATAGTAAATCCAGGTGGAATAATTTCTGCATCATGTATGGAGTCATTGCAGCCCGTTTCGGTGATGGCAAACAAGTCTGCATTTGCCGTTGAAATATTGGTATAAAATTCCTCCAGCTTTGTTCTAAGCCCGCGCACGTTTTGATACAATATTTCAACGGAGCTACTCAGGGTTTCTCGCGTTGCTGGTTGCTCTACGAAACCACACCCATTCCGCAAATTCTATATTAACTGCCCAGTTTTCAGGCTGACATAACTTGTCGTATTTACTCTCTGGAACTCCGATGATAAAGGATGCGTAATCCCGTTCCGTTTTATGTTTTATTTTTTCAACTTTAATCTGTACTTCTTCTTGTTCATAAATTTTCCTAACATATTTTTCTAAGCTTTCTGCTGTTGTTTGTTTCTGCAAACGCCATATGTGTAAGAATCTTTTCTTTTCCGTACCCTGTATGTCGATTGCACTCGTATTTCCGCCTTTTTTTACTTCACTGTGCGTGTGTCTGGTTTTTTTTCGTACTACAGTAGTCCAATTTTCTTCTCTTTCTGGTTCTTCCTTTTCCAAAATAAATACCTTCTCAGACTTCCTTTCTCTGTTTACTACTGGCATCTGTTCCTCATTCGATACTACTTTCGTCGATTTCGTGGCCACACATTCCTTCGCTGGTACTTTATTAGCAACTACCTTCTTCTGTTTATCTTTGACGGCTTTTGCAAAAGACGGTGTCAAGCTTTTAGAGCCTATATTATAATATTATCCCGCAATGACTGACTAGTAATTACTAAGCAATAGTAATAATAAACGAAAAGTGACGCGCGCGGCTAGTGTATCGGCTCGGTTGGGCAGAAAAACCTGTCATAATGTGTCTCATTTAGACACCGCCCCAATCCGAAATTATCCGAAACGTTTATTACGGATTCGGTTACGGATATATTTTCATTTCGGATATCCGATAGTTTCGGTTACGATTACGGAGCTCCTTAACATCCCTGCTAGAGAGGTACGTATTCTCCGAGACATGGAGGAATCTCGTAGAGTGGTGTAGATTAGTAGATTCTCTAATTCTAATAAGAGCTTGTGGGAAAATTAAAATTATTTACCCATTTTTTATGATTAGGACCTAGATCGGAAAACTGTAGGTATTAATTCGGTGGTATTTTATAAGGGATCATAATATCTACTCCAGAAAGATAAGGTGCGTAGTACTCGCAACCGGCGTGCATGTATGAACGTAATCGAGGCAAAAGGACTATGTTAGGATCGTAGTCGGTGGCGTTCTGTAGTTTCTGACATGGAAGAAGGCGTAAGTTTAAAGTATGTATGTTTATTCGTTTTATAATCACTAGCAATCTATCAAACATCTCCATCCAAAAAACTGCGCTGAAACACTTCTTAAAAGCAATAACCACTTAATATTCTAAACGGAAATTAAGGTTCAAAACTTCGCCCAAACTGTCCAAAGTTGCCAACAACATCTTGCCTACTTTTTGCGTTCCAACTTGTCTAAAACATTTATTCGTATAAAACTGACTATATCGATCACTGTCACATACAGACATTTATTCCCAGAACAACATGTTCTGTACTGTGGAGGCAAATATGATTTCGTATCTTATTTTCTGTCGCTATGACATAAAAGGCACCTTGGATATGCTTTGGATGTCATTTCGATCTATCAATGTACGAGTCTTTTGTTTATTTTTGAAATATGTGAACCTAATATTTACCTTTCAATCACAATACATGTAACTATGTTACGTAATCCTTTCTCTTTACGGAAATACCAAATAGGTTATTGATTCAGATGTGACCTTGCGAAAATCCATTATAAAATACAATAGACGTGGATAAATTTAGTAACCTGTTCCGCTTAACTATTTCTAAAGAGCCATAAAAAAATCCTGCTGAGTGCAGACGTTGAATTGCCTGCGCTCAGCGCTCGGTGTGGCAACACGCCGTGTTCGGGTTCGCGACAAGTCCATCGTCATCCTGAGGATGCCTCGTTGAGAGGTGAAACACGTGTCGATTTATTTCAGGAGTTTTAATGGCTCTTTAGAAATAGCTAAGCGGAACAGGTTACTAAATATATCCACGTCTGTCGTTTTTTTGAAATACCAAATAATTCATTTTAAAACTCAACAGATATTTTGTACTGTTTTGAGTATGAAGTTCAAAGCTAACAGTTTAGTTAATCTATTTTTCACTAGCGACCCACCCCTGCTTCTCATGGTTTTCACGACTTGATAAACCTTCGAGATTTCTTTATTATATTAATCTGCCTGGCGTTTTCCCAACTATGTTGGGGTCGGCTTCCAGTCTAACCGGATGTAGCTGAAAACCAATAACAGATTTCTGTATCTTAAGTAAGTTTAATATTAATGTATTATACACATAAATGTTCCGGAATAGACTTTCTAAATTATGGTAAAAACCACATCCAAATACGTTGCGTAGTTTAGAAGAACAACACGATCACACAGACAGACACGGAAAGCGATTTTAATTTATAATACATTTATATGTATAGATTAACGTATGTATGTAAGCTATGGCTCTTGTCGTAATTTGCGTAAAAATTGCCAACGCATAATTATACCTATGTACTTTTCACTCACACATCGACAAATTAACTCCATCAAACCAGCCGACATGACTTTGCACCGTCGGCGTCCTTGTCAAGGGTGTCGCGATATAAACCGGCCGCGCGCCTCTCAGCGTAATGATACCGCAGTAAAAAGTGATGCCAGACAACCACTCAACTTTGAGCAAATTACGGAAATTGTGGGCGTAATTACGTTCTAAAAATTTAATGATTAGATGGATGTATGGGCAAAGTTGTGCCATCGCGTTATACTGCAGTTTGTGTTTAATAGGTAAACGAAGTTATTTTTAATGGAAATGTTTCTCTGGTATATAACATTACTTTTTAGTATAACAGCCTGAAAGCGTGCTTTAACATGGCTATAGATTAGAGTAATGAAGTCTATGTGAAATTGCTATAACAAGGATATAGTCTTAGTCGCCACATTTCAGTAACAGCTTTGGGCATAATACTGAGAGACGAATTAATGTGTCTCGCCACTCAGGCCGCAATCACAGTGGTCATTCACTGGACCCAAACAATATAAGTAGATTAGCAGAATTGCTGCAAAGACAATAGAAAAAAAAAAAACTTAGAAGCAAAATGAGGTGACCTTTCATTAATTGCATTATGACATAGGTAACAAAATACAGTAGCACTAGTTAGTGAATTAACAAACATTTCACCCCACAACAAAGCACAATTCCTTTACAAATTCCTGCAACTGCAATAGCACAACACGACAAAATTTCAAAAGCAAACGAGCAGCGTAACTTCAAAAAGACCTATCATCAAGGCAAGTACAGTTCTCTTAGCAATAGGAACGGAAATTATTCTTTTGAAGTAAATTCGTCACCTCTATTCAATGGAATCGCATTCGTGTGCTGTAGCCTGGCACGATTTAATTGCCTCTAATTGGCAGTGGTGTTTGTACTTATGCAGCTGGTGGAATTTCTGCAATCAATCAATTAAGATTGTTCGACGGCTGACAAGGTTGTCTTGGTTACAGATATGTTTCATGTTAGATGGATTTGGTTTTGACGTTTGATAAGTTGATTGAAAATCGATAGTTAAACTTAAACCATGTAAGGTTTATGAACGGATGATTGATCCCAAGGCTCAAGGACTAAGGGTAGAAAGTTAAATGCAATGCTCATTAATTGTCCACGATCCCTAAGTTAAACAATTTTGTGGGTGTAGATTAGAGAAAAATATTGAAATATCATTAATGACATTATTGAAGATACCTATAGTAAAACTATTTCGGTTTCGAATGTTATAGAACAATTTTACTTTAAAAGAAATGCTCCTGAATGGTCAGTCACTCTATCTATTTATTTTAAAACACACATTGCTACAGGAAACCTTATAAAAGAACACCTAGAAAGCACAAGCACAACTAATTAAGAAGCAATCTTAAATAAAACTAATAAAAATGGCGGCCGTCTCGACGTAATTAAATTACTCAGATCAGGAACCGACATTGCTCGGAGTTGCCCGAGTTTGTTGAGTCGAGTTGAGTTCGTATTAATTCGGGGAAGATGCAGAACTCTTATAAACTATTGCTTTGATGAGACCACTTGCTGGCTACTGATGTTGGTAAGATACAGCTAGTTTGTGTATTTATTTTGTTGGGGAATTGGATTTCTTTTTGGAACTTGCATATGACATAACACTTTACGACATTATCAAAAGCAATTCAGCCGCTTATCTAATATTTTAACTGGATATTGTTTAGTTCATATTTGCGTTTTCGCAGGGATGGTTCGTTGCTTGCTGTGCCTATTAGCTGTAGCGTAGTGACACACCTTCCGAACACCACGAGTACGGACAGTACAGGTACATTCCATTATGCATAAACGTATCTATACGTAACATAATAATGATAATATAATAATCATTTTCTTTCGGAATAGACGTTCATAATTTGTTAGTAAACATTAACCTTAATAACTATGTTAGTAAACATGTAAGTTGGACAAATAATGGACGAGCGGCTATACATTTTTCTCGCAATGATATTCAGGAGACAGTTTGAGATGCCCCGGCCCTCTGCAGCAGTGACGTGGCGCGCTTACGTCTGATCGCTGCGAAGACATCAGTGTGCGCATCAGCAAACATTCCCGACGCACTGCAGAAGCGTGGCAGCCCCAACAGCAACCAGAATGCATTGTTGTATTGGACTCGAAGAACATTGATGGCTTTCTGCGTACAACTTGTCCAGAGGCTGCACGTGTAAAATGTCTGACAATATTCTTTAAAAAGCGTCAGTTTCACTTCACACGTGCAACGAGCAAACCTACGGACAAGCATGTTGCATCGAACCGCCAATGCTCTTCGTTCCCTTTCTACATCCAGATCATTTTTGATATCCGCAGTAACAATATGGCCGAGATATTTAAATTTTTGAACACGATTTATGATATTTTACCTGCTAGTTTAATGGGACGAATACTTTTTGAAGACTGCTACAAAAATAAGAACCTCACTCTTTTTGGCATTGTATCTTAAACCGTGTTCCTCAACATAACTCTCACAAACATCCAACAGCTTTCTCAAGCTTGAGACTGACGGGCTCAGTAGAGCCATATCATCAGCGTAGGTTAGCTATTTACTATAAGATACTTAAGACCATACAAACTAAACCAATAATTTATAACTTACTTATAATACAACCAAAAACATCATATTTATACTCGAAAAGACAATCAAAAAACAATTTGGTAGAATGACTTCTTGACTTCTTTCACTCAAAACTTCATTCAATCTTCTTTTTATTTTAGTTTGTGCTCAATATCATGTGTACTTTTTAAAACGTACGTATTGATCAGGTGTCAAATACGTCTGCCCTTCAAAAGACTCAAAACACAAAACCAACGTCATGATTTATGGACCTCCACATAAATGAGGTCCAAGACCTGAGTCCAGAGCTTCATAATGCCAAATAGAGGGTAGTATTACTTAGGGCCGTAAACTAGCCAGCAGTGAGTGCTCATTTTATTGGTCCACGCTCCGGATATTATGGAGTCTGGCGGACTCCGACAAATGGTTCACGTCTACCTATGTAGGTTTATAGGTTAGTATGCATAGAGGATATGTGTTTACGTAATATTTCAAAGTGGATTTTTTCTGGTCTTATTCTGTTGATATTGTTTTTGGTAATATTGCTTATCTTTTATTTGAAATAGAAAGGTGAAAGAATACCTAGTGAACAATAGAGCACCGAAAACAATGTTTAAACATCGCGGTGCAAAAAAACTAACTTATTTCTGCCGAAATGTTTTCAGAATATATCTAATACGGTCTACGGTCCCTTGGAGCTCTAAAAAAATCAAGCTTCTAAGTCGATGCAATAAAAAGATGCGGCTATTTATACGGCATATAAATCTTAGCGTATAAGGTACTTCCCCTTTTTTTTTTTTTGGGTGGGAAATTATCAAATAACTTCTCCCGCTCTGGGCGGAGCGGATGGGCGTTTCAGCCTCTTACTGACTAAAACCCACCCGTGTTCCTTCGGTTGCCCTGTTGCCGGGGGCCACGATGTCCCTATCGGTTTTCTTCGAACTCCCGGCAGGCATTGGCCCTAGCGGACCCCGTCAATTCTGCTGACATCTCCTTGAGGCGCGCGTGGAACACAACGCGCCGTCTACCAAGCATATAAATCTAAACCTATAAGGTACTTCCCCTTGATCTAAAATCATGAAATTTGGCAAAAAGCAAGGTCTCGTAGCACAAGTAAAGGAAAAACTCTGAAAATCGTTAATTTGTAGTTCTATCACATTTTTTTTGCGATTACAAGAACTTACAATTATAGTTGGAGAATTGACCGTGGCGTGTATCGATATATACGAGAGAATATGTTTTTCAACTACAATGTTAAGGTTGTTTTTGAGATAAATTCATCCTAACTACGGAACCCTTCATTGTGCGTAGTCCGACACGCACTTGACCTGTTTTGTTTTAGGTAAATACGTACTTGGTTGTGTTTTCTTCCAAAATGTTTTAGACAATTGATTATGTTACTAATTGAGTTTTCCCTTTTAAAAAGTCTGTTTCTCCCCAAAAATAATTTGGTCCTACCGTTATTATTCCGTGTACTTATAAATACGTTTATTCATTTAATGAATTTTCTATCAACTTTAATAACGAGCTTATTATTAGTTTTATTTTACACTGTTCCTGGTTTTATCCTCATACAAAATAGCGTAAATACGCAAGGACCGTGCAGGCGTAGGTACTATGACCAACAAACTTGTCAGGACGCACTAAACGGAGCTCGGGGCGGATACTGTGATATTAAACAAAGTTCTAACAACACACAAGTTGCGAATTGCAAAACCTAGCACAGAGGACATACAAGCAATTTGATAAAGTTTCCATAATATTAATTTTATAAATGTGGTTTTCTAACAATATCTTATGGTTTAAATAAGACCTTTATTTTCCTCCAGAAAAAATGTAAAGAAATTCATGATTGTTGCAAAAAGTATGTAAAGATGACACAGAAAACGTTGAAAAAACTTGTAAAGGTAGAGAAGTTCTAAAATATACTGACAGAAGAATATCAAAGCTTACAACCTGAGAGGTTTTTTAATACAAGTCTTGTTCTAAGAATAAGATCGAATATAAAACAGGATTATGAAATATGTGTTAGAACAAAGGGCATAAAACGGCTGACAATGAAAGAAACGGCTACAAAGGGTCTTGTATTTGTTATCTAAAAGAAAAGTAATTTATGGACTTTTGTTAGAACATTCGACACAATATTGAGCCCTTGTCTGCGGTTCGTGTGTGTATTGTTTTATTAATATCTTTGGAAAAATATAAATCATTTTGATAAACTTGTAGATTTTGATATTTGGGAGATGTGGGTTGTGTGATTCACCTAGATTTTTGAACTTAATTTTATTTTATTTTTACATCTAGTTCATTTGAGTATGCATTCACATTATGTAGAAGATGGCCAATTATAAGTTTCCACTTGTATAAAAATAAGTATAAAATTGAAATATCTGCAGAAACAGCAAGAATCAAACATGTAAGCTTTAATTTTTTAAGAAAGCGGACAACGATCACACAATAACGGTTGTCTAAATACAGAACGTTTTTTGACACCTTCATGGCAGATACTGGTGACAATTACAGATTTTCATGGCGGTGGTTATAGTATAATGGAACCGCTTTCCTAAGAAACCCGAAACACAACTGGTTTCTATGTATTTCTATGAAACCAACGTGTCGCTAACCACAGAAGGTATTTTATAGAAACCAGTCGTTTCGCGGCGAGTCGACGTCACCTGCTGCTGCCGCCTGCGATCGGCTAATCTGGAATGGCACCTTAAGACGTTTGGGTAGGTATGTAGGTTGCCAGTCCATTTCAAGACATGACCTATAATGGCAACATATTAGTGAACGAATCAATCTCCAATAGATAAACAAGATAACTTTTGAATTAAGTAATGGCTCGGTGGTCGAGTGCTCGCAAACGCTACGACTGAACATGAGGGCGTGGATTCCATTCCCGAGTCAGGCAAACTGTTATTGTGTTTTCCATCTGAAATTTCTCAGTAGCAGCTCGGAGTCTGGATTTGTGCTCAGTTGATAGCAATGGGCTCGCCCCGTGTTACATGAGACTTAAACGTAGCTGGTTAAATATGGGTTTACTATGTAGGTATACTTCTGCCTAACTCTTCGGAGAATACAGGCGTGATGCTATGTTATGTTACTTCAACACCCATATCTTGCTGTGATAAGGAAAAAATAGAAAAATTACTTGATAGTTAATACATTTTCTATGAACAAATCTGGAGAAAAGTCTGCTATTTGAAATCTAGAAGTAAATGAAAATAATTAATTGTGTATTTTACCTACTTACGGAGCTAAAACATTGCACACATATTTCTATAATTATTTTAGTTAGTCTTCAAATTTCAAAAGTCAGTCTAGTATAAATTTCTAGTACTTAAATTAATATTTCAATCAACAAAATAATGAACAGCACACGTTTGTAATCAGAGAGGAATCTTTAAAGTATTTTGTATAACGCGCACAACTTTAGTAATGAGCACAAAGTAATAAATAAGTGTGTACTTTGAAGTACACAAGTGTTTAGGATTTTTTTTTGCTTGCAAGATATCAGAGCTCGTTTCTTCTCTGCATGAGAAGAGGACTTTGTCTTCCCATAGTACAGTTACAGGCTGTTTATTGCATAATTAGCTTTTTTCCGCGGAAAATATCACACGGAAACGTACTGCAGGGACTAAAAGTAACCTCTACCTTAATCCAGGTTATAAACTATCTGTGTGCCAAACTTCATCCAAATCCGTCCAGCCATTTTTGAGCCAATCTGAAACATACATTCAGAAAAACAGACAGACGGACAAAAATTCTAAAAACTATATTTTCCGCATAAGACTTGTTGACCTTGCAGCAATAAAAAAACAAAAAAAAAAACATTGAACAGTTTAGACTTTGTTACAATTTCATTAATATTATAAATAGATCTTAAGCACTCTTGATTTGTCAAAGGAGTCGGTCACTCGGAAAGATGAAGTTAATTGCCCATTCAAAAGCGTAATAGGTTCCTATGGAGAAAAACACCCAGTGCGAGTGGGGTGCTTCTGATCAGACTATGTCCAACCTGATCGAGTGTCCTATGTGCCCGTTCACCGGTCACCTAAAGAATGCCTCTGATGCCGCTATTAACGTGACCTGTACTGGGCCCAAACAATGTAAAAACAAAGAAGAAGACAATCATCTATACGAAAAGAAGAAAAGTGGAGAAGAACAGGCAAGAAATGGACTTGCTGGTTTATTTTATAATTAAAATAATCATGTACTGACATCACAACAATTACATTTGAGGTCGTGAACCGAATGAACTCGTTACAATGAGTATTCAAATAGTATAAAATACTACGTCATCAAAACTGATGGATATAAATTATTAATGAATATCATGTGGCAAGCATCCTTAACGATGATTGAAACTGATTAATTCAATTATTTTAAAATGTAGACTTTATTTTATTGAAATTAAATTTTATTAGCTAGCAAACTGACATCATTATTAATTGTAAAATGCTATTATTCTGTGAACGACTTTCTTAATGATACTGACTTATGTACTGAATAATATAATGTAATTTTTTTGACATACCTACCTAATTATGACATTGTTTCAATTTATTTAAGTTTATTCCTATTGTGTTTATTGAAATTCCTATTGTGTTAATTGTATTACAGATAATTATGTAAATTGATGTTTTATTAAATGAATGCCGACTATTGTTCATCTGTAATACCTACCTTAAAACAATTTATCTATATCATAATTGCTATTCATTTTTAACCGACTTCCGAAAAGGAGGAGGTTATATGTTCGTCGCGTATGTTTGTTTTTTATTTTTTTATGTATGTCCACCGATTTCTCCGTCAATTGTGGACCGATTTTGAAAATTCTTTTTTGTTTGAAAGAGTGTGCTCTCGAATTGGTCCCATATAATTTTTTTTAACTTTGCTTGGATAGTTTTTGAGTTAGCTACAAAATACGTATTTTTTTCCCACTTAGTATGTAGATGATATGTTAAGTTTCTGTCATTGGTAGCAGGTAGTGGTATTCGAATGTGTGTGGGGTAGGTACCACAACTAAAAAGTGAAAAATAAAAACTTTTTACAAAAAAAAACAACCGACCTCCAAAAAAAAACACTACAAAGTGAAAAATAACTTTAATTTCGGAAGTCGGTGGCAAAAAACAAAAATACAAAACCCAAGACACCGACTTCCGAAATTAAAGTTATTTTTCACTTTGTAGTGTTTTTTTTGGAGGTCGGTTTTTTTTTTGTAAAAAGTTTTTTATATTAATTCACTTGTGTTATAATAATGTTGCATGCCTAATATAAGGTAGATTGTACAAGGATCACCCATATTTTAACTATTACATCTTATTTACTGTACCTGCAATCTATGCAAATAAATTTTTACTTTACTTTACTTTAATGAATACGAGTACGTACAAATCGTGCCGTTAAAGATGAGATTTCACTTGCGCACTTGCGCAGTAGACGATTTATGGGTCTCTTTTTTAGCGGTATGAGGATCTCACCGGGGCGTCAGCGGGGTGGCGGGAGGCGCGTCAAGTTTCATCTTTAATAATAATATTTATTTATTTATTCATGAATATGAGACAACCATACAGAGTAACTTAATAATAACGGCACGACTTGTACATTGTGCTTTTCAATACGATTAAATGCAATTTCGAGGTGGTTTAAAAAAAAGTAATGGCAGCAATTGTTTTTTTTATATTTATTTAAATATAAGTATTTTTTATTAACGTATAAGTACATTGTGCTTTTCAATACGGCACACAAATATACAACATACATACATACATACATAAACTCACGCCCTCTTCCCATGGGGGTTAGCAGAAACTACAGAACGCCACCTGCTACGATCCTTACATATTCCTTTTGCCTCGTTTACAACATAATACAATATACAACATATTTTTTATATTATGGAAAAAATTGTTTTTTTTTTGTATTTATGTGCAATTGTGCATATAACAAGAGCCATCACGTAAGTAATATCCGCTAAACAGTTTTCCTTTTCAAAAAACTATAAGTGTTTTTCTTTGTAGGTGCTGGTGTAGACTTACCCATTTTTGAGTTTATGCCATATTCAAAATCATTTATTTGGTAAACAGGTTACATACAAGATGTTAAATAAGGTATATATTTATTATTTATTCATAGGTTAACTTACAATTGTTTACACATTTCATGTCTATTAAAAGTACACAATATACATTTATAAGTGCAACAATTAATTAAAGGCTAACACCACATGCACTATATATTTGGACATCATATTTTTACATTTATACTACTGAAATTAATTGATAATATTGGCTGATTTAAAATAATGTAAAAACAAAGCATACTTCTAGCAATACAACACACAAATCAAGAATCGAATTAAATTATAGTTAAATTAAATTAAAATAAAAAATATTTAAATAAAATTATAATTATATAAATTATACGGAATCCGCCTATAGGCATACATAATTTCACAGATTAAGTGAACACATTCAATTTAGCCAAAGCAGTAATCAATTAATCAAGCTTAAATAAAATATCAAGATTCGTGCACTACCTAATCAAAATATTTCACGTATTAATTAACATTCATTCATAATTATCATAAAATTAAATCAATATTTTCAAATGAATCGAAAAGAGCATGCCTGAGAGATATTTATCGACGGCATGTGAAGCCAAGTTAGAGCTCCATGAGTGGCATCAAAACTCTGTCACCAGGTTACTCTCCTCCACACGAAAAAGAAGAGAAAGAAAGAATCAAAAAGTTACAGAATTCCACAAAAACGATTCATTTCACTTCTGTGCTTAACTGTACTCCGCCTCAACTCTTAAGAGACGGATACTAATATTACGTACATTTATGATAAAACTTTTGCAATAATTGTATTCTTTCTGTCTTTCATAATATTATAATATTTATTCCATTCAGGACTACAAAGGCATTTTTATTGCTATTTTTTGCTATAGTGAAAACAATAAAAAGATGAAAAATACGTTCGTAAATTTAGATTACTGGGACTATTTATATAGTGTACCTGAATGTTATTGCAGTGTAAGGTTTTACACTGAATCCTAAATGACTTTCACCTGTTCAAATTGATATACTTATTTCATTATCATCTGCCTAACCTTTTCCCAACTACATATGTTGGGATTGGCTTCCAGTCTAACCGGATGCAGCTGAATATCAAATTGATATACATATTGTGTACATATCGTCGCCCTCCCCGCTAACTGTCGTAACTAGCAATTGATATTTTTCCAGGGCAACAGTTTTTCAGTCGGGCGTTACAATCATGTTAATATAGTTGCGTTAGCTGTGGCTTTATTAATGAATTAATAACTTTTTATAAATAGCTCTTGGCTTAATCTTTAACTCACTAACTGTAGACGTGTGCATATATGCCAGGTGGTGAGAATATTTTTTCCTTCCTTTTACACTTACGACACAGACATGATGATTAGAGAGAACTTTTTCGAAACAAAGTTCTGAACACGTAGGTAATGTCAGTGCAGATACGTCAGTTTGTGAGATACGACAGTTAGCGGGGAGGGCGACGATATAGGTAACACAGTACGATAAACGACACTAAAATGGAAAACCTAACCCATGATTTGTAGTTGACATACCTACCTGTTATTGTCCTAACTTCTTGACGGTTTGAGTATCGCCACTGTTAATTCAAATTTACGGTGTCTTAATAATTTTAACTGCCTCGTTGGTCTAGTGGTCGCAAGCGCTACTGCTGAGCATGTGGTCCTGGGTTCGATTCCCGGGTCGGGCAAAGTGCTATTGGGTTTTTCTATCTGGAATCTCTCAGTAGCAGCCCGGAGTCTGGATTTGTGCGCGGTTGATGGCAATAGGCTCGCCCCCTATTACATGGGACTTAAACATAACTGGCGAAATGTGGGTGTACCTGCTAAAGGGACACCTCTGCCCAACCCTTCGGGGAAACAAGGCGTGATGTTATGTTATGTTATGTAATAATTTTAAGAAATGTTGTGGATAGGAAG
Organism: Agrochola lychnidis; assembly: GCA_963680765.1. NCBI lineage: Eukaryota > Metazoa > Arthropoda > Insecta > Lepidoptera > Noctuidae > Agrochola > Agrochola lychnidis. The sequence continues at coordinate 26,157,335 of OY796853.1, forward strand.
GAGCATGTTATTAAAATTTCTAATCTGTAAAATATTTGATAAGTATAAGTTCTAACATGTGACGTTCTCGTTTAACGTTTTAAATCCATATCTACATCCACACTTCTACTCCACATTTAATTAGTCAAATTCCCATAAAACGTACCTTTACTACACCAACTTTTCATACCCATAGGTACCTATTCCCAGTCCCTTGGTCCCATAAAACGGATAAACGCTATGGCCGATGTTCAGCGTGTTCCTAACGATTATTGCGCGACAACGTTGCAAGTATAATTAAAATTGAACGACCGACACCGCGGTATCTCGCTCTATTTGCACGAATTATTGCTCGCTAGGGCTGGCGTGTTGGGATATTAATTATCATAACCTGAGATGGTTTTCGTAGCTATAGTAGGTAAGTCAGTGAATTGGGAAGTTAAGAATATTGTTTCGAGTAATAGGGAAGTCCATAATATTAATTCTCGTAACTTTACAAATATATTTTCGGTGTTTTCTCATCATGCCGCACCTGCTCAGTTATCAACTTTTCACCCTGCATATGCTTGCTCAAAAACCCTCTGAGCCACTAATCATTATTGAGTTTATGATGAACATGAATTCTAAAAAAAATTGTCACGTATTCGTGACTATTTATTATGTAATAATCGTAAATGAGACACTCATCACTCCACACAAAATGTAGTGTATCATCATCTAAATACGCGCTTGAATGTGGAGTTGCAGACAAAAGTCAAAAGTCAAATTATTTATTTCAAATAGACACTTTTGAACGTCAAAATTTACAAAATAATAGAATTGATTCTAGTCGCCCCTTCCAAAAGGTAGTTTTGACACAAGCCCGATATACAATACAGTCTTACAGAGGAAGAAATATTTACTATTCGTCGATTGGCTTCTTTATTTGCTCATATACACGAGCAGCACGTTACCAAAGGTAGAGAGAGGTAACTGCGACGCTGGTCGACGGCAGCCGCTGACACGTCCAACTGCAGCCGTTGCCACGTGCTCAGGTATATGAGCACTTAACTGACACAGGAATACTTTGCGGCAGATATATTTACGAGACAGGAAGTAGGTACTTCCACAGACGACAGCGGCATTTCCGAAACATTTCACAAAAAGCTCACTTCAGAAATGTGGCTAAATTATTATAATGACGTGTATTTTTCACAGTCCTTATTTACTTTGTACGATAACCTCTGACATTATTGTTTTCCGGTGGAGAAAATATGTGATAAAACCAGGATGTTATACATAGTCTGAAGTCGCAGACTCAGCAGTGACGGTTTTATTTAATTGGTACACAAGCCAATATAAAACAATTCTAAAATAAAAGTGCTGGTATGTAAAGTAGGTGTGCCTATTGTAAATGCAGCAGTCACTAAAGATACAGCAATGTAATTATTTAATAAAACACATGAACGTACAAAATACAGTTGGAATACACATTAAAGTGGATATTTACGTTATCTATACAATGTGAAATTTAATTCGCGAAAAAAATCAGCTGTTCCCTACAAGTGTAGGGAACAGCTGGTTTTTGAAAGTTGTTCATAATGATGAGTACAATGAGTTAAGAGAATTAAAACTAATTAAATTTCACATTGTATAATATGTAAAATCAATTGCCGTGCGGTGGTCTTGTAATAATTTGAAAATGGCTCGACCGATTGTGATGAAACTTTGGTAAGTTCTAAATAAAATTATAGTGAATAAAATGTATTATGAGTGTGAGAGATATTAAGGTTTTTTATTGTAGTTTATCTAGATAGTTCGAAAAGAAAAAAGAAAAAAATAAGATAAATTTGTGCACTCCCGTACCTCAGAGGTTGATCATCTATACCATTTTACTTCACGAATTGCGTTGCACTGTCGTGTGGTCATAAACTACTAATTAATATTACTGAACGTAATCTATACTTAGATCTATTTCTAAGAGATCAGCAGGATAGTAGATCAAGTACACTTAGAGTTCCAATAGTTATTGAAACCCCGTCTTAATCCCCGTCGAGCTCACTTAACCTAGTTACAGGGGTTATGAATTGCGATATTAGATTTCTAGATATTGATAGAGATTGAACAGATAATAGCCTGTACTCTGGTCATTTGTAATGATTGATTTTTCATCATATCGGCCGAAAAAGACATCCAATGGAGGACATACGACGTGACATTGCTAAGGCTTTTAAAAGTAGTTTCACAAAATAAATCGAAAGTTTACTATTTGGTTAGTTTTATGCGGTTTATACTACATTAGTGTTACTACAGTAGTTTTGTGGTTTTTCGTTTATACAAAAAAAAAAAACAACCTACTTCCAAAAAACACTACAAAGTGAAAAATAACTTTAATTTCGGAAGTCGGTTTCTTTGGTTTTGAATTTTCGTTTTTTGCCACCGACTTCCGAAATTAAAGTTATTTTTCACTTTGTAGTGTTTTTTGGAAGTCAGTTGTTTTTTTTTGTAAAAAGTTTTTATTTTTCACTTTTTAGTTGTGGTACCTACCCCACACAAATTCGAAAACCACTACCTGCTGTGCTGCTACAGCTGTGACAGGAACTTATCATATCATCCACATACTAAGCGGGAAAAAGTACGTATTATTGAAGCTAACTCAAAAACTATCGAAGCAAAGTTAATAAAATTTATATGGGACCACTTCGAGCATACCCTTTCAAACAAAAAAAGAATTTTCGAAATCGGTCCACAATTGACGGAGAAATCGGTGGACATACATAAAAAAAAAACACGCTACGAACATATAACCTCCTCCTTTTTGGAAGTCGGTTAAAAATGTAAAAAGTTGCTTTTGTGTGTTTTATGTCAGTCATCATAAAAATAAAATTGTATAGGTACCTAGTGTCAAAGACTGCTGGGCATTCATTTCTTCCAAGACACACCACAACGACAAGGCCTGTTGCAAGGTGTGTTGCGTTTAAAATATATCTATGTATCTATGGTCTGTAAGGAGTTTCTTGTCCGTTCTTCTCAATAGGAATCAACTACGCTTTGAAATGACGAACTAAGTAGTTACATTTTCCTGACTGATCGACTCCTTTACAATTCAAAAGTGCTTGTAAATGGTTTGATTAAAATAAATGCTTTGAGTTTGCTGCTCGCATGCTATTCCTTAACAAACTTGATTATATTACCTCAGTTGAATCGAAACTACAATCGTCTATTTATATAACAGAGTTCGCAGTAAATATGAAAATTAACAATGCTAATATCCTATGTTAGTTTATATTCAGATCAGTAACAGAACTATGTACTGCAAGCTGTCACTCTAATTAGCATAGCTCATCATAGACATGTTTGGGTAACGAAATGTAAACATAATATGTGTTAAGTACTTCTCTCATTAGGAAATCATTATAGTGGTTTGCATAATTGGGTAGTTGTCTAGGTAAAAAAAAAGAAATTCTATTTAGTCCGTCTTTCAGATAATAAAAAAATATTAGACACGTATTTTTTGCTTCATCATATTAATCAAAAATAACTTAGAAAACACGCATTGAAGTTGGGGAGTGAGGGCTCGCTACGTCACAACGCAGTATAAAATCGAGCAAGGCGTGACGTCATGCCACATTTTAACTCAATGTATCGCCGTAATCTTTTGATTATGTCAAAAAAGAAAAAATATGTCTCCAATATTTTTTTATTATCTGAAAGACGGAATAAAAAATAAAAAAATTTGGACACAGGCCTATTATTGTTTTTTCAAAAATTCAGGATCAAGGATAAATAAGTTAAGCCAAGCTAGACTAGTTAGTCAAGACAGACAAGACGAACATTATTTTATCGTAAGCATGAAAGGTTTTCAATTTTCCGAGAGAAAAAGTAGTACAAAGTATGCTATCTTTCTGTCTACAACAGATTCAGACGATCTCACGAAAAATACCAAAAAAGAAAAATGACTGATATTAGTAAGAGCTGCTCTCGCTTCCCATTTGGTAGATCCAAACTGGGTTTAACGGTACTTAGTCTAACCTAAATTCTAGCTCAGTGGTTTACCGTTATCGTAAGTATTCTTTCAGGCAATCAATATGGCCGGAGCGGGTCTTTAGGGGAATATAAACAAAAGCGTCACGTTTTATGGCGTTTACAGATTTTATCACAGCCTTTGTCTTCCCCTCCCCCCGAGACACATAGCGGAGACCTAGTTTACAAGAAAATCTTCGAAAATGTTATCTCGATGATATCTGAAAAGCTGCAGAAATCTTTATTCGTAATTGAATTAGAGTTTTGAGAGACTGAGAATTCTTTTCATTAAGTAATCAAAAAGTCCTGGATTTAAATATAATGGCTCCTTTTTGTATTGAAATTTTGAGCTCTTCGTTATATTAATATTGTATGGAATTAAGTCTTTAATCAGAATACACGGAGGGTCTTAGTGTACAAAGGTAGATGTAAGCTTTACATAATTATGTATTTACGAAGGTGCCATTATGTATTCACAAAGGTAGGTACAATTTGCTCGATTGAATGCGTAGTTTGACATTCATGCACTGTATTATTTGTAATTCGTTGTTTTAGGGGATTTAAAGTTGTACGAGATAGTGATACATTATTTTTAGGAGTAATAATTATTGCTGCTAAAACCTACAGCAATTATACTAAAATGTTTCTAGACTAAAATAAGATTTATTGCTTCTAGTCTGTGATCCTTGGAGAGTTAACAGGTGTGAAGCTATTGTTATATATTATTATTAAAACCCTTGAGAGGTATTTCGTTATTTTAATCTGGAATTTTTGAGTCCCTTGATATTCTTTTGGAAATGTTAATTTAAATATCTGCCTGGAAAGCTGCGCAGATTTGAGTGGACTAAGTCTAGATCAATTACATTATCATCAACGACACATGGTTCCCTCTAATGGATTAGATAATTATAGGTTGGTAAATTATTTTAGAACTATAGTAGTTCTAAAATAATTTCCTGATAAAGCCAAGCCAAGTATTATTGGGTTTTTCAATTTGGAATTTCTCAGTAGCAGCCCAGAGTTTAAATTGATGCCTGGTTGATGGTAATAGGGGACGACCCTGGGATAACATGGGAATAAAATATAACTGGCAAAATAATGTTATGTTATGTTGAGTTTCCTTTTCAAAGTATTACGGTATCAGGATCAATTAGCATAATACTAATTGAGAATATCCAATAGTAATTCAATGGTAGGTTATTACTAGATACTCTTTAGTCAGCAAAACATTGACGTAGGTACAGAATTGTGATAATCTGCATGACAAAATAATTGTAATGTAATATAATATGGATCCAGGTTAATACATACCTACTCGTACGTAGTACTTTTATTTATTTAGTTGATCACAGGGGTCATTTATAGTCATTTGCAGCCTTTCAACGTGAAAGGACATCGTAATAAAATTGTCAAGTGCAGTTTTCTACACAGACTTTTTAGAACTTCGAGAACATTCTACTTGGGAGGAGGAAGTTGGGTACATCAGTTCATTTAATACTATTGTGAAGTAGGTATTATGAGAAGTTTTTTCACTTATCTATGTCATTTAGATGAGGGGGAAGAAGTGTGAAGGCTGGCACTCACCATATGGCACGGCGCGGCATGGTATGGCAAAGGATTTTCGTAAACGGAAATGATTTGGAATCTTATTTTTATATCCTTAGCATTCACATTTCGTTGATATTGTCACAAGGGGACTTGAGCATGCCGCGGGCTGCTGCGGTATACCGCGGAAGGCTTCGGCCATACAAATGTTAATGCTGTGCCATGCCATGCTGTGACGTGCCGCCTAGTGAGCCTTCAGAACTAGCAAACACGATGAATAATGCAGGCAGGAGCCACGAGCTTCCAATTAAATGTTTGGGTTTATTTTCTAGACCTGTTGCTCAACAATGTTTTATCAAGACAGGCATCGGAGGTGTGTCTCATGTGCTTGTAGGGAATTACACCAGGAGCCTGTGTAATAAAACTGACAGGCAGGTGATAGGCGACAATCCGAAATTCTGACAATTTTTAACCGATTTCAAAAAAAGGAAGTTTCTCAATTCGACCGTATATATATATTTTTTTTATTTTTTGTTCGGGGATAACTTCGTCGTTTATGAACCGATTTTGATGATTCTTTTTTTCTTGGAAAGAAGATATCCCAAGAGTGTTACCATGATAAGGAAATTAGAATCTGATGATGGCATCCTAGATAAATCGAGGGAACTCTTCAAATATTATAGGCAAACCTATTGCGATTTGGGTGTTTTTTATAGTAACTCAAGCAATTGCTCTTGAAAAGCACCATTTGGTTAAGTGGAACTGATGATGAAGACCACAAATAGCTACCGGAACTACTCAATAATAAGTATTTCACGGGTTGCGATTCGATTACTTTAATATGGTTGCAATGCAATTTATGCTCGTCACAATGCATATGGAGAAGTGGAGTTGATGGTGAAGTACCAGGAGAACTCCTCAACGATGAACGTTCCTGCATTGGGAAAAGCAATATTTTGTAAAAGGTGATGAGCAGTTGGCATTAGGCTAATGTAACTTAGATAAATTACAAATTGACCCACTAAAAAGCGAGAATTTTTTTCGAAACTTTTTACAAAAAATGAACAACCGACTTCCAAAAAATACTACAAAGTGAAAAATAACTTAAATTTCGGAAGTCGGTGGCAAATAACGAAAATACAAAACCAAAGACACCGACTTCCGAAATTTAAGTTATTTTTCACTTTGTAGTATTTTTTTGGAAGTCGGTTGTTCATTTTTCGTAACAAAGTTTTTATGTAAGAGTTTTTCATAGTTTTCTGCTTTATTTAACAGCGACTGCAAATGTGACAATTACGTCATTTTTGATGACAAATATGTCGTACTGACAGTTATATTAAATAGGGCCCAGCTGACGTATCCTTTAAACCGGAATACATAACAACAGTAACGCATCTTGGCGGAAGAATTAGCAGTACCACTTTAAATCTGTGAGTTCCTACTTCCCTGGCTTGGATTATAATACTTTCCATACAGGAGCTCCTTTACGCAGAGCTCTCTGTATGAAAAGTATTATAATCCAAGCCATATTTCGCAAAACACTTAAACTTTTTAATAGAATAGGTTCCTCTCTTTTATATTTTGCTAAGTTAAAAGTTAGGCGGAGCTGGGTTGAAAAGTTAGTGGTATAACAATAACTATGAGAGCACTAACATAGTTCAACAAGATACCTAATGGTTACTGGGATATGGCTGAGAGTACAAGTACCTATACGAGTCCATATAATGTGTGAAGTTCAGTTTCGCATTTTTGAAGTATCTGGCATAAGGTATTTTTAACTCTTGGTCGATAAATAGAAAACATACTGAAAAGCTATACCTTAGGAAACAGTTTCTAAAGTCGTTTACTTTATGACATTCCCTTTACACTTTTAACTTAGCATAAACATCTTTATGTTTACCAAAAACAACCATTTGTGTGTATTTGGTCATACATTTTTCAGTGGATAATGCAAGTCATTTGTGTAAACGCCCATAATTCGAAAACATACTAATTTATTTAATAATATTTATGTAGGCACGGAAATGATAGCTCACTTATATCATCCACACAGTACCTATATATGAGTTGTCTATGGTGATCGTACACGATAGTGTGCCATTACCATTTATAGCCATAGAGAAGCTTTTACTTTTTTATGAGCACTCAAAGGAAATTGAATTTATCGGGTTAAAATATAGCTGTAACAAAAGCTACATAAATAAGTTGAGTTCTTCATCAGCTAAGAGGATAAGGCTATATTTTTGGGTGCGGAACCAAACTTTTCTCAAAACAGTTGTCCACGTGGCCTCCACACAGATTTACGGTTGCTTTGTGTGATTTAAAAAAAATTGCGGGAATAGATCTTCATCTCAATATTTTGACTTATTTTTAATGTGGAATTCCTGCTAAAAACCAATAATAGGTTTTAAATATACCTAGAATTACAGTTAAAAAAATAAAAAAAACAGTGGCTCTTCGGGAGTGCCGACGGAACTGAAAACTTGAACAAGATCGCCTTGGTGGAAGAGAACATTAATCCGTTAAGTAATATAAATAAAGAGCACAATCGCATTTACAAAAATGAAGTGTTGGTAATGGTGTCGCGAGTTCAATTGTTTTTCTCATCTCAAAAATGCCCAACGCGCCTAAAAAAGTTTTCACTTCAAAAATCTTTTCAGTAGAAAGCTTTAGTGAAAATAATCACTAAAGTAGTGAAAATTAAGTAATAGTATTAGTAGTGACCGATGACCTTGTGAAGGCCACAGGATCCGCTGGATGCGGAAAGCGCAGAATCGGTCGAAGTGGAGGTGCTTGGGGGAGGCCTATGTCCAACAGTGGACGTCTTTCGGCTGAAATGATGATGATGAAAATGAGTAGTAGTACTTCAGTAGTAAGTAATATTGCCTTTTAAAATTAATTAATCTTCTTAGGCCGTACCAACATAACAAAAAGTTCCAAAAAAGCGCTTAAAAGCTCAATAGTAACCAAAAACAATCACTTTAGCAACAACTGTCACAGTCAGTTACTTTAGCTGCCTAGCTTTCAAACTAAGCACATAAACATTTGACACCTAAAGCCTACAATTCCAGTCCATTCTCCGACGCCTAGCCACGTCGGAAGTACACGACAATCGTTCCACCACCTCGAACCACTCACAATGACTTCACCACCGCGTTCTATGATTCGTTGACACCGAGATACCACCAAATATCCGGAGTACGGAGTACAGTCAGGCCCTGAATACGTTATGATATTGTTTCCACTCCCCCCGTCATGAATTTATTATTGTTTGAAAACAGTATTGTTCTGTCGCTCGATAGCGGGTGTATGTCCACAATTTTCGTGTTTAACCTATTTCGTGCCTTTGGTTGTCTTTGTTCGTAATTTAATAGGTATTTTACTTACCTTAGTTTGTATTCTCATCATGATTATGTGGAGTAAAATTATGGAAAGTAAACCACGAGAAGAAAGAACAGCCGGTCGGTACCGACAAAACTTAGGTGAATTGAGTTGTCATTCCGAGTCAATCCCTAGATTCAAGTTACAGAATAGACTGGCTGGTGCCGGTGACTTTTGCGCTGTGACATGTAGGTCCTTCAATTCATCATCATCATCATTTCAGCCGAAAGACGTCCACTGCTGGACATAGGCCTCCCCCAAGCATTGTCGTTCAATAGGGATGGTGACAAAATCATTTTTTTTTCCGTAAAGCCGTCGCGTCGTTTAAAAAAAAAATTGGACACGTATTTTTTCTTTTTTATGCTATCAAAAAATTACGGCGATACATTGAATTAAATTGTGCCATGACGTCACGAGTATGTAGATTTTATATTTACTTGTGACGTAGCGACCCCCACTCCCCAAGTTTAATGCGTTTTATCTAAGTATTTTTTTAAATAATTATGATGAAGCAAAAAATCCGTGTCTAATATTTTTTATTATCTGACTGACGGACTAAATAGAATTTCTGTTTTTTTACCCAGGCAAAATCCCTATTGGATGATTGCATCTTATTATGAAAATTTCAGGGCTCTATTAGTACTCTAACAATAATTTTCTCTTATAATATCTTGGTACTTAACCTAAACTATACCTCAAAACTAAATCTTTAATCATGTATGAGAAATCGATCATGTTTTAAAATCTAGAACCCCCCGACATAACCCTGCAAATGCGACACTTTTAAATCCTGCTATCGTGCAGCCAGCGGCGCGTTGGCCGGACAAGCCCGTACATCATACGACAATGCCAAGATTCGGCCCATTCGGCCAACAGACCCGCATCTGTTATTTCTTTGATTAATCTCATGACATTCATTGTACTTTTTGGCCATTTGAATGTCAGCGGGTTTTGCTTGGAAGATTTTGATGTAAGATTAAAGTCAGGTTAAACAGTTCAACTGTTTTGTAGGTTTAGACATTAGTGCCGTATAAGAGATTGATACACAAATTTCAGCCCTTACGGCAGCGGTAAAATATGGAGCGACAGAATGTAGACCTGCAATGTAGTTAAAGCAATGGGACGTAAAATTTTATCGGAGAGGAAACCAGATGGCGAGTGGTAATCTGAGTCTTGCAGTGATACCGAACCCCCCGTACCGTCCGAATGGACCCCAAATGGACGGGGGCGGAGATATGGGGGATGGAGGCAAACATTTTTTTTTGACATGCCATTCAAAATTTAAGCTCTAATAAGTGCAAGGAATTTGTGTGTATCAATGCCATCCGGTTGCTAATATCGTTCTAATTGAAATAATGTCTTACGCTATATTTAATTCTTTAAACTCCTTACCGATGATATATCATCGAAAATGAGGGTGAATTTTATCAAAACCATATTGCATTGATACACACAAATTTCTTGCACTTATTAGAGGTAGGTTTTGAATGCTATGTAAAAAAAAAAGTTTTGTACCCATCCCCCATATCTCCGCACTCGTCCATTTGGGGTCCATTCGGACGATACGGGGGATTCGGTATCACTTCAAGAACGATTACCACTCGCCATACTGTTGCCTCTCCGATAAAATTTTACGTGCCTTGAATAATATGAATTCATGATGGGAAGTTTATTGGTGAAAAATGATATGACTAGAAAGAGAGTGACTATCAAGATGATGAGAGACAGGGAAGTATGGAAGAAAAAGACATGTTGTGCTGACCCCAAAGAAATTGAGATAAGAGAAGAATGATGAATGAGATGGAAGATTATTTTAAATTAAGAATTTCTGACTACGTAAATCTCAGTTACTTTTAAAAGCGTTATTAATAAATTAACTGTATTTTCACTGATTATTTTCCTCGTAAATTCATATTCAATAAGATAATGATTTCTCTATAACTTCGTCCGAGGTTTATCACTCGGGACTAATTTATAAGCGGATTAATGAAGATCGGGTTGAACTTTACAAGTACATTCAGATTAGCACTTTAATCTAGATAATCTCGTTACTATAATTGGTGATACTTGAAACCAATTTAGCGAATACGAAACTGAGGTGTCTGTTGGCATTTGACTAATTTAATTTTAATTTAGATGCACGGTAACACACGTCAACGCCTACGCTGTGGTGGGTATAATCTTATAGCAATCGAAGATTTTTTATCAAGACCATATTTTTACTCACTTGCTTTTCTTTTCAATTCCGCGTTGGTGTTGAAGCGGATATTAATATAAAAAGAAAAAAATGCGCTTTGGATTCGAAGCCACAATGAACTAGAAGTATTTTTTCTATACATAATTTGTTAGATAGTTGAACCGTTCTTCATTTGATGAAGTGAATTAAAACCTTCGTAAACAGCGGTATCATAATACCCGAGAATTATGGTACGCCGGAAAGACTCAGTTATATACCTTGGAGAAAAATATAAACATGATTTAACCGAAACTAAGTTGGTAAGTACAAGTAGTTGTTCCCAAATCCAAGTAAGTTTGTCTACGACTATGTTCCACAATTAGCAACAACAGCTAGTTAAGTTAATTAGTTAATAAGGTTCAAGACCTTAACTGCACTGTTGACCAGATGTTGCTCCAAATGGACAGAAGTTTTCACGCCATTTTCTATCTTACTTATTTTATTTTAAGGATGATAATCGTGTGAGTGTTAGGTAGTGTTATCATTAGGCGAGATGACACGTTATTGTCTTCACTAACTAAAGATAATCTTAGAACTGTGTGATAGTTTCCTTTTAGTTGTTGATTGTTGTATCATAAAACCAGTCTGGACCTACGGGATTCAGGTATGGGGAGCCTGCTGTATTTCGAACATAAATATTATCCAAAGAACTCAGAACTACATTCTTAAGCAAATTAGCAATTCACCCTGGTTCATTAGAAACAGTGAAGTACACAAATACCTGAGCATGCCAACAGTGAAGGATGAGATAGACATTCGCAGGTAAATACAAAACAAGACGGGACAACCATCCCAACCAGCTCGCTGTCCAGCTCACATTGCCTGATTGTCTAAATCGTCTGAAACGGCGCAGGACCTTGGAGCTCGGCGGCGTTGACTAAGCCAATATACTAATATGGAGGATGTTCCTAGTGGGGTACATCTCCTCATAAATAATAGCCGTTCAACACATCTGCTCATAGTCAGAAGGACTGATTGCAAGATTTAAGATAATATTTATTAAAAAAACGTGTGGCACTCGGGGACTGCCGCGGTAAAGCTATTGCATAGCATTTGTAACATCATTACATGGTAGGCGGAGTGGGGGGTGTTAGGTTTTATTTTCGTTACGTTACGGAATTTCTTGATTCGGTCGCCGCGCTCAAAGCCCGCGATAAAAGCTGTGCAATAGCTTAAAAAAAGTTGTTGATTGTTAATGTACACGGTTGATGTTAAGGATGATTTTGATATAAAATCCATTCCTTTAGCTGTATTCGGGGTAGTTTAATGTTGTCAATGACAATCCATGAAATTCTTAAATTATAATAAAAACCACATGAAGTTTATATCTACGCTATTGACCCGCTCCAGCATCGCACGTTTTTATGACTTCACAAAACATCGTATTTTCTTCATTACGTCTAAGTTTAATATTAATGTAATATACATAAACCTTCCGGAATAAGTTCTGTAAATGACAGTGAAAACAATGCGCTCACACAGACAGATATGAAAAGCTACTTTAATTTGTAATATGTATAGATGGAATTATTGTAATCTTAATAACTAGGCTAACCCAACTCTCTAGGTATTAATTAGTACATAAATAATTTTAGAATTATAATTCTTGTTGTCTTAAAATACAATAGACGTCACTTAGCTATTTCTAAAGAGCCATAAAAAACACCGAGCGCTGAACGCAGAGCGCGAGTCTGCGTTCAGCGCTCGATGTGGAAACACGCCGTGTTCGGGTTCGCGACAAGTCAATCGTCATCCTGAGGATGCTTCGTTGAGAGGTGAAACACGTGTCGAATTTGTTTCTGGAGTTTTTTATGGCTCTTTAGAAATAGCCAAGCGGAACAGGTTATTTAATATCTCTACGTCTTTTATATTTTATAATTTGTATTTTATAATGGATTTCCGCAAGGTCACGCCTGAATAAATTAACTATCCTGTTTTCTTTTAAAGTTAGTAATTTCAATTTGTGGCTTAAGTAAACTAAGTAGGTAAATAAATAAAATTTATATGATAAATATATTTAAAAAATATAAAAACATATACTATTACTCCTACGGCGAAATCGCAAGCAATTTTAGTAATGGACTCACAAATGCCGTCTTTTCAACTTTCCTAACATTATAAGATCTTTACGTGTATTGAAAGTTGTGGAAAGCGTGACTTCTGACCCGTCGAATAAGGAACTAAAATGCAGGGGTTGTAAACCATTTAAATCATAAACTTCTTACAGAGATAACATGAACAAGTGACTATACTCTTGCATTTATTGTATGCTTTGTAGTGGTTTGTGCGAAACTAAATTTCAGGCCAAAGTCTCATTTGGAAAAGAAGACTTCAAGATATTGCTTAATTTATCCAGCCTTGACTAATGACAAAGGTAAAATTAATAACCTATTGACATACAATTTTAACTTTAATTTCGTATTTTTTTAAATGTAAAGAAACTGTTCCTACCTACTTTTTTATCGAGCTCCAAAGGTTTGCGACCCCTATACTCCTTCCGATTTTTAAGGGTTCGAAAGTAATTCATAGAGTGAAGGGTTTTTGCATGACCTCCTTCACGACATATCGTGATGAATAAGATTACTTTGCGTAATAGGGAGAGTCTTAAATTAGACCGGGCTTTCATGTTTGTTTAGACAGCATAATATAGGTTTACCTATAGGTATTTAAATTAATTTGATAACTGGATAGATACCTTCTCCAAAAGATGAAGATTGTATGGGTTAACATCTGAGGTCTATTTAATAAATCCGACAGGTGACAGGTGACAAGCGATGGTCCGATAATCTGTCAATTTTGTATAAGGTTTTTTCATTATTTAAAAACTATCAGACTTAAAATAATAATATCTACAAGTATAGAAAAAAGGGGAGGGGGAAATTATCATAGGGTATCAACTTTTTTTAGGTTTTTTCATAGTTTTCTGCTTTATTAAATAGCACTTGTCGTCAAAATGTGACAATTGTTATTATGCAATTTTTCGACAAACATGTAGTTTTGTCAGTTTTAATAAATAGGGCCCTAGATATTGTTCTGTATTATCCATGTGGTTTTGCCAAAGAAGAGGCTTGTGGTTTTCTCAATGCATATTATTATCTTATACTATTAAACGAGCAATATTTGTAGGTATATGTGTATTTGTTTGTTTATATATTTGTACTCACGTTCTAACGATTCTCGGCAAACGAAAATCGGCTCTAACGATTTCGAAGATAAGGTTACGGGGGCGAAAAATCGATCTAGCTAGGTCTCATATCTGGGAAAATTTGTTTTCTCCATATTTTCATCCGAGCAGAGCTTGGTCGCCCAAAGTTTAAAACAAGATAATGAATATGACCATGGCAGCATGGAATTAGTAAGTACCTACTATCATGGCAGCATGGAATAAGTAGGTACTATACATGGATTAGTATGAACTTTCAACTATTAAGTGAGCATTCTTTATCTTCACCAAAGCAGAGCTCGGTCGCCCAGGTACTAATCATAACAGGTGCAGTGATAATTAATTCACTTTTGTTTGCTTGAGAACCGATAATGTAAATACTGCTGCTTACAATATCAGTTCTCAATCAAGCAAACAAAGTTTGTGTAAAGTGCATTTACTTAAACATGCTGAGCATGTTGTGGATTTGCAAAGTTTGTCATTATGTCATGAATATGGGCCGTTGTTAGTGATTCACAAGGAAGCCCATAGCAACAGCCAACAGCAACAGGTTGATAATGATTATTCCACAACTCGTACTTTACCACATCAAGGTACAGGCAATATATCTGTCACCACATCACAAACAGACCCCACAATTCACTATTCAGTCAGCATCATACCAACCTTCGTAACTCGCGTCCCATTATGTTGGCAACATAAATTTTTGGCACACATCAGAACAATGCTGCCATTATGACGAACAAAGCAGTCTCTAAGTTTAGCGTACATTCAGCGTATTATTTAGACGCGTTTCGTGGGCGTTTTGGTGATTTACTTGTTTTGGGTTGTGTGTGTGTCATTAGGATGTCAGGAAAACATATTTAAGCTGTAAAAAAAATAGGTTTAAAGGTGAGATATCCACTTTTTAGTACTTTATGCCCTGCTAAACCAAAAGACGCTATTTCAATCCGAGTAAGTTTTGAGAAAATTGACTTTTTGTAAATTGTAATTTAACGAAAATCTTAGAAAAAAAAAGGATTGTGTGGTTTTATGAAACCACGGTAAAAGTGAAACTTCTATAGGCGCCGCCATATTGGCCTTGGCTGCTCTGACGAACGCCTTTCACTTTATCCCTACTCCGCGGCCGACCGTCAAAGTTTGAGACGATGTAATAAAAGTTTAACTTTAAAAAAAATTAAATGTTTCTAGTTAGATAGCTATATTTGGCTTATACTATTGGATGCGAAATTGTTAAAACTATTGAATAGTATAAAAAATTAAAAGGGCTGAATCTCAGAGATAGCACCTTTCGGCTTAAGAAGGCAGTATTGTGGTTGCTGATGATTCTGTGCATCTCCTGATAAAATGTTTTACGCGTGAATCGGTACAGTGTCCAACGCGCAAAAAACGCTTTATCTGGACATCTCTGTAATAAAAAATTACAGTGTCAGACTGTAATAGCCCATATTCCTCTACTGCGTAAAAGAGTGCTCCTGTTGAATTCTACTATAAGTAGTGTATCGTATGTTGAAAAGGAGATTTCCATAACCAGTCCGGTTTGCAGATACATTGTGAATTACAGAATGTCGTTTTGTACACAGGAGAGAGCTGTTAAATATACAGTTTCTTAAATCACACTAATATTATAAAGGCAAAAGTTTGTAAGTGTGTATGTTTGTCTCTTCTTCACGCTCAAACGGCTGGACCAATTTGGATGAAATTTGGCACACAGATAGTTTATAACCTAGATTAACATATAGCCCCGTGTGGTCTCCGGGCAGTAGAATAGAACCATTCCATCTCATCCCGTGGATGTCGTAAAAAGCGACTAAGGGAACAGCTGGGGCATTTTATTGTTTCCTGCTGTGTGGTAGGAACAACACACACCCAAGCTAAGGTTGCCGTGCCGAGAGCTGCATGGCTAGGGGGGAGCCTAGTCGCGAGCGTGCCTGTTGTCTGGGATCGGGCGCCCCCAGGCACTAACAAGCCTTACCTCTACATGCGGGGCTCTGTAGAGTGTTGACAGATTTTTTCCTCTGCTTTTCGTGGGAACTAAATGAGTAATTCAAATAATAATCAACTCGGAGGCGGCGGTGATGCTCGCCACACACCACGTCAGTTGTTTCCACGGGGCGAAAAGCGAGCGGCGGAATGTCGCTTAGCTACGCTGAATGTGCAGGGAGGTATAAAAGATAAGATGGATGAGGTGTGTGAGTTGGTGAAGAATAAAAGGATAGATATATGTAAAGGGAAAGGCCGGGCGGGGACGCCCTAGGAGGACATATACTGACCTTATTGGTAATGTTCTTCAGAAAGGCCAGGTGCGTAGTACTCGCAACCGGCGTGCGTGTATGACCAGATGTATGAACGTAAACGAGGCAAAAGGACTATGTAAGGATCGTAGCAGGTGGCGTTCTGTAGTTTCTGCCTACCCCCATGGGAAGAAGGCGTGAGTTTATGTATGTATGTAATACTTTTATCCCGATATTCCCACAGGATCGAGACTTATGCGGGTGAAACCGCGGGGCGCAGCTAGTTGAAAATAAAACGAAAATTTCTTGTTCCCAAGTGTAGGAGCTTAAACTAATATCTACCTCAAGAGTTTACCTTTCCATGCAGATGTTATCAACACGTTTGCATTTAACGCTTTTCTACGACACTCAGAAAGTGTGCAAGAAGTCGAGTTACGGTAGTCAAATGTTTATGTAAGTTATCTGGTTGCAGTAACCTTGGCAACGCGCCCGCTGATAAGCGCAGTCAAAGAATGGTGAGGACAAGAATATTAAATGAGCATAGATAAGAGAAATGTATGCAGCGGTGAAATGACGCTCAGTTGAGAAAAGATGAAGGTGGCTTTAGTAAAGCTGTCTCCTTTAAAATGGAAGAATCAAAGGGAATGAAGGTGTAATCGACCTAGGAGTTTTATTGTTTTCCACTTTTGACAAAAACTCCCAGTAAATTGAAACTACACACTAGTTGAAACTATTTGTCACTTTAGTCTTATAGCGAAAATAGACCTTGACGTTTTATGACGTGCAAGTGATAGTTAAACTTAGGATTACTAGCTCTTTATAATTATTTGTGACGAGGTTTTTCAGAACGAATAGAAAAAGTATCCAGGGTATTATATACGATCTTCTATCATGCTGTAATGAGTCTTTTAACAACCACATTAATTATTGATGATTTTGATGCTGTCACTGCTTATCCTCTGACCATTCTTTAACCGGCATTACCACGGTAGGTACCTAAAACGAAAAGGCCACATGACCTTTTAAAATCAAACCTCAAAACACACACATTCGCGTCAAAGTGAATGTACCTTTAAATAGCAACCTTTGAATGGCAACATCTTCTCAGTACTAACAATAGGCCTACCTATGTATTTGCTGTACAAACGTCGCCACCCGCAGTATCGCACAATGGCCGTGTGTAATTGTTTTGCTAAAATGCAAAACGTGTTAATTTCCCGGCAGCGCACAAAAGAGCGAGATAGCATTCATCTGGCGTCGAGATAACGCCGACAAAGTGGTTCACGAGGGGCCAACGTGGCGTAGTGACGGCGGAACAGTGAGGCAAGTCTGATGGGTATTGAGATTTTTTAAAAGATTAAGGCGATTTCTCTGTAATTCAATGTCTAGACTAGACAGTCTTTGAATGTCATGCCTGTTTGCCTCGAAGCGAGAGCTAGCTTTCAACAGATAAGGATATCAAGGCTACATTGCCGGAGACTGTACTGAGTATTAACTAATACCTTTTAGAAATTAACGTTGTATTATGTTGTTATGCTCAGAAATTGGGTCATTGAACTATGAAATCTGAAACCTTCTTTTTGTCAGTAAACTTACAGTTTTATTACAGTGTTCTTAAAAAATATGAAATTGGAGACCATTTACAAGTTTCCACTGATAAACACTAAAATAAAAACGAAAAAGGTTGGTACAAATGACTTATAAATTAGAAAATAAAGAAGTACGTGACTATGTGTCTGTTACTAGCCTACTCTCTACGCGTGTTTACTAGTGTTTTGTGAAAGTTATTGGACTAATAAATATTTTTCGAAGTTTTGAAGTACAAATAATCCCTTAAGCATAATTATGCAGCTGTTGCTTAATTTTAGTAGTTCATTTGAAAACTTATCGTATCATTACACTTCAACAACTCCAACAAACAAACTTATACAACTTAACCTACTGTATTGCGGTACACTATGTAAAGTACACAGGGGTAAATGACGTTGGACATCGCTTTGCTTACAGTTCAGAACACTTGGAGCCATTTCTAGACATTACATGTTTAATGCCACTCGCTGATAGCCCACACAATGTTGGACGCACCTGGCTGATGAGTTCTTTTGCACAATCTCTACAAGAGTACTGATAAAGCCCGCAAATTGATGGGACTGGGGGTGTCTACTCTATGGAGTTTTTGGAATACAAGAGTTTTAAAGAACATTTTTGAATTTTTGGACATTTGTCAAGTTGATTGGGTAGTTGAAAACATCATTATCAGCAAAAACTACAATATTTTTCAACCTAAAAACCTTTTCCGTTTGTGGACTAAACCAAAGAAATATAGAAGGCAGAGTTGCTATCGCGCCCGCAAATACTTACGAGCTACGGGCTACGGCGTAGCTTGCTACGGGCTACGCCGTAGCTTTTTATGGGCTACGGCGTAGCTTGCACTGTTACAATCGTTTGGTAAAAGTTTTAGGTAACTTCATTTTTGTGATATAAATCGATTCCATCCAATTTTTTTTTTATATTTCGTGTAATTCTTCATTGAATCATTGCTCTAAATTAGTTGGGATTTTTAAGATGTTCATTTACATACCTGTGTTCACCAGTGTGGATTGCTAAAAATAAGCACTATCTAAGTAAAAGCAGTTGCCCGACTATGTAGGTCGTAAATAATTGAAACAGATTGGAGCCAGTTCTCTTCAGTTTCTTACCAATCAGCTGGCCACCTGAGCGAGCAGATCAATTAATAGATAACTTTCTGACCTATTTTTGTTTTGTTCACTGATGAAATGTATCCAATTATTTACTCCAGTTCAGAAAAGGAGAACGTCCTTAGTTTTTACTGTTTTTGCTTCTACTAATTCTAGATGTTTGCCGTTTTTTTAATTTTTGTTTTTGCTTGTTAATGCTTTTACATGTAAAATTACCTTCAGAATCATTGTTTGGGTGAATTTTACCAATAAAGGCGATCAGCACATCTAAACCGCATACAAGAGCTGTTATTGTCAATATTACATAACAGTCATGACAACATTTTAGACTTATTGGTCATATATTTTCTACAGAACTTAATAACAACGTCCACAAAGATATATGATCCGTTCTGAACATATAAACTGCCTATAAGTCCTCACTAATACTATAAACTGTCAGATTCGCTTACAGGGTTCGAAGTGGAAAGCCATAACGTCATCAAATAACTTAGGGGTCGATCTGGCACCGTATGCCGCCAGACTCGATAAGTCACGGCCAAGGGCACGAGGCCAGAATGGACCCTTTTAGGGTTCTATGTTAAAACAAGGAACTTGGGAGCCACGTGTAACCTTGAACTTTTTGTTTTAAAAGACTTGATAGTTGTCATACTGGCTATATTGTAGTCACATTGTAGGTAATGCAGTTGGTTGGTAGTTACAAAAACTGTTTACTTTTAAACCGACTTCCAAAAGGAGGTGGTTCTCAATTCGACTGTATGTTTTTTTTTGTATGTTTGTTACACGGTTACTCCGCCAATTATGAATTGATTTTATCATTCTTTTTTTGTTTGATAGGTCATACTTCAGAGGTGGTCCCATATTTTATTATTTTTGCTTGGGTAGTTTTTGAGTTAGCTTCCATAATACGTATTTTTTCCCACTTAGTATGTGGATGATAAGTTCTTGTTACTGTTATTTATTCGAATTTGTGTGGGGTAGGTACCACAACTAAAATGTGAAAAACAATCTTTTTACAAAAAAAAAACAACCGTCTTCCAAAAGTCAGTCGTTTTTATTTGTAAAAAGTTTTAATTTTTTAAGTTGAAACCGAAGTTTTTATATTTAATCAATTTTATCATATTTTGTGGACTTTTGAAATATTATGAAAGAATTGAATAAAAACGTTGATGATTTATTGAATACTAGCAGACGTCACGCGGTTTCACCCGCGTAGTTCCCGTTCCCGTGGGAGTACGGGGATAAAATATTATGTTACTCGCTGATAATGTAGCTATCCATTGCTGAAAGAATTTTTCAAATCGGATCAGAAGTTTTAAAGTTTATCCGTTACATACAGAAATACAAATCTTTCCTCTTTATAATATTAGTAGAAGTAGATTAGTACATAATATTAGGAGATTATATCACGAATCCATTTAAATTTACGATAGGTACTTAGTAGGTATTCCCAATAAAAAAGTAATTTTAAAATCAAAGAAACCCAACTGCGAAAACACATAACTGAAAAGAGAATAAAACCAGCATTATAATAATCTATAACAAATAAAAGTTGCCAAAGAAGTTGAAGCCTGCAATTCCAGAATTCTATAATTATAAATAATAATGCTTTTAAAGCTTGCATCATTAGGAATACAATGAACATAATATTAATGTTAATATTATAAATGCAAAAGTGACTTTGTATGTTGGTTTGTTTGTTTGTTACGCTTTCACGCTAAAACGGCTGAACGGATTTGGATGAAATTTGGCACATGGTTAGACCATGACCTGGGTTAGGATATAGAATACTTTTTATCCCGATATTCCCATGGGATCGAGACTTATGCGGGTGAAACTGCGAGGCGCAGCTAGTATTATATCATCGTTAAAGAATTTGTTATTATTTCACCACACGTGCTTACGAAACTCTGCGGCGCGGGCTCGAACTGCATCTAACTCAATGTTTTGATCATTTCTCAATTAAAATTCAAAACCACAAAAAAGAAAAAAAATGAAAATACATACATATAGCCTCGAATGTTATTTAATTTTGTGCAACATCGTTTTTAACCCACTTACAAATTCTGCTGACGCAAAATCATATCATGTGTTTTTACTAGGTTATAAAGTGCAAGAAACTATTTTTACGTTAACTAAATAAGAAATGACGTATTTTGAGACTTTTTTGTTTTGTTATTTTTATCATTAAGGTAAATAGTATTTAAGTAAACTAGGTATAAAATAGTGAATTAAGTAATTACATTTTGTCGTTATTTCAAGACTTTTAATATTAAATATTGTTATGAATTTTATTGTCCTACAAGTACCATAAAGTGCGAACTCATGGCGCCTGTGATACAGGTTTATCCTAGTACAGGCATCCAACATTATAATACCTTTGTAAATTATTTCTAAGATTTTATGTTAATATTTTACCAATTTTTAATACTGAATAAATATTATTATTATTTCCTTTATTTCGTTTTTAAGCATACTATTTACATTTTTAAATATTCTTATAAAAAATAATTTAAAAAAACATTTTAAAATATAAAAAATAGTAGCCCACCGGTGTCGGGAACAGGGTCCAAGCCACCGGTGGTCAGGGCTCCTGAGATAGGAACCTCCTAACGATACGCGCCGTGTCCAGGAGTACTGATTTCTGGATCAAGCCCTTGATCCAGCTGCCTAACGAGAGCCTCCTCAGGTGTAGGTCGAGGCTCTTAGCTATTATGCCATTGGCCGTAACGATTATCGGCACAATGATTGCTGTATCCACATCCCACAAGTCGACAACCTCGTGAGCTAGATCAAGATACTTTTATTATTATTATTTATTATTATAATTTGTAGATATTTTTGTAATTACCTTTCAAAACCTTTCATTTTGATACCCCACTCGATAGGTTAGGGAGATTTCTTCGCCCTTTTTGTATTATTTTATTTTAATATACCCAGTGACGCTCGCACAATAAAAAGATGAATCTAACGACATATCATTAATTAAAATCGGTTCAGTCGTTTAGTAGTTACAAGGGAACATAGAGACGGACACACACACACATACATACAGGCCAAACACATACTTCTTACCTATTAAAGACATTGAGTCATTAGTGCAACTCGGTACATCGTTGATTGACCTAAAATATTTATCCAACATTTTGTTGCAACATCATCTGTCGACAACAATAGCGTTACCGTACTTACATTGCGTGTCAAAATACCAAGCAGTCGTGCTGAGAAGGAAAAATGAAAAGCGTGTCTACGTGTCTCAAAAACAACCATGCTATTTTCATCTTTAAAGTGTTGTGATTAGGTAGAAATTGTGATGCGTTTGTTAAAGATGGTTTAACTGTGGGGATTGTAGGCTTGCCGTGCCTTCATTAGCTTCCATTACCAACACATAAAGGGAAAAATTGAAGGAAATCCATTAGGGTTATCTGTGGAACAAATTTTGTGGGGATCCCGCAGTGATACGTGTGTAGGGAGACATTCACCTGCTTTTATTTTCGGATCGGTTTTGTATATTTAATTTGTCAATGGCTGAATGGTACCTTTAGGAATATATTTCGGGTCTCAATTTATACCATTAATCACATTAACTTCTACCCGCGACTGCATTCGCGTGGAAGCCAATAAAATATGTCAAATGGGTGGTGTACGATATATTTATTAATTCCAATCTAATTTCATCTAATTTCATTTTTTTTTTTTAAGAGTAATAAAGAGTAGAGAGGCCTTTGCCCAGCAGTGGGACAATAACGGCTATGTAATGTAATGTAAAAAGAGTAATAAAATTTTCAATTTAATCTATACTAATTGTTTGTTTGTTTGTTTGTTTGTTTGCTTGAACGCGCTAATCTCAGAAACTACAGATCCGATTTAAAAAATTCTTTCAGTGTTAGATAGCCCATTTATCGAGGAAGGCTATAGGCTATATATCATCACGCTAAGACCAATAGGAGCGGAGCACCAATGAAGAATGTTTCAAAATCGGGATTATTTTTTTCCTTTTGAGAGCTTCCGCTGCGTGCGCTGCGTAAACAGTAAAAGTTTCGCAAAAATCATGTATGACAGAATTGTTCCCCTTTAAAAGTTCTAAAAAAAAGTCCGCGACAGCATATGTCTATCTTTTAAGGTTGGCTCACTCTAACCTTTTTTATGCTAACCAAATTTGTTCAAAAGTAATGCGTTATTTACGAAGGTGTTTTTATAAACATAACATTAATCCTTATCCAAATAAATACGTTATTCATCACAAGTATTTAATTTAAAACAAAATTGCCATTTACATCATTCGATTTCAATAAATATCTTAGGAGATATCGCAGTTTTAAAATAACATCGCAGCAAAATAATGATCAAGTACTGCGCGCGATTTCCGGTGAAGGTATCGTTTGGGGTAACAATTAATAAGGCCCAGGGGCAAACATTTAAGCACGTAGGAATAGATTTACGCCAAGAGTGTTTTTCGCACGGGCAACTATATGTTGCCCTATCGAGATCTGGTTCTTTTTTTCGTGCTCTTGATTTTCGACGATCTGTTTAGCGCCGAGAGTTGAAAATCCGCTGGGACGAGAGTGCGTTCCAGCGCGTTGGATTCTCAACGTTCGGCTTAACACCGAGAGTTGAAAATTCAGTGCGCTATAAAATCCCGCTGCGATTTTATTACGTCCGTGCGAACGTCGGCTCACTGATTAAAGCGTGATGTAGGTACCTAAAATAGCTCCTTAACATAGGTACGCATTATTAAAAAAAAATACACCTTTATTTAAACGAAGTCGCGGATTAAAGATAGCGTTAGCCCAAAGTAGCTACTCCACGCGAACGAAGTCGCGGGCAGAAGCTAGTGTATTAATATAACTCCAAACAAATTTCATCTAATTTCATTTATTTTAATAGTAATAAAATTTAATACAATCTCGTTGATAAATATAATTTTGTTTTACTAGCACTTACTTGATCTCCTATTGTAGTCACCGAGTTTTTGTCATCTACACCTTTCCAATACTTTACAAACACTGTTCACAAAAACCACAGCTAAACATTCATCTAGTACATCCTGTGTTATTTGTTCATATATTGCTTTGCATCATAACATTCATTACATAATACGCCATGTTATAATTATTACGTAACCAGTGCTGAGTACATGTAATAATTAGCCAATAAGTCAAAACGTCAAGCAAATATTTTTACACAGATTTTATTTTTTTGCACAGATTGTAATAAGTATGCGGCGCGTGAGTCGCCGACGGCACGAAATGTTGCCATTTTAAATATTATATTTGTATAAACATTTAGGACTAGTATTGTATTTATCTTATGTTTGATTTGTTATTTCACTATATGCTGCACCGGTTGACGTCATCACGTCAGCGCCGGCTATCGCTGAAAACCAGCGCTGGGGCTCTGTCTTGCATGGGGTCGCAGCTTTATGCTGAGCGATGGCCGTTTTGCGTGGATGTGACGCATATTTTCCCCCAATTTGTTATTTTACGTGTTTTTTATCTTTCTTTGCGTCATGTTTACCGCAAATAATCGAATTTTCTTTCTTTTTCTTTCTATATAGCCCATGTTAGTCGCTGATAATGTAGTTTTCTATAGATGAAAGAATTTTTTAATTCGGCTAAGTATTTTTGAGTTTATTCATTGCAAACAAACATTCAAAAAATCAAATCTTTGCTCTTTATTATAATATACAGTGTGAGTCTTCATAATGTGCACATATCGAAATGAAGGAATCTATACAGGGTTACTGGTAACTCGACGTATTCCTTGCAGGACGTCATAGTAGGGTTAAAATGCAACAAATTAAGCCACCAAATGTTCTACCGAAATTCAGTAGTTTTTGAATTAGTTAAGAGTTTTAGTTTTTTTATGAAAAATCCCAGATTAAATCATTTGAAACCAATTTAAAAATGATTTACGGCGCGACTGTACTGAAATTTAAGTTATTATAATAGTTGACGCCGTAGCAGACCTTTGTTAATAATTAAAAGTTCAATAATGCCTAAAACTTTGGCAAATATCACTAACCAAACATTTAATTTTTTGTAATTTTTGCTATTACTTCATAAAAAATGTAGTCTAGTGCAAAAAAAAATACTACACCTGGTGTACAAATTACTAGGAAAATATCCTTGTCTTATCAGTTATTCAGAAAGGTATGATTGTCAATACTTTTGCATGTGTGCCAGGGAAGAGAAGAGTTTTATGGGGGGCAGGTAAAATTGCGAGACGGTCAACCTATTGTTTCGTATTCGTAGTTTTTACCTGCGCTTGAACTCCAAACACTCGGGGAGCTTTGTGATTGGTCGCTATTGTTCTCTCGGCATGACAGGGGGTGCGATTTTGCAAAATTTGGTCGTCAGCGTTAGTTAGTTTCAACTCTACGTCGCGCAAGCTCGTGTTTTGTTACTGGCTATTTCCCTAACTGTTGCTGCGTATCTTGCTCTTGTGCTGTGCTGTGCCGTCATAAGCGCTGACTATGGCTGCAAATTCTAATCCTGAATACGCTGACATAATGTACTGTTACGGACTTTGTGACGGTAAAGCTGCTGAGGCGCGGCGAGAATATCAACTTCTCTTTCCCAACCGCCGACTCCCCCACGTTAGTGTCTTCGGATCGACTTATCGGCGAATATCTGAAACTGGCAGCGTCCAAAGAAGCAGGCAAGTTGACACTGGTCGTTCCCGGAGATACACGGCTGAGGACGAGGAGCTTATTCTTCAACGTTTTATTGACGATTCTAACACATCGACAAACATCGTAGCGCGTGAGCTTGGTATGTCACAGTGGAAAGTCTGGTCTGTAGTTCACTTGTCAGGCCGACATCCATACCATTACCAACCAGTCCAGTCATTAGAAGAAGGAGATCCGCCGAGACGGCTTGAATTTTGTCGTTTTATGCTAAGTGCCGACGCCGACAGCGAAAACTTTTTAAAAAACATTCTGTGGACCGATGAGTCATGTTTTGATAGTGATGGTATCACAAATTACCACAACTTACATTACTGGGCACCCCAAAAAACTGAAACCAACCGCATCCCAGCGAAGTTTCTCGCTTAATGTTTGGATGGGTATTATTGACGACAAATTAATTGGCCCACATTTTTTACCCCGAACACTAAATGGGGAACTTTATGAAGATTTCCTCAGAAATCATTTATCAGCACTGCTCACGGATGTACCGGAAGAAAGAAGAGCAAACATGATTTACCAACATGACGGATGTCCAGCCCACTTCCGAATCACAATTCGACAATTGCTGGATGAAAACTATCCAAACCGATGGATAGGGCGTGGTGGGCCGATTCCGTGGCCTGCACGAAGCCCTGATCTGACGCCGCTAGACTTTTACGTCTGGGGTCATATGAAAGATCTAGTTTATGTGACCCCAGTAAATTCAATTGAAGAACTAAGGGAGAGAATCATAAATGCGGCGGACCAGATGAGGGCAACAATCACATCAAGAATAACAAAAACCGAAGTAAGGAAGCGAATAAGAACATGTATTCGAAACCGAGGGCAGCACATCGAACAAGACGTGTGAAATGTGTGTAATTAAAGTTTTTAATATTGATTAAAAAGAATAATAATGTTCACGATTTTGTTTTAGATTTTTCGAATAATCACCTTTTTGTGAAACGCACGCCTGTACTAAATCAAAAACGATTTTCATAATGTAGTCCATGATTTTGTATTAACTTTCATACCTTTTTGGATAGCTGATAAGACAAGGATATTTTCTTAGTAATTTGTACACCAGGTGTAGCATTTTTTTTTTGCACTAGACTACATTTTTTATGAAGTAATAGCAAAAATTACAAAAAATTAAATGTTTGGTTAGTGATATTTGCCAAAGTTTTAGGCATTATTGAACTTTTATTATAAACAAAGGTCTGCTACGGCGTCAACTATGATAATAACTTAAATTTCAGTACAGTCGCGCCGTAAATCATTTTTAAATTGGTTTCAAATGATTTAATCTGGGATTTTTCATAAAAAAACTAAAACTCTTAACTAATTCAAAAACTACTGAATTTCGGTAGAACATTTGGTGGCTTAATTTGTTGCATTTTAACCCTACTATGACGTCCTGCAAGGAATACGTCGTGTTACCAGTAACCCTGTATAATTTTATCGACGGAAAAAATGGTCAAATTTTTTTTTTGTTTAAAAATTATTTTTTTTATTCTCTTGGACATCTTATTTATAAATTGATGAAAAAAATACAGATGTTTGCTAAAAAAACATGTTTATTTTCAATTGAGGGTAGTTTTTTTCTCAATTTTAATTTTATGTGGACCCCTACTTACTTCCAATCATTATGGAGTTTGTTTCATCGCGATAAATTCAATTTAAAAGTTACACAGTTTTGTTACAATTTTTTTTTATTCCATAAAAAGTATAAAAAAATATTTAGATTTTTTTTAATATTTTTTCCGTCGATAAAATTAAGTATAGATTCCCTCATTTCGATATGTGCACATTATGAAGACTCACACTGTATAATATAATTAGTTTAGATTGAGAGTCTCAATATGATATTGGTGGTAATGGCGGTTGGTGATGTTTTATTTTTAACCTAACTTTTCTCGCGGTTTCGCCCTCGTGGAGGTCGGATATTGTAGCTCGGGAATGCACTAACGGGATAAAAAGTATCCTTTGTCCTAGCCCAGGTCATGGTCTACCTGTGTGCCACATTTCAGGAATTCTGTTCAGCTGAAAGGCATGAAAAGGTAACAGACTGTCAGAGTTGCGTATTTATAATTTTAGTACGTATGCATGGATAGTTATTGTTATAAAATGTAACGTTACTCCATCTCGAGAACTTGTCATTCACATTTTTTTTTCATGAAAATAATATCATTTGTCTTGTTTTAGCTATTACTAGCTGCGCCCCGCGGTTTCACCCGCAGAAGTCTCGATTCCGTGGGAATATCGGGATGAGAAGTATCTTATGTATTAATCCAGGTTATAAACTATCTGTGTGCCAAATTTCATCCAAATCCGTTCAGCCGTTTGAGCAGAAGAGACAAACATACATACACACTCACAAACTTTCGTCTTTATAATATTAGTGTGATTTTATCAACTAGCGTTTTGCTGCAAAAATATAAAGATAGCTAACTCATGTAATTTTTAAAACTTAATATTTAAATCTATACTTAATAATATAAATATAATTTCAAAATATCTGCAATTATCGTTGAGTTTATTCATCGCTTGTAGTAATTCTTTGACAGTAGAGACGTGTTAGAAAAATATCGGAACATAATATGACCGCGATAAAGTATGATCGGGCCACGATCCGAAATCGTCTATCTAGCGCGATCCGTGCCCAGATGATACGGCCTGGGAACTAATATTCTGTCCTAATATTATTCATTGTGCTAGGGAAGTGATTTTACCGTTGATATGTCGAGGATACGTTTATTTGGACGTTTGAGAGACCATGTATTTTGACGACTCTTACAAAACATATCGTGAGTTTGTGGTTGTTATGTGATATTATTGTGTTTATTGTTTTCATTGGTTGCTAAGTGATGAGAATCGATCATACCTAGTAATTTTTCCTTCTTACTGGACAACGAATTGTTTGTTATTCTCAATTAAGAACATTACTTTTGCAAACTAAGGTTTTTTTATCTAGAATTTGAACGGGCTTAATATTTTATGCGACCAATTGAATAGGACTTTCAAATTCGATTATGTAAATCTTCAATAATTTTAGAATATCATGCGATGAGCCAGCAAGTGGGATTGTGTTCATCCAGAAGCTAAGTAAGTAATAAAAAATCATAACCTGGCATTTTCCAAATCTTAATAATATAAATGAAAATATCTGTAAGTAGAAGATATAAAACACTTTTAAAAGTAATTTTTTTGTCAATATTTTAAAACTAGATGTAGTCAAGTTATCATCTATAACAGAATACTTGACACTTCATCTTTATGTCCATTTCTTTATTCCTTTCTAAGCACTACCACTAAAGCTTTCAACGTGACCTAGATAAACTACCCGCGACATTATCTATGGGTGACAGGCCGAAGATTACCGCAGGTCTCTGAGGCGTTATCTATCTTGATAAGGCCGGGACTATACACAGGATGGAACTCTTCCAAAATAACAAATAACTGGGAAAAATCTGGGGAAATAAATGACTGAAGGGTGGATGTGGATGGCTTGGGATATCGTTTATCATTGCGATGGAGATTGGATTGAGTTTTTTTCATTTAGTGTTTTGCTTAGGCTGTAATAGTGATGAACCGATGATGATTGATGAATCTAATAATAAGTTTTTGGATCGATTGTCGGAGTGTTTGAGCAATTCGGTTCCGCGTTAGGTAGGTACATGTCACGGAACGTGGAATTGAGCGAATAGATTTTCCTGCTATGCGGGTATATGATTGATTCGCGTACCTACGTAACAAATATATGTGTATGACCTTAACCTTTATACGTGTTCTTCAATGAGGCATTGTATCTGTTAACACTAGCTAAAACAGGAGAAACTCCTACATGTCCAAAGATAAGGTTTCTTCTTCTTCCTTTTTTTAAATGAAACCTTGCTCTTGAAACTTGAGCATTACGGACTAGGTAAACTTGCGCTCAGTTTAGTAAAATCTTATTTAAATGATAGACAGCAGCAGGTTCAAGTAAATGGTGTCCATTCAATCGGTTTAAAAGTAAAAATGGGCGTTCCACAAGGCTCGATATTGGGTCCTTTCCTCTTTTTAGTATATATTAATGATCTACCCCATTTATTAAAAAACCAACCACAAATGGTGTTATTTGCTGACGACACTTCCTTAATTTTTAAGATAAATAGACGTGCATCAAATCTTGACGACGTAAATAACGCCCTACTGCAGGTCCAAAATTGGTTCACTGCTAATAATTTAGTATTAAATGGGAAAAAAACTAAATGCATAAGATTTGCTTTACCAAATGTTAAAAGTAGTGATTGTGACATAGTATTGAATAGGGAGAAACTAGAATTTGTCGATAAAACTGTTTTCTTGGGGATCACGCTCGATTCAAGGCTGCAATGGGGTCCTCATTTAACATCTCTAGCAGGACGGCTAAGTTCAGCAGCATATGCTGTGAGAAAAATCCGTCAATTTACTGATGTAGATACCGCGAGGCTAGTCTATTTCAGTTACTTTCATAGTATCATGTCTTACGGTATTTTACTATGGGGACGGGCTGCAGATATCGAGTCTATTTTTATTCTGCAGAAGAGAGCCATCAGAGCAATATATCGTCTCCGCAGACGCGATTCTTTAAGGGAACTGTTTAAAGATATTAACATCATGACGGTACCTTGTCAATATATATATGAAAACATCATGTACGAAAGGAAAAATCTAAGTCTTTTCAGTAAAAGAGGTGATAGACACAATTATAGGACTAGAAATAGGGACCAATTAGTTCAACCGGGTTTCAGATTGGCTAAAGTAGACTCATCCTTCATGGGGTGCTGTTTAAAATGTTATAATAAAATACCTTCCCACATACTCCAACTGAACGAAACGAAATTTAAATCATGTATAAAACGCACACTATCCTGCCAAGCATATTATAAATTGGGGGATTACATCGCTGATAAAAATGCTTGGCTCAGCGCTGGTCCAGCTCCACAAGGGCGCATAAACTAATTGATTAACATTCGAAAATATTGTTGCAGTTGCTGAAGATTGTAAAACTATCTTTTCCTTGTATAAATTCAATCTCTTTGTATTGTATAATTGCATATCACATGTGTGAGCACTGTGACCATGTTGTACATTCCATAAAGCTACCATTTACTGGGTACGTCTTTCATTGACTTGAATGTGCCCTGGCAGCTGAGAGTATGTCATGCTCACTCAAATGTCTCGCTGATGGTAGCGTGTGTGTTGGATCATTAAGTTCCCTTCAAAATGGTTGAGCTAAATGGTGCTGATCCATGCGTCATGTTCGTGAACGGGCGCCGTCAGTAGGGACTGGTCATCTCTTAGCTGCCACGGTTTATTTTATTTTAATTTATTTAATAACCGTAACCGTTCGATTTTCGCTTAGAGCAGTTGTGTTACATGCGACCGCGCGCGTACCATAGTGTAAAAGTGCTTACGCAAAATAACGCCGTCCAGTCGGATGCACCGCAATGACCTAGTTACTGCGTAATGCTGACGGCTGTCAGCGAATTTCATAGTTAAGGCGAAGTTAATACTCGCTTAATTTCTACAATGGGTTCGAAAAAACCAACACTCAACACTATTAGCGTAAACTTAAAAACAGAAACCGAACAACTGTTGTACAAGTACTTTTGTGAAGAACGTAAAGAGCGTGAAGAGCTGCAAAAACACTTAAATGACCTAAAAAGTCAAATAGAAAATCTCCAGCAACAGCTGAAACTTCAAGCGGAAAACCCACCGAAATCAGCTACTACAACCGCTAAAACCGCCATTGAGACTTCTCCCCCGCGTGTTGAATATACCACGGACGAAGAAGAACTAGCTCGAGAAACAGGATGGATACGGCAAAAAAGCAGGAAGAAAAGAAAATTGAACACCTCTCCCGCCCAACCCACTCTGCATGAACACGGAAGTGAAGAGAATAAAGGTAAGGAAAAATCTATTAAAACTCCTTTGCCACCACCTATTGTAGTCGATGGTATCAAGGATTACCAGAAATTCTTTGATTTCCTATCTAACGGTCAATCAGCTGACGCGTTCAGCATCAAAATGATGAACGGCGATACAGTCAAAGTTAATGCCAAAAATGAAGATTCGTACAGAGCAATTACAAAGGCTCTTACACTAAACAATTGCCTATGGCACTCCTACGAGAACAAGCAAGAGAGACCAATTAGAGTTATGGCAAAAAAATTGCATTTCACATGCATTCCGGAGAGAATTGTTGAAGAATTGCGTGGCAAAGGCTACAAAATTCTAGAAGCAGTCAATAAATTGAGTTGGAAAACCAAAGAGCCACTTAACATGTTCATGCTGACATTCTCAAATGATGAAGAAACCAGCAAAATATTTAACATCAAAACTATATTGGGATGTAACGTGGAAATACAACCGCTAAAATCCACAAAACTGGTACCTCAGTGCAAACGATGCCAGGCTTATGGTCATACGCAAAAGTACTGCTCCAAAGAACCGAGATGTGTAAAGTGCACAGGCAAACATCTGACGATGGATTGCAGAAAATCCAAAGAAGAGAAGCCAAAGTGCGTCCACTGTGGAGCTCCACATCCAGCTAACTACAGGGGATGTATCGTAGCCAAAGAAATACAGCAGATTCGAAACAAAAAATCAAAAGGCAATACTACTGCCCCTCAACAAAATACACCTACTGGAAGAGACAAAGGCCCGAGCCAGTACAAACGAAGTCAAAACACTTTTAAAACTATAACAAAAAACGTGTCATTTGCCCAAGTAGCTACAACAGGCATATCCAAGGCGCCCGTGGTGGAAATGAACAGTGACAAAAAATTGGATGAAATTTTAAAGTTAATATCATCATTTGACGAGAGATTGAAAAAAATTGAAAATAGCAACAAAGCTGCTACTTCTAAGCCAAAAAAATGAATAGTACGCTAAAACTTATGGCGTGGAACTCAAATGGGTTACAAAAACATCAGAACGAGTTACAAGTGGTATTAGACATAGAAAAAATTTATGTGTGCCTGATATCGGAGACACACTTCACAAAGCAATCTCACATTAAGTTTAAAGGGTACAAAGTATATCATGCACTTCACCCAGATAATTCAGCAAGAGGCGGTAGTGCCATTATTGTAAAAGAAAACCTACAGCACTATGAGGAATTCAAATATGAAGAGAAAGACATCCAAGCAGTGGCGATTTGCCTACAAACAAAAAAATATCCTGTAACAGTATCTGCCATTTACTGTCCACCTCGGTATGTGATAAAAAAAGACCACTATATGAGCTTTCTAACTCGCCTTGGAAGTAGATTTATCTTAGGAGGTGACTTCAATGCTAAAAATACGTATTGGGGCTCCAGACTAACAACTACTAAAGGCAAAGAACTACTGAATGCCATAAAAGAGCTGAAATGTGATGTCATATCAACTGGAAAGCCCACCTATTGGCCAACAGACCCAAATAAAATTCCGGACTTAATAGACTTTTTTGTAACCAAGGGTCTATCAACCAGTTATATGAAATCGGAACAAAGCTATGATATGAACTCAGATCACTCAGCAATCTACCTAGAAATTAGCGAGAACATTTTGTATAAAGAGACCAGACCCACTCTTGTTAATAAGTGTACAGACTGGGAGAGCTTCAAGACCAGATTGGATGATAAAATAGACCTTAGAATACCATTAAAAACACCCGAACATCTAAACATCGAAGTAGAAAAGTTCATAATGCATATCCAACAAGCAGCGTGGGAAAATACACCATACTTCAACAAGAGGACGAAGGGAAATACATACCCGCTCAAAATCAAGCAGCTCATTATGGAGAAAAGAAGGCAGAGAAAAACGTGGCATCAATCAAGGTGCCCTGATGACAAACGAAAACTAAATAATCTGACAAAAAAAGTAAAAAGACTAATCCAAGACTTTAAAGACGACTCAACCGAAACCTATCTTCAGAGCCTAAGTAACGACCAAAGGACAGATTACTCCCTTTGGAAGGCTACTAAGCACCTGAAAAGGCCGATTACCCAAATCCCACCTATCAAATGTGGAAATGGGCAATGGGCAGTTACTAACGAGCAAAAAGCAAAGAGGTTTGCAGAGCACCTAGAAAATATCTTTCAACCAAACGACGGGGAAATCATTGAAGATCACACTTTGGCTAATATGGTGACATCAGAAAATGAAGCTACCATAAAACTAGTAACACCGAAAGAAGTCGCACTAGAAATAAAACGTAATATAAGTACACGAAAATCACCAGGTTACGATTTAATAACAGGAGAAGTACTTCATAACCTCCCAAGAAAGGGTCTGGTTAAGTTAACGACCCTTATCAATGCCGCACTAAGGCTTAAATATGTACCAGACTTATGGAAGGTGGCCGAAGTAATAATGATAGCTAAGCCAGGGAAACCGGCTCACGAAACATCATCTTATAGGCCTATTTCCTTGCTACCAATCATGTCCAAGCTATTTGAAAAGCTGTTACTCAAACAGCTTAAATCAATAATAGGTAGCAAAAACATAATACCAGAGCATCAATTTGGTTTTCGAGAAAAACACTCTACCATCGATCAAGTGCATAGGATCACAAATGTAATAGAAAACGCCCTTGAAGACAAGAAAGTATGTTCTACTGTATTCCTAGACGTAGCGCAAGCATTTGACAAAGTATGGCATGAAGGCCTTATACATAAACTGAAGAGCCTCTTACCAAAGCAGTTTGCAGATATATTAGAATCCTACATTCTGCACAGAGTCTTTAGAATAAGACAAGAAGATGCCTACTCAGAACTGAAAGAAATTACAGCTGGCGTACCGCAAGGAAGTGTGTTAGGTCCGGTCCTGTACCTACTATACACTTGCGATATTCCTGAATTAGAGCAAAACACAATTGGGACCTTTGCTGATGATACAGCCATAATGGCTGTAGGAAACAGCCACGAAGAAGCAGTAGAAAAGGTTCAAATGGCTGTAAATCAAGTTTATGACTGGACCAAAAAATGGAAGATTAAACTTAATGAATCCAAATCTGTTCACATAGATTTTACCAACAAAAAACAACAGTATTTCCCAGTTTACATAAATAACAAACAAGTCCCATACGAGAATACAGCCAAGTATCTCGGTATGACCCTTGACGCCAAGCTACGCTGGAAAGCCCACGTCAAGAAGAAAAAAGATGAACTTGACCTCCGATTCAAAAGAATGTATTGGCTGCTCGGAAGAAACTCCATGCTATCCGTGCAAAACAAATTGTTGCTATACAGACAAGTCCTGATGCCAGTATGCACTTATGGTATTCAGCTATGGGGCTGCACCAAACAGACGAATATATTAATTATACAACGATTCCAGAACAAAGTGCTAAGGGAAATTGTAAATGCACCTTGGTACATACGGAATGATGACCTCCACAGGGACCTAAAAGTTGAGTTCGTCGAAAGAGTGATTCAGAAATTTGCAGAAGCTCACGAAAAGAGACTTCATCAGCATGTGAATGTCGAGGCAATCCAGCTTCTCGACCACACAAACATAGTTAGAAGACTAAAAAGAACAAAACCGTTCGAGCTAGTGTTTAGTGTTAGTGAATAGTGTAAAGTACAAAAGTGCCAAACAAACACAAGAACGAAGTGTATTCGCCTTAATAGAGACAATAAGAAAAGTGCTATTGGACACATTCTTAGTAAAGACAATTTAATAGTTTAGGTTATAATTAAATTACTTATTAGTCATTTTATAAGGCTAGATTGTAATAAGATTAGGGTCCATCCTATTGTTGAACCCTAGGACAAGGAAAAAAAAAAAAAAATATCACATGTGTGAGCACTGTGACCATGTTGTACATTCCATAAAGCTACCATTTACTGGGTACGTCTTTCATTGACTTGAATGTGCCCTGGCAGCTGAGAGTATGTCATGCTCACTCAAATGTCTCGCTGATGGTGGCGTGTGTGTTGGATCATTAAGTTCCCTTCAAAATGGTTGAGCTAAATGGTGCTGATCCATGCGTCATGTTCGTGAACGGGCGCCGTCAGTAGGGACTGGTCATCTCTTAGCTGCCACGGTTTATTTTATTTTAATTTATTTAAATTTTTGAATTGTTATTATATTTTTATTACGGACGCTTTTAACGTGCACGTCTTTCTACATTGTTCTCACATGTATAAATTCAACACGAATGATGCAACCAATATTTTGTAAGAATATTTTGATTTAAAAGAGTGTCCGTGGAGTTTCTTGCCCGTTCTTCTCCATAGGTACCTACTACGCTTTGGAATGGGCAACTAGCTTCATTTTTCTGACTGACCGACCCCTTGACAATTCAAAAGTACCTGTAATTGGTTTATTTGAAATAAATGCTTTGAGTTTGAGTTTGAAAAACGTTGCCCCACACTAGGAATTTCTCCTGTAGTGTGGGTTTACAAACATTTAAACAAACATACACAAACAGCCAGACCCGGAACAACTACTTGTAGGTCATATAAATATTTGTTCCGTGCGGGAATCGAACCCGCGACACGCAGCGCAGCAGTCAATCGTAAACTGTGCCGTCGGTTTATATTGTTGTTTCAGCTTTAAGATTAAGACATAGTACCGCACTGATATAAATTGCATTATGATAAAGTTATCTATTATTTATTAACGGACAGTCCTTTGTTTATTGTGCAACCACAATATTTTAATTATTTTGTTAAAGACCACTGTTTATTCTTTAATTATTTTTAACCTTATTGTATCATATTGATTTATCATTAATTGCTACACATATCTATTAATTATTATTTAAATATTTACACATACTATAAAACTGATTTACATCCGTGAGACGTACTCGTAACATAAGGTTCAGTTGAAAACCAGCGTCAGGCACTAGTTGTCTGGCATTTATGCTGAACTGGGCCTATTTGTCGCAGCCGTGAGGTACACAATACTGTTTTAAGCTTTCTCTGTTTTGTTTTTGAAAACTGTGTGCCGTAACCTGGGTCAAATAAATTTATTTTCTTTCTTTCTTTCACTGTAACCACACGTCGGGTCTAACCATTGTTTTCACCAACAAAAAGTGGCACCCAGTCCTCACAGTAAAATGAGTCCTCATCATCCCAAAAATAAAACTTTTTGCTTCCAGCGGCAATCGACCTAAATCCTCTTGTCCACACAGATTCCTCACGTCATGTTACTTTAAGCCGAGTCACGCTTAACTTATTTCCCATTTATTTTTCCAAGGGATCATAGCGACACAGGATTAAGGGCGATATCACACCGACGTCACACGCGACGTCAGCTGACGTCAGTGCACGTCAGGCGGTGTGTAAGTCAATGTCTGTTTTAAAAGGACAAAGGTCTTTGTGAGGGAGGGAGCTGTCACTCTATTGTGAGACTTTAAAGCCATCAGTCGTGATAAAATGTGTTTTAGACTTGACTTTGTATGTTTGGTTCATGATATAAAGACTGAAGAGTCGGTGTGTGTGTCTTTTGTAAAGTTTCTGTGTAACGAATATGTTTTGAATAATATTTAGATTTTAGTTCACAATGGGAATAATTATACATACATAAACTCACGCCTTCTTCCCATGGGGGTAGGCAAAACTACAGAATGCCACCTGCTACAATCCTTACATACTCCTTTTGCTTTGTTTACGTTCATACATCAGGTCAAAACTGGGAATAATTACTATGCTCTGGTGAACACTATTATGTATATCTACATTATCAGCAAATAAATGGTTTCTTTCTTTCTTTCAATATTCCAGAGACGTGAAACATTTTTGTTAAATCATAAATGATATAATTAAATCCAGTCTGCATTTCCCTTTCGATCAGTGACTCTACAAATAAATAATGAATTGAATTGCTCGCTTTAAATCTGACTTCTGCATCTGAATGCCGTATTTCTCATTTTTTCGTAGTGATCGGAAAACGTACCTACTTCAATACGGATTCCTCATTATTTATTGGAATACTCTGATTTTGTATGTAAGGGATACGGACATTTTCTGAATAAGTATTATTGGTATCAACGGAATCTGAAGTATCGGGTATTACTTTTTGGTTAAATTGAACGCAGCCTTTTTTGGGACAATCATTCTTAATTAAAAACATAATTATTAAAATTTTATTAACTTTATATTCCTGAATATTAACATTTTATTTACAGTTTAGAAAATAATTATAAAAGTAATAATCTGCCCGCAGCGAGAATGGTAAGAATCTGTTCATGAAATATTTAAAATGATAGTCGTCAAAAAACGAGTAGGTACCTAAATGAATTCTTAAACACATTTACCAATTTCACTTAGGTACACTTCTAGAGACTGAGGTACACTATTATTAAATAAATAATAAAAAATAAATATTGTTACAACACTGACAACGAGCTTTCTATTCCTTACTTATTTAATATCAGATTTTTCTTTTTCCAGTCGACTCTTACGAGTTCCGATGATAATCACATCCTGTCCCTACCATTTTCCAAACTGTAGTGTAGTTCTATCCTAACAATGTCCTTGCCCTCTACACCAATTTACTTTTCCATAGGATACAGCCCAGGAGGGCAGTTCTGTTTATATTTGTACAAAATATGATAATATCTCCGCGCCTCTGGGAGCTTAGCTTACGAAAGATGTCTTTTATCAAACACGTTTTTGTTAAGCTGCCTTTGTCCAATTTATAAAGATGCTTTTGAATGTGTGAATGTATATACCTACTTATCAGAATGTATTATCCTAATACATTTTTGGCACTGATTTAAAGCGGCAGTTATTAGTAGTTTTGGTTAGTTAAAAATTACAAAATGCATATTTATTAAAACACAATAAACAAGAATGAGTCGTAAAAAATTAAATGTATCATTTAATAAATACAAAGCAGTGAAATAACTAAATGGGCAGTTACGAGTGGGCAGTTAACAAATCAGTATCGGTAAGAAATCTCATTCTAAGCAGTTTTATAAACAACGTTCTAACCTAACCCAAGTGATTCACCAACAATAGAGGGGATCTGGCGCTCTGTGACCGCTGTCGCGGCACGCTCGCTTCGCTCGCTCGCCTTCGCGCTTTAATGATCACAGTTATTAACCTAACCCAAATGATTCACCAACAATAGAGTCACCAAGCATAGAGAATTTCAATCGGAACTATTTATCTTACTGCCCATTCATTCCATCATTATTACTGGCCATTTATTTATTAGTCTGCTTACGTATTTTTAGTACTGACATTGTAAGACGAAATAACCGGCCAATTGTTTTTTTATTACTGTCTATGTTTTACTGTCGCACAAAACCAACCGCTGATAGCGAAAATAACTGCCCATTATTTTTTTCAATTCATCATAATAACCTCTCGAATGTTTAAATAACAGTTTAAATATTAGTTCCCAACATTTGTTAAGATGGCTTCTAGCGTTTTCGCTTTCTCGGGGTTGACAATTGTTTTTTTATCTTCAGCCAGTCGTCTGGGTGTTGACCCCTTCAAACTAAACATATGTAGTTACTAAGCTAAGCAAGCAAGATATGTACCTATAGTAGGTACACCAAAAACCTTCTAGTATAATGTCACCTATATTGCTGACGCTTGGCGCTTATTGCAGCCCAGATTTTGATGTAATAAATAAGCCGACTGGTAACGGCAGGATATCCTGCGTATAATTTATACTAAGTATCAGTACTTACGTTGTTGAAGTGGGTGTTCATTTTCACCTCCTCCCTTGATTCTTATCTTTTAATTATAATTTGATAAGTTGGTATAATGAGAGTACAATATCCTTCGGGGTAGGTACAGACGTGATTTATTATGCATGCAATTTTTTTCAAACTCAAACTCGTATTTTCAATTAAACCATTTACAGACATTTTTGAATTGTCAAAGAATCGGTCAGTAGGTCAGAAAGTTGAAGCTAGTTGCCCATTCCAAAACGTAACGCCACGAACAGGCAAGACACTCTTTTAAATATAGCTATTACAAAATCCTGGGTACATAATTCTTGTTGCTTCTATATATGAGAACAATGTACAAAAAATAATCAAAGCAATCGAAAATATAAGATTAAAAATAAGCCCTGGCAGATAAGAGATGACCAGTCTCAACTGACGGCGCCCGTTCACGAACATGACGCGTGGATCAGCACCATCCAGCTCAACCATTTTGTAGGGAACCGAATGATCCAACACACTCGCCACCATCAGCGAGACATTTAAGTGAGCATGACATACTCTCAACTGCCATGCTCTTTCAAGTCAACATACATTTTTTTGTGTATTAGCCTGCTGCAGCTATCCACTACATTTTAATTTGAGTGAAAACGAATTTTCATGGTAATTTCTACTGACAATAGAAGCTTTATTTAACCTAACAATAATCAAACAAATTCAAAAACAATGACATCCTCAACAATACAAAACTCGAACAGTCCAGCCATCCATTGAAGCGCTATCAAGTAATGCGCCTGAATAGCGTTTAGCGTTCATTGCATTTTAGCCTGCACTACCAGTAATAATTTCAGTGGAACTGCACACTAATGCCAGTATTTAGAGACGGGATAGAAACATTCAGTTCAGGATTAAGCCTGTATGTGCGTTGTTTAAGAGGACATTAAACGCATATTTGAAGTTCTGCACTTCGAGAAAATCTGGGATTGTCACGCTTTGGCAAATCGAAAATGTTTGCTAATAGATTTTTATTTCGATACGAAGTGTTAGAGTTTGAAATTGTTTATTTTTTGTACCAGTACGAGTTTTCTAGGGTAAGCTCATAATGGCTGTATAGAGGTATGAGGAACAGAGTGTAAAGTTCCCTCATCCTCTGTAGAAAAGAGTAGATCCTCCGACCAGACGGGTGTCGTGTCTGGCGGGCAACTGCCCAACAGTTGATGTCAGGGAAGTTATATATATTATGCTGATTGCGTGTTTAACTCTGTGCGTTGCAAGATTTTGTGTGACGTCAGGCGATGTAGGTGACACCACAACTGTATAGCAAATATTTTCACCTTTCACCTTTTCAAGATTAAGTCTAGACTTTAAAAGAGACTGTGACCTCTGAGTTTGTTTCGGTCTTTATTTTCATTAGTCGTATACGAAACTATGATTTCATCAGGTTTTAAAATATTTATAATTTAATCAATTCACAGAAATAAATATAATTTGTTACACAGTGTGAGTGTTTATAATATGTACAAATCGAAATAAGGGAATCTATGCTTAATTTTATAGACGGAAAAAAAAAAATTTTAAAGGTTCGTAAAGGCGTCATATTGAGACATTTTACGATTATTGTAAAAATCGATAAAAAAAAACAGATTTTTGCTAAAAAACATGTTTATTTTCAATTGAGCCATTTTTTCTAATTAATTACTTTTAATCATTAAGGAGTTTGTTTAATCGCGTTAGATCATTTAGTTTCAAAGTTACACCGTTTTGTTTAAAAATTCCATAAAAAATATTTCGATTTTTTTAAATATTTTTTCCGTCGATAAAATTAAGCATAGATTCCCTCATTTCGATATGTGCACATTATAAAGACTCACACTGTATAATCTAAGCGCAATGGGCAGCATGGTTGGTAGCGGGACTAAACTAAAACTAACCCAGTCACGTTGCGCTGGACACCGAAGCTAGATTTCAAATCAGCATCCTCTCTTCACGCTAAAAAATATCTTTAGCCGAGAAGATAAAGATAATTTTTCTAATCGATAGCAAAATACCTTAATTTATTACCACTATCAACTCCAATCAGTTTTTCCTCAATACTTAATGAACGGTAACCGAAAACAAATGCGCATTCTATCGAGTGTGACCTAAACGAAGTTGTTTATTTGAGAGTTGAGTGAATTGTATGACCAAACAAGCACTGGCACTAAGGCTCTCAGGCTACCACTGACGGTGATTGCACTAGGCAAGAAAGGATAGAAGATCGACTTGGGACAAGACAAAATATAGCTGCTGACTCACAGAAAATTGTTTTCAGATTATGTCTGCATAGTTCGTGTTTGTATTGATTTACCGTAAAGGGACAGTAATCTTGCTTAGTTTAACTTCCCAAGTACTATAAAACGTCGATGACACATACTGATTTTTGACTAGGTATGACTGTACGTACTT
Source organism: Agrochola lychnidis (assembly GCA_963680765.1). Classification (NCBI taxonomy): domain Eukaryota; kingdom Metazoa; phylum Arthropoda; class Insecta; order Lepidoptera; family Noctuidae; genus Agrochola; species Agrochola lychnidis. The sequence goes on from OY796853.1 coordinate 26,199,333, forward strand.
TCACAGAAAAATGATTGTTTAAACAGAACCTAGCAAAAATAAAGCAATCACTCTTTATTTTATTCGTAGTAGCATGTTTCAAGATGGTGTACAGACGCCAGCACATCAGGCTACTACAATCTGTCAAATTTATTTAATAGATTTTCAACTTTATCGCTGAAATGTAAGGTTCAAAGTTGATTGAGAAAATTTGACAGTTTCGGGTAGCTTGATGTGCTGGCGTCTATACAATAAAGACTATTTGTTCCATTTATTTATAATGAGCACGGGTCACCTGATCAGCCACCTTCTTTACGCTGAGCTGAGAGCCTTTTGGCATTTTAAGCATTATTTTCTTTCTGTTTTTTTAGTTTCGCATTTTTCTTTCTTTCTTGAACTACCTGGAACTTCTGTGCTCACATGCTTCCTGGACCAGGATGCTAACAAAGACACGTACCAGATACAATCAGTCTGAGTGCTCCCGCGACTGCCTTTGTGTCTTCGGGTAAGGACATCAAAAGCCGAACACGCCGTGACGCTGGTCTGGGACCGTTTTGAAGGTGGTGGAAGATTGGAAGAGGAGCAAGTTAACTATGCAGGCTGGAGAATGCATGTCTTTGATAACAAGACATGCATTCATCAAATCAAATATGACATCATGGATGTTCTTTTTGTGTGAACGGACCATGTTGGATTCAGGAAATCTTATTGGTTTGCGCTTTGCCTGAGTTGCAGATAGAATTATGGACCTCGTGTGTTATGCGTTGCGTTGCATTGCGTCTTTTTGTACTCTGACTAAATTGTTAAAGTATTTTTTATTTAGTAATAACATTTGTCTATAATCATAGAATTCATAAAAAGCCACAAATAAGTAATGTAACAAATATATAGCGCCATCTAGTGTTATTTATCCAAAGCAATACGATGAGCGGCTTCATAAACTAGAAGAAGACAGCAACTACAAACGGTTACTGTAGACAAGGGACGCCATCTACAATCTTCGTGTGCAAGCTTCGTGACAATCTGCGCCAGCGCCACCCCGCGATTTATCTGCACCACAACTACAGACGACTACGTGTAGATATTGTGTACACATGTCAACAATCCGCCTTTATAAGCAGAGCTGTCTTCGAACAAATCGTCTAGCCCGTCTCATCTTTTGATGTCCTCCCTCCGGTTAACGCCCTAAACCGAGGCTCGTACCCCATAGGGGGTGCCCTTAGCGAGCGTTTACCCTAGCTTTTTAGCTTAGTTTTATGTGTGCCCTGGCTGGAGGCTTTGAGTGTAGAATTTATTATTGTAACGTGTAACGAAATATAAGTTATGTTGCCAATAAATTTTCATCAAGTTCAACGGGGCTTTAATTTCACAACCAGCAACTCTACAGTAATTATTATTTTTATCCCATTTATAATTTTTAAACTGGGTGGGTAACTTAACTGAACGCAGGAATATTAAAAATATTCTTCGAAGACATAAATTAATGAAATGCAAGACATGTAAATTTCAATCTCAACTCAACTATTTATATTTAAAACCAAATTTTTCAATGTTGCCACTTTGACATTTTACGGTTTCTTATAAAATCTAGGTTTGTAGAAGTACAGCGTGTCGGCTCCTCCTGAAAGCTGTAAACTTTGCAGTAAAATACAAAATTTGAAAAGAAGCAAGAGCTTCTACCAAAGCAAGCTTTTATTGGACGTAGCTACGTATTTCTTTAAATTCTCTGCCTGAATTTTCTGAATTTAGTTTTTCCTCGTATTTCGTTATTAATGGTGAAATAGTTTCACTTTGTAGTCTTCGGTTCATAAAAGCCTCACCTCATAATTTAGAAAATATAACTGGTTTTATTTAGGCAATTTATGGGTCTCATTTATGTGTAGACTAGATTTAACTGATTTTGTAGAATATAAAAAACAAAATAACACAATGTGATTATTTTTATCCCAAAGATGTAGCATAGAGCTCTCTAAGTACCATTTTTGTAAATAGGTTATGATAAATAAAAATATTTTTAAACCAGTATGCAATGAAAAAAGTAGAAACGTCACTACCTGCAATATACATATAAACAAACGTGATTTCATTCAATCAACAAAAACGTTCAAATAAAGAACGAATTAACCGCATCGATTTGAGATATATCTTCGAAAGCTTTTACTATGGAAGGCGTTGCGATCGTGAGGAGTCTCGGGGGTGGGTCACGTATCGCGCCCAATATCCGGCTTCGGCTAATGGAAGCCGACGGAAACGCCCGCCAAAGTCGAACGACTTGCATCTCGAAGCCGGTTTTAATAAAAGAATCGGGAGACAAGTGCAGCGCTGGGTATTAACTAGGATAAATCTGAGACCGTTTTGGAAAAATGGATTTTGAAGTGGTTAGTTTAGTGTTCACCTACTTTTATGATTGTATATCATTAAAAAGAGTCAGTGGAAAGCATTTTGCCCAAGAGACATGATGAGGTGGAGAGAGTTGATATTTTGCAAACAAAGTTATTCTCTATTTAATATTGTATTAGAGAATTAAACATACACATAAACATAACGTCACGCATTGTTTCCCTAAAGGGTTGGGCAGATGTGTGCCTATAGTAAGACCACATTTCGCCAGTTATGTTTAAGACATAACTGTCAGGTTATAGGTCTATTGACATCAATCGGGATCACAAATTAAGACTCCGGGATGCTACTGAGAAATTCCAGACAGAAAAATCCAATAACACTGCCCGACTTAGGAATTGAACCCAAGACCTAAATAATATGAAACGGAGGATAAAAATATATACACAAGATACATTTATATACTAACAGAATCTTAAAATAAAAATGTAATATCCTAAGCTAACTAAAACTATTAACAAACTAAAATATCTTATTGAATAAAATGGAAAGGATTGGAATACGAGGACATCCTTTGAAAATCTTTGCATACTACCTCAGTGATCGTATCCAAAATGCCAACATGAAAGTGATGAGCTTCTTATCACATATGGCGTTCCGCAAGGCAGCATCCTGGGGCTAACTCTTTTTCTCATTTTATATAAATGATCTTTGCAAACTACCTCTCGAGAATTGACAGATATTTAGGTATGCGGATGATACTGCCCTTGTAACGACTATGACTGGCTCCAGACATACCAAAATGTTGCGCGAAATCGCCTGAAATCGCGAAAAAAAAAAACACATTTATGTTTCAAAGTCACGTGTTAAAGTTTGCGCACTGGATATAGTAGATTGTTATACAAGGGTCGAAAGGAATCAATTCCCATACGAGGTACTTAGACGCCCGAGCGCAGCGAGGGCGGCTATAGTCCGAGCAGGAATTGATGACTTTCACCCGTGTTAAACACTCTACTTTTCATTTCGAATTTAAGGAAATTAAAAACTTGTAGTTTTTCTAAAATATTAATTGATAATATTAACATGAATATTCTAGTACCTATTAGTCTTTTTTTAAATTTTAAATATGGAACACACCGCGTCACCGCCGCGGGTCGTCCCACTTAGGGTCAGTTCACACCAAGACGCGACGCGACGCGACGCTGCGCGCACTTTTAAACAAGTATCGAACTTATTTTCCTCACAAAAAGGTATATTTCAGTGCGAGCGTGAACGCGTGTCAAAGTACGCTGAGATGCCCGGTGCTACGCAGCGCGTGTACCTTATTGCGTAGTAAATAAATTCGATATTATATCGGATCTTAAAAAAGTGCGCGTCGCGTCGCGTCTCGTTGTGCGTTGACCTTTAGGTATTTTTTTAATTCACACTGGCTGTTTATACAATGACAAGACTGCAGCATTTTTTTTAAATCAGTATTTTTCTATAAAGGGGGTTATACCCCATCATATCTACGATCACAGATCCACGATCAAAGACATAACTAAATTGTAAAATAGACATAACATGGGTAATTTGTGAGCTTCGTAGATAGGACATAATATGATAGTGTAATATTTCTCAAGGGGGATATACCCATCACAAATGTCTATTTCATAATTCCATTATATCTTCGATCACAGATCCATGACCACAGAGTCGACAATGTAATACCCCCTTAGTAAAAAAATTCGTAGCTGACTACCTAACCAAATATAGTTCTATTTTTAAAATTCATTCCCGCCCTAGAGAGGGAAGTAATTTATATGAGTCTTTCCCACCCAAGGGTGGGGATCAGCGTTTTCCACCCGCTACTTGGATCAAACAAACACTACTTTCCGAGTATGAGAAATGATTTTTTTTTTATCCTGTATGGCTTTGTTGCTATGGAGAATCACTGACTCCTAAGTCATAGGAACCTACACCTAGTTTAGGAGTCAAGAGTATTTAAATATTGACCTTTGTATTAAGCTTTTTTATGTTTTAGTCATAAGGATATTCTTAAGGGCTTTTGGTGAAATAAAGAATTTATGTATTAAATATGAAACTAAGTAATCCGCCTGTAGGTGGTATATTTTGAAATAGTTTGTACGTATAAGTGTTACAAGAATAGCTGTAGAATTGTACCGAATTCTAAAGGCTAGAAATCCTCTGACGCTTTTGAAATACTAGTCTGTACCATTTCTCCGCTATAGTGAAAGTAGCCGGTAGGTACGTGGAAAAACACAGCTTACTCTCAAGGACATGTGGACGTGGGGTAATCCCGTGCTACAAGCACAGATCCTTTAATTTCAACCAGAGATTTGTACGAATGACAAGGGTTGGTAATACGGGCATTGTGTAGTAATTAGTCTAGACGCCGTTTTGAAAGTGAATGCATCCATTAATCTGCTTAGCCTTTTCCCAACTATGTTGGTATGTCAGCTTCCAGTCTAACCGGATGCAGCTGAATACCGAATCGAAAGAACGAAAAGACATCATAAGACTGTCTGTTGAACACACCATTGAATTGTCCTGTGTTGAGCTTGATAAGCATGTTATAGTATGCGTATACAGACCTCCAAGTTACCAGAATCTACCTATATTTGATTCTGTAATGGAAGATGTACTAAAGAAACTTAGTGCTAGTAGTAAGTCAATAATCATATGTGGTGATTTTAATATTAATTTATTAGAAAATAACTCGAACACTATCAGATTATTAAGTCTTTTTAGGTCATTTGATTTGTCAAATGTTTTTATGGAACCAACCCGAGTGACAGCTTCTTCTGCCACTTGTATAGATAATATATTTTGTAATTGTGATTACTTACATAAACAAATTGTAAATAAGTTGCCATCTGATCACAGTGGACAAACAATAACATTTTGCACCTACATGCCTTTACAAAAAATTCAAATAAGGTTTAGGTCAATTACATGTAAAAATTTAGAGAAATTAGATAATTCTTTGGCAAGTAAATTATGTGTTCAGAGTTTTAATAATATTTTTGATCCTAATGAGTTTTACGCCGAGTTCTTTTCACTATTAAACAAGCAATTTATTGAGACTTTTCCCCTAAAGACTAAAACTATTTATACGAAGTTCTTATTTAGTGACTGGGCCACTCCAGGTATTCGTAAAAGCAGGGAAAAGCTTTTTGAACTTTATGGCCTAAAGCAACATACGAATAATACAAGCTTTCATCAGTATGTCGCAAAATATTCTAAAACTTTTAAAAGTGTGTGCAAAATAGCTAAAGCTCTTTACATTAGCAATAAAATAAAATCAGCTGATGATAAAATAAAAACTACCTGGCAAATAATAAATAATGAAACAGGTAGGAAAAAACAGCGTAATACTGAATTAAATTTAGAGACAGCACGTGGCCCCATCAACTCAGATGTAGAAATAGCTCAGGAATTTGAAAACTTTTTTGCTAATGTTCCCCTTAAAACTACCGAAAACTTAAATTCATCACCCGCGCTTTCTGCCGCCTTACTTAGAAATAATGTAAAAGCATGCCCTTTAGAGTTTAGGTTTCAGCATACAAACCCCCAGGCTGTTATAAAAGCTTTTAAAGATCTTAAAATTAAATCAACAGAAGATCTATGGGGAATGTCTGTAAAAGTCTGTAAATCTATCATCGAAACCATTGCGCCCTATTTAGCTTTCATATTTAACACCAGTGTAGACCAAGGAGTCTTTCCGGATCTCATGAAACTCAGTAAAGTAGTTCCTTTGTTCAAGTCCGGTGATAGTAAGGAACCCAACAATTATAGGCCCGTGTCAATTCTGCCAGTTCTCAGTAAAGTGTTTGAAAAGTTGATGCTTAATCAAATGTTACGTCACTTTAATAAAAATTCCATCTTTCATGAACAACAGTACGGTTTCACCAAAGGGCGTTGTACCACTGACGCCGGTGTCACCCTAATAAAGAACATTTTTAATGCCTGGGAAGAAGCACATGATGCCATTGGAATCTTTTGCGACCTCTCGAAGGCGTTCGATTGCGTAAACCATGAAACACTTCTGCTAAAACTAGAACACTATGGGATTAGGAATACAGCTCTTGATTTACTGAGATCATACCTGAAAGATAGAAAGATTAAAGTTCAAGTGAACGGCGTAAACTCATTGGGGTCTGAAATGGCAATGGGTGTTCCTCAAGGTTCGATATTGGGTCCATTCCTCTTTTTAGTTTACATTAACGATTTACCCCAATTACTTCAAAATCAACTGAAGATGGTGTTATTTGCAGATGACACATCATTGATCTTTAAAATAGATCGACGGTCACAAAATCTTGACGACGTGAATAACTCTATTCTTCAGGTCCAAGATTGGTTTACGGTAAATAATTTGGTACTAAATGAGAAAAAAACCAAGTGCATTAGATTTAAATTACCGAATGTTAAAAGTAGCGAATGTGACATCATATTGAATGGAGAAAAACTGGAATTTATTAATCAAACAGTTTTCCTAGGAATCACGCTGGACGAGAAATTACAATGGGGACCTCATATAACATCTCTTGCGGGGCGGCTAAGCTCGGCCGCTTATGCTATTAGAAAGATAAGACAGTTAACAGATGTAGAAACCGCACGTTTGGTATATTTTAGCTACTTTCACAGCATTATGTCATATGGCATTTTACTGTGGGGTCGGGCTGCTGACATTGAATCCGTCTTTATTTTACAAAAGAGGGCTGTCAGAGCCATTTATAACCTATGTCGTCGCGAATCTCTCAGGGAACTTTTTAAAAGGATTAATATTATGACGGTACCTTGCCAATTCATTTATGAAAATATTATGTATGTAAGGAAAAATCCACATCTCTTTAATAAAATAAGTGATAGACATAATTTTAATACTAGAAATAAAGATAAACTAGATCAACCATTTTTCAGGTTATCTAAAGTACATACATCTTTTATGGGGTACTGTGTTAAATGTTACAACAAAATACCTTGTGACATATTGCAATTAAATGAAAGAAAATTTAAAACTCATATAAAAAGTACACTTTGTAAACAAGCATATTACAAATTAGAGGATTATATCCAAGATAAGAGTGCTTGGAAACATGCTGGTCCTGCTCCATAGGACAATTTAGAATCAAGACAAAATCAAACTGGTTGCTTAATGTAATTGTAAAATTTATTACTTTGTGTTTTATGACATTGATTTTACATTCTGTAATTACTTCCTTACACACTGACTTATTAATTGTAAAATTTTAGGAAAATCATCTACTTTTACAATGTTTGTAAATATGTGAGAACCATGTATCTATCACAAATTAAATTATCTCTCGTTGCTTCATTTTTAATTGTTTTTACCTATTGTGGTATAGTAATTTTATTCTAGGTGCATCGTCTTCACATATAATAATTATTTAACAAATGTACGTACATATACAAACAATATTGTAAAACATTTTAAAAGAGTAACGGTGGAGTTTCTTGCCCATTCTTCTCCATACGAAAACTACCTTTTGGAAGGGGCGACTAGAATCAATTTTATTATTTTGTAATTTTTGACGTTCAAAAGTGCCATACATGGGCCTATTTGAAATAAATGATTTGACTTTGACTTTGACTTTGACTTACCACTATTTTATATGGAGCGACTGCCACAATCTAGTTACTGGGTAACACGATACCCCTTGGTCAGACTGGTTGTCAGACTTTCGGGCTTCTGACCACCCGTAAAGACTGTCAAAGATCTACGAATGACAGCCGGGACCAACGGGTTAACATGCATTCCGAGGCACGGAGGGGTCTCGATATGTAATGTATGATCACCCATCTACGAACCGACCGCGGCAAGCGTAGCTTAACTTTCGATCGACCCCAGCGGCTGTTACTACATATTTAGCTACGAGGCGATAATGCCTATAATGCATCCATGTTGGGTACATTTCAAAAGTATTCCACTTAGAGCACCCGTCCGAATAGCACCTACGACTCAGCAGCCTACTGCTGGGATGTTTTTGTTTTACAGGACGTTATTAAATGAAAGTTATCGATAAAACAAATTTCGTATGTACCGTAAGTATGTGTAATTAATAAATATTCTAGTGATTTTTATCGATATCTTTCATTTAATAACGTCCTGTAAAACAAATACATTCCAGCAGTAGGGTGCTGAGTCGCAGGTGCTATTCGGACGGGTGCTCTAAGTGGACTACTTCACATTTCATACAGCATAACTAAGCGTTGTCTGACTGATCGCCATGATAAATTACCTGTAACTCCTAGATTATTTTATTAGTTTGAATACGAACTAAAACTCTATCTTTTAACTACCTCACATCGTAAAAGCTCATACAAATAAACAAACTGAAAAAGTGAAATTGACTCACAGGAAGAAAGAAATACTTTTTTATTTGATTTACAACCGAAGTTGCAGATAAAAAATAATGTTACAAGGCCGCCGTTACGTCACAGCACGATCGTGTAACTTCGGCAAGTTACGACCCTCGATACGTCATGTTCGGCTATCATCGGAATTACGAACATTATCGAAGTTGGAACGCGGAATTTATTTTTGAAATATAATATTGGAATGGGACCGTTAGGATTTAATGACGGGTACTTTTTGTTTGTTTTTATTTAGGGTCTTATTCCTTGAATGTTGGCAATTGGCATAAGTTTAAGCCCTTGATTGATTGAGTCTGAGTTCAAATCTTAGTTGGTTAACTATTGTTTGTTAATCCACTCCTGGCTCAAACGTTAAATAGATTTGTGGAGGGTTTAGTTGGAGGGCTTAACAGGAATAGTAATGAGCACTATGGTATAGGATCTGTGTGTTTAGGAACTCATTTCCCGTATTGGCAATGGCTGGGTTTTTGTAACTCAGCTGCTCACGTGTAGTGTTAAATCTCAAGTAGGTGAGTAACAGGAATCGAAGGAATTATGTTAGTCTTTTGAACAAAATCAAGCTCGGTTCTATATTTGTTCGGTATGCAGCAATTTTCTTATGAAGCTCACAAATCGTTAGACTTATTTTCATGTAAGAAGTAGTTACGGTTTTTTGCTATATCATCAAAATTACACTTAAGTAGATTGAGCATTTGAAATATCAAACGTACTCTATTTAAGTGGAATTTTGACAAAAAAAAAATTACAAGAACATGAATTTCTCCAATAAATATAACTGTGTAAGGCTCTTTATCTGTCCTGTAACATCTCAATATCGTAAAAGGTTGTCGTGAATTGGTTGAAAGCCTTCACTTTAGTTGCGTCACCCGCGGCCGCTTTTACAATGAAATTGTGAATCTATGTCGCCCTTTATTGATTGACGCAAGGAATATTTTTCAACGCATTGCAAATGTTCGGACTGAATTTTAGAATTTGCGAGAAGACGAACTCGAAACTCAGTACTATGCTGAACCTCAAGGCATTGTGCCGCTGTCTTGCCGTGCGGCCTTTGTACTTATATCGGATTGACGGTCGTCGAAAGTTAAAACAAACTTTCGAGGGCTTGTTAAAATGCACCATTAGTCAGGTGCTGGATAGTTAGAATAACCTTTAGGTCACCATACTTTTTTGCAAATTTTTAAAATATACACTGAGTTTGTTCAAACTTTACGTAACTTTGATAATGTATCATATACCTATTTACATAATATGTTAGGTTCTTGTAATGTGACTGATGACTCATTGAAGTTGTCATAATAAAAATACGGTGAGTAACTCAAATTGATTTTGGATAGTAAAATCCTATGAAAAATTACATGCGATACACAAAACCAGATAAAATCAAATGAACTGTCGGTTTCCATACAAATTACTGTTGTGTAGGTAATTGACACAGCTCACAGCCCGGCTATTTGCTTATTGACACGATAACAACGCAAATTGCTTCAGTAATTTAGATACGAGTTAATGTTACATACCGTGTAGACCGTAGTTTTACTAAATAATAGGTACATGAAAACGTTGGTTTGTGATGGTTTGGTGTGAATATAGCAATAAGCTGTGTCCAGTGGCTGACTGCTTTAATTCTCGGCTGAGGTAAATTATGTTGTCATTATTTTACAAGAAAGTTGACCTTATTTTAAAAAAAAATATTGACGGTACACATCAATGTTTAAAAGTGTTTCATTTCCTGTTCGGTACAATATTTGCAACCGAACAGCTCAGCACTTTTGCCTGCGTGCTTTTCTTTAAGTGCATATACCGTAACTATGGTCAGTTAGTACGTGTTCGACTACCAATCGCGTAACTCAAACCAAACCAGTCATCTTAGTGCTAATTTAGCTTAGATTTACCATTTACTAATTATAACTAGTATTCAAAATAGCCTTTAAACCATTTCATTTCATATCATTAAACCAGTGGTCGTGAATCAATAACCCAAATCAACCAAATATCAACCAACTCAGAAGTTAGTGATAAACCACGCAGGCGCTAAATTCTAAATATCCACTGACTTTGTATACCAGGAACAACGAGTTCTTGATCTGAGTATTTTTTCGTTTTCATTTTGTCTCCTGTATTTTAATAAATCTCAACAGAAAAAAAATTCAGACCCGTCCAAAAAAGTTTTTGTTGACCAGCATTTTAAGTGCGTACCCAACAAAAAGCGGCAGCTATTTATTCATTTTCAACTTCACGGCACTCCGGATGAAAGCCTCGATCTAAAGATAAAAGAGAAAGAAAAACCTTTTGTCAATCATTACACCTTTTATTAGCCCTTCTCGGCTCTTGTTTATTGACTTGTCGTTGCGAACGAACTTCCTAATTGCGCCCTTAGAGTGTTTGGGACTGACGACGCAGAGTAAAGAGGTACAGAAGGTCGACTCCATACAACGAGTGAAAACGTATGCAGCGATAGGTAGACAAACTTTTACATAATCAATCAGCTAATGATGTTCCCACTATTGAAAAAAAGAAAGAAAGAAAAAGTATTTATTGAGACTCGCACAGGAAATCACAAATTAATAACTAAACACCTTCAATAAGAACATTAATAAAAATAATAAAAAAACAAAGTAAAATTAAAATAAAAGCAGAAGGTCACAGGCCTTCTGTCTGTGAGAAGGAGTGGGCCGTAATCCACCACGCGGGCCCAGTACGGGTTGGTCACACTTTTTGTATGTACAGCGAACGCAAGCACACCCGCGACTGCCATGCGTTTGAGATAGTTTAAGTTTTTAAACCCAAAAATGTTAATTAACAGTATAGGTAGGTATTGAAAATATGAATATTTTCCCCTGTAGGTATACCTAACTTTGTTCGACTTTACAGTCACGAGGGTAAATACCTTACACTTACGCAAAATTCTAAAGCAATTTTCTCGTAACATAACGATTGTAACTTTCGGAAAAGACCTATTTCATAATAACATGCTTTTTAATAAAAACACTAAATACTGTGTTAACACTGTACAATTTTTATTAATGCACTAGCTTCTGCCCGCGACTTCGTTCGCGTGAAAGTCGTAAAATATCACAATACATAACAGCCACATTTTTATAAAACTTCCCTGTATACTATGTTTGTAGTTTTATTCTCAGCAGCCATAATATAGAGAGAGTCAGGAATGGTCACTCGGGAGCAAGCGACGTAAAAATGTCAGGAAAAGACCTATTTCAAAATAACATGCTTTTTAATAAAAATACTAAATACTGTGTTAACACTGTACAATTTTTATAAATACATTAGGAGAAAATCGCTTTTGAATCTTGCGTAAAGTTCGTTTTTTAATCCCGTAGACTAATTTGACATTTCAAATGATTGTAGTCTGTTTTTTCAATTTGGAGTTTGACATTTGCACCTGTCAAATTACTCTACGGGATTAAAAAATGAACTTTAAGTGTAACGTATTTATACTCGTGACTGTACGTTCCGTTCGTGTCTGTGCTCGTGCACTGATCAGGAGGTGAACTCCAAAAAACTGCGAAAATAGGCGAAACATATGTATAGAAATACCTACCTCTTTTGTGCTGTCAATTTGAGAGCACACGTATCAAGTTAAAATGAACTTTGTTTATGCATTCATTGTGAAAATTTCGAAAAATAGGTCCCATATCGAATGAGTTCAGAATATGTACGACATAATATTGGTTTTACTGTAATTGGTGAGTTTTGATTAATATAATAGCTATTTGTTGTGTGTTTGTTTTTATGTATTTGTTTTCGGGTTGGGTAATGGTAAAATTATGAACATCGAAATGACATCTAATGTTATTTTTATGCATTTTTCCTGTTTTGATTTTAAGCGATATTTGGTCATTTTAATAAAATAAAAATAAAATGTAGCTGTGGTGGTTTTATTTATTATTATTTATTTATTTATTTAACAGTTTATGTACACACATATAAACAGCATAGTTAGTTAAGTAGCTACTTAACTAACTCTGCAGTATTCAAACTTTAGGTATTTCTAAACATTTTATAATTAATATCTTTAAGTAGGTACGTAAATAATGTAAAAACTAAAATAAATTCTCGAATAAAATGATATAGGTACCTACTTAGTTGAAACTACAGTCGTCTATCAAAGGTTGTTTTTCGTCAAACACTTAAAATTTTAGTTTAATTTAATTATCTGAAGATAAGTAAGTACTTGAAAGAAATAAAAAATAACGTAAAGATAAAGAGAAGGAGAAAAAATTGTTTCGTCCCCTTTTATTTTAATGTAATTCGATCTGTACATATATATAAATGTAATTAGTCTAACTCCGTAAAAAGTCTGCCCGAAGAAAGATGGGTGCGCTAAAGTAACATTTATTATTAAAAAAATATTTAATTTTATCACTTTGTCGGCGTGATTATATATACTCATGTCAAATTACAGCTTTCTAGTACTAACAGTCTCTTAGCTAAGCCGCTGACAGACAGACGGACATGGTGAAACTGTAAGGGTTCCTTGTTGACTACGGAACCCTAAAAATGATAGATAACATCGTCCTCCTTTATCAAAGCAACGGACTGCCATAAAAAAATGGTATCTATGATGATTTTGTGATTCATCATTGCCACATTTTGATGAAAATTGCTTTCTATTATAATCGTAAACAAAACCATGTCAACAAAAAGTGTTAATCTTACCAAAACCACTTCCATTTTTCTCACTCCAAGAAAATTCCACATCTACATTTTACATCCTCAAAATGTTTATGCCGAAAACCTACACGGTAAGTTACTTAAAACATTTTATCCTGATATCATCTAAAGGCGAGCGGGACTCCCGACACGGCTTATGCATTTACCCCGCAGTTTACGGTCGCTGTTGAGTTTGTTATGTGGGGTCTAATGAGGCAGCCGCAATGGGAGCTCATTTAGCTCGCTGACACTATGTCAGCCGCAGTTATGTTGAAAAATTGTTGGCTTTAAAAGTTTGAGCTGTAGAGGAGGCTAACTAGTTTAGAGTAGATGTCGCTTTGTGATTTGCCAAGTTTGTCTGATGTTAGCAGCGTGGAAGAATATACGAAGATTTTTGCTCAACCATTTGGGATATACAAAATAGGATTTATATGCATAACTTGCTTTTGATTTGATTAACCGAGATATTGAACCGTGGGTATTCGGAACCAGTACGAAGGAAATGAGTGCCTGTTCTATTCTTTAAAGCAGTGGTTTTCAACGTGAGGGTCGCGCCCCCCTGGGGGTCGCAAAGCTTCTATAAGGGGGTCGTGAGGCATGAGTAAAAGCAAAAAAAAAAAACGCTGTTTCGTTGCTTTAAATAATTCTAGCAGATTTTCTTTTGGTTGGTTCCCAAACTTGTCTTATCTATAACTGCATTTAAAAACTGGGAAACTCCTCGTAGCCATGACCCTCAAAAATCCGTCAATTATATCGTACGACATAAAATTGACTTAAAATATACTTAGGATTTAATTAGGAGGCGAGTGGGATACGCAGTTCAAAAGTGCCTAATTGAAATAAATTATTTGCCTTTGACTTTGATTTTGCAGTCCCCACAAATCCATTGTATCGCTTTTTCGTGGTTTGGCGATGTACTATGTCTGTTATAGATGCTTAATTATAGAATTAGCCGATATGTAATTATAAAAAATAACAAATAATTTTGTACGTATTCGATATTTGTATTATAATAAAATACAGATTATAAACAACTAAAAAACAAGAAAATACAAAGGAGCTCGTGGCTAAGTACTAACAGCCGCTCGGGTCGATCTGTCAGGTTAAGCTACGCTTGCCGGGGTTGGTCCGTGGATGGGTGACCATTTCTACATACCGAGACTCCTCCGTGCCTCGGAAAGCACGTTAAGCCGTTGGTCCCGGCTGTCATTCGTGGATCTTTGACAGTCGTTACGGGTCGTCAGAAGCCCGAAAGTCTAACAACCAGTCTTACCAAGGGGTATCGTATTACCCAGTTACTGGGTTGTGGAGGTCAGATAGGCAGTCGCTCCATGTAAAATACTGGTATTCAGCTGCATCCGGTTAGACTGGAAGCCGACCCCAATATAGTTGGGAAAAGGCTAGGCAGAACGAACAGATTATAAACAGCGGAGGGGGGTAGGGGTAGTGGGTCCCGATTTTTTTTTTTCATACTAAGGCGTCGGTTCATGAAAAATATTGAAAAACACTGCTTTAAAGCAATCTTGGCAAACAGCCGGGGCGCTACGATGAAGAATGGACTCTATAAAACTTTAAACCAAGCTTTAACGCCCGATTCACATAAAAAATGTATTCGTTTTATTTACGTATTGGTATTAATGGAAATAATTTTAATCGAACTAAGATACGTGCAGGTCTCAAATAATTTTAAGACTCACTAACGATTAAGATTTTCTACGGCCTGTATTTGTAAAGTTAAACAATCTGCCTCAATCTGCTTAGCCTTTTCCTATGTTGGAGTTAGCTTCCAGTCCAACAGGATGCAGCTGAATACTAGTGTTTTACATGGAGCGACTGTCTATCTGATCTCCACAAACCAGTTACTTGGTAACACGATAATCCTTGGTCAGACTTTTAGGCTTCTGACTACCCGTAACGAATGTCAAAGATCTACGAATAAAGTTAACAGAGTTAGTTACCTAGAACTTAGAGATAAGTTAGAGTAACCTAAGTGCTTGAAACTGTGTAACCTAATACATCTCGGTATCCTTTGTCCAGTGTTCAATCGAGATAGAAAGGCCTAGGAAATTCTAATCTGTAAGGAATTTTCTTTGTAGTGTTCAGTATTGGCTTCTATAGCCACTTACCGCCGGATAAAGGCATTCCTGTAAGGAAACGCTACTCAATAACTAACGTGATAAATATTTTGTGTACAGTGTGGTCTTGTGATGGATAGTGATAATTAACACAGGGATTTTCGATACTCTGGCTCGTTTTATTAATATACTGCGAAATGATACACAAAAAAACCGGCCAAGTGCGTGTCGGACCACGCACAATGAAGGGTTCCGTAGTTGGGATGAATTTATCCCAAAAACAAACTTAACTTTGTAGTTGATAAACATGTTCTCCCAAACGGAATGTATGGGAAAACATGTTTTTGCAACTGCAAAGTTAAGTTGGTCGATTATTACTCGATAACTAGTAAAGCCTACTTAGCTCTGATAGTTTTCCTTTTAATTTCGTTATATAAGCTACTGCTGTGATTTTTTTCACATATCCAAAACCAACCATTTAGCTGGCAGGGGGGACGACGACACTTGACTCTAACAAAAATTAACACTTTAAAGCTTAATATTTTGCAAACGAATCCCTGAATTCAAAAATAGTTCACTCAAACTCATAATGTTTTTGTAAGACCTTTCCAATGATATCCCATACTATGGGATAAAAAAATAAAACATCACCACTTTACGTGTATGGGAGGTACCCTAAAAAAAAATGTTTTTCATAATTTTGTTTTACCACTTTGTCGACGTAATTAATATGTATACCTATGTCAAATTACAGCTTTCTAGTACAGATATTCTATTTCACGAAGTCCGTTCGGCTTTGATTGTAGTAGTGACGTATCCCGACAAGCGCGCTTGTGTGTGTAAAAGTAGGTAAAGTTAGCAAAAAAATCTGATATATATTCAAGTCGAGATTTAATAATCTAAATAAAATTTTGGTTTTAAAAGTATATACATTTTGTAAATAAATTAGATTAGGTTGCAATAAATACAAAAATATTAAGAATATGTAGGCATTTAATTAAGCATTGGTGTTACAGAATGGAAACGAAACAAGTAGGACTATTCAGTATTTTCAATCACTATCAGATAAATTTTCGATTTCCGATTCCGTTTTGCTGTCGTCAGAATCATTTTGTACATTGATTATAAATTCAAAATCGAGATCAAAATATTTCAAGTAGTCTTTTTCAATTTTTTCAACATGAGCACAAGTTTTTTGCCACGTTTCACTGCTAACTTGGCCCAAACTTTCATTGATCAGTCTTTCCGTATTCGTCATGTTTTGCTCGATATTTTTAGATGCGACATAATTTTTAACGATTCCCCAAATATTTTCAATCGCATTTAATTCTGGGTGATAAGGGGGAAGGCGTAAGACATCAAAACCCTTGCTTTTTATAAAATCGTCAATCTTGTAGATTACGTGTTGGTCTTTGTACTTCTTTATTGTATCGTACAATTCCAATTTAAGAAGAGATTCATCAAATGCTATACCCTTATCCCTGAGCCGTTGCTGCATATCGGCTTTCTTTGTAGATTGCGTCGGTAGTCGTGCAGCCCGTGTGTTGTGATAAGATGCATTGTCTAAGACAATGACAGAGCGCGGAAGTAAATTGGGTAGCAACTTTTCATTTAGCCATTTTACATAGTTATCATAGCTCATATTTGAATGATAATCACCAGCTGTTGAGTTGGCCTTATAAACCAAGGAAGCATTTTCAATAAAACCATCCTTGGTTCCCGCGTGCACTAAAATAAAGCGAGTGCCTGTGCTAATTTTTTTTTAAAACGGAGTTCTTTCCTTTTTTTTGCCCAAGTGTTGTTTCGCACGTGTGTCGAAAGGACGTAGCTCTCATCGGTGTAGACAATGAGCCGACTTTGAGAGCGGTACTCTGTTATTTTTTTTAAATATTTTAAACGCCACATTTGTATATCATGACGCTCCGTCAAGACTTTACGGTTGTTCTCTGTTTTGCGCCACTTGTAACCTAATTTCAACAGTAACTTGCGAACAGTTTCTAAACAACCTTCGAATCCGATTTTTTCATTCAATGCTGTTCTTAACTTAGCTAATGTTGGAATTTCTTTATGGACAATATGGAAATCTTGTACAGTACTGCGAACCACATCGGCTGTAAAATTATCTATATCCACTTTATTATCTCGCTTTCTCCTTTTCTTCATAGGTGAAGTGAATTTTGATGAAGTGGATGGCAATTCCTTCTCTTCTTTTAATATTCTTTGAACTGTTTTTTGGCTCACACCCGTAGCTTCAGCTGTACGGCGTGTAATGTCTCGTAAATGAGACAAATCACAGTTGAGTTCCATTAATGATTTTGTAAATTCATATTCTTCTCGCAGAAAATGATAAACGCTATCATGTTTCGACCCTAAAACAAAATGTAATCAAAATAATTAAGTAATATAAACATTTTATAACACAAAAAAACATTCATTTTATAAATACTTCTATTGCTATATTAAGTATCTTTGTATAACATTTTAATTGAAAACGTATAAATAAATATTACCTCACTATGGACAACTCTTCTTCGTTTTGTTGCCATGCTGACCTTACTCCGTGAAACAATTTGGCGCGAACTAAAAACCACTACTGATCCGGACCGTGTCCCGATCGACACTGAGCGCTCTCGAGGTTACGCACACAAAAACAATGTGCATGTGCACGCTTGACAACATTCATAGCCAAACGGACTTCGTGACATAGAACATCTGTACTAAGGCTCTCGGAGCTAGACCGCGGACAGACAGACAGACAGACAGACAGACAGACAGACAGACAGACAGACGGACATGACGAAACTATAAGGGTTCCTTGTTTACTACGGAACCCTAAAAAGTGCTGTCGACAAGTGGACGTTATGTCAATTTTATTTACCGCGAAATAAAATTGTTGTGTGTTGTTAATGTTTTTGGACGGACACTTTATGAAAATAAAACAAAATCAATATTTTACATTTAAATTAAAAGCAACCCACATGAGCTTATCCGTATTGACAATAATGGATCCTTATATAGATTGCGACATCCAAACAGAATCGGATCACGATAAATACTGAGTGTGACCGTGGCTCCGGATCACCCCGAATAAACTCCCAAATCCGAGATTACTATAGATTTAAACGTAACTACCCTTTCCGGTTTATTTACGGCACGATAAATGCCGATTGCGGCGTGTGCGTGTGTCACGCGGCCGATTGTAAATCAAACGGGTGTTAGGGATGTGATACATAGCGCGGTTCGCTTCGATCCGGCACGGTGCGGACCGGACCGGGGCCGGCGCTGCGCCGGACACGGCGGTGGTTTCCGGAGCGACGTCAGAGTGCAGCTACGTCACCGAACGACAGCTATTACTTTGGGGTAGTGAATGATAGGATGGTTTGAAGAGTTTGTCCACAAAGGAATTACATAATTTTTGGGACGAAGTTTTTTAATGCGGCTTGTGGTAGGAGTTGACTGGTAGAAATCGTCACGTAACGATAAAGCAAAATGCCAGCAAAAGTCAGTTTCAAGTGTCAAAAGGTTTTGTTTTTGAAGTGAAAACTTCTTTAGGCGCGTTGGGCATTTTTGAGATGGGACTAAACCATTGATTTCGTGATACTGTGACGCTTTTGACCGTTAAAAAGACATCAACGCGTTGATTACCACGGTGCCGATTTTTTTTTCAAGTTTTCACATCTGTCAGCACTCCCGGAGTGCCACTGTTTTTTTGAAGGTCGAAGCTTTTTGTGAATGGGCACGTCCGGAAAATATGTAGGTATGTAGGTACCTCTATTTGCATATTTGTATTGTACCGTTCAAGATTTTTATATTTAAGTATAAATAATTTTCTCTCGATTGGCAATGCACCAGCAAACCCCATTAGGTTGTATTGATGGTAACTACCTATAGGGGTGGTAACCACTTTTCTTCGGGCACCCGGTTTGTTAGCTAACCTTTTTTTATAAAAAAAACTTTTTACAAAAAGAAAACAACCGACCTCAAAAAAAAAAACACTACAAAGTGAAAAATAACTTTAATTTCGGAAGTCGGTGTCTTGGGTTTTGTATTTTCGTTTTTTTCCACCGACTTCCGAAATTAAAGTTATTTTTCACTTTGTAGTGTTTTTTTTTGGAGGTCGGTTGTTTTTTTTTGTAAAAAGTTTTTATTTTTCGCTTTTTAGTTGTGGTACCTACCCCACACACATTCGAATACCACTACCTGCTACCAGTGACAGAAACTTATCATATCATCTACATACTAAGTGGGAAAAAAAAAGTATTTTGTAGCTAACTCAAAAACTATCCAAGCAAAGTTAATAAAATTTATATGGGACCAATTCGAAAGCACACCCTTTCAAACAAAAAAAGAATTTTCAAAATCGGTCCACAATTGACGGAGAAATCGGTGGACATACATAAAAAAAACATACGCGACGAACATATAACCTCCTCCTTTTTGGAAGTCGGTTAAAAATACCTCCCCCACAGTGTGTACGGCAACACATACTGCTGCCACCCTCATAATGTTGTAGTACATGGCTTTACAACATACTCTATCCTTTATAATTATTATGTGTTATTGTTTTGGCAAATCAAATCCCCTTTCTTCACAATAAAATCACCCACCTACATATTATGTCCAATGCTGAAAATGAAACCAAATTTTGAAAAAATCGCACCCTACATCAGTAACTGTGGTGTGAAGTGGCTGTTCTTTAGCTGAAATATTCTGATACACAGTACGCCACCAAATTCAATCGCTTCATAGTCCCAAAATAGTGGAGTCACAGAATAGATATGTACAGGCAAGTTCCATACAAAGAGCTAAAACGCACGCATACATAGACACGCTTCACGTACAGCGAGTGCAAGCGCACTTGCGACTAACATTTACTTGAGATTGCTGCGCGTCGTATGTGCGTGTTTAAGTGTGCGTGCGCTTGCTTACGCATGAAGCCGACCTTCTGTACCTATCTATTCTGTGATGGAGTCGTGCCGATAGATGCGAGTCGAGTCTAACCCTCTAATACTGGAGCGATTAACTGAGCCGATTAGTGATACACATTGTTTAGATCACTTGTTTAGCCCCAGTCATTTGTTAGTTAGCCTCTAGCGTTTGTTCATCAATTAGGCTTGTAATTGGATTCATTGCTGCGAAAGGTTTAGTGTTAAATATTGTACGTATTATCGAATGTATTCTCTATAAAATGTAACGAATGTTGATGACTTTGCATTGAGTTTGTCACCATCAGAAGACTATAGGTTCAAAATAAGAAACGATGGAAGGGTTGAGTGAATAATGATAGAGCTAGAAAGAGGGTGACTACTGACATGGCGGCTCATAGAAACGTCGAAGAAGAAGACTTGCTGCGTGAACCCATAACATAAATTGGGATACGGGCAGAACGGTGATGAGATTCGTTGATAGATTTCATCTTACGTATATGTCGGAGACAGGTATGCGTTTCATTTGTTATTATCAGCAATATTTTAACTACTGTGGGTAGTGTTGGTTAATAGGCAATAGAAAAACCATTTGCAGTTCAGATCACATTATAATTTACTATCAAATTAATCACATTAGCAATACACACAAAATTAGAAATTTACACAATCACAAATTACAATTAACACAATAACTGAGCATAACGAATCGAGTACAATTCCGCGTCGTCTTAACTCCGATGCGATTCGAGGCTGAATCCCTCCTCGCCGTGGCCTTAAAACATCATGGCCTGTAGAAGCGCGCTTTTTGGTGTGGCTAGATCACTTGATGTCGCCAGTGGTGCGCTTGCGATTCATTTCGTGTCCGTACTAATGACCGGATCCGACATATAAGTTACTTTTTGAACCACAATACCCAGTATGTTAATAACCCTTCTGAAGTTCCCTACGTTATTTAGACCTTTCTTTAGTCCCAGTCAGTTGATAGTTAACTTTCAGTAGGTATTTGTTTACCAATTACCACGTAATTGGGTTAATTGACGATGATGGACAAGCTTTTGTTTAGGATATAATAAAGTTATAAGTCCTTTGTCATGATTTAAAATGTCATTTTAAATTCATACTCTCATAAGATTTTGAAAATAGAGGCGCCTGCTCGTGACCATTTTTTATTGAAAAGTCACATAGGTATATTTTCAGCAATAGTCTAATATATTATGTGGAGTCCCCATGTGTGTTAATACACATTTTTATTTTTATCAGTGCAATATTTCATTTCCATTCGAATGACCATCAGCACCCGGAAAAATGCAATTTGCCGGGTGTATAAAAGTCGGTCTTTTTTGTTTACGATTAGCTATATTTCCATCTACTTTAGGCCTATTTGTTAACTTAAAACAGTAACACAGACACATATTTATTTAAGGTAGGTAAAATTAATAACTTATAGCTAATTTGATAAAAATAACAAAATTATATACTAACTTAACTAAAACTATTTAAAAACTATAATATAGCGTCGAAAAATTTATCCGCATCGCTGTCGACCGGTAATGTACCCAAGAGACTGGCCGCATTGCCACGTTGTATGGCAATGCTTAGCCTCCGGCTAAGGTAAAAACCAGCCCTTGGGTTACGGGAAGTGTCAAATAGCCGTTTTGAGATGTCACAGAAGAGGCCATGGGCACTCGAACCCCACGGCCCGAGGGTTTCAACCCCAAACGGCTTGAAAATATAGTTACCAATGAGGTTATTATACTTACGCCGCTTGAGGTTTTTTTTTACAGACACATTGAATAAAACAAAAGTCAATAAATATTAATTCTTAAGGATAACCACCTCCTAAAAGAAAAACCACCTTTCTTTTAACCTGGTATACCAGGATAACATAAACTACAGCGGGTCTTTAGCAGCGCCCTAAATCATTAGACTAACGAACTTATAACAAGCGATATAATTCCAACCACCACTTGTTTATGCTGCCTCAATTCTCCTAGTCATTAGTTAGCACAGCCTCCGGTTTTGATTGCAATGCCCATTATGTGGAACTTCATTAACTCGATTATCTATTAGGAAACTTTCTGGGCTCCTCGAAAATTACTTGGGCGGGCAATTTGTATAGAGAAATTAGTTGGTATTGATGTTTTGATACTGTTGGCACTTTTAACCTCGGTCCGGGTTAACAAAGCGACCGACCTACATAATGACAATAGATGGGGTGGGAGCCGGTAGATTAGGAATATTTTAAACAATTTAAGAAGCACGTTTCATTTGATTTCACTCTTGATAACCTGATTTGGAAGTTAGTTGTCTAATAGACTACTTACATGCAAAGAAATGGCAGTTGCAGGCT
The DNA here is from genome assembly GCA_963680765.1 of Agrochola lychnidis. Classification (NCBI taxonomy): domain Eukaryota; kingdom Metazoa; phylum Arthropoda; class Insecta; order Lepidoptera; family Noctuidae; genus Agrochola; species Agrochola lychnidis. The sequence continues at coordinate 26,222,078 of OY796853.1, forward strand.
GCCGTCTTTTCGCCGCAGGAGACGCCCTGGGCGTCGGGAGTTGCAGGCCGAATCCCGGCCACTGTAGGCGCGGGCTTGCGGACGGTGAGAAATGGGTAACTCGCTGTCCGATAAATACCAGGCCCGGGTCGACGGCGCGTTGTGTTCCACGTGCGCCTCAAAGAGATGTCAGCAGAACTGACGGGGTCTGCTAGGGCCGATGCCTGCAGGGGTTGCGGAAAAGTCCGCAAGGGATACCGTGGCCCCTAGCAACATGTCAACTGAAGGAACACGGGTGGGTTTTAGTCAGTAAGAGTCTGACACGCCCTCCCGCTCCACGCAGAGCGGGAGAAGTTATTTGATAACTTCCCACCCAAAAAAAAAGGCTGCTGTCTTTGGTCTGTTGTCATCCTTTTTGCAAAAAATAATCAATAAGGATTTCCAAGTCATTAGCCAGGCGTGAAAAATATGAACGCCGTAGTAGAAGAAAAAAGGAAATTCTTAAATTCAACAAGTTCATGCCTAATGCTTACATTTTCCTACATAAGACTAAAGTATGTTTACTCTTAAGAGGAAATTATGAGAGGCGTGCAAATACATGGTTTGATGGATCTACTCAGTACACGCGCCTAATGGCAGAGGATCGGAAATGATCGAGCTGTAACAGGCTCAAGAATTTACAAACTGCCAACCGAGCGAAAATCCTTAAAATTAAAGATGGGGCGTAAACTCTCGGTAAAAAATTGGATTTAAAAGGATGGCATGACATGGCTGATTTTACGAGAAGAACTGATCTTTCTTAGAAAATATGCAATCAGAACAATGAAGATTCGACGTGATGAACATTGGAACTGTCTTTTGATTATACTTAGAACGATTTACTGCAGCCTATAAAAGGGTATCTTTAGTTGAATCTTTGTTCTCATATTGTTGTATATAATAACAGTACGATTTTCCTTAACACACAAATGAGCCTATAAATGTCCATTGTTGAACAGAGACCTCCAAATGAAATGTCTTAGGATAATTGAATCAATTATATACCACTCTTGGTATTGGTGATCACAGTTTGTTAATTATAATATCTACACTATTCATATAACATCATGCATGCATTCCCCAAAGGATTAAGCAGAGGTGTGTGGTACATCCAAATTTTGCCAGGAGCGTAGCAAAACTGTCGAATATTGCTAGCATCCTCTTCGCGGATTCACCAAGTATTTATTTTTTTCGACAAAACTGGCCTTACCCAAGAGTACCATCTCTTGGGTAAGGCCATTTTTTGTCGAAAACCACAAGAAACAATACGATTACCCATAAACAATGATGAAGACCTCCTAACACTCCTTTATTCACCTCTTACGACACCTACGGGAAATCACAGCACAGTCTATTATTCATAACCGATACACCAGCCAGCGTAATTCTCATACAAAGTTAGTATATTCTGCACTCACATTTATCAAAATTAGTTCTAATTCCCCGACCACAGAGTTCGCAGACAAAGACAGTGCTGTGTTCTAAATGTAATACAAAACTGCAGCACACAAGAAATATCGCCACTAACTACTGACAGAAGTACATAACAACATGTTATAGTTAAACACAGAAGTTCCTCTCATTGACCCACACTAGCATTTTATATCCCGGTTGCGTTTAAAGAACCCAGAGTAAAACCTTAGCTTACAAACACACAACAATCAATAGAGTGTCTTCAAGCAATTAGTAGAGAGTTAGAGGATAGAATCAGACATCATGTTGTTACAAAACGGTCTAACTTTGGCCCAAGCTTAAACTTATCAGCCAGTTTTTGATTGGAATCTTATTTCCATTGATGTAAAGTTCTAAATACACTCTAGACTCGGTTTTTCAACAGTTTTTGTATTTAGAACTTTATGGGAATAAAGTTTGAAATTCCAAAGATTTATTTAAGACCCAGATTTGATAAACCATCTAACTGGTTTATTAAATCTGGGTCTTAAGTAAATCTTATTATTTAATAGGGCCGAATATATTCAGGGGATATCAATAAGACATCGTGGAATCCATTGCCCCTGGACTAATTTAAGTTAGTTGAAACTACTTTATGTGGAAGTCAACTAAAGCGCCACGCGATCGCGGTTGCAGTGGTTCTTTTGATAAAGTTTACCTTCTGAACGACATCTTTTTGGATCACCAGTTAATTAAATTGCTCATTATATCAACTTAATTATCAAGTGGTATTTTTTGGTGTCGTGCCAAGTACTGGCGCATTTCCTCTAGCGCTTGTTATTGAGTGTAGTGTGATAGTTCCGGCTCGTTGGGACGCGGACTTGCTTTACTGGAGCATGTCTTGTTTTGTTTAATGCTGATAGAGTAGGGTTTCGGGGTGTTAACATTTGTAGGCGTTGATGAAGCTGCTTAAGGCATCTGTCCCACCGCCGACGAGGAAGCGGCTAGCTACCAACGATTTTCTAGCTCAAGAAACGTACAAAAGATTGAAGGTCCCGTGTAAGTAAAGAAGATACATATCTCTGTGGCAGAGCCCTAACTTGATCTCCTTAAAAGTTATGGCTATTTGAGTGTTTTTTAAAGAAAACACCAAAAATTTTAATAATAATAGGCAATTACATATTTTAAAACAAAAAATGGTGTTTAGTTGCTTTTAGAAAATGTGTCATCACTACAAAAGTGCTTTTCTCACAGTGTGTACCATGATTTATGCGTGTTATTATCAGCGATATTTTAACTACTGTGGGCGTAGTGTGGGTAGTGTTGGTTAATGTGCAATAGAAAAACAGTTTGCAGTTCAAATCACATTATAATTTACTATCAAATTAATCTGGGTGCGACGGCGTTTATTAAAATCACCAATTAACACAATGATCACAAATTACAACTAACACAATAACTGAGCACTACGAATCGAGAACAGTTCCGCGACATCTTAACTCCGATGCGACCAGAGGAATGTCCTCCTCGCCGTGGCCTTAAAACATCACGACTCTGTAGAAGCGCGCTTGGTGTGGGTAGATCATTTGATGTTGCTAGTAGCGCGCTTCCGATTCGTTTCGTGTCCGTACTAATGACCGGATCCGACATATAAAATATATTTTTTTTAAATTCATATTTGATCCACGATTATATTCATAGTTGGTCGCTGTGACTGTTCAGACCACCGCACCAGCGGGTACTCGTTTGTCTCAGCAACAAGAGCTATTAAAGAAAGAGAGTACTCGCTCAGCGACCTCGCTTGGCGGGCAGAACACTCGTTGAGAGAGTCACGATTGGTACATACGCATACCAGCGAGTAATCGCTCCTCGCCGTCACGCACTCGCTGCTCGTTACTAGCTCTACTCACTTCTCGCTAAGCGCCGGCGGTGGGACAGCTCCCTAAAGAGGTCATGACATCTGTGATTGATTATGAATGACTGATTGTTGCAAATGTCATGTTGTTCCGAATATGTGTAATATTTTGTCTGATATATCCTTTACCCTTACCTTATTACTTAATTATAATAATAGCGATATTATAACGAGTATTATTAAAGAAGATGAATTTATTTTATCAATATTTACTTTCCAAGAACCCAAAAAATCTAAGACGTAAGAAACACTTCACTGGAACTTTTGCTTTTAACCAATCTAGACTAACGAATTAGCCCTTAAAATTAATATCAAATTCACAATTTCTAATTCAAAGGTCGAGCTTCTAAGCTGTCTTGTTTTAGCGATTCTGATATTTAATATCTTTGAAACAAATCCTCTTTATAATTTTAGACAACCTTTCTCAGACAGAAAGTTTTCAAACTTTTGAAGAACCTTCCTACGCCAAAATTACAAGAGAAACTATATCTTTGAATGGCCTTAGTTGCTCCTAAATGTGCCCATTTCGTCACGAGTTAGGCGCTATTTACGCCCCTCATACATCTCAGCTGAAATCCCGCACGGTTTACCCTGAAATGTTGTTTTCTTTGCTATTAAGAAATAAATAAGATGGCATTATGTCGACGATCGCTGCCTAGCTATGGGCATTTTTCCTTTGGCACGCTTTCCCAGCCTATTACGTCGCTACCCTTTCTGTGGGTCACATATACATTACTTCTTATACTGCGGCACTTAAAAGCTATTGTTCGGGAAACAAGCAATGTATTTCGATAGTTACAATGCGGTTTTTGTTTAACATATTGGTTGGGAGTAGGGGTTCGGATTCGTGGTCAAGATAAGGCCCAATGAGTTGTGACAAAATTGGCTGTCGTGTTATTGTGGTCGTTGCCAGATATAAAATGCTTTTGGCCGAGTATTCAGTCGTTTGATCGTGGCCATTGTGGGGGCCGGCCCATTGTCGGCCAGTCTATTGTCCTAGTAAGGGGTCGCTCGCAACTTACGTGACTGCGGACGAAAGTGCATTTTTGGAGCTTCAACAAGTAGGTCCTAAAACTTTTTGTGACACTGTTTTATGGTATTTGTATTGGGTTTTTTAGGGTTTTGTTTCTGTTGATGTATGCGCGTATAAATCAAGATCGAACGGCGTTTTCTCATAGAGATGGAAATGTTTGATACTTTATTGTTTTTGAAGTTATGACCTGTATTTGCAGTTCATCGGTGACATTGATGGCTTGTTTTATAAATGTTATGTTGAACAATAAAGAGTATTTTATCTATGTATCTATCGATTGGTTCTTATTGGAACGAAGTTCTTTAGCGTGACTTGAGGTAGGACTAAAGTGGTAGAAATTGTCATGTAATGAAAAAGCGTTAAGGCTCCATGCGACTTTGGGATTTGGTCAAAATGAAAATCCAAGAGGCTGCGAAAATGTTAAAATTGACATTACGTTAAAATGACGACGGCGAAAATGTTGTTTTTGTTTTAAATTGTATGTGAGAAGGAATTTGGTTCCTGACGGGGGTCCCCCGACCGCACTCGATTTTTTTTCAGATAATTTATTGATATTTTATAGCGTCATCTTTTATACCAACGTACGTATACTGAGTTCGAAGATTCAATATTACTTCAGTATAAAATTTTACCAAAGCTACCTTCAAGTTCTTATAAAACATTTTAAAATTTTCTTTGTACTCTGTAACGAAATAAAACGACAAAAGTTGAGAATAGAAAGTCTCGCGTTTCTTGATTGAAAGTGAAGTGAAAAGGCACACACTGTGAAGAAAGCGGATTTTATTCCTTTCAGTTCGGAGCCAACTCTTTGCTGTATCTGAAGTCCTGGTATTTGCTAAAGCGGTGAAAGCTCGTAGCTTTGGAAAATTTAAATAAAATGCTGTCATGCGCAACAGTAAATTATAGTAAACTACAGTAATTACTCTTCTATCAATTAACGTTTATTACAAGAGTCATGAACATAAAATAAAAATGTTAGGAAGACATTTTATTTAGTACCTAGTGTAAATTAACGGATCGTGTTCAAAACACAATACTGCGCTCCAAAACAAAAACAGCTTATGTGGCTCAAAAAGCTGCCCAACTTAAATGGGACTAAGCAAGACATGTCTACCGCATGACAAACTAATAGTACAGAACTGGTGCCCTGAGATAGTGAGGCGGGGTCGCGGCAGACCTCGTAGGAGATGGCGGGACGAGCTGGATAAGTTCCGTCAAAACAGGAAGGAGGACGCGCGGGCTCGGGAAAGGTGGAAGAAGTGGAGGGAGGCCTTTACCCAGGAGTGGGGCAGCACAGACTAGTAAAAAAAAAATATAGTTAAATGTGTAATAATTCATATAAGCGCATTAATGTGAATAATGAATGAAATAAAAAGGCCATAAAATAAGGTTTAAACAATTTTTTTTTAAATATTTCGAAGAATTGATTCCAAATATTAAGAAGTCATTAACATAATTGGAACGATTGGAACCGGCAGTTAATGAATCTTTTTAAATACCTATTGACTCTATTTTTGTTGGACCTTGTTGGACTCTACCAACACTTATTTTAGTAGATTAGTAAACCATAGACCACATTACTATTTATTAATAAATAGATTCTGGGAGGGTCAACGAATTTATGTTAGTAACTCTGACAAGCAATCTTTTTAATGACTCAGTTTAGCAGTGAAGAGTTACCAGTAGTACCTAGTATAATAACAACGATTCGGATATAAGAACCGGACTCAAAAGTTCATAACGAGCATCAAATTAAAGTGATGAATTAACATGAAACTTTTTATGAACATTCATCCTTCTGAAATTATGCAAATTATATGCAACATATGGTTACATGAGTGCCCAGCGAAGGTCCAAAAAACCGAATTACTTGATGAAACGCCAGCTGTCGTTAAACACATGCATTTACTCTCCTCAACTTGTGCCATTCGGGGTATTTGCATATGTCTGGGATAGGTTTGATTAATATAACACTAGGCCTCGTTCGTAGATTTATACCACGGACAAACATGCTCGGTGTGCGCAAATTGGTTACCCGTTTTCGATGTAGTACTTCTATTCGTGTGGGGAACCCAATTATTGCAGGCGTCCATGTTAATTGCATGTAGGTATAGTTTTCATAGGTAGGGTGGTAGGGTGTTAGGTATATTTTCCGACATAGCTCGAAGAATTACCAAACTGTAGCAATGGGCAGGGCACATTGCTCGCAGAACGGATGGCCGACGGGGCCGAAAGGTTCTGGAGTGGCGACGGCGTATCGGAAGACATAGCGTCGGAAGGCCTCCCATAAGATGGACCGATGACTTTGTGAAGGCCGCAGGAATCCGCTGGATGCGGAAAGCACAGAATCGGTCGAAGTGGAGGTGCTTGGGGGAAGCCTATGTCTAGCAGTGGACGTCTTTCGGCTGAAATGATGATGATAGTTTTCATGCGTACAGTATTTTAGCCTGTAACAATGATCTCTTGCTGGGCAAATGCTAGAAAAGGATCAAATACAGATAACCGATTCTTTTAGTTTAGGTCTTACCGTTTAGGGGTGTAATCAGATGTTATACCTAATATCTTTTTTAGTATATTAACTTATTTTATAGTTATCTTATTCCTCACTCGCGAAGAAGAAAAGCAAGAGGCACTACAGATAATAAATAAAACATTTATTTCAGGCTACAATGACCCAAAGACTTATACTTTACAAACTAACATTTATATAAAGTATACAACAAAAAGTTATTGTAGGTATGGGAAGAGGTCTTTTGAGGCGGATTTTATTATATTACTGCAGTTTGTCGCCTAAACTCACTAAAGAACATACCTATGTATTATCTTAGCCTATCTTAATTAACGCATGTACCTCGGCTGTTGCCCTAGATAACTGGGGGGTAGTTTATTAATATTTATTACTTTCTTGTGGCAAGGGTTAGTAATTATTCAGCCATCTATCACTGGAAAGGAAAGAATGGGAGGAGATTGCGTCAAACTATAGTATATATAAGATAATATAGTGTTATGAGTGTGCTGTTCTAGTTTCCGTAATGATCTAACTATTCCTCTTTTTTTTCTTTTTTTTTTGGGTGGGAAATTATCAAATAACTTCTTCCCGCTTTGGGTGGAGCAGGAGAGCGTGTCAGACTCTTACTGACTAAAACCCACCCGTGTTCCTTCGGTTGCCCTGTTGCCGGGGGCCACAATGTCCCTTTCGGCCCTTATTCGCAGCCTCGGCAGGCATTGGCCCTAGCGAACCCCGTCAATTCTGCTGACATCTCTTTGAGACGCGTGGAACACAACGCGTCGTCGACCGGGCTTGGTCCTCATCGGACGGCGAGCTACCCATTGCTCACCGTCCGCAAGTCCGCGCCTACGGTGGCTGGAAATCGGCTCGCGATTCCCGCCCCAGGCGTCTCCTCCTGCGGCGATTAGGGGTGTGGTTAATCCACCAAACATTAGAGTTACAAAAACACTTTCTTTGTGCATTATTGCATCCATCCAGGAACATAATAAGTTCTTAATTAAATATTTCATGTTGTTGTGTTACACTACCGCATCGTCTGTTATTCGCGATACCCTCGATTGGAGAAGCGTCCAATGAATGGAATTTGTGGAAACATTTAAAAACATTAAAGTAACAAGTTAATAATTTGCACTACCCACATAGAGGGTTAAAAGTTGACAAAACTGCAGTATATCACTGCCACTAAGTGTTCAACCCTTTCACTGCCACCAAGTTTAACAGGAAAACTTTCCCCTATGTGGAATTTTATGATTTGTCGCACTCAGAAATCTATTACGCGACCGTGAACGTTATTAAATCGCGTCGCTACAGTTATCAGGTGTTTCAAGGAAAGCCAATTATGGCATTTGCAGATTGTTATTAATTTGATAAGGGTGTTAGGTTTTAATTTATTAATACATATGTCGGATCCGGTCATTAGTACGGACACGAAACGAATCGCAAGCGCGCCGCTGGCGACAGGACGTGGTCTACCCACACCTAAAGCGCGCGCTTCTACAGAGTCGTGATGTTTTAAGGCCACGGCGAGGAGGGATTCAGCCTCTGATCGCATCGGAGTTAAGACTTCGCGGAACTGTTCTCGATTCGTAGTGCTCAGTTATTGTGTTAGTTGTAATTTGTGATCATTGTGTTAATTAGTGACTTTAATAAACATTGTCGCACCCAGTGTGTGTATAATTTAGCTAGTGTGATTAATTTGATAGTAAATTATAATGTGATCTGAACTGCAAACTGTTTTCTATTGCGCATTAACCAACACTACCCACACTACGCCCACAGTAGTTAAAATATCGCTGATAATAACGAAAGTCACATACCCGTCTCCGACATATAATTGTTGGATATTGTACTGGCAACACTGAAAGATTTGATATGTCAAAAGGGCAGAACAATGGCTTTCTGGGTCGGGGTCGGATGACGGTACGACGTGCTTATTGGCTGGGTCGGTAAAAAGATAGATTGGCATAGTATTGGTTGGAGATCTACTGTAAATTAAGGTAATCTATTAGTTTTATTGTAAATGTTAGAATACTGATTAAATAGTGATATTATGTGGGAATAGAAGATGTGATGGTATGGTGCAGAATATTGAATTTGATGTTGGCAAAGAAATATAAATGAATGACAAAATATCTTGGTGTTTCATATTATTTTTCTTATCCCTGAAATATTGTAAGTAACATGTAGTTTTATTAAACAGTTTTAAATTATGATATCGATATCGGGGTAGCGACTTTAAGATTCATTTGGGGATTAGTATCTATTTTGAGGTTAAATAATTATATTCCCTCTCACAGAGAGGAGGCCTGTGTCCCAGCAGTGGGAACATTTTAGGCTGATGATGATGATGAATTATATCCGGAATTAAATTAGTTATTTTATAGCAAGAATAGTTTTTTATAAAGGGGATACCTTATACAATGCTAGAAGAAAGATTGGCTTATTGCTTGCAACAAAATAGCTAAGTACATCGTTTTTTGTTTCTCAGTGTAAAAGCAAGCACCTTATATTTTACCCATAGAACTCTTACTATTTATAACATTTTACAAAGCAAATTCCACTGAATACCATAATCAAACCTGATTAAATTCCTCCCCTAATTCCCGAACAGATTGCCATTGACAAATACTTGTGCATACGGCAAAACTGTCAAAGAACACGGCCATTTAATTACGGAAGGCTTACGGGCTTCCAACACGATGGTAACACAGTAAATTGTAATAAACAGTAGACCAACTTCGAAAAAATGCCTGGATCGACGCATTCACACAGACACGCGCCGCTACACACATAACCTAGTGACTTTTGCAATTTAGTTAGTCCTTGGCTGACACATCGTGGCATATGGATGCGTTTTGATGTGCCCGGCTTGATCAATCAATCAATCAATCTTTATTCGTGAACACAGGTATAACAATAAAGGTCTTATGTATACATTTTAACCGAGCTCTATGTCCTACCAATGAAATTGGTGTACAAAAATATTAGATTTTTAGCAATCATTCTGAATTTATACAATACTAAGTCACGTTCGGGTAAATAATGTCAAATAAATATATTACCTATTAATAAATAAATAATTCATCAATTATAATTTATTTTTACATGCATGTCAATGGTTAATTATATTACAGGGCTGGTAATGTCATATTTTATGATTAAAAAATCTTCGATAGAGTAATACGTCTTATCTATTAGAAATAAATACAAACCCGATTTAAAAATAAAGTGGTTGACAATATTCGCCTAAAGCCTGATTTACACGGTGCAATTAAATTACCTGTGGCATACTTACTTACCATAAGTTGAAACAACAATAAAAGAACAGTGTTTAGATGATGCAAGTCGTTTGTTGCTTCAATTTTATTGCATCTTATATTCTTGTATTCGACTCTCGGATGGAGTGCAGCAGAATAGGTAATATCACAAAAATTCAAAAAATTCAAAATTCAAAAGTCATTTATTCAAATTAGGCTGAGAACCAGCACTTTTCGAACGTCAAAATTACATAAGACAGTCCCCCAAAAACGCCCACCCTTCACCACTTCCTAGTGCCTTTAGCTGGGAAGAAGAAGTGGCGCAACAAACTCCCCAGCAGCACAGCTGTCTGTTCAAGTTAGAAAAAAATAAAAATGACTCTATACAATAGTATGCAAAATTATTATGCAACACAAAACATTATTTTAATTAAGTATAAATTATTGGCCATATGTCAGCTAGCACACGCCAATATACCAACCAAAAACATCGAGAACTATACTCAAGCAGAATTAAAAAATAAAAACTAAACGTAAAAAGAACTAAATATCTAAATAAAAGCCTCCAGGCATAAAGGGCGTGCCCGCTTACATAAAGCTGTAAATTGGAAGTTATAAATGATAAACTAGGACCATCGAGGTAAAATAAATGTACAGTTAATTACTAGTAACAATAACAAAACCATGATCAGCAAGACGACCAGTCACCACAAGCAGCACCCGTTCACGAGCATAACGCAAAGATCAGCCATTACCCCCCTCGCCATATTTGAGGGAAGGAGACAACCCGACTCCCGACGCTACCGCAAGCATTGACATCTAAGGGAGCATGACGAACTTGCTGCCGGTTGCTCAGGTAAAAAATAATATAATCAATTGTCGAGGTCACTAGCCAACCACAAATTGCAATACAAACTCATAACAAAAACATTGTAATGAGTAGATTATGTCAACAATAAAATAAAAATAAATAGACTCGTAAAAAAATAATTAAAAAATTGACTCATAAAGTCAAATAAAATAAAAAAATTATATAAACTTATATAAACTGTCAGTAGGTAAGTTAAATCTGGAGAAAGAACATAAACATTATCTTGAGTTAATCACAGCGACCAACTATTCTTATCATTTAAGTACCTAGTCGTTGATACAATAGTATGCCTTTGAACAAAGGTTTGATTTTACTTTATTTTTAAACGCATTAAAAGGCAAATCTAGCATAGAAGAGGGTAGCTTGTTATAAAAGGTTATACAACAAATGAGTTATGAACCTTATGAAGCCGGTGAAAGGGAGCTCGTAGTTTGTCCTTATTTCTAGTGTTAACATTGTGAATATCACTGTTTTTAGTGTATAAGTGTATATTTTGCCTAATATATAAGATGTTGGCGAAAATGAATTGTGATGCCACCGTGAGAATACCAACATCTTTAAAAAAATCTCTTAGAGAAACTCTGGCACTTAGCTGGTAAATTGCTCGAACAGCTCGTTTTTGAAGAAAAAATATATTTTGAATGTCAGCGGCTTTGCCCCACAGTAGAATACCATAGGACATAACGCTATGGAAATAACTAAAATAGACTAACCGAGCTGAAAAATTGCTTAATTGAGTTACTGTTTCACATCCACTGTAACATAACGTTCGCTCGAGATTGAGCTCTTTGACTCATTTCCAATCGTGGATTTGCTTAGCAAGGAAATAAAGTTCGAAGGATTGGGATCCCATTGAGGTGTTTGATGTAATGATTCGAACCTGCTGCGTTATTTCGTAAATGATGGGGAATCGTGGCTTTATTTGGGGCTTTCTATGTTCGTGTTATCTTTAGATGGGTGCAAGAAACTATGTGAATATAAATACCCTTTTATAAAGCAAAATTGCTATGTGGTCGTATTAAAATCACTTAATTCATATATTTAAATAGCAGCATTAACATCACTCCTGAAATAAAAACTATATATTTATAGCAAATGGGATTGGGCAGGTCATATCAGCCGCATGCATCGTGACCGTTGGGCAACAGTCTCCACACGGTGGGTGCCTGAGGATGGACGGCGGCGCCGAGGCCAGCCCAGGAAGAGGTGGCGAGACGACCTAGACGCGTACCGCAAGGGTTGGATGGAGGTGGCCTTGGAAAAGAATGCATGGTAGGATTTGGGGGAGGCCTTTGCTCAGCCGTGGGACAGTGTAGGCTAATTTAAAAAAAAAAAATTGCAAAGAGATATATGAAATAAGATATCTACGCACAGTTGTGAAGTGAAAGAGAGAGATTTCCTACAACTTCCTCAACTCACAACTATACAAAAACGATAAATGACTATACAAACTAATAAACACAAATCTCACAACTAACTTCCAGTTAAAGATAATCTTACTATACAGAGAGACGTTTGCCTAAGCGTGTACTACGTCAGAAGCCAGTGTAACAAGCCTTAAGGCGTTGGGAACTAAGCAGTCACGACTCTGTCTTTGATTTGTGATTGTACTTCAAGTAGAAAGCTTAGTATAACATCCTGTAGCTGCTCAAAGCTCAATGAAACAGCCTGTAGGTTCACAAAGGATTAAATGAAAGAGAAGGAAAATAAAAGAGTTAATAGTGAGCAGCAGTAGACAAAGAATAAGAGTAAATTGAAAAATGTCTGTTTCTTAGTATTTTGAATTCTTTATGTCTTATTTATGAGTTTTATTATACTTTTCTACAAGTAATCAAAGTGTTCTTACTTTCATAAAAATTTAATCTTCATTCAAGCCAATTTTATTTTATTTTTTTATTATGTCGCCGGAAATTATTCTGACATCTAATACTATACTAATATTAAAAAGTACCTCTGTCTGTTAACTTTTTACGCCTCAAGCACTGAACCGATCGTTGATAGGCGTACACTGTCCTCCCATACCTATTAACACCGTAATTTGAGAACATTGTAGAAACCATTTATTTTTAAAAGAGTAACCATGGAGTTTCTTGCTGGCTCTTCTCCATAGGAAGCGACCAAATGGAACCGTGCACCTAGCTTCTGACGTTTCATAAGTGCCCTTGTAGGTTTATATGAAATAAAATATTTTGAATTGAATTGATTTTAAGAAAATTGGACAGAGAGGTAGCTTGGAACCTGGAGAAGGACATTGGCTGCTTTTCATTATAGATATTTGTATAAAAATTATGAAATACTCGCAGACGAATTCGCGGGCAGCACCTAGTTTAAAATAATGTCAATCAATAACCATCGTGAAGCTTCAACCATCATCATCTGCCTAGCCTTTTCCCAACTATGTTGGGGTCGTCTTCCAGTCTAACCAGATGCAGCTTAATACTAGTATTTTACATGGATCGACTGCCTATCTGACCTCCACAACCTAGTTACTAGGTAACACGAGCCCTTGGTAAGACTGGTTCTAAGTCTAAGTCTAAGATGTACAAATGACAGCCGGGATCAACGGCTTAACGTGCTTTTCGAGGAACGGAGGGGTCTTAGTATGTAAAGATGGTCACCCATCCACGGACCAATCGCGGCAAGCGTGAAACTTCAACCATTAAATTTTTTAAATCTAAAACTATCTCCATCCTTACGAAATACTTTAAAAGTAGAAGCCAGCTTGTTTGTTCCACTAGAATGTGGGACGAACTTATTTTTGCACACGTCTTTGAGAACTTCTTCGAAAAGTTGGATTCATAGGTAAATGTAGGTGGGTATTTGTCAAGTTATCTTAAGCACATAATATTGGATTATTTGGACTGCCTCGCTCGTTGATCTTGTGGTCGCATGCGCTACTGCTGAGCATGAGATCCTGGGTTCCAGGGGTGACGGCTTTAAATAACTCGATTCCTACCGGCTTTCCTTCGGAAATTCGGATCACAACCACTCTATCGTCATTGAATAATCACACTAAAAGTATTTGATATACCATAAATTAAAACATTACAAAACGCCTGCATACATAAAAAAATTGTCTTAATATCCCAACAGCAAAACATTTTGAGTTAAAATAACTCGTAGGCGTTTCCGGCTTATCGTGAATACAATTTCTTTAGAAAATAAAGTCCATCATGACGTCACTTCGGTCATGTGATAGGTAAACAAGAAGTAACTTTTCGCGGCCACGACGAATGTCCGAAGTGACGTAAATATTTTTTTTTTTTGTTACTTCGGCTTACCTCTGTCGTTTTCTCCCTCAGGGCTCAATTCTTGGTCCTTTCTTGTTTCTTATCTATATTAATGACTTGCCTTACCTCATAAAGGATAACCATGATATAGTGTTGTTTGCGGATGACACTTCACTTTTGTTTAAACTTAAACGTCAGCAGCTGGTTACTGACGATGTAAATAGCGCGATCTCAAAAGTAGTTCACTGGTTCAATGTTAATAATTTACTTCTTAATCAAAAAAAAACCAAATGCATTAAGTTTACCCTACCTCATGTTAGGCAGGTGAAAACTAATGTGTTAATAAAGGGCGAAGAATTGAATCCTGAAGATAGCACAGTTTTCTTGGGCTTAACTTTGGATGCTAAGCTTCAGTGGGGCCCACATATAGATAAATTGTCAAAAAAGCTAAGCTCCGCAGCATATGCTGTTAGAAAAATTCGTAATTTGACTGACATAGAGACAGCCCGTTTAGTGTACTTTAGCTATTTTCATAGTGTAATGTCGTACGGTATTCTGTTGTGGAGAAATGCCGCTGACATTCAGACTATCTTTGTTTTGCAGAAAAGAGCTGTTCGATCAATTTATAAATTAAGTCCGAGACAGTCTCTCAGAGATAAATTTAAGGAGATTAATGTAATGACTGTGCCTTCTCAGTATATTTTTGATAATCTTTTATATGCCCATAAAAATATAAAATTGTTTAAAAAATACAGTGATATCCATAACATAAATACTAGAAACAGACACAAATTTGTTGTACCTACAACAAGGCTCAAGAAAATAGGTGGCTCGTTCAGATGTCAATGTATACGCTTTTATAATAAACTTCCAAGCCACGTACAAGATCTAAGCCTTAATAAATTTAAATCATTCATTAAACGTAAGTTGTGCCAGAAAGCTTTTTATACCGTTTAAGATTACATTGAGGACAAAAAGGCTTGGGATTAAGCTGCTCCAATTATTATTTTTATTTTTTACTTTTGGAACTTTGTTTATTTTGCAAACTTCAAAATTATATACACAATGACATGCATATTTACTTTGTTAAGTATAACATTATTATTATTTTAATTGATGTGAATGTGAGGACTATGTAGCTCATGTATATATATTTATTTAATTTTTCTCAGTAATTACTACTAATGATAATCTGGCAGTTTTGAGTACTTTATGCGGCCTACCCAAATGTCCTTTCTTTGGTATTGTTCGTCGAATCGTTGAGCTCCTTTTAAGTTCTGAGTTGAGCTGCACAATTACTGACAAATGCGTGCACTGACTGGACAGGTCCACTCAAATCTGTATGGTTCTTTCCTCAAAGGATCATTTCAGACACAAATCTACGTGGTCCTCATATGAAATGCTCTGACCAAAATTATTTCTGGGTTTTTTTATTTTACATGAATATTTACTTTTAAAGTATTATATTATTATTTTAATTATTGTGAATGTGAAGACTACATGAGTCATTCCTTTTTGTTTTGTTTTTAATTTTTTCTCAGTTAGTTTTAATCATGGTCTGACAGTTTGAGTAATTTATGTGGCCTACACAATAGTCCTTTTTTTGGTATTGTTCGTCGAATCATTGAGCTCCTTAAATTCTGAGTTGAGCTACACGATAAATGACAAATGCGTGCACTGACTGGACAGACCCTCTCAATCTGTGTGATGGTTTCCTCTAAAGACCACTTCAGACATCAATCCACATGGCCTTCACATGATCTGACCAAGATTATGTCTGGACTTTAAAAGAGACTGTGACCTCTGAGTTTGTTTCGGCCTTTCTTCTCAGAGTAGTCATATAGGAAACGCCGACCTCATCTAGTTTTTAAAATATGATTGACGTGTAAAAGTGTTTGTACAAACCTACTTACAGAAATAAAATCATTTATCATTTATCATTTACCACGCCTCGCCACTGCTGGGCTATTTCTAGGTCAAGCAAACTGTTTAGGCTTTTTCATCTGGATTTTATCAGCATAGTAGCGTTATGTTGTTGGATTATTTTGATCACAGAAGAAGTATTGAGACACAAATAATTTTCGCAGCTCGAAATATTGACAAAAAGTCTGTGTCTCAAGATTTCCCAAGGCTCGAAATATTTTAGTTTCAAATTATGGTTCGTTGCTTCTGTTGGGCTGATAATACATTGTGGTGACATTTTTAATCCTGGTTAAATTAATACCTACTCGTTTCTTCGCTTATTGGGGAGTCATAGCGAAGAGTAATTTCATGGCCTAGGTAGAATCTGTAACCTCTATATAAAAAAAAACCGTTAAGCATTCCAAACAGTAACGATAAATAAACAAAACTTCAAAATTACCTATTACGAAGCGGAAAACAAGTCTTAATTAAATTCGCATTAACTACCTCGGCTGAAAAATTAGCACTCTTTCGTTTCAGGGTAATATCGCATAAATAACTCAGAAAACGAATTTTATTTCAGGTCCAACTTTAAATTCGTCGCTCGTTCTCTATGAGTTATAGCTTGCCCACCACTACTTCAATGTCACAAACTTACCTTAGCACTTCACATAACTCTTATATCCCTATCAATATGTTCTATTTTCCTTTGTGACTGTTCGGTTAAGTTTGTGTTCAGTATGTCACACGCAGGGTTACCCCTTAATTTTCATTTCAACCACGCCCGGCAAGTTGTGTAATGTAATTAACAAACAAGACGATTTATTTGCCGTTTGTTTTTGTCCAACATGTAGTTAGGGAGCTATTTTCACCTAAGTTTAGTCACGAAGGTAATCGTTTATTTGCTAGCGACCTTAATTTATTGTTTATAGGTGTTAAAAGGTTGGTGAAATCACAGTGAGGTTTCAACTTTAGTTCGTTACTGCCATAAACTTAGGTAACTACATGTTTTCTTTATATATGTTTCTTTAGTAATATTTTTGGTTTATTAATAAAAATATTTTTACAAAAAAAAAACAACCGACTTCCAAAAAAATAACTTAAATTTTGGAAGTCGGTGTCTTTGGTTTAGTATTTTCGTTATTTGCCACCGACTTCCGAAATTTAAGTTATTTTTCACTTTGTAGTGTAAAAAGTTTTTATTTCTCGCTTTTTAGTAGGTCAATTTGTAATTTATCTAAGTTACAATAGCCTAATTTCAACTGCTCATCACCTTTTACAAAATATTGCTTTTCCCGATGCAGGGACGTTAATCTTTGAGAAGTTCTCCTGGTATTTTACCATCAGCTCCACTTCTCCATATGCATCGTGACGAGCATAAATTACTTGGCAAACGTATTAAAGTAATTGAATCGCAACCCGTGGAATACTTATTATTGACTATTGAGTAGTTCCGGTGGCCATCTGTGGTCATCTGTGGTCATCATCATCAGTTCCACTTCACCGAATGATGCTTTCCAAGAGCAACTGCGCGAGTTACTATAAAAATACCCAAATTCCTATAGGTGTGCTTGTAATTTTTGAAGAGTACCCTCGATTTCTCTGGGATGCCATCATCAAATCCTGGTTTCATTATCATGGTACTACCCTTGAAATATCTCCTTTTCAACACAAAAAGAATCATCAAAATCGGTTCATAAACGACGAAGTTATCCGCGAAAACACATTAAAAAAAAATATATAAATACGGTCGAATTGAGAAACCTCTTCCTTTTTTGAAGTCGGTTAAAAAACACATCTACAAGTGCATTTGACGCATTTTAGGCAGTCATCATCATCATCTTTAGTGGCAAGTTTTGAACCAAGACATTATTTTCGTTTAGCTTGTACTGACTCAAAACTCTTAGACAATATCTACCCTGTTTCAATTAGACATCAAAGTTACAGTTCTTAATACTTATAATAAATATAACAACATGTAAATAAAGCAAACATGTACAAAAAATACGTGATGCGTGTGCTTGATTTGTTGCAAATAAAACTCGTATCTAGACTTTCATTTCTATTCAGTTTGCCAGAAAACTTATTGAATTGTAAATATCATAATAGCGTATTGATATATTTACAAGTCCAATTTTGCGCTTCGTGTGAGGAGAATTTTATTCTAAGTGGATATTTTTTTTTCAGGATTATTTGTCGTACAACTGGTCTTTTTTTCCAAATGTAAGTATTTGGTTGATCATAAATACTCTTTCAAGGGGCCAAACCGGCCACATTAAGCAATTCCTCTAAAAGCAATTCATTTCCTGAATTCCCAGCAGATTATTAGCAATTTCTCTATGGTGACACATATGAACTGTGAATCATATTCAATTCAATTAATTACAGAATCATATTTACCGGGTAATTTTTCTTTACAGTTTTTATTCATCAAATGAGATTTTATTTTTTATTTCTACAATTTAAATGTTATTTCATTATAATACAAAACTGTCAAACAAATGAATTGTGTAATATGAATTGAACGCAGTTAATATTATGAATTGTCAGTTTGTGACAGTTTGTGTTTATTCATAATATTATGATTCTGCCAAAGCGGCCGTTTTGAACCCCCACGTCATAATCTCAATGATTTATATCAACCAAGAATTTTATTTTAAATGGTATTTAATCCGTAGGAAAATGCAGCAACAATTCTTAAAAAATATGACCACTATAAAACCGAAAACTGGTACAAATATATAAATTCTGTGAGGAAAAACTATCGATATTGGCATGCCAGATTCCGGCTGCACACAACTGACACTGGTACAAATTGTGGTGCCATGCAGTTGAATAAGTATTTGGCATCGCATCGCACTGAAATCCCGACGTCTTTTATTAAAACTTTTATTGGGCCAACGTTCTTTTGTTTTTCGTCAAAGTTTCGATCAAGTGGTCTGTTTGTTTAGGCGAATTGGGAAGATATATAGGTGGACAGAAAGATTGGAGTTAGAATTTCTTGTGACGTTTCATCGTTCGTCATCTTCCTATTTGTTTCTAATGATAAGTTTGTGTTTTGAGCGACAGTCACTGTTGTCACATCTCAAGATAGTCTTATAGCGTCAGAAGACGTTTTTATTTAGAACCAGCAGCAACATTTTGAATTACTATGCCATGGCTTTCCGGAGATTATCGAAATAATAAAATTAGGAACACTATAAATCACGCCTGTATTCGAAGGGTTTGGCAAAGGTGTAGAATAGTTAGTATATATATATTTTGCCAGTAATGTTTCAGTCCCTTGTAATCGGGGGCGAGCCTATTGCCATCAGTCGGGCACATATTCAGACTCCACGGCTGCTAATGAGAAATTATTAATGGAAAAACCCAATGACACTTTTCCCAATGTGGGAATCCAACCCAGAACTTCACGCTAAGTACTCGTGCTAACGACCAAGACACCAGCGAGGCAGTCTGCAGTCAAAATTAGTAATGATTTAGTAGCACAACACGACGTGTTTGGAAAGTAGATATTCTGAGGGCGAGTAAACATCAAGTGCAGTTTAGAAAATGTTAGGCACAAGGACACATGGGCATCCAATACCGCGAATGTGAAATTTTTGACGAAAATCATTTTTAAATGCAGGATCATGTATTTGAACGTGTAAATGAAATAAAACAAAAATCTTATTTTCGTTAAAAATGTCACATTCGCGGTATTGGATGCTGAGCGACAATGTCCTTTTATCACTTGAAAAGGGAACAATTTTACTGTTAGAGAAATATTTTCCATTTTTAAAATAACAATTAGCAACGTATTTACCTAAACGTAGAAAACGTTTTATTGTTTGTCATTGGTCACCATTCCATCACTTTGCGTACGTGTTGTTACAAACGAGTAAAAGCTTACGCTTGGTGTTTGGGTTACCATCCATCTGTGTACTGATAACTGAGTAACACTTACAAATTGAGTGTGACCTAGTTTCCCAGTGATATTAGACATAGTACCCGGGTGTTGTTAAGGCACAAGCAGTTTCAGGAAGAAGCTGTCATATAGGTAGGTATGTGTGACAGAGAAGAGGCTCTATTAAACCTTACCGTTATTTGCTTGGATTGAGTTTCCGGTATACCATACGTTGATATACCGGAAGCTCGATCCATCCATCCAATATTGAACACAAGTCAAAATCAAAGTCATTTATTCAAATTAGACTGTGAATCAGCCCTTTTTCATTGAAATGACATGAAATTGTTTATTCAGAAATGACTTTTACACGGCACATTTTCCATAAAACAGTCCTTTTAAACGCCCGCCCTTCATCACTTCCTAGTCCGCTCGCAACAACCTCCTCGATTTTATACAATATACTATGCAAAGTAATTAACATTACAAAACAAAGAAGCATAAAATATTCAATCAAAAACCATAAAACAAAAAAATCATGATCCCGTTAATATCAGCCGACTTTTTATTAGAAATCATTTTATTTATTCTGATAAAATCAACAAAAAGTTTTCTAAGAAAGGCTGAAGGTGTTAATTCAGAGCGTGTAAGCCCGTTGACGGGTGGTTAGCATTTTACTTAGAAAAATTGTGAACCTATTAGTTCTAGTTCATGAAACAAAATGAAGGTCAGTTTCCCAAATTTAATACATTTATTTAGGTACTTACTAACTTCTGCCTGCGACTTGTTCCGCGTGAAATCTCTTGTTTTAACATAAAATTTACAATCAATCTTATCTCAACCAACTTCAGAAGGTGCCAAAAAGTTTAATAACAGTCGTTCATTGGTGGCTTCCATCTTTATCACAAAATGTTTCGTATATTGTTTAATTGTTTATGTGTTATAATTATAAGTGATGATGTTACAATGGTAAAAGGCACGATGGGGTTGACATATCTATTTAGACAAAAACCCCAAAACAAATAAAGAAAAAAAAAACTTGAGAGGTGTCAAGGGACACCCGGATGAAACGAAGTTCCTTTCGATTAATTAGTGAAGGAATTGTAATAAAATGAGTAGGTAAGTGAGTGCATACGCCACACACACAGCGTACACCGCAGCACCACACAATACCAAAATAGGGAATAATGCGGCGTTTTCCCGTGATTTTAATGAAGCCAAAAGAGAGGTCTTTTTCTCCTGATTTCAGGGACCCCAAACTTGATAGGTCTACGACCTCTGGCTCCAAAGTTAAGACCCGGGGGGGTGAGGTAACCCTGAAGGGGCACGGGGAAGGGGGGAGAAGAAGAAAGAAGGGGGAGGTGTGCAGGGGGTGTATCGGGATCAGGGGGTCGCGGGAGGATATCTAGGGGGGTTCGGGGGGAGGTTATATATATATAAGAGAGTTGTAAGATATACTTAATTACAGATGTTGGGGGTCAAAAGAAAAGGGGGTCAAAAATGGGGTCTAAGGGGTCTAAATGAATGTAGGTTCTAGCTGAGAAGGGGGATACTAGGGGGGGGGAATTTTATCAAAACTTTGATTTCCCAGCCGTTTCCGAGATATTTAAAACTTAAAAAAATAAAAAAGTGTCGTTACAACTTTTGGTCTTAAAAAGTGTCGTTACAACTTTTAGTCTTAATTTTTTCCGTCTAGCCCCCTTTCGCAACGCGCGATAAGGAACTTCGTTCCAAAAACTTAAAATATGTTCTATGACACTCGGTATTACTGTAGTTTGTCATTATTTACAGAATTCTCGGAATTGGATTAGTAGTTACGAAGATTACCCCGTACATACAAACTCTTACATTTTCCTCTATATCCAATGTGTGGTGGTACAGCATCTGCAAAGGGCGGTCTTCAAGCCATAAAGCGTTATCTACCTGCAAACAAAGTCTATTTTAATTAGTTCGCTTTTTTGCTGAAAAAATCTTGCTTTATTCAATTACATTGTTTTAATACGTTATTCAATGTTTTGAAGTGCGTTCTTCCTTCAATTTTCTGTTGCTCTTACTAATTCAAACAACCGTTAGGGTGAAGAGAATTGTAGGCAGCCGACTTTTGATCGCCCTTTTAATATTGAAGCGTTACGGCCACTGCAAGGCTACCGGGCTAGCCGCCGCGGCTATCGGCTACTCTTTTAGTAGCCCTGAATTAATCATAAGGCTAACGTAAACTGAACCCTGTTTACGGGAAGACAGACTTATTAATGTGTTGTATTGAATTTACCGGGAATTTTAGAGTTAGCTGGTTTAATCAATTTCGAATAGATGGTACTAATTAAATATTTTCTATTTAAATGGCAGATGTGAATAATTACTATTAGGTAAAAGGTGTGACTTAATGTAATGCCACCAAGATTGGCAAAAGAAATCATGAAATAATAAATAATAATACTAATAAACAAACTTGCTCGGAGGAAGGAAGTATTCCAGTAAGATTTTCATGGTAGGGACACTCTATACTGTACATAATTATAAAATTAGCTTACAACGCAACAATAAAATCATAAAACAAAACCTTCCATACAACCTTCAGATTACGACACGCCTAACACGCGTCATAATAAACTATAAAGTGCGAACTTTATATAATGTTATAAATTAACTTAAACCCCACATAACGAAGGAATAAATTATTTTAACTGAAACACGCGATAGTTTCCGTGACATGCAACACAAATATAGCTAATCAAATGTTGGGCCAACTTTTAACAACTTGGGTATAAATAGTCGACCTCGTTGTTACTTTACCACCCTAAGGTTTAACGTCGGTTGCACTTCATAAAACGACAGGTCTATTTTGAACTGACTTAAAAAAAAACCGATCAAGAGCGAGTCGGATTCGCGCACCGAGTGTCCCGTATCATTTTGAATTTTCATCGGCGAGGCCTTTATTCATTAGAGAATTTTAACACTGCACACTACCGTGTAGAATATTGCAGTTTTAGGTCAGCGCTGTCTCTTAAACTAATGTAAGTTAAGTTGATGATTTCTGAGAAAGTGTGCTATTTAGAGACATCGTTTTATTTTGCCTGTATTCTTTATATAAACTTCTATCACATAGAATAATTTCAAATTTTTCTCTATGCAAACTTTGGAGATAAGGGGGGGGGAACGGTTTTTTTTTACATTTTTCACAAGTCGAAAACTATGTGGCCTAAAAAAAAAAGGTTTGAGAACGTGCAAATAGGGTTCTTTCATATGGACACCCCACATGCTTTAGTAGCCACACTTAGAATTTTTAAAACCCCCATTCAATCCCTGTTGCAAAAAAAAATATGCATTTTTATTTCTTTCTTATTTGCAAAATAGTTTGGCAAACGTCATCTAAAACTATTCCAAATTTCAAGTTGATAGCATTAGTAGTTCTTGGGATATCCATCTGTGACAGTGTGACTGTACGAGAATTACCCTAGGCTGATAAAATTTTCGTTTTTCCTAATTACGCTAATATTAGTGTTTAAGTCGGTTCCCCCTTAGGGGAAGAACAGTGCCCCTCCTTTCCGCACAGTTCTGTAGGGCTCGTCCCAGACTGGTCACCCTCCCACCGATATAAGAAAGAAATGAATTCCCTTACCCTAAAACTGCCTTGTCCCGGCTTATAAAAAGTTCAGGGACAAGGATGGGACACTAGGTGAAGTTAATATTGAGAATTCACAGTTAGTAAACATAAGTATAATAATATGAAGCTAAGAAGACAAGAGGGTATGCAAAAGTATATAATATAATATTATGTTTAGTATTATAAATGTTGGAACACCCGCGCCTCCCCTCTCGCAGGACAGCACCAATAACTGTAATATAACCTTTATAAGGTGAAGAGGTAAAGGGATCGTTACGCTTGCACTTCAAATCACTATTTACAGTTACGTTAATTTGTCTGTTTACAATTAACCCACTTCAGTGAGACCGGGAACCGTTTTACAACGTTTTGTCTCAATGTACGTGTTCTGCTAGACCTAACGCATAGAACCTCTGAGGAACTAATACGATTCTAACGGAACACGTTCCCTAAGCATTAAATAAATGTCTTACTCAATCCTATGACAGAGTACTGCGAAGTCCATCTGTTGTTGAGGAAGGCAAGTATCGGATAGTTCTAATCGCGTACTTGTGTGTAAGACACCCTTACGGCGGTATAGCCCCTTTTTACTAAGATAATATAAAACTAGCACAAGCGCACCGTAGACTCAATCTCTAGCAGAATACATTACGATTGAACCTGGTGAACGCCGAAGTGGTGGTTCGTCACTTCTCATTTCGTTAATCTGCCCCATTAGAGGATGCGTTGCGGCATTTAAGCGGCTTGCGTCCCAATAGCGTGTCTCAATAAATAGTGTCGATTTAGTAATAGGCCTACCAGTGGCCGGGTGGAGTTTTAATGAGACACGGTCCCTAACGTTCTTTGAACGACTACCAATTCAGTTTGGGGTACTTGGTGAAGCCTACCCACTCTCCCGGAAATGTACGTCAACAAGCCTCACGCAAAGTATTCTGTGGCGAGACCTTTTTGGATACAGATATCATCACTAACATTTGGTTGTTTTATAATGCAATTGCACATTGGCTTTATAGCCTAGTTCAGCTTTAAATGAGCTGCGAGTATTTATGGTTCTGCCTTCCAAATGTAGTGTGTCAGCTCAAGATCAAGAGTCGTCAAAGGTCAGGAGCATTAATGCTCAGTGTCAAGTATGGTGGAAGGCTTTCGCCATTTCCCTATAACCAAAAGCAAGTGACTACTCTGCCAAGGGGTGGATTAGGATATGGACACGTAATACACGGGAATGTAGCGTTAATTATAAAATACGGTACTAAATAATAGTTATTTCGCCATTCTGGAATAAACGATCATTAATAGCTAGTCAGCCATATCACCTAACTGTTACCTACAAATCAGCTTGCAAGAACAATCACAATGGTGTAGGTCAATGAATGTAGAAGTACAATGTACATGCTACTACTAAATATAACAGTTAATTAAAGTTGACACTTACCAATTCCTTAGATAGGATCGGATTACAACACACTTACAAAATACACCACGTACCAGCTTCGCCTCAGACACCGCTCCTCGATCGTGACTCGTCTCCGATGCACCTCAAAACTAACTCTAGCTTAGACTACGTCGTTCGCTACCTAACGTGTTTCACGATTCACGATCAACTTAATAGGTTATGCTTGGTCCCTTAAGACAGCCCACAGACATCACCCCTTGGTATTCACCAAGACTCCTAAATTCACTAGCCTGGACTATCACGTCTGTAGCCTATCGCGACTCAAAACCAACTGCCCTGACTTTCCTCCTCTGTCCCCGTCAATTCCTAAAAAACCACGTTTGGCCCATCTTCCCACACTTTTGCAGAATAGTTTTATGGCCGTTTTTGTACAATTTCTCAATTGTTTTAAAAGGGTCCATTTGAATTGCCTGAGCCCAACTTAATCGTTAACAGATGCTGACTCTGGTATTGTGAGTCAAGATTAGAAATTGGATATTTTACTATTTCTTTAGAATTCGGTGAAATATTACATTCGACCTTTTCGTTGTTTGTTTCCCATTAAATAGAGAATTTATGTGTTTCTAAGTTGACTTGAACCATGTGCTGGTTTTAAAATAATTATAATATTTTGTTATTAAAATAGGAGCAAATGACAGACAATCACATTCCCCCCTCTGAAAATCAGACGCGTGACGCAGTACAGCGGATGAGCTTTCACAATATGATGAGCTCTGCCTTTCCATGAAAGCGTTATAGACCTATCTGCTATGATCAACTAATCAAATAATTATTATTATTCTAGTTGGAACATGAATCCAATAAGATTACAATACGATGCAAGGTCTGCTAGAATTTAATACTGTTTCGCAGAAACATCTTAAATCGATACACATATAATGTTTCTATAATATTTGAACTATTATTCTTCTTGCAAATACTCTTTTCATGATAAACACATGAACATTATCGCGCCTCAGTTAAGTTCAGAAAACCTGTGCATGCTTATAATGTAGTTTTACATACCAGGGTCTCTTTTAAGAGTATTTGTTTTATCGTGGCACACTACCTACAGTGCTCCCTCGTTCTAAACTCAGCTAATCGCAGTTGCCGGTGGACAGAGGCCTTTCCTTGTGCGCCTCGATGCTGAGTCAGCTTAAGTCAGCTGCCCGCAGTCGTATCCAGGAATAGCTGAAATAGTCCGCACATGAACATATTAGATTGTATTCCAATTGGTCGCCCCCCTCTGATTCTAAGAGGTTAGAGTCGTTTTGAAATCTAATAAGAGTTGGAAAATTATACTTATTAGAAAATATAGGCATCCTAGATTGTCCGAACAATTGTTGGCTTATTAACACATAATGCTGTAAGATGTTATGTGGATAGTTAACAAACTATCCCCTCAGATTATAACCATGTTGACAAGAGCATTCTCTGGAATATTTGAACTGATAACTATACTAGCCCTAAAACAAATTAATAATAATAAGTGAGATAACAAAAATCATACGGCGTAGTAACGGGTAACTGAAGTGTCTAATAAAAGTGAAACTTAGCTTCGTAACAGGAGCCACGTTACTGCTGCTGCTGTTGCAGTCAGCCGGTGTCAGCTGATTTTAAGGAAACCTTTTAGGTAACGCAGCGAAGTCGCAGCCAAGTGGAGACTTAAATATCCTGGAATTTTAAATATGGCCACACGAGTATCTGTTCATTTATATAACATACGCCGCCGACTGAAAAGTTGGAAAGATTGATGTTTACTTCTAATGACGATAGTAATTATAGAATAGGGGTGTGTTTTATAGATAAGCTCACTCCACACACATATGTAAATCTCAAACACACAAACACATTTCATATTCACAAACTGTCAGATACAAAACTTGCGTTTCTAGGGAGTCGAACCCGTTATTACAGTAGCACAAGAACCCAAGCAACATTCATACCATAAATTACTTAAAAATACGTCCGTGCATCTGGGAATCGAACCCACTATCAGTAGCATCGGAACCAATGCCCTATACGAACTATTCGTTCGGGAATTGAACCCACCAGCCGTGACACAGGAGTCCAAGCACTTATAAACAAATATATAAGGCGGGAATCGAACACAAGATTCGTTTACACAAATCTAATCACATCAACTAATAAATTATGCGGGAATTGAACCCACTACCAGTAGTTGAAGAATTCAACCACCATTATCAACCTGTAACTTAATTAAACATAAGCTATTGTAACGTTATATACTCTCGCTGTTTCTAATAATCATTAATAGGACCATAAAATTACGTTGTGTTTTTATTATTTTTGTAGTAACCTATAAGTTCTTTCTCGTTGTACTGAAGTGAATCAGTACATTTAATGACGAGAATCCTGGTCACGCTGCACCACATGTGACTGTACGAGGATTACCCTAGGCTGATAAAATTTTCGTTTTTCCTAATTATGCTAATATTAGTGTTTAAGTCGGTTCCCCCTTAGGGGAAGAACAGTGCCCCTCCTTTCCGCACAGTTCTGTAGGGCTCGTCCCAGACTGGTCACCCTCCCACCGATATAAGAAAGACATGAATTCCCTTACCCTAAAACTGCCTTGTCCCGGCTTATAAAAAGTTCAGGGACAAGGATGGGACACTAGGTGAAGTTAATATTGAGAATTCACAGTTAGTAAACATAAGTATAATAATATGACGCTAAGAAGACAAGAGGGTATGCAAAAGTATATAATATAATATTATGTTTAGTATTATAAATGTTGGAACACCCGCGCCTCCCCTCTCGCAGGACAGCACCAATAACTGTAATATAACCTTTATAAGGTGAAGAGGTAAAGGGATCGTTACGCTTGCACTTCAAATCACTATTTATAGTTACGTTAATTTGTCTGTTTACAATTAACCCACTTCAGTGAGACCGGGAACCGTTTTACAACGTTTTGTCTCAATGTACATGTTCTGCTAGACCTAACGCATAGAACCTCTGAGGAACTAATACGATTCTAACGGAACACGTTCCCTAAGCATTAAATAAATGTCTTACTCAATCCTATGACAGAGTACTGCGAAGTCCATCTGTTGTTGAGGAAGGCAAGTATCGGATAGTTCTAATCGCGTACTTGTGTGTAAGACACCCTTACGGCGGTATAGCCCCTTTTTACTAAGATAATATAAAACTAGCACAAGCGCACCGTAGACTCAATCTCTAGCAGAATACATTACGATCGAACCTGGTGAACGCCGAAGTGGTGGTTCGTCACTTCTCATTTCGTTAATCTGCCCCATTAGAGGATGCGTTGCGGCATTTAAGCGGCTTGCGTCCCAATAGCGTGTCTCAATAAATAGTGTCGATTTAGTAATAGGCCTACCAGTGGCCGGGTGGAGTTTTAATGAGACACGGTCCCTAACGTTCTTTGAACGACTACCAATTCAGTTTGGGGTACTTGGTGAAGCCTACCCACTCTCCCGGAAATGTACGTCAACAAGCCTCACGCAAAGTATTCTGTGGCGAGACCTTTTTGGATACAGATATCATCACTAACATTTGGTTGTTTTATAATGCAATTGCACATTGGCTTTATAGCCTAGTTCAGCTTTAAATGAGCTGCGAGTATTTATGGTTCTGCCTTCCAAATGTAGTGTGTCAGCTCAAGATCAAGAGTCGTCAAAGGTCAGGAGCATTAATGCTCAGTGTCAAGTATGGTGGAAGGCTTTCGCCATTTCCCTATAACCAAAAGCAAGTGACTACTCTGCCAAGGGGTGGATTAGGATATGGACACGTAATACACGGGAATGTAGCGTTAATTATAAAATACGGTACTAAATAATAGTTATTTCGCCATTCTGGAATAAACGATCATTAATAGCTAGTCAGCCATATCACCTAACTGTTACCTACAAATCAGCTTGCAAGAACAATCACAATGGTGTAGGTCAATGAATGTAGAAGTACAATGTACATGCTACTACTAAATATAACAGTTAATTAAAGTTGACACTTACCAATTCCTTAGATAGGATCGGATTACAACACACTTACAAAATACACCACGTACCAGCTTCGCCTCAGACACCGCTCCTCGATCGTGACTCGTCTCCGATGCACCTCAAAACTAACTCTAGCTTAGACTACGTCGTTCGCTACCTAACGTGTTTCACGATTCACGATCAACTTAATAGGTTATGCTTGGTCCCTTAAGACAGCCCACAGACATCACCCCTTGGTATTCACCAAGACTCCTAAATTCACTAGCCTGGACTATCACGTCTGTAGCCTATCGCGACTCAAAACCAACTGCCCTGACTTTCCTCCTCTGTCCCCGTCAATTCCTAAAAAACCACGTTTGGCCCATCTTCCCACACTTTTGCAGAATAGTTTTATGGCCGTTTTTGTACAATTTCTCAATTGTTTTAAAAGGGTCCATTTGAATTGCCTGAGCCCAACTTAATCGTTAACAGATGCTGACTCTGGTATTGTGAGTCAAGATTAGAAATTGGATATTTTACTATTTCTTTAGAATTCGGTGAAATATTACATTCGACCTTTTCGTTGTTTGTTTCTCATTAAATAGAGAATTTATGTGTTTCTAAGTTGACTTGAACCATGTGCTGGTTTTAAAATAATTATAATATTTTGTTATTAAAATAGGAGCAAATGACAGACAATCACAACAGACAGACTGAGTCGCACCATAAGGGTTTTTTTTTACCATTTTAGTACGGAACCCTAAAAATTACAAAAATCCGTCACATTGTTTCAAGACCAGTGTGTTGATTGGATAGTTTCAACCGTAGTGAAGGTTTTAATTTACTGGGAATTATTGTCAAAAGTGGTGAAGCAATAACGAGGTCCACTGTACAACATGCAACACATAGGAATAGCTAATCAAATGTTCGGCCAACTTTACTTTCTTTGCTTTGTCTGTGAACACGATTTTGTGTTTACTTGAATCGTTTTTTGTTTGTCATGTTTCGTGCTGAAGGAGAAATGTAAGGTTTTGTATTAGCTTAGAAGTGAAGCGAAGAATTTGGAAAGTGCGTGCAATAGGTAATATATTCTTTGCGTAACGCTACACTCCACACGTGGCAGTCGTGGTTGGAAGGACCCACCTTATACTGAGACAAGGGGAAATTACTGCCTCTTGCGAAAAACTCTGAAGTAGAATGAGTTTTATGAAAAGACTAACCGTTGCCCGCAACTACGGCTGCCGTCCAAGATGAAGACTGTGTCCTTCTCCAGCTCCCATAGGCTACCTATCCTGTCAAATTTTAGCCAAATCCGTTCAGCCGTTTTAGCTTGAAAGCGTAACAAACAAACAAACTGACTTTCGCATTTATAATAATTAATTAATTAAAGTTAGGACTTTTTGTTTTTGTTGTTGAGAAGAGAATCTAATTTTAACATTTATTTGCAAACAATCAGGGGCCCAAGTCTGCTATTTTCATAAATTCGTCATTCCAACACGATCCCATTGTCATTTTGCTAAAAGTTCGTTATCTGTTAAATTCATAATGGTCGATCATTGGTTGGTCAATGGTCTCGTAATAGAATTGTGTTATAATGGCATTGTCGTACAATACGACCAATGATACCGCCTAAGTCAGTCATTCATTTGTCATTATGTACGAGATTACCAATAAGTGCCATTTCTTTCAATGGAGTGTCAGTGGCTGACCATTGGAAAGTCATAATGACGCCATTATATTAGTTGATTACCAAACTTGTCAAAATCAACAATTATGAAATCAATGATAGACCATTCTGACACTATTGTAATAGCAGACTTGAGGCTCTGGTAGTTTTTTTTTTTTTTTTTAAAACGTTGCCCCACACTAGGAATTTCTCCTGTATCGTGGGTGCGATTACAAACATTTAAACTCACATACACAAACAGCCAGACCCGGAACAACTACTGGTAGGTCATACAAATATTTGTTCCGTTCGGGAATCGAACCCGCGACACGCAGCGCAGCAGTCAGCCGCTTAACCACTGCGCCAACCGTGCCGTCGGTAGATGGTAGGTGTGTACTTTCATACACAATAATGTTTAATCATTTTCTACCATTGTGGAATCAATCCAGTTCTCAGAGACCACTCCCATCTGCAAACTACACCACTGAAATAGTGTAAGAATGTTTATGAAAATTTTGTACGAACGTCAAAAATATCTGAAGCGCAATCGAACGCAACAACAATACAATACAATTTCAATAAAAGCATTCTAAACACAGAACCAATTTCCAAATACATTTCGCACAAACAGAGAGCAGTTTTCGTTTTTATTCAATCGAAATAAACTAATGTTTTCAACACGTGACTCCATTCACTGGAATTTCTTTTGAAGAAAATGAAATCTAGAAAAATTCTGTACCAACATACACTAGGAGTTTCGAAACTCGATCATTCGAGAGCGCAGAGCGTGCGCTCGATATAGCGTCAGAGAGATATTTCAAAATGTTGTAACATTCAAACGCGTTGGGATATTTAATTTTATGTATGCTGCGGTAGTTTTCAGGAAATATTGTAGGGTAAGAATACGTTATGAATGAAACAGTTGAGAGTGATAAAGCTAAGTGCTTTGTCGCGTATTTTCAGTAGGGTCACGAGTATACGCGTATAGCTAACGAATAAAAAAAACGTGTGCGGCCGGGGACCCCCATCAGGAACGATGTTCCTTACGCGATACTCGCACGCACACACACACTCTTACTCTTCTCTCTTTATTTACATAAAAGACAGAGAGAGAGAGAGAAAGTCGCATGGAGGGGATATAACGCTTTTTCCTTTTGTAATGATTTCTACCAGTCAACTCCTACCGCAAGCCGCTGGCTGGCCGGCTAGCCGAAGCTGCGGTGGTGAGCGTTAAAACTATCTGCTACGATAAGCTCGCGTGGGACCACAGAACAGCGTGGGACCGTCGGAGCCCCGCAGCGCCAGAGCCGTGACAGAAACCATGCCTGCTGCATGTTGCATACTCGCTTGCATGCTGCATGTTTGCTGCATACATGGTGTATGCTTATTTGCACGTTTGCATGCTGCATGCATGTGATAGATGAGTCTTTCAATTATTATGGATATGAAATGTATGCCAAAAGATGATTGTAACTGTAAACTTTCTGAGATATGATAGTTCTGCCTTTTAATGACTATCGATATGAAATGTACGCCAAAACACGATTTTGACTGTGAACTTTCTGCGATATGATGGTTCTACTTTTTAATTATAATGGATATGAAATTTATGCCTAAAGATGATTCTGACTTACAAAATTATGAGTTTTGAATGTATGACAAATGAGTGCTTGCCAAACGATTTTCTGCGAAATGAAGTTTATGCTATCCGTTGTTATGCAAAATAATGTATTATGACATAAAAAGTTCTGCTATAAAGGGTAGACCCATATATCTAATCTATTTAATGTAAAAAAATATCTACAGTTAAAAGTTCAAGTACTTACCTCAGTAAAGTTTTTAGGCACTATTACCGATATAAAAAAAAAAAAACAAAAATAATGTACGGTGGTACGGAACCCTTCGTGTGCGGGTCCGACTCGCACTTGGCCCGATATTTTAGACCATAGACAATTCTGAAAAATACAAAATATAATATTTCAAAATGTTTTTGTTGCAAGAACTCTTTTAAAGTTCATCAAGCAAATTAAAATGTGATGAATTCACTTTACAGTACCTAACCGAAATTTTAATTAAAGTTACTTTGTACTAAAACTATATTAATTTAAGTTCTTGCGAGCAATATGAATGAATAACTTTTATGCTAACGTTAATTGAAATATTTTAAGAAACCTGTGAGAATAATATAAATAGAATAAAATAGAAAATACAGACATATTTTTAAAACGTTTAGAATTAAGTATTCACTGCCTCGTTGGTCTAGTGGTCGCAAGCGCTACTGCTGAGTATGAGGTCCTGGGTTCGATTCCCGGGTCGGGCAAAGTGTTATTGGGTTTTTCTATCTGGAATTTTTCAGTAGCAGCCCGGAGTCTGGATTTGTGCCCGGTTGATGGCAATAGGCTCGCCCCCTATTACATGGGACTTAAACATAACTGGCGAAATGTGGGAGTACCTGCTACAGGTACACCTCTGCCCAACCCTTCTGGGAAACAAGGCGTGATGTTGTTATGTGTTCACTAAACTCAGACTAGAAATAAAACTACATTAAGAAATTGATGGCTCTAATGCCAATATTTTGCTAGATAAAACAATTATACTCAAACTTTTCTTTCAGTACCTTCAATGAAAACCAAACCACAAATGTTTTACAAAACTGATCAGTTTTATCTCTCCAATAAGCTTTATAAAATCCAATAAAATGGCCACAAACTCTAGTAGAACGTGTCAACCTATCAGAGGTCAGATATCTTTAATTTAATCCGACTCGGGGCAAGCCACATGGAAACCCTTATCTCCAAGTTCGCAAATTAAATGTTCGTGAAAACACGTACTATTAAAATCATTCATTCGGAAAGTATTTAGCCTCATCAGCTCATTGGTCGAGCGAGTTAGAGAGACTAGTTATCAGCCAATCAGGTGTTAGGAATAATCTACGGTTATTATCAGGATTACGTTTAAGTCGTCGATAAAAGGAGATCGGTTGATCCTTTACTCATGACTGACTATTGAAATGGGAGTTTGTCTTATATTTAGGAAAGGAGATCTATTTCATTCTCAGGAAGTCGATATAGGACGTGGTTTGGCCGCGGTAAGTTGTCGTTTTCAGAATTCAAGATTCAAGCGATTAACTGTAGCTACAGGTAAAAAAAGACATATTATTTAGTTTATAATACTGTTGCTAAAAGGTGTGACGGCTGTTGTCGAATCTAAATATAATTTTTAAATAATGTAGGTGGCTTCAACTTTCTAATAAATAGACTGTAGCAATTAACATGGTCGGATCTACATTTTTGCGATTTTTAAATTTATAATTTATTCTAAGACCTTTAAAGCAATAATTTAAAAACCGCAAAAATGTAGATCCGACAATGTAAATTGCTACAGTCGAAATGATAAATGATTTTATCTACTCTCATAGCGTAATATTCGAATTATGAACTTCAAGACGAGTTCATATTGACATACTTTATAAACAGAATACCGAAATTTCAAAATAGAATTCAAAATTCAAAGTCATTTATTCAAACTAGGCTGAGAATCAGCACTTTTCGAACGTCAAAATTACATAAGACAGTCCCCCAAAACGCCCACCCTTCACCACTTCCTAGTGCCTTTAGCTGGGAAGAAGTGGCGCAACAAACTCCCCAGCAGCACAGCTGTCTGTTCAAGTTAGAAAAATGATTCTATACAATAGTATTCAAAATAACTTACATTATGCAACACAAAACATAATTCAAATGTTTGAATTCGAATCATAACACTTTTTCTGTAACAAAATAATGCTATAAAACAATTTTTTTTCTATTACGATACAGCGCTAATCCAAGAAGTTAATATCACCAAAGAGTTTCCATCAACTTTTGGCGGGGGACAGCAGCACCCGCTGTAGCGCATGTGCGGCGATGTGCTGGTGCAGGCGACATTCATTTGTTTTGTAGTACTTACTGAATTTCGTGGGATTTTTAAATTTATTCTTGATTTTTAAACTTTGATCTTTTATTTAGTATTTGTTTCAATCCCAATGTTTGAGAGTAGATAAAGTAGTGTATGAAACTGCACATAACTAGGTATTCAAACATTCGTGTGATGCTATTAAAAACCTCGCCTAATATTTTAATACCCCTTATTATGCAACAGTTTCATAAACTACTATTATTTCTGTTAGTAGGTTTCTAAACGTCAATAATATCCCATCAAAAACATAACATGTAAAAAGATGTAAGTCTCACAATGCAGTTCTTCTATCACAAAAAGATGTGAGATTTAATGTAAAACCAAGTCTGTTAATTTATTCAGTACCTATCTATTTGTCATCTTTATTTCTTAAATACATATAATGACTTGGCCATCGCACATCCCAAACCACTGAACAACGTGGTATTCTTAAATGTTGTCACGATCGCGGTCGAAAGTGCACTAGTTAGCGGAGACGGCCATTTGCCTATGACATGAGCATCGTGATCACGACGTGACACAGACACGCCCCGAGCCCTCTTCTCCTGTTTTTTATATTTCTATGTTTGAATACCTTAGAATTACATTTTATTGATTTGCCTCATTGAGAGGAATCACGTCACCTCATCAACAACCATATTTATTGCGAAACAACTTCAAAAACATAAGTTTTAAAATATAAATTATAATTCAATGCGTACAACAACAACGAATGGCTCCTGAATTGTTTGGACGTAAAATTAACATAAATCTACATAGTTTTAATATAGTGAGTGTTCCATTGTAAATAGGCCAGATAAGCAACAGAATTAGATTAGCCAAGTTAGTCATAAGCGTGTCAATATTTTGATTCCATTTATTGGTTATGAAGGGTTCACGCCTCGACTAAGTACGGTAGAACCTTTTCCAATAAGTTTTGCCCGTTTATTTCACAGGGTCAAATGGTTTACCAATTTTGTTAGGTTATAAGAAACTGAGGTGATATCGTTAAGATAACGGTTTGTTATATAATCTTTCCACTTTAACTACCCATCATAACGGTAGCTATTACTGTTATCTTCATCTGAAAATGTTATCTTTTACAAGCAATACAAAATTTAACTCTATTTCAATTTCCCACTAAATATCCCTAATAGCTTTGTATTAATTAATATACATCCAAAATAATCATCCCAACTAATCCTAATCACAAATCATTGGCCCGTGACTACCAGGATCCCATACACTCGAAGCAATAATATTTACTATCCATAGCATTTGTTTGGCCATTTCCCAATAATTACCTCTGCATGACGTACAACATTCACCAACCAACCTAATTTGATGGCATGTTATTCGTATTTACTCGATTTATTGGTCTAATAGTAATAATAATAGAGTAATAATGGGGTGTAACGGAGGTTATATAAGTTTATGATACCTGTCTTTAGCATTATCATCAGCAATCGGGTTGACAGAAACTACAGAACGCCACTAGCTACGTTCCTTACATACTCCTTTTGCTTCCTTTACGTTCATACATCTGGTCATACACGCACGCGGTTGCAATACGTACTTGACCTTTCTGAAGAACTTCACCAAAAAGGTCACTATATGTCCATCTAGGGCGTCACATCTGCCTTATTCACTATATAATAGCATACGAAAAGAGGCCTTCAGTCACGTGGTAAAAACCTCTTTTCAAACAATTTAGTTAGTTATTGTGTGTTCTAGATTTCAAGATGGCCTGTTCTTGTACAAAGAAAGGAACAAGGTATGCATCGTCAAGCTGTTGGCAAATGCAGGTTATGAAGTTCCGATTTCAAACTCCTAAAGACTGCAATAGGCTCAGCACTTTTCACATGGAACTAGCTAAATAACATTACATCACGCGTGTTTTCCCCGAAGGGTTGGGCAGAGGCACTAGCTAAATGTGGGTGTATTTTATTTCCCTGCCTATCCTTTGGAGAATAAAGACTTGATGTTAAAAATAATCAGTTTTACCTTGTTATTAAACATTCACAAAATAAACAAGCACTTTTGCTTGATCTACCTGAATAAAAGGGCCAAAAGACGCAATTTCCCGTCCGTTTTATTACCAAACAAGTGTCTATTTCTCTCACGTAATGTTCACGGCTCGGCTATCCGTTGTTTTCCAATTACTGTGGGCGGGCAATTATACAATTTTGTATTAAACTCAATTGTTTGCATCAAGTTATTCAGAAATAACAATTGTTTTATTTTTTATTTAGGAGATGTGGGTGGGAGATGAAATTTTATTGATGGCGGTTGTTGGTCTTTGTTTAGTCTTTTTGATGTTGTTTATAATATTCCATGATTATCTACCGATAGCTTTCGTTTTACGTAAATTTTTACACTAACAAATTATTGAGCGCCAACAGCACTGAACTAGGTCTTCTAATGACAAACTTTTATACAATGTCACCCATCGGCATGGCGCCCTAATTTTTCTGAATATTAATGAAAAATTATCGAAAAATATATTTGAAAGGGATCTTTGATCTTTAATAGTTTTCATGTTATTCAATTTTTTATGTTTTGAGTAGCGTTTGCACTATCTCCGATGTTATTGGCTCGATTCGGATTCTGTTTATTATTTCTAAAAGCTTATAAGTTATTTTATCGGATTAACTAATATTTTTATTAAAATTTAGAACTATGTAAAAAAAAAACGGAGGTGAATTTTTTTTTTCTAAAAAAAAACATTGTTTCTTTTTAAAAACACAAGTTCATAAAATCATATGATTTAGAAAAAAAAACAAGGTAGCCCCCTTTTAAAGTTATTTTTCATGAACATTTAGAAAAATGCGGTTGGGCACATGCCGATGGGGGACATAATATATAATCCACGCCTAGCAGTGGGACTGGTGATCTTAACAAAACTACATTATTACAACTGAACCAATATTGTCACTGAATACTATACCACTAGCCCCATAAGGGTTATTCAATGTCTTTTTCGTGTTCAAGCATGAACCTTGCAGCATTTTCAGACTATTTTACATGCTGATCATGATTCCCTGAAACGGTAATTAATATTAACTGTCTGTACATCTTCCAGGAACCCTCCACCATAATGTTTTAGTAACTAACCAGATTTCCGAAGTCAGACGTTATCTTGGTTTAGACAAATGCTGAACTGAATAGTCTGATTAGTATTCCACGTGCGTGATTGGGAGGATTCCCCGTATGCGTATACTATGGTGTACAGTCGAACAAGGAGATTGGTGTACAGGCAGAAAACTTGCAACTGTTTTCTAGGGTTCCGTTTTTTACCTTTTGAGGTACGGACCAACCAAAATTGACAATTCTTGGTCAACTGGAAGTATGGAAGTAGGTTTTGGGTCGAAAACCAGTAGTGGTAGTTCCCGTTGACCTAGAATCACGAAATTTGGCAAAAAGCAAGGTCTTACAGCACAAATAAAGAGAAAATTCCGAAAAAATAAAAAGTTGAAAATTAAGGTAAATTTCACCAATAAAAGTGATACCAATTTTATTATGGCGGTATAATGGATAGGTACGGAACCCTCAGTGCGTGAGTCCGACTCGCTCTTGACCGGTTTTTTTGACTATGTTGAGAGTTGCTGAGAAGGTTGACATCACTCTTACAAGGGGCAAATTAGACGATAGGTATCTACCTATCGCGCGAACCCTGCGAACCTACCACGGCGAACCTTGTGACGTTGTATCTACAACGCCACAAGGTTCGCCGCGGAATGCCGCCATCTTGTTTTGTCAGTGCAATTTCTGTGACAATTTCACAAATGTTTACCAACAAAATCCCTATCAATGTAATTTAGGCGCCAAAAGATCCTTGTACATGAATCGATAGGTCACTAAAGTGACAGACGTATGTTTGATGGATAACCGTCTATTGTGATGATTGGAGTTTGCATCTATGTAGTATTTTAGCTATTATTCTTCATTAACTCTCGTTATTCATGATTGATGAATAAGTATGTAACGTACGTCTTAATGTGTTTTAAATTTAATGCACACGTATAAGCATTGCACAGGATTAGCCTCACCTTACCTCATGTTTACTAGCTAATCCCGAGCCGAAGCGATGCCGTCACGATGCTTATAAGTGTGCGAATGGAGTTTCACAGAAAGAATTGAGAACGGTTCGAGTTGAGGCGATGCTGATAAAATGCACGCGTAAGTATAATTGCACGGGATCATCATCAACTCACCACGAGCAAAGCGCGTGCGTTGATCTTTAAGCGTAAACAGTAGATTGTTATACGAGGGGCTAAAATAATCCATTCTAACGAGGTAGTTTCCCTCGCTAAAGCTCGGGAGTAAATAGAAACCGAGTTATAATGGGTTTTAGCGCCGTGTGTTACACTCTACTTTTCGCTACGATTGCGAGAAAATTACAATTTGTTCAATCTGAATTTTTAAGGAAACTTTTTTCCCGGTATGCTGTAGTAAAAAGCTAGTTTTATATAAGAATAAAGACTTTTTCATTTTTGTAGGCTCGTTGGTTACAAAAAAAAAAAAAAATCCCCTAGAGCAACATATGCATTTTTTCCCCACTCTGTTACGCTACAATGACGGAATTTTTGAGCAAGAGGAGTGAAAAGTTATTATTGAGAGAGTTGTTTTGGAGTTTTAGTTATTCATTGTTTTCTGTTTTTATAGTTTTAAGGTGTATTTTTCTGTCTTAATGCCAATAAACGCAATTTTCTTTCCTTTCTTTCTTTATTTCTTTCAATCAATTGAAATGAATACGGCATAGTGGGCCCGTGGTTAAGTAAAATACTGGTATTCAGCTGCATCCGGTTCGACTAAAAGCCGACCCCAACATAGTTGGGAAAAGGTAGGTAGATTATGATCGGCAGATATAGTGAAAATATAAATGTTTTTGCTTGAACATCTAACTTTTTGTTCGACTGTACTTCAAACAATCCGTACAAGATCTACATTAAGACAAGTTTGGGATGAGAAGGAAGTGGCCGGAGTATGACAGTTTATGTTCGCTTATAAGTTTTGTATTGTGTTACTTTACCAAGTTTAAAGTAGGTTTGTAATCTGTCTACAAGTTGTGACATATTGATTTAGATACGACGACGGTTGGGCTTCGGATGTCATATTATCTATATCTTATACTAATATTAAAGAGGAAAAAATTGTATTTTTGTATGTAACGAATAAACTTAAAAACTATTGGACCGATTTGAAAAATTCTTTCAGCAATGGATAGCTACATTATCAGCAAGTAACATAGGATATATTTTATCTCCATACTCCCACGGGAACGGGAACTACGCGGGTGAAACCGCGTGACGTCTGCTAGTAATATTATATTTTTTAGTAGCTTCTGCCTGCTCCTTGGACCCATCCCGTCCCATTGCATTGCCTGCCCGTGCTTTTACTTCGTTTTTGCTTAGCGTTATTTCTAACTATTTTTATGGTTCCGTACCTCAAAAGGAAAAACGGAACCCTTATGGGATCGCTCGTGTGTCGGTCTGACTGTCTGGCTAGCTGGCTGGCTCTCTGTAAGTCTGTCACAGCCAATTTGCTCTGAATCTACTGGACCAGGGTCCCCATAATTATGAATTTCTGTGACCCAAACACGAACGCGTAACATAAATAAATGAATTTTGAATATGGGGGTCAATTTTCGGGAGCAACAAGGAAAAAAAAAACGTTTTGCAAACTGTACTATGTGAGACATCAAATGAAAGGGCAGTTGTTGTTGTTGAAAATTAATATTTTTAAAGATATTTAAGAAAATTCATGAAAATTTACCATTATCTCTGAAACTATCTCCCACCCTTATCTCCGAAACTACTGAGCCTACATTTATGGAAAAAATACAGAGCCTGGTTCTTTACTCATAGGTAGATACATAAATACATAAAACTTATAAGAAGTCTATGGTCTTGAAATGACGTGGTAAATCTCTCAATTATACTCGTTGCTGTCTCGTTCTCAATGATGAAAGAATATAATGGTAGTAGGCGTTTAGTCCAGCCACTCGTCACATAATTTTGAAGAAATAACAAAAAATGAACGCATCCTTAACATGTGCTGTCAATGTATCTGCAATCTATCTTCATTCGGTTTTTATGTCAAGTAACGGCGTCACATATTTCCGCATGTTTTTATTATTTTATGTAAAAAGTGTTTAAATTCACATTAAAATGGAAAAGAAGAAAACAGAAAGGAAAACAAAAGGATCACCCTTACTGAGAAAGCTTAAAAAACTCGAAAAACTTAGTTTTCAATTCTCAATGGCGAAGTAAAAAATTTACCGCATGGTGTGCGTGCGAGTGTGATATTTTCTTATAGTCCCTGCTTAAGTGTTTATGGCATTAGTGTTTATAAATACATCAAAGGCCTAAGGACCTTCAAGAGTGTAAGATATCGCTACCTGATCGATAAAAAACATCGAGTGTTATACTGTATTTTATGTCATGGGACTATGGGGACTTTGCACATGGTTACAAATGCTGCAATTAAGAGTGAACATTCTAAGCCTCAAATGGCTTCAATACGACTTGCCTGATTAATATGGCTATGTTGTGAGTTACCTAAACAACCTGTGGGGTGTTCTTTAAGGGACACACGTGGTTGATTTTTTATAACTTAAACTGAAGCTCTGCCTGACTTGTGGGGCGTTCGGAGGGGACGCACGTAGTCTGAAATGGCTATGCTTGATTAATATGGCTATGTTGTGAGTTACCTAAACAACCTGTGGGGTGTTCTTTAAGGGACACACGTGGTTGATTTTTTATAACTTAAACTGAAGCTCTGCCTGACTTGTGGGGCGTTCGGAGGGGACGCACGTGGTCTGAAATGGCTATAATATGAGCAATTTGCCAGACCTAGGGGCATTCTGTGGGGATGCACGAGGTTTACAATGGCTATTTTGTGCTTGTGAGCTAAGCAACCTGTGATTGACTTTTTTCATTATAACCTTAAAGGGAAGTTCTGTGGGGACTTACAGGGTTATTTGGCGCAATGTGTTGCCCTTTACAGCATGCATGAAGTATATCTTTTCCAGATCCAGATATTTTAATATCCCCCAGTAAGCGACTCATCTACCTACAAGTTTGTCACAAGAATGTCTCTCCGGAGTGGTAGAAAATTTTCAACTAGATTGAAAACACAGATAGTCTGAGAAGATCTACTTAACAGATAGTCTAAAGGTGGGATATTAAACTTCAAAAAGCTTAGCAAAAGAGAAGAAAACTGTTCATCTACCAAATATTATAATATGAATCAAACAAAACTTAGCGTGACAATTCAGGAAATGTCTAAAAAGTGAGACTAGACAAATAAAAAAGCAGCAAAATTGCTACAACATTATCATGCCCAGGCTCGGGTCTCCAATGGTGTCTGAAAGACATTTATAGCCAGAAGATGTTTTTTCCTAATATAAAAAACTGAACAATTATTCACAGTTATAGTGTTTGTTACTCCTGGCACAAGAAGATATTTATCTCCTACTATCCGTCATTTATAAAGGAAAAAGAGTTTTTTCTGGTGCAGTCTGAGGCAGAAACTTACCCCTTCAGTGAAAATCTCTGCTAAAATAAGCACTTCAAGGTCATTTTTTAAATAAAGCTTTAAACTGGCGGGGATCTCCTCGCGCAGAAGCGAAAAAGAGGGAGGAGGTATCTTCTGGAGCACCAGCTGTGGATGGGAATTGGAAGACAAGAGGAACCATGAACATCACAAGTGAACCCACAGGTGGGGGCACATTTAATTCTCATAGTCTTGTGATTTGAAACTTATCATCACAGATATTGTATTCTTGATCACTAAGTAGCGTATCAAACCGCTTCACATAATAAGTCACACCAGAATAAGATTAAATCTGCTGAATGACTAATTCCTTAGAGCCCTTACAGGTAACATCTGATATTAATGGACGACCTTTTCTTTAATAGGTACTAATTAGTTATTTTTTCTAACTATACATAACAAGCTTTGCTTTTTAATGATTTCTTGTATGAAAGCCCAATGGGACATTAGCTCCTTACTTTGAATTGGAAAATGTTATTATTGTTAAAATAATACATTTAAAGTTGGAAAAACTACCAAACAGTAGAAAACTACAGAAATTTACTTCTTGTAACCTCAGACGTAAAAGATGCGGTTACTTATCCAACCTTTACATACATATTGGGAAATACTCGATGTATTTTTTATTTTCCCAGAGAAAATACTAGCTAAATTAATGTTTGCCTTTTGTTTGGCTCCGGTAACATTTACATGATGATGAAATAAGTTACTTAAGTACTTATTTATACCTCACCTTAAGAAAGAGGCCTTATTATCAGATATATGTATAATATTTAAGATGATCTCCTTTGAATAGAAACATTCACATACCTACAGTGTTTGGAAAGTACAGTCAACTCTAGATATACTGGAAAAGTTAGATTTTATACCAAAACAGCATTCTAAACTTTCTAGGTCTCACTGTTTCTAATAACACAACATAACTCTGACATTGTAATGAGACAAACGAATAATAGCTTGAAGTTAATAAGCATATTTTTTTGCATGATTGATATAAACAATTGGTTAAAATCAAATTAAGTTTAGATTTCATGTTCAGGTTATTGGAATTTTAATATCTTTTATT
Organism: Agrochola lychnidis; assembly: GCA_963680765.1. Classification (NCBI taxonomy): domain Eukaryota; kingdom Metazoa; phylum Arthropoda; class Insecta; order Lepidoptera; family Noctuidae; genus Agrochola; species Agrochola lychnidis. The sequence continues at coordinate 26,265,311 of OY796853.1, forward strand.
AATTAGTACAACTAAATAAATGAATGATGACAATCATGATAACCAGGTATATTGGATTCTGCACACACATGATCTCCAATGGGGTTTTCTATAAAAAACACAGGGGAAATTAAATCAATTATTATTATTTTTTCAAGTTAGAAATATCTACAGATCCTCACAGGGTGGGGAATATCATGTAGCTCTCAGACTGCGTATCTGAAATGGCCTGAAAATGAAGCTCAGCTTCACATGAATTCCCTATACTTAATTAATTGTTTTTTTTTTTTTTTCTTTTTTGTGATAAAAGTGTTCTGACAGTTTTTTATGATTGTGAAATTTTATTAAGAATTTTCAATAAGATCCATTACTGCAGTATCATACAGCAATGGTGCGAGTCATGAAATTTGTTATAGTCTCGTACCTATCCTACCTACATAATATATGTAATAAACATGACTAATAGAGAAGTATGAAAGCAAAGAGCACCAACCCCAAATGATGATATAGGTATAAGTACCTACATAAATACTAAAAATAATAAGGTATGGTGATGGTTTTTTGTGAGTCTAAAAACTAAGCCATGCAGAATAATAAGAACTGTTAGATACACATTATCAAAAGATTAAATACTTCTTTAATTGGTAAAACTAACATTATAGACAGAGCAACAGTTTGTTAAGTATACCTAGGTACTTATTTTTTTTACCAGAAATTGAAATTGTTAGAAGGAATCAATAATGTAGCAGTAGAAATTATGATAAAATTAGCATCTAAAAGTACCTAAGTACATTGATTTAGGATTTACCTGAATTTGAAACTAAATGCTGTAAGTTACAAAATATAAGTACCTATAACAAAACTCACTATTACCAAGATTAGACAATACTTTTTACCCAGAGATTTCAAGAGGGAATTTTCTACAGAAGTTTAAATTAAATTAAGTAAATCGAATCAGGCTATAATTATATATTTAGGTACTTAACTACAGCTGATGAAGTCAAAAGACTATTCAGAGGTATTCTATAATTATAGATCTTCAAAATCTTCTTGGATAATTATATTTGTTTACATTATATAAATTTGAAAATATTAATTTTCACCTAAATTTTTTTTTTTTTTTTTTGGTTGCTACCCGAAAACTGTGAATTATAAATGTTAGCTACAGGCAAAAAGGGTGCTAACGATCTCTTATTTAAATTAAATACTATTAAAAATAATTATTGCCAGATATCAAATCCACATACAAGTTTAAACAAATACACACATAGATAACACTAAGGTTAATCTGGTTAAGTACTTAAAGAAAACTTTAAGGAAAAATAACAACCTTATATTTTTACTACTTAATTATTTTGCTAAAGGTAATAGGATAAGAGCACGCACGCAGTTATAGCAGGCTGTAGTGAATTCTTTAGAAGTCCTAAATGTATGTGAGACTGTGCTAACTTACTTATTGCTAGAGCTAAAGTTTAATTAGCTGTGGGAGTGTGGAATATTATTGAATTAGTACATTCTCTTATAAAAAGAGGGGTCGCCGGTCGGACCGAGCCAATAACTTTAGTTTGATTTGATAAAACACCTAAAGAGATTTAATAGTGATAATTATCAACTAATAATTGTTGTCATTATAAAGCTCCTATAGTTGTTGATCATAATCAACAATAGATAAACTATTTCTGAAGCAATTTTTTATTGCTAATTAAAATGATTTAATGCAACTTGAATTAAGTATATATTTTTTATCCTTATATTAATGATAAAGGATTACTACCGGTACAAGTACATACCTTGAATGCTAATCTAATACCTATTATGTTAAAAATAACAAAGCCTTGTTATTTTTTATTTTATCAAGATTTATTGTTTTTACAACTAGTCTTTGAACATCTACCATTATATTCTTTCATCATTGAGAACGAGACAGCAACGAGTATAATTGAATAGTCAAACGAACTTACCTGTAAGTGAAGTTCGACGGTAATTATACTCGTTGCTGTCTCGTTCGAAGATGATGAGTCCCACCCGACCCAAACATTCCATGCTATATACCTAGGTATATGAGCATGGACCCAGTGTTGTAAAGCCAATAAATCGCTGTGAACTTAATGAAGATAGATTGCAGATACATTGACAGCACATGTTAAGGATGCGTTCATTTTTTGTTATTTCTTCAAAATTATGTGACGAGTGGCTGGACTAAACGCCTACTACCATTATATTCTTTCATCATCTTCGAACGAGACAGCAACGAGTATAATTACCGTCGAACTTCACTTACAGGTAAGTTCGTTTGACTATTAAATTTTGTGCGTATAAACTTACATTTGCAGTTTGAATGTATGGAGAACATGTTTTTCAACTACAAAGTTTGTTCTTGGGATAAATTCATCCCAACTACGGAACTCTTCATTGTGCGGATCGGAAAATCCAGGATGGATATTAGTAGCCTATGTCCTTCTCCAGGACCCAAATTTCATAATGATCGATTCAGTAGTTTAAGCGTGAAAAGGTAACAGACAGACAGAGTTATTTCGCATTTATAAAATTAATTTAAATGGATTATGAAGATAGTTAATTGATTCAGGCGTGACCTTGCGGAAATCCATTATAAAATACAATGGACGTGGATACATTTAGTAACCTGTCGCGCTTGTTGTCTCTGCGTTCAGCGCTCGGTGTGGCAACATGTCGTGTTCCAGTTCGTGACCAGTCACTCGTCATCCCGAGGATACCTCGTTGAGACGTGAAACACGTGTCGATTTCTTTCAGGGTTTTTTATGTCTCTTTAGAAATAGCTAAGCGGAACAGGTTACTAAATTTATCCACGTCTATTGTATTTTATGGATTGTGAAATATCTAGTTTTGGTAAGAAAGAAAATATTTATTAGAAGACTTAGTTTTTAAACTATTATGAAATATCTATATTGAAATTTTATCTAGATTAGAAGATTCACTTATCCTACCTACCGAGATAGGTAAAGTCGCAGCAATGATGATAGGTACCAACGTTAAAAGTTTGAATTGATTAGCAAAACTTGAATTAATTATAATTACAATATCTGCAAGAAATTCTCATAGAATGAATAATTCTATGGGAATTTCTCGCTCATTTAATAACACCTTCAAAACATACACACACACACACAGCTTCGTGTCTTTTTCAAATCATCTGCAAACCGCAACATGATTGCCTAATGGCGTGCCTACGACCTCTAACCTGTCCCTTCGTATTTATGTTATCCTGGTACAGCTTACCTTTACGTTGGCTATCCGTTGTTTTCCAATTACTGTGGGCGGGCAATTATACAATTTTGTATTAAACTCAATTGTTTGCATCAAGTTATTCAGAAATAACAATTGTTTTATTTTTTATTTAGGAGGTGTGGGTGGGAGATGAAATTTTATTGATGGCGGTTGTTGGTCTTTGTTTAGTCTTTTTGATGTTGTTTATAATATTCCATGATTATCTACCGATAGCTTTCGTTTTACGTACATTTTTACACTAACAAATTATTGAGCGCCGACAGCACTGAACTAGGCCTTCTAATGACAAACTTTTATACAATGTGTTCAGAAAAATTATCGAAAAATATATTTGAAAGGGATCTTTGATCTTTAATAGTTTTCATGTTATTCAATTTTTTATGTTTTGAGTAGCGTTCTTTTATCTCCGATGTTATTGGCTCGATTTGGATTCTGTTTATTATTTCTAAAAGATTATGAGTTATTTTATCGGATTAACTAATATTTTTATTAAAATTTACAACTATGTAAAAAAAAACGGAGGTGAAATTTTTTTTTTCAAAAAAAAAAACATTGTTTCTTTTTTTTTTCAAAAATAAAGTTCATAAAATCATAGGGGGATTTAGAAAAAAAACAAGTTAGACCCCTTTTAAAGTTATTTTTCATGAACATTTAGAAAAATGCGGTTGGGCACATGCCGATGGGGGACATAATATATAATCCACGCCTAGCAGTGGGACTGGTGATCTTAACAAAACTACATTATTACAACTGAACCAATATTGTCACTGAATACTATACCACTAGCCCCATAAGGGTTATTCAATGTCTTTTTCGTGTTCAAGCATGAACCTTGCAGCATTTTCAGACTATTTTACATGCTGATCATGATTCCCTGAAACGGTAATTAATATTAACTGTCTGTACATCTTCCAGGAACCCTCCACCATAATGTTTTAGTAACTAACCAGATTTCCGAAGTCAGACGTTATCTTGGTTTAGACAAATGCTGAACTGAATAGTCTGATTAGTATTCCACGTGCGTGATTGGGAGGATTCCCCGTATGCGTATACTATGGTGTACAGTCGAACAAGGAGATTGGTGTACAGGCAGAAAACTTGAAACTGTTTTTTAGGGTTCCGTTTTTTACCTTTTGAGGTATGGACCAAACAAAATTGTCAATTCTAGGTCAACTGGAAGTACGGAAGTAGGTTTTGGGTCGAAAACCTGGTAGTTATCGTTGACCTAGAATCACGAAATTTGGCAAAAAGCAAGGTCTTACTGCACAAATAAAGGGACAATTCCGAAAAAAAAGTTGAAAGTAAAGGTAACTTTTGGTACTAACAAGTTTTCGCGAAAATCTAAATTTGCCCATATCTTTTACCAATAAAAGTGATACCAATTTTACTATGGCGATATAATGGATAGGTACGGAACCCTCGGTGCGCGAGTCTGACTTGCTCTTGACCGGTTTTTTTGACTATGTTGAGAGTTGCTGAGAAGGTTAACATTACTCTTACAAGGGGCAAATTAGACGATAGGTTACAACGCTACAAGGTTCGCCGCGGAACGCCGCCATCTTGTTTTGTCAATGCAATTTCTGTGATAATTTCACAAATGTTTACCAACAACAGCCCCGTCAATGTCATTCAGGCGCCAAAAGATCATTGTACATTAATTGATAGGTCACTAATGTAGCGTTGTGTGAGGTCTCAACCGTAATTAATCACAATTAGTAAGTTACTAACCACACATCACTAGAAATGTGGCACAACACTAATTTCCTAAGGACGCTCTGCCATTTCGACTTCTGCTGGCTTACATAAAGGAAGGTATTCCTTGATTATCAGGATTACTTGTGCCCCGACCTAGGGTGAGTTCCACATTACTTTGGTATTTATACTAGACCCTCTGCACCGGATAACCTATATTGATTTCATCACCTATGTAGTTTCCGATTTCTCGTGTGTCAATGTCGGACACGCGGCTGGGGTTATCCGGTGCACAGGAGATGGTAATATGTATGTATTGCTACTGCATCAAGGCTGTGTAGGGCCTCACTGTGTGTTACAAACGATCAGCGAGCCATCTGCTAATATCATTATTGCATTGTGTTTTATGCTCGCGTGTTCGCCATACTTAACCTCATTTCACATCTGTACATGTGCTATGCTATGTTTGCAAACTCTATGCCTGTAAGCCGCTGCGATGTATTGAGCTTCACCTACCATGCTTCCCACACCGTTCCTTGGCTTAGAAAGGGGAAGAAGCTAGCACATCGCATGCGGCTTGCTGATATTTGCACCGCATCTAACATGCGCTCCCTATGGCGCTTCCAGGGCTCTTTGTACGGGTTGAAGACACCTCTTACCCAATTCTGCACGTTGCTCGCATGTGTGGCTAACTGCACGCTACTGAGGTCCGACGTCCGGCCTGCCTGCCTGCAGCCTACCGCTGGGAGCCTGAGCTGTCAGGCGACCTCCACGGCTACTGACTACGTACTACCACGTGCCAGGGCCGTCCGGCCTGCTACGGAGCCTGTGCTGAGCAGGCCCCCCGAATCTACCACGTGCTACCAAGGACGGTACCCTTCCCCTTTTACTGTGTTAGTGCTCGGATCAAATCAGTGTGACCTTACCGCGACCTAGCCGTGTACCTTCTACATACTAGTTTTAGAAATATATGTATTAACTTGTCTAGCTGTTTTACTAACTACTACCTAAACCGTTAACGGCCTGCGCAGCCTACCCTGCGCAGCCCTAGCCGTTACACTAATGTGACAGACGTATGTTTGATGGATAACCGTCTATTGTGATGATTGGAGTTTGCATCTATGTAGTATTTTAGCTATTATTCTTCATTAACTCTCGTTATTCATGATTGATGAATAAGTATGTAACGTACGGCCTAATGTGTTTTAAATTTAATGCACACGTATAAGCATTGCACAGGATTAGCCTCACCTTACCTCATGTTTACTAGCTAATCCCGAGCCGAAGCGATGCCGTCACGATGCTTATAAGTGTGCGTATGGAGTTTCATAAAAAGAATCGAGAACGGTTCGAGTTGAGGCGATGCTGATAAAATGCACGCGTAAGTATAATTGCACGGGATCATCATCAACTCACCACAAGCAAAGCGCGTGCGTTGATCTTTAAGCGTAAACAGTAGATTGTTATACGAGGGGCTAAAATAATCCATTCTTACGAGGTAGCTTCCCTCGCTAAAGATCGGGAGTAAATAGAAACCGAGTTGTAATGGGTTTTAGCGCCGTGTGTTACACTCTACTTTTCGCTACGATTGCGAGAAAATTACAATTTGTTCAATCTGAATTTTTAAGGAAACTTTTTCCCGGTATGCGGTAGTAAAAAGCTAGTTTTATATAAGAATAAAGACTTTTTCGTTTTCGTAGGCTCATTGGTTACAAACAAAAATTATTTTTTCCCCTAGAGCAAGATATGCTATTTTTTCCCCGCTTTGGTACGCTACAATGACGGAATTTTTGAGCAAGAGGAGTGAAAAAGTTATTACGCAATCAATTGAAATGAATATCGGCAGAGTAGTGGGCCCGTGGTTAAGTAAAATTCAGCTGCATCCGGTTAGACTAAAAGCCGACCCCAACATAGTTGGGAAAAGGTTAAACTGATTACGATCGGCAGATATAGTGAAAATATAGATATTTTTGCTTGAACATCTAACTTTTTGTTCGACTGTACTTCAAACAATCCTTAAAGATCTACATTAAGACAAGTTTGGGATGAGAAGGAAGTGGCCGGAGTATGACAGTTTATGTTCGCTTATAAGTTTTGTATTGTGTTACTTTACCAAGTTTAAAGTAGGTTTGTAATCTGTCTACAAGTTGTGACATATTGATTTAGATACGACGACGGTTGGGCTTCGGATGTCATATTATCTATATCTTATACTAATATTAAAGAGGAAAAAATTGTATTTTTGTATGTAACGAATAAATTTAAAAACTACTGGACCGATTTGAAAAATTCACATTATCAGCAAGTAACATAGGCTATATTTTATCCCCATACTCCCACGGGAACGGGAACTACGCGGGTGAAACCGCGTGACGTCTGCAAGTAATATTATATTTTTTACTAGCTTCTGCCCGCTCCTTGGACCCGTTCCATTGCATTGCCTGCTCGTGCTTTTACTTCGTTTTTGCTTAGCATTATTTCTAACTATTTTTATGGTTCCGTACCTCAAAAGGAAAAACGGAACCCTTATGGGATCGCTCGTGTGTCTGTCTGGCTAGCTGGCTGGCTGTCTGTACGTCTGTCACAGCCAATTTGCTCCGAATCTACTGGACCAAGGTACCCATAATTATGCATTTCTGTGACTCAAACACGGACGTGTAACGTAAATAAATGAATTTTGAATACGGGGGTCAGTTTTCGGGAGCAAAAAGGAAAAAAAAAACGTTTCGTGAGATATCAAATGAAAGAGCTTGTTGTGAGAAACTCATTTTTTTTATAAGTTTAAAATATATGGTTTTAAAGATATTTAAGAAAATTTATGAAAATTTACCATTATCTCTGAAATTATCTCCCACCCTTATCTCCGAAACAATTTTGAAAAAAATACAGAGCCTGGTTCTTTACTCATAGATTACAGGAAAATCTATAAGAAGTCTATGGTCTTAAAATAACACGGTAATCTCTCAATATTTTTGCGTACAAACTTACATTTGCAGTTTGAATGTATGGGAGAACATGTTTTTCAACTACAAAGTTTGTTCTTGGAATAAACTCATCCCAACTACGGAACTATTCATTGTGCGTGGTCCAACATGCACTTGGCCGGTTTTTTTTTCTTTTTGCTCGGCTCCTAAGGCTCCTATTAATAGGTGTTCAGACAACAAACAAAAAGAAAAACAAACCCTTCAGCTTTATTATTAGTATAGATATAGACTAGCTGTTGCCCGCGACGTCATATGCGTGAATATTTTTAATACTAAAATCCAGGATGGAAAGTAGCCTATGTCCTTCTCCAGGACCCAAATTTCATAACGATCGATTCAGTGGTTTAAGCGTAAAAAGGTAACAGACAGACAGAGTTGTGATGTGAGTGGATTGTGAAGATAGTAAATTGATTCAGGCGTGACCTTGCGGAAATCCATTATAAAATACAATAGACGTGGATATATTTAGTAACCTGTCGCGCTTGTTGTCTCTGCGTTCAGCACTCGGTGTGGTAACATGCCGTGTTCGAGTTCGCGATGAGTCAATCGTCATCCTGAGGATACCTCGTTGAGACGTGAAACACGCGTAATTATAATTACAATATCTGCAAGAAATTCCCATAGAATGAATAATTCTATGGAAATTTCTTCGCATAGAATGAATAATTCTATGGAAATTTCTTCGCATAGAATGAATAATTCTATGGGAATTTCTCGCTCATTTAATAACACCTTCAAAACATACACACACACACTGCTTCGTGTCTTTCTCAAATCATCCGCAAACCGCAACATGATTGCCTAATGGCGTGCCTACGACCTCTAACCTGTCCCTTCGTATTTATGTTATCCTGGTACAGCCCACCTTTACGTTGGGATAATTAAAATATACTTCGCCCTTGTTTGTTCACAAGGATCAGCATTATTTTTGGTTAAATTATAATGTAGATTCGGTGTGTTTAGTAGGGCTAGCAGTCGTGTCCTTAAGTCTAGGGAGATTTAAGAATTAAACAGAAATTAGGCAAACCTGCTTCAATGTCATCAGGTATAGTAATTAACACAAACTTAAACTAACTTTTTTTTTTGTTATTAAAAATTTCACAGACCTTAAAAGTATCTTCTAGTTGACATGACAGCACAAAATGCTGAAAAAAAATTACATGGTCTTTTTATTCTTTGCCCTCGGGAGAGTAGAAACAAAAAATGACGTTTGAAAAAAATCTTATGGCGTTTTAATCGGAGTTTTTACGTTTTAGAAACTATGGTGAACATTGTCGAACACACTACAAAAAAAATCTCATTGTATTTGACAAATACATCATATTCTTTGCAGTATCTGCTAACTCTAAAAATATAAGAGCTATCTATTCGAACCAAACCCAGCCTTACGACGTAACCTAGGCACTAAACTTTATTCCTAGTGCTTCATGACAAAGGTCTAGGATTTGTAGGATTGCGTGAAAAGGTTCCCTTCGATTGCTTTTGTTTTTATTGTTATTAGCCGACGATACAAAGGTCGGGTTTATCTCAAGAGCTCTGGCAGATATTTATTGTACCGAATTTTTGGGTTATTATTGTTGGCAAATAGATGAGACCCGGTCCTGAAAATACGGAAAACACAAGTAAAAGGTGTTTATGTTTGTATGTACGGGGGCCCCAAGGGGGCCTGTTGGAAATGTTGGAATCGTACTAAAACCAAATATGTTGTTTTTTTGCGAGTAGGGTGTAAATAGTAGGTATTCCTGTAACTGTTAATAAAACATTATTTTATTAAAATTGTGATTACCACTTGAATATCTCTGTTAAACATAGTGTAGGCACAGGCCTAATAATCTATAGTTCAACACAGTGGAGCCGACATCATCATTATCCAGCCAAAAAACGTTCACTGCTGGGCATGATATTGATAAATTAAAATCCCAAATTTTATGCTCGTAGCAGAATTAGGGAATCGAATCAGTGACACCTATACTCAACATTTTCCGTTGCACCCACTAAACCGATGAACTAATCATATTAATTACAATCATGTTTAAGCTCTGATTGTATTCAAGTAATTGCTGTTAATAAGTGTGATGTTGTTTGTATATCTGATAAATACTGATAGCAATTGGATATATAAGTAATAACGTAAGTTAATATAGACGATCGACTATCGACGATCATTAAAACTTGTTAATTTATTTAATAAAACTTTATAATAATAATAATATATTCTTTATTTCGGACTACACATACAAGTACACACAATCCATATAGTGTTAGTAACAATGACTTAAACTATGTTAGTAAACTTTTACAAACTAAAACTGACGGGGCCCAAGACACGTTGGCACGTGCCTCCGTACCCAGTGGCTTATAAAGGGACTGTCCATTTTATCTAATAATGTTTTTAGGATGCTGTTGGAGCTTTCGCGCAACCTACCCATTATTGACGCTGTTCTCTTCCTCATAATATCATGAAAATCGTCAACACGGGCTTCCGCGAACATCTGCGAAGTGCTGCAGAAGCGCGGAAGCCCCATCAACATCCTAAATCCATTATTATACTGTACGCGCAGTAAGTTGTAGGCTCTCTGAGTATATTTTACCCACAAGCTGCACGTCTAGAAAGTTTGGCAGTATGCCTTGAAAAGCGGGATTTTTACATCCTTACTACAACGCGCAAACCTGCGAGCTACCATATTGTATCTCACCGCCAACGCCCATCGCTCCCTAAATCAGCATCGTCAGATAACACAAAGGTTTATGCACAAGTAAAAAAAATACCGTACAAAGGCGGACTTAATGCCTAAAGCGGACTTATTGAAGTCATTTGCTTCTGCGTGATTGTGGACCACTCTTGAAACTGGGTGACCAACTTTGAATCAGTGTTGTATCTTCAATTCCAATGACTAGCGTCTGTTTGAGAGTTTCGAAGCCGACGGTTGGCTCTGCGACATCAAAATGAGTTGCATATTATGGTCTGTTCCAAAGAATCCAATAAAAATGTAAACAAAAAGATCAGAAAACGGATCTGGGGATGCCAATGTGTAGAGCCATTTGTAAATTAAGTGCGTTGATTTAATTACTTGAATACTTTTTTTTTTTTTTTTTTGGGTGGGAAATCATCAAATAACTTCTCCCGCTCTGGGCGGAGCGGGAGGGCGTGTCAGACTCTTACTGACTAAAACCCACCCGTGTTCCTTCAGTTGCCGTATTGCCAGGGGGCCACGATTTCCCTATCGGTTTTCTTCGAACCCCCGGCAGGCATTGGCCCTAGTGGACCCCGTCAATTCTGCTGACATCTCTTTGAGGCGCGCGTGGAACACAACGCGCCGTCGACCCGGGCTTGGTCCTTATCGGACGGCGAGCTACCCATTGCTCACCGTCCGCAAGCCCGCGCCTACGGTGGCCGGAAATCTTCACGTGATTCCCGACGCCCAGGGCGTCTCCTGCTGCGGCGGTTAGGGGCGCGAGGGCGCGAAATTTGCCTCTCCCTCACGCGCTCCGTCTCCTCCTTCGCGAGCATTACTGCTTCGCAGAACGAGGTGATGGCCTCCCATTTCCTCTCGCTCCGTAGCATGGCCCGAATCAGGGCCGGACGCGAGAGATCACCGCCGCCGATCGCTTCCACGAGGACACGGCGATGCTCTGCCCAAGCCGGGCAGACCTCCACCGTATGCTCCACCGTGTCCTCCGGGCGATCCACACAGTGATGACACCCGGGCGTTTCCTCCCGCTTTATCCTGAACAGGTACCTCCCGAAACAGCCGTGTCCGGTGAGCACTTGTGTCAGGCGGAAGGTGAGGACGCCGTGGCGCCTCTCTAGCCACTCCTCAAAGAGGGGTCTTATCGCCGCAATTGTGGCGTGCCCATGAATACTTAGCCTGAATTCTTATTTAAAACAACCTTTAAAAAAAAATGGACAATTGAGGGTAATTTTATAACCCCAATTTTCGTCGATGATTTTTCAATTATGTTTTAATAATGTTATTCAAACAATTATTGTTGGAAAAAGTGTTGAGATATAAAGATGAAACCTTCTAAATATAGATGAATGTGTTACTAATTTCCTTTAGAGAGTAATTGCGTAAAAATTTACCTCAATGGGGAATTAACAAACCGTTTTTGATAGTCAATCAAGTGTATGTCGGGCTCTTTCCCTATTTTTTTCTTCCAGCAAAGCATTCATTGAGAAGAGCCGGCTAGAAGGCAGAGATGATGAAAATTTTAATAATTCTTTTAGAACGTAACAATAACAAATTTTTCGTTCAGTGGGTACCTACCTACTGCCTTTCATCGTACAAAAAAGTTGGGGTTTGTTTAGCAATCCCTGTAATTTTCAACTCTTGTTAAATATTAAAGGAGGCTTTAAATTGTTACTGAACTCAGAACCTTTTGATATGGGTTTTTTCCAAATTGCAATGTCCAAGAAATTGTTTGAAATTACAACCTGTTTGATAGAGTATTACTATGTGGGATCCTTCCTAGACAAAGGAAATTTAGCACCTAAACTTCTGGGGAGAAACGACAAAGTTTACTCCGAAGTCAAATTATCCACATAAAGGATCCAGTAAAGGTACATCACACACTGCGATCATTCGTGCATAGTGAACATTCGGGTTACGAGCATTTTGATGTATGAATCGAGCATTACAAAGAAGATGTTGCAACGAGAAATGTCCATATTTGAATCACTTAATTAATATCCAAAAGAATTTTCACGTACGCTCACAAACGCTCGTGGTGTGGACACACCTTAACAATATTTCCATTCTGTAATAAATCTACCTGATCAGTGTTGCACAATACATTTGACCTTTGCCCTATATACGAAAATTTTACCAACTTTGTTATATATCGCGATCTATTTGAGGTTTATTTCCAGCTGACGCCAACCGGCCATCATTGTTATTTCTTCAAGCTTTTATTTCTTTTTTGTCATTGTTACAAAAGAAAAACCGTAATCGCTGGAACCTTTCCCTATCTTTTCAAGTACCTGAATATAATACATCGAAACACTACAATACATTTCTCCGGATCAAGCTTACCTCAAAATCCTTCGAGGTACAAAGAAAATATCATAACATTGTCCACAATACATGTCATATCGAATGTGTTTTACATCCTACACATAATAATTCGTTTATTCTACTACCACAAACTTTCAAAATTCGACTCTAACTTTAGCTGAAAGAGTTCATATCACTTTGGCAATGTCACTACATAATGTCTGCCCAAGGCATATGTACGTTTTACAACGGGGTTTAAAATATTTCACCGTGAAATAGACGCATGATTCCCTTGCCTCTACTGTCTGTTTGTAGAAGACCACAAAGGAGACCCATTCTGACTGGAACCTTTTTAACTGTCAGTTTGGACACCGGGACGTCATTTGAGTGACTTTATCTAGCGAATCTTTATTTGTCATTATGAAAAGGACGTGTGAGAGATGTAGATTAAAATTGTGCGTGTTTTGGGTTCTTATCTTTGTTGCATTGTTACGCGATTGTTGTTGTTAAAAAAATGTAATCGACAAAAGATTACCTACATCTATCTGGATAAATAAGTGCTGTTGGTTTAATGTGAGCCCTAATTAATTAATGGTATCAATCATGATTGCGCGCAATGTGTTGGGAATTCTGTTTTATATGTGAGGGAATACGAAATCAAATAATTAGGTAACCAGAATATTTCAATTAATTAAATACACACGTTTTCCCAAACATTTAATGAAGAACACTTAAGTCCCATGTTTATGTATTGTGAACTTGTTTATAATTACAAATCGGGTGACGGTTATTATAATAGTACTCTTACTAATTACCTTATAGCAGTACAAACTACCTCTTTCATGTTTTTCACTCCTGATAGTTGTGTTGTTAATAAATAACGCAGCGTTATTTATGAGATGCTTCAAAATATAATGTGTAGCTGTCAAAGCCCATAGTAAATTAAGCTGAACATGCAAATTGCAAGCTACTTGCCGTGGACCCAAATAACAACTGTTTATTTTATACGATTCACGCGTAGTATAATTTCATGCAATTGGATAAACCGTTAAATTAATATTATACCGTGAGTTGAACTCAAAGCTTGTATCAGAACTTGGATGATCAGCTTAGATAGAACGCTATCTATGTTTAAGATTACTAGCACAGAATGCATTGAGACAATCAATAAATACTATTTGCCACTGACGTCACGTCTTCAAAATTAGCAGGACTAATATACAGTAGGTAGGTACTGTAAGCACCAGCTTGGCTGCGGTGCCCGGGACAGTATGTTAATCAAAGAACTTTTGAAGACCGAGATTATATTTAAACAATTAGTAAAATATTATACAGACACACTCGCGAGCCGCGGCTGGGGCTAGACTATCATTTTTTTATCGACAAGAGAAAACGATTACAAATCCTAATTTGAATACATCCTGTCAGATTGTTCGGATGACGTTCAGCATTCTTGCCAGCCTGTACGGCATGAGGTTGCATCTCATGATAAAACCTCACAGTACCATACATCTTCATTTCGTCAGTTATGTTAAAGTCCCATGTGCAAGGGGCACATAGCTAGATCCAGGTAGTTAGTAAATAACTTTGTAAAATGCCACTCCACCAGCTTAGATGCAAATGCACATAGTTTCACTACAAATTAGTCGCGCCACGCAGCCTGCCACCTTGATGTCATGCTAGCCTGGTACTAGTAATTGCAGTTTTTGCCTAATGAGCTTGTAGCATGTAGGTCAATGTTTAAAATATAAATTAGTCATACATTTGTGTCACGGTCTGGTCAAGTAAAATTAATTTAACGTAGTAAATAACTTACATATTTATAATATTACTGTGGGTAATGGTTTTGTAACGCTTTCACGATTTAAATTATATCAACCTTGCAACTTTACTGTCACTTACTGAAAAGCAAATAATTCTTTAAATATACATAGATAAGGATACCAACTCATGTCTTCCATCACAGAATCCCCTAGATTAAAATAGTAGGTATTTAACCTTTGATCTACCAAGGGCTCGAATTCAGGTCAAGAACAATAAATAAATCAATAATAATGTCAAACACTAAGAAGCAAACATTGTTTTATTTTATGAAACATTTTCTGTAAATTTTGTGGTCACAGTAAAACACAAAAATAAATGTCGAGAGTAACATATTGCTCCCTCTAGACACACTAGAAAAACACAATACAACAAGTCACAATCTGAAATGGTGACATTTAATTTTATCACAACCTTTGAAGTTCGTCTGCACACAACTGCAATCTGTCTCTAATATTATGAGACGGGTACAAATTGCATACAAAGCGACTGAAAAATTGTTAGTAATGTGTAAATACACCAACTGGTTTTATCTAACTTATGAAATAGTCACAATATGACATCACGCCTGAAGGCTCCGATGGAGTAATAATAATAATAATAACCCCACCGTCGTATCTCTACGTTGACGTCGTGGTGGGGCTTGCGCGCTCCGAACTCTAGGCCTGTGCCGGTAGAGTTTACTTTGCCGGAACAGGTCTGGCATTAGGAGCCAGACCAAGAGAGATACAAAAACCCGCAGGGCAGCATGTGGCGAGCTGTTGGGTAGTAGCGACCCCACGGACCCTATCTCCCGGGAGAAGTCTTGTTCCTCACCTCTGGCTTGCTTTTATTGGCCGGTTGGAGTGAACACTGACGAGGAACAGAGCTCCCGCCTCATTCTTGCCTTAACTGGCCGGCTTGAGTGGAGATTCGCAAGAGCAAACGTGCTCGGAGGAAGGAAGTATTCCAGTAAGATGCTGGTAGGGATCTTGACCGTACTTCCGGGATTGTCCTGATAGCCGTGGAATACCTCTCCACTCCTCATAAGCACCTCAGGACGTGTTGCCCCCTTGTTGCTACGACACTATGTGCTAGCGACCGTTTTCGGGGGCCCATTATTGAGCGTGCAAGTCACCCCCTGCCATTTTATCTGTGTATTTTATATAAAACATTGATCAGGCAGGGGCCATAGTCTTTCCATAGTCCTAGATAACCAGTTCACTTTAGCTGTCCAAACCCATAACCCAATATCTTTGTTTCCATATCCTGCAATAGTCCTACACCAACCGGGGGTTGTCCTTGGATGCACTTACGTAGTGCGGACAGGGATAATCGTCGGTTGGTGCCTCATTTCATTAAAAATGTCTAACGGGCCTCTGCGAGTTGGCTTCGGCCCCTCGTACGCCTTCCAAAGGTCCGGGACCCCAGGGTCCCGAGATGTGTCAAAGACATGAAAATAATAATAATAATATAATCATTTAATTCAGAAAAAATCCATATTTCGACACACACATTTTATAAACAATTCACATCAAAATAAAAACAAACAAAACAACATACACAAAATAAAAACCAGTTAAGGACACAGTTACATACATTAAGACCGGGAGGAACTGTCCACTGCTCACAGTGCAGTATGCAAACGTATCCAGTGGCGCAGCAGTGGAGAGTCCCACCTGTCCGCGAACACGCTTATTATACTATTGCTACTGGACCTAACACGACTCAGCAGCGACGCACACTGCTTCCTTATAAGAGTATGAAACCCATCGGTGTGCGCTTCTGCGAACATAGTCGAAGCACTGCAGAATTGTGGTAGCCCCAGCAGCACCCTAAACGCGTTGTTATATTGAACACGTAGGGCGTTGTATGACCCAAGTGTGTAGTTAACCCACAGGCTGCACGTGTAAAGTCTTTGGCAGTAAGACTTAAAAAGAGTCACTTTCACTTGATTACTGCTACGCGCGAACCTGCGGGCCAACATATTACACCGGACAGCCAACGCCCTACGTGCCCTCTCTACATCCGCATTATCCTTTAGGTCCTCGGAAACCCAGTGACCCAGATACTTGAACTGAGTGACTCTGTTTAAGGGGGTACCAGCTAAGGTGACTGTAGGTATAGTCACGTAATTTTTGCCCCGTCCCTTAAATACTAGGAGTTCACTTTTTTTCGCGTTATATCTGAGTCCATGGGCCTCCGCGTAGGACTCACAAATCCGTACCAGCTTACGCAAACCCCCGATCGATGGACTCAGCAGTACCATATCATCTGCATAACTAATATTGTTGAGGCAAACGCCGTCTATGTAGCACCCGACACTGGCACTGCTGAGTTCACCGACAAGTCGGTTAATGTACAGGTTGAAGAGCTTCGGTGAAGTCAGTCCACCCTGTCTCACCCCGCACTGCAACCTGTACACATCCGAGTAAGAGCCTGCCCATCTGACAGTATTTTTCTGGTTGTTGTACCAATACCTAAAAATAGATGTGACTTCCGGACTGCAATCTGTCTCACTTTCGAGCTTGCGCCATAGTTTGTCATATGACACCAGGTCGAAAGCTTTTGAGAGGTCGAGAAAGCATGCAAAAACTGGTGTTTTCCGATCACTATAATACTGAACAGTCTGCTTAAGACACATGATAGCACTTTCCGTTGACAAACCAGATCGAAAACCAAATTGTGCGTCATGGAGCTTAATGTGCCTGCCCAGTTGGTGGTCAAGCAGACTGTCCAGTACTTTCGCAGTAACCGTGGCTAATGAAATCGGTCTATAATTTAATAAATCTGAAGTATCACCGGTTTTATTTTTAGGAATTGGTACAACAACAGTGTACATCAGTCTATCAGGTAGATGCGAATGGCTGACGCACAGATTAAAAAACATGGCCAAAACCCTTGGCAAGTGAACACCTGCGTTTTGCAGATGCTCGATGCTGAGGCCGTCGTGACCAGGAGATTTACCTCTTCTCATATTCCTAATAATGCCTGCTACATCCTTGGCTGAAAACCTAACTTTAAGATCTCCGACGGCTGACTCAACATCAAGCATCTGCGGTGCCGCATCCAAAAGCGAATCAACTTTAAAAAGCTGTTGGAAACGATTGGCAATTTCCCGTGGTTCATGCACGCCAGCCACGCTCACAGGGTGACCAGGCTTCGGATTTAACTGATTTGTCTTTTTCCAAAAACCCTTAAAATCCTTCTTGCAGTGGTGGTCTGCAATTATGTCCATTTTAATTTTTTGCTCGTTATCCTGACACCACTTCAATTGGGACTTAAAAAGCCTCCTGGATTCAGACATGTTTTCATAAACATGTCCGACAGAGGGTTTTCCATTCAGCACCCACATCTGAAAGCAAAGCCTGGCCCTCACATGAACATCCCTGACGTATCTGTTCCACCCGGTTATGCTACCTTTGTCACGTCTCTTTCTAACCAACGCTGAACATTTAGACGCATCTGTTAATATACATACTATCTCATCATACAAGTTATCTAAACAATATCTATGGTGTGTGTTGGAACACATTTTATCAGCACAACTACTCATTTCAGACGGAAAATCAACATTTTTCAGTTTAACATGACAACGCCTATTGTATTCATTTATTTGGTTACGGTCCCTTTCACCCCATGTCACTTTACTACTAACGTCAGTTTTAGACATCACGCTTTTAGGTTTTATTAATCCTAGATCACACTCGAATTGTATAGGATAGTGGTCGGACCAGTACATGTCATAAAGAACAGACGCACCAACAACAGCGTGCCGCGCGGCACTAGTCACGATACCGTGATCAAGCCAGCGTTGCGATCCGTGTGCGTCACTCACAAAAGTGTATGTATCCGACGGCAATAGTTCTCTGTCGACGCACGACCACAACTGCTCGGCACAAAAATGTTTTAGTTCAGTATCAAAAGGCTCACCTGGATGTGCGTTGAAATCACCCAATATAAACACTGATTCTACGTTATTGCTTTCAATAATGTCATTTATTTCACATAAACATTCGGTAAATTCTACTAAGTTATCTGTTGAGTCTGTTGGCATATACACAGAAAAAACGATTATAGCACGATCAGTGAGTTCGAGTTTCACTGCTACCAGACGCACACTGGAACATGGTAACACTGTCACTGTGGGAAACGAACTTTTCCTCCATAATATGGCCACATCTCTATACGGTCTACCCCGAAGTATGCCGGCCGAGGTATCCACAGCTGAGTTACCGAAGAAACCAAAATCGTTGTCTATGCTACCCAGATATGAAATGTCGTGAGGTAGCAACCAAGTTTCTTGTAAGGCAATTACATCTGCCGTCTTACAAATTCGGCGTATACATTCAACCGAACGCGTCACACTTTTGCAGTTGTAACTTACTAACTTAGTTGAACTTATCATGATTTGGGTTAGCAACGCTTTTCAGAGTATTCTCTCTGACTTTTACTTGCCGATCAAAGTTTATAAAACGACGAAAAGCTATTCCTTCTGGCCAAAAATTTGATTCCATAAACATGTCCAACTTATATTTTGGAACAAAAACTTTATAAGCAATGTAATCTTTTTCCATTTTCATATTCATTTTTTCTAACGTGACGGTTATATTACATTTATCTCTAATGTAGTTTACTATGTCACACACGGTCACTTCCTTCGCCACATTATAAATGTACATCGGGGTTTGTATATCAGCAGCTTTGAATTTAACTTCAGGGTCCATAACAGCCTTCCCTCTGTTTCCAATAAAACGATTCTTATGTCTTTTTCGCTGCACCTCAATCCACCCATTATCACTACGTTCCGGTTTCCATTGCCCCTCGCGTACGATATCAGCAAAACATCTCTGATTTTGTGTGACGACATGTTGTACATTCGGAACGCTCGTATGTCCCAACTCTTGCATAGATAAGCGAGGCGCTTGCGTCGGCGCGCACTCGGCTACGATCGTGTATGATCGGCCCGGCTGCTGCCGCTGATTGGCCGGCTCGGTGGCCTTGCGCGTCGCTTCGGATCGGCTGCTCTGTTTCGCACATACCGGTTGAGGTGTTTTACAACTACCTCCCTTACTTAATAAATTTTCCAACGGCGATTTGCACTGGTTTTCATCTTCCAAACATATGGGTGGCAAACCGACAGGTCCACTGTTGCTGTCTTCATATATATTAATCCCCGAGGCACCTCGTGTTGTGTTCACATTACACGGAAAATAATTAACCATCGACGTATTTTTTAATGTTTCAAGATCCAACTTTATCTGGCGTAATTGGTCAGCAGTGGCATACTGTTCCTTTATCTGCGTAATTTCACTCTGCATCTTTAGTATGTCTTTTAATAACTTTGTCACATCAACATGGTCGAACAGTACAGGCGGTAGTTTTTGCAGGTCTCGAGCCACGAATATCGGAATTTCTTCTGGGTCCGTTTCTTTTAATAAACAGAGAATATCATCAATATTACGAAGCGTTTTACCATCCCGCTTCCTTATTTTCTTCCTCTTTGCCGTCGGAACTGAATGGAAAAGCAGATCCTTAGCATTTTCAATATCCGACTCCGAAAAAGCACTTTTACAAATACGACTAATGCTTTCTTCATCCATAACGTCCATTTTATTGCATATAAATGCAAGCACTTCACTTATAACAACATTGCATGAGTTACACTTTAACACGTTGGAAGCCATTTTCAAGGACACGACACTACCAATCGGCAAGCGCGCGCGTCGCGGACTGAGTAAGCAGTAAGCAGAGATGAATCTATACAGGGTCAAATTAAATTAGGTAGCTAAACTGCGCATACGTGATGGGTATCGATGTAACCAATGACGATAGAATAAAAAAACAGGCAGTCAGTCTATTGCCGGCAGATATGAAAAATTAAAACTTTGGAATAACTGCGTTTTTTAAAATTTGTAAATTAATTATAGTATGAATAATTAAAAAATAATGAATTTGTAAATTGAAATGATTAACATTAGTCTGGTTTTCACATCTATTGGCAATCCGAGCAATTATTAAAAACATTATCATATAGTTTATATATTAATCATAACATGATTGGCTGTGGCTTATAAATGAATATTTAATTTTATACACTTACTGTCGATTACACACAAAAACACTTAGTTTTCAATAAAATTCACAGGAGCACGCACTTTGACCTTCAAACTTACTGCTATCGTTTGACCGAGACCACTGTACTGCGCCTTGGGTGTGTGCACGGCGAGACGTGGGCAGTTCAGTCCGCTGATTCGTCAACGCTGACGGGGTCCCACCGCTTATTCGTCATTGCTGCTTAGATGCTTTTGTATAGGCGCGGGGCCTATACAGCACGACGGCGCGAGCATGTCGGTGACGCGAATCCATTCCCCTACCAAAAATCGCTCAGCGCGCCTAAAAGAGTTTTCACTTCAAAAATCTAAACTCATAATTTCAAGCAACTAGCGCTGAATACGGGGTCAACGGCCACTGTTAGTGTAGTTATTTGAAATTATGATTCTACAAAATCTCATCTGCGCAGTTTAGCCAGCTAATTTGATTTGACCTTGTACAGTACGCTCACATTTTCACCAGCATTAGTTAGTCCCTTGTAACATAAGGCAATGGCCAAAGGGAATAATCGTCTGTAACTGGGTACAATTTCAGACTCCGGGCTTGCAAAAACCCAATGACGTATGATACTGCATCGGTTGTTGCAATCAATAATAATTATGATCGATCAATAATAAATCAATCAGAAACCATTTATCAACAATTTTTCCTAGAAAATCACATCTGTATCTAAATATGGGGAAATCTATTCATATTTTAAATTAAAGTCGCTTTTCGTGTCTGTCCGTGTAACCGCGTTAATCTTTTAAACTGCGCAATGGACTTTGATGTGGTTTTTACTATCGTTTAGATATTTTTTTCCGAAATGTTCATGTTTATAATTCATAAATATTAAACTTAAATATAATCAAGAAATATCGATGTTTTGTCAAGTAGGAGCGAAGTAGGGGGCGGGTCGCTATTAGATTGTAATTTCGAAGGCGTTAACTAAGCTCTTCAGATCTCTAAATATTTGGACACTAATACAAATATTTGTGCTCAGTCTGGTTGGTGTGACCTTCAAATGTGGCTGCTAATCTGAAGTACTTGCAGTGTCTATGACATGTCATTGTCATGAAAACATTCTATTAATATTCATAATTCATTGAGTGGTTTCCATCTGTTAGTTCATAAGTGTTCTTAAGAGATATTTTAAAGTAAACAGTTGCTGCCTCAGCATCCAATATTTTTTTTTGTTGGGTGGGAAATTATTAAATAACTTCTCCCGCTCTGGCTGGAGCGGGAGGGCGTGTCAGACTCTTACAGACTAAAACCCACCTGTGTTCCTTCAGTTGCCATGTTGCCTGGGGCCATGATTTCCCTTTCGGCCTTATTCGTAACCCCGGCAGGCATCGGCCCTACCCGGGCCTGGTCCTTATCGGACGGCAAGCTACCCATTGCTCACCGTCCGCAAGCCCGCGCCTACGGTGGCCGGAAATCGGTCTGCGATTCCCGACGCCCAGGGCGTCTCCTCTTGCGGTGGTTAGGGGCGTGAGGGCGCGAATTTTGCCTTTCCCTCACGCGTTCCCCTCCTCCTTCGCGAGTATTACTGCTTCGTAGAAGGAGGTGACGGACTCCCATTTCCTCTCGCTCCATACCATGGCCCGAATCAGGGCTGGACGCGAGAGATCACTGCCGCCGATCGCCTCCACGAGGACACGGCGACGCTCCGCCCAAGCCGGGCAGACCTCCACCATATGCTCCACCGGGTCCTCCGGGCGATCCATGCAGTGGTGACACCCGAGCGTTTCCTCCCGCCTTATCCTGAACAGGAACCTCCCAAAACAGCCGTGTCCGGTGTGCCTCAGCACCCTTATTGTGTAACACACGATCAATCATAACCTGAATCATTTTGAACGATATTGCAAAGCCATTGCTTCATTTTTCAAATTTGTCTGCTTAACAAAGTAAATAACGCAATGAATATTGTTGAACTGTCAAAATGAAACAGACTGCGATTGATCGAGTTTGACGCAGGTACAAATTAAATTAGCATAATGTATTGCTTTCATAATATGTCTAGAAAAGTTGATGTTTCTCATTACGAAGTTAATATTTAGTAATCTGAGATGACTTAAGACATCTGTATTTCTATTAAACAACGTCAAATTTATATTTTTCAATTGACACAAGGCTCTAATTCACTTCTTTTGTAGTAAAAACATATCTACGCTTGAAAAGATCGTAGATGATGATAAAAAGGCTGTATTTTAACAGTCGAGACGTATGTTTTATTAAACTGGCTACCAAAAAAAGATTATTAACTGCCCTACTAAAAAGGTTCAGTTTCTAAAAAAGATGTGCGAAACATCTCATGAATACAATTTGGCCACATATACACGTGACCCAAGCCGAAATTGAGTGAAGGCACGATCCAAACTTAGCTATAAATAATTAATATATTGCTCGCTAACATAAACGAGTATACAGTGGCCTGGGGTAACGATGTGTGCAGTATTTTAATTCAACCAATATTAAGGGGTGACCTTGTAGAATTATTGAGGTTCAACCGGGCAATAGTGTCACATTATGGACCTGTGTTATCGAGACTTTGTTTTGTTACGATTTTCTTCTATAAAATACTCGTACACTACTGAAAACAAGCTTTCCAATGGCCCTTACGTTGTATCGTCAATAGAGAATTAATCTCTGTAATAAATTAATAATGTATACTTGACGTAAATTGGTAGATCCCAATATTGTGGCCGTGCAATCACGGCAACAATGGCGTATGTTATTGTTGTGTAAAGTGTAGTGCATTGTGAGTAAATCTAGCAAGTCACAAGTCTTGGCAAATCCATGCTAAGCAGACATAGGTAGGTGATCGCATTCATCTTCGTCTTTCTCTCGTATCCTACCTTACCTAACAAAAGAAATACCTAATAAAGAAAAAAAACGAATTAAATATGATTTGCATGTCTATGTGACGGTACAACATGGAAGATACAAAATAACGTACCTATGCAAAGAAAAGTATCAACGAATAATATAATATATAATTTATTTAGGAACATAAAGGTTTTGTAGTACATGAGGGACTTATAAAGTATAAATTATTAGTTACATGGTGTAAGTACAATGAATTGTTGGGTGAATCGCTGCTCTCCTGGCTAGATCACTGAGTAATCTGTATTTAGGAGAGACAGTTTCGACTCCCAAATTGAGTATCACAAAAAATATGTAATGTTTTTATGCTTTTTGGAGATTAAATGAATAAATGGTTTGATTTTTATTTAATATCGAGGGCAAATCAATTAAAAGCAGACCAAGGGACACTGTTATCAAGAAGGTTCATGCCGTAATCCCTTCGTCACCCATTATGATATTCAATGAAGTCTAAATCTTTACCTACCTAGTGCCGCGTTACCTATCGCTTTGTGTTTGCGTTGCGTCGTGCGTCGCCACACACTTTTGGGCTGCAGCCCATAATTGTATGGATTGTGTTCTCGGCCTATTTAGAGCTATTTTATCTTTTAACGAGCTATATTAATGCCAAATCGCGGTTTCTAGCCATAGCAGTGGTTTGGCGCTGTTTTAACTGTGCATGTTGACCGCCGCCGCAGTGATTTAGATGCTCATTCCATTGCAGCGAATTTTGTTTGTGCCAAAACTTATTTGGTGTGTTCTAGCTTCACAACAATAAATATTTATTTTAAATAGTTTATTTTCCAACCTCTTATTGTCCAATGAAGGACCAAAATAATGCACACTTCTTTAACAGATATGGAAGACTTTTATAAAACGTTTTTATGTTTTGCGATAGTTGAGGTTTTACTAAGTGGCAAATCTAGGCTTTACCTTTTCAGCTGTTTTATAATGATCATATAAAAGTTAAACCACATTTTCCTTACCCCTAACCTTTATATAAAACAATCTTGATTCAGAACATAAGAAGTATTTCCTAAGTTATTACAAAAGCGTACGTACTTATGTACCTGTAAAAGTGGAATAAAGTAGATAACACAGAAGTAAGGGCGAGAAGTTTCTTCGATTGCCAATGAGAGCGCACCAACGACTGATAACAAGTTCTTTTTAAGGGTAGGTTGTGTTCGAAAGGTGAATTTGTCAAGACAGTGTGTGCGGTGAATGTTAGAGATAGCATCTATGTTATATTTTGTGTGTCTGGTCTTATGATAAGCGATAAGGTCTCGTAGATACTTTGCTGTTGAACACCCGAATATTAATTTATAAATTTTTACACCCATTGTAACCAGCCCGTCCCATCTTTTGATGTCCTCCCTCCGGATAACGCCCTAAGCCGAGGCTCGAACCCCGCAGGGGGTGCCCTTAGTGAGCGTTCATCCTTAAATTTTTAGCTTAGTTATTTGTGCCCTGGCTGGAGGCTTTGAGTGTAGTAGCTTAAGGCAACCACAGGATTGACCAGTTAAACAGCTACGGTTTTCGGAACCAGCTGTGAGATGCCCAAAAGAAAAAAAAAAAAAAAAAAACCCATTGTAAAAATCAAGGGTACGGAGTAATTGCTATACTTTTTTCAATGATTTTAGCTTATGTTATGCATTTGAATGAACAGTGCACCTATTTATTTTTCAATTCTTTATCATCCTATACCGACATCCTACAAAAGTCTGAATTTTCCGTAGCGCCACGAGCTTCGACAAAATTCAAAATTCAAAATTCAAAAGTCATTTATTCAAATTAGGCTGAGAACCAGCACTTTTCGAACGTCAAAATTACATAAGACAGTCCCCCAAAAACGCCCACCCTTCACCACTTCCTAGTGCCTTTAGCTGGGAAGAAGAAGTGGCGCAACAAACTCCCCAGCAGCACAGCTGTCTGTTCAAGTTAGAAAAAAATAAAAATGACTCTATACAATAGTATGCAAAATTATTATGCAACACAAAACATTATTTTAATTAAGTATAAATTATTGGCCATATGTTAGCTAGCACACGCCGATATACCAACCAAAAAACATCGAGAACTTATACTCAAGCAGAATTAAAAAAATAAAAACTAAACGTAAAAAGAACTAAATATCTAAATAAAAGCCTCCAGGCATAAAGGGCGTGCCCGCTTACATAAAGCTGTAAATTGGAAGTTATAAATGATAAACTAGGACCATCGAGGTAAAATAAATGTACAGTTAATTACTAGTAACAATAACAAAACCATGATCAGCAAGACGACCAGTCACCACAAGCAGCACCCGTTCATGAGCATAACGCAAAGATCAGCCATTACCCCCCTCGCCATATTTGAGGGAAGGAGGCAACCCGACTCCCGACGCTACCGCAAGCATTGACATCTAAGGGAGCATGACGAACTTGCTGCCGGTTGCTCAGGTAAAAAATAATATAATCAATTGTCGAGGTCACTAGCCAACCACAAATTGCAATACAAACTCATAACAAACACATTGTAATGAGTAGATTATGTCATCAATAAAATAAAAATAAATAGACTCGTAAAAAAATAATTAAAAAATTGACTCATAAAGTCAAATAAAATAAAAAAATTATATAAACTTATATAAACTGTCAGTAGGTAAGTTAAATCTGGAGAAAGAACATAAACATTGTCTTGAGTTAATCACAGCGACCAACTATTCTTATCAATTAAGTAGTCGTTGATACAATAGTATGCCTTTGAACAAAGGTTGGATTTTACTTTATTTTTAAACGCATTAAAAGGCAAATCTAGCATAGAAGAGGGTAGCTTGTTATAAAAGGTTATACCAAGCCCAACAAATGAGTTATGAACCTTATGAAGCCGGTGAAAGGGAGCTCGTAGTTTGTCCTTATTTCTAGTGTTAACATTGTGAATATCACTGTTTTTAGTGTATAAGTGTATATTTTGCCTAATATATAAGATGTTGGCGAAAATGAATTGTGATGCCACCGTGAGAATACCAACATCTTTAAAAAAATCTCTTAGAGAAACTCTGGCACGTAGCTGGTAAATTGCTCGAACAGCTCGTTTTTGAAGAACAAATATATTTTGAATGTCAGCGGCTTTGCCCCACAGCAGAATACCATAGGACATAACGCTATGGAAATAACTAAAATAGACTAACCGAGCTGTATCAATGTCAGTGTATTGTCTTACTTTCCTGACAGCGTAGGCGGCCGAACTGAGCCTTCCCGCTAGGCTTGATATATGTGGGCCCCACTGAAGTTTGGCATCTACTGTTATGCCCAGAAAAACTGCCGAGTTCACAGTTTCAAGCACCTCTTTATCTAAGACGATGTTGGGTCCTAGATTTCTAACATTTGGTAGAGCGAACTTTACACATTTCGTTTTCTTGGCATTGAGAACTAGGTTATTTGTCGTAAACCAATCCGTAACCATTGAGAGTGCACTGTTTACGTCGTCAAAATCTTGTCTATTCCTGTCTACTTTAAAAATAAGAGAGGTATCATCTGCAAACAGTACAACGTTACAGATATCCTTTAAATAAAAAGGTAAGTCATTTATATACACTAAGAATAAGAATGGACCCAGTATTGAGCCTTGAGGTACACCTAACTGAACTGGTAGCCCGGAAGATTTCACACCATTAACATCTACACATTGGACCCTATTATGCAAATAAGAATTTATTACTTTAAGAGCTTCGTTTTGGACACCGTAATGACGTAGTTTACGCAAAAGTGTGTCATGGTGCACGCAATCAAAGGCTTTGGAGAGATCACAGAAAACTCCAATAGCATTTTGCGAGTTCTCCCATGCGTTAAAAATGTGTTTCATCAGAGCAACACCTGCATCTGTAGTCGAACGACCTTTTGTGAAACCATATTGTTCATCATGAAGAAGTCTGTTTAAATTAAAATGTCTTAGCAACTGCTTGAGTATTAACTTTTCAAATATTTTACTGAATGCAGGTAAGATAGAAATAGGCCTGAAATTGCCAACGTCATTTTTGTTACCCGATTTAAATAATGGTATGACTTTACTACTCTTCATGAGGTCAGGAAAAGTTCCTAAATCAACACATTTATTAAAAGTTACAGCTAAATATGGAGCTACTATGTCTATTATATTGCTTAATAGTTTAATGGAGATACCCCAGTAATCACCAGTGTTTTTAGACTTAAGTGTGTTAAAAACATTAACTACATCACGAGGTGTTACATGCTCGAAGCTAAATAAGCTACTACATTTAGGCACACTGCTATGCAAAAGGTTTTCAGCTTTAGACGGGGACGAATTTAAGGAGCGAGTCGTAGTTATAGGTATGTTGGCAAAAAATTCATTAAATGCCTCAGCTACGTCGGCTGCTATATTAACTAATTTATTGTCGACCATAATCTCGAGTTGTTTTTCTTGTTTAATCGACTTACCGGTTTCATTGTTAATAATTTTCCAAGTGGTTTTTACTTTATTATTTGAATTTTTAATTGTATCGCCTAAAAATTTTGATTTTGCAAAAACACAAATATTTTTAAATAATTTTGAATAATTTTTGACATACTCTAAGAAAGGAGTATCAAACCTATATTTTTTCAAACCATATAACTCGTATAGTGTCGCTCTACTTTTATAAATACCTGGAGTAGCCCATTGGTTAAAGCCAACAGAGGTGCTATTAATGTTAATAGTTTTGGTCTTGAAAGTAGATTGGTACTCTTTTTGCACAACATCAAAAAGGGCTCCATAGATTTCATTGGGATTTTCGTGTTCTACTATAGATGGTGTAATTCTATGAGCTATATTATTTTTAAACTTGCTGCAACGACTAGCTGTATAAGGCCTGCATTCTATTTTATGTGGTTTTTTTTGTAATTGCATAGGAAAGCTAGCTAGTAAACCACAGTGGTCAGATGTTAAGTCACTTAAAACTAATTTATTTTTGGCATCACAATCACTAAATATATTATCGAGACAAGTCGACGTAGATGCCGTGATCCTAGTAGGTTCAAAAAACAAGTTAATTAAATTATAAGATTTGAACAAATTGAGAAGTCTAATACTTAATGGAGTATCATCTAAAATATTAATATTGAAATCTCCACATAAAATTATACTTTTATTACTAGATTTTAACCTATTGAGTGAATCCTCCATTACCGATTCGAAACGAATAAAATCCCCAGAGGGGGGTCGATAAACACAAATTATAACATATCGCTCTAGTTCAACACAAGACAACTCAATAGTGCGCTCAATGGAAAGATTAACTAAATCTAAACGTTGTTTACATTTCAACTTGTTTGAAACAAGAACTAAAGACCCACCGCGGATAGCACTTTTTCTTACAAATGCGCTTTGTACAGTAAAAAAATCATCATTGATAAAAACTACTTCATGTTCTTTCAACCAGTGTTCAGTCAAACATAACACCTGAACATCATAGTTCTCCATAAATAAACTTAACTCTAGCTCTTTGCCAGACAGACCCTGCATATTTTGATGTACAACATTCAACATATGCGGCTTATCTGTTGTCGCTCCTAATAGTTTAAACTACAAGGGGTATCAAAAGTAGTGTTAGTACCACTACTAACAGTAATCAAAGGTACACTACAAGTACCAGTGTCGCTGTGTATATTGTATGCTAAAAGATTAGCAATATGTCTCCTACAACTAGGTGGCAAATACATTGTATTATTTGTCAGTTTGTAATCAGTAATAAATTGATTACAATCAAAATATAAAATAGCGTCACTGTGACGACATGTCCTATTATAAATTAACATATTTAAATTATAAATGTGCCTATTTTGCTCATCAGACAATTAGTCATGCTTGTTTAAATATTTAACTGGTAGCGTGTCGTCTCTTAAGACGCGACTAAATGCCGCGTCTTAAGACTGTGCTGAGCTCACGCAACGCGTCGTACGTCCAGCCAGTAATAGGACTCGCCCTTCAAGGAGCACTGTCCCAAATTAGACGCATTATTAATTTATTATACATAAAACAAAAGATATTTAAATAAAACACACATATCAAAATATAAATGATTAGTTTATCTTTAAAACGGTGAAGGTTTTTAAAAAATACGATTGATAGTTTTTGCGTGGTTCTCAGTTTTTTTTATCCGTTTTAGACATAACTTTACAAATTAATTACACTATGTATTATAAACATAATCTAAAATAAAATGCTCTAATTTAAAACACTACTCGTTTAAACGTGATCTTCAGTATAAAATCCTTAAAAGTCGTTTATTATCGCCTTGAAGTAAACTCTCCAAACCGTCTAGCAAAAATCTACAAAGTAGACGACAATGTAGATCATTTACTTCAAAGTTCATTCACCTCATAACGAAAAAATTGGACTGAAGAATCAGATAAAAAGCAGATGCCTCACTGTCCCGAGAGAGCTTCCTCTTAATGAAACGACACTTATTTCACGGTCCGAATCGAAATTCAGTAATAAAACTAGTGAATTTGTTCGGAGCGGCAATAAATTTTATTTATCCGCCCCAGCACCCCGCGGGCACCCCCCTACGACGGAATATTTTATTATCGCCATGGCGCATCAAAGTTCCGGTTCATACCTCTTTATACCCTTTTTCATTATATTAGTGGATCATAAGTCGTAACTTCGGCCATGAGAATACGGCTGCTGAAACTTGCGCAGTGCTGTGTGTGCCATGAGGGGTAGAATGTGTCAGATGGATCTGGGGCAGTGGCGTATAGGCTATTCGAAAAGTATCAGATGAAAATTATAAACTGACCCTGTTCAGGTTAAATACTTACGCAATCACTCATTAAAGGAATAATAACAAATTCATCTCTATTTAGAAGGTTCTAACTTTATATCTCATCACTTTTTCCAACAAATATTGTTTGAATAACATTATTTGCGGAATTATAATTGTAAAAAGTGCGGTCGGGGGACCGCGTCTGGAACGAAGTTCTTTCTCACGTATGATTTAAAACAAATACAATTTTTTTTGCAGCCGCCATCTTGGATTACATTTTGACCTTATATCGGCTTTAGCACTCTTGAAAACTATGAAAACGTCAACCACGACGAAAAATTTGAAAATTTTGGCGGCCGCAATCTTGGATTTACAATTTGACCTCACCATCAGCTTTAACACCCTCGACAACTATGCGAAAAAACACTCATTACGAAAAATTTTAAAAATTTCGCAGTCGCCATCTTGGGTTTACATGTGGACCCCACTATCAGCTTTACCACACTCGAAAACCATGAAAACGATACCCATGACGAATATTTTGAAAATTTTGGATTTTAATTTTGACAAAATTCACACTGTCTCTCTTTCTCCACCATGCAGTGTACTCGAGCCGATATGTACAATTTTATCCCACGATACTGTAATCACTTAACTCTTTTCTTTTGTTTTTTCTGTCGGCGTTCTCTCTCTCTCTCTCTCTTTCCTTCTCTTTGAATTAGAAGAAGACATTCTGCAAGTATTAACACTTTTTAGCGTGACGATTTCTGAAAGTTTACAAGTCGCGTTAAAGAACTTCGTTCCAAAAATCAGCTATTAAATTTGTGGTTATAAAATTAATCCCAATCGTCAAATGAAAAACATCTTTAAGGTGATATAAAGTTATTCTAACTTTAACTTTTCGGATTAAAATATTAAAATAAGCAAATCAAAGCACTCAATTTATAAGCAGCACTACAAACTGGCATCTACAGGAACGTTTTCTGATGCATTTGTTTACATTTTCAACAAATACTTTCGGAACAGACCATACGTAGGTTCACTAGTACATATACCGATTAAGCTTGGTGATAATGGTTTACCAAGAGAAAATTATTCTTATAAAGAGTTCTGCAAGCATTCAATGCACGTAAGTACAGTTAGCAAAATAATACATACTGACTAAACAACACATTAGAACCAATACTTAGAAATCTCTATCTTTTATAGAGTTCTGTCTTTTTATAGCGTTCTATGAATATGACGAGCAATAAATGTATTTCAGGAAAACATGAAATTCTTACACCCCGAACATCTCAAAATTGTTATATTTTGAGGAAAACTAAAAATAGGTAAGTTATTTATAATATTCAGGAACTCGTAAAGAAAATCACATATTTTCAAGGAGGCCTCGTATCTTTGTAATCTCGTTTGATCGTTGACAAAATAGGTAATATCTTTTTTATTTACTACGTATCATATACGGGCTATAGGTATTTTTGAGACAAACTTGAGATAAACTTGATATTCTTCATAATACAGTGTGAGTCTTTATAATGTGCACATTTCGAAATGATGGGAATCTATGCTTAATTTTATCGACGGAAAAAATATTTATTTTATTTTTAAGCTATTGCATAGCTTTTATCGCGGATTTTAAGCGTGGCGACCGAATCAAGAAATTCCGTAACGTAACGAAAATAAAACCTAACACCCCCCACTCCACCTACCATGTAACGTCGGTTCCCATGCCAACGTGATGTTGTCATGGGAAACGTGATATTGTCATGGGAACGTAATTTTTGTTTTATGTCATCACGTCATCATCCCAAGTGTAGCGTTGACAAATAGGAAGTATGGAGGTTACAAATGCTATGCAATAGCTTTACCGCGGCAGTCCCCGAGTGCCACACGTTTTTTTTTTTTTTTTTCTTTGTTTTTATGTTTCTTCCCAAGAATTCCATCAGCTAACAACTCTAACGAGGCGAAAAGCAGCTAACAGCCACGTTCCACGCCCCAACATACCAGGCTCGCATAAAACCCAAGGAGTTCACAGAAACAGTGACGCATAAAGAAATACTACTGAGAAAGCATTTAGCAATGTGAACGGTGGTTGAAATAAAAACGACCTCCTCCGGGAACCGACCACCTGCGACCTGTTAGTGCTACCGAATGTTTTGTGTTAAATATTCACTATACAGTAGTTACTGAACGTTTGCATGTTAGTTACCGACACAATGGAGTGTGTATATTGTTTATGGTACATTACTGGGGAAGTAATATGAAGGAATTGGTTTTGAAATGGGTTTTGCTATTTTGACTACAGTTGTATGCGGCTTGTGGTTGTCTAGAAGATAGTTATGGCACTATTATAACAAGGAAAACGTCATTGATTGTTTTAATTTGGTTTTCAACAGTTTTAGATGTGGATAATGTTAACAGTATCTATATATATACTAATATATAAAGCTGAAAAGTTTGTTTGCTTGAACGCGCTAATCTCAGGAACTACGGGTCTGATTTGAAAAATTCTTTCAGTGTTAGATATCCCATTTATCGAGGAAGGCTATAGAATATATATCATCACGCTAAGATCAACAGGAGCGGAGCACCAATGAAGAATGTTTTTTTTTGAATAATTGGGGGTTTTATTTTCCTTTTGAGAACTTCCGCTGCGTGCGCTGCGTAAACGGTTAAAGTTTCGCAAAAATCATGTATGACAGAATTATTTCCCTTTAAAAGTTCAAAAAAAAAGATTGCAACAGCATATGTCTATCTTTTAAGGTTGGCTCACCATAACCTTTTTTATACTAACCAAATTTGTTCTAAAATAATGCATTATTTGCGAAGGTGTTTTTATGAACATGATATTAATCCATATCCAAATAAATACATTATTCATCACAAGTATTTAATTTAAAACAAAATTGCCCTTTACATCATTCGATTTCAATGAATTAGGAGATATCGCAGTTTTAAAATAACATCGCAGCAAAATAATGATCAAGTACTGCGCGCGCATTTATGATGTTCAAGGCAAGGCACTCATGAGGGGGAGTGGCAGGGGCGATCAGTCAAATAAAAAAAATATTTTCACCTTCTACGTAGACGAAGTCGCGGGCATAAGCTAGTAATTATATAATTAATGTATACAAAATATTGTTAAACATTTTAAAAGAGTAACGGTGGAATTTCTTGCCCATTCTTCTCCATACGAAAACTACCTTTTGGAAGGGGCAACTAGAATCAATTCTATTTTTGTAAATTTTGACGTTCAAAAGTAGCTTTTATGTGCCTAATTGAAATAAAATTATTTGCCTTTGACGAAACAAAGACTAGCACGCTTAGCATAACCACAATAGAATAACGAAAGAATGGACAAAATTCACAGTCACAAACAGTCATTTTGTATGTTCTTCCGTTGACAAAACCCGTAGAAAACCCGTTTCTATGGTTGTCATGCTTCGCGTGCTGCAGCGCAATTGCGTAGTACACTTACATAGACACTTTATTTTGAGAATTAAACAATATTCATTGCGATATTTAAGTGTTCGGGCAGACGAATACCTAGGTTACTTGGCACTCTTATTTTTATCAAAAGCGACGATGGTGTTTTGAAAATGCAAACTGCTTTTTGCTTATGTCGCTCCGTATTTGATGTATATATTACATTTGTCCATTCGCACGTATATATTACGTAGGTAAGTACACAAACATTTATGAAACCTTCAAAATTCTTCGAATTATAATTGTGAGTATACTAAGCTATTGAGGTGTTGCCGATGAGATCGGTA
Organism: Agrochola lychnidis; assembly: GCA_963680765.1. Taxonomy (NCBI): domain Eukaryota; kingdom Metazoa; phylum Arthropoda; class Insecta; order Lepidoptera; family Noctuidae; genus Agrochola; species Agrochola lychnidis. Next base: position 26,299,500 of record OY796853.1, read on the forward strand.
AGCCTTTGATATATTTTTCATCTTAATGGAAAACAAAAAATAGAAGAATAATATTCTGATGACTTTATCACGTAAGTTCCACACGTTCATGTTTTACATCTAACATTATGACGTCACACGCACGCATGCACACATAAACCATCGCTCGTCAGTACGCACATCGGTGTCTAAAGGGAGGATACGCACGAAACAAACATTGCTTTGATCCTGCCATAATGACGTTTTTCCAACGTGCGCATTTTTTTGAAGTGAAAACTTCTTTAGGCGCGTTGGGCATTTTTGAGATGGGAAAAAACAATTGAACTCGCGACACTGTTACCAACACCAGATTTTGACCATTAAAAAGACATCAACGTGCGATACATTTTCTTTTGGATTAATGACATTCCAAACATTGAGACATGACAACGACATGATTGACATTTCTCTTTTTTAACCGACTTAAAAAAATAAAAGTATATCCTGCACAATAAAATTGTTCAAGTTTTCACTTTTGTTGGCACTCCCGGAGTGCCACTGTTTTATACAGGGTAATGCAATTAGGCGGGACTTGATGCAGTGTTGTTGTTTGACCCTTTTTTGTTTTGAAGACAGTAAAGTTGTTATGTTTGAACACGCAGGGCATGGCTTTTCCTTACGTTATGTTGTTCAATGATCAAAATACTTTCATTGTATTAAAATCTTTCTGTTACCGTACCTTAAAACTTAAAAGCCAGAATTTAAAACAGAAAGATAGGCTTCTAAATTTTATTATCTTTTGATAAATATAAAAGATGAATACGAAATACGAAACAGATCTTCTTTTATGTAAACGAAACCATATTTTATTTATTTACTTAGTGGCCTCCAACAGTTGAACCTTTGAACATAAATTTATCAAAGCCGAATCAAACTAAATATTTGATCGAGTTATCTTTGTCTAGAATTTAATCTAGGTTAAGATTGGGGCCTCGTCTAGCTTAATATTGACTGAGGATATCTAGTGTTTTGTCAACCGTTTGGCTGCTGTCCCCAAGTCCCCGGGATCATAATTCACGGTCATCTCTCATAGATGTCTTATTGTTAAGTTACTTGTACAATCACCTAACGAAAATGTTGGTCGCATTTGATGTACGGGGGTACAGTGTCACCCAGTAATTGGGTTGTGGAGATCAGCTGCATGTGGTTAGACTGGCCGACCCCAACATAGTTGGGAAAATGCTAGGCAGATTGATTTAAACTTCATCATGATACGGCTTTTTTTCTGACAACCAGTCTTACCAAGTCTCTCAGACAAGAGTAACTCACAGCCCATCAGTTACTGGGTAGTGGAGGTTAGATAGGCAGACGCTGATTGGCTGGGTGTAAAATTCTGGTATTCAGTTGCATCGGGTTAGACTGGAAGCCGCCTCCAACATAGTTGAGGAAAAGCGAGGTAGATGACGATGATAACATACCTGTAACTCGTCTGTGTGACGTTGTTGCTGCACAATTTACGACGTCACCATTGGCATCCAATAATATGACAATATTCTAATTATGGTCAAGGTTTTCATAATAAATATATAATAGATTGTGATTGAATAATCTCCAGCCCGTCCCATCCTTGATGTCTTCCCTCCGGTTGACACCCTAAGCCGAGGTTCGTACCCCACATGGGGTGCCTTTAGCGAGCGTTCACCTAGTTTTAATTAGCATAGTTGAATATCTCTTGGCTGGAGGTTTTAAGTGTAGTAGCTTAAGGCACCCACAGGAAAGCCCGGTTAAGTAGTTATTATTTCAGAGGTCAACTACGAGATGCCATACATAAAAAAAAAAATGATTGAATAATCATCATAAAATACGTAAATGGGCTCGCCTTCTACTATGGGAATTAAATAAAGCGAGCGAAATGTATTATAGGTGTACCTCTACCTGACCCTTTGATTACAGGCGTGATGTTAGGAGTCAATTTGCCTTAAGAAGTCGATAACAACAAAAATTCTATTGTGTATCGTTAGTAAGCTCATAAGTACGTTAATATTTAGTGCATAGTATTGTCTTGTCATGGTATACAGGTCAGGTTGTTATGTGTATAATTATGCTATAGCAATCTTAATTGACGCGTGGGACGAATGATGACCGATGGCTCGAGTTCGACACGACACAATCATGATCATGTTGATTTATAATTATTTGAATTTCGGCGCTGAAGTTTTAATTGTTGAGAGCCGTCTTCTAACTAAATAACAAACCAGTTTTTATATGATGAACTTCCCATTAATCGAATTGTGAAACTTTGTTGAAAAAATCTCGGTAAGTACTTGCTTTTAAACAACACCTACATTTGAACAAAATGCTCAAATTGCAATCTTCAAAAACCTTCTACGTGTAACTTCTAAGTTTCAAGCTATGAAACTCTTCCCTCGGCCCGTGTCTGTCTGAAACAAATACGTTGGAAAATAAAACTTTATGTAGGTAAACTGTAAGGTGCACTTTCTGTTACAACTGTACCCTAGACGGTCGGTTCCCTGTACCTACAGTGTACATTCCGCTTTCTCAGTTAAAACTGCGCCCGTTCAATGCAGTGAAAGCTGTCTTTAGAATTTTAGATACGTAGCAAATGACTTTGTAAATATAATGTTATAAAGTTTTGTACGCAAGTAAACAAAACTTTACTAGGAGGATAGTGAGGAAATGGTTAATTTAGTACAACTATTATGGTGAATAAAAATAGTATAAATAATGTAAGTATGTCCAGATAATATAAAAAGGTGGTGAATTGATGATGTTATAAAAAGATTCATATTCTGTAAGCTAATGCCAGGTGATAATACCGGTCGACCATTAACCATCCTCTAAATGGTTAAGCTTTAACAATTTTACGAGACTTACCCAGGTATCAAATAGTGCATAAATTAAGACTGAGGCATAACCATAAAAAACCTTTCACTGTCCGCGGACGCAAAGTTGCACAAAGTTATCCTACGATAGAAAAATATGATCAAACTCAAACTCAAAGCATTTATTTCAAATAAACCAATTACAGGTACTTTTGAATTGTCAAGGGGTCGGTCAGTCAGAAAAATGAAGCTAGTTGCCCATTCCAAAGCGTAGTAGGTACCTATGGAGAAGAACGGGCAAGAAACTCCACGGACACTCTTTTAAATCAAAATATTGTTACAAAATATTGGTTACATCATTCGTGTTGAATTTATACATGTGAGAACAATGTAGAAAGACGTGCACGTTAAAAGCGTCCGTAATAAAAATATAATAACAATTCAAAAATTTAAATAAATTAAAATAAAATAAACCGTGGCAGCTAAGAGATGACCAGTCCCTACTGACGGCGCCCGTTCACGAACATGACGCATGGATCAGCACCATTTAGCTCAACCATTTTGAAGGGAACTTAATGATCCAACACACACGCCACCATCAGCGAGACATTTGAGTGAGCATGACATACTCTCAGCTGCCAGAGCACATTCAAGTCAATGAAAGACGTACCCAGTAAATGGTAGCTTTATGGAATGTACAACATGGTCACAGTGCTCACACATGTGATATGCAATTATACAATACAAAGAGATTGAATTTATACAAGGAAAAGATAGTTTTACAATCTTCAGCAGCTGCAACAATATTTTCGAATGCTAATCAATTAGTTTATGCGCCCTTGTGGAGCTGGACCAGCGCTGAGCCAAGCATTTTTATCAGCGATGTAATCCCCCAACTTATAATATGCTTGGCAGCATAGTGTGCGTTTTATACATGATTTAAATTTCGTTTCGTTCAGTTGGAGTATGTGGGAAGGTATTTTATTATAACATTTTAAACAGCACCCCATGAAGGATGAGTCTACTTTAGCCAATCTGAAACCCGGTTGAACTAATTGGTCCCTATTTCTAGTCCTATAATTGTGTCTATCACCTCTTTTACTGAAAAGACTTAGATTTTTCCTTACGTACATGATGTTTTCATAGATATATTGACAAGGTACCGTCATGATGTTAATATCTTTAAACAGATCCCTTAGAGAATCGCGTCTGCGGAGACGATATATTGCTCTGATGGCTCTCTTCTGCAGAATAAAAATAGACTCGATATCTGCAGCCCGTCCCCATAGTAAAATACCGTAAGACATGATACTATGAAAGTAACTGAAATAGACTAGCCTCGCGGTATCTACGTCAGTAAATTGACGGATTTTTCTCACAGCGTATGCTGCTGAACTTAGCCGTCCTGCTAGAGATGTTAAATGAGGACCCCATTGCAGCCTTGAATCGAGCGTGATCCCCAAGAAAACAGTTTTATCGACAAATTCTAGTTTCTCCTTATTCAATACTATGTCACAATCACTACTTTTAACATTTGGTAAAGCAAATCTTATGCATTTAGTTTTTTTCCCATTTAATACTAAATTATTAGCAGTGAACCAATTTTGGACCTGCAGTAGGGCGTTATTTACGTCGTCAAGATTTGATGCACGTCTATTTATCTTAAAAATTAAGGAAGTGTCGTCAGCAAATAACACCATTTGTGGTTGGTTTTTTAATAAATGGGGTAGATCATTAATATATACTAAAAAGAGGAAAGGACCCAATATCGAGCCTTGTGGAACGCCCATTTTTACTTTTAAACCGATTGAATGGACACCATTTACTTGAACCTGCTGCTGTCTATCATTTAAATAAGATTTTACTAAACTGAGCGCAAGTTTACCTAGTCCGTAATGCTCAAGTTTCAAGAGCAAGGTTTCATGACTCACGCAGTCAAATGCCTTGGAGAGGTCACAAAAGATTCCTATGGCATCTTGGGCCTCCTCCCACGCTGTAAATATGTGTTTTAATAAGGTGACACCAGCGTCAGTTGTACAACGTCCTTTGGTGAAACCATATTGCTGATCGTGCAAGATTTGGTTGGCGTTAAAATGATTAAGCATTTGATTGAGCATTACCTTTTCGAAAACCTTGCTGAATACCGGCAGCACAGATACTGGTCTATAATTGTTAGTGTCTTTACTGTCCCCAGATTTAAAAAAAAAATCATACAATGTTACAAACATCAGGAACAGATAAAACAGCTCACTGATTAAGGCATGAATAGGTTCACACCTATTCATGCCTTAAACAGTGAGCTGTTTTATTGCCATATTGCCATATATCGGGCGCAAATCCAATCGGGACTAAGCGAGAATTTATCGACAGAAAAACCCAATTAAACCGGCCAGGGTACTCGGGCCAGGGGAATGAACTTCGCGAACTTTTGAATCTTACTCCAAAAAGGTACGCATTACAAATAAAATTGAATAACGTTGAGGTTGTGAATACATCGTCATTGTTAGACTTTTAAAGAATAATAAATTATGACTTGCCAAACATGAAAATTATTGGAATAAACCCTCACGACCGAAGCGATGTTATTATTCATTTATTCATTCCAATTAGCCTAGTTTAGTTTTAGTCTGATTGGTGTTCACTTCTATTATTAGGTCTTTAGTCTGTCTACCAATATAAACAACCTGCCAAGGCAATATTTGGCACGCAATTAAAATCAAAAACAAAGATAATACCGGAAGCCATTCCTGTCTCAGAAACGAAACCGAAATACGATCTCCAATTGTACAAACTCCTTTAAGAAAGGGTCCAACTCACAATTGTGACTGTTAATAATTGTATCCATCGGTGGCTCGTCGGGGCGTCCGCGGGGCGTTTGCCGGGCGTCGGTAAACAACAGGGTCTTATCGGCCGCAAGACATTTGAATGATGAATTGCGATCTCTAACAGGATATTCGAAGACTCTTGGAATAACTTTGTAGGTATTGTTTTGGTCTTAAAAGTGATTGTTATGAGTAATGGGAAAGGGGTACTTATATACTACGAATGGGAAGGTTTTCTATTGTCCCTGTAGTTTGAAACTTCGAAATAGAAGTGTTATTGAAGCAGATAACACTTACAGTTAGATTACCAGACAAAAATAAATGTACTATTTTCTGTCAAAAGTCATACAAAGTTTTTATGGAGAAAAAGATAAACTTTGAAACATTTTAATCAATACAAAAACCTTTACTGTAGATAAGTCAAGAAACTGAGGACATTAGCCATGGTATAACTTAGTTTTATGAACGTTTCATTTAAAATCCGTTAGAAAAAAGGGACTTATAAAACTCTCATGCTACCGTTTAGCAAGACCATTGAAATTCTAAGTTAAACAAAAAACTTGGTCAAAGAAGAAGTTCTGAACTTCTCTAAAGAAGCCAGAAGTTTCCTCACTTTTCGGTTTTGTGTAAACAACTCTAAAATTAAGTTGTTCTTAATGAGTTCAGCGATCTTATAACTAAAATTAGAATCTGCTGGTTTGTTCTTTAGTGATGTTTAAATTGCTGAATTTCCGGAGATGAAATCAACATTTGGAATAGAAATAACTGACGGTTAAGAGTTAAGTTTTGAAATATAAAAGTGGAAATTGTAACTTGTGATTTATGCATCCAGTACACTTTTACAATGACTTCATCATTGATTTCGGTTTTGTTTGTGTGAGTCGGTCCGGAAACCACGCACAGCAAAAGAAAATGTTTTGAATACACAATATCCCATCAAAAAAATAATATGTAAAAAAATTCAAGTCTCGCAACGCAGTTCTTCTACCGTAAAAAGATGTCAGATCTAATATAAAACCAAGTCTGTTAATTTATTCAGCACCTATCTATTTGTCATCTTTATTTCTTTACTTAATAGAATGACTTGGCCATCGCACGGCAACATAATCACATAAGAATAATCTATTTTAAATAGTCCTAATTAAATAAAGCGCAGCGTCAATATTAGGTAGATTTTGTTGTATGTAGAATGTAGATTCTATTCTAGAACCAATCACAAATAGTATTCCATATTACAAAATTAACTTATAGAATAGACTAGTTCAAGATAAAGTGAAGAGTTGTCGGTTGCCCGTTGCAGAGTTGCTGAAGTAATTTCAAAGTATGTTCTGTTTACTCAGGTAAACGATTGTAGTTCAACTATTTATGTAATATGTATTGGAAGAGTAGCGATTTCCTACGAAGCTTAAGTATAATGGTGGGAGGAGATTTTTGTTCACGGTAGCTTCAGTTTGGAGGGTGAGCAGAAGGGACAGTTGCAGTCAGAAAGTGTAATTTCGAGTATGTATTTCTTCACTGAGTAACTGTCTAGCTATTCGTAGTAATTGTATGTAATCGATTTTTTAAGCAGTATTTCAAGTGTCTTCCAATGCTCTCGATCGAATAACAGTAAGTTCAAAAGCGGGATCATTTTTATTATTTATACTAAAAAGGAACAAATCGAATTGTGTTCTACCTCGGTGGCGGGTGACACGCATGGCGGCCCGTGGCCTGGCCTCCACTCACGTACACAGCCATGAAAGCATCCCACGTTCCGCCCTTTGATTGGCTCGGCGACGTTTGAAGACAATCAAATACGAGGAGGATGCTAGAAGATGTTTCTTTACATTCCTTTACCTAATAAAGATATAAAACAAATGATTATATTTGACCCACGTCTGCTTAATTGAAATTTGAACTAGTATTTTTCATTTCCAAATTCCAAGTTAAATATAAAAGCGACAAAAAACGTTGGAATTTATTTCAAACGACAACTATTTTTATAACATCAAAGCAAACAAATGCTTTCCGAGAGATTTTGTTTTTTTATTATTAAAGTAAAGGCAACTTAGTAGAGTAAGAAGCTAAGATAGTTCAAAGTTAAAAGATTTTCTATAAAGGAGCTCGAGCAATTAAGTAGGTTTTCCATCTCGGAAATTGAGTCTTCAAGCGACTTTTTAGCTTCCACCAAGTGCTTGGCAAGTCCCGTTAAAACGTACTAAAAATCTGCCGTTGAATGTTCCCGAAGACGATTTGAGGGGTGTATGAAGAATTAATTATGTATGATTGAAGTTGAGAGGTATTGTCTTGGGTAAAAGTACCTTAGTAGTCTCTCATACTTGAGATTTATAAGGACTTAAGTATTATCAAGAAGATCTACGGCAAAAAGGTATATACTTGACTAATAACAGCTTATCTTTCAACTTAAGTTTGTCATTAATTAAATGTTTCATAACTTAAGTAATACTTAAGTAAATATCTAGGAAAGTAAATATTATAATAATACCTGGTTGCCTATAACATCAGTTACGTAACCAAACCATTCTTTAAACGTTTTCATTGAAACTGTGTTATTATGGCGACAATGCAGGCTTATAGAATTAGCTAATTAGGAATCGTGAACTTTTTCATTTGTTTAACTACCAGGAGATCAGAAACCGTCAGAAATGTTCTGCTTTTAACAACTGAATGAAGATAAAAGCTTGCTTGAATAGGTTTAATGGTCATATTTATATACCCAGCAGTACCTAATATTCAGAATCTGTACAGTAAATGTAAATGATGTTTGTACCCGTACCGTGTAGGGTAATTATTTAATTATATGACCTGTTGTTGGACCCCAGGGAGGTGAGATCAGGCTAGTTCAGGGTCTACCTTATGAAGGTACTGTAGTAACATTATTACCACTAAAATAGGGATATTTAGGAGAATATAAATGAGGCTGAATACTGAATTAGAAAATACTGTTTTATGATTTTTAGACCTTTTTAGGTTATTTAGGCATAGAGGGATAATAAACATGTTTTACCTGTAGAATATGTGTTGATCATCTATTGAGTTTTTTGCCACATGTTATGTCCACGAACATAAGATTGTATGCTAACAATGACCTTTTTTTTTTTTGGGTGGGAAATTATCAAATAACTCTCCCGCTCTGGGCGGAGCGGGAGGGCGTGTCAGACTCTTACTGACTAAAACCCACCCGTGTTCCTTCGGTTGCCCTGTTGCCGGGGGCCACGATTTCCCTATCGGTTTTCTTCGAACCCCCGGCAGGCATTGGCCCTAGCGGACCCCGTCAATTCTGCTGACATCTCTTTGAGGCGCGCGTGGAACACAACGCGCCGTCGACCCGGGCTTGGTCCTTATCGGACGGCGAGCTACCCATTGCTCACCGTTCGCAAGCCCGCACCGATGGTGGCCGGAAATCGGCTCGCGATTCCCGCCCCGGGCGTCTCCTCCTGCGACGGTTAGGGGCGTGAGGGCGCGAAATTTGCCTCTCCCTCACGCGTTCCGCCTCCTCCTTCGCGAGCATTACCGCTTCGCAGAAGGAGGTGACGGCCTGCCATTTCCTCTCGCTCCGTACCATGGCCTGGCCATGGCCGTCGATCGCCTCTACGAGGACACGGCGTTGCTCCGCCCAAGCCGGGCAGACCTCCACCGTATGCTCCACCGTGTCCTCAGGCCGATCCACACAATGGTGATACCCGGGTGTTTCCTCCCGCCTTATCCTGAATGCTAACAATGACCTCAAATGACGTTTGGTTAATAAAACAAACATTTTGGAACCATGCAAATTCGCAACGACCTTTAAAAGAAAACTTATTTGGAACAAAAATATTGAAATTCATTACTGTTTTCAGTAAATTTGCGTGTTTATTTGTTTACGTAATTAATATAAGTTTTGTTTTGGAATCGAATGAAGGCTTTTTCAACTATAAATTCATATTGATGTTTCAGAAATATTATTAATCGCAAGTTTAAGTTACAAACGTTATTTAAGACAAGCGTCTAAATAGTTATTCTCTGCTAACTAAATAATACTAGTTTTATAGTTTAGATAGAATAATAGTATTAATAATATAGTTATTTTAATTCAAAACTTAGTATCATAATTAACATCAAATATGATGTGTAAACGAGACTAGATCTTCATCATCATCATCATCATTTCAGCCGAAAGACGTCCACTACTGGACATAGGCCTCCCCCAAGCACCGCCACTTCGACCGATTCTGTGCTTTCCGCATCCAGCGGATTCCTGCGGCCTTCACAAGGTCATCGGTCCATCTTGTGGGAGGCCTTCCAACGCTACGTCTTCCGGTACGTGGTCGCCACTCCAGAACCTTTCGACCCCATCGGCCATCCGTTCTGCGAGCAATGTGCCATCTTCATGAATTATCCAAATTTTGAAATAGTAATTAAATCCATTAACAATGTTTAAACTGTATATATATAACACGAGTATTAACAAAGCAGTCTTCGTAGAATATGGGGAGGCGGGTTACCTTAATTTTGCATTGTTCTGTGCCTCAAAATCAAAATATTTTATTTTACATAAACCTACAAGGGCACTTATGAAACATCAGAAGCTAAGTGCAAGGTGCAAGCTAGGTGCCTAACACAATAATGTGATGTTTATGTCTAAAGGGTCGATTATCAGAATACTGAATGCTAGTTACCATGTTGTAGCCAAACATGTTATACTTTTAATGAAAACTAGGAGTAATTTGTATTGTTATTTAAACAACAATATTAATCCCAAAGATGTGGTTATTATTATTCCTTACTATGTCGAACAAAAAAAAACAACAGTTTAATGGACTGATCTAGAGTTCAATCCTGTTAACAAATCAATGTTTTATTACAGATAACTTAAAGACCTAACTGCCAGACAAACGTTTATCTAACCATAGAATTAGTTCCTAGAAACTCTAGCTGCCATCCTCTAGCCTTTAGTCAAATTTTCTACAAACAGCTTATAAATTCTAGTTCACACAGCGCAACAAGAAAGTTGCCGCCAGTTCCCCAGCGCGTCAACACTAACTCTGGGGCAACAACTAAATATTCATCGTCTATTGCTTTCGCTAAGTTCTAGTAAGTTTTAATGTATTATTGGCTGGTTACTTTCTAATGTATCTGAATTCTGTATAGCTTCCTAAAATAGATAATGATATAACATAAACTCACGGTTTCTTCTCATCAGGGTAAGTAGAAACTATAGAACGCCACTCACGATCCTTATATACTCCTTTTGTTTTGTTAACTTATTTCATAAATCTGCACGCACGTCGCCCGGTTGCGAGTACTACGCACCACGCACCTGACTTTTCTGAAGAACATTACCAATGAGGTCACTAATGTGCTCCTAGGGCGTCGGGGCCCGACGTTTCCGCTTACATCTGCCTTGTAAATACCTTCTGTTAGTCGTCTTTCATTCCTCCTCTTAACATAACAAAACCATCTAAGCATACTTTTTAACAATTTTATGACGATGGATTTGTAAATATTATTTTAATATCATTATTTTATTAATTGTGTCTGTAAATAATATTAATATTGTTATTCGTAAGATGCACGGTGTGACATAAAACGAATTTAAAGAACTTAGATATGTATTGTTATTTTGTTAGTAGTTTAATAATTCCAATGCATTAATACTGTGATTATTCATATTGTATTTTTGTTTGTAAAACGAAGCGGCGATGGCCACAGCAATAACGATGTTTTATAAATTCCAAATATTTTTGACTTTTTTGACAGCATCATAAAATGTTTTAGCAAGCCTACCAGGAATCTTAATCCTGATGACTAAAATTGTTCACAAATTAGAAATTCAACCATAAAGAACTGTTAATAATATCTGATCGGATTTTCATTTTCCAGTCAGATACAAGATGTTACTCGCTGTTTGTATAAAACACGTTGTTCAATATTATTTATTTAAACTTACACATACATACATACATAAACTCACGCTTTCTTCCCATGGGGATAGGCAGAAACTACAGAACGCCACCTGCTACGATTCTTACATAGTCCTTTTGCCTCGTTTACGTTCATACATCTGGTCATACACGCACGCCGGTTACGAATACTACGCACCTGGCCTTTCTGAAGAACATCACCAATAAGGTCAGTATAATTATGTCCTCTTAGGAGAAGAGCTCGTGGCTAAGTACTAACAGCCGCTCGGGTCGATTTGTCAGGTTAAGCTACGCTTGCCGGGGTTGGTCCGCGGATGGGTGACCATTTCTACATACCGAGACTCCTCCGTACCTCGGAAAGCACGTTAGGCCGTTGGTCCCGGCTGTCATTCGTGGATCTTTGACAGTCGTTACGGGTCTTCAGAAGCCTGAAAGTCTGACAACCAGTCTTGTTTCTAAGGGATATCGTATTACCCAGTTACTGGGTTGTGGAGGTCAGATAAGCAGTCGCTCCATGTAAAATACTGGTATTCAGGTGCATCCGGTTAGGCTGGAAGCCGACCTCAATATAGTTGAGAAAAGGCTAGGCAGAACAATTATGTCCTCCTAGGGCGTCCCCACCCGGCCTTTCCCTTCACATCAGCCTTGTAAATACATTTTGTTAGTCGCCTTTCATTCATCCTCTCAACATGCACAAACCATCTCAGCATACCCTTTTCAATTTTTGTCACTACATCTTCTTTTAAATCACACCGCTGTATTTAAACTTATCGCACACAAATAAGGTGATTAAATTATTTCAATATTTTTTTTAAATCTAATGTTTTAACCAAATTCTCGAGTCCAAGGAACTGCAACATACAATATTAATCACTGTTTCGTAGTTGTTTTTCACTCGTATATAAGCAGCACAAACAGCTAAGTTAACAAGTTGTATCGCAAGTTGCGCTCGTAGTCTGAACATAAGCTATATAAGTTGGTGAATACTGCAGGATTCGCTGCATCGCTGTATTGAGCATTGCGATTCACAAAACGTTTACATTAGGTTATTGAAATAACTAGTTAGTAGCTCAAGTGGCTTCCCATACGTCTTCACCGGAGTTCTCATAATTATCTTATTTCAGCTCTACAATATTCTGTTTAATCCTACAACCCCCTCTTATCTAAAAGAACGTTTCAAGTTCTTTCATGACACATATAATAGATATCTGAGGTCATCGGGAAATTTGAGACTAGAAATGCCGATGCGTTCCACCGACTTTTATGACAAATCTTTTAAGGTTCAAGCAGTACGGTAATGGAATGCTTTGCCGGTGTCGATAAGGCGTGCTCAATCTTTGTCCACTTTTAAAAATTCTGGTAAAAAAACACTTCCTCTCTCCTTAAACATCATCATTACATATAGGTCCTTGCTGTTGTTTCATGTTTATAATTTTATGTATATCTGTTATTTATCCAATATATATATTTGTATAGGTAAATATATGCTTTATGTATCTGTTGTATATGTAAATAGCACACCACTGACTAGCTGCAGTATTGTCTCTCCTTTTCCATTTAAATCCATCCAAAGGTTGTCTTTAAAAGATCGCTTTTAGCGATAAGACCGCCCATTGTGTCACCCTATGTAAAATTTCTAAATTAATGTCTTCAATTTTTATGGTGTACATAATAAAGAATATTCTATCAATCTATCTAGTTTCAATCTCTACTATACATATCTAACTAACAGTTCTATGATTTGCTGAGTGAAGATGACAATCAGTGGAAGATTATGTTCCTTGAGGCTGTAAAGATGAAGTAATGATGATACTTTGAAACTCTTCTCCTGAGTTATTTAAAACGGGGTTTGAAGTTCGTAGGCAAACCGTAAATACGCTATAATAAATAATAAACTTAGACCATTGAACAAATCGCATGAACTTAAGTCTTTTTACCCGACTACGGCAAAGCCAAAAGGAAGGGTTATGATTTTAGCAGTCTATGTATGTATGTTTATATGTTTGTATGTTTGTATGTATGTATGTATGTATGTTTGCTTTTACGTGTGTTCCACCATAGCGCCTAAACTACTGAACCGATTTTGATGAATGAGGTATCAATAGATTCGTAATAATAGTCCGGGTGACATAGGCTATATAAATTTTCCCTAAATTTAATATGGTGGATTTTACACGTAAATTTCTAACCTCGAAAAAAATTAAAATGATATGATCATGACATGTTTGATACCAAAAGAAAGGTCTTGACGAGCACATTACAAATATGTAAATAATGTTATACTTTCAAAGTGAATAAATATGTTTAAATTGTTAAAAACAAGCATAAGTGAGACTGTTACGTTGTATCGCAAGATGATACCAACGTGCAGTTAATCAAATCTTAATAAATAAAAACGGTTTGTAATTCCATCCTCAATTCCTCTATGAAGAAAAACAAGTACACACGGCTACACATCAAGCTATACATTTCCAGTTTAAGCTGATCTGGCATTGTAAAGGATTTCCGTACAATGCGAGGTCAGCTAATACTGGAAATTTATAGCTTGATGTGTAGCACTGTGTACAACGAAATATTAATATTTATACATGGGGCACTCAGAAAAATTTGCAATAGGTAATAAAAAAAAATATACTACAGGTTATATTTTATTTATTAAATCTTTTCAAATAACTCTCCATTGGCGTCTATACACAGTTTCATGCGTCTTAACCAATTTTCATTACACATTTTCCAGTCCACATCAGACACCTCTTTAATCCCTGTTTTCCCTTGAGTTGATTTTTTATTTTGGGGAACAAAAATGACAAATCCATGATTCATCACCCGTAATGAAACGCGCCGAGACGAGCCTGCTTCAAATTTTGCTATCATGTCTCGGCACCATTCTACCCGAACCTCCTTCTGCGTTACATTGTGTGGTAATCAGCGTGAAACTATCTTCTTTACCTGAAGATGCCCGTGTAGAATTTCATGTACACTTCCCGATCTAATCTGCAGTATATGCTGAATCTCTTCATATGTAATTCGCCTATTCACTTAAATTTAATTTTTCACAGTCAGCACGTTTTCTTATGTAACAGCCGTCATAGATTCGTTGAACCAGCGGAAAACAGTCGCTTTAGAAGGGCTTTTGTCTATGAACATCATTCGAAATCTTTTAAATGATTCTTTTGGTTTTAGTCGACATTTGAAATCGTACAAAATCATCGCGCGAAAATGTTCTCGTTGTAAATTCAATTTTCAGTGAGACGTTGCGCGCGGCGTTGTTGTAACGTTTAGCAAGTGTAAAAACGGAAAAGTATAAAATAAAAAATAAAGTTTAATAAAAAACTGTAACCCGACCACGGGAAAATAAAAATGATCTAAAAAGTACGAAACAAGCAAACATTTCAGACAGAAATCAAGACATAGGTACAAAAATGGTCAAGGTAAAGCCGTCGTCGCATGCCATTATAATTTTGTAGGTGTTCCTGGCACCCACATGGTATACAGGCATGCGACCACGGCTTTACCTTGACCATTTTTGTACCTATGTCTTGATCTGTCTGAAATATTTGCTTGTTTCGTACTTTTTAGATCATTTTTATTTTCCCGTGGTCGGGTTACAGTTTTTTATTAAACTTTATTTTTTATTTAAATTATAATTTTAATTAAATTTAGAATTAACGACCAGTATTCTACATACCTCCCAACCATACAATTCAATTATTGTTTTTCATCCAATACCAAATTACTTTTTTTCTAAACACCCTATCTCTTTGTGAACGGACACTCGAAGACGTTCGATTAAGCTTTACAGTGTACCTTTGTGCTGGTTTGCGGTGTCCTAGCCATTTGACTGGCATTAAGTTCTGTTCAAAGATGGGGAGGTCAAATGAAGAGCTTTACTTAATTAATCTTGCACTATTGCGGGAGGCCTTTTCCGTTGTTTTGTTTAAGTGTTTTTTTTTGCTGATTTTTGGATAATGAAGTTGTAAATAATATAATTGTCATTGAGGTTAAGCAACAACCAAGACCAATCTCTTACTTTAGTATGTTCAAAATGTCATCATCATCATCAGCCTATAATGTTCCCACTGCTGGGACACATGCCTCCTCTCTGTGAGAGGGAGTTGGCCGTGATCTACCACGCTGGCCCAGTGCGGGTTGGTAGATGTCACATGTCTTCGAATTTTCGGTTCTAGGACATGCCGATATCCTCACGATGTTTTCCTTCACCGTTTTGAGAGCAGTGGTGATGAAATAATTTACACAAAGTAAAGCACATGTCTGGGTTCGAACCTAAGACCTACAATTCGTAAGTCGCGGCCGTTACCACTGGGCCACCACTTTTCAAAATGTAGTATCTGTCTAATCTTAATGTTAAAGTTGTATACAATTTTTATTACCTACCACTGGCTATTTTGTCTCGTAACAATCTAAATATAATGGAAAATACTTGGTTTGCATTAAACTATCTAGAAGTTTCACTATCCCGGATTTAAATTGCTTTCGATTATAATTGGCAATTAACTGGCGTGAACATTGTGTACCCGCGAGTACGTGCATTACAATATACAGTGTGCACAGCTGAATACTGATTAACAATGACTGAGAGCGAAAGTACTTACCTATCTACGTTGTAAAATTTAAAACTAGGTTCTGAAGTTCATCAGATGTTCTTTCAGTCTTAATTGGTAGGTGTATTTAGAAAAGAAAGCCGAAAGAAATCGTGTTTATCTAAAGGTGCGTTTAGATCAAACAAACAGAGAACCAGGACAAGAGTAAGAGCATTCTTTTTTTTGATATTCTTCTTTATATTTTAGTATGGATAGATTAACAAAAGAATGCTATTTTCCTGTTTACATAAAAATACTTTGGTAGTGTATTATTAGGTAGGGACAGAACGTGCATTCGATCGTTGAGATTAAACTCTAACACGGCCTTAAGAAATTCTATAGGGTTTTTTTAAGACTTGTATCTGGTCACTCTTTTAAGCCATTTTTCAAAAAATAACCTACGATTAATTATGATAAATGATTTTATTTCTGTAAGTAGGTTTGTACAAATACTTTTACACGTCAATCATATTTTAAAATCTAGATGAGGTCGGCGTTTCCTATCTGACTGCTCTGAGAAGAAAGGCCGAAACAAACTCAGAGGTCACAGTCTCTTTTAAAGTCGACATAATCTTGGTCAGATCATGTGAAAGCCATGTGGATTGGTGTCTGAAGTGGTCTTTTGAGGAAAGCATCACATAGATTGAGAGGGCTTGTCCAGTTAGTGCACGAATTTATCAGTTATCGTGCAGCTCAACTCAGAATTTAAGGAGCTCAACGATTGTTCGTTATTGTTGAGTTCCCAAATAACTCCTATCCAACCGTATGGAAACTCAGCAAAATATAATGTCGCGAATAAAAACTAAAATCCATTGTCAAGGTCACTAAAACACATACATCATCAGACCGAAGAAAATCTTTTCATTTTCGATACGCACGGGAAGGCCTCTTGAATTATGGTCGCGGTATACGTACGGCCACCGTCCGGGTACCGTCCGGCTACCGTCCGGCGACCGGCCGGTGACCGTTATCGTCCGCACTGGACAACGACCTCGGGAATTTATTGCTTTATCTTCACTAGTTTTAATATTCGTGCGCGGAGAAATTTATCGTTCTCTCTGGCGGGTATTTCCTCCTCGATTTTGGTGTGTTTGCAAGTTGTTCAGTGGAGGGTGTGGTGTGGGTCTTTTTCAGGTTTGTTCTAGTAATAGAATTCCAATTTTTGAACTTGCTTCTATAAACCAGTGAAAATGGACGATATACTTACTCGATTCCACTCAATTCCACTAAATTCGTCACATATAAAACTAGTAGAAATCCTACTAATATTATAAAGGCGAAAGTTTGTGAGTGTATGTGTATGTTTGTCTCTTCTTCACGCTCAAACGGCTGGACCAATTTGGATAAAATTTAGCACACAGATAGTTTATAACCTGGAGGATACTTTTTATCTCGATATTCCCACGGGATCGAGACTTACGCGGGTGAAACCGCGGGGCGCACCTAGTATGTACATAAAGCTAATTCCTGGTATCGAACCTGAGAGCGTTAGATCAGGAATTGAATCCTCTTACCTTCGGGCTTGTAATAGATTCGGTTTTCACAGAAACCTTACACGAGGAGGAACCGTTTGTAAAACAATCTGATCCTTATCGTGGGGTATGACGTTCCGGTTATTATGTCTTTTAGTATGTGTGTTTTATGTAGGTATGGGTCGTCATTGAATGGAAATTAATGAAATAGAAATTAAAAGAAGAGTAGTTAGATTACCTCTCTACAAAACTGACCCAAAACATTGCAACAAAAGAGTCTCGGGACAAAACAGGTTTGTTAATGATAGACAAAACTGTTTTGTCTTGGTCTTAGCACAGCTTAAGCCACTAAAACCACTGAAAGTCACTAAAACTTTTAAAATATATAGCAAAGTTGTAAATATACTTTCAACTTCAAGAAGTATGCAAACATGTGTTGCTGGAAGTACTACTTCAACATTTCTATGCGCTACGAGCGTAGCCGCGTAGGCGGCATTTCTCGGTTACCGCTACGTGATTGCTTTGCTACGCTGTGGCGAGCTACAGTGCTACGCGATATGTGCTACAAAGTGTTGGCTATAAAATTAAGATGCCACATACAATTGCATCAATTATTCTGTTTGTGTTTTAGTATTGTAATCAAATGAAGTAGATTTCTATGTTCTTGTAATATTTTCACCTTCCTTTGTTTATTTAACGTAACCTTTTCCAAATATCAATGTCGACTTTTTTTATTTTTTTATTGATAATCCGATGCGGTTATAAATACTCCATACTATTGAAATCTTTATCATATTTTTCCACGATATTTACCGTCATGTCCTGAATTTAAAACAACAGCGCCTGCATGCAGCGATAGTGAGTTTTTGTCTACTTTAATCGTTTTGATATATTGTAACGGATATTTTATTAAATGTATTCGATAGATTTCAAAATGATATTGCAATTGAAACAATATATTTCTCGTGAATTGTTTAGATAAAGCTGTCATTATTTGTGCGCCAGTAAAGTGTAGCTTTTAGTATGAAATGTTTGACAGTAGGATTGTTATTTTATTGAATTCCATTCTGTAATGTACAATTCTCGTTTCTGAAAAATAATTGTACTATTTATTTTATTTAAGTAATGCAAGAAATATGTAGTCTTTTTACTAAATTGGTTACGTAGGGTTCTTTTCCATCAGTGTAATTAAAAGTTATCATATAAATGCAATAATTTGCAACCGCACTTCCTTTAGAACTTATTTTAACATACCGTCAATCAATCACCAATTCATCATTAGAGAACCAGCATGCAGTCCAGAAATTATTTAAAAATCCTATGAATCTAGCATGACGCAAAAACCTTCTTTTGTTTATAACAACGTAGGACAAGCAACACTTTTGCAAAATAAAATAAAGGCATGCTCCAACAGCATAATCTCATAACAATGTTTCTATCCGTTCTGTTAGCAGAGCAACGTTAGAAAGAGCACAAAAAACCTTTGATACCAGCTCATATTGTTTTATAAAATAAGCAAAACAAAGCTTAAAAGATAAAAGTTAAAATTGTGGCGTAATTACGTAGCTGGATAAAAGAAAAGTTAGGGCAGTTGCACGTGGTAACGCCAACACTGATTTGATAGATTCACTCTTATAGTATGAGGCAGTTTGTATTTCCCGCTCCTTCCCCAACCTGCACATGCAGCGCTTTAGCATCATTCAAAAAGTGAACATGAGAACGAGAGGATGAGGACTGACAGCTGTCAGTTCGACGAAGAAATTGCACATGGACGCACGTGTGTAATGGATCTCTCGAACCACCCCGCACCGCATGACGAGCTTTTTCGTCTGACCACCCGCGGAGAGACGAGGATCATCTCGGGCCTTTCTCTTCAAAATTCAATATACTCCCGCTCCGCCAAACGCACCCTTGTGTTTGATTACCCAGTGTAATAAGAACTAAAACTATAATCAAATATTGGTCGCGCGACCCGCGTAGTGATACTCTGCTGTGTGATAGTCGAAGGAGATTGGATCCCGCTGGCATGCCCCAGGTGAGTGCTGCATGTCCCCTCGTTTCCACCTCAATTTTTATCACTGCCGATTCACTGTAGTTAACACGTCCACTATTATCGAAGGTTGGTTCTGATACTTTTCAGAACTGAATTATTGTTGGCGTGACCAGCACGTAAACGACTAAATTAACTTCTGTTCAGCAATGTGTAAAACTGCAAGTTTAAATTGACGTGAGAGTTTTATTTATTTTGATACTTCAAACACACAAATGAACAGAGCCGGCTTTTAAAGCACAATCTTTCAATGATTTTTATGTTATAGGCCGATGTGAAGAAATACTTGATGCATCTATTTTAAGCCAATAATATAGACCTTCTGACTGAATTTCAGCCATGGCAGCCAAGCTCAGCGGAGACTAGCCACCGTCGCAGGAGATATTATGGTGCACAGACACAGGTGCACTCTCTCTTCTCTCACTCTCATAGTTTTCAAGGCACAGGAGATGGTATCACACCGCCAACTTCCAAACTCCGGGTTGCTATTGAGAAATTCCTACTGGAAAAACCTAATAAAACTTTTGTCTCGACCTGGGAATCGAACCCCTGACCCTACGCTCAGCAGTCGTGCTTGCGACCAAGAGACCAACGGGATAGCCAATATACAGTGATTCTTACGACGATGAAATCGCCAGTTTTTACGTCTTATCTTGCGAATAAATTTAAAATTTTCCATTCCAATAGTAGAAAATAGAATGGTTACAAACACTTTGACGGATAATTTTTTCCAAGTCAATTTTTGAACAACAAGATTGGTACCTAATTAAACAACGCTACGTTAGGTTATCCAAAAATCGGTTCTCTCGAGCTTTACATAACCTTATTAAACTCGAGAATCGAAGGCTCAACACAACCCCTACAGCTAATTCCAAAGACATATTTAACTACATGTTATCGGATGCCTATATTTCATACAAGTGTCATATAAATAGGTCACGTTTAATATATCTGAAGGAAAATTTATGCAGAATCCGGACTGAACATGTATTTTAGATTTTCACACGCTAATCTGGAGTTAAAGGGCAAAATGAAATTATAAATTGCTTTTCGGAACGAAGTTCTTTAACGCGACTTGTAAACTTTCAGAAATCGTCACGCTAAAAAGTGTTAATACTTGCGTCTGTCTTCTTCTAGTTCAAAGAGAAAGAAAGAGAGAGAGAGAACGCCGGCAGAAATAAACAAAAGAAAAGAGTAAAGTTATAACAGTGTCGTGGGATAAAATTGTATACATAGGCACGAGTACACTGCATGCCTGCCTGTGAGAGAGAGAGAGAGAGAGAAATAATGAATTTGGACGGAATGTAAATCCAAAATACCGGCTCTGAAAATTTTAAATTTTTCATTATGGGTATCGTTTTCATGATTTTCGAGGGCATTAAAGCCGATAGTGGGGTCAAAATGTAAATACAAGATGGCGGCTCCGAAAATTTTCAAATTATTCGTCATGGTGGTCGTTTTCATAGTTTTCGAGGGTGCTAAAGCCGATAGTGAGGTCAAAATGTAAATCCAACATGCTGGCTGCGAAAATTTTCAAAACTTTCGTTATGGGTATCGTTTTCTAAGTTTTTGAGGGTGATAAAGTCGATATGAGGTCAAAATGTAAATCCAAGATGGCAGCTGCAAAAATTTTGTTTTTGTTTTAAACCATACGTGAGAAAGAACTTCGTTCTTGATGGGGGTCCCCCGACCGCACACTTTTTTTTTATCCATGTGTATTCATTATATCAAGGTTAATTTTAAGTTATTGAAAATTATACCTAGGTATTTCAATTCAATTCTTTAATTTATTGCGCTGTTGAAGTGTTCCCAATCCTAACTTGACATCGCTTTCACGCGAAACGGCTGAACGGATTTGGATGAAATCTGGCGGAGACTTGAAAAGGACATAGGTTACTTTTTTATCCTAGATCGCAGGCAAAATCGCGGGCAACAGCTAGACAAGAATAAAAAAAACAGTGAAAACTTGAACAATTTTATTGTGCAGGAAGAAAAATACTTGTATAAAACATTGGTCTTATCTAAATAAAGAGCACAATCGAGTTTACAAAAAAAAAAAAACTTCCAAAACCTTTAAAATAAAATACTTGCATAGAACATTGATCCGTAATGTAATATAAATAAAGAGCACAATCGCGTTTACAGAAATGAGGTGTCGGTAACGGTGTCGCAAGTTCAATTGTTTTTTTGCCATCTCAAAAATGCCCAACGCGCCTAAAGAATTTTTCGCTTCAACAACAATCCATTTTTTTGGGCAGTCGTGTAAAAAGTTAGTCTCATGAAAAGTTATTGGGGATAAGCAAAGCGTCTACCTTTCTGTTAAAAAAATAAACTGCTATTATCAGTTATATGTCTGCCGAGCATGCTGATTACATGATATTGTAATTATTATCTGTCTGTAACCGTTAAGTATTGATGAAGCTTTCAGGTACCCACAAATTACTTGCCTCCAAAGTGAACATTACCTTACTTAGCCTGTTGACCTCACCCGAGGACAAAGCAAATAAGTGCAACGTGAATATTTCAGCGACAGAGCTCGACTGCCGATGTCTTCTAACTAACTTACGATCGAACTTTATCCTGTAGACTTTGATGCACTGTCTTTTGGAATTAGCAGAGTTCTGTGTTGATAGAAAAAGGGGCGCTCTGCAATGCTTAGCTAGTATGATATTATTAACCACATACACCACCTTTCAGCTAACCTTTTTTTTGGCATTGCATGGTGTAACCAATATTTTGTGACAATATTTTCATTTAAAAGAGTGTCCGTGAAGTTTCTTGCCCGTTCTTTTCCATAGGAATCCACTGCGCTTTGGAATGGGCAACTATAACTTCAATTTTCTGACTGACCCTTGACAAAAGTGCCTATAAATGGTTTAATTGAAATAAATGCTTTGAGTTTGAATCACCACGCTCGGCAAAACGATACACATGATCAGCACATTATTGTTTGCCCTACTAGCAGCGTTGCTGATAAACTTATCTTTTACCTTGTCATGAGCTATTTTCTCACAAAACAGATAAAAATATTTATCTACTCTCATAGCGTAATATTCGAATTATAAAATTCAAAACGAGTTTATATTGACATACTTTATAAACAAAATACCGAAATTTAAAAATAGAATCATATTATAGCATTTTTTCTCCAACGAAATAATACTATAAAACAATTTTTTTTCTATTACGATACAGAGCTATTCCAAGAAGTTAATATCACCAAGGAGTTTCCATCAACTTTTGCATTGGAACGTTTAAACGGGGGACAGCAGCACCCGCTGTAGCGCATGTGCGGTGATGTGCTGGTGCAGACGACATTCATTTGTTTTGTTGTACTGAATTTCGTGGGATTTTTCAAATTTATTCTTGATCTTTAACTTTGATCTTTTATTTAGTATTAGGTTCAATCCCAATGTATGAGAGTAGATAAAGTAGTGTATTAAACTGCACATAACTAGGTATTAAAACATTCGTGTGATACTTTTAAACACACACTCATGTTTTAATACCCCTCATTATGCAACAGTTTCATAAACTACTATTTTTGCATACAAGCATCGCAGGCTGGAAGGAAGCTGTACTTTTGTCTCTTACTTGACATCTCTGAGTGCGGCAGTTAAACAGCTTTTTATGAACTCTTCTAACTAAAACCGCAAGCTATTTAAACAATAAATCGTAAAGGAGCCCTTGATATCACACATTCACGCTCAATCTACAAGATAATTAACTACCGGGTTAATTACTGTTTTAATGTCTAGACCTAGTTCCTAAGGACGACCAAATTGACCCAAATACAGGGCATACATAATAAACACTTGGTTTTTCTAACACTTGAAAAAGTCACGTATAATTAAAATTACGTGATAAACTGGGAACTAAGTATATTTTAAGTGTCAGAAGAAGAAACGGTGTGGTATTTATTGTTAGCTTTTTAAAGGGATGACAAGATGGCCCACCTGATGGTGAGCGGTCAACATATACTCTTCATACTGGGACACAGACACGCTGCTTGGCGTCAGAAAAAGTATGGCGTTATAGTACTTCCAGGATGTGTTCTCTTTTGGACACGGTGGAGCATACGGTGGAGGTCTGCCCGGCTTGGGCGGAGCATCGCTGTGTCCTCGTGGAGGCGATCGGCTGCGGTGATCGCGAAGGAGAAGGCAGAACGCGTGAGGGAGAGGCAAATTTCGCGCCCTCGAGACACCCGGGGCGTCGGGAATCACAGGCAGATTCCTGGCCACCGTAGGCGCGGGCTTGCGGATGGTGAGCAATGGGAAGCTAAGGTAGGTGATAAGGACCAAGCCTGGGTCGACGGTGCGTTGTGTTCCACGCGCGCCACAAAGAGATGTCAGCAAAACTGACGGAGTCCGCTAGGGTCTATGCTTGCCGGGGTTGCGAGGAAGTCCAAAAGGGATATCGTGGCTCTCGGCAACATGGCAACTGAAGGACGGGTGGGTCTTAGTAAGTAAGAGTCTGACACGTTCTCTCGCTCCGCCCAGAGCGGGAGAAGTTATTTGATAATTACCCAAACAAAAAAAAAGGACGTGTTCTTTTACAAGGTATGCTGGAAGAGATTTCATTGGAAATAAGCATCACCTTTGTACGTATTTTTCTGTTCCTTTTGTCTTGTCTGTGTATTGTTTGTGTGTACATAAATGGTTAAATAAATAAATAAGATCAATTACTAAATACTGTCTTAACTGTATTTTGATGCAAAATCAAAGAATTAGGAAAATCCGGTACGCTATTCAGATTTCAGACTACCTACTATCTTCAGTTGACTTCAATCTGCTAGCAAATGTTCTAATTACAGCGGTTCAGTTGACTCAGTGCTCGATAAACTGGCTTGTTTAAACCTATTGGGACGGGATAGCGTCATTGGCAAACTATCATCTGAACCTTTGCAGAGATTCATTCAGTCACGAGTCTTAACGTTTGTGTTTAAATTACGTTCAATGGCCTTCTATTGTGTTCTGTGGCACGTGTACAATGGTAAGCCATTTTATAAGTATTTTATTGAGTGAGAGGTACCCAATACTAAGTAGTGTCTGCTACATAGACATGTCCTTGATTGATATAAAGATCACATGAACCTTGTAGTACAAAAATACAGAAATAAAATACCTCTGGTAGTACAAACATACTGAGGAGCTCGTTGCTAAATACTAACAGTCGCTCGGGTCGATTTGTCAGGTTAAACTACGCTTGCCGAGGTTGATCCGTGGATGGGTGACCATTTCTACATACCGAGACTCCTCCGTGCCTCGAAAAGCACGTTAAACTGTTGGTCCCGGCTGTCATTCGTGGATCTTTGACAGTCGTTACGGGTCGTCAGCAGCCCGAAAGTCTGACAACCAGTCTTACCAAGGATATCGTATTACCCAGTTACTGGGTTGTGGAGGCCAGATAGGCAGTCGCTCCATGTAAAATACTGGTATTTAGCTGCATGCAGTTAGACTGGAAGCCGACCCCAACATAGTTGGGAAAAGGCTTGGCAGATTTTGGTAGTACAAACATACAATACCGTTTCTCTTGAGTTCCAAAACAAAGATTGCATCCTCTTATTTACTCCAAGAAAAATATTTTACAAAGAATGCGGTTTAAAATACAAAGTATGTAAATAAGCTCATCTTTAAATATTTCACTATCAGAAGTCGCGCTCGATACTAACTTAGTGACGAGCCAATGATTTTAACTGAATGCTTTTAGATGAGAAAACTTCTTTCATTCTCTCTACAGCTTCACAAGTTCATTTTTTAATGTTCCATTTAAAAATCAAGTTTTTAAAGTCGTAGTTAGCGAGTTTAAAAGATCTTTTTGAACTCTTGTTTTAGAGTTTAATAGCTAGCTAGTAACAATGTGACTAAATGAATTTGTGTGTGCGTGTGTGTGTGAATGTGTTTAAATTATGTAAAAGAAAGAATAACTAGTACATGATAGTTTATTCTGCACAAATAAAACGTAAATTACAATTATACACGAATAATACTTCGAAAATAATAATAATAAAAAGAAATACAAGAAAAATTAAAATATTTATAGTAGACTGCTTCGATCCTATTGTCATCAACCGAGTACAAATCCAGATATCGGACTAATACTAAGAAATTTATCAGATAGAAAAATCCAATAACACTTTGCCTAACTCAGGAATCGAACCCGGAACCTCATACTCAGCAGTAGCGCTTGCGACCACTAGACCAACGAGACAGTCTATAAAAATTATTACGTAATTCACCTATTAATTCAAAAAGCTGAGTTATGACCTCTGTTGAATGAAGCCTCTTGAATCCCACAATGCCCTCGAACAATAATACTTAACTCGATTTAATTAAGAATTTGATTGATTTCATACTCAGTGGAGGCTCACAATGGAATAGCTACTGGCTATGAGATTGATAACTCCTATTATATTTGTGAAGAACGGAACATCATTGGGTTCATTTGGTTCATTCAATGTATATTGTAGGTACTCGTATTGTAAAAAAAGGATCAAGATAATGGGCTGAAGACTTACTATTATCTTGATATCACCAATCTCTAAGCCCGCGTTCCTACGGGCGTAAAGAAATTGCGGCGAAATAAAATCGAATGTTAAAAATCCCTTCGAACTGATTCTTCGTGCATTGAGAACGTACGATGGATTCTGCAGAATGATTAGTGGTAGTAATTTGTGAAGATAGGAGAAGAGGAAAGAACAAAAGAAACTTTGGGTGCATTCCTTCAACATGAACTATATTTAAAAGGCCAAATTTTTGACGCCGTACAATGATTTGAGGAAATTTTCCCGAGGCTTCGCCCGCGTGGATGTCCGAAAATATCCTACGGGAACTTACTAACGGGATTAAAGTACCCCATATGTTATAAAGTGTCCAGATTATAAACTATCTGTGTGCCAAATTTTATACAAATCTATTCAGCCGTTTTTGCGAAAATCAGGAACGTATATCCAGACAGACAAACGGACAAAAATTCTAAAAACTAAATTTTCTCCACCTCGAGTTAACTCATCGTAACAACCGTTTACGCTGAGTACGCAGTCGCCAACCTATGTAATAAAGTGCAACCTAGCAATAAGATCACTGGCTTAACATGTTACTTACCATTCAGAGATTTGTTAATCAGTGCGAGATTTGTTTGCAGTCTAAATATGAGCGCAATCCTCTAAGACCACCTCTAGCTATTACTAATACACCGCGCAAGCCAATGGAACACATATTTATGGATCTTTATTCAACAGGAGGAGTAACATTCCTCACAATCATTGATAATTTCTCCAAATATGCGCAGGCAGTTCCTTTAAACGCGTGTAGTAGTGTGCATGTAGCGGAAGTATTGCTAGACGTGTTCTCGGTGTTAGGCTTACCAAACAAAATAACAACTGACTCAGATACTAAGTTTGATAATGACGTCATAAAAGATATCTGTGCCTTACATAATATTCATATACATTTCACGACACCATAACCCTAACTCTAATTCACCCATCGAACGTTTACATTCTACATTAGCTGAAATAATTAGAATACAACGAATGACCAATAAAGACGATCCCATGCAGCTTATCATGAAGTATTCTATTATTGCATATAATAATTCTATTCATTCGGCAACAGATTATACACCTCATGAGCTTTTATTCGGACATACAGCATCTAGGAATCCACTAGAATTATACTATCCAAAAGAATTCTATCAGGATTACGTTATTAAACACCGCGCTAATGCCGAGGCAGTTCAAGAATGTATTGCAGCACTTATGTCTAAGAATAAGGAGCAGGTGATTTCTAAACGAAACCAAGAAGCAGAAGAAATCAAGTTCAAGGTAGGTGAGACCGTTTATAAACAGGTAGCAAAGTCAGCACGCAGTGATAAAACTAAGCCGGTGTTCAAAGGACCCTACAAGATCATCCACCTTCATCCAAATAACGTGGCTGAAATTATAGGTAACCACCCAAACTCTAAGTCCATTAGGGTCCATTTTAAACTACTACGGAGGCCTCATCTTGTTGCAGGATCCTCATCTCAGGAGCCATCGTGCTCTACGCAGCAGGAACCGTAACTATCGACCCCGTTAATAATCAAAATGGCATCCTTCTCCTTAAACAAGGACAGCTTCTTAAACAGGACAATTACTTTAGTCTCGCTTGCATCTACAATATTACGAACCTTCATTTTACGTCGATCCAACTTATGTCTTTATATGCAAGCACTAAAGAAGCTGAGAGTGTTATGTCAGGAGAGTTACATAAAACATATAGAAATCAAGTAGAGTATAGTTTAGATCAAATAGGTAAAAAGATAAAGATTTTAAGCCCGTAAGTTAGAAAAAGACGCGGTTTGATCAATGGGTTAGGTACTGTCGTTAAATCCATAACTGGAAATCTCGATCATGATGATGCAGCAAAATTCGAAGAAGAAATATTTAACATAAAGAATAGAATTAATAATGTTCAGAATTTGCAAAGAAAGTCCTTAGTTCTAGCACAAAATACAATAAATGAGTTTGGAAATCAATTAAGTAAATTAAATAGTAATCAGAAAAATTTGGCTAGCTTATTGAAAAACATTACAAGTAACAGTAATGACGTAACTAATCATATACATTTTCTAGATATATACGTACAGATAGATTTTAGTTTACAGATTATCTTAGATAAGTTAATGTTGTTAGAAGATGCCATGACGTTTGCGCAACTGAGCACCATGCATCCTAGTATTATAAGTCCTCAAAACCTAATAGAGGAATTAATTAACTTAGGTAAGATCTATTCGTTTAGACCAGTAGCTAGTATTAATCTTAGTAATATCCATAGGATAGAAAAATCAATTAGAGTTAAGGCCTATAGTACAGTACACTCTATAAACTTTATCCTAGAAATCCCATCAGTAGCCCCACAAACCTATGACCTAATTCATCTCTAGTCCATCCCCAATAAAAATAACCTTACTATTATCCCTAAATCCAAATACCTTGCACTTGGGAACGATGAGTACGCCTACCTAGAAGAAGACTGTCAAGCCCTGACCGATGACATCCAGCTTTGCAAGACCCTGGACACTAGAAGAATTGAAGACACCAAAGACTGCATCCCATCCCTCATTCAGCATCGTCAAGCAAACTGTACACATGCTAAGATGAGCCTAAGAAGAGGAAAAATTCAAAAGATCGGAGATAACAATTGGCTACTTATCCTGAATGAAGATGAAATTGTCAAAACACAGTGCAAAACTAAGACAGACTACAAAAAG
This sequence comes from Agrochola lychnidis, assembly GCA_963680765.1. Lineage (NCBI taxonomy): Eukaryota > Metazoa > Arthropoda > Insecta > Lepidoptera > Noctuidae > Agrochola > Agrochola lychnidis. The sequence continues at coordinate 26,328,401 of OY796853.1, forward strand.
TTAACTGGGATTTATCTCGTCACATTAACAGAAGACTGTCAAATTAACGTCATGAACAGAACATTACGAGCACATACAGACACTATCGTCATCAATGAGGTCATACCTTTACCAGAGCAACATCAAGTCTTTGAAGAAACTGTTAAATATGAATTACAACTAGAAGACATCTCACTAGACAGCATCCATGAACTTATCAACAAAGCAAGCGACCTCTCCTTACCAGATGACATCAATTGGCCAATGATGATGGCCACACCAAGTTGGACTACGGTACTCCTCTACACCTTATTAATAGCAGCAGCATCCTGGAAGCTGTACCGATAGAAGATCACTAAGATATCAGAAGACATCAGAGGCAGCGAGGCAACTAAAGGCAGCGAGGCAACCGAAGGCAGCAGGGACGCTGCCAGAAGCAAGAGTTGCTTCTATCTTATGGAGGGAGGAGTTAACTCATCGTAACAACCGTTTACGCTGAATACGCAGTCGCCAACCTATGTAATAAAGTGCAACCTAGCAATAAGATCAATTACATGTTATTCCATATAATTGTTTGTGAAGTCAGTTCTAATATCGGCCTTCAACTTAATACACTGTTTTTCTGTAATTAAAATAATTATAATAAATAAAGTTTTTTTTAACTAAATTCCCGATTGCCAAAACATAACTCTCGTAACAATTCTTTTTTTCAAAATTATTCAATGTTCAGTTTTGACTTCGATAAAAAATTATTTTATGTATAGAATATAGATATTTTATTAAGTTGTTTCGTTTTTCGAATCCCTGGACATAAAATAAGTACCTATCTAGGCATCTTCTAGAATGCACGTAATCGGTCATCGGCTGAACTATGCATGAACGTTGTCGGTCGAACTCGACCAATATAAGAAAAAATAAAAACGTGAGTGCGTACCTATGCTACTTCAACCGATGGCGTCCAGTGAATGACATTCGATAGCTAAATTCAATTAAACTAGTTACTTACTTTCATTACCGACTGATTATTCTAATGTCTGATTTACGAACCCATTCGTTGGCTCGACATTGCCGTGCGCCGCAGCCTTGATCATGCGGCACGTCCGCTCTCCACGAAAAAGGCGCGCGGTGATAATTAAAAAAAAAAAAAAGGAAAAACACAATTCCCAATAATTGTGTTTTTTCTGTTTTTTTTTTTTTTTGAGGGGCTAAAATAACCTATTATAACGAGGTAAATTTACTCCCGAGGGAGTAAATTGAAACCGAGTTATAATGGGTTTTAGCACCGTGTGTTACACTCTACTTTTCACTACGATTGCGAGAAAATAAAATAATCCAATACAATATTAAATATGTAGTTTATTTTATTTAAATGTACAATTTGTACAATTCTGGATATTTAACGAGATGTTTTTTCCGGCAACTTAATTTCGGTTCTTTGTGAAGATGTTCTCACTAGATGATGACATTTTCATTGTTGTAAATTATATTACGGTCACCAATTCAATTCGTAATATGAGAAAAATTCTAAAGATTTCGCGCCAATGCCTTTTATATTTCTTCTGTAGCCGCAACGTAATGCATGCATTCAACCGAAGAGATAGCCGTATTTAGTTCCATTTTCAAAAATAAAATGTTCTTCTCTTTTTGTGAACCAGTAATAAGTCGAGTCTATGGAATCATGATTATTCTACATAAGAATAAAGACGTTTTCATTTGTCAAGGCTCGTTGGAACAGACAAAAATTAAAAATATATTACTTTTTCCCCTAGAGCAAGAAATGCTATTTTTTCCCCGCTCTAGTACTCTACAATGACGGCCTTTTTGAGCAAGAGGAGTGAAAAAATCATTGTATTACAGACACTAGCGCCTTCCAAACTAGGTTACATAAAAACAAATTAAATCGAACGTAAAATGTAGTGAACTTGTAAAAAATATATAATACATATAAAATAAAAATGTATAAAAACAATAAAAATTTATAAAAACAATAAAAATAATATAAAACGAGATACTAAAATTAAACTTTAATATTTAGCTACTTATTTACTAATGTTGAACATTTGTAGGTGTGCGTGCACGAGAGTGCACGGATGAGTGATTGTGATTGGCTGAGTGTATGTGTGAGTGTATGTACACGCCTGGATTTTTGAAATACCTCCATCGTATTGGTTTGAGAAGTTCTTCTGTCTTCAGGTACTTTAACTTTAGTAATAGAATTTTTAATTATTTTTTGCATATTCTCTTTTGTTAACTTTTTTTTGTTGTTTATGTAATTTTTATTTTAGACAGACCAACGCAGGCGAGTTTTTTGCTCTCGTGAGAAGACACGTACAGAACTTCGTATATCGCATTAATTCAACGCTCAAGCGTTGAAAATCCTACACTGCGATAAAAAATCGCGGCCGTGCGGACCGATGTAAGTACCGCTTTCTTTTTGTAGATTTTTTACGTCCGTGTGAACGTGGGCTAGGACTAGTGATTTACCTACAAAAAAATCTTTTCTTCCTTGCTTATTTCACATGTGCAAATACTACCAACCTACTACAATTGTGTTTCGAGCAGAAATCAAATTGAAGACATAATGGCGTAGCAACCATTCGCGCAGTAACTATGCCAAAGTCTTCGAATATCTTCGACTTTCGTGTGAACCTCAAACTTACTAAATAAAACGAAATAAATTATATTTGTAAATAAAGTTAGTAAATCAAAAACAAATGAAACCTAAATAAATGTCTTCTCAAAGTATTATTAATAAAGTTTATTTACAACATCAGACTTATTTTCGTCAAATTATTTATGTAATAATATGAGAGTGTGTGTGAGTGACATCCAAGTGACATGGGTGTACTTGAAAACTTATTTAATTTCAATAAATTCGCTGAAACTTAAGTAATAATATTGGCACTTGGCACTCGACCAAAAACGTAATATAAGTAGTACGCGAATAAGTACTTAGAAGTACCATACAGCGAGACTATAGGTACCTAATCTGTCTTTTCGTGGATGTTATAAATTGTCGAATAAGGGATAATATCAAGAGGAAGGCGTCCTCCTTTGTGATCACAAAAACGTTCTGCGGTTACCAATCTATGTAATAATACGTAGGTAAAATTTGTCGATCGCATCGTATAAAAGACATGTCTCACAGTTTATTTTTACTTTAACATAAAACAGTTATCAGCCAATTACATTAGTTAATGGATGGTAGCAGGTAGCGTTCTGTATTTTTTGCCTACTCCCATCGGAAGAAGGCGTATGTTTATCTTTGTTTGTGTGTACATTAGTTAAATAACATATCATACACTCATCTCACAGAAATCCAGACATACTGACAAGATCGTCTTCCATTCATCCGCGAACATATCACAGTCAGGTAAAAAAAAGTAAGAATTAAAAATATAGAAAATTATTAAAAAGACAGTCTTTATTGCTCAAAAACAAAATGTCCTCTATTTTAAGTCATCACACATTTGCATACCGGAAGTTTTTACATCGGAAGTCTCGCTCACAATCTGTATGGATTGCACCATCTTGACATACATGTGGCATCTGTGGTACTGCTCAGATATAAGACTGAAAAATTCATACAAAACCTATTTACATTCAAGAAGAATTTCAGCTCCAGGTAGATCTGCGAGCAAATGAGAAACGTTGACTGTTTTACTTGCATATCGAGCTGCATAAATAATGCTGAGGTATAATCAGCTGCACATCAGTGACAACGCCTTTATCTCGTAGCAGTAAAGGCGACTTTCGTAGTACAAGTATTACCGCAGATGTGCGGTACACTGTACAGGCTAAAGAAAATATAGGTCAATTTAAAATTAAAATTGTGTACAACTCAGGATGTTTTATATCCCAGTTTTTGCCACGTACGTTGAAAATGTAGATTGGACTGCAATCAGAGAGTTTTCCGTACACGTGCGATGAGGGAAGATCTTCTTGTTCTTCTTTCATGTCGGGTACGGTAATAGTTCATATCTATGTAAAAAGATAATGTCATCATCTTTTAATAGGCCAGTGTTCAAATTTTTTTCTGTCCATCTTGTAGATTATTAAAAAATATTGAACACGTACTTTTTCTTTTTTGACGTAATCAAAAGATTATGGCGATACATTGAGTTAAAATGTGGCATGACGTCACGCCTTGCTAGATTTAAAACTGCGTTGTGATGTAGCGAGCCACCACTCCCCAACTTTAATGCGTGTTTTCTAAGTTATTTTTGATTAATCTATGATAAAGCAAAAAATACGTGTCTAATATTTTTAACCGACTTCCAAAAGGAGGAGGTTCTCAATTCAACTGTATGTTTTTTTTTTTTGTATGTTTGTTACGCGATAACTCAACCTATTGAATTGATTTTAATGATTCTTTTTTTGTTTGGTAGGTATTATTTCGTTATTTGTTTCTTGCTTCAGTTTAGTTTAGTTATTCGTTTTTTGCTTCAGAGGTGGTCCCATATAAATTTTAATAACTTTGCGTGGGTAGTTTTAGAGTTGGCTTTACGGATTACCTACTTAGTATGTGGATTATATGTTAAGTTCCTCTCACTGTTATTTACATAGCAAGTAGTGGTATTCAAATTTGTGTGGGGTAAATACTACAACTAAAAACTGAAAAATAAAAACTTTTTACAAAAAAAAAAACAACCGACTTCAAAAAAAAAAAAACACTACAAAGTGAAAAATAAAAACGAAAATTCAAAACCAAAGACACCGACTTCCGAAATTAAAGTTATTTTTCTCTTTGCAGTGTTTTTTTGTAAAGAAGGTTGTTTTTTTTTTTTATCTGAAAGACGGACTAAATAGAATTTCTTTTTTTTACCTAGACAACTACCCTATCGTAGTTAGAGTGTTTGTCTTCTATGAAGACGTTCAGGGGGAGGTCGGGGTATTAGGATATTCTCCAGTCCAGCAGACACCCATGCAAAAAACCCTGAGAATACTTGCCGATCATGTAGAAGATAGCCCATAGTTTCTTGTAAATAAATTATAGCCTTTTAGCCTTATTTTAGTTCTTTGTAGACTGTTACAAGTCATAGCTTGTAGAATTGCCAAGGAAGCGTTTTATTTTTATACTCACAATCTTTCATATTATTTTCTGTTAGATAGATAGAATAATATGCTTTATATTTATCATCTAGGTCAGCGGTTCTCAAACGTTTTTGGTCACGGAACCCTTTTGACAAGCAAAATACTTGACGGAACCCTACAATAAAACAATAGTTTTTAAAAGTGTATTCTTTATTATATAAGCATAATAAAAGTACAATGTAACAGTTACTAATTATTACAGTTTTAAGCTTTCTATTTCTCTCTTACCAACGCAAATAATCAAAAAATCTAATTTTCTTTTGAAGGCAGTTATTTTGTTATAGGCCTGGAACACTGTTGTCTGTTTACCTTGCAATGATAAATTCAATTCGTTCAGTTTTTGAAAGATATCCGCCATAAAAGATAATCGGAACAACCAAGTTTTATCATTCAAACGGTCTTTCAAATTAAAAGAAACTGTATCTGCTGAAAGAAACATTTGTAACTCGGCTCTAAGTTCAAATAGCCTTGTTAAAGTTTTACCCCGAGACAGCCATCGCACTTTTGTATGGAGCAGCAGTGTTTTATGTTTGCTGCCATAATCTTCACACAATAATGAGAACAATCGGGATTGTAGTGGTCGTGATTTGATAAAATTAATTATTTTTACCGCTTCATCCATAACTAAATTTAGATTTGACGGCATTTGCTTCATCGCAAGTGCTTGTCTATGCAGAATACAATGGCTGGAACTACAATTAGGCGCTTTTCTTTTTATTCGTGATACTGCTCCTGCTGTTTTACCTGTCATTGCCTTGGCCCCATCTGTACAAATGTCAATGCAATCGTTCCAACTAAGATGTTCTTTAAAAAATATGTTTATTTTATTAAAAATTTCTTCCCCGATAGTGTTTGTGGGCAGCGGTGAACACATAAGCATGTCTTCTTCAAAATAACGTTCATATGGATATCTCACGATAACCAGCAAGATAGCCAGACCAGTGACATCAGTTGACTCATCCATTTGCAAGGCGAATCGTGTTTTTTGTAGACGTGCAACTAGTTCTTGTTTGACGTAGCTTGCCAGATCATGGATTCGCCGTGAAACAGTATCGTTTGATAGCGGTACAGTAGAAAGATGCTTTGCAGATTTTTCATCGAGCATACATTTTGTTATGTCTAACACACATGGCTTTATTAAATTCTCAGCGATAGTGTGCGCTTCACCTGCTTATGCAATGCGATAGCTAACTAAATATGATGCCTCCGTGGCCTTTTCATTGATAGTTTGTGTTACATGCATCATATTTTTTTGACTTTCCAATAACTGTTCTTTTTTACGAACAAAAAATTCTTTATTCTTGTCTTTAGACTCGGGGTGTACAGTTTCTAAATGTCTGCGTAATTTGGCAGGTGCCATGGAACTATTAGGAAGCAGTTTACTACATAACATGCAGAGAGGTGAGCCGTTGGAATCAACAAATCCGAAACTGATATACGATTCATCATACTTCCTTTTTTCGTCTTTGAAACCGTGGAGCTTGACGTCGTGGCATCATCGTCTGGATCGGTAATTGCTGTATTCTCCGCGCGTACTGCTTTTGAACATTTAGCGTTATTAGAAGATGTTGTTGCAACACGTTTAACACCTTTAAGCCAACGTTCCATTCTACTTTATTAATAATGTTACACGTCAGGATGGTGGGGTCAAAATAATGCACAATCGTTACTGCGTTTATGAGACAAAGTTTAGTCCAAAGAAGAAATGTACAAAACTGATACAATCAGAATACAGCAGGCAGTAGAACTTACAAGCAGGCAGCAGGCTAGTCAGCTTGTAAGTATGTAGGTACGAACTTATCGCTCCGAACGCTAATCGTCAACTGACTGACGAGGCGCGACGCGCGATCGCCGCTTTTATACTTAGTCCTAGACTCGAACTCGAACATTCTCAAAAATACTCGAGTCGGCCTTTGATAAACAAAAAGCGGAAATAAAAATAGAAAACCCAACCCAACTTATGAGCCTATATTATTATTTGTAAACATTTTATATTGTAGCTGTTTATTGTCCCATAATAAATAAATAAATAAATACAAAAAATGCGTTGTAAACAATCTCGACTTTATGTTTTTGAAGATAGAGTCGAAAGTCGCTTGTTCACAACTATAGCGTCTAATTCAGAGGCGGTTTTTATCAAAGGGACTGCGCGCTCACAAGTATACGCGCGGCGGGCGGAGTCAAAACGTTCGACCAGTGACCAGAGAGAGGTGTTTTGTTTTTTTTTCTAAATTCTTGCGGAACCTCTATAGGGGTATCGCGGAACCCTAGGGTTCCGCGGAACACACTTAGAGTACCGCTGATCTAGGTAAGCGGTAAGATATAACGAAGCAAATTTATTTTTTGCTTCCTTTTATATTCTTTATAAGAAAAAGTAGAGATTTAAAAAGCGTCGGTGAACTTTAATTTATATATGGATCAGACAACTACCTTCTCAAAAATATTTGTATAGTAGGTACTGTTTCATGTAATCCACATTTCAAAGGAACTTCGTCGAAATTTGATGTTTGTATTATTTACTTCTTTCTTGTTTCTCTTCGGCTTGTTTATACATAAACATGGATATGTATGTTAGTACAAAAATCCATGAAAATGAGAGACAGAAATTGTTATACAATGGACGGGATGATCGCTTTAGGCGAATACTGCCAGATAACCTATGAATAGATATTTATTAGTCAACCTACGTAACAAAATAAAGAATGTTTTCGTAAGTATAAGTTCGTGTCGGACCACGCACAATGAAGGGTTTCGTAGTTGGGATGAATTTGTCCCAAAAACAAACTTAACTTTGTAGTTGAAAAACATGTTCTCCCATACATCGATATACGTCATGGTCAATTCTCTAAATGCAACTGTAAGATTGTAATCGCATTTTTTTTTATTATGTTAAAACTACAAATTAACGATTTTCGGAATTTTTCCTTTTTTACTTCACAATAGATCTATGTATTCGATGTTAATTTCAACTTGATACCTTCACGCGTTCCTGAGAAAATGGGTCGTGACAGACGGACAACGAAGTGATCCTATAAGGGTTCTGTATTTCCTTTTGAGGTATGGAACCTTAAAAACCAAGAAAATATAACCACAAACTTGTAGTTTTGCAGTCGAGTAATGTAAGGAACAAACTAAAAGTATTAAATCAGCAAAATTGTGGTTTTGCAGAAGTTAGAACGAGTTTAAAGTTAGTTGTGATAAGATTGGGACTTATGCTTGAGTTGTTTGGTTTGCTTACTTTCTTACTTTTTAACCTTATTTGTGATGCAAAGAGATCGTTGGTTTTTATGAAGTGGAGTTCTTTAAAACAGAAATGAATGTTGTTGCAGGGCACATTGCTCGCAGAACGGATGGCCGATGGGGTCGAAAGGTTCTGGAGTGGCGACCATGTACCGGAAGACGTAGCGTTGGAAGGCCTCACACAAGATGGACCGATGACCTTGTGAAGGCCGCAGGAATCCGCTGGATGCGGAAAGCACAGAATCGGTCGAAGTGGCGGTGCTTGGGGGAGGCCTATGTCCAGCAGTGGACGTCTTTCGGCTGAAATGATGAATGTTGTTGGGAAATGGTGACCTACCATACTTTTGGTCTTGTACCTATGAGGAATGAGGCTACTAGGATGTGTTCTCCTGACTTGAATAACCAAAAACCGGCCAAGTGCGAGTCGGACTCGCGCATTAAGTGTACCATTATCTATAAAAACGGCAAAAAATCATGTCTGTTGTATGGGAGTCCGCTTAAATATATTTTTTTTGTATTTTTTGTTATAGCGGCAACAGAAATACGTCATCTGTGAAAATTTCAACGGTCTAACTATCACGGTTCATGAGATACAGCCTGGTGACAGACGGACAGACAGACAGACGGACGGACAGTGAAGTCTTAGTAATAGGGTCCCGTTTTACCCTTTGGGTATGGAACCCTAAAAACTGCTAGGCAAAGGCCCCCCTACTCTCTTCCACTTCTCGCTGTACAGAGCTGCTTAATACTAATCTTTGTTAAGGAGTCCAGCTCATCCCGCTATTTCAATCTCATCATCATCTCCCTGCTCTTGTGCCATATTACTTGGGGTCGGTGCAATACGTTCTTGTTCCATTCTCCTCTGTCAACTGTCACGTTATTCGTAATCTTTAATATCATTTAACTTAATCTAGCTTTCATAATTCCATTGCTATTTACTTCTTTAAACTTATCGATAAAGATGTGAATACAATAATAAACCCATCTTATATTAATCTATGTTCTAAGTTTATATTTCACGTCGCAAGCATCTTCCAACTCGCTGAGAGGTCCGCCATTCTTGCCAAACACTCATACAGTAAGTATATACAAAGAAAACAGAATCCCTTTCTACGCAAATATTTGTAGTCTTTATAGGACCTGTCCAACCTAAATATTGATAGAGGTAAAACGTCGGAGAATATAAAAATATAGGTATTTGGAATTTTTTATTGCTTTTAAAATCTGGATATTATTAAACTAGATTTTTATTCTCAGTAGCAGCTCGGAGTCTGGATTTGTGCCCGGTTGATGGCAATAGACTCGCCCCCTATTACATGTGACTTGAACATGACTGGCGAAATGTGGGTGTACGTGCTACAGGGACACCTCTGCCCAACCCTTCGGGGAAACAAGGCGTGATGTTATGTTAATATGTTATTTTTATTGATTGTCAAAAATGTTACACTTTTATAATAAAGCTTTTCTTGCTGTGTTGACCTGCTGAGAGTCATTGTTACTTATAAAAATAAAACTTGGAGGTATTTTCACGTAACAGGTAACTTTTTGTTATTTTCAAAGATGGTAATTTTTGAGCCTATTGGTATATTTCTTCTTTAAACAGCTTTACCTAAAAATCATCATCATAAAAATAGTCTACAGTACACGCAAAAAACATGTTTTCTCAGATAAAATATTTGCACTAGCAAGAGCCGTCACATGACGCGACATAATTTCATATAAAATTCACACTTACGCCAGCAAACTAAGGTAACACGACAGGTGTTCCGTCTTCAAGTATGAGGCGGCGTCGTCGATATTATATTGTGTTAAGTGAAAATGTACCGTCAACGTATTTTTGGTGGAAACTCGAAAGAAAAGACTGTTTTCTGTTTACTGCTGTTTTAACACCGTACATCTTTAGATATCTGCATGTTTTAAAAGAGGAAATACCATTCTTTCTCTTCTAAAAGGTATATGAATGGCTGTTAGTTGGTAACACTTTTAAAAGCATCAGTTTGTTCTTGTAGTCATTCTTGACTAAATAAATTATATACCATTTATGTTTCTCAAAGAAACCTTTTTGTTGTTACACTAGACTTTTATTTATCTACTCACCGCAGTAAATAAAAATCTCGTCCCAACAATAATAGCAGTTGTTAAAATAAAACAAACTGAAACTATCAAACAACGTCCCATCAATTGGCATGGCAGGCCAGTCTAGTTTACGTCGAATCAAAATAAATTGGCGAGATACAATCTACCAACATTTGATATACACTGTATACGTCGGGGTTCAAATAACACAATCGTGTACTGGAATCGTTTTTATTAATGACATTCAGACATTTCAATTTATTCTGTACAATATACAATGTATTTTTATAACGTCTGGCGTACTCCCTACGACTTTTGCGACATTTTTTTTGTTAGTGTTTCTTTTCAACTTACAATATATTGTAGAAGCATGACATGACAAAACAGCATCTGCCTAGCCTTTTCCCAACTATGTTGGGGTCGGCTTCCAGTCTAACCAAATGCAGCTGAATACCAGTATTTTACATAGAGCCACTGCCTATCTGACCTTCACAACCCAGTTAGTTACTTTTTACAAAACAAATTTATAAAACAAACTAAAACAAAAACATAGTCTATTTATAAAATATGATCAAATAAGTCAAAGCCCACAGTTAAATTAACTCTTAAGAAATTTGTGTTTACAAAAGATACAATATATTTATATATCTTCTTAGAATGGGTAAAATTTGAAGACAAAACAGTCTATTTTATATAATTCATTTTCTTAGTATCTGAGACATTTAAATACGAGACTGTAGCTAAATAAAAGCTTATGTTTTATTTTCAATTTATTTCTTCTTTCGTATCAGCGTGAACTTTTAAATAAAACGTTATACTTAGCTCATGCCGTGATAGACATATTGTCTAACCGGTAAAGCAGATGTCAAACGGTTCACTTTTTGTTCACCCGAAGTGAAACGTCTTTTTTCAATTAATGAACCTATCCAACGACGTTCGATTTCGGCACTCGGCATCTTTCATTTGCCTACAAAATTATCGTAACATGACATTAAATAAGCAACGCGCTCAGCGCGTTCAGCACTCAATCGTCATCCTGAGGATGCCTCATGGAGAGGTGAACACGTGTCAATATCTTTCAGGGTTTTTTATGGCTATTTAGAAATTGCTAAGCGGAACAGGTTACTAAATATATCCACGTCTATTGTATTAAACAAGCAGATAAACGTTTATTCCTATTGAATTTGGTCGCTGTCATATGAATGTAGAGTAAAATAAAAATAAACATTCACTCGAATGGCTTATTCATTTGAGTGAATCGTCTGATAATTATCAGTTTTAGTTGGTCGTGTAAAGTTGATAATTATCAGACGCTCTCGCGCCCCTAACCACCGTAGGAGGAGACGCCTTGGGCGTCGAGAATCACAGGCAGATTTCCGGCCACCGTAGGCGCGGGCTTGCGGACGGTGAGCAATGGTTAGCTCGCCGTCCGATAAGGACCAGGCCCGGGTCGACGGCGCGTTGTGTTCCACGCGCGCCTCAAAGAGATGTCAGCAGAATTGACGGGGTCCGTTAGGGCCAATGCCTGCCGGGGCTGCGAATATGGGCCGAAAGGGAAATCGTGGCCCCCCGGCAACATAGCAACTGAAGAAACACGGGTGGGTTTTAGTCAGTGAGGTCTATCACGCCCTCCCGCTCGACCCAGAGCCGGAGAAGTTATTTGAAAATTTGACACGCAAAAGAAAAAGTTGGTCCTGTAAATATGAACTGCATAGTGATTAAAAGATCACTAAAGACATAAGGGTGATAGGCCGGTAAGCCAAGCTGATCCTTTACATTTAAATATCAACCAGTAATGAGTGAAAGGCAACTATCAAAATGTATTTACATGGCAAATGTGAGTGGCAACGCCAGGAGGAGACGCCATATAAGGACATACAGTGACCTTATTGGTGATGTTCTTCAGAAAGGTCAGGTGCGTAGTACTCGCAACCGGCGTGCCTGTATGACCAGATGTATGAACGTAAACAAGGCAAAAGGAGTATGTTAGGATCGTAGCAGGTGGCGTTCTGTAGGTTCTGCCTACTCCCATGGGAAGATGGAGTGAGTTTATGTATGTTTCAACCAGTAAGTCTCGATACGATACCGTCGTATTCCTAAGACGCAGATCAAGGTAACGAACCCGATCGGATTATCTGGTTCAGAGCATGGTACGTGGCTACATCTCTTTGATGTCTGCTGCAATGCTGCATCCAATTGAGTTTATGAGTCGTGACTGGGCAGCTCGCCTTTTCCAATGAGGCAAATTGATTCCCAAGGGTATATTTATCGGCTAAGTTAATAAAATTCCAATAGCGTATGCGAGGAGGCTTTAGTTGCCACATATAATACATGGGTTATTGTAATATTTTTGAAGTAAAAACTTCTTGAGATGGGACTAAACCATTGATTTCGCGATACTGTAACGACAGCTCATATTTGTAAATGCGATTGTGCTCTTTATTTATATTACGTTACGGATCAATGTTCTATGCAAGTATTTTTCTTCCACCAAGGCGATATTGTTCAAGTTTTTACTTCTGTTGGCACTCCCAGAGTGCCACTTTTTATGACTGTTGGTCGGATGCTGGTTAAAATTCAAATCGGTCAAGTGTGTCTGTGTCGGTTTTTTTTTTTTTTTTTGGGTGGGAAATTATCAAATAACTTCTCCCGCTCTAGGCGGAGCGGGAGGGCGTGTCAGACTCTTACTGACTAAAACCCACCCGTGTTCCTTCGGTTGCCCTGTTGCCGGGGGCCACGATTTCCCGATCGGTTTTCTTCGAACCCCCGGTCTGTGTCGGTCTGCCAGATATATATGTTTCGTCGTTTTGAAAGTCACCCTAAGGCCGTTTGTCCACCCACCGTGAACTGGACGTCAACGAGAACGAGATGACGACGTCAAAGTGGCGACAGTACATTTACTATTGCCGCGTAATCTCGTTTCTCGTTGACGTCCTGTTCACGGGGCGGTTGACAAACAGTACACTGTTTGTCACCCTAACAAAAAAACCTGTTGTAGATTGTGACATGCAACAACTTGACCAGCCCCTAATGTTTAAACGGTAGGTATTTAAAATATCTGATAGTTTGAATATTTTAATTAAAAAAAAAAACATTTAGGTAATTTAGGCAAAACCCATTTTACATAAAATGAAATTTCACTATACCGCAATACACAATAGAACAAAACACAATAGAATAAAATGTCAATGCAATTAAAATAGGTACAAATTTTATAGATCACAGAATTTAAATTTAAACAAAATGTCAAATGTAATTAAAATAAACGAATGAGTAATACAAATTATACAGGTCACAGAATTGAAATTAAAATGATATGTCCAATTATAAGGGTCACAGAAATATATTAAATTAAAAAAAAATAATTTCATCAAACGATTCATTAAAAATATAGATCAGTGTCAATCAGATTAAGTGCCCTGTCTATACATGTCTGTTACAGCATTGTCGTATGTAGGGGCAGTCAAATCGCTCAGCGATCATTTTCAGGATAGTACTGGAGCTGGCCCGCACCCTACGCACTAAGGACACGTACCGCTTGCGCATGGTGGCTTGAAAACAGTCGGTGCGCGCTTCCGCAAACATGCCCGAGTCGCTGCAGAAGCGGCCCACAGGCCACATGTGTACAGTGAGGCATTACTTAAATAGATTTTATCACATCTATTCAAAAAGAGCTAGTTTATTTTTCGTAAACAAGAAATAAAATGGCTCTGTATTTGGGAACTCAAAGTTTTTTAGGCTCTTTAATAGGGACGGGAAAAGTGGAATTTGGAATGTGGATATTGTTAGTAAAAGTTCCAATCACCAAAGAGATCAATCACGAACATTGTTTGAACAGTAACAGGCTGTATGATAAAGTAATTCACGGGCATGCCAAATTGAAAAAAACAAAGTTTGTAAAACAATAAAAAACGCGCGAAATGCACTTACTTTTTCTCAAGGGTGATAAGAAGTAGATTGTCCACCTCGAGAGCAACACTATTTTAAGCTTGAGTGACGTACTTTGAATCCCACGCTGAGCACAGGATTTTACTCTAGAATCCTTCGCTCTGCTCTGGATTTAAAGAAACATTCTCGCCTTTAAAATTGTCGTTTGCTCCTAGAGGAAACAATCTACTATTTTCACACCACCAGCTAGAAAATTTCAAATAATATGTCTTGCAAACCTAACCTAAAGCAAGTCATAAAAGATCTAGGCTCTAGCCGGGCAATAATATTGTACCAAACAGTATGACTCGCTGGTGCATAATGTGATTTGAATTTGAAGCCTCAACAAAAAAAATCGTATGTAAACTTTTTTCTATTAAAGTACAGCTCGATCGACAGTACAACAGCTGATCGATTGCTATGGCGCGTACCCCAACATACACACATACGTTAGAACATTTGTTAGAATTTTGGATTTGGGTTATTTTTATTATTATTTATGATATTATTTATTGTGTTTCTGATGAAATTGCATGAATTCAGAAATAATAGTGTAACTTCACATAACTAGGTAGGGTATTCCTCGGTTATTTTACAGTTTTCTATTAACCAAATTTGGAACTGATATTGGTTACTATTTCCTTGTAGTAGGTGCGAAAAGTAGAGTATCCTCCTCGGAGATAAAGGTGACTTCATCTTGGGCGAGCTTAAATCCCTCGTTACACTCAGTATTCTAGTTTTAACTCACTAGCTTCGCTCAGGAGTTAACTCAGAGAATCCTTCGGTACGCTCGGGATTCAATATAGCGCTCGTGACCTAAGACACTGTTTTAACCCCTTAGTGAATAATCTACTATTAATAAAGTAACGTCATGAATGACGAATGTATTACATACATACATATTTCAGTGTGAATAATAATTTATTATACAATAAATTACAGTCGTAAAACAACTTAATAAATCATTTTTACCAGACCCTGAGAATAATTAAATTCATACAATTATATTCGTTCAATCTGTTAAGGCATATCACACAGAATCGGGGGAGTACGCCAACATAATTTAAAATTGACAACATTTATGCAAAATATGAAAACATCAATTAATAATTTGCATTAAAACAATAATAACGTGATTTGTAGCTTATTAACAAATTGGCACGTCCACTTAATTATATATTTACAAATAAAATGTACATGTTAATTTATCACACTGCATAGTATTTGATACTAATGCGTGGCAGAAAGGACAATTGGTTTCAAAATGAAATTAAATACCTATGTACGCATGCATTTGAAATGTCTATTAATTTTAGGCACGTTTACTGCCTATCTAATTAATTGTAAGTAAATTAGTTCATATGAAATGGCAAGGGCATGACATGTTCAACGAATCGGTAACATTAGCCTCACCACAGGATTCTGAAAGGCAGATCAAGTATCATAATTAAATCTGTTAACGGTTGTGATTGATGACGATAACAATCACGAAAATAGGTGTTTGAACTTGGCATGTAGAAATGCCCCTGTGTAAGTAAGTAAACAGCATTGTGTAGTTAAAAAGATAGATCTTTCGGACTAAGAAATAAATCACTAGTGAATACAAACAACTTTTATGGAACCTACTCTAAATTCGAGACGTAAAGTGTAATGTTTTATATTTTTCGTTAAACCACCGTGTTTTTTTGCTCGAATTTTGGGTTGTTCTGTAATGAAAGTTAGTCATACAATAATTATAAGGATGCTTTATAAATTAAAGCTCTCATAAAAAACCTTAAAAAAATGGGGATAAATAATAAAACCGTGTTTCTTTCTACCACGCATTCCGTTCTTACCCTCGAATCGTGTTGTGGTTGTTTTATGTCGCACTGTGGTTACTTTAGTTGTTTTCGTGGCCTTAATGCGACTTCAAACTTCAAAGTTCTGCCGACATAACAAAACCACAAACGACAGTCTGTTTTCACTTTTATCATAAATACATCGTCGTCAACCGCAAACTGAGTCTGTGTTGACTTTAATACCTTAATTTTATATTTATAATTTATAACATTGTTTATTTTGCTTCCGCCAACAGAACATACCAAAGTAATTTCAAACAATAGTAGAAACAAAAGTTCTAAATTAATTCGCGCAGTCCATTGCTCGCTTTATACGAGTTAATCAACAGAAAGGTAATTGGAAAACGCAGTGGATTGCAAAGAAAGTTTAATTTCGATTCTTCGTAGTTCCTTTAGGTTCTAAAGATTTTTATTTACAAGTATATTCTATCTAGAGGCGACTTCAAGTCTGTGGGGTGTCGACACAGGCCAGCACTGCTTTCAGTTCAGTGTTGTCACGTTTCACGACACTATGGTCTTTTAAAGCCGTTTCTCAAGAATGGCGCAATAGGTGTATAGAAACGATTGAAATGGGAAAATTGAGAGTGCACAAGTGTACTAGAAATACGTTTTAGATTTCTAGTATTGTAACTGGAACGGAAATTCCTTTTTGTTTTGATTGTTGCTGGTTGTGGAGAAAATGTTACTGGAAAATAAGCCTGTATTTGGCATTACATACGTCGTACATGGTTTAGCTCGTATTTATTTCGTAGAGTTTTAAGGAAAATGTTGTTGCCAATATTTAGGTTTTTTTTTTTTTGCATTCCCGCTATACAAGGGTGGCATGGACATCGACGCAAAAACTGTTACCATGGATTCAGTACATGATTCTGAACACCCCTGCATTTAAATTTTTCATCGGTTATTTTTTTTAAAAACGTGTGGCACTCGGGGACTGCCGCGGTAAAGCTATTGCATAGCATTTGTAACCTCCATATTTCCTATTTGTCAACGCTACACTTGGGATGATGACGTGATGACATAAAACAAAAATTACGTTCCCAACCGGAACCGTCATTACATGGTAGGTGGAGTGGGGGGTGTTAGGTTTTATTTTCGTTACGGAATTTCTTGATTCAGTCGCCGCGTTCAAAGCCCGCGATAAAAGCTATGCAATAGCTTAAAAATCTGCTGTTTCATAGAAAAGTTTGAAGACCTACGCGATCAAAATGTATGGAACAGCTGTTTTTTTTTAAAGCAATTGACGAAAAATGTCAACGCAGTGGGGTTCAGAATCATGTATTGTTCCCATGGTAACAGTTTTCGCGTCGATGTCCCTGCCACCCTGTATACACAAAACTTTTTTGTTGCCTAACCTTATGTAACGTTTCTAACTAAATCAGATACAGACAACTTATCAGTCCATGTAAACAATTCTAAGCGAAAAATACAAGTAGGTACCCAGCCAAGTACATCTTACATAACTAAATCGTAATAACTAGGATACTGGCAAGACTTCAGCCACGGTAAATATATAGATGTAGTAACATTTTTATGTGGCTTGGCAACTTATCCAAGAAACAACATAATAATGTACGAGTTCAGAATAATTATGGGCATTTTGTTACGTAAAATGTGGCATTAAATAGACCGAATCGAGTTCAAACTTTTCTGAAATAAAAATAGATCTGTGAGTCTATTTTAGCTAGGACTCTGCTAGGACGTCTGGCACAACTTTCTGTTGAGTTTAATAAATGGATTTTGGTTGGCCAAGGCTATTTCCAAGTCAATAAATTCTAGATTATTTAAGATAAAGTTGTACAAGTGGTTGAATGAGTGTAGTTTCTATTGTTTAAAATAATTTATGGATAAAAAATGTTGATGTACGTTTGTAACATTTTCAAATACCCTCAAATTTTGCATGCTATGTTTTATCCTAGCTAAACATGTTTGTTCCATTATAATTACTTTTATTTTAACACCATTGTATGCAAATAAATTATTTATTAAGCTATTGCATAGCTTTTATCGCGGGCTTTGAGCGCGGCGACCGAATCAAGAAATACCATAACGTAACGAAAATAAAACCTAACACCCCCCACTCCGCCTACCATGTAATGACGGTTCCCATGACAATGATATTCCCGTGACAATGACATTCCCATGACATGTCATGGGAACGTAATTTTTGTTTTATGTCATCACTTCATCATCCCAAGTATAACGTGGACAAATAGGAAGTATGGAAGTTACAAACGGTATGCAATAGCTTTACCGCGGCAGTCCCCGAGTGCCACACGTTTTTTTTATTAATTTAAGAAACTAGAGCCGTCTAATAGCGCGCTGGGTTGACGATATTTATTGCCAAAGTCGCGGGAAATACCTGATGGGTGAGAGACGCACGGAACCGAGAAGTATGGCAGAAGAAAGGGGAGGACCCAGCAGTGGATGTTGTTATTTTAAATTTTCAGAACCAGTTATTTTTGTTTTTAAGTCGGTTAATTTATTAAATACGTTTGTATGAAACCATGAATTGAAGGCAGTGCTGACCTTAAAAACAATTAATATAATAAATAACAATTGAGCAAAGGACTTGATATATTTTTGTAATTTATCTAATTTAGAATGTTAAGAGTTTGCGTGCTCATTATGAAACAGATTTAATTAAGTGTATTTTATTAGCCTCATGAAAATATATTATTTCTTTACATATTATAACGGATTATCTCACAGCAGAATATAAATAATTTTCTTTTACATAACTTGTATGGTAGAAGTGTCTGCGTTGATTGAATCTATTTACATTTTTGAAGAATACTAGTTGTGTTTACATACGTTCCTGATAGGCCCAATGTATTAAATACGATCTTAAAAAAAAACTGTATTTTACGACACACTTATTTTAAAAATAACTTTTCCCAACAAGGCAAGGCTCATTCATTTTGTATTAGGCCTGAGTGACAAACATTTTTGGCCTCGCAAGGCCAAAAAGTAATATGTAATTTTATTTTGATGTAATCATTGTTATGTATAGTTTATTTTTAGATGATAACATTAATTAAACACAAAGTGTTAAGGCGCGGTACTGTTTGCATAGCTAAGCAACCCGTTCTTATTAACTTGAATATGTTTGAGTAGGTAAACCGCAGCAGCTTAATTGGGTTGGATTTAAACTTACTATCGCCACGCAACACGACTGTTGACGGATTACACTTACTTAGCTATTTCAATAAAATCTACAAGTTATAATTATTTGAAGCCCGTTTTCACAAATAATTGTTATTCGGTTCGTTCTCCTGGTTCTAATGCCCAGAAACGGATTTTTAACTGATTTGTTTTTTTTTTTTAAATACTCCGAAACATTTTCTTATCAATTATAGTTTAACATAGTTCACTGAATGGTGACTAAGAAAATTATTTCAGAGGAATTGTTTAACAAATCCTCTCTGTCCCCATTGCTAGTACTTTCAACCTTTCCAACGCAGACACCCCTTAGACTCCACAACTTAACATGTAAAACTCACAGCACTCGCTAGTTTGTCCGTATGTCACAATACACAGCGCTCGCCTGTCTGTCTGTATGTCACAATACACTAGCACTTTACTTCACAACTGAAGGCACTTGTCTTCTCACTAAAAATAACAACGTCCATACAGCCGTCTCTATGCGCAGTCGGGAACTGCTGCTTGGTACTGCATCTGGAGACAAAAGGGATTATTAGAAATTTTAATTAGGACGGTACTAGCCGCGAGTATTCGCTTAACGAATTTGTTTTGTAAATATTCGTTTTGTGAGTTTTTGTTAAGGTGCCAACTGTTCGCGCGATCGTGCCCCGTTTACATCATGCTAGCAAGTATTCTTAGAACATTCGTTAAGGTCGATTTCTACCAAACGATCGAATGCACATTCTATCCCAATTTGACCAAATTCTCTTTGTTTAACCAAAATGAGTGTAGTTATTGTGTTTTGGGGACCACCACTTACGTTGACAATAAATAAGGTATTATGACTTTTAAAAAGTGTCATGCAAATAATTGTTTTTAGTATATTGGCAAGTGTAGTACCTATAGTCTGTTCCAAAAACATCTCATAAAAAAGTAAAAATAACCCTGATTAGGTTAAATTCTTACGCAATTACTCACTAAAGGGAATCTGTATTTAGGCTTTAACTTTTTTCAAAACTATTACCGACAGTTATTGTTTGAATAATATGAATAAATTGTAATTTTTTAAGTTAACCTCAATAATTGTCAAATGAAAAACTACTTAACTTTAAGGTGATTTGAAAATATGTATTTCGGATTTAAGTATTCAATTATAATCAAATCAAAGCACTCAATTTGTAAGTTACACTACAAATTTGCATGTACCTTATATACGTTTTCTGATCCATTTGTTAACATTTATATCAGATCTACTTTTGGAATAGGCCATAAGTACATCAAAACATACATTTTATTTTTTAAATGATATTTATTAATCTCGTTAATTTATCCAAAATGACGTGTTAGCATCTGCTCAAACTTATTTATTGACTAAACGATTACTGAACCGATTAAATGGCCGGATGGCTTATCAATTTTCTCTTCTGGGAACGTTGCCAAGCCCGAGGTTCAATTGTTTTTTTTTTAGCAAAGTCTTTGCCAATATCGTAAGGCCTAATTTTGAGATAAAATCTAGGATTTCCAAAGTGAATGCGTGGGGTGCTTGCAAATTGCTTTTGAACGATTTGCATTTATTAAGAAGATGAGTATTAGTCCATACGCCGTTCATGTCTTTAAAATACTGTAAGCAGCAATTTAATTGCACCATACTGCTAAATGCTGCCAAAATCTGCTTTCTATTTTTAGCCAAGGTATATATACACTTGATTATAAAATACTCAGAAACATAATGATGTATCGAAAGAGTAAACTCGATTTTCGCTCCCTCCATCCGAAGTTAATAAAGCATGAATTTTCCTAATATCTGTCGAAAATTAAACTTAATAACACTTGGATGTATCGCGGGCGTCACATACAGTAGATACGTCACGATCAGGGACGGAACCCAAACTCATTTACATAACAAATTCCGAAGTAGCAGTGCTAAGAATATTCAGAAGGCCAGTTTTTTTATTTGCTTTTTCACTCAATTTTCTACTTGTCTACACTTCCACAGTAATATTATATAGAGAAAAGATTTGTGTTTTTGTTTGTAATGAATAAACTCAAAAACGACTCAACCCAAATTATTATTTTTTTCCAGTAAGACGCTATTAAAACTGAGAAAAAAAAATCACCACTAGTCATCTGTTAACTTATGTTATCTACGTGATGCCTGATTCAGTGCCTACCCTTGACGAAAAAATGCAGCTACAACGTTCTATTTGAACTTTTTGAACCAAGCAACTACTTAGCAGCGCCATGGCGAACAACATAACTTTAATTTTATAATTTTCAAGCTCACCGACCCTCCATTTAGCTGCCTAACCCTAAGGAGAAAACAGGTGTGACGTTATGTGTGTTTTATTAAGTCATATGAAGCT
This sequence comes from Agrochola lychnidis, assembly GCA_963680765.1. Lineage (NCBI taxonomy): Eukaryota > Metazoa > Arthropoda > Insecta > Lepidoptera > Noctuidae > Agrochola > Agrochola lychnidis. The sequence goes on from OY796853.1 coordinate 26,350,062, forward strand.
GGCACAGACCATTATAAAGGTTTTTTAAAGTGAAAACTTCTTTAGACGTGTAGGGCATTTTTGAGATGGGACTAAACCATTGATTTCGCGACACTGTAACGCAATTTACCGACACCGTGGAGTAAAAGACATCAACGCGTTGATAACCGCGGTGCCGATTTTTTTTCAAGTTTTCACTTCTGTCGGCACTCCCGGAGTGCCACTGTTTTTTTTTTCTTTTAATTTACATGAACTAGCGTTTCAATAAAATAAATTAAATTTTGTTCATCTGGTGGCTATAAAGTTTGTGTGTATCGGTGCTGTCATGACTATAGTCAAGTTGGCCTTCTACGTTTATCTACTTAATGGTTTCATATGACGCGAGTAAAACGCGATTTTTATAACTTGATAATTACATTGGCGAAACTTTTTCGTTTTATATTCGCGCTGTCACCAGGGAGTGTAGTTTTATGGGCTATAATGTACGAAATTCGTGTGTGTAGGAATCCCATAAAAAGTAAGGTAGGTATGTAGCCGTAAAATTTTGAAAGGGTAGGTCTTAAAACTGATTTAGATAGCTTGGAATGGGTTAAATAAACATTATTTAATACAAAATTTAAATAATAATAGGTAAGTATCATTAAGCCTGACGGGCAAAGTAAAGACTCCCGCAGACAGGGGCGACGAAACGCGACTCTAATAGAATAATTTTCATGAAGTTTTCATAGAAATTGTTCCACTAGGGTCGAGTCGCGCTGTCACGTCGCACTTGTCTGCAGGAGCCTTAAAAATTTACTTTGGTTTAAATGCTAATATTATTAGCAGCTTTCGATAAAGCGTATACGGAGTTATACTGTCACGAAGTAGTGCCATTAGCCTACTAGGACATATTATCCTAGTCTCAAGGAAATGGTTACCAGCGAAATTTTACAAAGTAACATGAGACAATAATATTGTCTCTAAAGTTGGCATCGGCAAACGTCATTATCTTGCAGGCTTTGTTCTAACAAACTAATACAGATTTAACCTACTTCTTATTTTAACAACAGTTAGCCCCCCGCACTTCAAATCCCATAATTACTGTCTCGAAAGACAAGATGAAAATTAACGTGGGCAGAGTATCGTATAAATAATCGTGTTAATTATATCGAGGCTCTATCTGTTTACCGAAAGGTCATCTAGACTTCCACTAAAACAATCATAAAGAAAAATATTAATTTATTTATGTTTCATGAGACAATTTAAATACAAATCTAGCTGTTTGCATTTAATTTAAAGATTTGGAGAATACTCGTTTTTCAGTGCCTTCCAAATAAAAAGTATAAAGACATTTTTACTCTTTACATAACGTAAATAAGCCGTCACTTAACAACAGAAAGTTACTTCCAAGTCAGCTCTAAATGCTTTCGAATTTACCTTATTGAATTACCTTTTTTTTTCTTAATACCTCAAAGTGTACGAAATTCCTCGGATTTCGTTAAAAGCAGGCTCTTCTCTAAACGAGATTTTTAAGTCCCAAATATTTAAATTAAAAAAATTATCTTTTGCTTTTTGGCCCTTATTTCTCGCCATGTTTTGGTTAACCAATCTCGGATTTAAAATAAAAGGGAAAAGGTTTTTAATCAAACCGGAACTTCCGTGTTTGGTGGTCAAACATACCGCTTTGTTCATGAAAATTGTACATACAATATTATTTGTTTGAGCCAGTACCATTCTTATCAAGGGGTATTGTGTTATCCTAGTAACCGGGTTGTGGAGGTCAGATAGGCATTCGCTCCATGTAAAATACTGGTATTCAGCTGCATCCGGTTAGACCAGAAGCCGACTCTAACATAGTTGGGAAAAGGCTGGGCAGATGATGATTATATTTTTGAGCAGTATGGTTTAAAAGGCTGTTTCAAATTGGCTGCAGCATAGTTTTAGATATACAGTGGCGGATATAACTACAGTACCTAGTGTCATGATTTCCATATATTAATTAGATTTTGTGATTTTAAATACTAAATATAAAATTAAAAGTATGTGATTTGCCTCAAATGGTTTTTGTATCAGTGTAATCATGAAGTTTAAAAGTATCTCATTTGACAGTTACCGTAAAAGTACCGGTTTTTTAATGGAACAGAATTGGAAACATGACGTTTGGAGCGTCACTTAACTTCTAAGTCAGTTCAGTTTGAGCCTCAAAACCTAAAAGATGTCTTCAAGAAGTCTAAAGTCTATAACGTTATTATATTAAGTACCTACTAAAATAGTTTGTTCAATAATGCTAAAAGTGTACTAAGTTTGTATGTGTGCATGATGATGAATACAGAAATATTAGTATACGTACTGAAATGGTATAATTATCATTACACTAGTAGTCACTGTTTGAAACTGTGTGATTGTGTATCTAGTTAACATGCAAAACTACTGAATGTGACGTAATGTAGGTATCACTTAAAGGAATACGTATTGATAAGCAACTGCAGCAATCGTTGCTAATTTGCACACATTGTTCCATTTTCTATCTTCGAAGACTTATTTTTTAACTGACTTCCAAAAGTAGGAGGTTCTTAATTCGACAGTATGTTTTTTTTGTGTGTTTGTTACGCGATTACTCCACCAATTATGAATTGATTTTGATGATTCTCTTTTTGTTTGGTAGATCATACTTCAGAGGTGGTCCCATATAAATTTTATTAACTTTGCTTGGGTAGTTTTTGAGTTAGCTTCAATAATACGTATTTTTTCCCACTTAGTATGTGTATGATATGTTAAGTTCCTCTCACTGTTATTTACATAGCAAGTAGTGGTATTCGAATTTGTGAGGGGCAAATACCACAACTAAAAAGTGAAAAATAAAAACTTTTTACAGAAAAAAAAAACGATTTCCAAAAAAAAACACTACAAAGTGAAAAATAACTTTAATTTCGGAAGTCAGTGGCAAAAAACGAAAATTCAAAACTAAAGACACCGACTTCCGAAATTAAAGTTATTTTTCATTTTGTAGTGTTTTTTTTGGAAGTCGGTTGTTTTTGTAATTTGTCTTTATTTTTATTCGGACCTCTAATTTCTTCGTGAATTTAGCGCAACTTATTTATTTACCATCACCCTCCCATCGTCAACCCTTATAATTTACAAGTATTTAACGCATTTTCATGTACGTCCTTCATTTTCCACAGGGCTTTGAAAATCCATGTTGAACATAGACATCGGAAATTAAGCGTGCTCACAATTAATTGAAACATACGACCCCTTTTTTTTTTTTTTTTTTTGGGTGGGAAATTATCAAATAACTTCTCCCGCTCTGGGCGGAGCGGGAGGGCGTGTCAGACTTTTACTGACTAAAACCCACCCGTGTTCCTTCAGTTGCCGTGTTGCCAGGGAGCCACGATTTCCCTATCGGTTTTCTTCGAACCCCCGGCAGGCATTGGCCCTAGCGGACCCCGTCAATTCTGCTGACATCTCTTTGAGGCGCGCGTGGAACACAACGCGCCGTCGACCCGGGCTTGGTCCTTATCGGACGGCGAGCTACCCATTGCTCACCGTCCACAAGCCCGCGCCTACGGTGGCCGGAAATCCTCTCGTGACTCCCGACGCCCAGGGCGTCTCCTGCTGCGGCGGTTAGGGGCGCGAGGGCGCGAAATTTGCCTTTCCCTCACGCGCTCCGTCTCCTCCTTCGCGAGCATTACTGCTTCGCAGAACGAGGTGACGGCCTGCCATTTCCTCTCGCTCCGTAGCATGGCCCGAATCAGGGCCGGACGCGAGAGATCACCGCCGCCGATCGCTTCCACGAGGACACGGCGATGCTCTGCCCAAGCCGGGCAGACCTCCACCGTATAAACATACGACCCCTGCGGTTACAACTTGAAGCAGTAGTATTATTCTCTAAATATATCATTTTGAATTCTAACGGTTGTTCAGTTGTGAATACACAGGATTTCACAAAACAAATGGAAATTCGTATTTAAAAAACATCTAAAGTCAACTTGCAATCTCATGTCAACGACAATGTTAAAAAATTTACAAAATTGTAAGTAAATTAGAGGTTTTTCGACAGATCGAGATTGAGATTACATTGTGAAAGTTCTTAAAAATACTACAATTATCCCTCATAGCATTTACACGATGACAGTTTCTCGATTCGAAATCATCCACTTCGAGTTTTTGTTTGTTGGGTGAGTGTACACTATGTAAACACATAAGTGCGATAAATTACCTGGCGACTTTCGCGAGGAAATTTTCCCCCTCGACGGTTGAAAAACTCTAGTTTCCTTGTGTAAACGAAGTTTTATTTCTTACAACTTCTTCTTTTCGTTTCGATGGTACATCTATGTGTGTATGTACCTACATAATATATGAAAATGAAATGATTATGATACTCGTAATGTTTGGGCCCAGTTAGTGTGGTCACGTTTATTGCGGCGTCACACGCATTGTTCAGATCATCGAGGGTGCAGGTGAATGGAAGACATTTGGGACATTCTAGCAGATGGGAAATAGTCTTGTTCAGGAGCACCGCACTCCCACTGGATGTAGGATAAATTAATAAAGCAACAGCAACTAAACTTGCAAAATACTTACTATTTTTACTAAACATATACGAGGATATATGTGGTCTTGCAGCGACGTACAGCCGGACAGACATGCTGCGCACGTGTGGCGGTCGCGTCGGTATCGTGGCGCGACACCGAAGCGCCAGGTACCCGCGGTGCGTGGGGTAGTCGTCCGGATACACGTGTAGGGTTCGCCATGATGCCCTCAGACCGTCGCCGTCTGCGCCAGAGACTACTGTGTCCGGCGTTATTAGAGGATCCTGGTGGAAAAATAGAGATTGTTAAAGGGGTGTGGGCCTTGATTGTAGACGAACGTGGCGTAAAACTGTCTTAGTTAAGGAAAAAATTGTGTGAGTATATGGATGAACTGACATCGATTTTAGAAAATGGTGGCAATGGGATCAATCTAGGAAGAAGGAGCCTATGCTATAGACAGTCTGAAACCTAAATGAGTTCACTGCAGTTACACATAGGCCCTTCCAATCATACGCTAAGGAGTGATAATGTAGAATATCCAACGAAAGTCTAATTAACAGATAAGTAAGTAGTATTTTGTCTTAAATATAATGTAATAGGCAAAACTAAAGAGCAACCATTGAAAAAGTTAAGCCAAAATTTTACATAATCATTGCTTCAGATTTAGGCCGCCTTGTTTTAACAAAAAATGCATTATGAAACCGTCGTCATAAATGTATTTTAAAATACTCCACAAACTTGAGCACAGTCTCCTCAGCCCCTCTAACTTACAAAGCATGCACTCAATTTACCAAGTTCTTACTTACTTACGAAACTCGGGCAAGCTCTTATAAATTCATAAAAATCTGCCACAAAACCGTACTTTCCTTAACAAATACTTCATCGAAGCCGCAATAGTTTGCTTTTATTGTTGCCGACGAATACAGAAAGTTAGTGTTTGTGTCTGTTTGTCGGCAAACTGTGCACTTACGGGCAATTTCATCTCTTAAAACTTTCACTGGAGCGACTAACTTATCTAGCTAGTAACTTACCCACATTCAGTATGTTTCGAGAAACGATTGATTGAATTATCTTATTGTGTTGTAGTTTTTGCAAGTGTTTTTTCTTGTCGAGTTATATTGAATAATTTGTTACTTAACTTCTGAGCATACGAGTATTTCAGTGTTTGTCAACTTGGGGCTTTAACTTTTCTTGAGGGCGAGAACTGGAGAGTTTTAGCAGGCGAATAAACTATCTCGCATCTAGCATCTCGCTTCTGTCACCCTATAATATATGTATTTCTATATTTATATTTGTAACTAGCTACTGCCCGCGGCTGCCCCCGCGTGGAAATTTTGAATTCTTTTTCTAAAATTAAAGTAAGCTCCTACATAATTAAATTACTCATTATAACATCAGCCATCTACCAATGAAAGTCACGTCAAAATCGGTACAGCCATTTCGGAGATTAGCCGGAACAAACAGACAGACATTTTTTTTATAAATACCGTATATATTTTCATATACATTTAGGAAAAAGCTGTTTTTATTTATTTCTATGTATATCACAAAAATACTCTTATTCCTAATCTCTTCAAAGGTTACTGAGGTACATACGGTCATAGTAATCCTAATGCTTCTCATACTAAGTATAAAGGAGCGGGGATTCTAAGCCAGCTAATGAGAACATGGTCAGTTCTTTTGACAGGTTTACACAAGCATGTTCTGACCATTAGCCTTTGAAGATACTGGACTATGTATGTATTTTTAAGGCCGATAAGACTGAGAATGGTATTTATATCACAGCCATCTGGTTAAATTAGCCAGCTAATTGGACGCCTAAGCCATTCATTAAACGCCGGCTTAAATAGCTGAAGGACAACTAGCCAAGTCATTGAGCGCAACGTTTAACCAGATGGCTGAATGTCGTATAGTTATTTAGATAAACTGGATGAAATAGAGTAGATTAGGTTAAAACTGTGACCAAGCAGCGGCCAGCGAACGCTACTTCCAAGATGCTCGCAGATTTTTTTCACCATTTGAATCACTCGGCTGAGTCTTGGTCAGTCATCTTCAAAGGGCTGACTTTCAATACGCCAAGTTGTTTAATGATTCTAGTTCAATTAACTGTCGGCCTTTTTTTTCTGTAGGGCATCTCATAGCTGGTCTCTGAGACCATGACTATTTAACCGGTTAATCCTGTGGCTGCCTTAAGCTGCTACACTCAAAGCCTCCAGCCAGGGCACACATTAAACTAAGCTAAAAAGCTAGGGTAAACGTTCGCTAAGGGCACTCCCTGTGGGGTACGAGCCTCGGCTTAGGCGTTAACCGGAGGGAGGACATCAAAAGATGAGACGGGCTGGATCAAAAGGTTTTGATCATTATTATTAATCGGGGAATTTAAAGCTACGTGCACAGCTGCAACAACTGCTGGCACTTCGTTTTCGAGCAAGGGTCGGGAGGACTGTCGGCCTTGGCATCCAATTGGATTTAATGAACGGCCTAGGCGTCCAATTAGCTGGCTAATTTAACCAGATGGCTGCGACATTTATAAACTTTGTTTATATTGACATTCCACAAATTTAGGTACACAAGAAAATATATTATGAAATAATAGTTACTTTTCGTTGTAAATTTTATCAAGTCCTTCTCACGGATAGATAGTACAGTTTTTAAGTAGACAATGCTTAATGCATTCAACCTGAAATATCAAGCAATTGCGAGAAATAAAATTAGGCACATCATACCTAAATACCTAATTGGTTCATGGTGTAGAAAAATTATAAAATTTCGTTACATATAAACGTGGTACACACGGCTACACATCAAGCTATACTTTCCAGTATAAGCTGACCTCGCATTGTACGGAAATCCTATACAATGCGAGATCAGTATAAACTGGAAATGTATAGCTTGATGTGTAGCCGTGTGTACTTCGCTACTAAAGTATTTCTTTTTTATCTTTTTCTATCTATTTAGTATATTGCATCATATTTTAATTTTAATAAATTATATTTCTTTAAGTACGCTGTACTGGTTCAGCGTCATAATATTTGCTTGCTGCACCGGTCAACGTCATTACGTCGGCGCCGGCTGTCGCTGAAAACCAGCCCCAGGGCTCTGTCTTGCATAGGGTCGCAGCATAATGCTGAGTGATATCCGATTTGCGTGAATGTGTCGCATGCTTCCCCCAACTTTTTCTCATTTTTGTAATCTAAACTATTTTTACGTTATGTTCACCGCAAATAAACGCTACCAATAGCTTTCAATACCTATTTTCTAAAGAAACTTATCAAGCAATTACGTTTCATATTTCCTTTCACGTTCATTTCTAGTACCTAAACCTAATTATTTTCAGGGAATTGAGACCGTTTGACAGGGTTAGTTTCAATAGAAATACGGACAAGTAATAAAACGCTTACCAGTTATAAAATTACCTACGAGTACTCGAAAGTATTTCTTTGAAATTAGAAAAAAACATGTGTATTCTAGGCTGTAGGTTTAGGATACTTTCAAGTTGTTTTATCAAATGCCTTGGAGACCCAATTTACCCTATCAAACCAATGTGGTACATTGACCTTGAGAGTTTTCTTTAAAAAGAAAGAAATGGAAACCGCCAAGAAACAAAAAAACACAACATTACGCCTCAAGTGAAGGAATGAACCGGCCAAGTGCATGTCGGAACACGCACAAAGAAGGGTTCCGTAGTTGGGATGAATTTATCCCAAAAACAAACTTAACTTTGCGGTTAAAACATGTTCTCCTATACATCGATATACGTCACGGTTAATGCTCCAACTGCAATTCACAAAAAAAAATGTGATAAAACTACAAATTAACAATTTTCGGACTTATTGCTTTACTTGTGCTATGAGACCTTGCTTCCTGCCAAATTACATGATTCTAGGTAAACGGGAAGTACCCTGTATCAAAATATGTCACATAAATGACTGTATTTTTTATTGCGTTGACTTAGTGGCTTATACGTATTTGATATATTAATTTTAACTTGATACCTCCACGCGTTCTTGTGAAAATGGGTCTTGACAGACTGACGGACAGACGACGAAATGATCCTATAAGGGTTCCGTTTTTTTCTTTCGAAGTACGGAACTCTAAAAAAAGTGAAAAGAAAACTAATTTTATCTTACGTTCAAGGTTTTTTAATAATCAACGATATACGTAATGATTTTTATAATAGAGGAACACTGACTCCCAAGTCACAGGTATAAACCTAGTTTGGAAGCCAGAGGACCTATGTATAAGACAATTTTTTTTATAAGTGAAAACTTTGATTAAACCATTGGTTTCGCGACACTGTGACGATACTAGCTTTTGACCATAAAAAAGACATCAACGCGTCAATTACCGATTTTAAGTGCCGATTTTTTTTTTAAGTTTTCACTCCTGTCGGCTCTCCCGGAGTGCCACTATTTTTCTTTTATAATTAAAAATATTCGTCCCCCTGTATTTCACCAGTTATGTTTAAATTGCTTTCAACCAGCCTTTAATTCAAAACTCGGAACTGCATCTGAGAAATTCCTGAAAAACTCAAAATCACTTTGCTCGACCTTGGGAGTGAACACAAAACGCATGCTCAGCTGTCGCGCTCGCGTCAACACAAGACAGAAAAAAGAAATAAAATACCTGTAAAATTGAATTCTGCCCACATTGAAAGGTAAAGTTTTGTCAGTCAGGTAACGTTCCGGACCCCTTAGAAAATGGTTGGTATTCGGTGGCGGTGCCTGTTATATGCAAATAAATGTGATTCATACATCCAGACACTTCGTCGAACACTTGAGGACGGGTCGAGCTCTTTATGTGGTTGGCGTGAGCAGCGATGATGGTGGTTTTGGTTAAGGAAAAAGTTGGTGTGAACTGAATAAAAGAGTATGTCAATCGTTAAAAAATTTGTAAATGTATTCAGTTTTTTTTTTTTTAGCCTATATTGTGTCCCACTGCGCGAAGAAAACCGATAGGGAAATCGTGGAGTCTGACACGCCCTCCCGCTCCGCCCAGAGCGGGAGAAGTTATTTGATAATTTCCCACCCAAAAAAAAAAAAGGACGGGTCGAGCTGTTTATGTGGTTGGCGTGAGCAGCGATGATGGTGGTTTTGGTTAAGGAAAAAATTGGTATGCGAGATCAGTATTTTACATGAGAAATATATACTGTGGCATTAAAAAGCCCAAACCCAAATAACTCCATGAAGACTCGTATGAAAGATGGTTGAAAGTTGAAGTTAATAATAAGCGTTTAAGTGATTGACGAGGAGGTACCTAAAGAAGGTATTCATCATCATCATCATTTCAGCCGAAAGACGTCCACTGCTGGACATAGGCCTCCCCCAAGCACCGCCACTTCGACCGATTCTGTGCTTTCCGCATCCAGCGTATTCCTGCGGCCTTCACAAGGTCATCGGTCCATCTTGTGGGAGGCCTTCCAACGCTACGCAAAGAAGGTATTAGCTAATTATAATCTTGGACCACAAGCAATTACCTCGGCCAATCCCAAAGACTGATAAAGATCCATCAAATTATACTAATGAAGTGAAACTTTATTTTAAAACTCTTATCTGCTACACAGGACTCGTCCGTCTGAGTCCTATCGAATCTGATAGCCTCCATGAGGAATGGATCCGGTCGGATTCGCTCGGGACCGCTCCGCCCCGTTCGGGTCTGGTCGGATCCGCTCGGGCCGCGTCGCCCGCCACTAATCTGATTCCGATACGCCCCTGACAACTTTTATTCAAATGTAATGATGTTTTAGAGGACCTAGAAATGGATATAAAAGTGTCTATCTGTCTGGATTTTCTTTCGATTACGTAAAAAGGAATAAAAATAAATGGGTCTAGGATAAAATGTTTTTTGAATGGGGCAGCTATTTGTCAGTGTACCCCTAAAAACTTATTAAAATCCTTAGCTAGTAAATATTCTAGGTAGGTTTTGATGAATATTTATTTGAGGAGGTCGTGGCTAAGTAACAACAGCCGCACGGGTCGACCCATCAGGTTAAGCTACGCTTGCCGGGGTTAGTCCATGGATGGGTGACCATCTTTACATACCGAGACTCCTCCGTGCCTCGGAAAGCACGTTAAACCGTTGGTCCCGGCTGTCATTCGTGGATCTTTGACAGTTGTTACGGGTCGTCAGTAGTCCGAAAGTCTGACAACCAGTCTTACCAAGGGGTATCGATTTACCCAGTTATTGGGTTGTGGACGTCAGATAGGCAGTCGCTCCATGTTGTTTAGTTAGACTGGAAGCTGACCTCAACATAGTTGGGAAAAGGCTAGGCAGATATTGTTTTGAAGAATATTTAAAGGTTCTTAGCAGCTACCTACTCTAGTACCGATAAGGCGTAGGAGAAATCATAATATTTCTGTTCAATGTATTTACCAGTTAATATTCCCAGTTCCAGGATTTTGTAAATCATGCAAAACTTGACTAACATTATAGCATAAGTAAGTACCGAGATAAGTACTGAGTAAGCAGTACTGGCACAGTATTCCCGGGAACGAATAAATCGTTTAGCTTAGTTAGCAGTAAACTTTAGACATTGTGTGAGGAGCATAACTTGCCGCGTACCAGTTTAATTCTCTTGTTGGTTTTGGTAGCTAACTAGCTACTATTTGAGTATGATATCTGTTAGAAACATTAAAACTAGGTGTAAACAAGGCTTCACCCGCGTAGACTATAATTCTTTTTCTTAAATAAAATTTGCTAGCTATCTGCCAGTGAAAGTCCCGTGAAAATCGGTCTCGCCGTTTCGAAACAAACAGACTGAAAGACAGACAAACATTTTACAAAATTGTTTTTGTGTGTGAAACATCTATAGCGGTGGGTCAGACCGACTGTTGGCGTGGCATAGCCAATGTCAAACCAACGCCAGTGCCAATGTTGGCGTCGGTAAACTATCCTTTTATGGCCTATACCTTAAATACTTTTATACGCATTTAGTAAAATGCTGTTATTTTGACATTACAAACAGACATTTCAATGTTATGTATTTGTATAAATGTATAGATTATGAAGAGCTTAAAGTACTACTTTATAGCTGTCATGTTAATTACAAAAAATCAAGTTATTTTCTGATCGTTCAATCAGCGCAAGCTAACATATAAGTAATTGGAAATGTCATGGAAAAAAAAAATACTGGAATTTTGCTGCACCTGGTTATACTGGAAACCGACCCCAACATAGTTGGGAAGAGGCTAGGCAGATGATGATGACGGCAAGAACATAACCCTTTTTTGCATTCGGGTAAAAAGACAACATTATATACCTACGATTTAATTTCAACCCTTTATAATTATTCAGATTTAGTTATAATAGCAACCGCAAAGCGTTTTACTAAAATAGGTTTTTTATTTTTATTAATTCATTTATCTTTTGTATAGATTCTTTTCTTCTTATTGTAAACCTGTTGACCATTTTCTGTTTTGTTAAGTACCTGGTACTTTTTGAAAGACCTACACCGTCCTCCCATACCTAATAACACTGTTATTTGAAAGTATTGTAAAAGCCAATTATTTCTATAAGAGTAACCGTGGAGTTTCTTGCCGGCTCTTCTCCATAGGAAGCGACCAATTGGAACCGTGCACCTAGCTTGTGACGTTTCATAAGTGCCCTTGTAGGTTTATGTGAAATGAAATAATTTGAATTTGAGACTGGCCGGTCAGAAGGTCTGTATTAGTAAAACATGAATATCCGGAATCCTTAAAGGCAGTGAGGTGGTGGAGTAATCAATCAATCTTATTGGAAATGGAGTATTCTCTACAGTGGCATAGTAACAAACTGACATAATAATATAGTATTACGTTTAAGAACCTTTACAACGGAACAATAATCTCCTCATTACTTGATCCTTGAGTAAACTTTAGATCCGGACGTCTTTAATTCAATTAAATAATTTTACGACCATGTCCGTACACAAATTATACGTTTGTGAGAGTCGTTCGACTTGGTCTTAGGCGAGTCGTTCATTAGTAGTGATTTCGTTTGATCTAAGTAACGGTTTTAAGAGTTATTCAGTAAAAATTTCACAGGGATTGTCATTTTTGATACGCAGCACTCAGCGCACTTCAAGCTTACTTCACATAAGATTTCTAGGTGAGATTTTTACAGAATAGATCGACTGGTAATTGTATTTTTTTAACATGTGTTTTCCTCTGCAGGGCAAAGACCTCCCTTTCTCCTTTCCCCTCCTCTCTGCCTTGAGCTATTATAGTGTAGACTAATCCTGTCTGTAGGTGTTAAGCTCGTCTCGCCATCTTTCCCTGGGTCTGCCTCGATGTCGACGGATGTTTTCTGGGTGGTAGATTTAGCCCTTGACTCGTACGACATATGGTAAACGTATTCGGCCCAGTACCACTTATCTTGGCTGCTTTTCGGGTGACGTCGGTGATTTGCAGCACTGTGTTCCTGTCTCGATCTGTTAACCTGACTCCAACGATTCTTCGCTCCATTGCTCGCTGGCAAACCTCAAGCTTAAACATCTGCTGAACCGTCAAAGACCAGGTTTGAGCGCCGTATTTGAGGATAGGTATGCACATGTCCATAAATTTGCGTTTATGGCAAATTGGTAGGTCTCCTTTTATGAGGTTTTTCATCGACCAATCGTTCTTCGAGGCGTTTTCTGTGCGTCTAGCAACTTTTTTTCTTGTTTTGCCTGGAATGAGACTATTTGGCCGAGGCAACATATGTAACCTTTACACCCTCTTATATTATCAGCCTGTAATTGACACGATACCGAGCTGCAAGTCAAAGGACACAACTCATAATTTAAAAATCATACCGATTCGTCACTGCATGTTATGAGTATGTTTTGAAGAATGAGTCCAGGTTTCCGCACGATGTGATCCCATGGTGGAAAACACCAAACATCCCTTCGTAGGAAACTATAATTTGGAAGAAACGGTTCTTGAACTATTAAATCTGTGATGGGCAGGTACGTAGTGACTTACAACTTATCAGTTTACAAAAAATACTAACAAATTCAAATCCGATTTAATTGTTCCCTTCAAACGTATTACGTTAATTTTCAGGATGGTTTCTTCCTTCAAGGCTCGTACTTACACTAAAACTCTATTAAGAAAAGGCGGAAAAATAACAAAATCCCATTTTACCGGTTCAGTAGACGCTGAGCCGAATAAGGCAACAATTCCCAAAGTAATGAGTTAGAGTCCGATGGCCGGCACAACGGCGCACTTCCCGAGCCGTCATCAACGAACGTAATTCTAATTGTTTTCAGTTCATTTAAATAATTAAACACAAAAGCGCCATTACAGGGTACAAAAGTAAATTCCTCATGATCGTTTTCGTAGTAAGGTTTAATTTCCTTTATTGGGGCCGCGCCCTCATAATACGGACAAAAGGTCTCGAAAATTAATGAGATTTTTTGATGATTGGCTGTTTTATTAATATTACATTGACTGATGGGGTTGTTTTGGCGTGAAATTGATAATGGTTTGTCGAATTTAATAGAAATTTTGTGACTTTTCAATTCTTGAAATTATAATATTAATGAAATTACAATAACGTTAATTGCATTTGGCTTAATTGAATTCTACAATGGCAGCCTATGAAGACCGGATTACGATTCGTCGGCAAATCAACCAAAATATGGTTGTTAGCGATAAAAATACCTAAGTACTTCGATTAAACATAGAAGTAGGTCGATACGAAAAGTGATGAATTAGGCCCGTTATACACGGCATTGTTTATTTACGGTACGGGCGCTAGCCGCACCGCAGAATAATCGTGTGAGCTTGTATATGACACGGCAAATCATGCACCGGTTGTTTGGTATACGGCGATGGCGCCTGTGCCATAATGCCACCGTGTAGGTCAACAAACTTTCATTGTCATCCATACAACACTCACGACCGTGGCCACACGGCGAATGAACCGTAGTTTTTCACGGCAAAACAACGTGTGTGTACAACGGGTCTTACTGTATAGGTATATACCTAATAATAACGCATAATCAAATGCTTCTGCTTACAGCTTGCTTCTGGCTCCAGGGAATACAAGCGATAAATAATACCTACATAAATCTTTAGAGCACTTCCCACAGACTAACATACAACTCTATTAAAAGTTTCAGCGAATATTTTCATAACTAACGATCTTAACAAGTTGGTACCAAGAATTTATGAAACTAACTATATCCGTGCTATTTCCATGTGAAAACGGTAACAGATTAATTTGTAGTTACGTGTTTTCATTTTGCATTAAATGAAATATTTTAGTTTTTTGAAATATCTGCAAATAAAATTTAATTTAGAGTTAGATAAGGAAATCTTGTAGCTTCGTGTTATCTATTTAATTGATTGGTATAAAACCATTTCAACTGTATCCATGCTTTTGTTTTCGTTCAAAATAGCCGTGGTTTCAACGTGCTTCCGGCTTATACATAATTTATTAAAAAAACTTGGTACGCAAGCAACATATTAATATACATCCGGCCCGTCAGTACACGTTAAGTAATATAAAAATGAATAACAGCAAACACAGTCTAATGATGACGGATGAGGTCTCTAAAAAGCAAAAAAATATCATCTCTGCTAGAATTTCTAAGAAAAAATATTCAGATATTTTCCAGTCTTTTAACATCACCTTTCAGAGGATCATGACAAATCGATGAGCTGTCGGTGACTTTGACATTCCCGCACTTTGAGGCGAAAATCCGCGTATCAAAATTCAGTGCGCGAGCGAAGACGGCGCGACTCATCACATATAATTTAAACAAATTCTATCCGTCGATCAATGACAAACACATACATTTGAATGTGGACTCCTAAAATTGGCTGAAGATGTGACGTGCATAAAAATTCATGATAAAGGGCTTCAGAAATATATATTTTACGAGAGACCTCAATCAAAGAGGGTGGAGACCGGGAGCCGGAAACTGGATTAAATTGCATGTGTTATTTATTTTGCATTGTGGCTGGCTGTCGAGACTTTCGCCGTGCGGTTTGTATATCCTTACTTTTGGAAGATTGATGATACACCGTAGCTTACTGTTTTAATTTCAAGAATGATATATTGTGTGTGGAATGTACACGCGAGTGCTTAGCAGAAGTACTTACTGTGTTGCTAATGGAGGGAAAGGGGGAAATGCATTGTGGAGAAGTTGTACGATTAATGTGCCATAATGTTGACTTACTAATATGTAGCTAGTATCAAATGAACTATCATAGGTACGAAATAGATTATCCCGTTTTTATCAACAAAAACTGTAATTGCAATAGTTTGGAGGAATCAAAATGAACGTGTAATAAACGCTTTCAAAATTCTGACAAGCAGCAATGGTTTTATAAAATTTAATCTAACTCATACCACAAACAAACCTTATAACTGAATCATATATAAACTCAGTTCACGACGTGTCCATAATCTAACGTCACCAGCGGGACATAGGTACCTAATCAGGTTAGGTCTAGACTCAGACTGAGTTTGTACACCTAACCTGATTGTGAACAACACAAACCAGGAGATAAATGTATTAGAGGGAATAAAATTTAGAGAACGAAGTATTTTAACTAATACTTATTGTTATATCAAATTAAAATCATATACTTTTGATGTTTGGAATTTAGAGTTTGAAATTTCCGTTTTTAAAATATTTAAAAAAAAATTACGTATCTAAACTAATATTATAAAGAGAAAAGATTAGATTTTTTGTATGTTTGTTTGTAATGGATAAACTCAAAAAATACTTAAAAATTTACTTAATTTCTCCTATAGAAAACTACATTATCAGCAAGTAACATGGGCTGTATTTTATCGACTTCCTCGCGAACGAGGTCGCGAGCAGAAGCTAGGTTTTTTTTTTATAATAAAGAGAAAAGATTTGATTTTTTGTATGGTTGTTACGCTTTCTCGCTAAAATGGTTGTACGGATTTAAATAAAATTTAGTACATGAGTAGACATGACCTGAGTTAGGACATACGATTCTTTTTATCTCTATATTTTCACAGGATCTAGACGTATGCAGGTGAAACCGCGGGGCGCAGCTAGTAAGAAATAAAATAATTTGTAAATACAAAAATACTGATCTAAAACTTGTAAATCTACAGTATTTCTCATTTCATGAAAATATCGCGGTCCATTTATTCCCACGACAGAACGAAAGTCTCTTTTCAAAAGTTCAAACAAAAGTTATCTATCAATCTTAATTACATTGTTTTTACTGGCAAAATGCGCAAAATGGCCTGGATTACTTTAGGTTAAGAGTCTGACTGGCAAAGCTAGCCACTTAGGATGAGCCTAATTGTAACTTAGGTGACCTACATATTACCAAAAATAAAGGTAAAAGCTAGCAAAAGTACTGCAAATATTAATTCGTTTCAAGACCTCTTGTCGTGCTAAATAAACAACGAAACTGACGATGAAATGGACCGCAACCAAAACATGAACATTATTATGACCCAAGAAATAAGTCTCCTTTCGGACTTCAAAATCTAATTTATTTGAAGCCCATTGAGGATTGTCATAAAGTTTACAAACGTTTACCGCAGTTATAAAGTTACGTTTGTTTATCTTTCCTGTTTGAGAAAGCCTTTCCTTTTCCGACCTCCTACAATTCAATTATTCTAAGATAAGTTTATGTAAGTTTGTCGGTGGATCTGTTTAAAAAATTCATATATGATATAATGAATTGTCCAGAACACTTCATTGGTGATAAGTCATTATTTTTTAATGAACACAAATTTTAATAATAAGTTTCATCAAAATAATGTAGATAGGTACCTACTGAAATTGTTAAGGAAACATTCAAAATAATGAAATTACATTAAAGTACTTAAATTAATAATATACGAAGATGGATAACAATGATAATAATGGTGAAACATTAATAAAACAAATGGAAGCCAAAGGTTACACGTGTCGCGGACTTTATAAATTATATACCTTACAAGTAGAGTAAAGAAAATCATTCTAGGATATTAAAAGGTAAGAGAAAATTGAGTAAAGAATAAGATTTATAATCATGTTCATAAGTCTTTTACAAGGCAGTTAAGCTTGTTGAAGCTGTCTGTATCTAACGCCACGAGTACGATTTCCGACTCAAGACAGACATTTCAGATGATGACTTCAACGTAATACGTCATGTCGTAGAAAAAGATAATGATAAAGTAATGTAGATAATAGATTTTAGGGTTGTAACGGGTAGCCAGAAGTCCAAAAGTCTGACAACCAGTCTTACCAAGGTGTTTCGTATTACTCTGTAACAGAGCTATGGGGGTCAGATAGGCAATCGCTCCATATCCATAGTTGGGAAAAGACTACCCAGAAAGGAGTGAATAGAAACTAAGTATAAAGAACGGAAATACATGTTTAAATCCCTTCATTTTAACGTGGTTTAAAAATGTAGAATGCGATACAAGACAGGTATAGACATCGCATTTGAAATCATGACACCTTTCATTCCGTAGCTCTATTCCTAAAGTAAAATCTCACCACAGCCGAGACTTGAGAGCCCTCTCTTTAACGGACTCCTGCCTTTAAAAATATATCACCAAATTCTTTTATACGAAATCAAATATACCGGCTTTTCGAGCGTTGGGACTTACAAAAGGCGAACGTAGACGCCGATACCGAGCTCTGAAAGGAAAAATCGTTAGCCCAACAATGGAGAGGAGAAATTAAAATAATTTCTAGCACAACAGGTCGTTTGAGCCGTGAATAGATCGTGTAATTTGTTTGATAAATGTGTCCGAACTGAGGCTTTCTGTTTGATGAATGATTTTGTTACTACAGCTGTTTTGTTATTTATTATGTAGACGACATGTCATGTCATAGGTACGGGGAGAAACCTTAAAGGAAAAGTAATAATCTTAAAGAAAAAATATCAAAGAAAGAAAAATTGGTTTACTGCCACAGAAATAAAACAATCAAAACAAACATCTCCAATTTAATGGGCAAAATATATTCAGTGAAAAAGCTGATCATTCATCATTTGCCTAGCCTTTTCCCAACTATGTTGGGGTCGGCTTTCAATCTAACCGGATGCAGCTGAATACCAGTATTTTACATGGAGCGACTGCCTATCTGACCTCCACAACCTAGTTACTGGGTAACACAATACCCCTTGGTAAGAGTGGTTGTCAGACTTTTGGGTTTCTAACTACCCGTAACGACTGTCAAAGATCTACAATTGACAGCCGGGACCAACGGATTAACGTGCTTTCCGAGGCACGGAGGGGTCGTAGTATGTAAAGATGGTCACCCATCCACGGACCAACCATGGCAAGCGTAGCTTAACCTGATCGATCGACCCGTGCGGCTGGTATTATTTAGCAAAAAAGCTGATAATAATGATAAATCCATATCACATTCATACAAGCCAAAAGCTATTTTAAGCTGACTGATAAAATCCATGAATTTATTGCAAGCTGTGATGACGAATATAAAAACCTTAAAGTAAACATAAAGTTTCAACAATCCAGGTTATACCTTGCCATTCGACTGACATCAGGTATCGTCAGCTTTTCAACGAGAATGGCTATAGGTTTTCAATAAAATAAATAGCTCGCTGGTGGTTATACCTGAAAACTCAGCTTTTACGAACTGAGAGCTATATTTATTTGGAAATCGATAAGTGCTAAGCACGAATCTGAGTCGTTATTCTGCGGGTTAAGACGTCTAGAGTCGAGGTACTGTAGTTGGGCTTAGGGATTTCAGAATGTTTTTATTATTTAAGCAATGGAAATAAAGTACTTGGAATATTATTTGTTTGATGTTAAGTTACGTTTCTGATGAATAACATACCAATCAGATTATTTTGTAAGTAGTTACTCGTACCTAATATCCTATGAAAACAACAAAAATGGCAGTGTTTTGTTATGCACACTAAATGTTCTGTATGTAAAAATAGGAGTAATTTAAAGTGATAATTAGGATAGTTTATTACATGTTGTTCTTGTTGTTGCAGGGACTTGATTAGTTTTTGGATTATATTTAGGCATATCCCAAGGGTGCGTCTTCGGTCACATCAATTGAACTTTGCAAAAAAGTCTCTCTCTTTTTTTTATAACCCGAACGGTGATACCATTCCGTTAATTATGTATAACTAAGGTTTTCCTTACCTCTTGAGGCTCCGAATCGACGAACCAGTCGATAGTTGCTGCTGGCAGCGAGTAGTCCGAGGTGCAGTTGACCAACGCCTGCTCCCCGACTTGTACTAACGTTGGCAGACCCGTAATTAGCGGGTCGTATTCTGGCATTACTGGTGGAAAATAATAGCATTAATCGTTATCATTATCAAAAGATTGAAATAGAAAAATAATTCTCGAATTCTTCATCGAATAAGAAAAAAGCAGAATGGGAACAAACACGCACACTTACACACATGCCATACCACACCACACCTGAAATCACATCTTTACTCTCCACTCTTGAATTCATACCCGAAGTCCCAAGATACAGACTAAGTGCGGCTCACTGGCAAATAATACTTTGTACCCTAGCTGTAGGTAATATTTTAAGCTACCCATTTCGTCTTAGCTTGTGAACCTGCTTACTTTATTACCTAGATGATAAACTATTTCTATCTGTTTCATCATAGAGTAGTCCACCTAGGCACCTACCCTAAGGGTGTCCTACACTTCGTTTGCTCCACTAAAGAACACGTCTGCCCCAAGGGCTATAGGTTTGACGGCAAATGTGGAGTATTGTAAATTACAGCTTGACTGTTGTAAATGTTAGTTTTGATCAAATCATCATATTGTAACAACATGTTAATAGAGGAGTTCGTGGCTAAGTAGTAACAGTCGCTCGGGTTGATCCACCAGGTTAAGCTACGCTTGCCGGGGTTGGTCTGTGGATGGGTGATCTTTACATACCGAGACTCCTCCGTGCCTCGGAAAGCACGTTAAACCGTTGGGCTGTCATTCGTGGATCTATGACATTCGTTACGAGTCGTCAGAAGCCCGAAAGTCTGACACCAGTCTTACCAAGGGGTATCGTATTACCCAGTTACTGGGTTGTGGAGGTCAGATAGGCAGTCGCTCCATGTAAAATACTGGTATTCAGCTGCATCCGGTTAGACTGGAAGCCGACCCCAACATAGTTGGGAAAAGGCTAGGCAGATTGATTGTAACAACGTGTTAATTATGTTGTTAATCCTGGATTCTGAATATTCACCTCCAAGACTATGATTATGTCCTCCATACCTACGTGTTTTAAAAAACGTATACAATGGAAACCAAATAATACCTGTTCATCGCCTCTACAAGTTATGAAACTGAGGGTATAGCCAAATAATCAATACTAAAGTGGACGGCTTCTAGTGAAACCCTTCCCTAACTTTTAACTCGGCTGTTATTTTATTGTTACGAGCTTAACAAGGGGTATCCAATAAATATATTTTGGGTAGGCTTACCTACTATATTCATTCTATTATATTGTAATTATTATATATACATACATACATAAACTCACGCCTTCTTCCCATGGGGGTAGGCTGAAACTACAGAACGCCACCTGCTACGATCCTTACATACTCCTTTTGCCTCGTTTACGTTCATACATCTAGTTCTTCAGAAAGGTCAGGTGCATAGTACTCGAACGCCCGTGCGTGTATGACCAGATGTATGAACGTATTATTAATATGTCACGGCTAAAACCCGAAGTGCGGCTATATTTAGTTTTAGCCGGCTACAACTAGGTGCGGCCGGTAGCAGTTGGTTAAATTTAGTTGTAGGAAATGAAAATGGCTGAAAGGTAGGTAAGATTAGGTTAGAACTGTGACCATATAACACATCGCACGAGCCGAGTGAGCGAGGTGCCGCGGTAGCAGCCGGCGAGTGCCAGGGTCCATTTAGGCAAGTTTAACCAACTGCTACCGGCCGCACCTAGTTGTAGCCGGCTAAAACTAGGAATAGCCGCACTTCGGGTTGTAGCCGTAACATATTTCTACACATTATTCAGAGATGGGTTAAAAAAAAACTGATTGCTTTTTGAAAGAATTTTTATTCGTTCTATATTAATGTATGAAAAACTAGACCGCTATTGCAATATCCAAAATTGCTGTTAGCTATAAAAATACCAGAAATAAAGGATGGGAATGTTTACTCTGCATAGCCATACTCGACAGCAATGTGTGCCGTTATACAATTTGTTTTTGGTTT
Source organism: Agrochola lychnidis (assembly GCA_963680765.1). Classification (NCBI taxonomy): domain Eukaryota; kingdom Metazoa; phylum Arthropoda; class Insecta; order Lepidoptera; family Noctuidae; genus Agrochola; species Agrochola lychnidis. The sequence continues at coordinate 26,371,664 of OY796853.1, forward strand.
TATGTTTGTGAAAACAGCATGTTTATGCTGTTTTTACCATGTTTACTAACAAGAATACACAACATTTGATATCTGTGATTGTTTAGAGCAATTTTTGTTAGGACGGAACTTTTATAGAAAGTGTAATTCGCCTTTTTCACCATACAACATTTCAGAAAAAAAAAAAACATTCGCATCAAAAATGCCATCAGTCATTTCACTCGTATTCCATTTCTAGTTTTATTCCGAAATCATATTTTCCTTGAAAACGTCTTTGTCGAAGGGAAACTACATCATTGTGAAATGTTAGATTTAATACCATTTCCGCGCCTTGCTTCCCTAGTACCATTAACGTAGATTCTGACTTCCACACGATAATCTTCAGTATGGGCCGACGTTATATTATTATATTGGGCTCATCATAATGAGATAATGTTCGGTAAAGGAAATTATATTTGTCCGTATGGATTATTATCTTATGTGGATTGCGTATTGATATTAAATTGTGGTCTTATTATTTGTTGATACGAGTATTGTTGTTAGTTTAGGCTTCGGTCGTGGTTTTTGGCCTAACATCATTTTTCGGGTTTTCGTTCGCTGATTTAGTGTAGCGCCACTGCCCTTGCCGCTGCCCCGCTGTGCGCTGCCGCCGAGTATACGGCCTCATGGGTACTAGGGTAGCATGTTAATAATATCTAGTAGGTATAACAATCAAAACTGAATTAGGCACACTTCCATGGTTTAAGATTCGTCTATAATATTATTCTCATGTCCACTCAGAAAATCACAATCTACATAATCTGTGATAATTTTTAGACCTAAAACAAAAAATACCAGGGCAGTATACTCACCAGCAAGTGTCATATTCGCTGATCGCTTGTCAACAGCAAACCGAGGTCCTTCGCTGGAGACTTCGCAGGTGTACTTCGCAGTCCCTCTCTCAGGCCTGACTGTGATGACACACGCCTCAATGTCACACGAACTGTTTGTGACAGAGATGTCTGTGCTGTTAAATACTCTTGTTTCTAGCTGTGGACAAAATTGGTGATTAGAGGGAGATAGTGAAACTTTGATGATATGGTAAGTTAGTGGGTTTGGCCTCTGTCGTATTATAGCAAGGAATAAACTATTATGCCAGCTCCACACTCTCGCGAGCGCGCCTCGTGGAGGCCCTTGCACGAGTTGCGGCAATCGGAGGCTACATGAGTGCTACCCATCCACACTCTCGTTTTATTCAGTTGCCTACCTAAAGATGGACTTGATTGAATTCGTTTTGTGTGCTTCCCAATAAGTTTATACATATCATCAATATACATGATTTAATAGAAGCTTTTTTTATCTTAGGTGCCCTCTGAAAGTTGCCATTTTAATTCCTTTATTGGTATATTTATTGCGTCACTTTTCCAAGCATCGTTGACTATATTTTTATCTCTATGCCGCGGATTTTTCGGATTCCAAATAATTGGTTCTGTTTGATATAATTTCATGAAAGTGAAACATAAATCGTTAGACCACTCCGTCATGATAACTATACGCATGCACGTCCTTACTCGTCCGCTACTAACAGTATACCGCGCGCGTGCGCGAGAGTGTGGTTCGTTTGCTCGCCTCGCGGCTCGCGTCCTTTGACTCTGGTCAAAAAAACCGACACCGAGCGGAACGCGCACAAGGCGAGGCGACAGATGACAAGAGGAAGCGAAAGGCGTCATCCACACTATCGTGCTCGCTTCACCTCGTCTTGCCTCCTAGAGAGTGTGGAGCCGGGGCTATATATCATACAACTATACTCCATTTGAAATAAGTTTAGACATTTAAATAAACCTTTTTTACAGTCCGTTCAACCGATTTTGACTTCTATTGCGTTGGTGGCATGACAAATGGCAGCTGCAGTAAACAGTTGGTATTGTAACCACTTATTTGCTTTTAATGGCATCCTTATGCATACGACATAGAAGTCAAAATCGGTTGAAGGGACTGTTAAAGGTTTGTTTAAATGTCTAATCTTATTTCAAATGGATATTAGGTGTCATGCAGGATTTCGTTTGTGATAACAATACTTGTAAAATTGACAGAATAAAGAAGTCAACAGATCAATTTGGCTATTGTGATCTTTGTTGAATGTCATGCAAATCGTAAATATTATTATAGCATCTGTAAGAGCTGCAGCCTTCGCAAATGACCATGATTCTTCTCCGCTGCGAATAGATCATGCCATTTTATTTCCCGCGGGCGTCGTTTGAACAGATAACCCTTTCTCACACTTGAATTTTACGGCTTTTGCGGGATGACAAAAAGCCAATATATCTTTGTTTGTAAGTACCTACGTAAGCATAGTGTTCTTCTCGAGCTTTATTTGATTTCAGAGTTAACGTAAACCTGTGTCTGCGGCTTTATACACGTGAAAAGATTAAATATTTTCCGAGATGAAAAGTATTCAATATATTTTTCTAGATAATTAAGTAGGTAAAGCCATAAAATAGAACCAAATAAAAATACAAACTATCTTTCGGATTTGTAATATTAGTGAGGATATACCCCAGCAAAGCGGTGACAAATTATTTTAAAAGGAGGATATAAAGACCTCCACAAACCGGCACACCTAATTATAGCACCTTTCAATTCCCGCTACATAGATATAATAAAATACATCTCGTAGATTACCAGCACGGGTTTTAAAAGCTGTTGAAAGGCTCTTCAGTCTTCAGAGCCCTCACTTCGACCTCATTCCGTAAAATATTTCCTACTCGCAGATTCAAAAGGTGGTCCATAACAGGTGAAAACATTCCCCACTTTAAAATAACGTTTATAAAATGTTATATACGTGTTCCGCGTTCAGGTTTTTCCTGTCCAAACATTTTTTTCTGGTCGTTCGCGTGATGAGCGCAATATACGGACGCCGCCGTGCACCCGCGCAAAACGAAAATATATTTTTTGAGTCTATTCGTTTACTGAGGGGATGTTTTTTTTAAATTACGCGGAGAGATTCAAAAGTTATTAACGTTGGCGTGAATTTCGTTAAAAAAATGTGTAACTAGAACCATAAACCTATCTACTAGAACGAAAAAAATTGTAGTGGTGTAAAAAATATGTCCTGGTAAAAAAGTTCTCTGTAAATAAGGAAAACGTGAAGCCAACTTGATTATAGCAAAAAGTGTAATACGTTGCGGTTTGGGTCAACTTTACGCTGGGAGTTGCTCTGCGGGCCCCGCTGTCGCTAGTGAAAAGAAGGTTACAATAGTGCACTAATGACTTTATACTGAGAAAATTGCTTCATCATAATAATATACTGTTTCTTTTAAATAACTTCATTCTACTTCGGGTCAATACACAATATAAAAAGCTTTTTACAAAGAAAAAACAACCGACTTCCAAAAAAAAAACACTACAAAGTGAAAAATTACTTTAATTTCGGAAGTCGGTGTCTTGGGTTTTGTATTTTCGTTTTTTGCCAACGACTTCCGAAATTAAAGTAATTTTTCACTTTTTAGTTGTGGTACCTACCCCACACACATACGAATACCACTACCTGCTACCAGTGACAGGAACTTATCATATCATCTACATACTAAGTGGGAAAAAAGTACGTATTTTGTAGCTAACTCAGAAACTACCTAAGCAAAGTTAATAAAATTTATATGGGAATACCCTTTCAAACAAAAAAAGAATTTTCAAAATCTGTCCACAAATGACGAAGAAATCGGCGGACATACATAAAACCTTTTTCGAAGTCGGTTAAAAATATACGATTTATGTACCTACCCATATATATTCAAACTTGTTTAAGATTAACCTTTTTTTTCAGAATCCTTAATACATTTCCGTACAAAACGGACTATGGATTCTGAAAATAAAACTGTTTTTGAAAAACGGAAGCTCTGTAGCAAACAGGTTTTTTAAGCGCAAAATTCAAGGTAAATTAATATCTCTTACCTTTGAAAAATGATCCTAAAAGAAACGTAAGCATTTGCTAAGACCAACAAAAATAATCAAAAGACGAAACGACCTTTTATATGAAGACTGAAGAGAAGACAGTAATAAAATCAAATTAAGACATTACAGTACAAACAGAAATCAGAAACTTTAATCTAAGAGCTTTCCAAGAAGTTTAATCATATTAAAATTCATGTTGGCCCATTAAAGCTTTACAAAAGAGGCAAATTCGGGTATTTCACGTTTTTTCCGACTCCTTAATGGCGCCTAGGTTCTTAATGCTTTTGAATTGGACGAAGATAAAATTAAATTTTGAACAGATATTTTGAATTTTGGGTACCCTTCCCAAAAAGGGACATCTTTGGGTGTCATAAATTCGCGTCTAAGAAATCATGAGGGCGAGAGAAAATTCACCAGTGCAGCTGCCAAGTTTAGTGGTTAAACCTTCATTGGGCTATGAATTGTTGTGTTGTGTGCCTTTTTGTCTGTGCTAAATAAATGTATTTTCTTTCTTTCTTTCTTTCTTTAGTCTGCCTTATTGCCAAACTAATGCTCAGCAGTGGATTAGTAGGTAAATAGCAGTTTGGTATGCTAACAGATTAAGCAGTCTTTGAGGTCTTGGCTCAAAGGACCGGTAATAAGACTCAGACACACTAATAAATATTTGATTAAGTAGTAGGGATTATGTTAACATATGTAGTTGATGAACAGGTAATCCGTATAAAACTGTGGTCACTTATTACTTACAATAACTGATTTAGTGAGCTAGCTTTGGGTAATATTTGAAACGATCAGATAAACGAAGGTTAGCACAAACTTGTTTGAAAAATTCAGACATCAAAATTAATGTATATGATGCAGTCAACTAGCTTAATTAGTATTTCAGTTAACACAAATGTTTATTTGAATTAAAATCTATTTAGTACAGGAGTTGAATACAATTTATACAAAGGTAAACTTTAAAATTAATTAAATATAAATCTTAATTTAGAATTCAAGCTGAATATAAATTCTAATATTCTTAATTTTATTTACGTAACCCGATAGTAACAGAACTTATTTAATTATATTTTAGAACAAACTAGATTTTTGGAGACGTTTGTCTCTAGAATTCTAAATTTCTGTCACGTCTGTAATTGGGTTAACAATACTCAATACTCAATACTCAATTCTTTATTGCATTCCATATGTATTACATAGATGGTATAACAAGTAAAAGATCAATATGGACCCTGTCGGGCACAGCAAAATTAGGAGAGAGGAAGAGGGTTAAGTAGCAATTCAATATTATTATAAATTATTAGATTTGTTTAATTGGGTGTATAATTATGTAAATATTGTATATTATTAGGTTTGTGTATATAGGTATAGTATATTAAGGATTTTAAATATTGCATAAGAATAATATAGGTAATTATTATTTAAATTCTTAGAAGTATTTTCATTAATATTAAATTATGTTATTGTTTATGTATTCATATTTATATTTGATTTCCTATATTCCTTATTATATTATATTTCATAATATTTGGTGTATGAGAGAAAGAATATTTTTAGTTTGCAATCGATTTGTCATCTAAAAACTCCTGTACTGAGTAGTATGACTTGGATTCCAGAAATTGTTTCAATTTATTAATAAATACATTTGTTTTGTTTACTTCTCTAATGTCATTTGGCAATTTATTATACATTTTTATAGACATAACTAAAGGGCTGGTTGAGTGCATTTTGAGACGGGATTGAGGTATGTTTATTTTGTTTTTGTTGTGTCGAAAGGTGTATTTTGTTTGTGTTTCTTCGCAAGTGGTGTAAAAATCTGGATGTTTTCTGACAAATTTACATAATTCTAAGATATATAAACAGGGAAGTGTGAGTATTTTGTGTTTTCGGAAGTGTGGTTTGCAGCTATCTGTTTGTTCTATGTTGGTTATTATTCGAATTAACTTCTTTTGTAAAATGAAAATCGTTTGTGAATCTGTACTGTTACCCCACAGCATGACCCCATAGCTGAGCCATGCCTGGGCATATGCATAGTAGGTGACAAGTGCAGTTAAACGGTAATATTGTTATAACTGCACCAAATAATAATAAAATTTAGTTTTGCGTGTGACTGTGTATTCCTCGGCTAAACACGCTAAAAACTAAGCTAACTAAAGCAGCTTACCGTGGTAGGACAGGTACATAAACATTTAGAATAGTAGCACAAACAGTATAATTTTAGCTACTGAAATACAGTTCAGTTATTTCTCCAAATCATTGTAAAATTGCGAATTTAGTTGAAGAAATCTTCAAGTCATGAAATAGTTTTTCGTGGGATGAAACAATATTACCTGATCTTACAAATATTACTATTCAGTGTAGACTAGAAAATCTTGATTTGGTGGTAAAAAAATTACATGAAATTAATATTTGTACTTTAAAAAGCTCGTAACTTAAACTCAAAGCATTTGTTTCAAATAAACGATTTACAAGTACTTTTGAACTATCAAGGGGTCGGTCAGTCAGAAAGATGAAGCTAGTTGCCCATTCCAAAGCGTAGTAGGTACCTATGGAGAAGAACGGGCAAGAAACTCCACGGACATTCTTTTAAATCAAAATATTGGTTACATCATTCATAAATATACATGTAAGAACAATGTAGAAAGATGTGCACGTTAAAAGCGTCCGTAATATAAATATAAAAACAAAAACAATTCAAAAATAAAAATTAACAGACTGACTTCTTCCGTTTTCCATTACGAAACAATGAATATTTTAATAAATAAAGAAAAAAAATTACGAGTATCATCTACTGAAAGATACAAATAAGTACACAGGTGAAACCTTATGAATAAAAATGAACCCGGTATGAATCATAGCTTCGAACTAAGTGCCCCACTACACGACCAATTATGTAGCTTTGGCGCTGAATTGCCGTAATATCGCGTTTCAATTTACCGTGTAAGCTGTCGATTCGCAATCGCTCTAGTTATGAAAAGGCCTTATTTTATGGGAAAAGGTAAAACTGTGCAATAAAACGATAAAACATACAAAAAGATCCCGCGAACATTATATTATGTAAAGAAATAGATTGTATCGCGATAAATTCATTCGTTTTAAAAACTACTTCGAGAAGTTTACACAAGATTTCTCTTTAAAAAGTTTATCCACAAGTTTCTACTTAATGTAGAAAACTTAAATCTACAATTAAAGACAACTACATTATAAAGCAAACTCACAACAGTCATGCTGCGACGCGTGGAACTAGCAAGCGCTTACTGTCGGGCCATGTGTAGGGACACTAAAAGAACGGGCTCTAAATAATTCAGTGCTGAATTACGATCCGGTACGAATACACGTTCAACTTTGTGGCGAGTTTTGTTTTAAGGCTGCTACAATTGAAAATATTTTTTGTTTTAATTAAATAATAATGATCTTTGTGTAGTATTTTTAATAAGTTTATTTGATTAATTAAAAACCATAGTGTAGTAGTTTATAAAAAATTACATATCAGGGGTTGTTAAAACACGTTTATAATCATACCATCAGTGTTTATACCTAGTCATATACTACTGTTTTAATTTTATTAGAGTCGTGCGTAGATAAAATCTGTTATTTATTTTTAAATATCATAACAATAAATTTTATGATATGAGGATAAATTAAATCATTAGTACAAATAATTGTTGGTACTTACTCGCGTATTTACAAAATAATATTCAATAACTTAATTTTTTTAAACTAATTGGCGAATGTTCAAACAAATAAAACTTTCAATTTATAAAACTCCTAATCCGTTCTCTGTGAGGCCCAAACATCGTGTATATAATATGTAAACTCAATTACGGGCGTTTCCACGTAATTTTTACCGTATTCCGGGGCGTCTCGTTTAAAATTACGTTTTGCATATTTTTTTACGTTATTCCTCAGGAATTTAAATTACGTTGCAGCCGTTTTGATCTGTGTTGTCATTACTTCTGTGGAGACTTCAAAAGATGGGGAGTTAGGGGATTTAAACTTCAAAGCCGTCTTGACACCATTGTTTGATGTACTGCTGCTTGCTTTGTTCTGAATCTTTTATTTATTTTAAACTTTCGTTGAACATGTTAGAACACAACACGAAAGTTGGTGTTAGTAGGGAAGTTATTTTTTTTTTTTTTTTAAGTATTTCTAAGAATAAAGGAATGTTACCTTCGAGCGTTTGCTATTATCAGTATTGTATCTCTCTTGTACGAAGTCATAATAAATATTATAAAGGACAGTAATTTTTGTGTTTTAATGAATGACTAAAAAACTATAAATCCCAGATAATCTTCCTAGAAAATCAAATAATACATCTTCTAAGAGACAGCAGATTTCATGAAAGTTGTCAACGAAATACGCCAAATTTGTCCTGTCACCATATATCTTACGTAAATTGCAAAACTTTTGTTTTAGAAACATCGAGAGGAAACCAACTCGGCTAAGTTTACATAGTTTAATATTTAATTTCCGAGCTTTCATGGTGAGGAATTTTCTCAGAAGAGGAATAATTTTGGAACGTAACGGGAAATTGTGGGACTAAACTTTGCTTCCGTAAACACTACACGAGTCTAACATTCGTGGAAACACATAATAAATACGTAGTAGGAAAACTTAAAACAAACCCCGTGAAAAATACTTGCTTTGATAAGCAAAACAATGATCGGTAGGTATAAGAGATTCGCATCATTATTGGGTCAAAAATAGTTCGTTACTGTCGCGGCCTGCAACTGGGGCATTGATGAACGATCGTGAAATTGTGGACCGAGGCGAAGCCGAGGCACACATACGTGAGTCCATCGTGAGGTTGCGGCCAAGGCTTTTTTTTTTTGGGTGGTATGATATGTTCATTTGTTTCTTCTTTACTATAAACAGCTCTATTTGCAACACAAATCGAAATTTAAATAAAATCTTTGAAAAATTACCTCCTTGGAGTATGTGTTGAATGAAGTAAAAAGTTCGTTCCATTTTTAAATAACACGAAAGATATATCAATTTTCATATATTTTCTCAAACATGCATGGAAATATTGTCATTATTTTGAAAAAAGAACACGTGAAGTATCGAATTTACAGTCAAAGAAAATCAAATCCATTGCAGGAGCGTTTTTTGAATTTGGAACATTACAACGTTCCAGCGATGTTGTATGAAACGGCGTGCTGGGGTTATTAAATACTCTTTGATTGGATTTCTTTTATCATTCTTGGCATACCAAAGTAAGTCTCTTTGCTTAGTACAAATTGCGTTCACGTGGCTGTATGTATAGCCATAAATGCGTTTGCCTTTCGCCACAGATGATAAATAGAAAATTGGCACCAAAGCTGAAAATTCATCTTGATTTGTTATTTACATACATAATTCGTATAAATTTAATAATTAAAATGAGTTCCAACGGTTCAGAGAGTGAAATGGAAATTGATTGTACTCCACCAGATTTAAGATCAGAAGTCAAATAAGCAATGGAAAACCTGCTTCCAGCGAAGTCAAAAGAAAAATACAGGAGAGTATATGAAAACTTTATGATTTGGAAAAACGAGAATAAAGTGAAAATTTTCTACAAACTGTTTATTTTTGGCGTATTTTAATGAGATTACTAAAACTAAAAAGCCATCTACATTATGGGCAATTTATTCCATGCTGAAATGTACAGTTCATGTTAAAAACGGCATTAACTTGAAAAATTATGGAAATTTAACTACTATTACCCTGCATTCTTTTGAGAAAAGCACAATATATGCCTCGGCGGCAATGGCGATTGCCTGTCTCGTATTAGTGAAGTCCTCGCCTACGGCTCGGCCTTCAAACTCATACTCGACCTGCAATTGCCTATTTCCCGGCCTTTGCAATAATGTACTATTACTCAGCCAGATTTTCATACAAAAACTGCCGGCCCGGCGCTCGCATGTATTCGACCAGTACAGCATTTTTAATTTATCTCGAATAAGGTTCTCATAATAATACTCGAATTTCCAAGCATGTATAATAATATAACATTTTGTTGGAGCTTTAGAGTGAACTAAGATAATTATGCCAGTTTCATAAGTCGGTTATGAGTAGCCAACTAAAATGCTGTAAATATACTAACTGAACATCATTATTCTCATGCCCTTATACTAATTTATTAAGGATCGGCGCAAAATATATTATCTGTACTAACGAAAGCCAAAAATACTTGAATTAAGAAAGGCTGTAAAACATTTAAAACAACCCGCAGCAACTACAAAAGTTACGTGTTTATCTTTGGATGTATTCAAAATTCAAAAAATTCAAAATTCAAAAGTCATTTATTCAAACTAGGCTGAGAATCAGCACTTTTCGAACATCAAAATTACATAAGACAGTCCCCCAAAACCCACCTTTCACCACTTCCTAGTGCCTTTAGCTGGGAAGAAGAAGTGGCGCAACAAACTCCCCAGCAGCACAGCTGTCTGTTTAAGTTAGAAAAAAAAATGATTCTGAATGCAAAATTATTATGCAACACAAAACATTATTTTAATCATAAATTATTGGCCATATTTCAGCTAGCACACACCAAAATACCAACTAAAAACATCGAGAACTATACTCAAGCGAAATTTAAAAAAATAAAAACTAAACGTAAACAGAACTAAATATATCTAAATAAAAGCCTCCAGGCATAAAGAACGTGCCCGCTTACATAAAGCTGTAATTGGAAGTTATAAATGATAAACTAGGACCATCGAGGTAAAATAAATGAACAGTTAATTACTAATAACAATAACAAAACCATGATCAGCAAGACGACCAGTCACCACAAGTAGCACCCGTTCACGAGCATAACGCAAAGATCAGCCACTACTCCCTCGCCATATTTGAGGGAAGGAGGCAACCCGACCACCGACGCTACCGCAAGCAGTGACATCTAAGGGAGCATGACGAACTTGCTGCCGGTTGCTCAGGCAAAAAATAATATGATGAAATGTCACTAGCTAACTACAAATTGCAATACAACTCATAACAAAAAATTTTAACGAGTAGATTATGTCAACAATAAAATAAAAATAAATTGACTCTAAAAAATAAATAAAAAAAATTGACTCATAAATTCAAATAAAATAAACAATATTAGTATATATTTTAGAATTCCCTTTTTTTACCCGACTGCCAAGAAGGGTTATGTTTTTCCATATCTTAGAACCAGAGAAAAACGGGTCAACTGAAAGTGAAGAAAGGCTTAAACGAACACTTACGTTCCACACCCTAACTCCATAAAATGTTATAACATAATTACTGTCTATTTTCCTCTGGCAACACCTGACTCCATTAAATAATTAAATTCGCCGCGAGCCTCAGTGCTGCCAACACAAATAAAAGGAAACTCGTTTAGTTTACAGTACGTGGCAGGAAGGAGGTAATAAGGATAACGAGAAGTCGTGTTTAAGATAAGTGGTTGGTTTACAAACACCTTTTAAAGCATCAGGTTGCAAGAAATCTAATATTTACGTTACTATTTATGTTGTTATTTTACTTCCAACGGTAACTATCTGCTATGCATATTGAACAGTTCCGTGACGAGAAAGAAACATGTTTGGAAAATATAGTCGACAGCCACTGTGCACTACTATGCAGCTCTAAAGCAGAGTTCTAGATTATACGTGAACGAAGTCATGGGAAACTAAAATAATTCCTGAATTTCGTAGCTAATTTAACACTGGGTTAAAGAAAAACATTATAATGAAGTCTGAATTCCCGTATTTTTAAGAACGTTCGCATTCTATCTAATCTGAGTTCCAATCTGTCCTAAATACCTCTGATTTACCAATATTTTTGTAAAATTTTGACATTACCATTGAGATAAGATTGTGACTAGATTTTGAACTACGAAAATTTGTCTTTTGGACTGAGTGGTTTGAAATGGTCAGTCTTTGTTATAAGCTGTTATTTATAAGCTATTATCATAATAAAAACATCGTGTGGAAACCGGCATGCTTGAGAGATATTTCTCGACGGCATGTGAAGCCAAGTCAGAGGCCCATGGGCGGCTTTAAAACGCTGACACCAAGTTAGTCACTAACCACACGAAGAAAAAGAAGATCATAGCAATAATTACTATTTATAAGGCTGTGTTAGACCAGAAACCCTCGGGTCACCCAGATCTTTTACAGACGTTCTGAACAGACCAGGAGTTATAATTAACTTCTGGAGGGAGGTGGGCTGGTTGGAATAACCACCAAACGGCCGTCATGGCTCACGTACAATGGTCCACCTTACGGACTAAGTGCGGAAACCGAAACCCCATAACATAGAACATAGAAGGCTGTGTAAGGACTAGCCATGTAATACTAAAAAAAAAAAAATACGTAAACGAACCCAACCAAGGACACAAATCTAAATACTGAATAACAGTTATGCTAAAACACTTTCCTAGTAAGTACGAACATTTCGTATTAAAACTTTGCTGTACGGAACCAAATAGCGTATAAAAACAAGGTAGCGCATCATTATGCACGCTCACGAAGTTTACTAACTATTGACGCGTTATTGTAAGTAGACAAATATGAAACTTGATGGGTCGGATACCTGCCAACAAGTTTTACATGAGAAGCGGAATAGAAAGTGGGATATTTTGACGGGTTCTGTTATAGGCTTAGTTTTCGCGTAATAATTTGGGTGTATGCTAGGTACTAGGGATTTATGTAAATAGTTCTCAGGTATAAATGTATGCAGGTAACCATATCCACTTGTAGGGAAAACCAATAAAAGTATTTCGTAAAGAGAATCTGACGCAGTGTATCTTGTTGTCTGTGATAGCATATCATTACGGCAATATTTATTATTTACTTCAAGCACACAAATATACCGAACTGGACTTAATGCCATAGGCATACCATAGGCATTTTCTACCAGTCAACCCAATCATTATCCTATAAGTACTTGTTCATTAAAACATTATTACTGAAAGTTCCAGGTTCAGGAGACTATAAAAGAAAAATCTAAATATGGAAGAAAATTCATAAAAAAGCTAGTAAAATAAGACTCCTGTTCTGAAATGCTTTTCCATTTTTCAAATGGAGGAAACATTTCTACAACTTTAACTTGACAGACACCTCCACCCTCCTAATTTATAACTCTCATACAACAGAATAATCCGAATACGTATTAAATAACGATATAGTTACGAAAGTTGGATCGTTTCACGTTTTTAATGTGATTTTTATTCGGATAACGGAGAGTGTACCGGTTTCATTCCTGTCTCGCGAACTTTTAATATATGTGGGTATTACTGTTATCTTGCAATTTATTTAAATGGCGGCGGGTGATGTCGGCTGACGCAATACGGGTCTGTTTTTTTTTAAATGTCCTGGAATAGGATTTCTCCTGTATCCTTCGGGCTGTACAAGAATAGCTCCTGCCGTGTTTAAAAGATTTAGTAGACAGCTATGTTGGTAACTTGGTTAAGTGTTTTGGATGCATCGGATGTATACACGAGCACTAATGTACACTATTTTTTTTCTTAGCCATTATTGTCCCACTGCTGGGCAAAGGCCTCCCTACCCTCCTTACACCTCTCTCTGTCCAGAGCTTCCAAGGAACAATCTTTCTTAAAGAAGTCCAGCTCATCCCGCCACCTCCGTCTGGGCCTGCCGCGATGTCGTTTGCCATTAAGCGGGACCCACTGGGTCGTAAGTTTGGCCCATTGATCGTTTGACCTGCGGCAGATGTGTCCAGCCTAATTTCATTTAAGCGTGGCAGCTTTCCGAGTGACATCAGTTATTTTAGTGATGGAACGGATTGTTGTATTCTTAACCCGGTCCACAAGTTTAATACCAAGAATACTCCGTTCCATAGTTCTCTGGCAAACCCCGAGCGTGGACCTCTGCTGAATGAATTAATGAAATTAATGTATACTTATGCACTTTGAAAAATCCTAATTCTAAAGCTATTTTCTCTTGGCATAACGATTGCAACTTTGAGGTAAGACCTATTTCAAGATGTTTGGGTTCTAAAATATTATTTTCTTCAACATCATCGTCATCATCAGCTTACAGCAGTCCACTGCTGGACATAGGCTCTTCAATTGCATGCCATTCAACTTGATTTTTGGCAACTCTTATCTAGCTGTTGCTACCAGCCACCCTTCGAAGATTGTCGCCACCTAGCCTGAGGGCGTCCTACCTTATGTTTGCCGATTCACAGTCTCCACTCAAGCACATAGTTAAGGAGGTATTATTTTTGCAACAACATAAAATTCCAATCGATACAATTTAAAAATCACTTTTAAATGTTCCTCAATGTATAAATATTAGTACTCGTGTAGTAGCTTCATCCGTAATGTGAAGTGAGTTTTTTAATCTTATTAGTTCAACGCTGGTTCCTAGTTCTTTCCTTTCCAAACTCCCTTTTAATCATAGACCCAATACAAATGCAATACTCTTTAATTCTTATAAGACTGAATGAGTGAGTGAGTGAGTTAATTGTCTACTATCGACCCGCCCCTGGTTCGCAGTTTGTGACTTGGCAAAACATGAAGATTTCTATAATATGTCTAGGCTAAAATATAAATTTTAAATACACATAAAACTTCAAAAAAATAAAAAAAACTCAATGATGTCGATAACCTCATCAAAATCCGTTACGTAGTTTAGAAGAACAACGCGGACACACAGACGGACACAAAAAGCGACTTGAATTAATAATACGTATGAATACAAAAGGCATCAAATAATCCAAGTAGACATACCAAGTAAATTCACATGTTAATAATAAAGCGTTGCGAGTGTACTGACCTGAGAACGGAGATAATACGAGCTCCGTCAACTGTTCGTAACGTAAACCAGAGTCAGATCCATTGCGCATTCATGACTGAATTATCGACATTTTATATCTTCGGCTTTACCGTAAGCTTGTACTCGTAACTGTGAATAGCTTGATTTATTCATGATACAATCACTTGACAGCGTAAAAGAAACTACTAGCATAGCAAATGTAACGAAAAATGGTGTAGGTACAGTACAGTACAATCGTGGCAATACGAAAATTAGCTTTAGTGCTCATATACACAAGCGGCACGCGCCAACGGCAGAGGCAACTGCAGCCGTCGACGCATCGGCAAAGGAAAAGGTGCTGTCAATGTGAAACTGTTACCACAGATGTGTGGTTGACTGTATCTATATTGCAAAAAAAAAACACTGGCACTCCGGGAGTGCCGACAGAAGAGAAAACTTGAAAAAAAATCGGCACCACGGTAATCAACGCGTTGATGTCTTTTACTCCACGGTGTCGGTAAATTCCGTCACAGTGTCGCGAAATCAATGGTTTAATCCCATCTTAAAAATGCTCAACGTGCCTAGAGAAGTTTTCACTTCAAAAACACATAAACCTACATGGTCACTTATGATACGTCAGAGTCCTTTGTCCGTCAGGTCGTTTCCTATGACGAAGAGCCTACAAGGAACTCCACGGTTACTTTTTTAAAAATAATTGGCTTTTATAATGTTTAAAAAAATAAGTACTGTCTAACCAAGCTATGAGATATTACGGAAAAGCCTTTAGACAAAATTCTCTAAATTGTTCAGCCCTATACAAAAGCGGCTACCACACCTAGTACTCATTATAATAAATACTTGTTATGACAAAATCTTGTACGCCAGAACACCTGGGGAAAAAAAGAATTCTATACCTTACATGTTGCGAAAGCGCGCCAAATCTTTTTACGCGAAAATTACGCGACTTGATACCGCAAGCTGCGACATTTTACCTCTATATTTATGCGCATAAGCGTGAAAAAATGGCTCTCATTATTCCTAGTTGTGCGCACAGTTTTCGAGGGCGTGGTTCCAGTTAAAAAAAGAAACGGGGTTTAGCTTTTGTAAAATGTGCCGCGGAAACAGCGAGATGAGTGTTTGAGTGTTCAGAAAATCACTACATAGTATAAAACAAAGTCGCTTTCTCTGTCCCTATATCCCTATGTATGCTTAAATCTTTAAAACTACGCAACGGATTTTGATGCGGTTTTTTTTAATAGATAGAGTGATTGAAGAGGAAGGTTTATTATGTATAATAACCCGGTTTATACCCGTGCGAAGCCGGGGCGGGTCGCTAGTATTTTATAAATGATTTAGTTTGGAAATTCTACTCAACGATAATACAAACAGTCATCAAAACTACGCTTGACGTTGATTAAAAAAGTAACTGACAAGATGACAGTTTTGTATCGTATTGTTTTATTGAAGGCTAGTAGTGCTGCATAAAAGTGAATTTAAATGGCACGAGGTAATAACTGCGGTATGTAATTACTATAATGCATGGTGCATTACTTAGTTAATGATAACCCTATAACTACTAAACTACTCTTGCAAATTACGGTATTATTATTTTATGAAAAAGCTATTATAACTTGAAATAAAAATACAGAAAGAAATAAAAATGCGTTTATGCGTTAAAACTATAAAAAACAGAAAGAAAGTAATGCTAGTAATGCCAAAAGTGCCTTAGCTCAGCATTATGTTAGATGACAACACAAAGTATACCACCTGCCGCTGATTTTCAATAGCAGCCCACGCATTTGACCGTTTTAATAAATTAAGAGAATAAATTAAAGATGATAATGTAAAAGCTCATACAAAATCAAATAAAAATGTTGTGACGTATATATGTGTGTGTAAGTGTATTGAGAGAGCTTATTTCAAGCTACTGTGGTACTAGTGGGTGAAATCGGTATCGCTTGTCCCTTGGATCGGAGACTAAGAAGACCGCGAGTGAGGCCATCGTTCAGAGGATTCACGGAACGGATAGATATGACGGGCCTGCGATTTTTAACGTGCTACAGTCGCAAGAAAAGTACGACTAATTTGTCTTCCTGGTTTAAATACAGGAATGTGTCTGCTACCTTCCGATAAAAAGGATTGCAGAAAATGTTTCTGTATTTTGCTCTTGTATTCAAATCTTGGTGCAATATAATATTTTGAAGAAATGAAATAAGAAGACATGAATGATTTAAATAGAAGCAAGGGAGAGGTTGGACGAAAGTTTATCTCTGCTTGCCATAATAGAAAATAGTACAGACAGTTGAACAAAATATTTATTATAAAAGTTAAAAATTATTTGATTATCCAAAAGCAATGATCACTTACAAATAAACATTCGTTATTTTCCAAGTCATTATTAGTTTTGACTGTTGTGATTAGATAACAAAACAACACAAACAATATAATACGAGAGAAAGAGAGAGAGAGAACAAAACAAACTGAAATAAAGTCTCTTGTATTCAGTACTAGAGAGTTTAGAAATTGTTAAAAAGAATACAGGAAACGTTATACTGTTGAACGAATTAAATACCGAGTATGCCAAGGTCACCTTTACTGCGATTGTACACCCCTTATCGCGCTGATACTTATCACACTGATAAAGTTGCGAGTCGAAGTGGAACGAGCAGTATACAAGTTGGTTTATCGGGCGGTGTAGCTCACTCTGCGTCCAGCGCTCGGTGTGGTAACACACCGTGTTCGGGCTCACGATAAGTCAGTTGTCATCCTGAGGATGACGCGTTGAGAGGTAAAACACGTGTCGATTTCTTACAGGGTTTTTCATGGCTCTTTAGGAATAGTTAAGAGGAACAGGATACTAAATATATCAAAGTGTATTTTCCTCATGCTCATGTCCTGGTTTTTTAAGCGACTTTTAAAAAAGGAGGTTACTCAATTCGACCGTATATATATATATTTTTTTTTTGTTAGAAAGGAGATATCCCAAGAGTAGTACCATGATAAGGAAACCAGGATCTGATGATGGCATCCTAGAGAAATCGAGGGAACTCTTCAAATATTATAGGCAAACCTATAGCGTTTTGGGTATTTTTTATAGTAACTCGTGCAGTTGCTCTTGGAAAGCACCATTTAGTTAAGTGGAACTGATGATGAAGATCACAAATAGCCACCGGAACTACTCAATAATAAGTATTTCACGGGTTGCGATTCGATTACTTTAATATGGTTGCAATGCAATTTATGCTCGTCACAATGCATATGGAGAAGTGGAGCTGATGGTGAAGAACCAGGAGAACTCCTCAATGATGAACGTCTCTGCATGGGGAAAAGCAATATTTTGTAAAAGGTGATAAACAGTTGGCATTAGGCTAATGTAACTTAGATAAATTACAAATTGACCCACTAAAAAGCAAGAAATAAAATGTTTTTTTTTGTAAAAATATTTTGTTCATTAGGAATTTCGCAGCCCCGTTCCTGCCAAAATCGGTCTAGTTTATAGTTCTGTGTCTAATTTATAGTTACGCTAGTTTTTATTGTGTGAACTGTTCTGGGCGAGTTTATGTGAAAAGTAATATTAGGTACTCTATCCAACGGTAACTTTGGGTTTCTGTTTTGTGTTGTGATCCCGCCCGTAAATCTAACAATTGCGTAGTTTGGATTTGTGCCCGGTTGATGACAATAGGGTCGCCTTCTATTACATGGGACTTAAATATAACTAGCGAAATGTGGGTGTACTATGAGGTACACCTCTGCCTAACCCTTCGGGGAAAACAGGCGTCATGTTATCTTATGTGTTCACAAGAAAGACTTACCAAAAAGTCTAGGAAGGACCTATTTGTTCCCGAATTCTAAATTGTATTTACCATTTTACTTCAAAGTCAAAGTCAAATAATTTATTTCAATTAGGCACAAAAAGGCACTTTTGAACATCAAAAACAAAAAATAGAATTGATTCTAGTCGCCCCTTCCAAAAGGTAGTTTTCGTATGGAGAAGA
Source organism: Agrochola lychnidis (assembly GCA_963680765.1). Classification (NCBI taxonomy): domain Eukaryota; kingdom Metazoa; phylum Arthropoda; class Insecta; order Lepidoptera; family Noctuidae; genus Agrochola; species Agrochola lychnidis. Next base: position 26,390,295 of record OY796853.1, read on the forward strand.
ATGGGCAAGAAACTCCACCGTTACTCTTTTAAAATGTTTTACAATATTTTGTATACATTAATTATATAATTATATGTGAAGACGATGCACCTGGAATAATATTACTATACCACAATAGGTAAAAATGATTAAAAATGAAGCAATGACAGAAAAAATAATAATTATGTAATGGATACATGGTGTTCACATATTTACAAGCATTGTAAAGTCAAAGTCAAAGTCAAATCATTTATTTCAAATAGGCCCATATATGGCACTTTTGAACGTCTTCTGCCTGTGTCTCCCACACATTCCTTACCAGTTGACGATGCATTACATTGCACATTATTTAAGGCCAGTCCCACGTTCCGCATTCCTCTCAACCGACACATTTATCGTGGTACAACCTGCCTTATATTTCAAATAAGAACTTACACTACACCGACAAACGTGCTTAGAATTTATTATTAAAACGTTGGTTGCTACGATCTTCCTCCGTGTTGAGCATTACGAGGTACTTACGTTTATGTTTCCTTAGTAACTTGTGTGGGATACAAGTATTAGATAAGTTAAATATTCTATTTTTAGACACAATACTTATGTGTTAATTGAAATGGGGCTTAGGATTTTTTCCCTATTCATCTGAATGTATCAACAAGGTTTTTGTTACTGTTGTTTTAGTGGTATGAGGAACAGGGTGTAAAGTTCACTCATCCACCATAGAAAAGGGAGGGTCCTCCGACCAGACGGGTGTTGTGTCTGGCGGGCAACTGCCCCACGGTCAAAGCGGTATCTTGTTTATATGTCGATCGCTCGGTAAACTCTAATTGCGCGATGCAGGATTTGTGTGACGTCATGTCTTTGATGCGTAATTTCGTATGTGTCGGTGTAACCGCTACATTGTTATGGAGAATAAGAACACAGATAAATTGGTGAAATAAGTATTTAGGTTTGGTGAAAATAATAAAAGAAAATGGCGTTAAAGGAAAACGTTCTGCAACGGGTGGCCAAAACATGTGGGTTAAGCCTGTAACTTTCTACATATTAAAAAAATAATGTTAATATTACATGTACCGAGACGTACTGCTGCTCTTGTCTTTGCTAATAGGTAACAGCTATAATTTAACGCGATGGTATTGGCTAGTCACACCTACCTACCTGGCTAACCAATAGCAGATCTAGTATTCATCATCATTTGCCTAACCTTTTCCCAACTATGTTGGGGTCGGCTTCCAGTCTAACCGGATGTAGCTGAATACCAGTATTTTACATGAAGCGACTGCCTATCTGACCTCCACAACCTAGTTACTAGGTAACACGATACCCCTTGGTAAGACTGATTGTCAGACTTTTGGGCTTTTTGGGGCGTAACGACTGTCAAAGATCTATAAATGACAGCCGGGATCAACGGCTTAACGTGCTTTCCGAGGCACGGAGGGGACTCGGTTTATAAAGATGGTCACCCATCCACGGATGCAGATCTAGTATAAGACGAAAAATAAAGTTCTTGCCATACTGCACTGAGCAAATCCCACGCGTGATGCGGGACACGATCGCGCGCATCCGCATCAGTTTGAACACCTCCATACAGGTTAGAATGTCACCCCGCATCCCGCGCGGGATTCAGCTTAGTTTGGTAAGGGCTTTAAGAAGATAGAGAGCAGTCAGTGGTAGTCAGTTCGAACCCAGACAGGTGCTTTACTTTGTGTAAATTATTTTATGACCACTGCTCTAAAAATAGTGAGGGAAAACATCGTGAGGAAACCGGCATGTCCTAGAACCAAATATTCGAAGACATGTGACACCTGCACTGGGCCCGCGTGGTGGATTACGGCCCAGTCCCTCTCACAGAGTGGAGGTCAGTGTCCCAGTAAAGGAAAATTATAGTTTATGTTATGCTTATACTTAAGAAGATATACTATTGTTAGCTTGATAAATAGTAAATAACTTGGCCCGCGCTGTAATACTATTACGGTAGACTACACAGCAAATAACACTCAAGCGGTGCTTTTGAAACAAATCCTACAATAAAACTCTAAAATGCATGATTCTCACAAAATAATGAGAATTCTGTACACAAGGGAGTTGAATTACATTCATATTGATACAAGTTACATTGTGAAGTTACAGCGGAATACTCTTAAGCATGATGAAGTGCCGGATTAAGCTGTTACTATAATTTTGTAAATTATACTCGTATAATGGAGTTATTTTCAGTTAAGTAGGTTTTCATGGAGAAGCATAGTAGTGTATTTAAAGTTGCAAAAGCAGGTCAGAATGAAAGAAGATAAGTAAGAAGTACAGTGTGATTTATCTGAACGAAATAATCTAAAAGTTTTAGTAAATATGAATAAAAACAAATGACTTTTTGACACAGTCCATAAAAATAAAATGCTGTTCGTTGGTAACCGCATCACTTGAGAACGCTTCGGGAACGGGACAGAATTAGGATAATTTTTGTCTTAAAATGTTTGTAATCAGGTTCGTACGTAAGGGGTATCGTATTACCCAATTACTGGGTTGTGGAGGTCAGATAGGCAGTCGCTTCATGTAAAATACTGGTATTCAGCTGCATCCGGTTAGACTGGACGCCGACCCCAACATAGTTGGGAAAAAGCTAGGTAGATTGAATCAGGTTCGTACGGAAAGAAAAATTAGAAAATTTGGGAAACACTAAAGTGCATTTTCTGTGGGAATTTTGTATGAATTGTTGAAATTTGGACAGGACAACGTTATTCGGGTCAGCTAGTAGGTAATAAAATTGAATTACGTGCCCATGTATCGCTACGCTAACCGTAGCACAATGCGCTACGGCATATCACAATGCGCTACGGCGTAGCATTATGCACTACGGCGTAGCTGGCATTTGTACTTTTTGTGACCATTCGAGCCCATTGGTGTTCTTCTCATCTTTACATTTTTTTTCGAAACCATTCGGCAGTTTAGCTGTAAAAATATTATAATTTAATTTCTCATTATGGCGTGTAGTGTTCTATGTCGTAATAATATCATTTTTGAAACAAAAATATCCTCAAAGAAAATTACAAATCGTGTTTGATTTTAATTTCAGGTCACCCACGCTTGTCTTGAGGCGTTTGAGTAATCTACAATAGACTCCAGGATTTTATTACGTATTAGACTATCATAATAAACGTTTGTGATACCGTTAATGTAATGAATAGATGAAAAATTAAAAATAAAATATTTGCTCTTTCAGGTAATTAAATATGGTTTACAATAAAAATAGGCCCTATGGTAAGTCATCATCTGCCTACCCTTTTCCCAACTATGTTGGGGTCGGCTTCCAGTCTAACCGGATGCAGCTGAATATCAGTATTTTACATGGAGCGATTGCCTATCTGACCTCCACAACCTATTGACTAGGTAACACGATACCCCTTGGTAAGACTGGTTGTCAGACTTTTGGGCTTCTAACTACCCGTAACGACTGTCAAAGATCTACAAACTACGACTTAACGTGCTTTCCGAGGCACGGAGGGGTCTCGGTATGTAAAGATGGTCACCCATCCACGGACCAACCGCGGCAAGCGTAGCTTAACCTGATCGATCGACCCGTGCAGCAGTTATTACTTAGCCACAAGCCCCTCAGGCCCTATGGTAAGTAATATTATATTTTAGAGTTGCAACCAATACCTAAGCTAAGATAACTTAATATCTTGTAATTATAGGTATCAGTGCCCATCCTCGTTAACATTATAGGCATGTTATAGATGAAAGAGATGAAATGTAAATACGTATACGAATAGACAAATTTTTATTGCCCACCACAAAATTAATATCGTTTTGTCTGGCTAGGGACTACCGGAGACCCAATCCAATCCAAGTCGGTCGACTCTTCACGTGACCAAAGGGTTGGCCAATTTTTAGGCCAAAGAATTAGCATTGCCATACAACGTGGCAATGCTGCCAGCCTTTTGGGCACCTTTCACATTGACAGCGATGCGGATAATTTTTATTCCTCTGTATATAGTTAGTTCTATTTACTTGGACACTAATATTATGGTATTAATGTTTAAACAATAATAAAAAAATTGTCTGTCATTAATGTCATTTGTATCACTGCTTGTCATAAATGCAAATACTATAATATGTTTTTAATTTATTGCGTTTAGCAAACTAATATTTTTCTTTCTACATTGGATTAAAGTAACTGATGTATAAAAGAATAGTGTAAACATATGAAAATCACCAGACTGAAAAAAATCGTTAAGGACCGTTTGATATTTCGATGGTAAATAAAATTAAAAAGATGCCGACTATTTAATTGGGTCTTCGGTAGTCCCTAGCCAGACAATTATGTCATGTTCTTCAATAACATGTTAGTAGTACGTAGCTTGTAGCAGCTAGAATGTTATCTATACGTGGACACGCCACAAGAGGCTACAGAACCTGTAAACTTACATGTTCCGTGTACACTGTAGTCATGTGTTTCTTGTCATCTTAGGGTGATAATAGACGGAGTTGACTGGCGCATCGAGGCGTATGGTTTGCATAAGACTATGTATTACCACGTGCAGTCAATATAGTGACTGCGTCTGGACATTGGACCAAACGCTTTCGTTCTGTGATTCGACTATAGGTATGTTATTCTTCGGGTGTGTTTACTGCAGTCCGGGTAAAGATAAAAAGTCATACCTATCAGACTCCTACCGATTAAAACCACACGGTCATTTGAACTAGGTACACAAAGATATGCTTAGGACTCTAATTTTTTTTTTGTTAGCCTATATTGTGTCCCACTGCTGGGCAAAGGCCTCCCCTATTTCCTTCCAAACGTCTCTGCTTTGTGCGATTTCAGGCCATGTTGACCCCGCAAACATAACTAGATCGTCACACCACCTTCGCCGCGGTCTACCTCGACGGCGTTGTCCTCCTTCAGGCGTCTAGTGAGTGACGATCTTTGCCCATCTCTCCGGGTGCATTCGTGCGACGTGGCCGGCCCACTCCCACTTCAGCCTGGCAATTTTTTCTCCAACATCCGCTACTTGAGTTATGGAGGACTCTCATACCGAAAAAAAAAACAGTGGCACTTCGGGAGTGCCGACAAAAGTGAAAACTTGATCAATTTTATTGTGCAGGAAATACTTTTCTTTTTTGGAGTCGGTTAAAAGGGAAATGTCAATCATGTCGTTGTCATGTCTCAATGTTTGGAATGTCATGAATCCCAAAGAAAATGTATCGCGCGTTGATGTCTTTTTAGTGGTCAAAAGCTGGTATCGGTAACAGTGTCGCGAGTTCAATTATTTTTTCCCATCTCAAAAATGCCCAACGCGCCTAAAGAAGTTTTCACTTCAAAAAACAAATGCGCCTAGTTAGTTTATCGAGATACAGTTTATCGGTAAAATCCAGTTAAGATCAGGAGCCTATATTTAATGAAACTGACAGGCGACAATCTGACACTAATTATAACAATTTTGTAAGTTTTAAACTATTGCATAGCTTTTATCGCGAGCTTTGAGCGCGGCGACCAAATCAAGAAATTCCGTAACGTAACGAAAATAAAACCTAACACCCCCCACTCCGCCTACCATGTAATGACGGTTCCCATGACAACGTGGTGTTGTCATGGGAACGTAATTTTTGTTTTATGTCATCACGTCATCATCCCAAGTGTAGCGTTGACAAATAGGAAGTATGGAGGTTACAAATGCTATGCAATAGCTTTACCGCGGCAGTCCCCGAGTGCCACACGTTTTTTTTTTCTTTGTTTTCTGTTTTAATAAACAGCACCTGTCTTTTTCAGTTACATGAAATAGGGCCCTGCATTTGTTTGTTCTGGCTACACTATCAAAGATGTACAGTGTATCGGTAAAGTTTAACCAACTTCAGGCCTATCTAACCAAGCCATCAAAGTCAGTCTATCACCCCCTTAACTTTTGTTCCCACTCTGCAAGTCTAAAGCGTGCCTACACATGCATAAACAGAATCTTAGGCCCACGCCGTCTGGCCTTGCTCCCAAAACATACATATTTATACTACCGACGACATATTTATTCAAATCAGTGCTGTGCTTCCGCTAGTGATGTACCAAAACTAGGGGAGTCATTTTTCAAGGAATGTTTACTTCGAGAATGTTTCCTTTCAACTTTTTTATTAAGGAAAAATTGTGAGTCCAGTGTGAAAAATAGTGTATTTTAGCTTGCTATATTATATTTTTGCTTCTTTACCTGTTTTTATACCCTAACTTTATATCTAAATTGCTTCGAGTTGGGCGTCCAAACATAGAAATGATTGCTTATTAAATGTAGTAGCTAGTATAGCTACACAATATTAAAATGGTATTTGGCTCGCCTACGCACCACCACGTGCTTGCAGGCTGGCGGTTGGGCATAGAATGACCCCCACTCAGCCCGCACCTTGTGACGTATGCGCTCGAGACAAATCATAAGTTTATCTGTATACACTACATCCCTTCCTTATTTTAGTTTATTTTATTTTATTTCTGTATTAAATAATAAGGATCTTTAAGGAAGAAATAATAAGTTTTTATATTTTTCATCTAGTATCTAAGTATCTATTAAGTTAGAAGTATCTGCATGATATTACTTTTCTGTAGTGAATCACTTATCTTTTTATTACTAAGTAAGCCCCAATTTGGGCATCTATATCGAATTAGTTTTTTAATCAATCATCACAAGTAATTGCTTTATTTTAACTCCATTATAATCTTTATAATTTTCTGTTTATTATAACCGGCCATCTTCCTTTTCCTTTCCCTCAAAAATTATTTTATATCTCTTCTTAATTGCTCGAAGTAGACGTTTCTCCTAAATTTGGTTCTTCAGGCTCTTTATAATTCAAAATTTTCCACCGACCTTCAATTTTTTTCAGATTTACTACGTTTCTCCTAAGAACTTGCCCTGTTGAATCCTTTCGTACTTCAACATCTCCTCCTGCTGTTCTTTCAACCGTGTGAGGAGATGGGTCATAATTTAAACTTAATTTGTTGTCTTTAACCATATTTTTTAAATATACTTTATCTCCCGGTACTAAATCACATTATTTTGCTTTTCGTTTCCTATCTGCATATTCTTTTCCCAACTGTTTCTTTTCCTTGTCCATATCTCTCATCTACGAGTCTTCTATTTGACGGTTGATGTCACTAACCATTGGAATTTTGTCACGAAATTGCCTTTCGAAATAATATTCTGCCGGAGGTTTTCCCGTCACACTATGTAGCGTACTGTTATACATAACCAAGTATTCCTCCAAACCCTCTTTCCAATTTCTTTCCTCAGCCTGGCTTATTTTTAAGCTTTTCAAGATATCTCTGTTTTGGGGTTCTACTTCACCATTCTGTTGTGGCCAATACGGTACAGTGTTAAACAAAAGTATGTTTCTTTCGTTACAAAACCGTTTGAATTCTTCGCTACAGAATTCTTTTCCATTATCTGCAGTTATTGTTGATGGATTTCCAAGGCGGCTAAATATTCCTTTTAGATTTAATATAATATCTGCACTACAGCACACACGACATGACAGATACACGACGGTCTTATGACAGTCTCATGACGGTCCCACGACAGTCTCATGACAGTCCCATGACAGTCTCATGACAGTCTCATGACAGTCCTATGACAGTCTCATGACGGTCCCATGACAGTCTCATGACAGTCTCATGACGGTCCCATGACAGTCTCATGATAGTCTCATGACGATCCCACGAGTCTCATGACAGTCCCATGACAGTCTCATGACGGTCCCATGACAGTCTCATGACAGTCTCATGACGGTCCCATGACAGTCTCATGATAGTCTCATGACGATCCCACGAGTCTCATGACAGTCCCATGACAGTCTCATGACGGTCCCATGACAGTCTCATGACAGTCTCATGACGGTCCCATGACAGTCTCATGATAGTCTCATGACGATCCCACGAGTCTCATGACAGTCCTATGACAGTCTCATGACGGTCCCATGACAGTCCCATGACAGTCTCATGACGGTCCCATGACAGTCTCATGACCGTCTCATGACGGTCCCACGACAGTCTCATGACAGTCCTATGACAGTCTCATGACAGTTTCATGAGTCTCATGACAGTCTCATGACAGTCTCGTGACAGACTCATGACAGTCTCGTGACAGTCTCATGACAGTCTCACGACAATCTCACGACCATGACTTGTAACTTGTGACTTTTGACTTGTAACTTATGACTTGTAACTTATCGACTTGTAACTAATGACTTGCACTAATTATGACTTGCATCTTATGACTTGTAACTTATGACTCGTAACTTATGACCTGTAACTTATCGACTTGTAACTAATGACTTGCACTTATGACTTGCACTTATGACTTGCATCTTATGACTTGTAAATGACTTGTAACTTATGACTTGTATATTATGACTTGTTACTTATGATTTATAATAACTTAACCCCTCCGTTCGTACGTTCTTAATAGGGCTTGATCTTCCCCAACTAATAGTCAAAACTTATTTTTTATTTTTTTAACTAGTTCTGTATAAGGTATATAAAGGGCAAGTATCTTATACCAAGTTATTCCACCAAACTATAATATAAGTATCCTTTCAAAACCTTTTGAACTGTATATTTTGAATTTTGGCGTCCCAAATAAAAGGCTTTTATTGATAAATACCACAAGATCGTTTTAGGTATCGGTGAAAATTACACTAATCCTATGAAGATCGTGATTGAATTATCGACTTCACTAAAGGAATTTAAGTGTAATACTACCAGTATAATGGTTCTTCATGCGTGTAAAAACAAGTACCTAAACATCAATATGTTAAATGATAACAATTTGACTTCAACAGTCAAGAACTGTTACAATACCTCCAATTGCTATTTTTGAATGAATTTAACACATTTAATAATCGAATTACTTATTCAATGTACGTAATCTTCGATTTCATTTACCGATGAATTTTCTAAGTGGCATAATCTAGACAAACAATCTGCAATGTTCTCTTTGCCTGCTTTATAGTCAACCTTAAATGCAAATATCTGGAGTCGTTAAATTCCTCCGTTCTATTCTGGCGCATGATTTTGACTTGGGTCCGAATATGACCTCAAGTGGCTAAAGGTCAGTTATCAAATCGATATCCTTACCATACAGAAAAACGTGGAAGTGTTCTTCTCCGTTTGGTAGTATCGCCGTTCGCAGTCTGTCTGTAAGCATATTATAAAATTAAAGACTATGTTGAAGATAAGGAAGTTTGGCAATAATTCCTTCTGCACATGTGGCTTCCCTGGTACCTCATTAATGGTATAAATAAGTAAGAGTCTATTAACTGCTCCCAAATTAACATGTTTATTTAAATCTTTATTTATTTTTATTTTTTTTTTGTTTTTACATTCGTCCTTGACATATTTATTATTCTATTATTTGACATTATATACCTACGATTTAATTTGAACTTTTTTTTTTTTTTGTCACTTTTGTGGACATGATAATTACTCAGATTGATTACAGTTGTAACAGCAATCATATAATTGCGTTTTATTAAAATAGGTTTTTTTTATTTTTATTAATCTATTTATTTTTTGTATAGATTCTTTTCTACATATTTTGTGAATGTGAGAACGCTGTAGGCTTAGTGGATTGTAGACCTGTTAACCATTTTCTATTTTGTTAAGTACTTGGTACTTATTGAAAGACCTACACTGTCCTCCCATACCTAGAAACACTGTTATATGAAAGTATTGTAAAAGCCAATTATTTTTAAAAGAGTAACCGTGGAGTTTCTTGCCGGCTCTTCTCCATAGGAAACGACCAATTGGAACCGTGCACCTAGCTTCTGACGTTTCATAAGTGCCCATGTAGGTTTATGTGAAATAAAAATATTTTGATTTTGATTTTGATTTTGATTTTGTCAATGTCTTATGCCCATAAGCGATAATCCTTGGATCTTTGTGATCTATCTGTATCAAGACACCACCCAATGCTACCGGACTAACATCAGCTCTAACCACTGTTCGATCTTTCACGTCATAGTAACCTAAGGTGACTTAGCTCATTAAACGCGACATCCTGTTTGGAATCCCAGAATTTATTAATTTCTGATCCTTTTCCTTGCTTGTTCCGAAGTAACTCTTTGAGAGGTTCAGTTTTGGTCGCTTAATGTTCTGTTCTAAAGTTTCTATTACTTTCGTTAATCTTCGCTAGTTTTCTTCTCCTATCTTTCCCGTACACTAAAATGTCTAAAATTGATCGTTCCCCCTTCCTTATTTTAGTTTTTAATCCACTTTATTTATATCTATGTTTTTCCTGGTACCATCCTCAAAATCTTCCATTTTCCGATTAACTGCTTCGAGGATATTTGCCTCAGCTATTATGTTGTCCAATGTCATAGAATCACCTGTTTGCAATTTTTTTTTTTTTTTTTTTTTTTTTTTAGTCCTTATGAGGACCATTTTTCAGTTATCTGATCTATAATTTGGTCATCTTTATCTTTTGCCCCCTATTACATGGGTCTTAAACATAACTGGTGAAATGTGGGTGTACCTATACAGGTACACCTCTGTCCAACCCTTCGGGGAAACAAAGCGTGATGTTGTGTTATCTTTGTCTTTAAACTAGTGGACGACATGTAGTTTCACCCGCGTAGATCCCGTTCCCGTGGGAGTACGGGGATAAAATATAGCCTATGTTACTCGCTGATCCATTGCTGAAAGAATTTTTCAAATCGGTCCAGCAGTTTTTTAAGTTTATTCGTTATATACAAAATTAGGTACGAATCTTTCCTCATGATAATATTATTATTATCTTTATCTTTAAATTTATCATATTTATATCATATTTATTATAACATATTTATCATATTATTCATATCAAGTTTATTATCATTTATATCATATTTATTATAACGTATTTATCATATTATCTATATCATGTTTATTATCTTTTATATCATATTTATTATATTATATTTTTCATATTTATATTTCGTATATCATATTTGTTATATTTTTTCTTTGAATTTAGCGAACTAATTTTTTTCGAATTTTGCATTAGATTCTTGTTTAATTAAACTAAATAAATGAAGATCATAAGCTTTGCTCTGTTTCGGTGTAAAATAGGCTTCAAGTTTATTTATTGCAGTCTGGAAGATATCTGATTCAACTGTGCCAATTACATTGGTTTCGGGAATATTGTAGAATATTTCTTGTAATTCTAAAACGCCAAAATACAATAAGCTTGCTCTTTTCTTCTCACTTTTGTCAATACCTGAAGCGTCGAGATAGATAAAGAGTGCTCTTTCCACCGCTCCCATCAAGCTCCAACCGAAGAAGGTTCTCCATTGCAGTCAGCTTCTCCAGCATAAGTTGGGACATGGCAACTACCTGGTACCAACCAGTTTATAGTTGTTTCAATATCAATTTAATGACCAGAAATTTCTGCTAATTTGAACTTCTCAAGTACGAGTTGTGACATGGCAGTCACCTTAAAAAACCAGTTCACTGTTATTCCAATATCAATTTAATGATCAGATAATTCTGCTTTACAGTTTTTTTTTTTTTTTTTTTTTTATTCTATTTCATGACCAGCAGTGCTGCTTCACATAGTAAAATGTTGGTATCAATTTAATGATCAGTTTTGTTGTATTTACAACTGCTATTTTGTCAAATTGATGAGCAGGCATTTCGCCAGCTTACGTGGAAGTAGGTTACTCAGGATCAGGGTTGCCAACCATGCTGATTATAGCAGTATTTTTCTTTGTGTATAATTCAAAATGTAAATACTTATACGAAACATTAAAATCTTACTGTGCAATTTATGTGCAGTTCATTTTCTTTCATAATTGCATTATACCTACTGCTTATTTTGTAACAAAATTCGCAACCTCACCAAGGGTACCTAAACCCATTTATAGTATAAGTTTCATCGCTTATTAGATTTCGAGTCACCAACCAGTCCTCAATTGTGTTTGAAATAGGTATTCCAAAGTAATTAGTACAAACAAAACACTTCTACCTATACTTTGAAAAATATTAAGTATGATGTTTGAATTATTACAAACAACCATAATTAGCTAAGACACTACCACACGTGTCTGACTTCGCGATCGTGATCCATTTCTCACTTTATTTACTGTAGTACTAATAAACGAACTTACTTGGATATTATGCAATAACAATTTTATCTAGTTTCTATTGAAACAATTAGAAACCTTAATTAGATACATTACAGGATGATATTTCTTTCTGTATTGAAAATTAAATAAGTAGGTAGAACATTTGCATTTTGCACTCAAATGTAAACATACCTAAATTTTTTTTCTGTTGGAATATTAGCAGTTTAAACTTATTTACACATTTTATACATTAACATTTACCTATTAGTAGGTAGGCACTAAATGACGAAATGTGTCTGTGCTAAGTCAGCATATTATTAAGCGTATAAAAATACATTAAGTGCGTATTCGTAAATAACAAATTGACAATCCATAAAAGTTACCAGTGCCGCGGCGCGGCGTGCCGATGTAATGAGTCCTTCATAGCACATCTTTACGTAAACAACTTTAACATAACACCACTGCTGCACCGTTATGATGAATGTTTTTAACTTTTGAATCTAGATAGCGGAGTTAAGGTTTTAAGTTTAACGAGTACCTTGTTTTTAATGTGTAAATAATTACAAACTAAGGAATTAAAATGTTTTGCGGTTTAATAGTATCATTCCAATATACATAATTAAGTTTTGTTTTCTATTAGGTATATTTATCTCGCCACAGTCACATTTACCTCCCTTTTTTTATTTTATTATTAATTTATATCACTTTACTTACAGTTTTGTTTTTATTTTTTAATCCTCGTCGCCAAATGTAGTAGCTAGTATAGCTACACAATATTAAAATGGTATTTGGCTCGCCTACGCACCACCACGTGCTTGCAGGCTGGCGGTTGGGCATAGAATGACCCCCACTCAGCCCGCACCTTGTGACGTATGCGCTCGAGACAAATCATAAGTTTATCTGTATACACTACACTCACTAAAGCCAATTAGTGATTTACTCCGTTCTACATAATTCTGTCAGTTGTTGGAGGTTTAGAGAGACATGTAAATTGTTTACCGCTAACTGTATTTTGAGTGTACACGTGCGACTATTCTAATTAATTATATTGAAGTTCAATCTAGTTATAAACTTCTATCTACAAACTTCTATATTGTGACTCTCTACCGTACCACTTACTCGTAGACCATATTTATTCATTCTGTACGTATTAAATACAGCCTTAATGATATATTTCATACAAGAATCAAATGTACAATTCAGAGTGCCGAAGTAAATCGCTCAACCACTATAAGATCAATAAATAACATCAAATATTAATTTCAATTATTATTATTAAATCGATACCCATTAAAAATATACATTTAGGACTTCTTTCCCCTTCCTTCTTCAACAGTACCGTATTTATTAATAGCTCTGTCTTAGAGCTATTAATAAACACAGCTCCGTCTAAACAGGCGGCCCAATTCAGCGGCTAATTTGCGACGCGTCTAATGGCGTAACGGATGGATCCTTATCATCCGCCCCATTTCACAAGAGGATGCCCGATTGGACCAACAGATCGGGTGTTGAACTGTCATTAATTAAAATGCTTGCATAGAAATACCAATGGTTGTTTTGTAAATGTTATGTAATAATACAAAATTCAGGGCGCAGATGTTAGAATAGAATATTCTTTATTATTAAAACACTAGCTGCGCCCTACGGTTTCACCCGCGTAATGTATCTTATGAGTTAATCCAGATTATAAACTATCTGTTTGCCAAATTTCATCCAAATTAGTCCAGCCGTTCGAGCGTGAAGAAGAGACAAACATACACACACACTCACAAACTTTCGCCTTTATAATATTATTATATATATTATATACTAGCTGCGCCCCGCGGTTTCACCCGCAGAAGTCTCGATCCCGTGGGAATATCGAAATAAAAACTATCTGTGTATCAAATTCATAATTATAAGAGGAAACATATCTAATTTAATCGAATCTTATCTTCGTAATAGGCAGCAAATAACAATAGTTAATAGAATATGTAAAAAAACCGAAATAACGTATAAATCTAGCCAAAGGACTGTATTATATGGAGTCCCACAGGGTAGTGTACTTGGGCCGCCCCTATTCATTATCAATATTAATGACTTTCCGACAGCATCAACTTACCCAATGACAATATTTGCAGACGATAGCACTTTACTTTTTAATAGTGATGAATTAAGCACCTTAGAGACTGAAATTAATTTTAACATAAAATCGGTCGTAGATTGGCTGCAAAATAATTATTTAATAATAAACTTAGACAAGACAGTAATCATGAAATTCCAACAAAGACCAAATCATAACTTAGCATTAAATATTAGATATAATGACAAAATAATTAATGAGACCAATGTGACAAAATTTCTTGGATTAAATATTGAAAACACGTTAAAATGGCATACACAGATCGATAAAGTATGTAGTAAACTTAATCAGTATTCCTATGCCTTGCATATGTTAAGCAAAACGGCAAATAGAACAACAGTCTTAACAGCATATCATGGTCTAGTCGCCTCAACATTGAGATACGGCATTATATTTTGGGGTAATGCCACAGGCAAAGATATGGTATTTAAGTGCCAAAAAAGATGTATAAGAGCTATTTGTAATCTGCGAACCACCGACAGTTGTAAGCCTTATTTTAAAAATATGAAAATCCTTACTATGCCCTCCTTATACATATATGAAACAGCTATGTTTGTTAAAAATAACATGTATAGATTTTCTAGAGTATCAAGTCAGCGTCGATATGACCAGTTAAATTTAGTTGGATCTAGAACCGCATTATTTAAGAAAAGTATTTTTGTAATGGCTCCAAAAATTTATAATAAATTACCAAAATGCATAAGAAGTGTAGAAAATGTTGGCCAATTTAAAAGTAAATTATTTTTATTTCTAGTAGAGAAGACCTATTCCATAGAAGATTTTTTAAATGATACTATAAATTAACGGCTATTGACATTTTATTTTATTATTTTAACATTTATCTACATTATATTATATTAGAAATTGACTTAGACTTTTGAAGTCATTTATTTAATCTTAATTAATTCTTTTGATTATTATCATTGCATGTTATAAGTATTTATTAAAATAACAAATTATTTGTATACCAATTGCATTGGTAGAACATTGAGATCACGCTAAAATGTATATTTTTAAGACCTTTCTGTACCCCTATGTTCACAAATAAAGTTTGATTTGATTTTGAAATTTCATCCAATTCCGTTCAGCCGTTTGAGCGTGAAGAAGAGACAAACATACACACACACACTCACAAACTTTCACCTTTATAATATTAGTATGATATAAATTACAGATATAAATGTGGACATTTTACATAGGGTGACACAATGGGCGGTCTTATTGCTAAATGTGAATGTGGTGTGTGTGTGTGTGTGTGTGGTGTGTGTGTGTCACCTTTGGATGGATTAAAGGGAGAAGGAGAGACAATACTGCAGGTAGTCTGTGGTGTACCATTTACATAAACAATAAGTACAAATATACATAAAGCATATAGATATCTATATAAATATATATACAATAATAATCATGAAACAAGAGCAAAGAAGTATGTACATGGTCAAATTAAATTAGCCTGGGAAACTACGCCGACATGCTGGAAAAAAAAAACAGTTGCACTCCGGGAGCGCCGACAGAAGTGATAATTTGAACAATTTAATTGTGCAGGAAATACTTTTCTTTTTTGAATTCGGTAAAAAAAGGGGAAATGTCAATCATGTCGTTGTCATGTCTCAATATTTGGAATGTCATTAATCCAAAAGAAAACGTATAGCACGTTGATGTCTTTTTAATGGTCAAAAGCTGGTGTCGGTAATAGTGTCACGTGTTCAATTGTTTATTCCCATCTCAAAAATGCCCAACGCGCCTAAAGAAGTTTTCACTTCAAAAACCGGGGTCAATAAAAGTAGTGTGGTTACTTGAAATATCAGTTAAAAAAAACAGTATTTTTGTGTAAACTTCTCAGACGTGATGAGTATCGATAACAAAACACGATTAAATAAAATCAAAAACTGATTTTCTCAGCTTATACTTCAAGTAAATTATCTACCAGCAGCGGTCATTGACCACAAAAAAAGAACTTTAACACTTTATCTTATATATAAAATTCTCGTCTTATATATAAAATTCTCGTGTCACAATGTTAGTTACCTTACTCCTCCGAAACGGCCTTACTGATTTTTACCAAATTTTATATGCATGTTCAGTAGGTCTGAGAATCGGCTACTATCTATGTTTCATATCCCTAAGTGATAAGGGTTGTCCACCCTAAACAAATAATTGGCAAAACAACGTTTGCCAGGGTCAGCTAGTCTTATATATAAAATTCTCGTGTCACAATGTTAGTTACCTTACTCCTCCGAAACAGCTTTACTGATTTTTACCAAATTTTATATGCATATTCAGTAGGTCTGAGAATCGGCTACTATCTATTTTTCATACCCATAAGTGACAAGGGTTGTCCACCCCAAACAAATAATTGGCAAAACAACGTTTGCCGGGGTCAGCTAGTTATATATAAAAAAAATTGGTTTATCGTGTTTGGATATCGATACCCGTCTGTGAAGTTTACACAAAAAGTTTCGGTAGATAATTTAATTTGACCCTGTATAGTGATGATGTGTCTGTTGTTGAGCTGTTATTTGTGTTTTTACAAAAAAATCGGTTTTGTAGAAATTTGTCACTATCCAATCACTGCTTCACATATTAAGTCTCTTTCTAAAACATATTGACTGCTTGTGGTAAAATTCAGCTCAAATTTTATGATATTCTTTTCTTTTCTTTTCAGATCCCAGGCGCTAATAGTTATGCTGTCCATGGACTAAGTTTAGTGGTTGGTAATCCTATTAGGTTTTTGTTTCCATTTCAATATTCACGGTTTAATAAGTTAATGCGACCCAAAAACCCAAAATCTTATTAAAATAGACTGGATTTTTCATCTAAACGACGCAGAATTTGTCCAAAATACCCCTGAAAGTGTGAATTATTTCGTGGCTCTAATAAGTCAGCGTTTCAAAGCATTTTGTTGGCTTTGCGTCCATTAGTCACGGCGAGTGTAAGTCGTGAGTAATAAGAACAAAAACGTTCAGACAAGGTGACACAACTCTGCTCTGCAAATGACGCGAGACCCGATTAATTAAACTCTGCAAGATTGCGCTTGTGTATTATTGTTCCGGAAACTTTTGTTGGGAAATAGTTGAAGCGTAGATTGTGTTGTTAGAACATTTTCGATCGACAATACGAAAAGTTGTTTTCAAGATAAAGGGCTTATTTTTTTAAATACATTCAGAAATGTTATAAATAAATTAGGCCGTAAGTTTAATTTCTGTTGCTTCCTGTAATTGACTCTTTAGCTACTTTCTTTTGAAAATTTTAGCGTTAATACCATGAAATATTTAGAGCTTATCAACTAAGGGATATCTTGTATGTTATCAAATAAAAATGACTCGTCCCTTCATTTTAAAAATAATCTTGACGACCGTATTATTTTATTATTGCTCTTCGTTAAAATACACTTCTCTTCTTTCTCCAAACCAGGATGCAGATAAAAATGATTTCCTTTTCCGCAATAAAACTGCAAAGTTGCAGAATAGTTTCGTCTACCAGCACCTCTAGACCACGACTGCAGCAAGTCAAAGGTAACCCGATGAGAAATGGCGTCTATTCTTCAAGGCTTACTGGGTTTTATGAATACTGCGCCGCGCTCTGCTGAGCTTAAAATATTATGTGCGTAAGCGATATTATGGGTTAAATACCGCGGCGTCTCAGAAGGATATTTTAAGATAATTTTCGTACTAAGTGTTGGCATTAAGTTGTAATATCTTTTAAGGGTGAGAAGCTTTGTTCTTTCGTGCATTTTTAAAGGCTTTCAAAGTTTTTGTTTTTGTTTTGTTAGAATTCTTGCTAAAGCTTGTAAATATTTTAGTTATTCTTTATGGTAAAGTTTAGAATATTAAAATGTACATCCAGTTTCAAATGAATAGGACGTCTAAACTGTGACAGTAAAATTTGAATCTACCAAATTGAAAGATACACACGTTAATTAACTGCAGTTTCACTGTAACTAAACCACAAGCCACAATAACAATATTCACTTAAAAAATACATAAAAACAGCTCTCTCTTTACAAAATAATGAATCTGAAACCAGTGTCCAACTAATTAATTACCCGAATCCATTTCAATTAATTAAATAATCGCAATCAACATTAATCTAACCACACAATTGAAGATTTTTACGCGAATCGCTCCATTCACAGCGATTCTTTTATTACAAAGATAAAGCAGCAGTTTTTAATTTGATGCCCGTAGAGGCGAACTTTATTCAATTAGCTGGGGAAATTAATCTTCAAGTTTTGAGAGACTTTTTAAGGTGGAAGTAGGGACACATTGTTCTGAATTGGGAAGAAAACTAATTAAGATTGTGTAGGTGTTGTTTTCAAGTTAATATTTAAAGACATCTATACATAATCGAACCCTGAAAACGTTACACTCCTTTTTGGGCAGTTGTGTAAAAATTACAGAACATAAATATTTTTTAAAGCAAAAATCTGTAACAAAAATTGAAAAGAGTTTGCTTAGGTCATATACATGTCTGTGGCTTGGGTTTGGTCATGTTAAGATGGATGACTGAAAGGCGACTAAGTAAAGGAATTTATTTACAAGGCCGATGTGAGTAGAAACGCCGGGAAGTGATGCCCTAGGAGGATATATAGTGACCTTATTGGTGATTTTTTCAGAAAGATCTGTTGCGTAATACTCGCAACCAGCGTGCGTTTATGACTAGATCTATGAATGAGGCAAAAGGAGTATGTAAGGATCGTAGCAGGTGGCGTTCTGTAGTTTCTGCCTACCCCCATGGGAAGAAGGCATGAGTTTATGTATATGTATGTAATCTGGGAGTTTGAGTTGTTTCTAAGCAAGCGTACATTATTGTTACCGAAATCATCACTATTCTATCAAACATTAAAATGAAACCCATTTCGTAGATGAGAGTTTGTCATTCACTTGTTGAGAGTGAGATTGAAATATAATTAAATAATTCAACTTTACAACATAAACATTGAGTCAATATCATAACGAGAGTGTCTTAACTTATAAACAGCTGGCGAGACCTCAACCAAAAGTATTTCAATAAATTACATTAACAATCTGAACTAAGCACGCTAAGTTAGAACAGAGTTAACATTTTTAGCTTTAAATCAATACTGATAGGTCTTGAAATGGTTTGAAACAATAACTGTTGGAATGGTCCTACCCTTCAACGCACTTTGACCTTTGGTCACGGGCAAAGGTCAAGAGTCAATAGCATAAAAATAAAGTGTTGGCAGTAAGTATGAAATAAAACGAGGACTTTTAGAAAGCGACGTTAAAAGCATCGTTTTGTATCGTGAAGGGAATTGTAATAACTAAGTTGACGGCAATGTGGGTTGGAAGAAATACTGAATAAGACAAACTGGTTAAGACATGAGATTATTAGATTCATAAGAGTGTATAATGTCACCGCGTGTCTCAGCAAAGAAAAAGAAAAAAGTGGTGAAAAAATGTGGGGATTAGAAAGCTTCACGGAATGATGTAGATAACAGTTGAAAAGCGTGAAAGCATGCTTAAGTGTGACAACTCTGAATTCGGGAAAAATCTTCCACGGAACCCCTAATTTATTTCTTCTGTTTTACCTATTCCTAGTTTATATCTATATAAGTACATTACTGCAACTTTAACATACGACCTTACTTACCCGCCTTATCTTAATTTTAAACCAGATTTTATTACTTGAAGGTGTAAATGAACTATTTTATTTTATTTATTTATTTAAATCGGTTTGATGCGAGTGATTTCCAAATAACAGCAACGTGCACAATATTGCTGTTATTTGGAAATCACTTTTACTTTTGAAGAAATCAATGGAAGCATTTTTGAATAGAGCAATACAAAATCAGTTAAAAGTAATTAAGACTACAGTAGATTTCGAAGGACGCCAAGATAAATAACATTGGATTAACACCCACTACCCGCAGACATTTCCAGAAGGGACTCTGTCTTATTACTGTTCCGCTTCGTTCCCTTGCTTATTTACCTTGTTTTCTTTCACAGAGTGAACTGAATACTAAATCTAAACAAGATATAAATCAGTACCTTTAGTATTACAGGTATAAATCAAAGTTTCCGTCGTGACTTGTCTGACTTTCTGTATTTTCGTGGAACCTACAATTCTATTCGTAGGATAGTAATGTTGTTCTATATTTTAAATTGATAACTTTAATGAAAAAGTGTGTATTTTGTACTTTCTTGCATGGTTACGAATTAAGCGTATCTATTTATTAACCGACTTCAAAAACCGGCCAAGTGCGTGTCGGACCACGCACAATGAAGGGTTCCGTAGTTGGGATAAATTTATCCCAAAAATAAACTTAACTTTGTAGTTGATAAACATGTTCTCCCATACGGAATGTATTGGAAAACATGTTTTTGCAACTGCAAAGTTAAGTTGGTCGATTATTACTCGATAACTAGTAAAGCCTGCTTAGCTGTGATAGTTATCCTTTTAATTTCGTTATATAAACTACTGCTGTGATTTTTTTCACACATCCAAAACCAACCATTTAGCTGGCAGGGGGGGGGACACTTGACTCTAACAAAAATTAGCATTTTAAAGCTTAATATTTTGCAAACGGATCCCTGAATCCAAAAATGGTTTTCACAAACTCATCAATGTTTTTGTAAGACCTTTCCAATGATACCCCAACCTATGGGATAAAAAAAAAAAAAAAAACATCACCACTTTACGTGTATTGGAGGTACCCTTAAAAATAATGTTTTTCATAATTTTGTTTTACCACTTTGTTGGCGTAATTAATATGTATAGCTATGTCAAATTACAGCTTTCTAGTACTATGGGTCTCGGAGCTAGACCGCGGACAGACAGACAGACAGACAGGCGGACATGACGAAACTATAAGGGTTCCTTGTTTACTACGGAACCCTAAAAAAAGGAGGTTTGAGTTGGTCGGAATCTCTTTATTTATGTATGTTCTCCGATTACTTTAAGACGGCTGGCCCTAATTAGAAAATTATTTTTTTGTTTAAAATGTTGTATTTCATGTGCGTGTCCCAAAAAAATAAAAAATGTTTCTTTCTTATAGGCACATCTATAGTGATTTGGGTATTTTTATTAGTAACTCGTGTAGTTGCTTTCGGAAAGCACCATTTGGTGAAGTGGAACTGATGATGAAGACCACAGATGACCACTGGAACTACTCAATAATAAGTATTTCGCGGGTTACGATTCGATTACTTTAAAATGGTTGTCAAGCAATTTATGCTCGTCACAATGCAGATGGAGAAGTGGAGCTGATGGTGAAGTACCAGGAGAAATCCTCGATGAGTGACGTCCCTGAATCGGGAAAAGCAATATTTTCTAAAAGATGATGAGCAGTTGACATTAGGCTATTGTAACTTAGATAAATTACAAACTGACCCACTAAAAAGCGACAAATAAAAACCTTTTTATGGAAAAAACAACCGACTTCCAAAAAAACACTACAAAGTGAAAAATTACTTAAATTGTGGAAGTCGGTAGTAAATAACGAAAATACAAAACCAGACTTCCGAAATTTAAGTTATTTAGCCGAAAGCCACCTGCTACATGCTAATTTTACTTCGACCACGTTCATACATTTGAGCTCATACACGAATGTTGGTTGCAATTACCACGCACCTGACCTTTTTACTCGACTACGGCGAAGCAAAAAGGATGGTCATGATTTTGACTGGTATGTATGAATGAATGTAAGTATGTATGTTCATCTGTTTCCTCATAACTTCTTAACTACTCGTCATAATTTGACAAATGAGATGTCGTTGGAAGCATCTTGATTGTCCGCTTGATTGACTTGATTGTCACATAACCTATACGGTTATGTGATTTTGCATTAAATTGAATATGGCGCCCTCTAGAGGCCATAAAGTCATGAAATGAAAATAATTATTTTTTATTTATGCCATGTTGGGTATCAAATGAAAGGGCTTTATTAGCACATTTCAAATATATATAAAAAAGGTCAAAATAATTTAAATAAAGGTTATAAAAACTAAAACCCAACTACTAAAGTCAACCAAAAATAGACATGACAATACAGACAGACAAATTAAAAATTCGAAGCCACACGTAATCTGTTCCATTTATGCCCTAACACGTGTGACTCATGGTACGGCTGACCCATAAATTTAAGGTTGCTCAGCGAGCCATGGAGCGGACTATGCTTGGAGTCTCTCTGAGGGATCGAATCCGGAACGAGGTGATGGTGATCCGGTAGAGAACCAAAGTTATCGACATAGCTCACAGAATAAGCAAGCTCAAGTGGCAGTGGGCCGGCCATATCAGCCGTAGAACCGATGACCGCTGGGGTACACGTGTTCTTGAGTGGAGACCGCGAATTGGCAAACGTAAGGTAGGACGCCCTCAGGCTAGGTGGAGTGACGATCTTCGCAGGGTGGCTGGTAGCAGCTGGATGAGAGTTGCCGAGAATCGAGCTGAATGGCGTGCAATTGGAGAGGCCTATGTCCAGCAGTGGACTGCTATAGGCTGATGATGATGATGATGATGACGTGTGACTCCGGATTTTTAATTTGTTTATCTGGTATGTCTTGTTTATACCTTTTTTTAGTTCACTGTTTTTTCGTAGATGGTTTTTAGTTTTTGTATCCTTTATTTTATAAAGGACATCACCAATATGGTGAGTATATAAGACGTTACATAATTTATACAACGTTGCAAATAATAGACTGTATATGGCACTAAGCTATCCTTAGTCGTGATTTTAAGCAACTATTTCACACTTTCGATGAAGTCTAGATATTTTTCGCTTAATTGTGAATTGTCTACAAAATAAATACAAATTGTATACAAAAGGTTGTCTCGAACAACGAGTTCCCAGAAATCTATTGTAATTTTAATTTCGGACGGACCGTAGGTTTGTTTAGGGAAAATTCTAGAACATTTGTTTGCACCTATATTAGACGGTAACAAAACATAATTACGTTAATGTCATACGCATGTTGCAAAATTGTTTAATTAATTAGTTTGCAACTAATTAGTTTTGAAAATTAGTTGGTGTTGGTGTATTTATTTTTACGCTATACATTAACATAATCTCAAAATATACTAGGGCGGACTATCTAATCGGTAACTATCTTTTGTTTCTAGATATCAAAACAATTTTGGATCATAATAGTTAGATTAATATTTACTCATTCTCTCTCCCTCTCTCCTTCTCTGTTGTTTGCATGCCTGTCTTTGTTTAAGTTCACTACTAACTACTTTTCTGTTTTAGCAGCTTAGAATTGCGCACTGCTAGATATAGCTTTTAATATGTTGTGGAAAATGTCGTAGGTCATTTGTAACTCTCGTATATTTATAACTTAGTATAAGATTTTAATGTATAACTGTTTATTTTCCCGAACAAATAAAAAAATAAATTGATATATATAAATGGGATAAATACTATGAACGTAAGGTTATAAGGCATATCACTAATGGAGCAACGCTCGTCACACATTTATGTGTCGGAGACTGGTATGCGACTCTTTCGTTATTATCAGCGATATTTTAATTACTGTGGGAATAGTGTGGGTAGTGTTGGTTAATACGCAATAGAAAAACAGTTTGCAATTCGATTCACATTATAATTTACTATCAAATTAATCACACTAGCGAAATTATACACACACTGGGTGCGACGGCGTTTATTAAAATCACCAATTAACACAATGATCACAAATTACAACTAACACAATAACTGAGCACCACGAATCGAGAACAGTTCCGCGACATCTTAACTCCGGTGCGATCTGAGGCTGAATCCCTCCATACCGTGGCCTTAAAACATCACGACTCTGTTGAAGCGCGCGCTTTAGGTGTGGGTAGATCACGTCCTGTCACCAGCGGCGCACTTGCGATTCGTTTCGTGTCCGTACTAATGACCGGATCCGACATATAGATATAAAATTATAAAGATTGATATGGGAGATTGATGAACATACATCCACCTTGTGTTAAACATATATTTATTTATTTAATACTTTAAGTTCACAAATGTACAGAGGCAGACTTAATTCCCTTAGGCATCATCTACCAGTCAACCTTTGGATGATGCAGAGACAAGCAAAGGTGCAATAACGAAAATTATGGAATAAATATTTATTTAAATATTGGAAGGATATAACAGTATTTATAGTATAGATAAGGATGTGCAGTATATATCAGTTACCCAAACAAATCTTGAAATATACCAAACATTTTAGTATTTCCGTATTCAGTGCGGATCAGATCGCACCGCAGTGGTCTTGTTTTGACAGCATCCATCCCCCCGGATGAGTGACGCACTGAACGCACATAGATCGGCTTTGAATATGCCCGTACAAAAGTAATATTACTGATAGCCTGAGGTAGAAACAATAGCAGGTAGTGAAAATTTGCATAAACTATAATAGGTTTAACGCAATATTAGGTCTATTCCAAATGTTACCAAGGAACAACGTGAATAGAAAATCATAAGTATGAAAGTGAAAATGCAAGTATTACCTACTGGTTCATCACATCATGTACGTAAGAAAGAATTTACATCTTTTTAGCAAAAGAGGTGATAGACATCATTATAGTACTAGAAATAGGGACCTATTAGTTCAACCAGGTTTCAGACTGGCTAAAGTAGATTCATCTTTCATGGGATACTGTTTAAAATGTTACAATAAAATTCCTCCCCACATACTTCAACTGAATGAGACGAAATTCAAATCTTGTATAAAACGCACACTATGCAGGCAGGCATATTATACGTTGGGGGATTACATCACTGATAAAAATGCTTGGCTCAATGCTGGTCCTGCTCCACAACCACAACTAATTGATTAACATTTGCAAATACTGTTGGAGCTGCTGAAGATTGTAAGACCATATTTGCATTGTATAAACTCAATCTCTTTTGTATTATATAATTGCATAGCACACTATGTGAGCACTATGTACTAAAGAGTTACCATTTACCGGGTAATATGTCTTGCATTGACTTGAATGTGCCCTGGCGGCTGTGAGTATGTCATGCTCACTCAAATGTTTCGCTGATGGTGGCGCGTGTGTTGGATCATTTAGCTCCCTTCAAAATGGTTGAGCTGAATGGTGCTAATCCATGCGTCATGTTCGTGAACGGGCGCCGTCAGTTGGGACTGGTCATCTCTTAGCTGCCAGGGCTTATTTTTAATTTTAATTTTTTTGAATTGTTCTTTTTTATCTTTTTATTACGGACGCTTCTCATGTGCACGTCTTTCTACATTGTTCCCACATGTATAATTTCAACATGAATGATGTAACCAATATTTTGTAACAATTTTTTATTTAAAAGAGTGTCCGTGGAGTTTCTTGCCCGTTCTTCTCCATAGGTACCTACTACGGTTTGGAATGGGCAACTAGCTTCATACCTATTTCTGACTGACCGATTCCTTGACAATTCAAAAGTGCCTGTAAATGGTTTAATTGAAATAAATGATTTGAGTTGAGTTGAGTTCCTCTTGTAAATCGTGTAATTTATTAAGTATGTGCTCTCGGTCGTTTACTCTCTCTTCACAATTAGTTGCTTTAGAAGTTAACATTGTTTGTGATTAATGCCACAGCCAGTGTTAATTTGGTGTTTCAGTTTACAATGGTGCAATAAAGTCTAATTGTATTTCACCATGACTGCCTCATTGGTCTAGTGGTCGCAAGCGCTACTGCTGAGCATGAGGTCCTGGGTTCGATTCCCGGGTCGGGCAAAGTGTTATTGGGTTTTTCTATCTGTAGCAGCTCGTAGTCTGGATTTGTGCCCGGTTGATGGCAATGGGCTCGGACCCTATAACATGGGACTTAAACATAACTGGCGAAATGTGGGTGTACCTGCTACAGGGACAGCTCTACCCAACCCTTCGGGGAAACAAGGCGTGATGTTATGTGTATTTCACCATTATAAGAGACTGCCTGATGTAGATGTAGGTAAAACTGTATTACAGGTTACTCTTTGATTATAAAATACTAATTTCTAAATGGCATACTGACTGAAAAAACGTCTCATGTTTTCTTTTAATTATTTCTTAGTATTGTCAAATGATCTTCGTCATTCTATCATGTTGTTTGGGATTCATTCAAAAATCATTATTATCGAAACCTTAATCCCTGAAGGGTAAATAACAATGATAGATACACTAAAATAGTGGTTATTTCACACTGTCAACCACTAAACCAAATAACCCAGTAAACAAAACAAGCCTAATTTATATGAAATGAGCCGAAAATAAATACAACCTCATTGCCCCTGTGCAGAACGTTAACACCACATTAATAGTGAACCGCAAACGAATCGGAGTGACAGCGCCAATCTGAGCGTGATAATGAAGCGATATGGTCACGGATACATGACCAGTGGGGTTTCATTTTAATTGATATGTCCCGATTTCTATATCCGACCGACCTTTGCTAGTAGACTAGCATTCCAAGTTCCAAAGATTAAAAACGTGGCGACTATGTAGCTATGGTCCCTGCGTAGCGGATGCCAAACGGAACCCTATTACTAAGCCTCCGCTGTCCGTCTGTCTTTCAGCGGGCTTTATCTCATGAAATATGTAGACAGTTGCAATTTTCAGAGATTGTGTATACATTTTTACTGCTGCTATAACAACAAATAATAAGAATAAAATAAAGTTAAAAATTAAAGGGTGTCCCCATACAAGAAACGTGTTTTTTCGGCGTTTTTTGCTTAATATTTTACGGTGGTACAAAACCCTTCGTGTGCGAGTCCGATTCGCACTTAGCCGGTTTTTTATGTCGTATTAATGTTCCACATGGTATGGTTAAGTGGTTTCAAACGCTTCTTCCTTAGTAGATACAATGAAATCATAATTTTAATCGACTTCATCGAAAAACGAATCACTCACAGAACCTGAATTAATTCAAAACGTACAAAACCAAAGCACACGAGAGAATTCGAAATGATTTTCAATTCGCAATCGGCCGCCTGCCACCGTCCGTCTGTTTCTGACCCAAACAAACGGAACCCGTCATGTTGCCGCGTCACTGTCAACTACATAACATGTATTTTAGTACCGCCATTAGAACTTTACGCTGAACTATCTGGTTTTAGTAAACTATCAAATTGAATATTGTTTTAGTTTTGATCATGATACGATATTGCTGCCGATTGTTTTTAATAATATTACTCATTTTTATGTCAATATTGGCAAAGATCTTAAGATCTATGTATTTTAATTCTATTTTAATTTTATTTGTAAATATGTATGGCATTCTAATAATAATATGAGTCCATGTTACTCGAAATAAATGATTTGAATTTGAATTTGTATGTACCTATTTTTCATAAATAAATTAATGGAAAAAGAATGATGCTGATGATAACGTTACAAGCCTGTTTGCTAAACTGTAAAAATAAAATCTTGGTTTTACTTTCCCATTTAGCTGTCGAGTTTTCTGTGTTATAAAACTATGTACATATTAAATTATATTGGTGCGGAATAGGTATCGTGTTACCCAGTAACTGGGTTGTGGAGGTCATATAGGTAGTCCCTCCATGAAAAATACTGCACCCTAATTGCGTAACACACTTCATAGGTTTGAAAACTTGTGTTTGAAAAAACAAAACGTCTGCTTAGCAACGTAAATAGCACATTGGACGTGGGTGAACTGTTAAAATGAAACCCATTGCGATCAATTGTCATTTTATGTGTATCACGCAATTACCCCGCTGGTATCCAGCTGCATCTGGTTAGACTGGAAGCCGACCCTAATGTAGTTGTGGAAAAGCTGGGCCGATGGATTGGTGCGAAATGGGTTGTGTTTGTAGATCCAAATTTTACTTTCTATCTACACTAAATACATCCCGAACTACACAATCAATTTATCTGTGTATAACTGTTTGCTCTGCTCATAAATGTATTGCAAAAAACTTTGATCAGAATACACAATCAATTTCCATGTGCATGGCATATTTTAATTCGTGTTCTCACGGGGAGATACAGATAACCAACATTTAACAGAGCAATACGAGCCGTACAGACAATTATACACGGATCCGTTTGACGGACCAGCCCGACCGTGAGTCTGATCACAATATAGATAGACACAGAAGGCCGGCTCCATAAAATGAGTGAAAATGCACGCATACATAAACATGCGTCTACGTACAGCGAGTGCAAGCGCACTCGCGACTGGCATTTGTTTGAATTCGCCGTTTGAATTGCGCGTTTATGTGTGTGTGCGTCTGTTTTCGCTAGTTGTATGAAGCTGGACTTCTATATCTAACGACTTTGTGGTCTGATGCCTTCCGCCCCGTTTCATTCACAAATGTTTTATTATTGGATACTGTTTTTCTGTATTTAATTTTAACTTTTCGAACTTAAAGTGTTTTTATGCTAAAATCAGTTTCGTTTCGAGGACGTTTGCTGTTACCTAATGTGCGAATATTTTTTTATGTACTTAATTTAAATTCAGTTATTCGATTAATTAAATAGTATCTATGTCCGAGTATGAGAATGAGGGCGTTCGAGTATCTACAGTCAAAGTCATGTTGTTCTATGGATGGGTCGTTTAGAAAAAGGTAGTGATTCCTAGAATGTCTGCTACTTTATGATTTTGAGTAAACTTAGGACTGGTCATCATATTAAAAATTCATACATTTTTTGTCGCATTTGACCAAGCTGTAGATTCTATTACCCATCCAGCATAATTGTACCTCTCTGTTGTAGATACCGCAAGTCATCCTAAAGCAATTCACATCATTGCATCTATTGTGCCGTAGTATAATTATTATTGTATAGTATATACCTGTGTTTTTAATTACTAATGTAGGTAATTGGTCGTTGGCCATTTTAAGTTAAAGTAAAATCTACTTAATAAAATCTTAAATTCACTGACAGACAAGGCACTGTTTAAACCGCTGGGTCTAAACTTATGAAATTGTGCACAAAAGTTAATTAATTAATGAAGGGGAGCTCTACGGAAGAATTTTTAAAATTCTATAGGGGACGAAAGTTTGTATCCATGAAAGTTTGTCATTTATGCCTTTGGGAAATTCCATCGGACTTGGAAATAAATAAAACTAAGAAGAATTAAGACTAGGATACTCACCACCTGTGGTGTATATCTGAAGATCTCGTCCAGGTCTCGGTACCACTTGACGGAATGTAGCGGAGGTTCGTGCTGCTGCCGCATGTACTGACAGCGGAGCTCAGCCTCGCGCCGCGGGTCTGCCCACAGGGGTACTTCCAGTGTTGTGATCGTGTGGGATACACTCCGGGCTGAAACAAAAACAAAGTTGTACCTAGGTAAATAAAAACATGATAGGTATAAGATTATCGTGCCCCTGTCTTTTTATTAATAATAATGATAATTAGCCCGTATTGTCCCACTGTAGGGCAAAGGCCTCCCTTTCCTTTTTCCACCCAACCCGATCCTGAGCCAATATAGAGCAATCCCTCCTAAAAGCGTCAAGTTCGTCCCGCCATCTACGCCTGGGTCTTCCACGATGCCGCTGGACGTTTTCAGGAAACCATGTTGTAGTGGTCTTAGCCCACAATGCATCCGACATGCGGCAAACGTGTCCGGCTCAGTCCCACTTGAGCTTGGCTGCTTTTTGGGTGACGTCAGCGATTTGTGTCTTAGAGCGCAGTATCGTGTTCCGTATCCGGTCGGTAAGTCGAACTCCAAGGATACTGCGCTCCATTGCTCGCTGGCAAACCATGTTTGTCTTTTTATTAATCATAATTTATTTATTTCGGGCGACACATGCCCGTAGAAAAATACCTTAACCTAAACACACACATACAAAACGTATTTGGAATCCTATACAGCTGTCGTCTTATTATCCATCCCATCGCAACGCGCGATTATTCATTTATCGTTTCTTTGCTCATAATTATTTGAAAATCGGGTTGCATTTATTGTTCAGGAATAAGATCAGTAGAACTAAACATTCTATTGGGAATGTTTAAATCGTTAAAATGCTTTACATAATCAAGCAATGTCTATTTTAACAACATTCATTCAAAAGGATTCATCACATATAACCTCGTTCAGATTTCCAAAATGAATCATTTGTAAAGAAAAACAAAAGAGCGTATCATTTGAATAAAACAAAAGAAAAAACTATCTCAGTATTAGTCGAAAACGATACCACATCAGAAACAGAACACATCTCCAAAATCCGCAAAAATCGTCGCTTCGTTCGAGAAAACACAGATTTTCACGAGTCTATCTTATGAAGCTATCGAAGACCTCCGACGTATTGATGCGAGTTTGTTACCAACTTTAGCAGAAACATGTCGGGAATTTAAGCTCAATTTATAAGTTAGTTAAGTTGTTATCTCGGAACAGATCAATTTACTATCTGAATGGGCCGAATTCCTTCGTTATGTTATTTCTTATCTTCGTCCATCGCTTCTTGCTGTTTCCAATTACTGGCTGAACTTCCACCGATAGTTTCTGAACATTAACACAGTTTGCAGACCGCAATAGTGTAATTATACAACAAATTGTAGTTTCAACAGATTTTAGTTTTGTTATTGGATTATTTGTATTGAAAGTTGCTGTATGTGTGTTTTTGGTTAGATAGAAGGTTTATTTAGAAAGAAAAAATGTTTATTTGTGGTAAAACTTGACGCGAAGACAAACACAAAAAAGATAAAGTTGGGGGAAAATATGCGTGACATCCACGCAAAACGCCCATCGCTCAGTATAATGCTGTGACCCTATGCGAGACAGATCCATAGCGCTGGTTTTCTGCGACAGATCATAGTCAGGACAAGAAAAGGACATAGTTTGTGGGTGATATTTGCTGTATCTACACTTATTTGTCAGGTTAAGATGAAATTGGTTGATTTATTTCTAGTAACGATGAGAACAAAGGATTACAAAACTCTTTATTGTAAAGCAGCAGCAGCTAAAAGGTATTTGATCATGAAAAAATCTTTTTAAAACCTGCTCAACAAATTCCACGTTATTTATAAATATCCTATTGAGTTTTTCGAAGAATTGAGGAGGAATATTCCAAAAATATTGAAAGACGGCTTTATTTGCCTCAGTGATGTATTCTTAAATAGATCATTGTACACAAATTGCTGGAGTGGGTACATTTGATTGCGAATTGTAATGGTTCATTCTTAGAAATTTTATACACCCTTGTATTAATTGAACATCTTATTTTACTAGGCTGATCAAAAAGTAATGATAATCGGTTATTTTTCTTTTTGCTTGGCGCCTATGGGTCCTAGTGTGATATTAAATAGCCTTTCTCAAGAATTGGGCTATAAAATGTAAAAAGATTTTTTCAAATCCGACTAGTAGTTCCAGAGATTAGCACGTTCAAACATACAAAAAAAAAATCTTCAGCTTTATTATTAGTATAGAAAATATGAACCGATTATCATTACTTTTTGATCAGCCTTACTATAATATTTTACATAAACATAACATTTCGCCAGTTATGTATAACTCCTATGTAATAGGGGGCGAGCCTATTGCCATCAACTTGGCCCGCAAATCCAGACTCTTTCCTGCTTCTGAGAAATTCCTGATGGAATAAAACCCAATTTATGATATTGTACAATAATATGAATCGCTATTCTTATCTGAAAATGTTTCTGAAGTAAATTATCCAAATCTTTTATTTGATGTCTATGCTCACTAATAAGATTTGCTTATATTTCGTACTCAGCTTCGGATGGGTGTAATTTACATGTGAAGATGGTATTTTATTCTGAACAGTAACCTAGTAAAAAGTACTAGGCTTGCATGCATTCAAGATAGTATATATTTAGTATTATTAAGTACTTCTTTTTGCATATATTTACAAAATATATATCCTATTTCCATCTAGAATAATGTATCTTGGAAATGGTGAAATAATTTTTCAAATCCAGACAGTACCCTCCACATTTACGAACATAATCAGCCTATAATGTTCCCACTGCTGAGACACAGGTTTTTTCTCAGTGAGAGTGAACCGTCATCCACCACGTGGGCCCAGTGCGGGTTGGTAAATGTCACATATCTTCAAATTTTTGGTTCTAGGACGTGCCGGTTTCCTCTCGATGTTTTCCTTCGCCGCTTTGAGAGCAGTGGTGATGAAATAATTTACACAAAGTAAAGCGTCTTCCTGTCAACTCGTAATTCGCGGCCGTTGCCACTGGGCCACCAGTGCTCTCTCTCCACATATACATAAACTCACAAAATTCGCTATAACATTAGTATAGATTTATCTGCAAATCTGGCCAGCTGCCCTACACAATATTCCTTTAGATCGCTGTTCTGTTGACACAACGAAGGACCCTGCCCAGTACAGGCAATAATGGCGTGTAG
Source organism: Agrochola lychnidis (assembly GCA_963680765.1). NCBI lineage: Eukaryota > Metazoa > Arthropoda > Insecta > Lepidoptera > Noctuidae > Agrochola > Agrochola lychnidis. The sequence goes on from OY796853.1 coordinate 26,422,732, forward strand.
TTATTCATGGAATGCCTCTAACCACGTAGTTACGAGTCTCTACTATTTCCAAATAAAAACGATTCTGCGTCGCCGAGTCCTTTTCGCTTTCTTTTATATCTTCGATGTTTGTTTATTTTTAGCCGCAAGGTTTAGACCCTCCAGTTTCATCTAGCCAATATTCACTGTGTATATTGAGAATAAAAATAAATCTGGTTCGGTTTCTTGGAATTTGTTATCTATATGTCAGAGATGGGTATATGACTTTCGTTATTATCAGCGATATTTTAACTACTGTGGGCGTAGTGTGGGTAGTGTTGGTTAATGCGCAATAGAAAAAACAGTTTGCAGTTCAAATCACATTCTAATTCACTATCAAATGAATCACACTAGCTAAATTATACACACACTGGGTGCGACGGCGTTTATTAAAATCACCAATTAACAAAATGAACACAAATTACAACTAACACAATAACTGAGCACCACGAATCGAGAACAGTTCCGTGACGTCTTGACTCCAAGGCGACCAGAGGCTGAATGCCCTCCTCGCTGTGGCCTTAAAACATCACGACTCTGTAGAAGCGCGCTTTTTTTGGTGTAGATAGCTCACTCTTGATGTCGCCAGTGGCGCGCTTGCGATTCGTTTCGTGTCCGTACTAATGACCAGATCCGACATATACATATAGAAAGGTAATAAAAAAGTAACGAAGTCAAAACCGTATATTGAATGTTTTTGAAAAAATGTAATTGCTACGAGGTGTTCCGAACGAGTCTGATGCCGAAAATATAGTTTTCGAATTTTTGTCCGTTTGTCTGTTTGGTTGGATGTATGTTCCGGATTAGCGTAAAAACGGCTGAATGAATTTGGATGAAATTTGGCACATAGATAGTTTATACATACATACATACATACATAAACTCACGCCTTCTTCCCATGGGGGTAGGCAGAAACCACAGAACGCCAACGGAGTTTATAACCTGGATTAATACATAAGATACTATTAATCCGGGTCGTAGTTCCCTTGGGGAGAAGCCGCGGGCAAAAGCTAGTGTTTATTAAACGAAATAGTGTGTTAGCATTACTTGGCTAGTATGTTAGAAGAATATCATTTATCAAATTAATACATACATAAACTCACGCCTTCTTCCCATGGGGTTAGGCAGAAACTACAGAACGCCACCTGCTACGATCCTTACATAGTCCTTTTGCCTCGTTTACGTTCATACATCTGGTCATACACGCACGCCGGTTGCGAGTACTACGCCCCTGGCCTTTCTGAAGAACATCACCAATAAGGTCAGTATATGTCCTCCTAGGGCGTCCCCGCCCAGCCTTTCCCTTCACATCAGTCTTGTAAATACATTTTGTTAGTCGCCTTTCATTCTTCCTCTTAACATGCCCAAACCATCTCAGCATACCCTTTACAATTTTTGTCACTACATCTTCTTTTAAATCACACCGCTGTCTTATCACATCATTCCTCAGCCTATCATTCATAGTGCATATTGCGCTTTTTGTCATTCCCACAAGTATCAAGTTACTTTGTGTTTATGAACTGATGGCAAAAAAGGGTTATAATTGTAACCAAGACGAACTTACATGATTCATCATTATGGCTATGCAGCGACAAGTGAGGTCTTCTTTGGGGCAGTTTTAGATAAGTTTATCTCAAAGAAATAAAGTAATGAGCATTTGAGCAAGTTCTTAAATAAGCCAACAAACTAATTTTCATCGTTAGTAGCAATTTACAAAGCAAACTTCAAGGTAAAATTCTGAACACTAATTAAACTTAATTTTCGAAGCTTATTTACAACTAAGATTAATTAGAACTAAGATATTCTGAGGAAAGAGAAGCAAAGCTTGATAGGTTCATTAAACTTTATAGTTTAACCAAATGCTCGAAATAGACTTTATAATGAAATCGTTACTGCCATGCAAATTTCACTTGTGCGATTCAGATCTTAATACCAAATTCAGTTCAACGCCATCTATTGTTTATTACCGCAAGCTTAAACCATAACTTTGTCATTGAGCAACATAATACAATATAGTTCCGTGCGTAAGTATTAACTGTAAGCCAACCATCAGGTCATTCGTTCTGACGTTCTATGTATATTGTTTCTAAGCCCGACCCTTACTGATTTAATAGTCATAAAACGCAAACAAGGCCACGCATATAAAGTGGGGATTTTGCAGTTTACGTCAAGTCGTCGTCGTGAGGAATGGTTTAGGATGATGCCGAAATTAAGCGTCACCCATTATCTATAACCGATGTGTTTCCAATAACTGCCACTCAAACCCTCGTATCAACAGTTATTACTGTTTGATGTGTGCAACGTATTGTGATATAAAGTTGTCCTATAATCACTGATCAAGGTCCGTTGTGTACATTATAAGGGGGAAATTGCTGGCAAATTGGAGTTGGACAAGTTACAGACTTTGGGACTATTGATAATATTGATTGTTGCTTTTGGTATGCTTCGATGATGTTGTAGTAATAAGTTATATTTTTTGTATTCAACACACAAAGTGTGATTTCGTGTAAAAATAACACCTCTGCAAATCCGCTACATTCCACACAATTTTCTGAAAGCTTAAGCAAAAATGTGTTCATATAAAAGGATTACCAACCGATAAAACGGTTCGTTGAAATACAAGCAAATCTGAAAGTCTCTATGTAATCTCAAACACGATCCCGATCGAGATTTAGCCTCAAAAGAATACGCTAAGTCTGTTCGCTTTTCATAATCTACTTTCGTGATACAGATTAGTATTACTATTCAATGCCTGGGTACTTTTTCTTGCGAAGAAACCGCTACAATATCCGAGCCTGAGAGGGGAGCTACATAAAACATTCAATCGGTGCGACCCTTCTTATGTGCTCTCTATAAATTTTAATACGGTCCAGGTATACGAAGATGGAAAAACATTAATACAGCGTGTAGTGAAATGTGTCTTGGATTTGCATAAATAAGCCGTGGGCTGTAAAATATTCTGTTAGGCGTTGTTGTTTTAAACGGTAATGCGGAGGTCTAATGGATTCGGCCGTATTACGGTGTATCGCTTTTATCCTTTGTTGGAAGAGCGTGTGAAGGGTGGATATGAATTTTTCTGCAAATTATGCCAAGCTATATTAAAAGGTTTTATTTGCCTACAACCCTTCTACACGGTTGTTATGGCCCAGTTTACTGAACGATATGTGTTTCTTTACCAAAATAATACATAATTATGTCCACATTTGAAGTCGGAATCTGGCATAGAACGTGATTTTATTAATGATAATAATATTATGATCTTTTGAATTTTTACTTCAATTTTAGAAATTCAATTTTTAAATAATGTAAATACTTACGTATGTATAAATAAAAATTGACTTCGAAAAAAAATCTTTAGAAAACACTATTAGGGGTACGCCTACATAACAAAATATTTGAGTATAATCATTTAAAAGATAATAAACAGCCATTCTTAAAGTCTTTTCTACTATAATACTTCCAGCACTATATTTTTTTTCTACAAACACGCTCGCTCACCCAGTTTCTGTCGTAGTTCGTTGCAAGCTCAGGTTTTAAAACTTTTCTTTTAAAAACCGCGTTAAGATAAGCAGGAACTACTTCAAACTGCAGTAGTCCACAATTAGCTCCAAAATCCGAGCTCAAACTAAAATAAATTCTCCCTAGTTACCTTTAAAACTAACTTTAGACTAACTAAAACTTAGCTATCTCAATGTCCCGAAAACAAGTCAAGTCCCATGCAATTGTAAACAGAAAATGAGATAACAAGTAATACTTTTTTTATTAAATTAGCTAGTTTCCCTCTTAGCTCGGGGCAGATGCAATTTTTCGCGACAAGAACCGGCGTCCTACTTTCACGTCGTCTGTTTTGTGTTCCAAACATGGAGAACATTTTTGTTTCCTTAAGACGGATGGAAATGAGGAAGAAGTGGGTTATAGTGCGCTTGGAGAGGTTAGGAACGTTGCATCGTTGTTTTTGTAACGTTATTGTGTAAATTAAATAATTAGTTTTGTTGCCAAAAAAGCTAATTGAATGCAGGATTTGAGCACGACCACCGATGGCGGTGTATGCTAATTATGAAGTGCGTGAACAAGTTTATTTTAACCCCGTTACCTTACTTCATCAAAAAATCTGGTGTTTTACCCTATACCATTTATAGCCAAAACTTGTACCTACTTAATTGTCTTATTCATTTGCAGATATCAACGAATAATACAGTCGTGAAAAATAAAAAATAAATGATCCGTCCCGATCGGAACAGATGCCCTGTTTTACGGCTCTCTACTAGAGCCCCATCATTTGTGAAAGGATATTGGATGAAAACTTCCTTATTTTACGAAACGCAATTTTCCAAATGTTTTGTTTTTCGCAGATCTTCGTTTCTTTTCGTTTGATTGGAATGATTTGTTCAATTCTATTTGAAAACCGGAGGGTAATGGTGACGGGACTGATTCGAAATTGTAAGAGGTTTAAGTTTCAGCGCTGCTGGCGTACTCGTACTATGAATAATTTGAAGCTAATCTTGCATGAAACGAGGAAGAAACTCTAAGTTACTAAGAAGAGCTTTTGGAATAGGTACAGTCACTGAATGGACCATTAAACCACTGTGTTTTCTGCATGCAAGTACTTGTTATTAAAATTATTCAGGTATTCAATGGGGTAAATCCTTACTGTTCTATCTCATAATTCTTAAGAAGCTTAAATAACAAATGTGTCCAAACAACTTTTTCTGGGATTGCTATATAGAGAACCTAAATCATCCTAGCAGACAAGTTTTTTAATCAGAGCTCATACAGAACAATAATCCATATAGACATAAAATTATTAGATCCAATAAATCGCAAAACGATCCACGACTAATCCATAGCAGAAACTTTGATTATCCACGCGATAACTTTGCTAATTCCGAGGCGAATAGTTTCGTCTCACTCCCAGCAAGACGAAACTTTTAAAAGAGCATGACATAATAGGTGACGTTGAACCAAGTTCGTCTGACCTAGCGGTAAATTAGAAAGGGTCTGGTCTGACGCGTCATCGTGATACTGAATTTGGAACATGAGATGGCATAAACTTTAGGGATGCTCCATTGGTTGGTTCGGAACAGCGATTAGTCGACTGAAAAAAAAAACGTTGAATATTTTTGTAGAAGTAATCAGAAGCCAAATGTTTACCATCTCGCTGCATGCCTAATATTTCTACCACGGCATGGGCTTTTTTTAAATCAAAACAGTTTTAGATTCTGAAGGCCTAGATCTAGCACTGTTATCTGTTGAAAATAGCTCCTACCGAGAAATATTAGGCAGGTAGCAAGGAGGTAGCGATGACTACCTCTGTTTTGGATTTCGCAGAACTTCAGCAATGTCAGCATGAAATTTAATAAATGTTACACACATAAAACGAGACGTGAATTGCTGTTGCTTTATTTTAAATATTTATTTAAATACTTCCGTGTACGATGGTTGTACATAAAGTGGAATTAATGCTACAGGGCTTAATTTGCCAGTCAACATTTCTGGTGTAATACATTCAGTATGAAGAGCTAGAAACCTTTCGTCAATATTCCGAACAAACGCATCAACTACGGTTTCTAGTTGTAATCTAGAAAACATTTGCAGTAGATATTACCCCCTAAAAGATAACATTCGTTAGTAAACATTCCTGAGGCCATTATGAAATTGCATTTTCCTACATAGAACCCTACTCAGCAACAATTTTTTGGACCACTACACTCCTATACTTTTATAAAGTGCAAAGAAATAAACCTATTGACTTACTAGAAGAGAACAAGTGTAGTGATAAAGTAACACGATATTGTATGTTTAACAATCCAGTGAACAAACATCTTGGGTGGTAAACATAAAACATGTAACTTGTTATCTGTTACAGGAGAAATAAAGTGGGGATGGAAATAACATTAAGGAAGGAGGATCAAGGATGGTCCTTTAGGGACTTTAAAGCTATTTGATTCATTTTCACAGCAGCAGTTAATTTTAACAGCACACGATGGTCACACCTTTAACAATAGTAGAGGAAACATTGACTATTAATTTTAACATAACATCAACCCTGTATTCCCCGAAGGGTAAGGCAGAGGTGTTTAGGTACCCATAGTACACCCACATTTCGCCAGTTATGTTCAAGTCCCATGTCATAGGGGGCGAGCCTATTGCCTAACCGGGCACAAATCCAGAATCGAAGCTGCTACTGAGAAATTCCAGATGGAAAAATCCAATAACATTTTGCTCAACCTGGGAATCGAACCGAGGACATCAAGCTCAGCCGTAGCGCTTGCAGTTGAACTAGTAATATTATTAATATTGAGACTGGTCAAAGCGTGACTGAAACATAAACCTGGATTTTTTTGTATGTAGTACCAGAGTTTTTTGTTGTATGTAATTATTATAACAGATACAAAATTTCCTTGAAATTTTATAGACATGTTATTCGTGATTTTTTACGGATAAAACACGTTTAATTTCTTACTAATTAATCTACGAAGATCTATACGAACGCAACGTTATTCGGGATCTTTCATCTACAAAATACTTTTAATTCCGTACTAATTAATCTATCGAGATCAACTACGAGATCGGAGGTGGAAGTTTGCTAGATTCAACGCGAGAAAAAAGTTTACTTCACTTAGAGTATGGGAAGACAAAGATATTCAACGGTAGTGTTAGTGCAAAAAATTAAAGGAAAGAAGATTTAATTTAAGTTACTAAACAGTAAAGCTTACCATGCTATTGAAGTTAATAATCACCCAGAAACATTTCAAATTCTTAGTCGAATAACTGAAATATTTGAACTCCTATTCCGACACAACAATTAATTAAAATTTTACTTTTCTCTGCAAGTTGTATCGATTGCGGGAAATAGGTCAGCAAGGTACTTGCAGACGAGCTTGCAAGCTGTCACTACCTCACTAATACTATTGCGGAGTTGAGAGCCAATAACATTGCTTGTTCCGGTGCTGGTGTTGTTACCGCTCCGGGATTCGTAACTGTATTGTTTTCAATAGGTGAGTACAATTTCGAGTTTAGTTTACTGAGGTTGAATCAATATTTGTATAGGAATTGTTTGCTGGGCTTTTTTCTGCGCTGACGGTACAGGGCTTGGATTCTCTCTTTGAACAAAACGTCTATAACTTTCATGTGCTTTTAAACAAATCGTCAGGCGGTGGTAGTGCGAAGTATATGACAATAGGTTATGTCGTGTTTAAAAGTTCAGCAATTTAGTTAAATTGATAGCATGGCTTCTGAACTTCCTTCCGAACAAAATATTGTTACATGTGGCTGCAATCAAGAGCAATTACTACGAATACAAACAAAAAAAATTGATTACGATCAGCGCATCTCAACAACAAAACACTAATTGGTTCCTTAAAAAAGCGTAAAAAACACGCATATTAAGTAATTGGGTTAATACAGCAGCGTCAAACACAGCATCGTTGAATTATGCAAACAGTGGCATACATAATCCCCGTTCTAAATTATCATAATATTCGTAGCGTGTTAGTTAAAATTGCACGACGCTCCGATGCGCGTATTATTATATTGCAAATGTATTCTGCCCTGTATAACTACGTAATGTTTGTGCAATTATGGTTAAGAGATACGATCGTTGAATATACATCATTAGTTAATTGAAATGTCAATGTGATAATAATATATATTGATTATATTGAGGGAGGGTATGTTTCTATTGGTTTATGTCTATACCATTATGAATTGTGTTGTAAAGGGAGTTTAACTTACACATATAAAAGTAAAAAAGCAGTAGTGACAGCATTCATTCATTGGTTATGAGATAACAATTTTTTTTAATAAATTTTTGAATTCTTTATGTATAATTTCGGGCAATCGTGTCCGCAAATTTTTTTAAATACCTCAAGTAATTACCCACTATAGTGCTCCCAAACGCCTAGAGCTTTAACAAAAAATAAACAACTATAAACGAGATATTGCTTAAATTTTTTTTTTATCTTTTTTTATTAAAACAAACTAGAGTGTTACTTACGGCTCAGCGAAAAGGGTAAGAAGTACTCTTTGTACTTTACTAGACAGACTCTTTACATAATTTAATCAAAAAAAAATATATTTGTAGACGCAAAACCTGAAGCTGATAGGTACATAAAGTCTTTCAGTAATAAATGCACTCCTTCAAGGAATTCAGGCAAAAGTTCCAAAAAAACTGTATTGATTTTAAAGCGCATCGTCTCTCTATACAAAATAATGTTGTCTTGCGCATGCATTTTAATGAAGAGACTATAACAGCGAGACTTAAGAGAGATTATTACAGTGAGACTCAAGCGAGAGATTATTACAGCGATACTAATGTGCTATGCAAAATACTAGAATTAACGGTCCTGTGTCGGAATCTGTTTGAATATATTTCGAACATCTCTGTGCTAATAATTTATAGCGAGTACCAGCTCCTATACCAAGGATTTCTTTGTAGGTACTCTATATTTATCTGTGATCTTGGACCGATTATGGTGACCAATGGACTAAATATGGTGATCAGAATTATTAATTGTGATAGAGGTTACAAACAACATGCAAAGTAAAAACTTTTTACAAAAAAAAAACAACCGACCTCCAAAAAAACACTACAAAGTGAAAAATAACTTTAATTTCGGAAGTCGGTGTCTTGGGTTTTGTATTTTCGTTTTTTGCCACCGACTTCCGAAATTAAAGTTATTTTTCACTTTGTAGTGTTTTTTTTGGAGGTCGGTTGTTTTTTTTTGTAAAAAGTTTTTATTTTTCACTTTTTAGTTGTGATACCTACCCCACACACATTCGAATACCACTACCTGCTACTAGTGACAGAAACTTAACATATCATCTACATACTAAGTGGGAAAAAAATACGTATTTTGTAGCTAACTCAAAAACTATCCAAGCAAAGTTAATAAAATTTATATGGGACCAATTCGAGAGCACACCCTTAAAACAAAAAAAGAATTTTTAAAATCGGTCCACAATTGACGGAGAAATCGGTGGACATACATAAAAAAAAAAAAAAACAAACATACGCGACGAACATATAACCTCCTCCTTTTTGGAAGTCGGTTAAAAAACCGGATGGATTAGATTTTATACACCGATTGAATAATACTTAAATTAGCCTTATGTATGGGAACATTTAAATGTAGTTACGTTCTGTGCATCTTGGACTTTATGGACTGGCTATTAGTTATTACCACACCATATCGTAAGCCGAACTTATTCTCGTAAAGTTTCTGCAGATACGAGAGAATATTAAAATATTACACACTGCAAAAGCATTGACAAAAGAACTCAACCTTGACTTTTTAAGCGTAAAAATGGGTTAAACGATGAAATTCCTTCTCTTGAACGACCGTTTCTTATTTATTGTTTAGTATAGATAGGTAATGTCAGGTTGTCAGGCCATCGTCTGTCGTTTAGAGCCAGTAACCCTTCCCCACTCAAGTTTACGACCTGTGCAGAATGCTAAGCAGCTGACACGAGTTGATGGTTTTCAACTACTTCTTTTTATAACTAGTTTTGTGATGACGCTTTAATTTGGAGTAAAGGGGGCTCGTGGTTAAATAGTAACAGCGCCGCGAGTTGGTTGAAGGTTAAGCTCCGCTTGCCGCGGTCGGTTGGTGGATGGGTGACCATTCATTACATATTGAGACTCGTCCGTGCCTTGGAAAGCACGTTAATCCGTTGGTCCTAGCTGTTATTCGTAGATCTAGCTATTCATAGCTGTAAACCCTTTTTCATAAAACATAAAATACTTACCTTACCATCTTCTATCTATATGTATATTAGAAACATGCAATTTTTTTAGAAAATACATGAACTTTTTCACAACCCGCGGCGATAAATATAAAGACCGATCTGTCAGATATAAAAAATGTTAATGTTACCCTCTCCGCGCATGAAACTTCATTCCAATAGCCCCTACATAAAAATATTTAATAAACTACTAGATGCAATAAAATATGAAATCAGTGATACGGCATTTATAAATAAGATCAAGCAAATATTAATTAAAAAAGCATACTACACAATAAACGAATACATATATGACAAAAAAATTGATTTAATACGAACAGGCACCGTACATAGTTAGTCGTATAAATACATTAATATTTACATGGATAAATATTATAATATTATGGTTGAACTTATCAAATTATTATTATATACCTACCATGTAGTAAATACTCAAAGTATGCATTAAATACTTGTATGTATTTATTATTCTTAATAATCTAATTTCGTATTGACATTGTGTTCTTTTGATTGTCACAAAAATAAAAAACATGACGTTTACTACTTTGGCTCTTATTTAACTTAATTATTCAATATACAACATTCGTTATCAGCACGAGGTAAAAAAGTAGAAAAATGTCGTGTGGACCTGCTGGTATATCGATAAAACCGTTGTGCGAAAGAGCCGGCTATGGCATCTGGAAATTCAAAATGCGTATGTATTTGATGCATGAGGATTTATGGGAAACCATAGAAGGTTACTCAGGTGAGAAGCCCTCTGATGCAAATAAAAGGGATCAGAGAGCTTTAACCAAGATTTGTTTGACAATCGACGGAGGCGCAATCGCACATGTTCGGAGCGCTGAGACTGCCAGGCAAGCATGGGATGCTCTTAAAGATGCTTTTGAAGATAAGGGAATGGGCAGAAAATTGGCCCTGGAGCGCAGGCTGTATAGATATAACTTGTCAGACTTCGATAATGATGTTGAGCGTTATATTGGCGCTATCGTAGCTACTGCGCAAGATTTAGCAGACATCGGGAAGAAGATTGATGATGAAAGTTTGGCAGCGATTATGCTCGGAGGTTTAGGACCTCGCTACGATCCCTTAGTTATGGCTCTGGAAAACTCCAACTTAAAAATCACAAGTGAATTGGTGAAAAGTAAGCTATTGAATGAGTTCTCGAAAACCGTAGACGTTCAAGCTCCGGAGAACAAACCGACGACTTCCGCTCTGAAATCTTCTCAAGGTAAAAATTCTTCCAATAATAGTAAGAAGAAAAGAATTATCAAATGCTATGGATGCGGTGAACCAGGTCATAAAAGGCCCGATTGTCCTATAAGGAAGGACGAGAAGGACAAGCACGTAAAAAATGTTACTCTGAAGACAGCACTCAATGGTGTAGAAAGAGAGAGTACCACTTTTTTCATTGATACTGGAGCGACCAATCACATGTGCCATAATATTGATTACCTAGAGAACGTAAGGTTGAATAATGAAGCAGGTAGTAATGATACTGTAACGGTTGCAAATGGAGAGAAGATAAGTTGCAGAGGTATAGGTAATATTTCTTTTTCTACTAAAGATTGTGAAGGAACAATGACTGGTGTTGTTGCCGTGCCTGACCTGAATTGTAATTTACTCTCTGTTAGGAAAGCTTGTGAAAACGGTTTACATGTAGTTTTTGATAAAAATGGTTGTATTTTTTATGAAAATTTTTCTTGTACTGGAAAGGCTCTTTTACGTGGTTCTGTAAGTAGTGGGCTGTACACTTTAAATTGTACTGTAAATGTTCCTAAGAGAATTGCCTCTAATGCGCTCCTTGATACGTCAGATTGCAGACTTTGGCATAGGCGTTTAGGACACCTTTGCCGAATAGGTCTGGATAAACTTAGAAAAGGTGAGGCTATAGGTGTGTCTTATGATAAGGTGGACAATGAACCATGTATACATTGCTTGGAAGGCAAGCAGTCAAGAAAACCATTCAAAGCAATTCCATTTAAAAGAGGAACAGCTTTGTTGGAACTAATTCATGCGGACCTGTGTGGTCCGATGTCACACGATTCTTTTCAGGGAAACAAATATCTTTTGGTTTTTATTGATGATTTTTCGAGAGCGATTTTTCCTTTCTTTATCTCGTCGAAAACTCAAGTAAAAGATAAATTCTGTGAATTTCAGAATGCAGTTGAAAGGCAGAAGGAAGCAAAAATTAAAATTTTCAGAACAGATAACGGGACTGAGTTTGTGAACCAAGGTATGAGAGACTATTTGACTTCAAAAGGAATTAAGCATGAAACGACAGCTCCTTATAGCCCTCAATCTAATGGCGTAGCTGAACGTGTAAATCGCACACTGGTTGAAAAGGCGCGCTGTATGCTTACTGAAGGTAAACTTTCCAAAGTATATTGGCAAGATGCAGTTCAAACTGCTGCTTATTTGAAAAACAGGTCTCCTCATCGTGCACTCGAAAATAAAACTCCTTTTGAAATGTGGTATGGGAATAAACCAAACCTCTCACATTTAAGAGTTTTTGGCTGTCGAGCGATGGTTCATGTCCCCAATTGTCAAAGAAAGAAGCTTGATGTCAAATCTACGGAGCACATTTTTGTAGGATATGCTGATGATATCCACAGTTACTTCTTTCGTAGTTCTGAATGCCCACGTCGCTTAGTTAAAGCGAGGGACGCAGTATTTTTCGAAAATTCTTTTACAAGTTTAAAAGAAAATTCAGATTCTTCTAGAAGCCAAGAAGAAACAGTAGTTCCACTACGATTGAGCACTGATCCTTGCAATGCTGTTGAACAGATAGTTAATTTGGATGTTCCTACAGCAAGCACTTCCATGGATGTTCCGGACGTTTCCCCTGATCGTTTTCACGATGCTTCAGATGTAGAAGTAGAACAAAGCAACAGTGTTCTCGGTGAGTCAGTGGAAGAACGTCGCTATCCAATGAGAGAACGGAAGAAACCAGATTTCTTGTTATACAAGACCTGTACGGAAGAGGTAATAAATGAAGATCCATCTAGCTACTCAGAAGCCATGCACGCAGAAGATAAAGATAGTTGGATTGCTGCGATGCAAGACGAGTATGATTCCTTAATAGAAAGAAAAACTTGGATTTTAGTCAATAGACCTGAAAATAAGAAAGTTATTCCTTGTAAATGGGTCTACAAATTGAAACGAGATGCTTTAGGAAATTCTGTAAAGTATAAAGCAAGACTTGTAGCTAAAGGTTACAGTCAGGAGGCAGGAGTGGATTATTATGAAACATTCTCTCCTGTGGTGAGGAATTCATCTTTACGTATGCTGTTAGCTTTTGCCGTTGAGAACGAATATAAGCTAAAGCATTTGGACGTGGACACAGCATTTCTTAATGGCAATCTAGAGGAAGAAGTGTTCATGCTACAGCCTCCTGGATTTACACAAGAAGATGGAAAAGTTTGTCTTCTGAAGAAATCCATCTATGGGTTGAAGCAAGCTTCGCGAGCTTGGAATAAAAAGCTCGACGAAACTCTTAAAAGTTTGGGTTTCAGTAGGACCTCCTCAGAGTCATGTGTATATACGAAACTTTTTGGTTCGTCTGAACTAATTATACTAGCTGTCTATGTCGATGACATTGTCTTGTTGCACAAAGATGACTTGACGTATGACAAAGTCAAACATGACTTGAGACAATTTTTCGGTATAAAAGATCTGGGAAACCTAAATTATTTCCTATCTCTAAATGTAAATTACGATAATGGGATAATTGAAATAAACCAAAAAACTTTTATACTCGATTTATTAAAACGTTTTAAAATGCAACAGTGTAAAACGTTTGATACACCTTTAGCGAGCAGTAAGTTGGAACCTGGAATTGGTGAGAAACCTGATTATCCTTATCAGAACTTGATTGGCTGCTTGATGTACCTCGCTGTTAATACTAGGCCAGATATAGCGTTTGCTACCAGTTATTTGAGTCAGTTTAATACGACTTATGACAAAACGCACTGGACAGCAGCGAAGCGTGTACTTCAGTATCTTAAGGGTACTATAGATTATTCCATTGTCTACAGGAAGACTGGTGAATATATCTCTGCATACGCTGATGCCGATTGGGCTAACTGCACAATTGACCGCCGTTCGTATACAGGCTATTTTGTGAAATTGGCTGGAGGACCAATTTCTTGGGAGTCAAAGAAACAGCCAACGGTTGCATTATCTTCAACCGAGGCTGAGTATATGTCACTGAGTGCCGTAACCAGAGAAGTTGTCTTTTTGCGCAGACTCTTGCAAGAAATTAGTGGCAAGGTAGGACAAGTTATTATTTATAACGACTGTCAAGGGGCGCAAAAGCTGGCGTCAAACCCTATTCACCATAATAGGACTAAGCACATAGATACAAAACATCATTATATTAGAGGGATTGTATCTAAAAATATTGTGGACTTACGGTACATTCAGACGCATGATATGAGCGCTGACATTTTGACAAAAGCCCTAGGACGTGTATCACATTTAAGATGTGTTAAGGGTATGGGATTTAGTTAATTATAGGCTTCTTTAAATCTTAATGTCTCGCTTATAGATCTTAGATTATTTCGATTAAGTGGGGGTATGTAGTAAATACTCAAAGTATGCATTAAATACTTGTCTGTATTTATTATTCTTAATAATCTAATTTCGTATTGACATTGTGTTCTTTTGATTGTCACAAAAATAAAAAACATGACGTTTACTACTTTGGCTCTTATTTAACTTAATTATTCAATATACAACATACCACAACCTATAACTTGATCTTAATTGATGTTAAGAACATAATTATTTGAAATTGTTTGATTGTTACTTGATTTGTTTTTTTTTTTTAAATTTTGTTTTTATTTTAATTTTATTTGTATTTTAAGAATTAGTTTTATACTTTTTGCTGTGCCAAAATCCAGGGCCCGTAATTTTACCATACCTTTAAGTAATTGTAACACCTATACCTACATTATGGAATGCAAATAAAGATGAATATGATCTTTGACAGTAGTTACGGGTAGTCAGAAGCCCGAAAGTTTGACAGTCAGTCTTACCAATGGGTATCGTATTAACTGGGTTGTGGAGGTTAAATAGGCAGTCGCTCTATATATAATTCAGCTGCATTCGGTTAGATTGAAAGCCGACCCCATCATAGATGGGAAAAGGCTAGGCAGATTCATTGCTCTAATTTGGGTAAAGTTAGCAATTTTACATCGTAAATATTAATTCGCTAAAATTCTTATTGAAAGCTTCAGATTAGTCTTAATTGTACGTTGCTGAAAATGAACCGTAACGCCACCAAGTTCTGTGAGTAACCTTTCTGAGATGAGCCGCGTGAGTATTGGAATTTGGCTTTTTATAATGAGTCAGTGAGACAAAATCTGCTCTCTCGAACATTTTGATCGAGTTATATTAAGTACACTTTTGTATGGAACAGGTGATTTTTTTACCATTGTCAAAGTCAAAGTCAAATCATTTATTTCAAATAGGCCCATGTATGGCACTTTTGAACGTCAAAAATTACAAAATAATAAAATTGATTCTATTCGCCCCTTCCAAAAGGTAGTTTTCGTATGGAGAAGAATGGGCAAGAAACTCCACAACATTGTAAAAGCTGTACATTTTCATGTCTACTTACACTCCCTTAAACTACCTGCCACACTATTGAATTAGTGTGAATTTAAGTGAGTTTTTGAACTGAAATGAAAACTGCAAGCAAGGAAACATTTTTAGAAGCTTATTCACAATTCTAGGATTTTTATTATGCAATAAAGCAAAAAGAAATTCCTCTAAACTTAAAAGTATAGTTATTAGAAAATCCTGCACATTGTTATAAGCAAGATTATAAAGAGAAGTAGGTAATAAACACAGCCCGTGTACGACGCCATTACATTTGAAGCCGAGCATGTTAGTGCTTGCTTACAGGTACGCTAGACCCGATTAAGACTAGATTCTTATCTTTTATACACATAAAAGGATATCTTTTACTTTTATTATCTTTCTTAGTTGCACAACGAGAAAATAAGCGCTTTCTAAGTACAGTTAAGGCTCATATGAGTGTGTTTAATTAATAAAAAGGAGGCTTAGGCATAATATCAAGAGGATTATTTAGCAGTATTTACTTCTCGACCGATTATTGTTGCTGTTGTTCAGGATGATTAAAGGCCGATAGGTTTAGAGATTATCTTTTTGATATGTATCATCTTTGCGCTCTCTTTCCTGCAATCTGTGGGAGTAATTTCGTGAAAAGGGACGGAAGTGTGTAACAGAAAGCCGGGGAAGCACGCGCTATTTGATTTGACTAATGAGCGCGCGCGGTCATAGAGTTGGCCGTTAGAAACGACCTTGGCGAAAACCCACCCCTTAAATGTTGCTTATTACCATGGTGAGATATAATATGCGATTACTGTGAGTGAGGTTCGCATGTTTTTATCTAATTTAAGACCGGTTGTCAGTGCCCTTACAGAATTGAAATGCCAGCCAAAACAAAATTAAGGCGCATGCCATCACGATCGCCTTTTCCTAAAACAGTTACCTACATCCAACGCACACTAGGCATTTCACCCCAATATCCTACTTACCATTCTTGCTACCTAATCTTTCTTCTGCGACTTGAGCTATTCTCGTCCAGCTAGTACCGAAACTAGAGCAGACGATAATAGTATGTATAATATCACATACGTGATAATGTTACACTTAGCACGAGTAGGAATGTTTGGTAAACAGCCCCGAAAGTGGAAACAGTCTCGTGTTTCAAGACATAGTGTTGTGAGCTCTTGTTTGTTAATATTATCACGTAGGGTTAAGAGCTGACTAAAATTACGAGATGATCGTTTGTACTACTAATTAGGCTTTTTGATAACACTTTTTAAACCACAGATTCTTATGAGGTTATAAATCATTAGCTGTTGCCCGCGACTTCGTCTGGGTACCAGGATAATAATATAAAACTTTATTTCGGGTGGCATAGACCCATAGTAATCTTAACCTAATAAGTACATTTCATTTTATTTGCCATGACTCGCCACACCTACACAAGTTATGACCCACTGATTTTGAAAGGGACAGTCAAAACGTACAGCTATTGCGTTCAGAATGCTGTTTTTGCTCCCCCATGTACGGGCCAGCAGGGAAGCTGCTTTTTTGCGCATGATGGTCTGAAAACCATCAGTGCGCGCTTCAGCAAGCATCCCAGACGCACTGCATCGCCACGGCAGACCCAACAACATCCTGAACGCATTATTGTACTGAGTGCGCAGGGCTCTGTAGGCTCGCTGCGTATGTCTCACCCACAGGCCGCTCGAGTAGAAGGACTGGCAATAAGCTTTGAATAGCGTAACCTTCACTTCTCTCGTGCATCGCGCGAACCTGCGTGTGAGTATATTAGCTCTCACCGACAGAGCTCTGCCTAAGTAAAAGTAGCCTATGTCCTTACTCAGGTCATAGTCTACTCATGTGATCATGACTATAATCCGTTCAGCCGTTTTAGTGTAAAACCGTAACAAACAAACAAACTCAATTTCGCATTTAAAATATTAAAAAAATAGGGTTGGGTACAAATTCACGGTAAAGTGACACAAACCCGCACACAAAGCGTTTATTTGAATAAAATTTGTGACAGCCACTTCTGAATTGTCAAGGAGTCGCCGGTCAGTTAATCGGAAAGTTGAAGCTAGTTGCCTGACCCAAAACGTAGATCTCTATTCTGGAGAAGAATGGCCCAGTAAGTAGCAGTGGCCTGTTATCATTAAAAAAGCAGTGTTTATCAGACCTATTAAAAAAGTAAAGCGATAACAACCCATTTCGTTACATATTGATTATAACAGTGGAAGACGCACAGAACTTAACCTCAGAGAACCCATGAATATAGAGGAAAAAATAGTACCCAAATAACACTTTTTCCCCATAAATAGAAATACAAACAACATGGCATTCATCTCCGAATCTTCAAGTAAACACAATTTACTGCGTTATCCATCTAAACAGTACTCTATCACCGAAGATGTACTGTTTATGTGGCGCTTAAATATATGTGATAGCGCTGGAATATTAGCCTCGGTGATAAAAACACTTGCCACATCACTCTATGGTCTATACGTCAGATGACGTCATAAATCCGCAGAGCTGTGATTAGGGATGTGCTCAGGTGTATCACAAGTAGGTATAATATCCGAATATTTTTACAGGAAGGTTTGATGTCAAATGACGTCGTAAATCTGCGCTGGTGCGGTGAAGGATGTGCCGTGTCGGATATTAAAGTTGGAGTAGTTTTACATAAAAAATGTTTCGGTATTTTTTATGATGTGGGTGATGGATGAACAACGCACTTCGTACCGCCAATATTGTATATTTTCATAGTGTTTTCAATACTTTACAATAATCATGTAAAAACTGGTAAACATTTTTGGTAGTAAACACTTTGGTAGCGCGCTGATTTATATAGATTATGGATATAACTATTATTTTTTCTTTCAATGTACCTGCTAACATTTGCTGAAAACCAACGTTAAAAATGCAGCAGAATGTTGCTTACTATTTACAGAATAGTTCATATTATTTTGAATTACATAAATGTTTCCCCAGATGTGCGTCCCGTTTTCGCACCAATGGGTCGTATTCACAAAACAGGTGCAGGGAGTTTCATCTGCATACGTGTTCGTGTTACAGCTCCGAAATGACAATGGGTTAGTGCGAACTAGATGGGAAGGATATGGACTTAAGCTCTTATAGATTTAATACTTCAATTGTAATGATTGATGAGTTAGAAATATGTGCAGAAGTACTGGTAAGACTGATGGAGGAAATAATTATGTAGTATTACTTCCAGTGGAGAATAATAAAAGGATGTCGTTAGTTATTGCATCAAACATGTATTTCTAAGAGTAGAGGTCTAATGATTTATTTCAAATAGGCACCTTTATGGCACTGTTGAACGTCAAAATTTGCAAGAAAATAGAATTGATTCTAGTCGCCCCTTCCAAAAGGTAGCTTCGTATGGAGAAGAATGGGCAAGAAAATCCACAGTAGAAAGGCGCATACCTTTGTTCACCAACACATAAACATGACAGATCTTATTTGACATTATAGTAATAGACGTGGACACCGTTTCATAATTATGTAGTTCTGTGAACGGTTTTTACTCAGTAGAAATTCTAATTAAGGTAGATAGCAGCATACTTAGCATGTCTATGTACCTACCTAGGTAAATACTACGTGTGGCTACCTGCTGTTTATTTGGGATCGCAAATCTACTCAAGCAGTTTCTATATTGACATAGAAACCTTCGGCCGATGCAGTAATAAACTTAGACCACGGGTTTTTGGTTTAGGTTAGATAAACTTAAAGTGTCGAAAGCGGATCAAAATCGCAATTATATTATGAATTGTTTCTAAACACTCGTTCAAAACAGTATTTTATAACAAGTTCTAGCAAAATTTTAAGGGACGATGACTTATCTTATCCGAATCCATGATCCGCGGACAAAATATCCGCCGTTCAAGTTCACGTGCTCAATCATTTCCGTGTAACATCCCTACGTCCCGATAGCTATCAATTTGTTACTCTGACGTTTTTACGCGATCATCGACGCGGCTCAACGCGGCGCGGCGTGGCTCGGCGCGGCTTGGCGCGGTAATGTGCGGTTATTGATAAACTCGCCTGCCCACTGACTACGCCCGTTGACACATCGATAACAATATTTTCCAAACTTTTTATTGCTTTCCATTTTTATAAATCACTTTATCGATTAAAATTTGCATATTTTTATAGGTATTTGCGATTTGTGCGGATAAAATTTAAATTTGTTTGGATACGGATAGGATTACACGTCCCTAGTCATGTTTAATATTGTAATACTTCATTATTTTTGTGTACAATTCTATTCAACATTGTTCTGTATTTTTTTAGCGTTTTACCATTGTCATTTCATTGTATTCACGGAAACTATTTGCTGGAATAAAACTATGAAACAATTGTAAAAACAGCGGAGAAAACATGGACCGCAACAAAATTCGCACACAACAATATGCAGTTAAAAGCCAGTATTTCTCACATTTATGCAGTGAAGTAAAAACGGAATAATAGAACAAAATGTGGCGACAAACTCACTAAAAGTACCGGGAACTTGTCAAGGGCCGCAGTTCGATTGCAAGCATTGTGGTCTCCGGGATTTTATTAAAACTTTTTTTAGTTATCAAACATTCATACTTTACGGGGACCAAGTTTTATTTGTCCCCGGCGCTTTCCTTCAGCGAATAATTTAATTTTTTGCACCCACAAAGCTTCGGATTACGTAAAGGTCTGTAACAAGTTTTTGCTCTAGAAAATTAAGTCTTTGATCGTTTCGGGATTTTTTACTTGGAACGAATCAATCATCCGTTGACATCGTTTGAAAATAACGTGGTTCTTGATTGCGTGGATCTAGATAATTGAGCTTTCTTATTCGGTTTTACATTTTTGAATTTAATAAATTCAAAATGATGATAATCTGTAAAACATTTTTATTCGATGTGAATATTTTTACAGCAGATAAAAAAAACATTGAAAACGACGTAACGAACGAAAGAGTATCTTCAATAAATTATGTTAAAATTTTTGGTTAAAAAAAATTAAAGCTGAACGCTAATAAATCTTCTCGCCTAGATTTTAACGGAATGTTCAGAATTTCTGCTCTTTGAATAAAGTAAAATATATATTAGACAAAGATACTGATTACATTTTAATTAAATGTTTTTTAACCGACTTCCAAAAAGGAGGAGGTTATATGTTCGTCGCGTATGTTTTATTTTTTTATGTATGTCCACCGATTTCTCCGTCAATTGTGGACCGATTTTGAAAATTTTTTTTTTTTTTTGAAAGGGTGTGCTCTCGAATTTGTCCCATATATATTTTATTAACTTTGCTTTGATAATTTTTGAGTTAGCTACAAAATACGTATTTTTTTCCCACTTGCTATGTAGATGATATGATAAGTTTCTGTCACTGGTAGCAGGTAGTGGTATTCGAATGTGTGTGGGGTAGGTACCACAACTAAAAAGTGAAAAATAAAAACAAAACTTTTTACAAAAAAAAAAAAACAACCGACCTCCAAAAAAAACACTACAAAGTGAAAAATAACTTTAATTTCGAAAGTCGGTGGCAAAAAACGAAAATACAAAACACAAGACACCGACTTCCGAAATTAAAGTGATTTTTCACTTTGTAGTGTTTTTTTTGGAGGTCGGTTGTTTTTTTTTTTTGTAAAAAGTTTTTATTTTTTCACAATGGAATTAATTTTATTTCATTGAGACCAAGACATTTATAGTATTGCCAAGGTATTTATTTAATAACTAGCTTCTGTCCGCGACTTCACCCGCGTGGATGTCGGAAAATATCCCACGGGAACGTACTAACTAGGATTAAAAGTATCCTATGTGTTAATCCAGGTTATATACTATTTATGTGCCAAATTTCATCCAAATCTGTTCAACAGTTTTTCGCCAATCCGAAACATACATCCAGACAAACAGACAAATTGTTACTATTTTGTTAATGTATAGATTTTACTCCTACCTACTAGTACCTATGACCTGTACCTACCTATCTATAAGTTATACGGAATAAAACTTTAACTTCCACCTCACAACAACACAAACCAAAAAAGGGTACACAACAACCACAAAAAAAATTCGCGAAATACTCGAGCTCATATCAACAAGTTGATAATACCCCTCAGATTCGAAGGGGTCCGGAAGGAATACTAATCTCTTCCTTTGAGCATGGGGCTTCAAAGGTGCAAACCCGGAACACGGCTGAGGAGGGTTAAACTTGCAACTGGGTCTATATGAGTGGTGATTACTTTATCAGTATATCCTCTATGGATACTGAAGGGAAAGGGCGGAAAAGTTTACGGGAAGAAAAGTTGTGGAGAATATTTTGCAATGATTAAAGATACTCAATAAGGGTAAAAACATAACCTCAGGAATATTGTCCCGTTTATAGTAAAAAATATATTTTTTCTTGGTCAAAGTCAAAATCAAATAATTTATTTCAATTAGGCACAAAAAGGCACTTTTGAACGTCAAAAACAAAAAATAGAATTGATTCTAGTCGCCCCTTCCAAAAGGTAGTTTTCATATGGAGAAGAATGGGCAAGAAACTCCACCGTTACTCTTTTAAAATGTTTTACAATATTTTGGATACATTAATTATATAATTATATGTGAAGACGATGCACCTGGAATAAGATTCCTATACCACAATAGGTAAAAATAATTAAAAATGAAGCAATGACAGAAAAAATAATTATGTAATGGATACATGGTGTTCACATATTTACAAGCATTGTAAAAGTAGGTACCGTGATATTAATTAGTCAGTGTGTGAGTAAAATAGTTACTTATTGTAAATGTGCCCCTTTTTATAAATAAACGATTTTATTTATTTATTTATAATCAAAGAACGTAAAAAAAATAATGTTATAATATTTAATTAAGTACACCATTAAATTAGCAACCAGTTTGATTTTGTCTAGACTCTAAATTGTCCTATGGAGCTAGACCAGCATGCTTCCAAGCATTCTTATCTAGAATATAATCCTCTAATTTGTAATATGCTTGTTTATAAAACTTGGTAAAAACAATACATTTGAAGGAGGTGAAAGATGATTATGATTTTGTCGAAAATATCTACTTTCATGAGACACATCAAAGTACAGGAGACTAATAAATTAAGAGGGTTTATCTTACACGTTGAAAACGTCGTAAATAGCTGTCAAATATTTACCTGTTTTGATTAATTTGGTAATTTTACTGTATAGAATTTAAAAAAGTGGCTAACTAGGGAACTAAAATATTGATTATGAAATGCAATAACGAATATCTTAATACCGAATTTATTTAGTTTTAGATATAAAAAAACTATTTGAAAACTTTCCAAATGCCTTTTTTACACCTAAAACGGTTACAACATCAAACTCAGTGTTATAATTGCAATTCATTATTAATATTCGCTAGTTAGCCACATTTCTTATTTCCATACAGTAATATTGCCAAATTAATCAAAACAGCGAAATATTTGACATCTATTTGCGACGTTGCCTACTTTCAGAATAAATGCTCTTAAAACATAGTCACAACATCCAAAATACATCTCAAAGAGGAATCGCCACAGCCAAATATCCTGGACAAATAAGATTGAAACCATCAACAGATTACGATAATTAATCACAAGATCCCAAAGGTATCATTCACACAAAATTCACGGAAACCAAAAAAACTTCCAAGCCCACCATTTTCATAAAACTAAGTGAACGTGTACCTTTCTCTATCCTATTATTTAGGAGCACCATACCGCCATTCCTTCTGTCGACCCTCACGAGTTACGGCTCAGATAAGCAGCTGATATATACTTTTTCTTTTCGCAGTTCTAGATATGGAAATATATGTTATTTCTCGCAAGGGATTCCAAGTATGTGAACACGACCTGTTCTCTATAGTGGGGTTAATTTGATGCACTCGTTTCGAAAGTTTAAAATAACACTATTTTACACACCAATCCTTTGATCAGATTTTAAAGACGATTTTGGTCTTTTTCGCGTTAGTTAATATCACTCGGATCATATAGACATAAAAATTAAGGCCTAAATTATTCCCAAAGTTAAAATCGTGAAGAACATCAAGGATGTCTGAAAAACGTTATTCATGCCTTCATTTTATCCCTAAACGCGAATAAACCAGACGACAAAATATAATGCACACTGTAAAAATGCAAACAATAGCATTGCATCACAGGTACAAGAGCAACCTACTTAGCCGGCAATCTCATCTAACAGTGTTCTAGAAAAAGAAGATTTTCTGCTCGCTGCACCGTTCTATCAATAACTAGCGTTAGCGTCCCAAGAGTACAACAACTTATAATTTAACATAATAAAAACATGACGCGACGTCACAAGATAAATAGGTATAGAAGGCTGACTCATTACAAGCGAAAATAGACTCATATATAGACGCGTATTACGTAAACCTTACTCATACTTAGAACCTTGTAATATACGATTGAAATGGAGACATTAAAAATGTGACTTATTACATCAAGGGACGAGGTTAATGTGACATCACAAGATCCTAAAGTTGTCAAAATTTTCGTACGTGCAGTATGTCAAACAAATTCGAGTCGCGAGTGCGCTTACACTCACTGTAGGAACCTGAAGCGTGTCATGTGTGCTTGTGTTTTCGCTCGTTTTTTAAAGCCGACCTTCTGTACGTATAGATTCTGTGGCACCATCCTGGATGTACCACGATGAATCTGTTCCCTCGTAAATATTACTTTAGTTGCTTCCAAGGGGTTTATAGCCAGTTCCAAGAGTATGTGGAAGGATTTTATGATGTTGTTAAAATGTTTTTGGTCGTTTGTCTGTTCTTTCAAATTGTGGCGAGAGTGTTGCGAATTGGATTTAAGTTTGATTGGTTTACTACATTATTTTTATGTCGGTTTTTCATTTTGCCTGAACGGCTGATGTCTCCCTTGATGGTAAGTTGAGATTGTGATTGGAAACTTGCAGTACTTCAATATAAACTGATTTTAAACACTGTAGTCTGTGTAAGTGCTTGTTACTCAAACAGCGTTCCTCACATACTTCTTTGTGAAAATAGATCTGAGAAGCGTGCATGTGTACCTTAAGGTCTATTTTCATACAACAATAATAAAACTTGATCCTACAACAATGTCTCCCGAGTTAGGCTCTCGCGTCTAACTTGATGCCATATTGATTTTTAATATTCAAAGTTTGCTAACTGGAGCGCGCGCCTCGCTACTTTTTATGACTTGGTATTGACACCGCCTCGAGCTCTGCATACTTCCCAAGAATAGACTAACAATATCGCCGAGAGGAATCCGGCTCACAATACTTAGAATATATAACCAGTTCTCGGAAAAAGACTGGAAGCAGTAGAATTTCTGATGAATTCGATTTCTATGTAGGTCGTTCAGTTTCGTTCGACTCGAATTGATCCGACCAAGAGCGATGTTTTTGAGACCATCCACAAATCCTTGCCTTCAATCCTCGATAGCTCCTGTCTCGGAAAATATCGTTCAGAAACCGTTATTTATTATCAGATTAGCAGCATTGCTGCTGTCTCCTGTTATATTGCGGAAGCCGCGAATCAAGGGATTAGAAAAAAATATTGTACCCGAATCTCCTCACAATGAATAACTTAAGCCCAAACGAATTGACGCGATGATTCTTGGTCTTAATTAAGGTGGAAAATTATTCTTATCTGGCTTCCGTATTTATTTAGGATTTACTTTTCGAGATAGTAAACAAGATAAATCCGGGGAGATGTCAGGCAGAAAATTCGAGAAAACGGGGAATATACAGACGTCGCGAATTTTCCACCGATATGAAATGAATGGTCGGGAGGTTTTTTTATCCTTCTTATCTGTAGAGCGCCCGGAGCTAAGGTTTGATGGAACCGGGCGGGGTTGGAAGAGCCATGCTGTTAGTGTTGTTTATCTGAAGTTGGCATAAAACCTGAGATAAGTTTTTTTTATAAAACAATAGAGTGGAATACGGAAGAAAGTAAAGAACATGAAATTTTCCAACTTCACACATAATTTCATAACACATGGAGCATAGTGCTTATATAATTTTTGCTAAGCATGTGCGACTGTGTGTGACGATGAACCTTGTTAAAACTTCAGCCTTCAAACTTATGAATGGTTTTGAGCTCGCGTTCGCTAGATGTTCAAAACATTTTGTCTTTGTGTCATTCAAATTAACTTAACTGTTATCACCTAAAATTATTTTAGATTTTTCAAATATAGATATAATTTAAAAGGTAGACCAACGTCAAATATAGCTGATGGAATTTCTGACACTATAATGCAGATTTGGTTCCTAAAATAGAACCAGCCAGAATTTCCTGCAAATCCCTGACATTTCACAAATTTAATATGACGTACGTGCATTAAAGTAGAATTAGCCACACGGACTATGCCACGATATAGTTTCATTTCCATTTAGTGACGAGAGTTCACGTGTGGACGAACACACTCGTTCGCTCGCGATTATGAAACTTACATTTTTCTTTGTTAGTCGCTATATGGCGTGTAAGCATGAAGTAAGAGATTGTTTAAGGTTTAAAGATATTTATTTCCCATAAGAACTAAATAACAGTTCACTTATAATGAGATACAGAGTTACTTCTAAATAATAAAATATAATATTTGCCTCTGGGGCGTTGGTGACGTTATAGGGTACATGCATGTTTTTTGAATTTGATCTTAAATATATTAAAACTATCACATCTCTTTATATTTTCCGGTAAATCATTGAACAGTCGTGTTCCCTCCACTAATACTGTTTTTCTGCCGTAATTAGTCCATGCTCGTGCAGTTATTAGTTGGAATTTGTTTTTAATTCTTGTGTGCTAAAAACGGAACCCTTATAGATTCGTCATGTCTGTCTATCTGTCTGTCTATCTGTCTGTCTGTCTGTCTGTCCGTCCGTATGTCACAGCTACTTTTTTCCGAAACTATAAAAGCTATGCTATTGAAACTTGGTAAATAAATGTATTCTGTAAACTGCATTAAGATTTTCACACAAAAATAGAATAAAAAAACAAATAATTTTGGAGTTCCCTATACTTAGAACTGAAACTCAAAAAAAAATTTTTCATCAATCCCATACGCGTGGGGTATCTATGGATAGGTCTTCAAAAATGATATTGAGGTTTCTAATATCATTTTTTTCTAAACTGAATAGTTTGCGCGAGAGACTCTTCCAAAGTGGTAAAATGTGTGTCCCCCCCCCTGTAACTTCTAAAATAAGAGAATGATAAAACTAAAAAAAATATATGATGTACAATTACCATGTAAACTTTCACCGAAAATTAGTTTGAACGAGATCTAGCAAATAGTTTTTTTTTAATACGTCATAAATCGTAAACCGCAATTTACCTTTCATTCAATGTTACTTGCTGCTACGGAACCCTTCATGGGCGAGTACGACTCGCACTTGGCCGCTTTTTTTATATAGTTGTATATTTGGTTGTACGGAATTCGTGGTGATTTTTTTGATGAGAATGCAGGTGAAATATGTGTAAATCTGTTTGATATGTAGTACCTAGTTTAGTTTTTTCGTATAATTTTTTCGTTGGATATAGGTGCTGGTAGTGAAATAATACTTTAATGATTTTGTTTTGTATTCTTTGTAGTGAGTTTAGATTGGATTTAGCGGCTGATCCCCTGCGGCTGATTTAGCCGCTGTTTTCGTAGTCTATTACTAAAATAAATATAATAAAATCTTTTTCTTTCGCTTTTCATCGGAATAAGCTATAAAGAAGCTCAAGCCGTGATGAAAAGTTAAGCCAATGAACAGTGTAGCTTACTGATTCGGGTTTGGTGGACGTAGGTTCTTAAGAACCGTGATTCAAGCAGGCTCTTGTATCCTACTTGTAGGTACACTAATTGCTCAATTTAATTTATTGTGATAATCTGGTTTATCAAGTAGTGATCTAAATAATACCAGATAAACGTCGCATGGCGAGTGAAATTAAGTAGGTAAATACTTTGAAGGCGTAATACATTAATTTTTCCGCAAAATCCCGGAATATTAAACCAAGGCGTACAAAAATACCATAATTCAAACAGCCCAATCAACAAGAACATCAGCCAAAAATCCTGCGCTAATATCATATATAATTCAGCCGGCACTTCTCTTAATTTTATGATCATGTTGGATTTTTTCCCGACATTATGAACGAGCTCTCAGGTACGTAGATAAAGGCTCATTTACACGAGGAGATTTTCTAGACCGTTGCAAGACGACAATGACCATGTCATTCTCGGGGCTGCGAAGAAGTCCGAAAGGGAGATCGTGGCCCCCGGCAACATGGCAACCGAAGGAACACGGGTGGGTTTTAGTCAGTAAGAGTCTGACACGCCCTCCCGCTTCACCCAGAGCGGGAGAAGTTATTTGATAATTTCCCACACAAAAAAAGGCAATTATCGGTCTCATGTTTTTACATTCGAGAGATGAGTACACAAACTCAAAAATCATCAAGCTATTTTTTTAAACTGTAATTTGACAATTCGAAATGCGGTTTTTTGTTTACACGCCATTTTTTTCCCATTTGTAAAGAAGATTTAATTCCCACCTTTCTTCCTTTCTCGACAGTGCGTTATCATACGTGCTGGTATTCGAGTGAACTATTTTATGTTCTCTCAACGATCGCCTATTCCAGGCGAGAATCTCTGCTAGTGTAAAGAGCCTTAATCGTGGGGTGCCACGAATTATTTAAACGCAACCTCTGCTCCAGGTTTTCCTTATACATACCTATAATATATAACAGGGGTTCGCCTGGCTATAGCTAAGCTCCCTTTTGCACTTTTGTAAGTTAATCCTGGGAAGGTTGGAAATTAGTAGCTAGATTTGTGGAGCTTTTTATTTCTAACGGGGATATTTGTGCGAAGTGAAGGTAAAGGAGATTATTGGATACTTTTAGTACTTTATAGCTGGAAAATGCTGAAAAGTAGAGTATTGTAGAATAGAATAGAATATATTTATTGTAAAACATGGGTATACATCAAATAATATATGCAAGGTCTTAAAATAACAAGTAGATTTGCATGTTTTGACATTTATGGCGTACAAAACACACACAGGACAACACAGGACACATTACATTTGATGTCCTGGGGTTTTGGAGCTTGTTGGCGATTATGTTGACCTTATAAAAATGGCTAAATAATAACATTGTTAAGTTTTAGAAAAATCTTTAATCTTTATTTTCTACTACAGTTGTTAAATGTATCTTTTATACAATTAATCACTTTCGACAAACGACTCTCGTTAAATAAAATATCGAAATTTATTTTAATACAAATATAAAGCGCAGGCCACACTGGAGGGGTCGCAGGAAAGTCCGGGATCGCGGGAAAGTCCGAAAGGGAAGAAAATACCGTGGCCCCTGGCAACATGGCAACTGAAGGAACACGGGTGGGTTTTAGTCAGTAAGAGTCTGAGTCTGACACGCCCTCCCGCTCCGCCCAGAGCGGGAAAACTTATTTGAAAATTTCCCACCCACAAAAAAAAGGCTCCCAATGTGACCTGCGCTTTAGTGTACGACGAACGAATATACATAAGTTTATGTATTGATATATGAAAACGCGTTACAAACGTGGCTTCAAAACAGCACGAGGTAATATTGAATCCAATTTTAACTTCCTCGATACGGAAGAGTGGGAATATGATAAGGATATTTACTTCGCACGTTCATAACGAGAAGAGAGTTTATAAGATGTAGGTGTTCTCTTTGATGGAAAACTGTCCTTGAACCAGCATATCGAAGCCATAGTTAATCGTGCTTTTTAACCGACTTCCAAAAGGAGGAGGTTCTCAATTCAATTGTATGTTTTTTTTTTTTGTATGTTTGTTACGCGATTACTCCGTCAATTATGAATTGATTTTGATGGTTCTTTTTTTGTTTGGTAGATCATACTTCAGAGGTAGTCCCATATAAATTTTATTAACTTTGCTTGGGTAGTTTTTGAGTTAGCTTCAATAATACGTATTTTTACGTCATTTAGTATGTGGATGATATGATAACTTCCTGTCACTGTTATTTATATAGCAGGTATTGGTATTCGAATTTGTGTGGGGTAGGTGTATCACAACTAAAAAGTGAAAAATAAAAACTTTTTACAAAAAAAAACAACCGACTTCAAAAAAACACTACAAAGTGAAAAATAACTTTAATTTCGGAAGTCGGTGACAAAGAACGAAAATTCAAAACCAAAGACACCGACTTCCGAAATTAAAGTTATTTTTCACTTTGTAGTGTTTTTTTGAAGTCGGTTGTTTTTTTTTTGTAAAAAGTTTTTTAAAATCTATGGATTTGTCATAAAATCTTCAACAAAATTTAAGCATACCTCAACCTATCTCTATCTGTATAAGACGCTCATTCGCTCTCAGTTAGAATATGTGGTCCTTATTTGGAACCCCTTCTACCAAAAGTACGTAGTTGGAATAGAAAGGGACCAGCGCAAGTACCTCCGTGTTATGTACTACAGATGTCAGGGGGCTAAGATTTATCTGTCATACTCCCAACTCCTTGACTAAGCAAATACCTGTAGGCCAACGTGCTTCATGATATTGTTCACAATAATTTGATGCGATTGATCTAACGAGTAAGCTGTGCTATTCTGTCCCCCGAACAGTTCATGCGCGTCAGGTTCGTGCACGTACTCTTTTCGCGCTAAACTCTTGTCGTACGAACTTTGGCTTACGCTGCCCTATTCATAGAATGTTGAAATCCTATAATTCAAATTTCATTGATATTGATATATTTGCATGCTCGAAAAATAAATTTAAATCTAATAATATACCTAACATTTTTATTTTTATTGAATCTTATTATTATTATTTATTTATGGCATAATTGTGTGTGGCGTTCTGTAGTTTCTGGCTACCCCCATGGGAAGAAAGCGTGAGTATCTGTATGTAATTATAGATTTGGTAAGATTGAAAACCGACACATTAATATTTTTTCGCCCCATTCTGTCCCACCCAATTCTGAACAAAAGCCTCCCAGCGTTTCTTCCACATACAATACCATAAATGCAAATGAAATGCGAGAAAATCCTTTAACACTTCAATCAAAGCTACTTATTACCTACATTCTCATTCATGCAATTCGCATAACATTTTCTTACAAAAAAAGAGAAGTAGAAAATTGCGTTTCCAGGTGTAGCTGCCTTCTATGAATTCCTTAACGATACGTGCGCCCGGACCGTCGGCTTTGACGTTAATGCATATTTATGCATTACCTCTCAGAGGAAACTGTTCAATAGTTAGTGCGCGTACTTATTTAGCTGATGTGAGTAAAACATTTCAATAAGTTCCGTATTTCCGATTTCAAAGCATTTCAAGATGGTGGTTATTAGCTAGAAGAGTTTTTCGTTTTTAGTCGACAAAATTCTGAAACTATTTTCTTCTAAATTGCTGATTGGTTATAGGTAATGAGTTTATTCGTTTATGAGTTTTTTCAACTTTGTTTCACAAGTACAATGTCCATAAACAAGTTTAATTGTGCAAGTTTACTTTACAACTGACACTGTGAAAGCGTTCATAGCAAAACAACTTTTTGAAAGCAACAAAGATGTCACTTGGTGCAATGAGTATTTGAGATGCGTTGATGTCTATTAAGCTGTTTCCTGGAAAAACGGTGGCCACCACATAATGTCGGCAATTTACCTTATAATGATGTGTCTTCCCGGCAAAGATAATTAATATAGTGGTAAAACTTTTTGTACGCACACTTTTAAAGAAAGGTAGTGTGGTTGGGGTGGGTCAGGTTTAACAGAAAGGCTTCCATTGACGGTTAAACTTTATATTTTGCCACATATTTAACATCATAACGTACCTACATAGTACTCTTTGGTGCCTACAAACTTGCTACCAACACTTACCGACGGCCTCTTGGCAAGGCCTGTCAGGCTGCCACGTTAGTGACAGCTACCACAGAAGTCTGCTAGGACAAAGGAGTTCGTACACCGCCGCTTTAGATGGTAATTAAATAATGTGACTCGAAGTTGAAGTTCGGCTGCAAGGAACCTGTACTCTATTGCGTAAAACATTTTCAATCACAATCCGAAAGATTAAGAAAGAAATTGCGTCCATTTCTTCATATGTTTGAAAAAATCGTCTACTCAACAACGTAAATATACGTAAGGCAATGAATTTTATTGAACTATCAAAATGAAATGCATTGCCATTGTAAGAGTGTAACGCAACTACCCCGTTGGTGTGTATTATTTCCTCTAGCAGGGAAGGTGTGAGCAATAATCACTACGTTTGTTCACTGATTTCACGTAAAATGCATCACTAGACGTGCATTTCTGCGGACGGTGAGCAATGGGTAGCTTGCAGTCCGATAAGGACCAGGTTTAGGTCGACGACGCGTTGTGTTCCACGCGCGCCTCAAAGAGATGTCAGCAGAACGGGATCCGCTAAGGCCGATACCTGCCAGGGTTACGGGAAAGTCCGAAAGAGATATCGTGGCCCCTGGAAACATGGCAACTGAAGGAACACGGGTGGGTTTTAATCAGTAAGAGCCAGAGCGGGAGAAGTTATATGATAAATTCCCAGCCAAAAAAAAGACGTGCATTTCCAAATATTGACACCAACAGTAATTACAACATTGACCGATCTGATCGGTGATCGCCCGACATAACCGTGCGCGGTGCAAGCCGATACTGCAGCAGATCATACTACGCAAACGATATTATATTACAAAACTTGTAAACTTGGAATACAGTTACAAACTGTGGACGTCGTAATATAGTGACTGTTCTAGTTTAGTTATTATACTAGCCTCTCCGAAACGCGTTACCAGTTTCCTAGTGAGTTCGTTTACAAGTTTGGATAGCTTGCAGCGTCTAAATGAAACTTAACTTGCACAAACTTAATATGTGAATGTAGCTAACTTATTTAATATTTGTTTGAATGTATTTTGTTAAAACTTTTTGTGAAAAAGTTTGTGTCATACCTTTTTGTTGTCAAAGAGAATTGCTTTGCTTTAGTTTGAAGAGCTTGTAAAGTTAAAGGCTTCAGATTTTCTACTTTGTCTCATTACGTGAGGTCGATGTTACCTTTGAAATATTACTCAATTAACAAGAAGTGGCCATTCTGTTCGGTTTTACTACTAACCATCACGGGACCGACCTGTCAATTCTATTTCCTGTAGTTGAGAAGTTTCTTCTAGTTTATTTCCCAATAAACTAACAAGAGACGTAGCGTAACAAAATATACCTTTATAAACGATAGGTACTTGGACCCCTGTGGCTGCGTACCAATATTTCTTATAATTTATTCAGAACCACCCTTTACCAACGTACACTGCCGACCACGATAATTGACCAACAAATTAAATATTAAATAAACCATCCATCATGCTGAATAAACACTTGCTCTATAGATTTATTTTGCCACGTAAAATTAATGTTTGTTTTATTATGATAGGTTTAATCCACATTTATATAATCAATGTTCATCCGATTTCGATTGATCTATTTACGTGTTATAATTATATATAATTGTTTGCTACTATCAGTGTATCGTTTAACTTAAAAAAAACACATAAGGGTTTATTTATGTATTAATAAAATAAAATAAAATTTATAAACGTTGTTTTATAGTTATGTAATGAATAACGATTAACGTCTGCTTAATAAATTAAAAAAATACGTTTAAATGTCTTTTAGCTTTAAGCGACATTTATACATAAAGTCCATGGCTTATTTCCTGCATATAGCCACTAATTAATTTTCTATTCAGGCATTAATTTGTACCTACAATGTATGCCAGGAATAATCAACACAGAAATTAATTATGATTGGAAAGGGAACAGCTTTTAAGTGATGAAAGTTAATTGATTTAGGACATCGTATTTAATTTAATTTCCATGAGTAATTTTGAATTAAACAGTAGTTTCTTAGAAATAACGGGGCACGTCGTCTTGTTATTTCTTCGTAAGCAACAATAAGAATAAGTCAAGTAAACATTATTCGGCAGTTATGTTAGCTTCAAGAACAACAAAACATAAATAAAAGTATTTCAAATGGTCCCATATCAAAGCGCATAAATAAAACCAATCACAATCCACAAAATCCGATTTAGAATGTCGAAAGTATTTTCCCTAATTCCTCACGAAAAGTCATTATTCCTTAAACGTAACAAAAATTATCATCAAAGCAACGCTGTAAAAACGCAGTGGAACGTAAAATAAAAGGCGAAAGTCGGCGTTTCGTGACCCGTAGGCACTTAAGTTGAGACCAACGATACGTCGCGTCGCGGGCAAAAGCAAGTCATTACGCCTAATGCTAAAATATCCTATTCTCGGCCTCCGCGTATTGAATACGCAA
This sequence comes from Agrochola lychnidis, assembly GCA_963680765.1. NCBI lineage: Eukaryota > Metazoa > Arthropoda > Insecta > Lepidoptera > Noctuidae > Agrochola > Agrochola lychnidis. The sequence continues at coordinate 26,456,377 of OY796853.1, forward strand.
CAATACGCGCCTTTCTCGCAATAAAGGTTTAATCCCCGATGTATACTTTTCTTCGGCCTCTAGTGTACTTATGAGATCAAAGGAAATATTCGCTTTGCGCAATTTTTTTGTTTCGTAGGAAGCAAGTAGTGGTGTACATGCGTTATGCATTAGACTACGCACTTTGGGTTGGCGGATAGGGAATTTTATGAGTCTAGTTTATGCTATAAAGGGGATTCTCGGTTCTGGGGCAATACCTTGTGAAATATTTCGTTTTGTCTTGAAGTTTCAACTGAGGAGCTCGTGGCTAAATACTAACAGCCGCTCGGGTCGATCTGTCAGGTTAAGCTACGCTTGCCGGGGTTGGTCCGTGGATGGGTGACCATTTCTACATACCTAGACTCCTTCGTGCCTCGGAAAGCACGTTAAGTCGTTGATCCCAGCTGTCATTCGTGGATCTTTGACAGTCGTTACGGGTCGTCAGAAGCCCGAAAGTCTGACAACCAGTCTTACCAAGGGGTATCGTATTACCCAGTTACTGGGTTGTGGAGGTCAGATAGGCAGTCGCTCCATGTAAAATATTGGTATTCAGCTGCATCTGGTTAGACTGGAAGCCGACCCCAATATAGTTGGGAAAAGGCTAGGCAGATTGATTTTGTCTTGAAGTTTCAACTAGAATAATATAAGTTCGTAAGTCCAATCGGCAAACGTAAGATGGGATGCCCTCAGGCTAGGTGGAGCGATGATCTTCGCAGGGTGGCTGGTAGAAGCTGGATGAGAGTTGCCGAGTATCGAGCTGAACGGCGTGCAATTGGAGAGGCCTATGTCCAGCAGTGGACTGCTGTAAGCTGATATTGAAGTGTCCATAAGACCAATTACTAAATCACCAGTCAATTTTAAATCACAGGCTTTCCGAGCCTCGTTATTTCTTTAATATAGCCCAACATTTTTGTAAAGTCATTACTTCAATTAGTTTTGTCGATTTATCGCTGCCGACAGTTGGCCTTAATCGGCTACGTGATTATTTTTCAACCATTCTTCAGAACGAAATCTTAATTGCTAAAACTGCCTCATTAACTACTAACGATTAAACAATTTTAGGGAAGCCATTTGAACTTTGAACTTCAACGTTCTTGAATTTCGGTAGGTAGGGATTAGGTGGCAAACACTCTCGAAATAGAAATCTAATAATTATCAGAAATAGTTTGAGTAATGAGCCGTTTAATTTTGTATTAGCCTTCGCCTGTAGCTCCGTTTTACAGAAGCAAACTTTCAAAAGCAAATACAAAAATATTTTAATGAATCTGTTATAGCATTCAAAGAATATAAATGGAACGAACTAGAAAGTTTCAATGAGTTTTGAGTAATGCTAATAATAAACAGCGGCCTATTTGTGCCTAAAAATAACCTTAGGGCAAATTTTTTGCCTTTTCTCTAGCGATAAAATCCTTGAAAGTAATTTACCGAATGGCTATAATGCCAAACTTACACAACACCCAAATGCCGGATATATCGACAGTTGCACCCTCCAAACCGCATCAGACAACCACAACTCGCCGGTTGCCAATTTTATATAACGGCACTGCATTTGGCAACCCTAGTTGCTTACGAACCTAGCCTATCCGTCCAAACCATTTTACGATCGGTTGTGCATAGAATTGGTCCTGTTTAGGCTTTTATCGCCATGAGTGAGCAGTGCGCAGGATATTCGGGAATTTCCAACAAGTTTCTGGCAAATTCTGCCACATTCTGGCTTATTGCCTGCGTAAGTGGAATTTGATGCTAGCTGGATTGGCTCGTCATGTCCTGTAATAGTGAGTGTCATGTACCGATATAGTCTTGCACGTCATGTACTGTAATTGTCTGGTAGATCATTTTGGTTTTCGTTGTTTTTAGGATAGAATTTCTAGTAGAAAGAAGGTATTTAGGAGTGATTGATCTTAGGATGACTTAGTTTTCTTCGGTTTTGTTTTTAGAAGATGTTCTTATGATTATTAAGCTCTTCAGCATCTTTTCATAAGAGGTCACAGGACAATTGCCAAAATCATAGCGTTTAGCGGACGGATTGGTTATTGACGATGCTGTCCAACCTAATGACGTAAACTGAAGAAGTAAACCACGATGACCTTAGTAAATATTTTTAGAATCTACTCGTGGGAAACTGGGCCTGTTCTTTAACTAAAAGCAAAGAAACTCCTAGCTAACAAGGAACTCATAAATGCTAATAAGTCTTTAAAACTTTCTGCCAAAAATTTCCTTAAACAAAACACAGAAGACATCCACGTATTTCATTGTTCCCTGGTACCACGAAACTTGTTCGTAATCAAAGTTTTATTGAAATTTCACGTTGGCTCCCGATTTCAGCGTGCGGTTGGCGACTGTTGGCTGTGTGATACGAAATGCGAGTTTTATAGACAACACGACTTCCGTAACTTCGCATTTGCCTTGTTTTAAAACTAATCTAGGTTATCGTGTATACTACATTTTATTAGGTAAGTTTAGCTATTTAGGTTTAAGAGAATTGGGTTGTGAGCGTCATCTTACAATGACACTTACAACCCAACGTTTCGTATTAATTCTTCGTAGGGTATGAAATGAATTTGATTGGTGCATATTATTTAAATTTTTTTTTTTTAATTTCTTTAATAAAATAAACGTCAGCAGGTAGAAACAATATTTTCAATATTGATGTGAATTTTATGATGCATTTTTTTGATTCACAAAAAAAAAAATTTGAAAGTCAATAAGCCCGAATGAAAGCTTATTGACTTTACCGATTCTAGCCATAAAATATAGAATTTTATATTTTTGGGCATGTCAGTTCGATCCTCGCTTTTTAAAAATGACTTGTTATCAATAAATGCAATAATTCTTACTTACAAATGCATACCTTTTTTTCAGTCCGGGAAATACATATTTTCTGGTAAGTACTTTCTGGTGGAGATTGGTTACTCTTGAAACAGCCTACTCTATCCTTTTACTTCAACTAAATCATTTTATCTGTTTACTAAGAGGATTAGGTCACTCATCTTTATGGTGGTTTGTTCCATATTAGCTCAGTTTACGAGCTGCGAGACCATAGCATGTCAACTAGCAGTTTTCACGATGTGCGCTCACGGATCGCTTCGGTTTGGTCAACTGCGCGTTTGCAGTAGTACTAGAACTACGAAAACGAACTTTGTTGCTACGTAATACAGGCGTTGAAAAAGAATGTTACGATGGTCAAGCTACTTCTGTGGGCTCCCCGGAGTGCACGGGCCGTTACGCATGGCGACCTTTTAAGGTACATGGATCTTTGTGTAACAATCTTGAAAGTATTGTGGAGTTGTTATAAGTGGGGCAATGCATTCGATGTGTAGGTACCCAGTACTATCCAAAAAAAATCGTGTGCCGTCGTGGAACCCCCGTCAGGAACGAAGTTACTTCTCAAGTATGATTTAAAAAAAAAAAAACCTTGCAGCGGCCATCTTGGATTTTCATTTTAACGTCACTATCGGCTTTAGCACCCTTGAAAACTATGAAAACGAAACCCATGACAAAAAATGACAAAATTTTCGCAGCTGCCATCTCGTATTTACATTTTAACCTCACTATCGGCTTTAGCACCCTCGAAAACTATGAAAACGACAACCATGACGAAGAATGTGAAAAAAATTGGATTTTTATTTTTACCAAATTAACACTTTCTCTCTCTCCCTCCGGCATCCAGTGTACTCGGGTCGATGTTTTATCCCACGACACTGTAATCACTTTACTCTTTTCATTTGTGTTTTGTTTTTTTTTTCCGACATTCTCTCTCTCTTTGAATTAGAAGAAGACAGTCGCAAGTATTACCACTTTTTAGCGTGACAATTTCTGAAAGTTTACAAGCCACGTTAAAGAAATTCGTTCCAAAAACATGTCCTAGGAAAGGAATTAGAGGATCCTGGTGTCAAATCAGGGACGACACAAATATAAATAGCATTACCTACCTCCGTAACTAATCTTTTAACATATTACAGCCATCACATCGTCATTCTTTTCCCTTTATGTCAACTTATTTGGGGCCGGCGCAGCCTTTCTCCTTCTTCCATACGAGAAGTATATTAGTATTAGTCGTTATCTCGTAGTCAACCCTTTTTCTAGCCATATCATCTTCCCCTACCCTTACTGCCTACATTTATATTTAAAAGTTTCGTGACGACATTTTTCTCATTCCTCCGTATCACATGATAACCGAGTCCCGCACAACTTTTCAGTCACCGGTGCCACTTTTACACTTCCTTTTATATACTCATTTCTTATTCTATTCATTCGAGTAACACTATACATCTCTGTTAGTATTCTCATCTCAGCTGAATTGCCTTTCATTCATCCCTTTTATGGCTCAACATTCTGGTCATGATAACATATTACAGCTAAGCAGTAGGTATGGTAAATACTTTAACATATAAACACAAATTTCCTTAATGCTTAGCTAAAAGCATAACATCTTGAATTACTCGCTTAAAGTATAAGTTACCCCACTTCACGTCACTACCGTTTACTATGAAACCCAATACATTGGCTACCCACATGACACATACACACACATAATATACCCACGTATACAAACATATTACATGGACCGGGTTAAGAATACAACAATCCGTTCCATCACTAAAATAACTGATGTCACTCGGAAAGCTGCCACGCTTAAATGGAATTGGGCTGGACACATCTGCCGCATGTCAAACGATCAATGGGCCAAACTTACGACCCAGTGGGTCCCACTTAATGGCAAACGACATCGCGGCAGGCCCAGACGGAGATGGCGGGATGAGCTGGACTCCTTTAAGAAAGATTGGTCCTTGGAAGCTCTAGACAGAGAGAGGTGGAAAGAGAGTAGAGAGGCCTTTGCCCAGCAGTGGGACAATAACGGCTATGTAATGTAATACAAACATATTCCGCACGCACACACACATAATTTTTGATGGATCCCGTCTACGCCCCGCAAAGGTAATTGAACAACAAAAGTTATTGCTGTTCAGGGGCAACCCTGACTGTTCGTACCACCAAAAACTAATGTAGCACAGCCCTAACTAATCATAATTTTGTTTCAGCGCCACCTGTGAATTGAACTGTCACTTCTAATAAATGTTGTTTATTCAATTTTGTATCTTGTAACGTTCGCGGTAAAGTTTATATTTAGTTGCGGTGTTTTTGGCGTATGCTTTTAAAGTTCAGCCTACGGTAGGTTCAATTTAATTAGCATGTTGTAAAAATAGTGGCAACGGAGTACTCCGAAATAATTGTGGCTAACGAGACGAGATGAGTTTTATGTGAAAGTTTTAAATGTTATCCTCTAGGGGAAGAAAAATGTTAAAATTATTACAAGTTAATTAAAATTGCGGTAGATCACTAGTAGTTTGTTTGCTTCATTATATAGCCATTTCTAAAAAGTGTATTTTTTTTGGATAACCTCTTACACAATGGAAGCTACCACTAATCTTTGCAAGGGTGTAGGTCTAGTTCTTAGATTCACAGAGCACACTTGAACCGTTCTTCATGAAGTAAAGTAGGTGTTTCATAAAGATATAAACATTATTCGTATAAGATCTTATCCTAAGAAAAATAACAAAGAAAAACAAATTTGAACCAGGTTACACACAACATACCTATACTCAAAAAAATTAAAAATCGTAGAAGGGAATGTCAAGGATGTAGGTATAGAAACTAGAAACATAAATAAATAGCGAGAATATAGGTTTTCTAATTAATCATTGTCACTAACAATATTGTAACAATGAAGATACCGTCGAATTAGATCTAGAATATAATACCTGCATAATAATTTATTCAGCAATCTCTCTTGAAATCCTACCCTGACACACATTTATGCAAGTTCATTCACGTTAGTTCACACCAGCTCACCTGGCTGCATTTTACACATCTGCTAAGTGCAGCACTTATGGGAATAACCGCAGAGTGTGTAAATATTGCAGGCGTCACTTATATCTAGGCTTGTACACTCAGGTGTGAAATTTGTCCTAAAGCAATGAAAATAATATTGCACGTTTTCCGAGGAATTTTTAACTAGGGCTTATCTCTTCGTTAGTGCTAATGGTTTTTCTTGCATTCTTAAACAATCAGTTCTCAAAGAACGGATGAACGGATCGTACATATATTAAAACTGTGTGCACAAGTAAAACTATATGAAAATCCAAAAGTGCACGCTTCATAACGCTCATTCAAAAACAGACAAATATTTAAACGACTTTTCATGAAGTATGTTTTGACTGCTTTTTTACCCATCAATATGGATAAAATTTCTCACCTCGCAATCTTTACGTACTGTCAAAGACTATTTAGGTTTGCTTTGTTGATAGCTAGGCAATGGAAGAGGGTCGAAATTGGAAATATAGTTTTAGATATTACTAGTTGACCCCGGCAAACGTTGTTTTGCCAATTATTTGTTTGGGGTGGACAACTCTTATCACTTAGGGGTATGAAAAATGGATAGTCTCAGACCTACTGAATATGCATATAAAATTTGGTAAAAATCAGTAAAGCCGTTTCGGAGGAGTAAGGTAACTAACATTGTGACACGAGAATTTTATATATAAGATATTAGTTTATTTTTATTAATTAAAAATTAAACTACTTTGAATAAAAGAGCCATTTTCAATAACCTCCTTCTATGGCTAAAACAAATCTATAAAAAAAAATACTCAATTAATTGATTTTCTCGCTAGCTACAATGTTTTCAGGTTCCATACATTGATGGACGGGAATTTTTTTTAAACTATTTTGATGTTTTTTCGTTTCTGCTACATTAAATCAATTTTTGAAAAGTTCAGTAGGTATTTATTAATCTCCGTTAAATTATCCATACAATGGTATATAAATTAAGTATGTTCAGTGTACTAGCAGGAGTGTAACAATAAAAACAGTTGCAGAAAGGTTCGATGGCAGAGCACTTTCTAATGCTTCGCATTATGGGACGTGCAATACTTCACTGAGGAGCATTTTCTACCCGTTAACCTTATGGTGAAGCAGAGACAAGACATGGTAGGTGCCTACTCTGTGGCAGGTACAACATAAAAGATACTGTTATCAAATCTGTAGGTATATTTTTTCAATGTTAGGTAAGAACAAACGTTGATCAGTAATTGTGCTTAGAGGTACTACGAGTTGACGATATCTGATTATTAATACACACTCGAAGTTCAATGATTATGACGATATTATTTTGACGATAAAATAACAATTATTGTAGGTACTGACCTTAATACTTTAGAATTAGGTAGCTGTATCCCCCACGGCAAAAATGTTGACACTTTCCTAACAATGTAAAACAATCCTCAATACACCTCACAAACTCCCACAATTTCCACGAACTGTTATATTAATAAACAAATATTGTTGAGAGACAAACAGACACCGTCCCCACGCGAGCCTAAACAATCAAAATATATATTAACAACAAAATCTCGCAAAACTTTAATATAACACCCTGTACATACGGCGCTCGTACAAAAACTTTGAAGACGAACAATATCCTTCTTCATACATAATAAAAACTTACTGGACTGTGAAGCTCCCATTTGAGATGTACTAAGCAAGAAAGAGACAAGCGTATACTCGTATGAAAGAATATCGCCATCGCTGTCTAGCTAAGGAGTGATCGCTTTAGCACATCATAGTGCTCTGTATGTGATCGTATCTTATAAGTGAAACACAAAGTAAGGACATAAGTGAATACATAAGTTATAAGGACTGAACTTGGAGTAGACTGCTTAAAGATTAATATCATGAATGTTGGACTTACTTCTTCTTATGTATGGAAACTTGACACTTGTATTTTTCCGGACTGTTAGACAGGTGTTGTTTACTGGCAGTGGTAATCTTTGGCAATCACAATTACAATACCTCGTACGTCACGCCTGCTTAAGGCTTACTTACCTACCCGTTTGCAAAGCTCTAATCACCCAGACATTTTTTTAAAGGCGTAATGTGCGTGTACTTTTATTTTACTCTACACACGGGAACACAGGAAGTGCTGCTATTATTGGAAACATGTCATGTTGGTAGAAAGATTAATATACAGATTCGAATTAAATAAACTAGCGTAACTACACGGACGTGATGGGCATCAATATCTAAAAATATAATTAAAAAAAAAAAAAAAAAATCGAAGGCATGTGACATCTACCAACCCGCACTGGGCCCGCGTGGTGGATTACGGCCCACTCCCTCTCACAGAGAGGAGGCCTGTGTCCCAGCAGTGGGAACATTTATAGGCTGATGATGATGATGATGATAATAAAAAAGCGGCCAAGTGCGAGTCGTACTCGCCCATGAAGGGTTCCGTAGCAGCAAGTAACGATAAGTTTACGATTTATGACGTATTAAAAAAAAACTACTTGCTAGATCTCGTTCAAACCAATTTTCGGTGGAAGTTTACATAGTAACGTACATCATATATTTTTTTTAGTTTTATCATTCTCTTATTTTAGAAGTTACAGGGGGGGGGACACACATTTTACCACTTTGGAAGTGTCTCTCGCACAAACTATTCTGTTTAGAAAAAAATGAAATTAGAAACCTCAATATCATTTTTGAAGACCTATCCATAGATACCCCACACGTATGGGATTGATGAAAAAAATTTTTTTGAGTTTCAGTTCTAAGTATGGGGAACTCCAAAATTATTTGTTTTTTTTCTATTTTTGTGTGAAAATCTTAATGCAGTTCACAGAATACATCTAATTACCAAGTTTCAACAGCATAGCTCTTATAGTTTCGGAAAAAAGTGGCTGTGACATACGGACGGACAGACAGACAGACAGACAGACAGACATGACGAATCTATAAGGGTTCCGTTTTTTAACGGAACCCTAAAAAGAAGATAATTTATGGAAATGAAAAAAAATATATATGGAAAAAGCATTTGTGAAAATGACACGGAAATTGTATAGAAAAAACAAGATGGTTGCGTTAGTTCCATTTCTGGCCACGCGCCAAATAATCCTTGTAGCGTTCTACTTGAAGTGCTTTGATGCCTTGTCTCCAGAAAAGTCACACGAACAGGTGAAACTGACATAAACCAAAGCTTGAAGCTGCATATTAACCCTGTCACCTCTAAGCCGGTCCGCAAACGTCCACTTTCACATAAGCCTCAAAGTTTCAAGCCCGACCTTTGTTACCTGTTCCCCTTGAGGGATTATAAACGGGAAATTAAATATGTATGTAGTACTAACAATAGACGAGCCTTCAACTCTTTCACCCCTCTTTACCCCCCTTTTTCTTTCTCCCTTTTCCCCCTTCGCCCTTGACTTGCTTTCGACCATGTAATAACATGCATATTAAAAATTCGCACAAGTCCGCAATAACAAAATGGAGTCAAGGTTTCACCGTTTCACCGTAGGGTTAGCCAAGATGTGGGTATTGATAGTTGGAAAGTTGGCAATGAGTTTCAGAAGGTATTAAATGAAAATAAATTGTTCGAATCTTTTTCCAACAATTCAGGCAAGAAGAGTTAGAAAGACTATCAAAATGTCTGCTTCGGAAAAATATCGCATGATATTGAATGAATATGTATGTACCGTATGTGGTCACCATAATTATTATGATCTGAATACTTTAAAGTGTAACGAAGTCATTATTATTAATTAATTAATTATAAATCAGATAAAATCTGAAAGTATGTATGTTTTATTAACAGCAAAATTACTTACGAAATTAATCAGCTTCAATAGTAAATAAATAATGATTCAGTAAAATGAATTTTATTGCAAATAACTATAAGTGCCGGAAATCGAACGACGCTACCGGAAATCGACCTACATTGTTTAAAAGTATGAGGTCGTGTCCCAACCAATATGATCGCCGCGCGAACACGCGACTGTCGCGTTCATTTTGTTCGGCAAACTCGAACGCATCATCGCACTGACAAAAAAATTAAATTGATTTAATTGAGACAAAACTCATATTACATAAAATAAATTTTCACTATAGTGCAACACACAATAGAATAAAATGTCAATGCAATTAAAATAGGTACACATTATAAAGGTCACAGAATTCAAATTAAAATAAAATGTCAAATACAATTAAAATAAACGAATGAATAATACAAATTATAGGCTCACAGAATCGAAATTAAAATGATATGTCATATTAAGGGTCACAGAATTAATATTAAATTAAAACAAACAAAGGGCGCCTCCCGGTTTTCTGAGCAAATGAGTGACGTATGTATGATAAACTAGCTGAACCCTACGGTTTCTCCCGCATAAGTCTCGATCCCGTGGGAAAAAAAAACCTATGTTCTTTTCCAGGGCATCATCTATATATGTGCCAAATTTCATCCAAATCCGTTCAGCCGTTTTAGCGTGAAGGCGTAACAAACAAACTTACTTTCGCATTTATAATATTAAGGATTATATTTTTATTTCTGTATATTAGTTAAAAAAAACATTCTGTTATCATATGTTTTCAAACTAGATGAGTACGGAGTTTCCTATCAGACTCTGAGAAGAAACACCGAAACAAACTCACAGTCTTAATATGAACGCAACGATCGCGTATTCGCGCGACTTATCGCTTTGATTAGGACACGGGGTAACATAAATCACGTACGATAAACGCCAGTACGTTTTATACAACCGTGGATGAATCCTAGCACGTCTCACATTATAGCCCGGATCGTAAACTAACGCAGACTAGACTAAGGGAATGAATATACGTAGAAGTACATAAAACCGTAGGTAGTAAGTGTAAAAGCTAAGTAAAGAAATCGGGTTACGGCTCATAATTCGTTAACTAGTCCTTTTACTATTTAAGTACGAGTATACGCCTACCTAGATACCTATTGTTAGTTGCTCCGTGATAACGCACCCTCGTAATTTTCTGAGTGCTAGTATTTTCGCAGCCAATTGCCTTCGTCTATTTATCACATCACTGGAAGGGCAATGATAAAAGCTTTTATCTAGATAAGGAATAAACAGTAATAAGTACCCACTATTGTACATTTTGAGATCTTCCTTTTTATATAACATGTTATTGATAGTGAGATCATCAATCATTTAAAACTTACCATTTTTGGAACACAACTCTAAAGCTCTGGCGTAACTGATGCGGGTTGAGGGATGAAATTCGCTTGCGCCGATCGTGTCAAGTTACTTGTACAGAGGCGTTCAAACTGGCGCGAATACTTGACTTTCTAATCAGTAAAACAATCGACATGCGCACAGTCGCGTCCCGCACGGGACTGATCAGTGTAGTCAGAGCTTTGCAGTGCTTTATGTAAAAAAAACTTTTACAGTTTTTTTTTGTAAAAAGTTTTAAGCTATTGCATAGCTTTTATCGCGGGCTTTGAGCGCGGCGACCGAATCAAGAAATTCCGTAACGTAACGAAGATAAAACCTAAGACCCCCCACGACAACGTGATGTTGTCATGGGAAACGTGATGTTGTCATGGAGGTTACAAATGCTATGCAATAGCTTTACCGCGGCAGTCCCCGAGTGCCACACGTTTTTTTTATTTTTCACTTTTTAGTTGTGGTACCTACCACACACAAATTTGAATACCACCTGCTATGTAATTATCAGTGACAGGAAATTATCATATCATCCATAAATACGAAGTGGGAAAAAATACGTATTATTGAAACTAACTCAAAAACTATCCAAGCAAAGTTAATAAAATTTATATGGGACTACCTTGAGAGTATATCTTTTCAAACAAAAATAAAGAATTTTCAAAATCGGTTCATAATTGACGGAGAAATCGGTGGACATGCATAAAAAAAGAAAAACCTCCTCCTTTTTGGAACTCGGTTAAAAACAAATTCATACATCATTCAAAAAAAATTCCTATGATTTTTAAACTTGGCATGAGTATATCAAAAATCATTAATTATGAACAGAGTACATTAACAAAACAGTAACACGAACCACCAACGTTGTGTAGCTAATTTATTTTCCAGAAAGAATATAAACAACTAATGAACACTATATTTTCCTTTTAACAGTAAATAAACCCACACAATCCATCTTTTAATACACCACTATCTATCTTTTGTCGGAAATCAATGGAAGCAATATACAAGTACTCATTTATGCGGAAGATTCAAATGGTTCTGGTACGTGATTGACTGAAAGAACTGAGGCTGACTGAGGCGGACTGAAACTGATGGCATTACACATTCCAGCCAGTCGATCTTACTGGATATTTGCCTACCCTCTCTGTCTTGACTTCCTCGTTGGTCTTCAGGTTACAAGTGTGACTTCTGAACGTGGGGTCTGGGGATCGATTCCCAGATCAGTCAGTGTGTTATTGGACTGTTGTATTTTTACGGAATTTAGGTTAGTGGGAATGGGCTCGCCCACTATTACATAAAACATAAGCTGGACATAAAATACCTGGTAAAATATTGATGAACAAACCACTTCTGCCTACCCTGCGTAGAATACAGACGAGATATTTTTGTGGATATTCTGCCTCTTCTCTATATGAACGTTGGACCTACCATCGGCCTAGATTAGGCAAAAAAATGACGCGTTATTTCGGAACCTTGAAGATCGTAACTTCGATATTACCCCGATATTTTTCCTTTCTCTAACGAAGCAGTTTTTATGCAGATTTAGGTTTGATAAGATTTAGCTCCTCGTAAAGAAAGTTTTATATTAGAAGGTCCGACTGATGAAATTATTAAATTTGTGGGTCCAGGTCGTGGGTTTATTTCCCGATTGAAACAATAGTGTGGTTTAAATGTAGGTACAGTCACGAGTATAAATATATTACTATATGGGATGCTGCATCGACTTCATAAGCTTAAATATATAAGCATAATCAGCCTATAATGTGCCCACTACTGGGACATAAAGGAGGCCTGTGTCCCAGCAGTGGGAATATCTTCGAGAGGGACGACTTCATATCGAACCAAAATAGAGGATCTATGTTTTGGTACGTCAGGTAGTTTTGGAGTTCCTTCGATGCCACATATAGAAGATACCGACAGTTGCAAACCTCATTTCCAAGAAAATAAAATACTTACCCTCCCTTGCCTATACATTCTAGAAATATGCAAATTCGTTCGAAATTACCAGCACTTTTACACGACAAGGGAAGACATACAGTCTAAATATACATTACGCCATAAAAATAGGTTAAACTTACCAGGTTCTAAGTTAAAAATGCACTCAACAAGTACACTAGTCATGTCAATTAAAATCTATACATATAATAAAATCGTAGCGAAGTCAAAACTGTACATTGAATATTTTTGAAAAAAAGTAATTGCTACGAGGTCTAGGATCGATTCTAATGTCGAAAATATTTTTTTTAGAATTTTTGTCTGTTTGTCTGTTTGTCTGTTTGTCTGTATGTATGTTCCAGCATGGCGCAAATTCTACCGGACAGATTCTGTTAAAATTTTGCATAGATATTCCCTGTGTGTCTGGTCAAACTATAGGGTATAAACTATCACGCTATTTGCTATGGGGGATGAGCAATATTACATTATGTTGTATTTTTATGTTCCAGCATGACGCAAATTCTACCGGATAGATTCTGTTAAAATTTTGCATAGGTGTTCCCTATAAGTCTGGTCAAACTATAGGGTATAAACTATCACGCTATTTACTATGGGGGACGAGCAATATTATATTATGTTCGTATTTTTGGAAAAAAACGCGCCAAAATTTTAGGATATTGTAGATGGTTATCGATTTAACTTTTTTAATGATTATCATCACGCTATACCTTTATGGAACTAAGCAGTCAATCATGAAATATATAGGAACGGCTATTTTAGACAAGTTTCAACAAAACAATTAGCTCAGCGGTTGGGCGGTTGCTTTGTAAACATGGGGTTGTAAGCTCGATTCCCACCTACGGTTTTTATTTTTTATTTTTCACATTTTGTTATACGGTTATTATTTTTTTTGATTATGTACCTATAATCTATAGATATAATAAAATCGTAACGAAGTTAATTTTTTTTAAAGAAAGTTATTGCTACGAGGTCTGGGATCGATTCTTATGCGGAAAATAAAGTTTTTAGAATGTTGTCTGTACCAACCGTAGGGCATAAACTATCACGCTATTTGCTATGGGGGATGAGCAATATTACATCATGTTCGTATTTTTCTCTGCAAATTGTAAAAGGACGCACCAAAAGGTTGGGATATTGTAGATAGGTAGTTACCGATTTAACTTTTTAAATGATTATCATCACGCTACCTTTTATATAGGAACGGCTATTTTAGCTAACTTTCAACAAAGCGAATAAGTAAGCGGTTGGACGAATGATTTGAAGTCCTGAGGGCCTACCACCAGCTCAAAAGCAGTATTATTTTAATATTACTTTAGTTTACTTCAGTGTGGGAAAGAGATGAAGCTCTACAGGATGTATAGCTCCATCTCTTTCTCCCACTGAAGTAACATTAAAATAATACTGCTTTATGAGCTGGTGGTAGGCCGCCCGGGGTAGTAAGTTCGATTTACATCTGTTTTTTTTAAACTCTTTTTGTAAAACGATTTTTTTTTTGGATTGTGTATGTAATAGTTCATAGAATGTATTAATTCACAAAAAATGGAAAACTTCGTAAGCTATGGGAAACTACTAAGTTACAAGTACTTTACAGTCACAAAACATTCAAGGTTGTATTCTGATCATTTTAGAGCAAAAGACTGTAGGAATAAAATGTTTTTTTTACAGATTTTGACAGCAGATTTGTCCTAGCGATTTTAAAATATGTATGTGTGTGGATCTTCTGGAATCGCTGCCACAATACTTCCTGGTGGCAAAACAGCGCACGTCATGTTTAAGATTCCCATCGATTTAGAGAGCAACGAAACGCCTGTTTGTGGGGTGTCACGCAACAGTAACAAGGGATGTGTGCTTAGGGGATTGCGCTTCGTCGTATGGGATGAATGCATTATGGCAAAAAGGAAAGCAGTGGAAACTGTAAACAGAACTCTGCAGGACATCCGCAGAAACCAAGATATGATGGGTGGTGTCACAGTTTTGACAAAAAAAGTGAATACTTCGTTGAAAAGGTCGACTCTATGGTCGAGAGTTCATAAACTGCGCTTGACCATCATCATACGAGCTCGGCTTGGCGGTAATTCAAATGCTCTAGAATTCTCCGATGTTCTTCTAAAAGTTGGTGAAAGCACTCTACCAGAGACTCTTGGTAGAGTAGATCCCACTTTAGAAGATCTTATTCGTCTGATATACGGGGATATCAGTTAAATACCGTACCTAGAGAATTCTTAGGCGTGTTTCCGTTTTAACTCCGAAGATGATCAAGCTGCAGCGATCAACCACAGTATTCTCTCACAAATTGAAGGGAGTGAAGTGATATACACCTCCATTAATACTGATTTGGAGGAAGATGATGCCAAATATCACCCCGTAGAATTTCTCAATTCACAAATGGCAAGTGGACTTCCGGTTGTATATCTGTGTAACGGAAACCAGCTCAAAGTCATGTCTTTGCAGAGAAACGTCATCGAGGTGGAAATTCTAACAGGTTGTGGCGATCGTGAGACAGTGTTTATAGCGCGTATAAAGTACAAATTCCCCATAATTACCAGTTAAAGCGCGTGCAGTTCTCTGGGAGTGTATGCTTTGCGATCAACAAGTCACAGGGGCCGACACTGAAGGCTGAAGGCTGCGGGTGTTGACCTCAGGATAAGCTGCTTCTCACACGGACAACTGTTACGTCGCTTGCTCCCGAGTCACCATTCCTGACTCTCTGTATATTTTGGCTGCTGAGAATAAAACTACAAACGTAGTATACAGGGAAGTTTTATAAAAATGTGGCTGTTATTGTAGTATATTGTGATGTCTTACGATTTCCATGCGAACGAAGTCGCGGGCAGAAGCTAGTATATAATAAATTACCAGAATTAATAAAAAATTAACAAAAATTGAATACATTTATAAACAAATTAAAACTATTCCTATTATCTGAATGCTATTATGATATCAATGATTATTTAAATGACAAATTTTAATTTACAAGTTTTATAAAATAATTACAATATCATCTGCCTAGCCTTTTCCCAACTATGTTGGGGTCGGCTTCTAAAATAATTGCAGTAAATAGGTACTAAATAAGTAACAAAATTAAAAGCCCTCTTCCTCTCTCCTACTTTTGCTGTGCCCGACAGGGTCCACAATGATCATATTATTTTGTTAAACCTACCAAACCTAAGTTCACATGTGGAAGCAATAAATATATTGAGTATTGAGTATATTTGTGCCTCCACATGTAAATACCTTCCAGAAATGATAACATTATATTTGCCGTCATCTTTACGACAGATATAAATGGAGGAATCTTGAAATCAGATATTATTGCCGAGCTGTCCAAAGTAATATATTTATGCTCGAGACTGTCACAAACATGATAACAGAGGTCATCGTGTAGAATTGAATAAAAATATAAGTATTTTTTATAACTTTTAAAGAAAAAGCAATGCCAGTATATTGATATGAAATAGATAGCTCTGTTTGTTTACTGACGTGTCTCGGAAAGCACATTAAGCCGTTGGTCCCGGCTGGCATTCGTGGATCTTCAGAAACCCAGTCTTGACAACCGGTCTTACCAAGGGGTATCTTATTGCCGAGTAACTGGGCTATGGAGGTCAAATAGGCAGTCGCTCCATATAAAATACTGGTATTCAACTGCATCTGGTTAGACTGGAGGCCAACCCCAACATAATTGGGAAAAGGTTAGGCAAATGATGATGATGATGGTTACTGACGTGTAAATAATGTTGACTTTACAATATCCGCATCTAATAAAGCTATATGTAGTTTGTATCTGGTTTATTTAGACCAGACATAATATGTTTTCTGTGCTTAAATTATTTACACAAACATTCATACACCAAGAAACTATAAATAGACACTCGTTAATACGAAAACTCATGTCAAGTTACCGAAAACGCAGTACATTATATTCTTTTTCATAATAGTTACATTAAAAATTCGATCAAATATGTATTTAAACTAATTAATTCTGCTTCTAGTAACCACCCCAAAATTTCATTATTAACGTATTTTCAATAACCGATATTAATCGACTTAAAAACATTAAGCTGATTACCGCGAAACGCAACTCAGTGGAACAAACGTCCATTTATCATTAATCACTTAAAACCTCAATCCTCTTTTATTTGTAAAAAAAGGCGATCAATCAATCAAAACAGCTGTCGTATATTTATTCGTCTAGATAACTTAGGTAAAAAAAGAGGGTCATAAATTATTGTGGGAGCTTTGTTACTACTAGAATTCATTTTATAACTAGGTTAATAAGACTTTGTTGTTGACATGGTCTTGTTTGTAGCCGCAATTTGTCTTATCATTTTGCTTAGCGGTAGACCTCCTAGTTTAATCAGCTTTCAAAAGAAGATCCAGCTGGGATCCTGCTGAAGCTTCACATAGGCTGTAGAATAGCTGTTATTAAAACAAAACACAATCGTTTTACTCAGCCTACTTCACTCAAAGAAGCAAGTAGTGACCATTTTTATTTCGATGAACCTGAGCTGTCATTTCCGCTACCATCCTTACGGATAAGCCTAATCATCTTTTGACCATAACATGGATGATAGAGCTATATAAAAATAGCTTGTGAACACGATTAAAAGAATCACTCAGCTTAAATCAGTTTAAGGCAGCTTTCGTTACCAGGTTTGGTCGATTAAAGCTTAACAAACACCTTTAAATCTATTAAAAAGTTAACCCAACTCACCAACAAACATGCCGATTAATAACAACAACATTGTTAATAATTTTGTATCACTGCACTGGTTCTTCTGTCACATTATTCAGAATTTATAATCATTCACCAAAGTATGACAACTCCGTATTTTCACATTACTTTCAAACTCGCGTATTTATTCGTCGTAGGACCGCAAAGAAACGTGCGGTCTGTGCGCGCGTCAGTTGTCAACTGCCAGATGCTAGATGATAAGATACTGGCTTGGTGTTGCTAGCTGTAAAGCGCAAATACCTAGAATACATATATTTCAGATAGTGGTATTAAATTCTGTGGGCTTAAAGTTAAAATTAATTGTTCTTTAGAGGTGGTATCTATGACCCTTCAGAAGTAAAGATTCTGAATTTTAAGACTTACATAATTATTATAAGTCATTAATAGAAATTAAACGACTGATATTATAATTTTGAGAATACGTGAAATGTGCTACGCGGCGGCTACGGCGTAGCATCCAGCTGCGGCGGCTACGGCGTAGCATCCAGCTGCGGCGGCTACGGCGTAGCATGCAGCTGCGGCGGCTACGGTGTAGCATGCAGCTGCGACGGCTACGAGATCGTAGCTGATATACCCGTTTATAGGCTTGGATTTCACATTTATTACTTTTTACTTCGTGGTTATATCTGAGTATTTGAACCTGTTTTTCGTATATATGATTCCTCTTATAATTTACCAAAATTCTCAAAGTACGTCAGATGTCTTTCAATACACGCTTTTGCCTTCACATTCGAATGACAAAAGTCAATCATAAAATCATTTGCCATCTACCACGCAACCATTTTACATTTACACTCCATTGCACTCACTATTTCCTTCCATTTCCCTTTATATTCGGGAAACCATTTGTAAATCTGGCAATACATATTTAATTGAGAGCCGGCCGGCCGGCACGCGCCTGCGCCCTTCACTCGTGACATTTTTATGAAAACAATATGTTGACACTTTATTTTTGGAATCAGACCTTTGGCCTTTTGAATTAGACAAACGTATGTAATGTGATGTTAAAAGGTTCTTAGGTAGATGTAGATATAAGACATGTGAGATGTGGGTTTTATTTTTATCACGCTACTGTGTTTGGCTTAACTGATTTTATTTTTATTTTTACAGTTTGTTGAATTTTATCTAATTTTGGTACTTTTTAGGGTTCCGTAACTCAAAAGGAAAAAACGGAACCCTTATAGGATCACTTTGTTGTCCGTCTGTCTGTCTGTCAAGACCCTTTTTCTTAAGAACGCGTGGAGGTATCAAGATGAAATTTATATCAAATACTCAAATCTACTGTCCCTTAGAGCTGTGAAAAAATCAAACTTCTAAGCCAACGCAATGCACGCAAATTTTCGACCTCGCAAGGGAATCAAAACCTACAGGGTACTTCCCGTGAACTCAGAATCTTGAAATTTGGTACGAAGCAACGTCTTATAGCACAGATAAAGTAAAAATTGCGAAATACACACATTTTTAGTTACATCATAAAATAAAACTATTTAAAAAAAACTTTTTACAAAAAAAAAAACAACCGACCGGAAGTCGGTGGCAAAAAACGAAAATGCAAAACCCAAGACTTCCGAAATTAAAGTTATTTTTCACTCTGTAGTGTTTTTTTTTTTTTGGAGGTCGGTTGTTTTTTTTTTTATAAAAAGTTTTTATTTTTCATTTTTTAGTTGTGGTACCTACCCCACACACATTCGAATACCATTACCTGCTACCAGTGACAGAAACTTATCATATCATCTACATACTAAAAAAATACGTATTTTATAGCTAACTCAAAAACTATCAAAGCAAAGTTAATAAAATTTATATGGGACCAATTCGAAAGCACACCCTTTCAAACAAAAAAAGAGTTTTCAAAATCGGTCCACAATTGACGGAGAAATCGGTGGACATACATAAAAAAAAAACAAACATACGCGACGAACATATAACCTCCTCCTTTTTGGAAGTCGGTTAAAAATTTGAAACTTACTACCCCTTTCCTCATGAACGCGGTTTGTACAGAACCCTCGGTGCGCGAGTACAACTCGCACTTGGCTGGTTTTTTTATTTGTTTAGCAGTCTGTTTACCTATAATTTATTAATCAACATCATCATTCTCCTTATTTAAATTTATTTGGGGTCGCCAAAACACGTTTTTTATTCCATATTTGTCTATTACTTGTTAAATATGTATAATGCCTTAGTAATTACTTTAAAACAGATTCAATTGACTTCCTAATGTTTGACTGTAATTAAGGTATCTAATTACAAAAGTGAATCTCAAAAGAGTTACTAGCAACTCTAAGTAAGTTTCGAAAAGCGCTCTGTAACACTCAGGACTCAGTTTCCATTAGAACTTCACTGTGTAAAAATTTATGAAAACTAAGTAGCAAGCTCTTTTCTCATTTTTATTCCGTTTTCCTAAAGCAACAGTTTATGTCTATTTCGATTTTGATGTCTACAAGGGAACGTTACTGTTAGAGCGTATGGTTCTAGGAAGATTATTACATCAAATACATGCTGTGCATAGAGCAGTGGTGGCCCAGTGGTAACGGCCGCGACTTACGAGTTATACGTCGTAGGTTCGAACCCAGACGCGCTTTACTTTGTGTGAATTATTTCATCACCACTGCTATCAAAACGGTGAAGGAAAACATCGTGAGGATACTGGCATGTCCTAGAACCGAAAATTTGAAGACATGTGACATCTACCAACCCGCACTGGGCCCGCGTGGTGGATTACGGCCCACTCCCTCTCACAGAGAGGAGGCCTGTGTCCCAGCAGTGGGAACATTATAGGCTGATGATGATGATGATGACATGCTGTGCAAGCAATATGACACATACGATCATAGATGTACTATTTAGAACTAGATATATTTATTTTTGAAAATTGTTACAAAAAGCTTTATTAACCGACTTCCAAAAGGAGGAGGTTCTCAATTCGTCTGTATGTTGTTTTTTTTTTTTTTTTGTATGTTTGTTACGCGATTACTCCGTCAATTATGAATTGATTTTGATGATTTTTTTTTTGTTTGGTAGATCATACTTCAGAGGTGGTCCCATATAAATTTTATTAACTTTACTTGAGTAGTTTTTGAGTTAGCTTCAATAATACGTATTTTTACCTCACTTAGTATGTGGATGATATTATGATAACTTCCTGTCACTGTTATTTACATAGCAAGTAGTGGTATTCGAATTTGTGTGGGGTAGGTATCACAACTAAAAAGTGAAAAATAAAAAACTTTTTACAAAAAAAAAACAACCGACTTCAAAGAAAACACTACAAAGTGAAAATAACTTTAATTTCGGAAGTCGGTGACAAAGAACGAAAATTCAAAACCAAAGACACCGACTTCCGAAATTAAAGTTATTTTTCACTTTGTAGTGTTTTCTTTGAAGTCGGTTGTTTTTTTTTTTGTAAAAAGTTTTTTTTTTATTGTTAAATCAATCAAGATTGACCAACAAGAGTACAATGCCACAAGTTTCTTTTGACGCGTAGCTTAAATCGGTACTGACGTTACCATTATGTTCTGTCATTACAATGTCTGTGATAATTTCACAAATGTTTACTAACAACGCCCCCTGTAAATGTCATTCAGGCGCCTAAAGATCCTTGCAGCACACTAGAGTACTGTTGCACGTGTAACCGCCTCATCCCAATAGGAGCCGATTGTTTGTTGACACAGTTCAGGGTGTGCTTACCTATCATCTACCTGAACGGAGGCTTTCTGTACCGTCCAAATACTCACACGTACACAAGCATCTTCCAACTCAAAAACAACACGAATGAATAAATAATTAAACTAGCGACCCGCCCCTGCTTCGCACGGGTGCAACGACATGTCAAAACATAGAGATTTCTGTACTTTATCTTAATTAAATGTTAATGTATTAAATAGGTACACAGAAACCTTCTGGAATAAATTCTCTAAGTGATGTTGAAAACCTTATCACGTAGCGTAGTTTAGAAGAACAACGTGAACAACAATTATATCAACATACAATTGCATAAGATTTATAAGTGGAAACGCGAAGTCTCCTAACACAAGCAATTCCTTGCTTAAAAGGTGATCTCCAGTATTATTGTGTCTAAATGTCTTTTGTAATTGAAATAAACAATTTTTTTATCTATAATTGTCACACAGACTGACACGAAAAGCGACTTTAATTTATAATAAGACATAGGTTGCGCTGAGATAGCCCACGAAATTCAAATTTTCTTACGTTTTTTGTAATTAGCAGGCAATATTTTATTAAATAAAAAAAACAAATTCGCGACCGTAACAGATGTGTTTACAGAATTATTAAAAGGTTTGTAAAAAATAAATATTGTGATTTTCATTTTTGAAATTTTCCAAAAGTGTGATACAAAACGCTCAGTACCTAAATCTTACGTAGCTAAAGTTCGTTTTTTTAATCCCAGATAGTAATTAGACATTTAATTTTTAAATCCTTGCTGTTGTTTTTTTTCGAATTTATCAGTTCTCTTTTAATAGGGCGCCACGCCACCGCCCGTCAGCCATAATTACATATTTTGCTGTGCGTAATTTGAAATCTGTGATATCTTTTTTAGTATACATTTAAATGAAGTGATGTCCAGGCATATTTTAATCTTAATTAAATAGCCAGCTTTAATAACATATTTCATCGGATAAGGATTAATAATATACTGGTCAATAGGTTCGGAAATAACAATATTTTTTAATGAAATTCTTAAAGAAAAAAAAAAAGTTACTGTGGGTCATCCTTAGAAGATTGACATATGTGATCCCGGACTTTTTTGTTGATTTTGTTATGATTTACAATCCAGTAGAAGATAAATTTGATCTATCTGTTACGGATTGTTCAGCGCACGCCATATAAGCGCTCAAAAAAGTGTCTTTTTCACGACTTGCTAAAACGTCAACGTTCAGTACTACGTTTAAATTTAATATAAAATAATTATCTTTATAAACCTTCCGAAATACATGCTCTAAATAACGTTGAAAACTTCATCAGAATCCGTTGCGTATTTTAGAAGAACAACGCGGACATACAGACAAATGTGAAAAGCGACTTGGTTTTATAATATTTTAGAGATTAAAGAAGCCGTTGGCGGAATTATATTACATTTCAATTCGGCTTACGCATGTTCTTGAAGTAAGTCTTTATTTTCTCAATAATAATAATATCAATCTGTTGTTGTGCAACTGCAGGGCAAAGGCCCTTCTCATATAGAGAAGGCATGGTCATTGATCACCACGCTTGCCAAGACAGATTGGCGATTTAAGACTTATTAACTATAAATCTTCTTATATTGGGTCTTCTTATAATGAAAGGAGACTAACAAAAGGTGTTTACAAGGCAGATGTGAGTGGAAACGCTGGGAGGGGACGCCGTAGGAGGACATAAATAGTGACCTTATTGGTAAGGTTCTTCAGAAAGGTCAGGTGCGAAGTACTCGCAACCGGCGTGCGTGTATGACCAGATGATGTATGAACGTAAACGAGGCAAAAGGAGTACTTATATCAGGATCGTAGCAGGTGGCGTTCTGTAGTTTCTAGATGGAATTTTTGAGTTTATGTATGTATTAACTATTGTCCAGGTTTCCGCACGATGTTTTCCTTAACAGACGTCAGTAATATCCAAAATAAACTCAGAAAGTACGTAATGAATTGAACAAGACACATTAGTACTTCCCCAGATTTTGTTAAATGCAAACAAATGGAATGGACAATAATGTTCGGCTCAGAAACCCCTTATTCCCTTGACAGTCATGAACTCTCCTGGAGATCGATAACAATTAAAATTCTATTGTGTTTCATTAATGACAGTTGAGCTCATATATAGAGTTTGCACATTTTCAGTATCCGGCTTTATCCCAAATTATTTTTCCAATACTAATTCTGCCCGGTTCACATTATTCCAGATGCAATCCATTCCAGCAATCAAAACCAGCACAAGAATGTCACTGAAATAATGTGAATCGGCACAGGAATGCACTGGAATGTATCCATTCTAGTGAACAATCCGGTCCAGTGACTGGATTGACAGTCTACTTTTTCAGTGCAGCTCCAGGAATAGTGTACACGGCCAATCCAGTGTCTGATCAGTCAGACAATAAACAACACTGCGTGTTCACTGATCAACTAGTCAGTCAGTCATTCAGTCAAATGAATGACTGGAATAATGTAGATGATATGATCCAGTCTAGCACTGGACTGGAATGACTCGCTAGATAACTAGACTGGAATAATATTGGCTTGTGCTAGCTGACATATGGCCAATAATTTATCATTTAAATTATGTTTTGTGTTGCATAATGTAAGTTATTTTCCATTCTATTGTATAGAATCTTTTTTTCTAACTTGAACAGACAGCTGTGCTGCTGGGGAGTTTGTTGCGCCACTTCTTCTTCCCAGCTAAAGGCACTAGGAAGTGGTGAAGGGTGAGTGTTTTTGGGGGATTGTCTTATGTAATTTTGACGTTCGAAAAGTGCTGATTCTCAGCCTAGTTTGAATAAATGACTTTTGCATTTTGATTTTTTTTGAATTTTGAATGTAAACCAGGTATTCTGTAGACACGTTTATGAATATGATTCCGCTTCCAAATTGATTTTTGCGAAGTAAAACTTTAACATTTGAATTTATAATGAATTTGATAGCTGCCAACCTGTAAAATGGAAAACAAGTGAAGATCGAGAAGGTCGATCGAAAAGCCAGAATTGATTTATTGTGATTGAATTTGTGGTCATTGTGACTACCTTTACAGTGCAGTGAGTTGATTGATTTGCGGATTTCATTCTACAATATGGTCAAAGACTTGTGATTATTCAGAATATTATTGACTTTCATTTACTTACATCTAGTCCCCCGCTTAACCACGCACAAGAAATAAATAATAAGACCTCTTCTGATAAAGACGATGAATTGCTATTAAATAAGATACTTATTAAGTGTTCTTGAAAAGAGTACCTACTGTTTCAGAAGCGTTTCTTGTCAAAACAAAACAAACTAAAGATTATTTTTTCATCAACTATTTAATATCCTACAAAATCCTTTCACTTGGTCAAACATTATTCATCAGAAAACCTTCACAGATTGAAAACGAAATAAATCTAGATAAGTTATAAGCAGAATAACACCCCTTCTCTCCCCCCTCATCTCGTGCACGGACACTTTGCCTGCAAATATTGCATTAAGCTGTGCCGTGCATTTTTCACTTATCCTGTGAATTTGATTGTAAAAAGCCGAATTCAATCTGCGTTATATACTAAATCCGCACCCAAAAAGTTGATTGGTTCTCTAGTACACTTCAATAGGATTTTAGTAAAATATCTGTTTTATATTCAGAAATATTCTGAACAAAATAAGTGGATTTATTTTTGAACAACTGTGCAGATTTTGTTTCCATTAATACAACAACAAAAATATCATCAATACAACGTTGCGTGCCGAACATGACCGGCTAAGAGGTTCATGCTATAATGCCTCGGTTAGTGGACCAATTGGTCTTGGCCTCCTGGGGTTAGTTTTTCATAGGAAAACGCAATTACTTATCATATTGAAGTTATTCCTTGTTTTTTTCTGTCTTTATTTTATGTAATTATATTATTTTTTGTTATTTTCTTCCATTTTTACCTACAAATTAGTCAGACTCCAAAAACGTAATTAAGTCTTCATTTAAAATCACGAAAGTCTTACCTTGAAATATCCATACATACATATGACCGCCAGTATAGGTTATGACTTATGACCCACGGCATGTATCTAAGTTTAAGAAACACTGGTCCGTCCTATATCCCTACTAAACAAATCTTCATAAGTTTTGCTATAACCACCACACTTGGCAACCGAATAGATAACGCCATTCGTTCGGCAATAAAAAATGCATCAGTAACCGCACAAATACATATTTTCTGTCAATATAAATGGCACCGACTTCCCGTTCGGGTGTACATAATGCATTTTAATATGCAATATATCAGACTATCCAGGCCACAAGCGATCCAAGGAAATATCCAGATCATTTCCCGTATTGACAGTCTTATTAAACATTCTATATTGTGAAATGGGACATCAATTATTTAAATTAGTGTTAGTGGATATGTTGGCAATAGTTTTTGGTCCATTTAGCGTTATGTCGTTTTTTGTCTGGGAATAATCCACGGTAAAAGCCGTCATATTTCCTATTGGAACACTTCAATAACTCTTTAACCAACTTGTCGAAACCCAGGATCCCGCTCTCATCAGTTTTGCTTGAAATCAGTAGAAATACGAGGCAGTACCAGTGTCATACACATTTACAAAGAAAACCATTCCTTACGTTCCTATCGATATTTCTCAATCACTATTACAGTAACTATCTGTTTCTCAGACAGTACCTGCCTTTATTTATTTATCTGTTCTGTCTACGTGTCTTTTTAGCACGTATTGGTTCGTCCGTTAATCAGCCATTGAGTTACAGTGACAAACCAAGACGTAATGTTCCAGTATTTTCAGAAGTTAACATACGTACTATGTTGGTTACTTTTGTAAAAGCCCCAAATGTGGTACCTACAGGGTATACAATATATTTTATTAAAATCGTTTTTACTATATCGCTATATTACTTCCCTCGAAATAGCATTTAATATATTCAACTCCCTCGTAATATAATTATCGCCACATAATAAATGTCAAAAATTCTGGAAATCCACTCTCTTCCTCGGAAATCCACGACTCCCTAAGGCCAAAAAGATAATAACTCAAAAAAAAAACAACTCCAATTTTTGTTGCGAAATTCGTAATAAAATCGAGTATCTCATAAGCCTCATACGTCGAGATTAGGCCTACGTATTTGGCCTGGGAATTAAACCACAATATATTTTGGCTCCAGCCTCAGCCTTCATAAAGAAGAATGCTCGGCGATTTCTTCCGTTATTTGACTTTGCACTTAACTTTGAGCAATTTGAACAA
The DNA here is from genome assembly GCA_963680765.1 of Agrochola lychnidis. Lineage (NCBI taxonomy): Eukaryota > Metazoa > Arthropoda > Insecta > Lepidoptera > Noctuidae > Agrochola > Agrochola lychnidis. The sequence continues at coordinate 26,483,031 of OY796853.1, forward strand.
AAATCATACTTAGCGAATGTTGAATAGAATACTTAAAGTCGGTCAGCTGGATATGGGGTTATGTTGCTTTTGTGAACGTTTTAGTGACGGGGATATGTAAACGGGACTATGTATAAAAAAGTTTTTGAATAGGTGGTTGGATCGCCAATATTCTTCTATATACCGTGGTGGAAACTATAGCCGAAACATAGAAAACACATAGGAATGTGAAACAGAAATGTATTCTAGTGCTTGGCTAGACGAATTCCACATAGACTACTAGTTGGTTTCCGACCCACTTAATTCATTTCTGTGTTAATTATAAACTCAGTAATACATTAACTTCTACGTCATTAATTAATGAATTACTCAAGTGAATAACTTGAAGAGAATTTAACAATGCTGAATTAAGTTATGTAAATGTAAAGTCGTTACGAATTACGTGCATAACAATGTTTCAGCACCTACGTCCTACATACTGCGGTATTAAAATGCTGCTTGTTTTGTTAAAAAGGAGTATAAAATGAAAATAATGAGGTATTTTTCCATGTGGTCAAAGCTAAAATCATTTTTTAAAGACTAGGAAAATAACGTCTTTATCACTGCTAAACACGACCGTCTCAAAGACAGCTGCTACGCTACTATATCATAAGGAAAATTCTACAATCAAAATACCTATTCAATTTGCTATCACTGTTGATTCTGATACTGTCTGCAATAGACCTAAGTCATAATATTAGATAGAACACATGCACATGTGGTTACTGGCAACATATTTCTTTCGGTAACCACGAAAAAAAACACATTTACATTCTCAAAACACATTAAGCCTTAAGGTTCCCTTGCACCACTAATCACTAAACACATTTTACGCCAAACGAATTTCAAATATCGTTTTGTTTCTGTCAATCGTGTTAAGATAAAAGAGACAGAACGATATTTAAATACCTACTTTGAGTGCTAATGGTATTTAGTGATACGTGGTACAAGAAAGGCTAAATCTCACTAATGACGTTAGCGCAAGACGTCGGACAGCATAAAAAGATTGAAACATAAAACCATAATTCCACTTATACGTTATAAACGTCGAGTGAGACAAAAACATGATTAGCATACAGTGGCGTGTCATTTATATGCAGATGCACTGAACCAATTATGCGACGGAGTTAATTCCCACTGCTGGGCAACGGGGATTGGATTTACGTCGCTCTTCGCATACAAGGGATTCGTTTAAAGAAATTCCGTATTTTTAGAGTTTCGTACGTCCGAATGAAAAAACCGAACCCATATAGATATAATCACTCGTGTGTCTGTCGGTCTGTCTGTCTGTGCATTTGCTCCAAATCTAATGGACCGTTTAAGTTGAAATTTCGTTCACATTATCAATTTCGGTGACCCAAACACGGACGTGTAAATGAATAATAAATTAATTTTGAATATGGGGGTCACTTTTTGGAGGTAAATTAGGAAATAAAAAAACCGTAGGTATTGTGTGATATATCAAATGAAAGGGCGTAGGCCTTTTCATTTGATATGTCACACAAATATGAATATAATATTAAAAATATGAATATGAATATTTGATATGTCAAAAATAGAATCAATCTATTTTTTATATTTTAATTTTAAATTGTAATATACAATAGACGTGGATATATTTAGTAACCTGTTCCGCTTAGCTATTTCTAAAAAGCCATAAAAAACTCCTGAAATAAATCGACATGTGTTTCACCTCTCAACGAGGCATCCTCAGGATGACGATCGACTTGTTGCGAACTCGAACACGGCGTGTTGCCACACCGAGTCCGAGTCTGCACTCAGCGTATAATAAAGAAAAAATTAAAACCTATTTTTTTCTAAAACATCAAGTTGCACACCTCTAAGCATAAATCTACTTCGTAGGCGTTTGTACTTAATATAAATTCGCTCTCTAAGTAGCAAACACCTCTTCAGTGTGTTATATAGTTTATATATAACACACTGACATAGGCTATATTATATAAGCTGAACGTTGTTTATCAGTCAGCTCTTCGTGGAACTGTTTTATTATGTATAGAAGATGTAATCTGTTTCTTGAGATAGATTAAAAGACTTGGCAGTGCGATTAATAGTAAATCTTTTCCCCTTACACAATATCATCTACATCATGGGAGTTGAAAACATTTACCTACCTACTACCTATAAATCTAAATTGGATAAAATAAATAAATAAATAAAATAAAAATATTTTATTGACATATAAAAAGACGTTACATATTAATTTGAAGCCCTGACTCCTGAGCTAGGTGGTACCTGTGTTACAGGAATCAGTGTCTTCATCCGTTTTTTGAATACCTATAAATATTTTATGCAATAAAATTAAAAATTAAATAATTTAAAATGTAGGAATCAAATTTAGTGCATGCACACTCTTGAGTGGTTTGTGTGCGTGTGTGTTTGTTGTGTTTTTGTATATGTGTGTGTGTGAGCGAGTGAGTGTAAGTGATTGTGCTTGGTGGTTGGACTTTGGGTATATGTGGGGATTTGTGTGCCTACTTTACTATTTAATTATCATGAGTATTGTTCTTTAAGTATGTTTTCTGTCTGTAGGTAATCCAGTGTTTGAAGCCATGTGTTTAGTTTTATCTTAGTTTTATTTTTTGTTAGTGGGTTGATGTGGAGAATTTTTTGCATGAATTCCTCATAGGTAGGTAATACTTTTAAAAGTGTTTTAAAGGAAGTTTTGATAAAAATGTTATTGATAAATATTGTGACTTACTAATTTAGAACTGGTTATAAATAGTTATAGTTAAAATTACAATTTTGTAATAGTATTGTAAACATTTTGTATTAGTATGTATAGTGAATTTTTCACTAGGTACACTGTTATCAATAACGCTACATAGTTTTTAACTTATTTTCTTTTAAATATTTGTATATCCATGGCGAGACATGTATTGAATTGAACCATGTTTTAATGCAAATAAAAATATTCTGTTCTATTGTTTATACTTCTACTTTAAACATGGAAAAAAAAAATGACGTAATTAAATCCTTGAGTATAAAAAATATAGAAGTTTATTCTTACTTTGAAGAGCACTTAGTAAGGAAAACAGCAGGGTAGAAGTAACTATGTTTGCTTACAAGTTGCTCTGAGAGGTGTAGGTATTATAATTTATTTATAAGTCCGGAAGAATGGCGTGCCACAGTTGTTTATATACCGTCAATATTTTTGGTGTCAGTATAACATAACATTACGCCTGTTATCCCCGAAGGGTTAGGCAGAGGTATACAACCATATTTCGCCAGTTATGTTTAAGTCCCATGTAATAGGGGGCGAGCCTATCATCTATCGCCATCAGGTTATTCCCTGAGTACTCCGATCCCCGAGGCCCTTGTCCCGGAGGACCCCGATTTATTTTTATCTTGATAAACTTAATTTGAAGTCAGTTTAGCTTAAAAGTACCGTCAGCAGATGATACGCTTTTTTTATTACTTAAAAAAAAAACTTAACTTTAAGGATCAGGAAAAAATGATAAAGTCTTGCTTGGTTAAGGTAAATATAATTACTCTATATGGACCATTGACATAATTTAAAAAATACGCAAAAACTTGCAAAATCAGTTTCACTTTCAAATTTTGTTTTTACAATACAGAAAATCATAAATGCTTTTAAAAATTAATTATTAACTTTAAAGTCTCAAAACATACAAAAATCAACAATAAAAATAATCAACATTTAGTAATAATAAAAGTTTAAAAAAACGAAATATTAACATGTTCAATCAGTCTTTTCAAAACGTACAAAATCAGTGTAATGTTACATCATTCTTTCCACAGTAATTTAATAATTACAAATAATTAAATTTAGTAAAAAAAAATGTTTTAATCAGTCTTTTTAGGCGTTATGAGCATGATTTTACTAAGGTCTTCTAAAAACTTAGTTAATGCAATATGTCTTTCTTCATAGTCGTTTCTCAGTTTTGCGATAGCTTTTTCGTTGAGAATACTAATTCTGCGCTTCTTTTTGGTGATGGGTTTCGCTTTGTAGTAGTATACATAAAAGAGATAAAATCACAATTATATCGCAAGTGAAAAAAGACAGACATATTGTCCAGCCGGCTGCACTAGTTCTATTGTTTGTTATAACTGGTGGTTGCCCGCTCAGGTAAAATTTTTGCAACTCTTCTAGCCCGGCTGTGCCTCGAATTTGAAATAATGATTGTTGCTATAAATTGTAAAATATATTTGTATGATTTGATAATATTGTAATATTTTTTTACGTATTTTTGATACATTTTATTAAAACCGTAATTACCTCTATTAAAACTATGATTCGACATTGTACAAAATTTCAAATAGACTACTTTCGTCTTATGTATTTCAAATACAAACAATCGACCGTATAATTTGAAAACGACAAAAAAAAAAATAGAATCATATTTATCGTATTCCGGGTCCTCCGGGACGGGGGCCTCGGGGATCAGGGTAATCAGGGAATAACCCTTGCCATCAACCGGGCACAAATCCAGACTACGGCCTGATAAATTCCTGATGGAAAAACTCAATAACACATTACCCGACCTGGGAGTACAACCCAGCACCTTATGCTTAGCAGTAGCGCGTGCGACAATTAGACCAACGAGCCAGTCAATATAATTTATTATTATTATTCTTGAAGGAAACTTACACTCAGCATTATGGAGACGGAGTAAAGAAGATAGAGAAAAAATCCATCACAAAAACTTTAACGCCAAGACCAAGACACACAATGAATGCCAAGACCCAACACTTGCCTTATTCCAAAGAGAAAAAATACTGTCTTTTAAAATACAATTTACAACTCTGTTAAACTCAGCACGTGCACATAAAGGATCGTGTCAGACAAAGCTATACTACGCGAGGCTATCACGCGATACACGATATTTATGAACGAGCCACTTTTTCCGGTACACTGTTTTAATGCATGTCTTGCAAGTTTATGGGCGTTCTTTTTAATAAATGGTCCTTTTTTGCAGTTGTTTTACATGCCAAAATGTAGTTGTCGTTTTTTAATAATCATTTAGAGCTTTTGGAGTGGACTATGATTATGGTGCATTTGTTTTGTTTGTTGCAAAAAGTTTAAGTAGTTAAATAGTATGTAAGTAGGTTTTGTTTGTGGGCAGAAAATATATTACATTAGTTAAACCAACACTTTTATAACGGGTGCCGATTGAATGATAAACAAAACTGCATCTCGTTAATTTTCAGAAAAACAAAATTATGACTTCGTCGTGCGTAGGGCTCAACAAATTATGAAGCTATAAATAACTACGTAGGTTCTTGGCAATTTGTGCCTGAAATAAGCAATTTCGTGAGAAACCTTCAAAGAAAATTTTTGATAAAACAATTTCTGTCAGTCATAATATCCCAAATCCTTTGACTATTACGAAACTCATTACATTTTTTCTATTTATTTGTTCCACAAATTCTGACGGATTTTCATAAAAATTTACCGCCAAGAAATGTTTAATTAAGGACAAAATATAGCCTTCCATCATAGGCTGTTTCATGTAAAAACAAAACACAGGAAACAAAAGCTTATTAAATATGAGGTGTCAGTCAGAAAATATATTCAATTAGTTCCACGGAATTTCATAACTTTACAAAATCCCTAGTTTATTTATATTAAAACATTTCTGTTAATTAATATATCTTGTACCTACAGGTTGTTTTGTTTTAGTTTTCTTAGGAATTGTGTCTTTGAACGTTTTATTATATTTCTGGCTAGCTTCTGCCCGCGACTTCGTTCGCGTGAAAGTCGATAAAATACAGCCCATCTATGTTCTATGTTATCTATGTTATGGGGTTTGGTTTCCGCACTTAGTCCCTCAGGTGGACCATTGTGCGTGGGTCGTGGCGGCCATTGTTGGTTATTCAAACCAGCCCACCTCGTCACTGGTCGTCAAGCAAGTTGCTATCGTACCCGGTAAACGTTCGAGACTAGGTACCTAGTGTGCATATAAACTTTTATCCAGTGCTTTTGTGAAGACTTGCACCTAGACGTGATATGTAGTGTTAATTAAACTATTAACTGTGCCTATCGCTTTCTTTCTGTGCTCTTCATTTTGCCTTCTATCGTGTTATCTGTGTCCTGTGAATTTCATAAACTTTAGGACAATAATTTCTTCATTTCCGTAAGCTGTGTTTGCTTATTTATTGCAACCCTGTACCGCTTCATTGTAATACACGTACAACCGTTAGAACTAAGAACCTTAGCTCCGATACGTATACTGTTACCAATCAGGTACGAACAGTAAAGCAAAAATTGGGCCGAACAGAATTTTTGCTTCGTTTTTTATCGGACCGATTTTGCCTCGAGTTGTTTGACTAGCAAGGCTCTGTGAGTCTCTGACATATTTTCTGTAAAATTGCATGACGCGATCCTGGAGTTGCTGTATCGTGGGATTCGATTAGTGAAACTAGCGTCCTAGTATCAAGGGGTGCAAGCTTGTCATGCTGAAATATAGTCGTGTGTGGATTTTGTTTTCATCACTAATATGACCTATATTCGATGGTGTAATGTCCAGCACATTAATTGACATCGCATTTATAGTTTCGTCATATTATTTGTAACTCGTTCGATCACCCATAGACCACGTTTCACTAGAATAATGTACCTACTAGATAAAATAGATACGATATTCACAGAAATATAAAGTTTTCTTGAAAAAATGTAACGAACTATAACAAATAATAGTACAGATTGTGCAATCCACGAAAAACGCGCCCCACTCCGCGATTACAGTACTGTAAGCTGAACTCTAGTACGGCGCGGAGTGGAGTGGGGCGCGTCTTCGTGGATTGCACTATCTATATCCTACTATAATATATGTATTATATTATAAATGCGAAAGTTTGTGAGGATGGATCGATGTTTGTTATTCTTTTACGCAAAAACTACTGAACGGATTTGGATGAAATTAGGCACACAGATAGTTTATAACCTGAATTGATATATAGGACACTTTTTATCCTGATATTCCCACGGAATCGAGACTTCTGCGGGTGAAACCGCGGGACGCAGCTAGTCAATAATATTCTCTCCCGAAATACAGCGATGATATCTATATAAGATAATATCTACATCATTTCTACAAGGTATTTGACATCCATACTGGATTAGAAGCCTCTCACTGTGGATTATGATAGTTGGAAAAGTTTTGATCATCGAGCGGTGGGACCGCCATTGTGATATAATGAAAGTGCCGCCCAAATAGAGGTGACACTACGTGGTACAGTCAGTGGCAATAGTTTAAATCTTAATTATATCATAGCATCCAGTACCTTCAAAAATTACTAATTCAAAAATGCTATTACTCTGTATCGGATTTTTTTAATGACAAGTTCATATATTAAGTAATTAAATAGCTTTAAGTAAATAGAATAATTTGTAGTATGTTAAAAAAAATTGCATGCCATGCGACAGAATGTATAAAATATTGTGACACCTAATTGTATTAATGACCTACATTCTATGCAAATAAATAAATCTATCTATCTATAATCACGCCGTGTTTTCCCGAAGGGTTAGGCAGAGGTGTCCCTAAAGTACACCTACATTCAGCCAGTTATGTTTAAGTCCCATTTAATATGCGGCGAGCCTATTGCCATAAACCGCGCATAAAATCCAAACTCCAGGGTGCTGAGATCGGGAATCACAGGCAGATTTCCGGCCACCGTAGGCGCGGGCTTGCGGACGGTGAGCAATGGGTAGCTCGCCGTCCGATAAGGACCAAGCCCGGATCGACGGCGCTTTGTGTTCCACGCGCGCCTCAAAGAGATGTCAGCAGAATTGACGGGGTCCACTAGGGCCAATGCCTGCCGGGGGTTCGAAGAAAACCGATAGGGACATCGTGGCCCCCCTGGCAACACGGCAACTGAAGGAACACGGGTGGGTTTTAGTCAGTAAGAGTCTGACACGCCCTCCCGCTCCACCCAGAGCGGGAAAAGTTATTTGATGATTTCCCACCCAAAAAAAAAAGGGTGCTGAGATAGAAAAACCCAATAACACTTTGCCCGACCAAGGAAACGAACACCTCGTGCTCAGCAGTAGCACTTGCGACCAACGAGGATCTTAATTATTTAATTTACATCGTAAAAGCAGTAAAATAAACATAGTTGGGAAAAGGCTATGAGATAATGTTCGTTTAATATTATCTCTTAGCCTTTTCCCAACTATGTTGGGGTTGGCTTCCAGTCTAACCGGATGCAGCTGAATACCGGTATTTTACATGGAGCGACTGCCTGTCTGACCTCCACAATCTAGTGACTGGGTAATACGATACCCCATGGTAAGACTGGTTGTCAGACGAATGTCAAAGATCAATGAATGACAGCCGCGACCAACTGCTTAACGTGATTTCGCGGAGGAGTCTCGGTATATAAAGATGGTCACCCATCCACGGACCAACCCTGGCAAGCGTAGCTTAACCTGATGGATCGACCCGTACGAGCTCCGCTGAAATACAAGGTATCGAATAATTTTGTCTCAATTTAGATGATTTGTTAAAGTAGCAGAGTTCAGCGACTTTCAGCGACTTCTGTCGCCGTCCGTACCAGAAGTGAGTCGTCAGGTGAAAACTCTGATATTTAACTTAAACTTCTGTTGCCCTTGGGACGTAAAACTTTGACATTTATATTACAAAATTTCTCTAGTTTATTATTCGTTTTAATAACTTTCTCAAAACTAGCCTGAGTCAATTACGCGAATTTTGAGATACGTTAATTAACTCGTTTGATAATAAATTATGTTTTTTTTATTACTGCTACTCAATTCACGTTGAATTCTTCTGCAAACTTGTAGCATCAGACAGTGGGTTTAAAATCTGGAATGTAAAATGGTATTTTTGATGCCATAAACGTGCCCATATGGTTAAAGCTACCACCATCTTATCTAAATCTGTCGCCATAACAGCAATGTTAACAGCATTAGCAGACTAATTAGCGACAATTTTTTTGTGTTATTAAAATTAAAATCCCTGATGGTGGCCATGCCAGTATCAGTCACACATAAAGAAACCATTATTTTCTGAAATCATTTATATGCAGTGAACGTGTATGTAATCAATTGATGCTTGCTCCTTCTGACTGCAATCCTACTGGACATTGTATAAACTAAAATAAAAATTAGTATTCCAAACATAATATAACATCACGCCTGTAATCCCCGAAGGGTTAGGCAGAGGTGTACCTTATAGTACACCAATATTTCGCCAGTTATGTTTAAATTTAGTTTATTCCATACATTTACTAAATTGTATGTAAGTTTTAACATCCATAATGGACGAATGGATGACCCCTGTAACTCAGGTTTTTCCTAGCATGGAGGTCATTGTTCAATATTTTGTATCAAGCTATTTCCACGTGTAATTAAGTGTCAACCTGTATCTGTGCACTTTTTATGTCAAATAAACATATTATTATTATATCATTTATGACATTATACATTTTGATTTTTTTTCGCGATTTCAGGTTTGGTCCCATAGTAAAATTTGTTTATAATGATGAGTAAAGTCACGTGTTTAAGTTTGTGCACTGGTTAAAACAAATCCCTCTATAATTAAGTTGTTTCTTATTTATAAGGTAATCAAAAGACTGTATTTTGCCATGCCAAATAATGACTAATCTGTAATTATAGTTGATTTTATTCCTTACAGCCAGTAAAGTAGTAGTTAAGTTGTTTCTTTGTGATTTTAGTAGTTAGAATAATTAATATCACTGCGTTTTCTTTATAGGGAGACAAATCCTATTCAATTTGTAGTATGAAAAACATTAATGAGCCAGTAAGAACAAATTATTGTAAATCTGTGATTTTAAAAGTTTACTTTAGTGTATTTACTAAGATTTTATTTTATTTGTTTCAAATCGTGTTATTATTAATCTGTCATTTACAACCCGATTCCTTCCAGAAACAAATAGTAGGTACTTACCTAAATAAAAATTACAAAACAATTATTTTTGTACTTTTATTTAAAAAGCAGCAGTGGTGGCCCAGTGGTAACGGCCGTGACTTACGAGTTGTAGGTCGTAGGTTCGAACCCAGACAGGCGCTTTACTTTGTGTAAATGATTTCATCACCACTGCTCTCAAAACGGTGAAGGAAAACATCGTGAGGAAACCGGCATGTCCTAGAACCGAAAATTCGAAGACATGTGACATCTACCAACCCGCACTGGGCCCGCGTGATGGATTACGGCCCACTCCCTCTCGAAGAGAGAAGGCCTGTGTCCCAGCAGTGGGAACATTATAGGCTCATGATGATTTAAAAACACTACCTAGTACTAAATCTAACGTAACCTACCAGTCCTAGTCACATTTTTACTTTTAAAATGTATTTCTTTTTCAAACAAATAAAATACGAGAACCTACACAAGGTGCAAACCTTAGTGGAACAGAATCCACAAGATTTAAAACTAGTGGAATCTGCCCCACCAAGTCGAACCAGTGGGGCAGAATCCACTGCAAAATTTTAGGCATTCCATTTTGCTCCACCAATGTGCAATGGGGCGGCTTGGTGGGGCAAAGTGGAAGTAATCAGGACGGCCTCAGACTAGGTGGAGCGACGATCTTCGCAAGGTGGCTGGTAGCAGCTGAATGAAAGTTGCCGGAAATCAAGTTGAATGGCGTGCAATAGGCCATGTTCAGCAGTGGACTGCAGTAGGCTGATGCCGGTGATGATGAAGACACAGCTGCAAAACTCGATAATTTTCGATTTGTTTTCAAGCAAGTCGAAAGTCAAAGTCAAATCGTTTATTTCAAATAGGCCCATGTATGGCACTTTTGAACGTCAAAAATTACAAAATAATAAAATTGATTCTTGTCGCTCCTTCCAAAAGGTAGTTTTCGTATGGAGAAGAATGGGCAAGAAACTTCACCGTTACTCTTTTAAAATGTTTTACAATTGTTTGGATATGTACGTACATTAGTTAAATAATTATTAATGTGAAGACGATGCACCTAGAATAAAATTACTATACCATAATAAAATATAAAATAGGTATAGGTATTTTTCTGTTCCTTTCTTCTTATCTGTTTATATGTGTGTACATAAACTGTTAAATAAATAAAAATAATTAAAAATTAAGCAACGACAGATAATTTAATATGTGATAGATACATGATGCTCACATATTTACAAACATTGTCGATAAGCGACGTCAGCACGCCACTATCGTCTAATAAAGATAAAAACAATAAAGTTAATAAAATAATTACTTAATCGCATCCCCAACTTAAATAAAATATCACTAATGGTTTAGTGGACACATTAGTCGGCTGGAACTTTGGTGTAATGGTCCATTACACGTTTTAGATAGCTTTGTGTTTATGAAATGAAATGATGCCACAATGGAGGGTTTCGACAATCACGTTTAATGTTCAGACTACAAGAACAAAATACTTAAAAGTAAAATAAAATCTTTGATAGCAGAGAATAATGGTTCTGACATTGTAAGTAGGTACTATTTTTAAAAAGACCTTTTTTAGCTTTTCTTTGTGAAGAAAGCTTTTGCTACTTTCACAGCATTATGTCATATGGCATTTTACTGTGGGGTCGGGCTGCTGACATTGAATCCGTCTTTATTTTACAAAAGAGGGCTGTCAGAGCCATTTATAACCTATGTCGTCGCGAATCTCTCAGGGAACTTTTTAAAAGGATTAATATTATGACGGTACCTTGCCAATTCATTTATGAAAATATTATGTATGTAAGGAAAAATCCACATCTCTTTAATAAAATAAGTGATAGACATAATTTTAATACTAGAAATAAAGATAAACTAGATCAACCATTTTTCAGGTTATCTAAAGTACATACATCTTTTATGGGGTACTGTGTTAAATGTTACAACAAAATACCTTGTGACATATTGCAATTAAATGAAAGAAAATTTAAAACTCATATAAAAAGTACACTTTGTAAACAAGCATATTACAAATTAGAGGATTATATCCAAGATAAGAGTGCTTGGAAACATGCTGGTCCTGCTCCATAGGACAATTTAGAATCAAGACAAAATCAAACTGGTTGCTAATGTAATTGTAAAATTTATTACTTTGTGTTTTATGACATTGATTTTACATTCTGTAATTACTTCCTTACACACTGACTTATTAATTGTAAAATTTTAGGAAAATCATCTACTTTTACAATGTTTGTAAATATGTGAGAACCATGTATCTATCACAAATTAAATTATCTCTCGTTGCTTCATTTTTAATTGTTTTTACCTATTGTGGTATAGTAATTTTATTCTAGGTGCATCGTCTTCACATATAATAATTATTTAACAAATGTACGTACATATACAAACAATATTGTAAAACATTTTAAAAGAGTAACGGTGGAGTTTCTTGCCCATTCTTCTCCATACGAAAACTACCTTTTGGAAGGGGCGACTAGAATCAATTTTATTATTTTGTAATTTTTGACGTTCAAAAGTGCCATACATGGGCCTATTTGAAATAAATGATTTGACTTTGACTTTGACTTTGACATAAATAAGTTTTTGTACATCTTTAAAATCAATTAAACGTTATGTTTTTAACAGACGCGACGCGATATTGCCATAAGATTTTGCGATACATGGATATTACGTTTTGAAGTCGCACGCAACTCTAAATCGACGTGTTGCTTGTGAAGCAGTGACACAAAAATAAATAAAGAGAAAGAAAGAAAAGAAAGAAAATTCGTTTATTTTTGTTATATGCGTGTCGCGCTTCAGTCCAGTTCGGGTTAGACTTAACTAGGTAACATATTTTCAGTTGAATTGCATCACTAAAAAAGTCTAGAAATTCCGGTAGTAATTCCTATCTATATGTATATCTAAATAATTATATAACGGACATCATTTACCCATATTTGCCTCTTAATCTTGCCGGATAACTCCCGCGATCTGTTCTAAAAGTTGGTGCATTCCTGAAGAGTGAGTCTTAGTTTAAAAAGCACTGGGTGGTCCGCGTCGTTTGTCCCGTCGTCGGATGCCTGGGCTTCGCTCCGGCTTCTCAACTATTTGCAAACTGTGGCGTCACTTTTGTAGGTTTCTTGTTTAAATTACAGGAGCAACGGCTGTGCAACCGTTGTGGAAGTATTGCTGGGAGCAGAACTGTTATTTTATGTCTATTTTATATCTACAATATCACACATTACAAACTAGTAGCGCCATCTAGCATAACTATGTACTACTGTATGTTTTCTTAATAAAGTTCAGTTTTTGTCTGTGACTCAAGTGTTTAATTTATAAGAGGTTATAGGCCCAGCACGCTTCAAGGCTGGCAAGGCTGTCAAGCTTTCTTTGAAAAAAATCTATTATACTTACATCATTATATTTTCCAGGGGTAACTCCGGGGTAACTCCTTCCGGCCACCGTAGGCGCGGGCTTGCGGACGGTGAGCAATGGGTAGCTCGCCGTCCGATAAGGACCAAGCCCGGGTCGACGGCGCGTTGTGTTCCATGTGCGCCTCAAAGAGATGTCAGCAGAATTGACGGGGTCCGCTAGGGCCAATGCCTGCCTGGGCTGCGAATACGGGCCGATAGGGAAATCGTGGCCCCCCGGCAACATGGCAACCGAAGGAACACGGGTGGGTTTTAGTCAGTAAGAGTCTGACACGCCCTCCCGCTCCACCCAGAGCGGGAGAAGTTATTTGATAATTTCCCATCCAGAAAAAAAAGGGGTATCTCCTGAATTACCTTTGGGAGAAAACTAGTTCGTGTGATTTAACTCTCTCATCAACTCTTTTTTTTACCGTTTATTTTTTGTCAGTCTGCCTTCCCGAGGTATTTAAACCGGAACCAGAAAAACACCCGTTTTGTCTTCCGAAAACTATAACGGTAATAATACCTTTCTATGAAACACAGCAATGGCATTAGCTGCTTGGCAGTAAAATTTTGTATGGTGGTAGAACTTCTCCGGACCGTTCGTCCGGGGAAGTTCATAGCTCATACAGGGCTTAGACCTTAAACTACGCCCACCGATGAGCGACGAAGGCTTCTTAAGCTACGGTTACCTAGAATAGCGGTGGCCGCCACATAACGGCCGCAGTGACGGCTGGCATGAAAATGATGGCAGCGACGTTTGACTTCACGGTGCCAAAAAAAGCTTTCTAGGAAAACACAACTTGCTTTCATAAATAACGTTTCAGTGACATCATTCGAACTAAATTGCATACGCTATGTAGCGGCCACCGTTCTTTTTGGAAATTGTAGCTTTACTCTAGCTAATGAACCTGAAAGCAAACAGTTGTTTTTACATAGTAGAGCCCACGACGCACGTCCAAGGGATTTCTCGCCAACTATAGCGCAGAGCTAAACGGTTCCGTCGCAACACTTGTTCAAACTTCGCTTATTTATGAGAATCAACTCCAACTTCTACGATTTTTAAAATTCATTGTGGAAATTACGTATCAGAAAGTTTGCTTTACGAAAGATTCACCTTCATATCAGTCAGAGTACGATCACTACTATTACTTATATCGTCATTCGTAGAGGCTCTTTTAGATTGCGCCGTCGTTCGTTATGGGCGCCGTCACGTTCAATTTGTGCCTTTGGTATGAATACCTAAATAATAGGTTATTTACGAACACAAATTGAATGTGGATTGAATGTCTGATTCAACTATTAAATTACTATAGTTTGACCAATACCGCTGTACCGTGCCTTAGGAAGGCGCGCGGCGAGACGGGGGAGCAGTGCAGGCCGCTAATTCGTCTTCGCTCTCGGCGCACGGCGTCCCGCCCGCCGCTCATTGGTCAACACTGCCCCCCGCCTCGCCGCGTATTCCTAAGGCGCGGTACAGCGGTATTGGTCAAACTATATCAAAGACGTTGCCAACTCCATATTCAAATTCTCAGTCACAGAAATACATCTCCAATTTGTACTAACAACCTCCGTGTTTTCCTTAGCATATCATTTGACATTGCACATATTCCACCTAATCAAACGTAGGTGCTGCCGTAATATTGTGATACTGAATATTGAAAATGTAATATCAATTGTAATTGTAATGTAATATCACTGCTACTCGATACCTGGAATCTATTGCCACTCCCAGTACAATCTCAGAGTGAACAAATTAATGTTTATAATTATTAATAATTTTATTCCAATTTTTTTTTTACCCCAATTATGTCTTATTTTATCTAATCTTATCTAATTTTGTCTAATTTAATCTAATTTTGCCGAATCTTGACTAATTTATTTTAATTTCAATAAATTTTGTCTATTTTTATGTAATTTAATCTAATTTTATGATTGTAAGTGTAATTATAACTACTGATAAATATTGACCTATAACTTGTATGTGTGGTGCAAACTGTTAATATAAGTTGGTTTTTTTAATAAATAAATAAATAAAAAATAAATTATTTGTCGAGTTTCCCTTTTAGACTTGTCTTTAGAAACAGCGGATAGCGAATTTCTAAAAAGGTCCAAAGTTATTGAAACAACTTCGGTCTGATGATTCTTCCTATTCACGTAGATCAGATTTTTAGATCACGTAATGTCATAACGTCTTTCAGGTTAAATATTTTCAGTAGCAGAATGTCTAATTGTTTTTGAATTATAACAAGATGTAAGTTTTTAATTAAAAGTACAATTTATGAATGCTACACTATTAAATTGTAGCGGTTACACCGCCACATACGAACTACGCATCAAAGACATGACGTCACACAAATCCTGCATCGCGCAGTTAGAGTTTACCAAGTGATCGACATACATACAAGATTTCAACTTCAAACCGATGGGCAGTTGCCCGCCAGACACAACACTCGTCTGGTTGGAAGATCCTCCCTTTTCTATGGTGGATGAGTGAACTTTACACCCTGTTCCTCATACCCCTAAAAAAATATGATTAAAAATTACCAACATATTTTTTTTGTTTACCAGTCCGAAATTTCATAAAAAAATCGGTGACTATTATAGATCATGTGTGTGTGAGGTGAAGGGAAGAAAATAAGTTGCCAATATTGCAAAAGATGTCCTATCATCCGCTCCCAGCTCGACCGATACCCATGTATCGTTTGACGTTTCTAGTCCGGCGTAGTACAGTGGCGCACAGATGCACACTTCATCTTTTACATAACAATTTTCGTATTCCCTTTGCACGGTACGTGCAACCGTGTTCCATTCGGTACAACTGACGACAGAAGTCATTTCATTTCTTATTCGTTTCGAGTGTCGCTGCATTTTATTTTGGTTTTGAATTTAAGGTGTGAAGAATGTGACTGGTTTAAATCTCATGCTGGGGACAAACTGTGGGTGATTGATACGAATGTGTGACAAAATATAAATGAGTAGTAAATAATTATGGCCGCTTTTGCAAGTTTGGGGAAATATAAATAGTATTGTTTCCTTTTCCCAACTATGTGAGTCGGCTTCCTGTCTTAGCTGTTGAAGCTGAATACCAGTATGTTACATGGAGCGACTGCCTATCTGAATTCCACAACCCAGTTACTGAGTAACACGATACCCCTTGGTAGTTATTCCTTAAAGTAGTAATACAAAAATTGTAAAACAATTTCCTAATGTGAACATTTTCTTTAACAAGAAAATTGCGTATTAACTACGCACAAACGATAATAATATTATTTCACCTTTGTTTGTCTTTCATCAAGTACGCAATAAAGTGAAATTTATTACCGAATCACTCGTATCTAAGACGTAATAAAACTTACGTAATAGAACTTTAAGTGCCTAAAGATAGATCACCTAATTGAGCTAAGTATTGATAGGTACTTGGGGCACTTATTTAAAAGTTCTTTTACTGCTTGTAAAACAAATAAGATTAAAGAAAGAGAAGAAATGAAAATATATCTAATTCGGAGGACATACCTAAAAGCAGTAGAAACAAAGAAATCTTTGGGAGTTGTCT
The DNA here is from genome assembly GCA_963680765.1 of Agrochola lychnidis. Classification (NCBI taxonomy): domain Eukaryota; kingdom Metazoa; phylum Arthropoda; class Insecta; order Lepidoptera; family Noctuidae; genus Agrochola; species Agrochola lychnidis. The sequence continues at coordinate 26,499,899 of OY796853.1, forward strand.
GTCAACAAAAATATTCGGCAACTTTTTGCCATTAAAAGTTGCCGAATATTTTTGGTTTTGGTTTTGTTTTCAAACCTGTGAAAATAACAGGAAAAACGTCTTAATAAATAATAATAATTATTATTTTACCATATTAATTTAATAAACTACTTCCCATAAATAAAAAGCATCGTCTACAACTCAAAGCCAGTTAAACCGGAATAACTCGCATAACTGCTCGCATTTACCATTAATTACACCAGAAATCAAAAATAATATTTGTTAAAGTTTTGAGCTCGCCAGTACGCTCGCAACTGACTTGCCAAAGAACGCCAGTCCTCCCGCTTTGACTCACTTTCCGTATTAAATTAACTTTTGTTCTGCAGTATACCGCGACTGCACGATTCGAACGTTCTATGTTTTCCCTGTTTTCGAGTAATGCTACATGTTAATGCCTGTTCGTAGTTTTTGTTGGTCCTATTTTCGTGTTCAGAAGTTTGTGTAAAAATAATTGAAAATGTTATTTGTGCTGTAGCAACACTGGCTTTTTAGCTTCACTTTATTTAATTCATCCACCGGTTTTTGAATGTTTATTCAGTCAAATGTTTTCTTTTATGATTGCTTGTTACGAATTTAGTCAACCATGAATATATTGAATACGGTTAACATTCAATTTCATTTTGTTTCAGACATCCAGCATTAATAAGTGTTTGTATTTTATCATTACTATAGTTTATATATGATTGCTAGTCGACACATAACGCTAAAGATCCGAAAAAACCAAGGCTTAAACGGAAATAAAAAAGATCTTACAAGGACAAAACCCTAAGGAAAACAGCCATTAAATAACTACCTACAGCGAACGTTAACACACTTTGACACGACCAACAAAAAATATCGGACCCTATAAAAAGGATACTTAAAAAGCCACCTACATTTCTCATACAAAATTTAGCAACGGCTTAGGATATAAAGAAACCAGTTTATCGGTGCACGCAGTAGTTAATTTTCCTGTGAATTTAGATGCCCTATAAAAGTGTCGAATGTTACCTAATTTTATTATATTGATTTCCTTCAGGACGCTGGACGTAAACGTAGTTCGTCGGTGAATAATTTAGCTGTCTAGGAATATAGAACGTAGAATAATTTTACTTTTTTGAACTTTATAAGGAAACAAGGTGTTTTTTAACCGACATGTAAATTACTTTTGTGAGAGATTGGCTACTAGGTAGCTAGTTTGACTGGCGAACTTAATAAAGCTTAGGATAAATGTAATTATTACTGTATGTAACAGTAACTTCTGCTCGCGACTTTGTCGCCATGAAATATCTTATTTTAACATAAAATATGTTCTATAACACTCGGCAATAGTGTATCTTCCCATTAGTGAAAGAATTTTAGGAATGTGATCTATAGTTCCGAAATACAAACTCACAAATTTTCCCTCTTTACAAAATTAGTAAAGAAGTATAAATTATAACGTCTTTTTGCGCATTTTCAAATAGTTTTCCAGATACTTTATAACCTGTTACTCATTGTGTAGCAAAACGACAACCAAGGAGTCGTATAGTTTATTCAACACTAAATTCAACCTCCAATTCAACAAACCATTTCATCGAGCCTCGAACACTCATTTCCTCCACAAAGTTCCTGTAACAAGGTTATAGCCAAGTAAGCTGAACATAAACGTGATTGTCTTACTGTGCAGATTTATATCCAATCGGAGGCCGCGCCGATACTTGCTTATTTATTCTATGAGTGGGGCCGGAAGGGCACTCGACCGGATGTGGTTGTTGAACGGTGCGTGGGCTAAGTTATGAGAACATAGCGATATGACGTATGTCAAAAATACGTTACATAACGCTCGGACGGCAGATGAGCAGAGTTCATCGGTGGCGGTCAAGCAGTGAACACGTTAAGAAATTGTCACGCGTTCCGTATAGTTGTGTCGTGTACCTTCAGTGTATGGATTGCTTGTGTGATTAATTTTATAGTAAACTAGCTTCTGCCCGCGACTTCGTTCGCATGGAAATCGTAAGACATCACAATATACTACAATAACAGCCACATTTTTATAAAACTTCCCTGTATACTACGTTTGTAGTTCTATTCTCAGCAGCCAAAATATACAGAGAGTCAGGAATGGTGACTCGGGAGCAAGCGACGTAACAGTTGTCCGTGTGAGAAGCAGCTTGTCCTGAGGTCGACACCCGCAGCCTTCAGCCTTCAGTGTCGGCCCCTGTGACTTGTTGATCGCAAAGCATACACTCCCAGAGAACTGCACGCGCTTTAACTGGTAATTATGGGGAATTTGTACTTTATACGCGCTATAAACACTGTCTCGCCATCGCCACAACCTGTTAGAATTTCCACCTCGATGACGTTTCTCTGCAAAGACATGACTTTGAGCTCGTTTCCGTTACACAGATATACAACCGGGAGTCCACTTGCCATTTGTGAATTGAGAAATTTTACGGGGTAATATTTGGCATCATCTTCCTCCACATCAGTATTAATGGAGGTGTATATCACTTCACTCCCTTCAATTTGTGAGAGAATACTGTGGTTGATCGCTGCAGCTTGATCATCTTCGGAGTTAAAACGGAAACGCGCCTAAGAATTCTCTTGGTACGGTATTTGACTGATATCCCCGTAAATCAGACGAATAAGATCTTCTAAAGTGGGATCTACTCTACCAAGAGTCTCTGGTAGAGTGCTTTCACCAACTTTTAGAAGAACATCGGAGAATTCTTGAGCATTTGAATTACCGCCAAGCCGAGCTCGTATGATGATGGTCAAGCGCAGTTTATGAACTCTCGACCGAGAGTCGACCTTTTCGACGAAGTATTCACTTTTTTTGTCAAAACTGTGACACCACCCATCATATCTTGGTTTCTGCGGATGTCCTGCAGGGTTCTGTTTACAGTTTCCACTGCTTTCCTTTTTGCCATAATGCATTCATCCCATACGACGAAGCGCAATCCCCTAAGCACACATCCCTTGTTACTGTTGCGTGACACCCCACAAACAGGCGTTTCGTTGCTCTCTAAATCGATGGGAATCTTAAACATGACGTGCGCTGTTTTGCCACCAAGAAGCAGTGTGGCAGCGATTCCAGAAGATCCACACACATACATATTTTAAAATCGCTAGGACAAATCTGCTGTCAAAATCTGTAAAAAAAACATTTTATTCCTACAGTCTTTTGCTCTAAAATGATCAGAATACAACCTTGAATGTTTTGTGACTGTAAAGTACTTGTAACTTAGTAGTTTCCCATAGCTTACGAAGTATTCCATTTTTTGTGAATTAATACATTCTATGAACTATTACATACACAATCCAAAAAAAAAATCGTTTTACAAAAAGAGTTTAAAAAAAAACTGATGTAAATCGAACTTACTACCCCGGGCGGCCTACCACCAGCTCATAAAGCAGTATTATTTTAATGTTACTTCAGTGGGAGAAAGAGATGGAGCTATACATCCTGTAGAGCTTCATCTCTTTCCCACACTGAAGTAAACTAAAGTAATATTAAAATAATACTGCTTTTGAGCTGGTGGTAGGCCCTCAGGACTTCAAATCATTCGTCCAACCGCTTATTTATTCGCTTTGTTGAAAGTTAGCTATCTAGGAAGCAAATAGCGTGATAGTTTATGCCCTACGGTTGGTACAGACAAACATTCTAAAAACTTTATTTTCCGCATAAGAATCGATCCCAGACCTCGTAGCAATAACTTTCTTTAAAAAAAATTAACTTCGTTACGATTTTATTATATCTATAGATTATAGGTACATAATAAAAAAATAATAATCGTATAACAAAATGTGAAAAAAAGAAAAAAAAACCGTAGGTGGGAATCGAACTTACAACCCTATGTTTACAAAGCAACCGCCCAACCGCTGAGCTAATTGTTTTGTTGAAACTTGTCTAAAATAGCCGTTCCTATATATTTCATGATTGACTGCTTAGTTCCATAAAGGTATAGCGTGATGATATCATTTAAAAAGTTAAATCGATAACCATCTACAATATCCTAAAATTTTGGCGCGTTTTTTTTCCAAAAATACGAACATAATATAATATTACTCGTCCCCCATAGTAAATAGCGTGATAGTTTATACCCTATAGTTTGACCAGACTTATAGGGAACACCTATGCAAAATTTTAACAGAATCTATCCGGTAGAATTTGCGTCATGCTAGAACATAAAAATACAACATAATGTAATATTGCTCGTCCCCCATAGTAAATAGCGTGATAGTTTATACCCTATAGTTTGACCAGACACACAGGGAATATCTATGCAAAATTTTAACAGAATCTGTCCGGTAGAATTTGCGCCATGCTGGAACATACATACAGACAAACAGACAAACAGACAAAAATTCTAAAAAATATATTTTCGGCATTAGAATCGATCATAGACCTCGTAGCAATTACTTTTTTTCAAAAATATTCAATGTACAGTTTTGACTTCGCTACGATTTTATTATATGTATAGATTATATGTCATCTGAACTGCAAACGGTTTTTCTATTGCGCAATAACCAACACTACCCACAGTATGCCCACAATAGTTAAAATATGGCTGATAATAACGAAAGAGACTCCTACATCCTCCGTCATGTATTTTATGGATTGGGTTGGTTAAAAATTTAGTTAACTGCTGTTTTGGACGCTGTGATCAGCGTCCAAAATAGCAGTGTGCGTGCGTGTGTCGGCTTGGTGCGGCCTGTCGGCCGCTATCAAAAGGATGGAGCGCCGGCTGCGTATGCAGCCACTTTGGTTTTATTCAATAGTCAACATTTGATAAATAAATCAAAAAGAAAGCAGAAGATACGCGCTCGTACTCCCAACTCCCGACGGATCGGACGGGCAACAACAGGCCACCGGAGGCCTCATCGGATGCGACGGTACCCAAGGCCTGTCGGCCTGGCTTAGCTCGATCTGACCTATGAGAAAGCGGGCCCTGGGACCACAGCTTTATACTAGTAATTCCAAGGCTAAGATTAAGTAAAACTCTTGATTCCACACAACTCAAATAAGATTGCGGTGGTAAAACTTTTTAGTTTACTACATAAAGCATTTCTCTTTTATCTTGTACCATGTAACGTGCTGGAAACATATTTAGGGCGTACTTCCTGTGTCAGAAATATTGCTTCGGTACGCACCGCGTTTATTGGCGGCGCCGTCACTCTTGCCCGAACGAGCCGAATGTTACGCGCACCTGATGATTTTCAAGATAATATGAAGCTGAGATTTTTGTCACGTTTAGATTTGCTACGGTTAGGTAAACCAGTTAGGGTAGAAATAAATAATGATCAAATGATAAATTTGGTAGTTATACGAACCCAAATGAATTGAATTATTAGCGCGCTGAAAACAAGTTATCCTAACTAATATTATAAATGCGAAAGTGAGTTTGTTTGTTACATGAAATTTGGCACATAGGTAGACCATGACCTGGGTTAGGACATAGGATACTTTTTATCCCAATATTCCCACGCGATCGAGACTAAAACCACGGGTCGCAGCTAATAGGTAATATTTATATTATATAAAAACTTTTTTGTCTAGTGATTCGGACTTTTGAAAACCCGTAATTACGGATGAATTGCAAAAAATATATATTTTTGGAGTACCTACTTAATTATCCCAGTTGCTGTCTTCTGTATTCAGCCTCATTCATAATGAGGTCATTATATTCACCCCCAGCACTCGAGTAGGAGTCAGTCGCACTCAGCCGATGTGTCGATAAGTGGATCACTTGAGAACATCTCGCCTTTAATACTCGTCTCTGTGTCAAGAGGTACAACTTAACCAATCCGCAATCACTGTACATTGTCAAAGTTCCATTGAGGTATTACTAGACTGCAAAGGCTCTTCGTCTCTTCTTATACCAAGGAAGAGTATTACCAGAGCGTGTTAGCAATTTAAAAGCATTTCGTCGACGATACTGCAATAGCGCTGAACTACCATCTGCAATACCGCGAAACTACAAAAAGTAGCGAAATTCAAATTTACGCGCCGCGCTGTCCTAGTCTGTCATTGGCGCGTGTTAGTGAACACACTACTTTGAATAAGCCAATCAGAACCTCTCTGATGCTTCACTGCAATAGCGCGATGCGTTTCTTGCGGTTGTAGTTGGAAGTGAATACCGCGTAACTGAACAAAACGTAAACAAATTGTTGTGATTACTTTGCGCTCCGTGAAAATTATTGTTAAAAAGTGGTTATTTCTGCATGGAAAGTACCGGTAAGTGATGTAATCTATTGATTTATGTATAGGCTTGCTATTTTCAATCATGGATTGTACATTTGTGTCATATTTTATGGGTAAAATCGATTTTAATGCAGGGTTGTAATTCCGCGGTTTTGTGTTAGGCAAAAGTAAAGTGTTTTTGGTACTTAAGCGTTTTTGATTACTTTTGAAATGAAACAGTTTTCAATTTTTTTTTATTACAGAATCTGTTTGTGTGGAGGATGTCTGCTAACTTGCAGGACTTAGTCAAACGACGGGAGGAGTTGCTCATGAGAAGGCAATCAATTATAGCCAAACAAACACAACCAGGCACAAGCTTCAGCAATGACAGTGATATTTTTCATGGAACCTCGTCCTCAAGTGCCTACCAGACTTTACCACTTGAGTCCATCAGCACGGTAACCTGCGAAGATACTTACGAACAAGATTTTAGCGGCTTTTTATCAGACGATTCAGTAGCTGACCCTGATTTTGTGTTACCAATAGATGAGCTTGTAGGCAACATTCGTTCTTCAACAATACAGTCTCCTGTCATAGAATCGCCTTTTCTCCAATTAGAAGATATCGAGAATTTCCCTGAAAGATCTATTGTAGAGGAGCAAATAGCGACAAAGAAACGAAAAAGAATAGCGGACAAAGATTCATGGAAAAGAGAAGATAATAAAAGACAAAGAATGATGGGGAAGGAGTACTTGGGATTTAGAAAGATTAATGGAAAGTATGTGCAAGACATCGCTAAACCGGAAAGAAAACTTGAGATGGCATGTTCTTCTGAACGCTGTACTACGAGCAAAGTTTTCTATTGCAACACTTTTACTGAAGAAATGAGGAAGAAAATATTTGATGAGTTTTGGGCGAGATCATGGAAGGAAAAAAAGCTGTATGTTTTGACTCTAATTGACACCCAGGACACCCAAAGAAAGACTAAGGGAGCCGGCAGTAGTAGACGTAGTGAAAGCAAGATTTACCATTTAAAAGCTACCAATAAGAAATTAGTACGTGTGTGCCAATCTATGTTTTTGGGCACGCTCGGAATCAAGGAATGGACTTGGTTGGGCGAAAGAGGTCATAGAGGGTATTCTCAAGAAGCTTCAGTTCAGGCTGGTGGACAGGCTGAGCAACTAACAAAAAAACTCTCTGTTTTGAATTTCTTTCAAGAAATCCCAAAACTTCCATCACATTATTGCAGAAAATCAAGCCAAAAACTGTATTTAGAACCGATTATTCAATCCAAGGCTCATCTATACCGTTTGTATGTTGAACGTGCGAATTCTCTCTCCTCTCCTGTAGCAAGTCGAAAGTTTTTTGAAGATGATGATGATGTTTTTTGAGATTTTTTGATGTACTAGCTCAACAAAACATTGCCATTTTTAAGCCCAAGAAGGACGAGTGTGATACTTGTTGTGCTCATAAAGTTGGCAATCTAAGTGATGAAGAACACAAAATACATCTGTCTCTCAAAACAGCAGCTCGCCAAGAGAAGAATAAGGACAAAGAGGCGGCGATCAAAGGAGAAGTTCACGTAGTAACTGCCGACTTGCATGCCGTGATGTTGTGCCCATATTTAAATGCCAGTGCACTGTACTTCAAAACGAAGCTTTGTGTGCATAACTTTACAGTTTACAATCTGAGTAACCACAAAGTAACATGCTACTGGTTTGACGAAACGGTAACAGACTTAAGAGCCACCACGTATGCTTCGTTTTTTATCGATTACATTACTAACTTAGTTCAAAATGATCCTAAAGATGTCATTATATACACAGATGGTTGCACAGCTCAAAATCGTAATAATGTGGTTTCAAATGCTTTGTTGCGGTTCGCTGTCAAATATAATGTAACGATCACTCAGAAGTTTTTAGAAAAGGGGCACACGCAAATGGAAGTGGACTCGGTGCATTCCGTCATAGAAAGAAAATTGAAAAATCGCGAAATTCACCTGCCAAGCCAGTACGCTATGATTTCAAAAGAAGCCAGAATAAAACCCTTCCCCTATGACGTGGTGATGCCTGATTATACTTTTTTCAAGGATTATAGCCAGAAAGACTATCTCGTTTATGACTCTATAAGACCGGGACGAGTTGTTGGTGACAGATGTGTAACAGATATAAGGGTGCTAAGGTACAACACGAATGGTACTATTGACTATAAATTAATGTACTCTGATGCATACATGCGTTTACCCCGGCGAGCGAAACCAATAGAATCCCTCTTGCTCGAAGCTCCACCGCTCCATGATGGCCCACAGAAAATAGCTAAAGCTAAATTTAATCATCTACAAGAGCTAAAAACAGTCATTCCGAATGATTGCCACGAGTTCTATAATAATTTAATTTTTGACGATTAAAATTTTATTTTGATACTTAATTCAGAATTTTTTATATGCCATGAATATGATTAAGTAAAGCTAGTTATTGTTGATTTTGTTTCCGAATAATTTATGTTTTGTTACAGTTATTTTTATTTTTTGGTTTTAGTCTTTATGGTTAGGTAAAGGTGAAGACTGAACAACTTAAGTTAGTGTTGTAATTCGTTCAATATTTTTTTAGAATTTAATTGTTTATTTTCAAAATAATTGTGATTGAGAAGTGCCTTCCATTTGTGTTTTATATGAATAAATAATTGTTTTGTACTCTTTATCATAGTTTCAATTACGCGTATTTGCCCTTTTATAACATCTTAAGACTTGATATTATTACAAAAAACCGCGTAAGTGCCATAAAATCCAAACCACTAGAAAAACCGTAAATTTTCTGCCACTGACTGATGGCCTGGTACTCTAAGGTCCCTATATTTCAATAAGATGCGCTTATCATTCTAAATACTAAAATTATGAAGTTTTTTTTATCTCCTGTAAAGTTATCAACCTTGTAGTTACGCACTATTGCAAATAGTAGATCAGCGCTATTGCAGTATCGCTGACGATTTTGTCCTCCTTATTCTTCAGTAGTTTTCAAACCAGTAGGTTACAATGTAGTTTAGGAAAGTAAAAATAATCCGTATATTTTTGGACACCGAAGACCTACTTTAGCCGTTAATTTTTATTACGAGCACTTTTTTATAAACCACTTTCATACAAAAACAAAATCACACACGCGCAGGTGGCACATTTACAGCCATTCGCAACTCTCAAGTTATCCCCAACTTAGGCGGAGAATTTTTTATTCTATTACCAAATTCCTTAATCGGTTCGTGGGAGGGTAGAAACTTTAGTTCGCCCCTTGAGGGGCAATCATCCCCAGTTAAGGCAGTTATCGTTTTCTGCGGCTCCTCTAAATGCTATTATTACTCGGGCTTTTACGCGTTCAATTATTCTTTTCGACGAAAAGTTTTGAGTCAACAGACGGATTACAGGACATTTTCGCGAATTATTTTCGAAATTGTTATTTTTGTGGTTCGTCTCGTTTTTAATGCGATTTGTTTAACAGTATTGTTTATTCATGTACCTAGGCTTATTTAGATAACAGATGATACCTATGTCTGAGGTCAGATGGACAAAGTTTTTCTGCGAAATATGAGCAGACAGATGCAAAAAATACTTTTGTTTTCAACCCTCTACGCTAGGGTTAAACAAACGATTCTATAATCTTTTAAACTTTTTAAGTGGCCCATCTAAATTCAAGTTATTTGTCTACCACTTGATTCCCAATGCAGTATTATGATGGTTCATTTATCGTTTAATTAACAAAGGATTTCAATAATTAAGTCGGTTCCACTGAATCTGTCAGAAACTGTAATTGGTGGCTAAACTTTCTATAACTTCGATGGAATCGTGCCTCGTAGAAAATCAAAGATTATCCGTGATAGAAGGAAGATTAATAAATATCAGGTTTACTTTTCAGCCTCATTGATCAGCCATCTTGGGCCGTGTTATATCTATACGCAATAATCCCCTTAGATCGGGGGGCCGATTAGCCCGTATACTACCCTCCTATAAATATACCTATATAAATAATAATAATATATTTAACGTAAAAAACATACGAGTTTGTTATTCAGAATCGAACAGAAACTTGTGAAATGGCACAAATCTTACGAACGAAGCAAATATATCCGTAAATAATGAACAGCTTCCAATATCGTTTGTCGAAACGTTCACGTTTTCGACTGTTTAAAGTATCATTTAACAACGTTCACTGAAAACTTTAAATGGCAGAACACGACACAATTGTTTCGGATAAATTTTCGGGACGATGAAAATGAAATAAATATTTTGTTTCTGTGACTTCTAGTTGGTAAGCAGCTTAAATTAAATTAAGACAAAAGCCCATTATTTTTTGCCTTTTTATTTAATCGAAGTAACTTAATTGTTTAACTTACCCCGTATTTGTGATTATAAATCAATCCAAGATTCCTAAACATTTTCCTTCACTGAAAGTAAGCGACGTCTTAGATCATAAGGCTGGAATTAGGCTTTGAAAATAATCAAATATGTCATGAATGGACATTTATTTTGTAAAATTACAGTATCTGACAAATAGATTATGGATTAGAGCACACAAGTGCCTTCTCCCCATAGTCCATGTTGATACCTACTTTGAAATGTTTGTTAACTACTCCGTACTCTGCTTTCCTAGAATAATTAAATCGTGATTCCTATGCATTATACCTCTCCACTCTCGATCAGTTGAGCTCTTTAGACATACATTCATTAATTCAGTCAATAATAGCAAAACTGTTGAACTAATTGAATAATAAGCTACTTGAAAATGTAAATAGTAGGTACCTATAAAATATATATAATTATCATATGGTATACAGTACTTTTACTCTCAGCTCAGTGATTATTGTAATCACCACTCCCGGTAAATGAACACAATATACACTATAGGTAGGTCTTATTCTTAAGAAAATATTTTAAATATGTAAGGTAATAATAATACGAAAATGCCACTATGTCAGTCCGACTCTAGGACCAGACCTCGAAACCTATCCTTCTGCAGCGAGGTGTGAGACAGGGAGACGTTATCTCTCCGAACCTGTTCACCGCTGCACTGGAGGATGTCTTCAAGGTTCTGGATTGGAAAGGGCTAGGTATCAACATCAATGGCGAGTATATCACTAACCTTCGGTTTGCCGACGACATAGTTATCATGGCTGAGACCATGGAGGACCTCAGTACAATGTTCGATGACCTCAGTAGAGCATCCCAAAGAGTGGGTCTAAGTGAACATGGACAAGACAAAGGTCATGTCAAATGCCCATCTGATACCCACTCCCATGAAGATCGGAAACGCTACGCTCGAAATTGTGGACGAGTATGTTTACCTAGGACAAACTGTCCATCTAGGTAGGTCCAACTTCGAGAAAGAGGTCATTCGTCGAATTCGACTCGGCTGGGCAGCGTTCGGGAAGCTACGCAATATCTTCTCGTCCCACATACCACAGTGTCTCAAGATGAAAGTCTTTGACCAGTGCGTGTTGCCAGTGATGACCTATGGTACTGAAACGTGGTCACTCACAATGGGCCTTATCAGAAGGCTACAAGTCACCCAAAGAGCAATGAAGAGGGCTATGCTTGGAGTTTCCCTACGTGATCGAATCAGAAATGAAGAGATCCGCAGGAAAACTAAAGTAACCGAAATAGCCCGAAGAATTGCCGAACTTAAGTGGCAATGGGCAGGGCACATTGCTCACAGAACGGATGGCTGATGGGGCCGAAAGATTCTGGAGTGGCGACCGCGTACCGGAAGACGTAGCATTGGAAGGCCTCCCACAAGATGGACCGATGACCTTGTGAAGGCCGCAGGAATCAACTGGATGCGGAAAGCACAGAATCGGTCGAAGTGGCGGTGCTTGGGGGAGGTCTATGTCCAGCAGTGGACGTATTTCGACTGAAATGATGATGATGATGATGATGAATAACATTGAGTATGAACAAAGCTAAGCTTAACCCAAAATTAATTTTAATTAAGCTTCCTGGCATTTTGCAAACTACATGAGTATTATTACTTAATTGCATAAATATTGAAACATTATCAAAACTTTACAGTCAAATAAAAATTGGAACAGACTTTACCAGTATGTCACCCAGACTTTGTAGAATGCAGGTTGTATAAAAAAAATCGTAAAACACTCAGTCAGCAAGATTTTAAAGAATTTGTTTGGCTTAATGCTCAGTGGAAGAGGTAAGCTTATTTTTAAGCTGGCCCGAGTGGCTTCGTTGATAATTTCACTCAAACTGCTTTAACAAAAGAAGTAATTAATGGTTTATATTGTACTTTTGGCGTTTCGCTGTTCGCTTTTTTGTTTCAAATCTTTTCTGAAGCTTTTAACATTTCAGATTTCCGTTTAGTGAAGGAATAAAATTCAAAATTAGCTTTCACTTGCCAAACTTTATCTTTTGTAAAAGTTGGTCACTATTTTTCTAATAATACTTTTTTTGGTTTTTTAAATTCACCATCAGCCACTTGAAATTCATGTTCATTTTTTTTCCACTTCACATGCTTACAAAGCAACACAAAAACACTACATCATTTAAGTACCCTTTCAATGCAACGTTTCACTACTTTAATATAACAATCTCTATTTATTCTACAGCAGTAGACGCAAGTAACTGCGTACTGTAGTGGCTATTTTATTACTTCTTATATTCCTTAGTGAGCAGTCGGACACAATGGTACACAACAATAAAGGAAGAACAAAATAGATAGATGGTCCTGTCGACAAAAGACTGCAGAAAACACGTTTTAGTGAATACTTTCATTTTGAAATGACATAAATATTACAATAGGAAGTTGAAACGTAATTTATTACAATAATACGTAAGAAAGGTAAGTAATAGAAAAGTTTTCGTTCCTATTACTACTGGTAGATTGTTATTTTTGTACCATGTTTAGTGTGACTTAAAGTCTGCCAAATTTTTTACCTAGCCCATGTTATCGTCAGTTTTTAGCCAGCACGGTTTTCAGTTTAAGGAAATCCACATGAGGAATTAAGCAGAAAAACTAGGCACGTATTTAGAAAATGAGTAGCTTTTTTTGAATAATTTTTCGAAACGGTAGCAAGTTATTTTTTTTTTTTTTGTGTGGGAAATTATCAAATAACTTCTCCCGCTCTGGGTGGAGCGGGAGGGCGTGTCAGACTCTTATTGACTAAAACCCAACCGTATTCCTTCGGTTGGCCTGTTGCCGGGGGCCACGATGTCCCTATCGGTTTTCTTCGAACCCCCGGCAGGCATTGGCTCTAGCGGACCCCGTCCATTCTGCTGACATCTCTTTGAGGCGCGCGTGGAACACAACGCACCGTCGACCCGGACTTGGTCCTTATCGGACGGCGAGCTACCCATTGCTCACCGTCCGGTAGCAAGTGGCCTTGCTTTATTAATTTTGATTTTGGAATAGTGAGTTGGTTGTTTTTTTTTTGGCAGAACAGTGATGAGCCAAGACGGTTGTGTTTATTTTTATTTATATTTTATGTATTTTAAATAATAAACATGCTTAGTTTTATTTGCCCTACCATTCCCACACGTATGCCTATTGGCTGTGGTCATGCGGAGTCTAAGTTTTGTTTTCGTTTTAATAAAAGAAAAAAAAATAACGTGTTTGAAGTAGCTTGTTGTTATAATATGGGAATGGTCACCAACCCGCGGCATCTGCATCCTTAACAACAGCTACTTTGTCAGTAGTTCTAATATTTGACCATAATTTTTGAGCATAATTTTATTTTTTTGTCAGAGCCTTCATAGCCATAATAATTAACTTGACATCCAACAAGCAGCCGAGCTAATGAACCAGCCAACCAATCACCCTACATTCTATCTGCAAAATTGGCTCCTTTTTATAAACAAAATACATCCGTTTTTATCCCCTTATCAGCATACGTGTTCCCTTCAGCCTGGTTCCTCCGACCTGTCACGACAGCCATCAATCTTATCGGTGAATATTTCTTGATTCCAACCCTCGAACGGCACCGAAAAAATATGCCACACGAATTTATATTCGCGTCGTAGATACGTTACGTGGTAGTGATGTGATTTGCCGGGATGTGGTTGTCATAGTTTTATGAATGCCACGGGAATGTCTTAATTTTTGTCATGATCTATCTCATAATATATGTATATCTAAAAACGCGAAGAGAGCAGTGGTGGCCCAGTGGTAACGGCCGCGACTTACGAGTTGTAGGTCGTAGGTTCGAACCCAGACAGGCGCTTTCATCATCATCATCATCAGCCTATAATGTTCCCACTGCTGGGACACAGGCCTCCTCTCTGTGAGAGGGATATAAATGTACGGTTGACAAGCGCTTAATCAAGATGGCCGGAATTCCCGCGTTTTTCCGCCATTAACAATGTTGACAGTAGTTCGAGACAAGCTATCGGTAATTACTTGCAGTTTTAAATGTTGCTACAATGTATGGTAAACACATTAGTGTCCATCACTTACGTTCGAAAACGGATAGTTTGTGTACCAGTCGTTGTTGTAAGGGATAGCGTAAATGGTTCTTTAAAAATACTGCGTGCTATTTTTCATGTGTTTGGCTATATCCTTTGGCTATCGGCTCGACATGGAGTCCAAATACAACATTATGAAAGACTTTTAAATTAGTTATTATAATTAAGGTAGGTTCACATAATGTTAAACACAGGTAGGTATCATCAAAACTGGCTACAGTATTCTATTATGCGTATTATATAATAGATATGCATCGGGCGTGTTTCACCTTCAACACCCCTGATTTTAAATCACGAGAGACCACTTTCCATCTTTTCCACAAACCATTACACCACCACAACAAAACATTACATTCTTCACCCGCAAATCTAAAGAAATACGAATCGCATGTGGAAAGAAATATAAAAAGAATAGGAAAGTTAATTCCCGCGCCACCGTTATCATACGCAGAACGAGCAAATAATGGTATCGGCGACGAGTGATACGAATTTGTGAGACCGAGACCGAGATACCGGCGGAGATTAGCTGGGTGGAGGGAGAATACTAATCCCGTCCTGGAGATTTAGAACAACGTGGGAGGTATGTTTTGTTAGAATTTTTTCGCTTCTCATGTTGTGTACAATGATTTGAGACTAAGCTGATTTGTGAAAAGGTTGAGGTCTCGTAAATAAACTGAAATCTAAAATTGTGAAGAAAGGTATAGACAATTTAAAGAAAAATAAATATAGTAAGTAGTACCTACCCATAAAATAATTAGCTAAAAATTTTTACTAATACCTGATTTGGTTAATGTATTACGGGGTGAGTCAGTTATTATGATTTGTAGTTATTTATTTATGTATAGTGTTACGGAGATTTATTTATAAAGACGAAAGTGTTTTATTCCGAGCTTTTGATAAACAAGTCGTTAAAAATAATTAATTTAGATACCAACGGAATGATAGGTACCAGATAGGTTCTTATTATTCACTGTGACGTTTCCCGAAGACTCCCGCCCTCTTCCCAAGCCCTCAACCATAATGACCAAACCGTCCTTATACCCCAAACAATTGACACAAAACCCGTCCACCTATCCCTTGGATAGCCCAGAACCTAGCCTAAGATATAATGGGATATCCAATCAGCGTCTAGATTCTAATCAAGCGCAGGCAAACACACAATTACGGCGAGGAAGTCATTACGCACTTAGGGCTGCAAGGAATTACGCAACCGGCTGCTAATGGGCTCTGCATAAATAGAACTAGCTTGGATATAAGGCTTTATGATGACCTAGTCTAGACTTTCACTCTTTATTTCAATTATGGGATTGGTGCGAGAAAAATACTACCTACTGTAATAAAAATCTATGTTTTGTAAGAACCAGATAAGTAAATTTAATTTGTTTTTTAAGAGTCATCAAAATATTACTGAATTACAGACGAAATATTATAATAATAAATCTTTATTTTCCGACAACTGTTACTGTTAACTGTTAGTAAAGAAAACTTAAAACCAATGTTAGGTAGTATCCTAATACAGATTTTGCAATCCACGAAGACGCGCCCCACTCCGCGATTATATAGTGCTATTCTGTAACCATCTCACCGTGTTATCTTAGGTGAAGTGAGCGTGGAGTGAGCTGTCAGTTGCTAAGGATTGACACTATTGGCAGCTCACTTCATCTAAGATATCACGGTGAGATTTTTACAGAATGGCACTACTGTACTGTAAGCTGTACTTTAAGTACGGAGCGGAGCGGAGTGGGGCGCGTGAACGGCTAGACCGATTTCGCTAATTCTTTTTGAGGTGAAAACTTCTTTAGACGCGTTGGGCATTTTTGAGATGGGACTAAACCATTGATTTCGCGACACTGTAACGCAATTTACCGACATCATAGTGTAAAAGACATCAACGCGTTGATTACCGCGGTGCATGGAGTAAAAGACATCAACGCGTTGATTACCACGGTGCCGATTTTTTTTCGAGTTTTCACTTCTGTCGGCACTCCTGGGAGTGCCCACTTGTTTGTGTTTGTTACTGTCAGGAGAAGGTTCTTATGAAAGAATAAATTGAGAAAGTTGCGCGTAAAATTAGATAATTTAATAAGAAAACTTAACGACCACATTAACTTTTCTAGTGTAGCCTTAGCGCTTTTGACATACTTAACTGTCAGTCGTTTGACAGCTAGCGCGATTGACAGAATGCACGCTGCAAACATAGTTAAGACAGGACGTCTGTCGGGTTAGCTAGTATTCTATAAGTACGGAATCCCATAGTGCACCCTGAATACGCATATCTACAGTCACTTTGTTTTTAGGTTCACCTTTTTTGTGTTTTCCCATGATTCTTGCTTGCTTTTCCCACACCTAAGTCTTTAATCACCTCTAACCACTAAATACAAGTGGCGGCTCCTATTCACAAAGACTCGGGCGTTCATTAGGAACCTTAAACAACAAACTGAAGGCCAAACACCGCACCGAACGTTGGAACTGCCAACTTGTACTATCTTTGCTAACTTAACCACCGTTATTTAAGTTTAAATTGTGTAGCTTAAGTATCAGGTTTTGTTTCTCAGTGTTTGAATACCTGAGCTTTGATGGGTTACGATTTGTTCATAACTTTGGAAGTTCGATCAATTAGGGAGTTTTGGTTTCCAGGTTTCAAGGAAATTTTGACAACAGAATGAGCGCGACCACAGACAACAGGATATAAATAAAACTCCTCAAATGAAAGGCAACTATTTGGAAGTAGGAACAGGAAAACACTACATGGGTAAATTACCCTAAAGTAAGTTGTTATAGAGGAAACTTATATTTAAAAAAAAAACAACAGTTATACAAGCAATTATCGTGTAAATATGCTTAAAGAGAATTAGAAAATCTGACGATTGTGATGTTGGAAAATATGAAGCAATTATAATAATAACCTTTTCGTGGAACTCCTTCCCTTTTCAATTTAATTAAGGAGTCATATCGGAACTGTTTGTTTTAAAACACTTTGTTGAAATTCGGATGAATCCGTCTAAATTTTATTTCAATACCTTTTGGTTCTATTCATGTTTTGTGTCGATACTTCGTTTTAGTGCTTCTTGTTTACTTGTCAATTATGATTCAATGGTATTGAGAGGTGGGAGGATCTATACATCTATATTTATTATAAATTAAAGTCAGTTTTCGTGTCTTTCTGTTGTGACCGTGTTGTTTTTTTAAACTACGCAACTGATTTTGTTGCAGTTTATTTTTATACCATAATTTCAGTCCTGGCGATGATTGCTGACAGGCTGGACTGCCCCTACATGCTACATTGCTGCAGCAGGCATGTTCCAGCAAGGCCATTTGTCAGGAATTATTAATCCTTGTGTGTGTCTTTGTATGTATTATTTTAATTGTAAAATTTTAATTGTAATTGTATTTATTTCATTTTGAATTTTTGACATAATTATTATAAATTTTGTTACTATTATTTTATTATATTATATTATCTATTATATTATATTTTTAGTGTGATATGTTTTATAATATTGACTTCTATGGGCCCAGTTACCCGAAATATTTTTTTTATTTTTATTTTTTTTATTATAATTTAGAAAATTTATTCCAGAAGGTTAATAAGTGTAATAAATTAAAATTATAAAAGAATGTGGGTGTTTTGTCAAGTTGTAAAGAGCGTGCGACGCAGAGACGGGTCGCTATAGTTATTGATATTGGTTCCGGGTTAAAGCTTGCCATGTTTAATACGATTTTTTTTTTTATTAAATAATACCTTTGAAGATAGGTTAATGGAACAAATCGTGGGAATCTATGAATGGTTTTAAATGACAACCAGGCAGTAAATAAGACTGGTAATCGAAATTAAAAGAGGCTTTTGCCCGTCAGCGGGACAGGTAATGACCTGATTATAGCTGATACTCAATTACATCAAGTCTTGACATCAACCTTTCCATTCATAATGACCGGAAACAAGAAATTCGGGTGTACCTAAAGTTAATTTTTGGCTAAGAGATTATGGAAACTGGCTTCTTAATAAAAACAATCTTGATATAAATCCCGGAATTCCATAAAATCTGGGAATGCATCAGCCCTCTTACGAAGGTACTTTTTGCGGTGTTAACATAGAAATTTATATATCTACAATAAAAAAATTAAAAAAACTTTAGGCAGCGAGTTGTTTGTCGCTATGTGCTATGCCAATTTAGCAACTTACTTTACAACATTACCTAGTATTTCTATCGTCAAAAAGTACTAGTACACACACTAATAATATAATAGGTAATTATGAGACATTGCTCTTTACAATGACATTGTACTGATATTTAAATAACTTTTTTTTAAATGATATACAACGTTACGGTGCTCATAATAAAAGTTACTCTTATCTAACAGTACTTTCATTTGACACTAATTTCATTACTGGCCGCCGACCGCCCAAAACTGCCCATTCTCCTTTATCGATTCCGGAATCGCGAGATTTTTGCGATCGATACAAAAGTGCATTCCATATTAGCGAACACCTGACCGTAAGTAAATATACATTCAATTCTATAATCAGTACTCAAAATTTGTGATGCAAAAGGCTTTCCATAATAGCCAACACCTCAACTTTTGATAAATATGCATCCGACTATCCAACCTCTATTAATGAGCGAATTCGACTGCAAAAAGAGTAAAAAACTGTAAATATGAATGAAAAATTTGTAATACATTATACCAGTATATTTATTATATAATCTGTGCCTTTTGGAGCGGAATTTCGGTCCGTGTATAACAAGCAGACGGTTTTTGTTCGCGGCTCATCCAACTTCCGATACAACGAGTTGGAGCTGCAGTCTGAGCGAGAGTTGAGGAAGATTTTGTTTTAAATGTTTTACAGTTTGCGACCAAATTGTTGCTGGTTGTATTTTTTTTTTTGTTGAAAAAGTTTTTTAATTATGGCGCCCCCATTAAAAAACTTTTTCAACTTGCATGTATTTTTTAAACCGAGATAATAATATCTCTCTGCGATATGTTAGGTAATAGTGCGTGCAAGCTATGGATATGCGTCATATGTATAGACCGAATACGAGGATGAATTTCGCAACTTGAAACCTTGTACATTCAAAGACAGAGCTAACCTACATTCATTCAAAATCTACCCATTAGTTTGCTACAAAATCAGAAGAAAGTAATAAATACTATTGGTGGATTTTTTTTTCCACGCTCAACACTTAAATTTGTTTGCAGAAAGCCAGCTTTCCCTACCTTATCATCAGCCTATAGCAGTCCACTGCTGGACATAGGCCTCTCAAATTGAACGCCATTCAGCTCGATTCTCGGCAACTTTCATCCAGCTGCTACCAGCCACACTGCGAAGATCGTCACTCCACCTAACTTGAGTTACGTTTGACGATTCACGGTTCTCACTCAAAACACGTGTACCCCAACGGTCATCAGTTCTACGTCTGATATGGTCAGCCCATTGCCACTACAGCCTGCTAATTCAGTGAGCTATGTCGACAACTTTGGTTCTCTACAGGATCACCCCGTTCCGGATTCTACCACTCAGAGAGATTCCAAGCATAACTCGTTCCATAGCTCGCTGAGCGACCTTGAATTTATGGACCAAGCATACCGTGTATGTCGTTTTGGCACTAAGTCATAACCGGCAGGACGCACTGATTAAAGACTTTAGTCTTTAGGCTCTGCGAATACGCAACCAGACGTACTCGACGATGCTTCGCAAACGCTGCCCAGTCTAAGTGAATTTTTCTGTTAGCCTCCCTCTCAAACTTGTTCTTACCAAACTGCAGAATTTGCTCGAGGTAAATATATTCCCGAACAGCCTCGAGAGCACCGCCATTGATAGCACTCGGTCGAGTGACGTGTTCTTCATTATCTACTAGGGGTTATTATCACTTAGCAATAACCGCTCTCACTACCACTACGACTCGTGCCACGCTACAGGGAATATACGTTAAAAACGCGGATTAATGAGCTGCGGCAGCGCATCCATTCGAACGAGACGAATCTGGCTCGCTATTGAATGATTGTGATTAATGTTAGCGCGTATCGCTCCCTAGTGAACAAGCGGTATGCAAAATAGCTGCCATTAATTTTTTAAAGCTAGGAGTTTTAGTATTTTTGGCGTTCAGTACTTCACAAGTATTTATGTCATTGTCGAGGGTTATGATAGTTTTATGTGTAAGATCATTCATCATCATCATTTCAGCCGAAAAATGTCCACTGAAGCTGGACATAGGCATTCCTCAATCGTCGCCACATCGACCGGTCCTATGTTTCTTGTATCTAGCGGTCTTCATAAGGTCATCGCTCTACCTTGAGTATATGATCATTGGCTTCTTCTTATTGATGATCATTAGATTTCCCACCATGTGAGAATTTACAATCAGGAAGAGTGAAACAGTCTTGCCACTCCAAGTATACTGGATTCAGCAATCGGTTTAGACTCGACATGGCTTCATATCAGTTATTCAAACAGAGCGAACCTCTGACATTTGCAATCCAATTAATAGACTATATCCATTCTAAAGGTCAGACCGATTTAGATGTCCACCATTTCGGGGTTCTTGCGACCAGTCACAATAAAATAGTTTTGTAGGACATCGAGGACCTAAGTAAGTGAAAGGACACAATCATGTTTTCTTAAAGGTCTGATAATAATTAACGGCCTTCCACCGACTGACCTTCACTGATCATAATTATTTCAGTCAAAAGATTTCCACTGTTGGCCCAAAAATCGCTACTACGATGCAAGAAGTGAATGTACAAAATTTTTGGATCCATTTAAGTTTTTATTTAGCTCCATTGTCTGTTTAAGTAAGTGGCTTCCATAAACCATTTTAAATTTTCTCTTTACTGCTGCATCAATGGAACGTACTTCAAACAATATCTTGTTCAATATCTTGTTTCCGTATTGAAAATCTGTGAGAAATTGCACTCATTTTTCTCGCAAATTGTAACTGAAGTAAAGGAAATAGATGAGCTCCCAGCTTGTCGATAGTTTAAGACTTGTCGGGTGATTAAATGCTGTTATTATATCGATATTTATTTTAAAACTACGGGAAACTAACTTAAAATAAAAGTCATTATTTTTCTGGGAGAGCAGTGGTGGCCCAGTGGTAACGGCCGCGACTTACGAGTTGTGGGTCGTAGGTTCGAACCCAGACAGGCGCTTTACTTTGTGTAAATTATTTCATCACCACTGCTCTCAAAACGGTGAAGGAAAACATCGTGAGGAAACCGGCATGTCCTAGAACCGAAAATTCGAAGACATGTGACATCTACCAACCCGCACTGGGCCCGCGTGGTGGATTACGGTCCACTCCCTCTCACAGAGAGGAGGCCTGTGTCCCAGCAGTGGGAACATTTATAGGCTGATGATGATGATGATTTTTCTTTTAGGAAGCACATGACTTATCCTAATTACCTTTCCATTCCATTCCATTTCTTTTATTTAGTTTTTGTTCATTAGCCATAGTCAGTGTTTTAACATTGGTTGACAACAGGTTTTAATGAAACCTTCAACTAACTGCCTTAGAAGCAGACCAGTACCCTAATTGCGTAATACAACACAATCACAATCTGCTTCGTTTTGAAACAGATTGTTAATCCATTGCTTCATAAGTTAGAAAAAAAATCTGCTCAGCAACGTAAATAACGCAATGAATGTTGTTGAACTGTCAAAATGAAACAAATTAGGCAGAATTATTTACGAAAATAAGTTACGCAATTAGGGCACTGATAAACTACAGAATTATCATTCTGTCAGTCATTCCTCGTACTGCCCATCTCTTTGAATCCATTAAATTGGATCGGTATCAGATAATCCGTCACATACAATATAAAAAAAAAACAATTAACAGGACACACACACATATTAATTAAATATTTAATTAATTAGGTATGAAGTTATGATTTCTGCTTCCAATTCCGCCTGATTAAATTCTATGCTTCTTCACTTGGTATTAATATTAACCCGTCACCTGAATACGACGTAATGTGGTGTACGGGACCCTCAGGGGCCTTTTTGTGGGGATCCTTGCAGAGTGGCAAGAGCCCGACGTCGACGGTTGAATGGGAGCACGTCAATATAATTTAGAGCAACCTGCCTCTGACGATTGATTGTGTACTTAGCGACGGCGACTGATTGCTTTGAGATTCAGATTTTTTAAATTGTTAGATTAAGGCTTGTTTATGTTATGTTATTATTTTATCGAGTTGTCTAACTTAGAAAAATGATTGACTATTGATTTAGATTTCATCGAAATAGCTTAAATAACTGTGAGCGGTCATGTCGTCGAAGATCACAAATGTCACTCTAATTCGTAATGAGTCCCATCTCAGCTTCAATCATTTCATTTTGTATAGTGTAGACATGGCTAAACTAGACGAGAAATTACAATGGGGACCTCATATAATATCTCTGGCGGGGCGGCTAAGCTCGGCCGCTTATGCTGTTAGAAAGATAAGACAGTTAACAGATATAGAAACCGCGCGTTTGGTATATTTTAGCTACTTTCACAGCATTATGTCATATGGCATTTTACTGTGGGGTCGGGCTGCTGACATTGAATCCATCTTTATTTTACAAAAGAGGGCTGTCAGAGCCATTTATAATCTATGTCGTCGCGAATCTCTCAGGGAACTATTTAAAAAGATTAATATTATGACGGTACCTTGCCAATTCATCTATGAAAATATTATGTATGTAAGGAAAAATCTGCATCTTTTTAAGAAAATAAGTGAAAGACATAATTTTAATACTAGAAATAAAGATAAAATAGATCAACCATTTTTCAGATTATCCAAAGTACAAACATCTTTTATGGGGTACTGTGTTAAATGTTACAACAAAATACCTTGTGATATATTACAGTTAACTGAAAGAAAATTTAAAACTCACATTAAAAGTACTCTTTGTAAACAAGCATATTACAAATTAGAGGATTATATTCTAGATAAGAATGCTTGGAAGCATTCTGGTCTAGCTCCATAGGACAATTTAGAGTCTAGACAAAATCAAACTGGTTGCTAATTTAATTGTGTAATTAAATATTATAACATTATTATTATTTTTTTTACATTCTGTGATTACTCACACACTGACTAATTAGTATCACTTGTAATTTTTTTAGGAATATCGTATAGGTACCTACTTTTACAATGCTTGTAAATATGTGAACACCATGTATCCATTACATAATTATTATTTTTTCTGTCAT
Organism: Agrochola lychnidis; assembly: GCA_963680765.1. Classification (NCBI taxonomy): domain Eukaryota; kingdom Metazoa; phylum Arthropoda; class Insecta; order Lepidoptera; family Noctuidae; genus Agrochola; species Agrochola lychnidis. The sequence goes on from OY796853.1 coordinate 26,523,732, forward strand.
TGCTTCATTTTTAATTACCTATTGTAGTATAGTAATATTATTCCAGGTGCATCGTCTTCACATATAATTATATAATCAATGTATACAAAATATTGTAAAACATTTTAAAAGAGTAACGGTGGAGTTTCTTGCCCATTCTTCTCCATACGAAAACTACCTTTTGGAAGGGGCGACTAGAATCAATTCTATTTTTTATTTTTTGTTTTTGACGTTCAAAAGTGCCTTTTTGTGCCTAATTGAAATAAATTATTTGACTTTGACTTTGACTTTGAATAAAGCAAATTATTAAAAAAACAAAAAACCTACTACACATAACTGAAAAGAGAAAAACAAGCATTATAAATAATCTACTTATAGAATTTTGGTATTGCAGGCGGGACAAACCAATAACCTAAAATTATGGTGTAATTTTGTTTTTCTCTTGTCAGTTATGTGTTTTAAAAAAATAAAAAATAAAAATAAAAATAAAAATTTTTATTCATAGACAACGAAGGCCCATAGTGTTAGTTACAAAAGCTTAAAAAGTATGTTAGTAGTTGCAAAAGTTAACGTGTAAATATAATTTCGATTCATCAACCCGCACTTCTCACATGCAGATTGATGAATCGTTTGAACACAGCCGCGTCCAACCTATCTGCTATCATTTTTAGGATACTGTTGTTACCTTTCCGCACATTTTTCCAAACTGACGCGCTTTTCTTTCGCATAATTGCAGAGAAATCATCTATATGCGCGTCAGCAAACATGCCTGAAGCACTACATGACCGCGGGAGCCGCAACAGTGCCCTAAAAATGTTATTATATTGAACTCTGAGGAATAATTTGCTTTATTTCAGGCTTTTTAGTTTTATTAAAAGATGTATACTGAGTCATTACTAGCGTTTATTTAAATACCAATAATGTTATGGCAGGATATGCTGAAATAAATTTACTGTAACACCTTATGTACCATATTCTAGCAAATAAATATTTTTGATTTGATTTGTATTTTATTGTATTAGCAGATACAGTATATAAATATCACATAGCCTATGTCACTCCCACAATTAAGATGAATCTTACGAAACCTCACATGTTAAAATCCATTAAGCCATTTAGGCTACAGAGCGTGCCAAACATACATACACTCGAAAAACTTTACCTTCCTTCTGGGGCAGTCGGGTAATTCAATCAAAATCAAAATATTTTATTTCACATAAACCTACAAGGGCACTTATGAAACGTCAGAAGCTAGGTGCTATTAAAGACACTGTAAATTACAATTATCTATTTTGCATCTTGACCACTACAATGTTTTATATTTGACTGACCTTTTAAATGTTTATGTATTGCCAAGGTCAAAATGACAATAAAGAAAATTGCAACAACCAGCAATCCAGTTAAAAATGGCGTCTAGTCGCAGCGTCTAGTTTCATTGTCGTCTTATGATGTCATTCTTTATCCTTCGTTACATTTTACGAGATGCATAGAAGAAGAAGAATTTAAAGTTAGGGACGAACAATTTAAAATGTTTCTAGAAATAAAGTTGTCACCGCTACAAAATAGTATTGTATTTTTGTGTGTTGTATATGTCACCGTATAATTATGAACTTCGTTAGTTTATAATCTATCGGTATTATTTCCGTTAAATTATAAACTGTCGTAAAATTGTGAACTGCAACGAACCATTTACAATTTAACGAATTATTTTTCGCTAGTTTCTAATCTTTCCATGGGAAACCGACAAATTGTGAACTGATATCAAACTTGCTTCCGACGTAACGCACCGTGCGCTAATATTAAATAGCCTGCCTGGCTGCGAGCAACTTGGAAGTAGCGCTCGCCGGCCGCTGCCGCGGCACCGCTCGCTTCGCTCGCTCGGCTCGCGCGCGTTTGGTCACAGTTCTAACCTAACCTAACCCATTTCACCCAGTTCACAATTTTTCGACAGTTTATAATCTAACGGAAATAATTCCGACAGATTATGAACTAACGGTTTTCACAATCTTACGGTGACATATTATTATCATATGTAAACGTCTGCACTACTGTCATATTCGTAGATAGTCTTGTCTAGAACAACAAAGCAACAAATTAAATACATTTTTTTAGGGTTCCGTAGCCATATGGCAAAAAACGGAACCCTTATGGATTCGTCATGTCTGTCTGTCCGTCCGTATGTCACAGTCACTTTTTCCGAAACTATTAGAACTATGCTGTTGAAACTTGGTAAGTAGTTTATTCTTTGAACCGCACTAAGATTTTCACACAAAAATAGAAAAAACAATAAATTTTGGGGGTTCCCCATACTTAGAACTGAAACTCAACATTTTTTTTTTCATCAACCCTATACGTGTGGGGTATCTATGGATAGGTCTTCAAAAATGATATTGATGTTTCTATTTTTTTTTTCTAAACTGAATAGTTTGCGCGAGAGACACTTCCAAAGTGGTAAAATGTGTGTGTCCCCCCTGTAACTTCTAAAATAAGAAAATGATAAAACTAAAATAAGTATATGATGTACATTACCATGTAAACTTCCACCAAAAATTGGTTTGAACAAGATCGAGTAAGTAGTTTTTTTTAATACGTCATAAATCGTAAACCGCCATTTTTTAGATAGTACGGAACCCTTCGTGCGCGAGTCCGACTCGCACTTGGCCGGTTTTTTTTTAATACGCTTGCATAATCAGGTGCGTAGTACGCGCAACCGGCGTGCGTTTATGACAAGATGTATGAACGTAAACGAAGCAAAAGGAGTATGTAAGGATCGTAGCAGCTGACGTTTTGGAGTTTCTGCCTACCCCCATGGGAAGAGGACTTGAATTTATGTGAGTATACTTGTATAATTATTTTGACCACTGTCTCACATTCTTCTCTTGAACATCGAGAATGATAGTTCGAATGGCCAATAGTTACCTGATAATTTGTCGACATATACTTCTTTGTACAGAAGGTGTAGTAGCGGCAGCGCCATGTGATGTAGCACTTCCACAGTTTACTTGACCATTAGTCCCCTTACACTATACTAAAGCCACGGTATCCTAGAAGAGTGGTTCTGACATAATTATTATAACGGTCGTCATGAAAATCTGTCATTTTCACCTTTATTTGACATTAAGGTGTCAAAAATACTCATGCTTGAATATTGTTCTCAATGTTTTTGGTTGGTATATTGGCGTGTGCTAGCTGACATGTGGCCAATAATTTATCATTTAAATTATATTTTGTGTTGCGTAATGTAAATTATTTTGCATACTATTGTATAGAATCATTTTTCTAACTTGAACAGACAGCTGTGCTGCTGGGAAGTTTGTTGCGCCACTTCTTCTTCCCAGCTAAAGGCACTAGGAAGTGGTGAAGGGTGGGCGTATTTGGGGGACTGTCTTATGTAATTTTGACATTCGAAAAGTGCTGATTTTCAGCCTAGTGTGAATAAATGACTTTTGAATTTGAATTTGCTCTGTATTTGGACAGCCTTTACTGTGTGACCGTTCACTGCTTTCTTAAGAAACCAAAGATTGACAATCTACTTAAAAACTCAAAGTGCAACTGCAACCAAACGATCGCGCGACGATCGCTGTTACAAGTTGCAGCGTAGGCTCTCAACCCGTTGGATTATCGAGTCTTACCACAAGCTCTAATACTCCTCTGACGTAGTTATTGGGGCCGGTGTAAGGGCGGCCACACACGCTTGATTGGAAACGCGACCCGCTTTTGTCACGTAAATAGATGTAATCTACTAGCTCATAAGTGTGTGGCCCGCCTAAAGGCTGAAATATGATGCTAATATATATTTTGGCGCTTTTGTTACACATTCAATTGTCTGTTTTCGTGTACAATGGAGATTTTGGTATTCGTATTTTAATTTTAAAATTATTGTCAATATCAAGGTCTTTGTGGAAGTAAGTTTAGAGCTCATTTAATACGATTGTGGTGGATGCAAGACTATTTTATTTAAACTAACCTTTGCACCAGGAAAATTAAGGAAGGAAAATCTGATTTTACAATCCTTACTTTTCATTGGAATATTCAAAGTTATTTAAATGCCCAATCAATGGAAAATCTATCTGCCTCTTTTCATAATGGCTTGGCACGCGACGATGGCAAGAGACCGGACGGCATGTCTTTATTTCCATGGAAGGTGGGTAGGCCTTTAGTGTGGGACGCAACCTGTGTCGACACTCTTGCGCAATCCCATCTTCCTAGCTCGGCGTGCTGTGCTGGTGCTGCTGCTGCGGCTGCAAAAAACCTCAAGCGGCGTAAGTATAATAACCTCATTGGTAACTATATTTACGAGCCGTTTGGGGTTGAAACCCTCGGGCCGTGGGGTCCGAGTGCCCATGGCCTCTTCCGTGACATCTCAAAATGGCTATTTGATACTTCCCGTGACCCAAGGGCTGGTTTTTACCTTGGCCAGAGGCTAAGCATTGCCATACAACGTGGCAATGCGGCCAGTCTCTTGGGTACATTACCAGTCGACAGCAATGCGGATGAATTTTTCGACGCTATATTTTAGTTTGTAAATAGTTTTAGTTAAGTTAGTATATAATTTTGTTATTTTTATCAAATTAAATATAAGTTATTTACACACTTGAACATAATATAATAAAAGTTAAAGTTAAAAAAAATCTGCCTATCCTTTTCCCAATTACTTATTTTATGTTGAGATCGGCTTCCAGTCTAACCGGATGCAGCTAAATACTAGTGCCTATTTTACATGACCTCCAAAACCCAGCAGCAGCAGCAGTAATACAAATGCCCAATCTTTTATGTATAATTGCAAAATGTGTTTTATGAAAAAAAAAAACCTGCCAAGTGCGTGTCGGACCACGCACAATGAAGGGTTCCGCAGTTAGGATGAATTTATCTCATTAACAACCAACTGCAAATGTAAGCTTGTAATCACAAAAAAAAAAAAATGATAAAATTACAAATGATCAATTTTCGGACTTTTTCCTTTACTTGTGCTGTGAGACCTTGCTTCCTGCCTAATTTCATGATTTTAGGTCAACGGGAAGTACCCTTGTAGGTACCTCCACGCGTTCCTGAGAAAATGGGTCTTGACAGACTGATGGACGGACGATCCTATAAGGGTTCCGTCTTTTCCTTTTGAGGTATGGAACCCTAAAAAACCTTTTCACAAAACCGTCAAATTTAATTAAAATACTTTTAACAGGCTTTTTTGTTTTCTTGAACCAAACCTTAATGGGTTTCTGGAACTCGCTATGAACAAAAACAGCCGATCCACTCCCTTGAAAATCTAAATTACAAAAAGAAGCAAATACATAAATTATGAGGTATTTTTGTTTAAACTGAACTGTTTCAGAAGATATAAGACAATCGGGAATTATTGTTGAATGAATGGGATTTTTATCATACATGATTCAGCTTAACTATATTGGCAAGCCTGGCATGACATGTGTAAAATATCTAAGTATTAACAGTAAACTACGCCCTCCTCAAGAAATAGGCAAAGAGATTCAATGCCCACACATTTCAGACCATAATTTAAACACGTCTATAAAATTGTATGCAAATTAGTTCGGAATTACTGTCCGTGGTAGAAAGTTATGAAGTTAAATAATTATGCACGTTGCGATTATAATAAATCTGTATAGGTAGAAGATGAAAGACAGGATTTTAGTTTTCATCTTTGGTACTATTTTGGGCTGTGATTTAAATCAGTTTGGGATTCGTTGTGATGTTGGCTTAGGTTATTTTTAAAGTCTTCTAGTTTCGAGCAATTTTAAGTGTTAACCATTCCTTTGATCTGTTAAGAAGATACGGGTATACAAAAATATATAACAACAAGTCACGTGCACGATGGAATTCCGGAACATCGGCAAAAATTACTAACTCCACTTTCATTCCCTATTTAACCCTGATGAATTTTCAAAAATCCTTCCTTATTGTACTTTCATTATATATGGAACTTTTGTGCAAATTGTCATGCTTCTAGACCGAGTGGTTAAAGCTGTGCGTTGTCTGTCAGTATGTTTAATTTTTATTAAGTCGATGCGGAAATCTAATCCAATTATGCAACATCCAACACTTGAACTAAACCTTCATCATCATCAGCCTATAAATTTTCCCACTGCTGGGACACAGGCCTACTCTCTGTGAGAGGGAGTGGGCCGTAATCCACCACGCGGGCCCAGTGCGAGTTGGTAGATGTCACATGTCTTCAAATTTTCGGTTCTAGGACATGCCGGTTTTCTCACGATATTTTCCTTCACCGTTTTGAGAGCAGTGGTGATGAAATAATTTACACAAACTAAAGCGCCTGTCTGGGTTCGAACCTACGACCTCCAACTCGTAAGTCGCGGCCGTTACCACTGGGCCACCACTGCTCTTGATTGGAGGTAGAAAAAGGAAAATTAGGGCTTGCAATAAATAAGCAGAAAACTGTGTACTTTGCAACTAAACCTTATATTTTGGATATTAAATAATTCAATTGCATTAAAAAACTGTCAGGCACAGAAACCATAGTTTCAATAAGACATGATGCATTTTCAAAACTGGGTTCATAAAAAACATCAAATGGTTTTTTATTTTATATTTATTTTTTAACCCCCGACGCAAAAAGAGGGGTGCTGTAAGTTCCACCGCTATGTGTGTCTGTCTGTGGCACCGTACCTCTTAAACGGGTGAACCGATTTAAACGTGTTTTTTTTTTATTTGATAGCAGGTTTTCTAGCGATGGTTTTTAGAAATGTTTCATGTTTTATCAAAATTAGTTCAGCCGTTTGAAGATTACCAGCTCTTTTCTAGTTGATGAATGGATGTGAGTATCTTCCACAGGTCTGATCGATTTGAAATTAGGTATTCTGTTGCTTCAATAATATCAGAAGAACATAACCTTGAACTGATGCTGCTGGAATTTGCAGGATACCCAACTCCCTTATCAACTTAAAGCACAGGTATCGTGTTCGGGCTATTGAAATGGTCTCAATGAATAGGTTATAGATAGGTGGTGAACAGGGTCTGGTGATGGAGTAGAAAAGAGAAAAGAGGAAATGTATGTGTCGAGATTTTTTAAAATTTTAACTGTTAAAATTGTACTTGTAAATATAATTTAAGACTATGACAAAATTAATACATTTTTATAATTTTTCACTGCCGACGTCTGAACCGTACGTATTCTCCTCCCTGAATCTTCAAGTTGAAGGTGTCTCTAGCTAGAACAGCCGGTATTTGAGTCTTCTCACAGGGAGACAATTCCATTTGTTGGAACAACTGGTAGGTCATCACCTTGATTTCGTTGAGAGTGAATCTTGAACCTGGAAACAAAATGATTATCATCATTTTAGTTTATATTTCAAATGCTACATCAAAATCTCTGTTATAACCATCTGGTGTAGCGGTCGCAAGCGTCAGAGTGTGCTAAGCGGCTGGCGACTGGCATCGTGTTACCAGCCCAGGTTAAGAAGTTTTCAGTGTTTGGGTTTCATCATCATCATTTCAGCCGAAAGACGTGGCAATGGGCAAGGCACACTGCTCGCAGAACGGATGGCCGATGAGGTCGAAAGGTTCTGGAGTGGCGCCCACGTACCGAAAGACGTAGCGTTGGAAGACCTCCCACAAGATGGACCGATTACCTTGTGAAGGCCACAGGAATCCGCTGGATGCGGAAAGCACAGAATCGGTCGAAGTGGCGGTGCTTGGGGTAGGCCTATATCTAGAAGTGTTTGGGTTTATCCATATAGAATATTATAATAACAGCTCGGAGTCTAGACTTGTGCCCGGTTGATGGCAATAGGCTCACCCCTTATTACATGGGTCTTAAACATAACTGGCGAAATGTGGTTGTACTATATGACATGTCAGCGTTGCGTTGTGTTGCGTTGTGTATGTGTGTGTGTTTGTGATCAGCGTCAGGTGGTACACTTTGTGTTGTCATCTGACAATATGCTGAGCTGAGGCCCTTTTGGCATTATAATCATTGTTTTGTGTTTTTTATAGTTATAAGGTGTATTTTCTCTGCTGTAATGCCAATAAACGCATTTTTCTTTCTTTCTTTCTTTATGTATACCTCTGCCTAACCGTTCGGGGAATAGAGGCGTGATGTTATCTTATAAATTTAAATTTTCAGTAACGACTCGGAATCTGAATGTGTGTCCGGGTTCCGATTTCAAATTCACTTTCCTCCACCCACATGAGACTTATAAGGAACAAAATGTTTATATACTACCACTTCGAGGAAGTTATCTATGATCTCTGACTACCCCTCCGAGAAATATAATTCGTGATGTTATGGAATAACCACCCTTGGCAGTGATATTTCAAGTTTTAGAAACCAATTTCGTAATGTAACGCTTCAGCACCTCCATAGCCATTCAGTATTCATATTATTGATATTCACATGCAAAACATTGCTCATAATAAAATAAAACCATCTAGATTCCAGAATTTCAATCAAAAGACCATTTACATATCTAAATCTGTAAGTAATATGTATTTGACTAGCTTGAATATGTTAAAATGGCCAGAATCTGAAATATTGTCTCCAAATCGTCTAAGGATGGCTAAACATGCATATTTGAAACAATCTGACTCCTAGACGGTTCTGTGCCAATGTCGCATGTCAGAATTATGAATACTTCAATTCTTTCAAGGTTGGTAACCTTCGAATTTGATATGAATATGTATGACTGAAATAACTTTGGTGTATTAACCTTGAAGGCAGGTGAAGGCCGGGACAAACCAAACATTAATCCATAAAGGGTTAAGCAAAGAGAGTAGTTGACTGAAGCGAGTAGAACGGAATTCATGGTGAATATTACCTCTTGAAATATGGTGCGACGTTATCGTTTGGCGAAAAAATCCAGTTTTGTATTTGTGTAGCGAGATAAACCGACAAGAAGAAGATATTAATCTAATCCAAAGGTACCCAAACTTTTTTTCTTGTAGACCACTTTCAAAATTTTCCTGGTTTCGGCAGACCCGCTGCTGCTATATTTCTATCATATTCCCAAAACTCGTTAAAAAAAATTATGTCCTAAATTCGGAGTGGTCAAAATAAAACAAGCGTTACGGGCGAGCAGGCGTCATTTTTGCAAGTGTCAACACGCGTTGTACTGAATTCGATATTCAGTTATATTCAGATAAAAAGTTTGCAATATTATTTTTTCGCGCTATCTGTTATGATTGCATGAGAATCGTAGCTCCTACAAAAATTTTGTCAAAATTAATCTGAAAGTTATATATATCAGTCGTCGTTCGCGCGCGAATGTGAGCGTACGTACTACTAGCGTACTCGTAATTAATTTCGGTGCAATGGCGTCAGATATTGTCAAATGTGCAAATTGTAATATAGTGATAAATGAGCTATTAGCGTTTATACAAAACAAGGCGGATGTTATGGATGAGGTTTCCCTCACCCGGATATGCAGTGATACTTTTGCAGACAGTGAAATTGTGGCGGCGAAGACACTGCTTTTCGATTCAGTTCCAAACTCAAAACGGAAAATTCGTAAAAGTAAAGGAAAAAGTGCACGGGACATCGAGGATATCATATGTCTTCTAAAGCTCACTGATCCAGAGATAGTACCCATCTTCGTTGCGCGTGATCTACAAAAACTACCACCGGTTACGTTTGACCACATAGACGCGACGAAACTATTAAAGGATATTCTCGTGTTACAAGCGGATATCAAAGTTTTAAAGAATGACTGTGCGACAGCGTCTCAACTACTGGAGTTAAGAACTGAGTTAGACAATCTAAAGAGTGCCTCAATTGTACACAATAACTTCGATTTTGTCAATAGAAGGCGAGGCGCATTTATTGAAGACTTACACAACTTTGACAGTGGTCCAATGGCTTTACAACAGCATTCAATTTCAAGAAGCAATGATAAATCCCCGAAATCCAGGTCGCAATCGATAATTAGTGATTATTTTCCTAAATATGTGGGTGTACAGAAAAAACTTTTATCAACTCCAGAGATCGTTAACGAGGCGAAGCAATCAGCTGGTGGTGCGAGCTTAACGGTTAACATAAATCCGTGCGATACTGTCTCGCTTGTGCAGCGGCTCGATAACGTTGGTGACTCACAACAACGAGTCACCGACGACGACAGCCGATCAAATGAACAATGCAGTACCCCTACCGCGAGCTCTAATCTCATTAACTCGAACGTTCCCACTAATATCTCACCTGCACCGCAAGGTAATGAGCGTAAGTCAATGGCAGACGTACTGAAGGCGAGTAACAAGTGTAAAGAAATAATAGTAGGAGACAAATGGAATGTTGTTACAAATAAGAAGCACAAGAAGTCCTCATCTCATGGAAAGATGGGAAAAGCGCACGTAGGTCCAGATGGGAAATTCAAGGCAGCTGTCATCAAGGTACCATTGTTCATATCAAATGTGTGTAAAACCACGAATGAAACTGATATTATTGCTTATATTAAAGACAGCACACACGAAGACGTAACTCTGTTTAAAATTAACAGAAAAACAGAAAAGAGGTACAACTCCTATAAGTTGTATGTCCCCAAAACGAAACTAGAACTATTTCTAGATAATGAATTATGGCCCGACGGAATTACTTTTAGACGTTTTGTAAATGAAGCCTACAAGACGAAGACTGGCATAATTAAGCATACATTAACACAACAATAATAATGGATAGTAGCAATTATCAGACGAGTAAATTTGTAAGTTTTAATTGCAAATCGGTGAAGCGATCTGTTGAGGCAGTTCATTTTCTGTGTCAGTCAGCTGACATAGTTGCCCTCCAGGAAACATGGCTGCTTCCACATGATATACCCTATCTTGGACAAATTCATAGCGAATTCGAGTACACAGGAAAGTCAGCTGTTGACACCTCAGCAGGAATATTAAGAGGGCGACCGTATGGTGGAGTTGCTATCCTGTGGCGGAAGCGAGCCTTTGAATCAGTGACGGTAATCAGCTGTCTCAGTGCGCGTTTAACGGCAATTAAAGTTTCACTCGGGGACAGATGCATATTAGTGTTCAGTGTTTATATGCCGACTGACTCGAGTGAAAATCTGACAGAATTCACAGAGTGTCTAAGTGAAGTGAGTGCGATTGTCGAAGCTAGTAACATTGAAACAGTGTACATACTTGGCGATTTCAACGCACACCCCGGTGAGTCATTTTGTTGTGAACTCTTAGAATTCTGTAACGAACAAAAGTGGAGGTGTGCGGACATTGAAAAATTAGGTTTAGAGTCAAGTAGCTACACCTTTGTCAGTGACGCGCACGGTTGTAGGCGTTGGCTTGACCATTTAATTGTCACTCAGTCTGCTTGGTTAACGGTTACTGAGATAGGTATTGTGCACGATGTGTTCTGGTCTGATCACTGTCCCATATTTGTTGAGTGTAGGTTAGATCGGATTAAACCTAAGTTATTAGACTATAAAACATCACGTAGCAGAGTAATTTGGGGTGAGAGGGATAACGACCAAATAAGCATGTACTATGACCTATGTAATAGTAAGTTAAAGCTGATTGATTACCCTCAGGAATTTGGTTTGTGCAGTAATAGACACTGTAATAATACTGAACATAGGGTAATTCTTGACAAGATGTATGAAAGTATTGTTACTACTTTGTCTGAGGCCGCGGTACAGAGCCAAGTGGAAACTCGTACTCATAGACATGTTGGCCGTGTTGTTGGGTGGAACAAGCATGTGCGAGACGCCCACGTGAGGGCGAGGCTTAAATATCAGCTATGGGTATGGTACAATAAACCAACTTCTGGCGATGTCTACAACGACATGTGCCTGACACGAAAGGTGTTTAAAAGCAAACTAGTGTGGTGTCAAACTCATCAAGAACAAATTAAGCTTGATATTATAGCTTCTCTCCGTAAAGCTAATAATTTTCAGAAGTTCTGGAAGGCTACCAAAAAGTTTGATATTAAGCCTGGCCTTCCTGTGAGTGTCGGTGGTGCCGATCAGCCGGACAGCATCGCCAACATGTTTATGGACCACTTTAAAGTGGAGTCACCGCTGGGCTCTTCGTTGCGAGTGCTCGATGACGGATGCTGTCGTGATTCTGATTTGGTTCGTTTTTCAGCCAAACAGGTGTCAAGCACCATTAAGAAAATGACGAGAGGAAAGTCCCCGGGTCACGATGGTCTAAGCATTGAGCACTTGCAGCATGCCGGTCCTCACATAGCTAGAGTGCTCGCTATGTTTTACTCGCTATGTATGTGTCACTCGTACCTTCCTTGTGATCTCTTACAAACTATTGTCGTGCCTATTGTTAAGAATAAAACGGGCGACGTGTCTGATAAGTGTAACTATCGACCCATCTCCCTGGCTACTATTATCGCGAAGATACTCGACAGTCAGCTGGACGCACGGTTGGATAGCTTGTTAAAATTACACGACGCACAGTTTGGGTTTCGTAATGATCTTAGCACTGAAAGTGCGATTCTCGGCCTCAAACATACGGTGCAATACTACACAAAACGTCGAACACCAGTGTATGCTTGCTTTTTAGATCTCTCCCGTGCCTTTGACCTTGTTTCTTACGAGGTAATGTGGGAAAAGCTGCGGGAGAGAAAAGTGCCAGCGGAGCTGTTGCGTATCTTCCAGTATTGGTATTACAACCAAACGAACAGTGTGAGATGGGCCGATGGGCTGTCTGTGTCGTACGGGCTGGAGTGCGGGGTAAGACAGGGAGGGATAACATCACCTAAACTGTTTAACCTCTACATGAACGATCTAATCGTTGAGCTCAGCAGCAAGAAAATCGGATGTCGCATTGATGACGTCAGTGTCAACAACATCAGCTACGCTGACGATATGGTGCTGCTGAGCCCTACGGTTAGGGCACTTAGAGAGCTGCTTAGTTGTTGTGAGCGCTATGCTCGCGAGCATGGCTTAGTCTACAATGTCAAGAAAAGTGAGTTCTTGGTCTTTAAGGCTGACGGTGCTAAATGTCCTGAGTATGTGCCCTCGATTAAACTTAATGGGAATGACTTAGTGCGAGTGTACCAGTTCAAGTACTTGGGGCATTATGTAACCGACGACCTTAATGACCAAGTAGATATTGAGAGGGAACGTAGGGCGCTGGCAGTCCGGTGTAACATGTTGGCTCGCCGGTTTGCACGCTGTAGCAGAGCAGTAAAAATAACGCTTTTTAAAGCTTATTGCCAAATATTCTACACGTGCAGCCTGTGGACCAACTATACTCGGCGGGCTATCAGCGCTCTACGGGTCCAACATAATAACGGGTTCAGGATGTTGATGGGGCTGCCCCGTTTCTGCAGTGCATCAGGTATGTTCGCACAAGCCCGCGTCGATGGCTTCCACGCCATCGTCAGACGGAAATCTGCCTCTTTGCTCTGTAGAGTGCGGGAGAGCTCCAACTCCATCCTGAGGACCATAGCCGGGAGGTACGATTCTCCTTTGTTAGGTGATGTTGTTCGAAGATGCATGTCGAACAACAGCCTTGTTTTAAAATAGATAATAAGTTTACTAACATAGATATAAGTTTTTTGTTTTGTTTACTAACCCATATATGGATGTCCCTTGTCCGAAATAAAGATTATTTTATTTTATTTTATTTTTTTTATATAGCTTCAAAATGATATTTTTAAAGTCTCAATACGACCATTTTTCACCGAAATACAGCCTGTAATAAATCATTTTTCTTCTTCATTTTTTTGTACCTAGTTTATTTTATAGCCTACATTGACAGGTAAAGCCAAGCCAACATTTTTGTTCTTTATTATCGAAACCTGATACATTTTCGTGGACCCCTACTTATAACTTGTGAACCCCCATTTTTATTTCACGCCAACGTAGTCCCCTGTCGTGTCTCCCGCGGACCCCTGGGGGTCTACCTGGACCACTTTGGGAATCACTGATCTAATCCAAGCCAAGCTAGAAGAATCATTTGATTTTATATTCACCAATACAATTTCTAGGTCCAAGTCCAAATGGTATGTAGGTGAACGGCTTAATTTTGTGTTTGTTCTGGTCCGAGAATCGTTCAGGGTCGAACTTGTAGGGGTCCGGGAAGAACTCGGGGTTGTGGTGGAAAGCCCACACCGGGATGTTCGCGGCTTCTCCTTTACGGATCTAGAGAAAAAAAATTAATCATATAAGTAGGTAATATTTACAATGGATATGTTTTCAAGGACATCGCAAAAAATCGCATTAAATGGGAACAGGGACACAGAAAAAGCTAAGATCTACGTTTTGGAACGGGCAACTAACTTCAGATTTCTGACTAATTACTGATGGACTCCTTGACTATTCAAAAATGCCTATAAATAGTTTAATTAATCAATTAAATATTTTAAAAAATACGCCTAATTCCGACCAGTTTTCCGAGGAGAAAGCAGACTTTGACTTTATTACAATAATTAAATAAGCTATGCAATAAATTGGTCTCCAAATAACAAAAGACACGCTCTCAAACTTACAATATAGTCCTTATCAGCTTTGTCGTTGGCTTTCCCCAAGTTGTAGTCTTTGGTGCACAGTCTGTCCAGTGAAGGGGCTGGTGGCCACAGTCTCAGCACCTCTAAAAATAAGAAACAGGTTTGAAAAATAGTATAAAATCTTCTTATTAGTAATTCTTTAAAAATTATTAGAACTGGCATTCTGGTTACAAGTTTTACTGCACTCAGAGAGGTCATTAACTGAGCCCTAATTATTATATTTAATTGTTTAATATATCTTACCATATGACATTACTTAACATCACGCCTTGTTTCCTCATAGGGTTAGGCAGAAGTGTAGGTACGTATGCTCCCACACTTTGCCAGTTATGTTTTAGTCCCATGTAATAGGAGACGAGCCTACTGCCATCAACCCAGACTCCGGACACAAATCCTGAATCCGGGGTACTAGTGAAAAACTCCTGATGGAAAAACTCAATAACACTTTCTCTGACTTGGAAATCGAACCCAGGACCTCATGCTCAGCAGCAGGGCTTTCGACCACTATACTAACATAAACACATGTAAACAAAATTGCAATTGTTGTGTCATATTTTGACAGCGTTCCATTATACTTGTGAAACAAAAGTTTTTTTTTTAACGAACGTCTCTGAGTGCGGCAATTAGTTATTAAATTACATGACATTTTATCAGCAATGACGATGATGGAAAAGCCATAAATATATTGAATTGACATAAGCAAGCGAATAGCTTGTTGAAAGCTATTGCCACTTATCTATAGGCCCTCAGGTGTTTTGTCAAAATAAATGCTCTTCCATAATAAGTCTTACCTGAAATAACCATGTCCAGATAAGGCAGGTGCTGTATAGAGTTGAAGTCGAACTTGCTACCGTTCTTAGCCTCATTGTCCCTGATCTCTTGCACCAGCCGCTCCTGAACGTCAGGGTTCACTGCCAGCTCGTACAGTAGGAATGACATTGCTGTTGATACTGTTTCGAAGCCAGCAAGGAAGAATATGACTGCTTGGGCAGTCAAGTCGGTGTCAGACCATTCTGTAAATGAGTGGTTGCTGTTTTAGATTAAGTTTTTACTGAGGAACATAGTCCGCCGATTATATGTTCCATGAACATTGTTACTGCTGGGACTCCAGCCTCCTTTCTATGAGAGGTAAAGTTAAAAGTAAAGTAAAAAAAAAAAAAATTGTTACAAATGAGAGCATTCACAAGAATTTAATACATGGATACAGATTAATTTATTTTTGCTTTAGGTACTGAAACTGATACCCAAACTAAGCCAGGGCTTGTAGTTTGGGAGTCAGTCCTCAAACGTGGAGCATTACAGGGAGAGGGAGTGGGCCGTGTTAAGTGCGGATTAGTTGACATCAATTCGGTTTATTATCTTGGATGACATAAATCTCTTTAAGTCAGGGCCAGTACTACTGAGCTACCACTGCTCCTTTTTCTTCTCATTATCAGATTCTTTAACCCCCTCCCTAAAAGTAGTTGGGAAAAGGCAATAGGCAAATTTTATCAAATCCTTTAGATTATTCTTTTAAGTTACAAAATCATTCCCGGAAATTCTAATAATACTGACCTCTATTATTAATTACTTTTCCAACATTTATTTATTTTTTTTTATTTATTTTATTTATTTATTTATTTATAAAAATCTTACCTACACTATCATTACAGATCAATGATCCAATGCGACAGCGTGGCCTTACTAACTAAATCCTAAATCTACACCTTATACCTAGTAAAAAAATAATAATCTTAATCTAAATAACTTATTACATATAGTGTAACTTTTGCGAATTCACTCAAGTTGCACCACAATACATCAACCCTCCCGTGAACCTCATTCACCACGCGTATGGCTCTAGTGAGAGGAGTTCTCGCCAGTAGGTTGGTCCTGGCTGCAGGTACAGCGAGCAGGGGCGGGCGTTGCCGCCTCCACACGTACCGGTCGGGCACGTACAGCTGTAGGTGTCGCAGCACTCCCGGGTTATGCGCCACGCCACGTAGTAGTTTCACTACATACGCTACGAGCGAAAACTCCCGTCGTACTCTTAGAGTGTTATACCCTACCATACCCAGAACAAATAGTGTAGGGTACATCAATGGGTATAATGGATATACCCCATACAGCTTGTAATACAAGTGTCGCGTGAACTTATTCTGGATACGTTCCAACATAACACTATATTTCGCCTCATGAGGAGCCCAAATGAATGCGCTATGTTCGAGGTGACTTCTGACTAATGCGTCATATAGTACCCTTAGTGTCGTGATGTTGGTGAATCCTTGGGACTGCCTGAGTACGAAACCTAGGTTTCTGTATGCCTTCTTACATATCTTCTTGATATGCTCACGGAAAGTTAGTTCCTGAGAGAAGACTACCCCTAAGTCTCGTACCTGCGACACTCGTTGCATCGGCACATCCTCAACCTTGTACTGATATCTCAAGGGAGTTCGCGCGCGAGTGAACGACATCAGCGAACATTTAGCAACATTAAAAAACAGTTTGTTGTCATTGCTCCATTCGACCACTCTGTCAATGTCTTCCTGTAGGCGTTCACATCAGATTCCTCAACTGTAGCAAACCCAGTGTTCGCTTTCTCATCAGATTTCTCTTCATGGGTCAGTTTTCCTGAAAGATAAAGTCATTTATGTCAAGTAGTTTTGTAGAAATAAATAAATATATGGATAATTGGGAATGTGCATGTATTTTTTTTATTCAATAGTTTACAACGATATAACAATAGTTTAAAAAAATCAACGCCAAAAAAGCAAATTTTAAGTACTTAAAAAAAATGTTAAACATTGTCGACCGATCCGGGCTGTTTAAACGCCCTCCATTTTTTCGCGCTTGGTGTGGTGACGTCACAGTCTATGACAACAAACAAACAAGTGTCAAGAGTGGTGAAGTTAGGTTGAAGGAGTATTGTGCTTTGCTGTAATTCGACAGTGCTTTCTATTTTCGACTAATAAATCATCATGGAACCACCTTCGCCCTCTATAGAACAATGCAAAAAACCGACATACAAGTACTGCATCGTGCCTAATTGCAGAAATACAATAAGAAATGCACCCGATAAAGTGTTTTTTCTGTCCCGAGAGGTGCGGACATAAGGAGAAAGTGGTGTAAAATTATGAATAGAGACTTCGTATCTCCATCAACTTTATATTGTTGTGAAGATCACTTTGACATAAGTATTTAAATCCTTCCCTAAGCATTGTTTTTTTGTTTTTGTGTTACACAAACAAGGTTATGATGTCCAAAAGCCAACATCTTAACCGTACAATCATAAATTAGGTAACCTAAAACCTTGTTTGTAAAACTCTTTTGTGGATTTCACAGTGGATATTATTATGTCCACTGTGTTCTGTGGTGAGGATTTTGCTTCGATCATGCAAAATTATCTAACAACCTACAATATTTTATATCTACACAGTTTGAGTTCCGAAAAGACAATATTTACCTGTGTTACACTGCTTTTTAACACATTCTGTTTCCTATTAATTTCACAATTTAATTTATAATGTTTTCAGATAGAAGAACATACAGATAAATATAATGATGTATAAGATATTTATTAAATTTGCAAGAAAAACAAAAAAACACATTATGATTGAAGAAAGGTATCCTTCTTCATAAATTTCAATTTCAAAAGGATACCGAGTCGCAGCCACCATTAAAGAGAAAACATTTAGAAGCAATAAAAAGCGCTCTATCTGCGCTTTCTGCTAAGCTGGATTGTAAAATTATAAGACCCCTTTCTGTTTACAAGTCTACTCCTAGTTCAAAAGAAGATGTACGAGTAAAACAGTCAAAGAGAATAGCAGCATTAAGAATTCATGTAGAACGTGTTATAAATAGACTAAGAGAATTTATCATGTTACCACCTCATGCTTGTGTTGACCACAACTTAATACCTATTATAGATGATGTTATAGTAGTAGCTTGTGGTCTTATTAATATTCAGAATGTTTTAATAAAAAATAGATTTATTAAATTTTGTTTTATTCATATTGATTTTATGTTTATTTATATTAAATGAGAAAAAATGGCATCACACCAAAATAAGGTACATTTGTCGATAAGATTTTCACAATATTCTTTGCCATAGTCTACATCAACTATGTTGATATTTTTTGAGTCTTCAAAATAGCTGTGACACAGAAAAGTGTCTTCGTTTTGTTGGAGAAATGCATCTGTATTGCAAATGTCTTTTGCTTTAATAAATTTAAGACTTGTGCCCACTGAAGACAATTTTGATTTTTTCCAATAACAATCCACACTAGTAAACAGTGGGTCTTCACTGCGTCTATGCAGCCAGGCCAAGAAGGGAGTGGCATACTTACAGCCTCCTGAAAAATAAATAATAAGGTAAAAAACATTAATACATGTAACTCGTTCACATATTTTGCACTTTCATTACCTTTTTTTCTTAAAAATACTTTTGTATGTGCTGCACAGTCTTCACATTGAACGGACAAGATGGTTTCTTCTGACTCATTACAAGTAAGGGTTACAGCGTAATATTTGTGAAAAACTTTATGTTCAGGCGGTTTTCGAGCTTTCACTATACGTATATCCCCCTCTCATTTATCTTGAACATATCCGACTGCTTAATCGCCATATTATTTTTTGATTCTCTGTTTGATCTATAAAAAAAGAACTGTACGTAAGTAATTATAACCAAAAAGCATCTCATTTCGTTGTGCTCAAGATCTTCATCTCATAAAATAATTCCGAAATGTTTTCAATATCCTAGTTGTATGACAACATTCTATACCACAATATAGATTTCGATCTTGTGTTATTTGTTATACGTTATGTTGCTTTAAATAACTAAATTATTCCAGAAAAGGTGTGCAAGATAAAATAAACATTTTATGTAAAACGTAATTACCTTAAAGCTTTCACTCCTTTGATTTCAACAGACGTGAAATCAGTATTTGATGTAAAAAATCTGGTCATCATGAACACATCAACTTTCGGCAAATTATCCGATTGGGCCTTCACAAAACCGCTTTCAGTCATTTTCCAAAGAGTCTTTTGTATTATTTCTAACAAAAAAAATGTAATTTTACTTCTAAATGTGTAATAAAATCACAATAAAACTGACTGAACCGCAAACACTTTTACAAAACACATTGACATTTTATTGTTGTCATAGACTGTTACGTCATATTCGCACTGACCAATAGCGTCACGTTTCAATTAAGTATTTGAATTTCAAAAATTAATTTCTTGCTCAACAACAAATTATAATCAAAAATATTGATGGAGGCATAATTCTGAAGTAACATAGTTTATTTAAAAAAAAATTGATCCTTATTTGAATTACATGCATATTCCCTATTATCAGAAATATAACACAAAGTGTGGACTTGACGGGTACTCTGCAGTGTCTTTAGGCCGGAGCCACTGATACAGCTAGTGTTGCATGGTCAGCTTGGTGAGTGGCGTAGCTAGAACAATAAATTAGCTACGCAGTGCGGCACTAAGTGTCAATGGGGCCATTGTTATTGTAAAACCATGCGTTGGTTCCAGCTATGCTTGCTAGCAAGCAGCGTAGCTGTAATCACCAATAATGAAGCATATTACCTGTGTGACTTCGGCCTTAGGGCAGGATTCACACATGGCACTTGAGTTTATTTAGTGTTACATAAAAATATGTACCTTTTTAATGCATTTAATTAAATCGAATAAAACGCTTGCTCACATTCGAATATTTAACACTATTTTGATAAAAATAAGGTTTATATAATGTATGCATGAACCCCTTTCTTATGACTAAGTAAAGGCAAAGTCGGTGAATCTTTGCGTTTATGATATTTGGTACCTATGCAGTTATAACAATAAAAAAAAGTGCGTCATAATCGACATTCTCAAACGTCTACCAGTTAAAATAATTGTATTTTGACTGATGGTGTCAACACAATGACCTTGGTGAAGTTTAAGTCATCCATTGAAATGTATTCGATTTAGTAAAACTATAAGTACCAGTTTGATTATATCTATCTATTATTAGGTTCAATACTCAATATGCTCAATATATTTATTGCTTTACCATAACGTGTAGGTACTTAGGTGGTAACTATATAATTTAGATCATTATGGACCCTGTAGGGCACAGCAAAAAGGGTAGGAGAGAGGAAGCCCTGTTTTAGGAGATCATTAAGTTGTTACTGTGGGAACAAGTTTTAACTTACATAATAATATAATCAAAGTATCGAGATCGCGAATAAGATACTGACAGTTCACTTAACTATTATTTATGTTTATCTGCAAAAAGTACTTAAATATTTAAGGTTATTTTTCCTTTGAATAATTATTATTGCTACATTATTTAATTTATTATTATTGCTATTTAATTTAATTATTAATGTTACATTATTTATTGATTATTTTTATATATTTTAACAAATCTCGGGACCATGGATCCCGGTCCTTTGGAAGGCGTACGAGGGGCCGAAGCCAACTCGCAGAGGCCCCTTAGACATTAATAAGTGGTTAGGCACCAACCGACGATTATCCCTGTATGCACCATACAAGTGCACCCAAGGACAACCCCCGGTTGGTGTAGGACTATTGCAGAACATGGAAACAAAACATATTGGGCTATGGATTTGGATGGCTATAATGGATTGGTTAATTGGAACTTTGGAAAGACTATGGCCCCTGCCTGATCAATGTTTTAAATGCACACGGATAAAATGGCAGGGGGTGACTTGCACACTCAATAATGGGCCCCCGAAAACGGTCGCTAGCACAAAGTGTCGTAGCGATAAGGGGACAACATGTCCTGAGGTGCTTGAGGAGTGGAGAGGTATTCCACAGCTTTCAGAACAATCCCAGAGCCCGGAAGATGGTCAAAATCCCTACGAGCACTTACTGGAATACTTCCTTCCTCCAAGCACGTTTGCTCTTGCGAATCTCCACTCAAGCCGGCCAATTAAGGCAAGAATGAGGCGGGAGCTCTGTTCCTCGTCAGTGTTCACTCCAGCCGGCCAATGAAGGCAAGCCAGAGGTGAAGAACAAGACTTCTCCCGGGAGATAGGGTCCGTGGGGTCGCTACTGCCCATCAGCTCGCCACATGCTGCCCTGCGGGTTTTTGTATCTCTCTTGGTCTGGCTCCTCATCCTAGACCTGTTCCGGCAAAGTAAACTCTACCGGCACAGACATAGAGTTCGGAGCGCGCAAGCCCCACCACGACGTCAACGTAGAGATACGGCGGTGGGGGTTATTGATTATTATTATTATATTATTTATTAATGATTACCTTATCATTAATATATTCTATCATATCTATAAATTGCGTGATTATCACCACTATGTTATTAATTATACTACTACTATTACTTATTTTTATCATTTAAATATTGATCAGCAGTAATAGCATTTGTTTATGAGTAATTTTTTAAGGTTTCTTATAAATATACATTTAACTTTTCTTCTTTCTTTATTATGTCTGGTAGTTTGTTATATATTTTTATAGACATTATGTAGGGACTTGTAGAATGCATTTTTAGCTTGGATGTTGGTATGTTTAGCCTAGATCGTGCCTAAGTGTGTACTGTGATTGGATATTTTTGTGTTTTTTGTAGAAATCTTGATGCTTACGGACAAATTTACATATTTCTAGAATGTAAATACTGGGGACGGTTAGAATATTATGTTTTAGAAAATAGGGTTTGCAGCTGTCAGTTTGATCAATGTTACCAAGATTCTAAGTAATTTCTTTTGTGGGGTAAAAAGTGTCAGTGCATCTGTACTATTTCCCCAGAGGGTTACGCCGTAGCTAAGCCATGCATTAGCATACGCATAATATGTGGTGAGGGCAGTTTGTAGATTGGTTGTTTTTTTAATTTCGCGGAAAGCGTATGAGAATTTTGAAAGTTTTGAACGGGTTTTTTGTATTTATGTTTTCCAGTTAATATGTTAATCTATTGTAAGTCCAAGTAATGTAAATTCATCAACAGTTTCCAATTTTGAGTCGTTAAAGTTGAAACTTAAGAGTAGAGGAGCTTTTTGATAAGGGTGGAAAGTCATTAATTTAGTTTTAGTATAATTGATTTCTAGATTATTCAAGGTCATCCAGTTACATATTTTTGTGAGTGTGGAACTGAGCTTTTCTTCTATGTTTGTGTTGTTTTGACGTGATACTAATAAAGATATGTCATCCGCGAATAAAATACATGGCCCCTCTATGGTTTTCGGTAAGTCGATGATGTAAACGAGGAATAATAGGCTACCTATGACACTTCCTTGGGGGATGGAAGCGTTGGTTATTTTGCTTTTAGATCGGATTTTTTTTATTTCTCTACTATTGTGGTTAAAGTATTCGATTTCAATTACTTGTTCCCTATTTTTTTAAATATGACGTAAGCCATTCATGGGTTTTCCCGCGGATTCCTATTCCATACAGTTTATTAAGTAGTATTTTAAATTGGACCTTGTCGTACGCTTTGGTCATGTCTAGTAAAATTCCTACGGCGTATTCCTTGTTATTTATAATATAAAGAGCTTCTTGAATATATTTATAGACAGCTAATTTGGTGGAACGATTGTTTCGGAAACCATTCTGACAATCGCTCAATATGTTAAATTTTTCGCAAAAATCTTGGAAGCTGAGGGCAAGAGAGCTATTGGGTGATAATTATTAGGATCAGTTTTTGTGTTCTTTTTATGGATCGGTTTAATTTATGATTTCTTTAACAATTCGGGGAAAGTGCCTTCTGTAAAAGACTGATTTAATAATAGATAAAATGGTAAGGTGAGATCATTTGCGCATAATTTCAATAGTGTAGGTGGAATTTTGCCTAAACCGGAACTTATTTTTTAGGTTTTTGATTACCTTGTTAACTTTCCAAGCTTCTCCTGGGCTAAGAAACAGTGTTTTCAGTGGGATTTAGTGTTAACATGCACCCAGTGCACTTCCAGATGGAGTGTGGCTGTTTTCTCTTTTAGACGCAAAAAAATCATTAAAAATATTCGCAATTTGTTTGGGGTCGGATATAAACAGTATTATTGTGTTGTAATTGTATGCTACGTTTTTCCTTTTTTGGTTTTATTTGTTGTCTAATTTATAATGCTCCACATCGTTTTTCACTTTGTTGTCTGATTTCTTTATTTTGTTTATGTATCCAAATTTTTTTGCAGTAGTAACTAAATTTTTTAATATTTTTTATAATGTTGTGTAATTATTTGATTTTTGGTTATATGGGAAAATAATTTTAACAATCTTTTGTTTTTGCAGAAAACTTTAATGCCTGTAGTTAGAAAGTATTTTTAATAAGAGGTTGTTGAAAGAATTACAATTTTCATTTATATTATTGTTTGTTTGTATAATGTCGTGCCAGTTTTGTGTACTTAGTACAGATTTAAATTTTGTAATGTTCGCTATTTTAAATAATATTTTATTTGTGTACCAGGTAATTTTTTCCGCTTTTTAAAGGTTTGATTCTTAGTGTCTTCTTTGGTGGTAGGTAGCTCGCATATTCGGTCTACATTGTAATTGTATGTGGTTCCTTTCGAGTCATTGTTTTGTGCCGTTTTGTATGTTTAGTTTTTTTGGTTAACTTTCTGTCTTTCAATAAACAATTGATTATTTTTAATGATTGCAAATAATCCGTTTCTTCGAGCCTAAAGCATTTCTTCTCGCATTAATTGCCTTTCCCTTGGCGTGTTGGTATCTAGGAACTCTGAGATAAATAAACGGGTACCCTGAAGGTATTGGCC
This sequence comes from Agrochola lychnidis, assembly GCA_963680765.1. Taxonomy (NCBI): domain Eukaryota; kingdom Metazoa; phylum Arthropoda; class Insecta; order Lepidoptera; family Noctuidae; genus Agrochola; species Agrochola lychnidis. Next base: position 26,547,850 of record OY796853.1, read on the forward strand.
ATTACTTATTACGTACTTAGCCATTCTTTTGCTAATTAATTCGATTACAAGTGGCCTATTGTTGTTGTTGTATCTACCCACTCTGTATGTCTCTTCTATATATCCCGTCAGGTCTACGTTCATCGTCCTGTAGTAGGTATAGTTCAATGATTCTGTTGTGTAGGTCAAATTCCGGTTCTTTGTAATATTCAGTAAATTCGTGGAGAACTATTTTCTTCGTGTTTTTTTCAGTGCAAATAGCGGCTGGGATCTTTTCTGTTTTTTATGTCAAAAATGTTTTCTTTAGTTTCTCATTTTCTTTTGTAAGGTTTTCAATTGTTAAGTTTACTTTTCTATTTCTTCCTTTCTTAGTTTGTTTTGTTTATTTAGGGCGTCTGTTTTATTTTGTCTTATTTCGGTTTGGATTGTATTTTTAATTTTAGTTGTAATGGATTTATTATTTTCCTTAAGACGCAGTATTATAATTTTACTTAGATTTTGTAGCGTTAGTTCGGTTTGAATGGCTATTTCCTTTTCCTCTGTGTTCAGTGTGTCGCCAAGTATAGTTAGGTCTTCAGAGTTAAAAGTGTATTTGTTTGTGTTTTTATTCACTCTTCTAATGGTGACATTACTTTCTTCAGAAGGTGATTTTGCCTGTTGCGGTAGCTCACGGTCTTGCTGGCGTATAGGGGTATTTATGTTACCGACTTTTGGAGTTTTGCAGTGGCAAGCTTTACATTGCCATTTAATTTTAGTATGGCATGGCATTTCCTGTTTTTGTACATCATAATAATAATTTATGAAGGTCAGTTGTGACACGACTGATACGAGGCACTTCCAAATGGGCAAAATACTGTTTTTTTTTTGGCTCATTAACGAACATACTAAGCATTGTGATTGGATATTTTGTTTCTGGTTATAGAATAACTGTGGCAATAATCTATGGTTCTTGTTAAGTAATTTATACTTTAGAAGCTGTAAAACCTGATGGAATCTTAGAAAATATATAAATTAACAGAAGTAACACTACAAATTGAAACCATGATAAAACAATATTTCAACATATCATCACGCAGGATATGCGTGTCGCATGCCGGACAAACTGCGGGCATATATAGCACAGAACTGATCCCCATGAGACAGTAAGACGGGGTCGCGGTAAACCATTTAGGTAGGAGATGGCGGGACGAACTGAATAACTTCCATCCAAACTGGAAGGAGGACGCCCGGGCTCGCAAAAGATGGAAGGGGTGGAAGAAGGCCTTAAGGGAGAAAAAAAACATCACGCAGCAACATTTAATACAGGTAATAAGAAGATTAAAGTACCTACACATAAAAAATGAAGTGACTTAAATATTATTCGATTATCCTTACCATGACATTCGATTGCTCAAAACAAATGGGATTCCTTAGATACCTTTCTTAGCTTCCATGAGAAGATGTATCATGTCAGGTCTGAATATATTCTTCTTCTGTCGTTCGGCCATAGTACTCATCACTATGCTCTGGAAGAAGTTCGTCGTGGCCTCAGAAAACACTTTGATGTTGAATTTCTATAAGTAACAAAAGTAAAATATAATCTTGTAAATAATGTATATTTACAAAATAACACAAACATATAAATTATTATTTACAAGTATACAATAAATTCGTCCACATCGCTGTTTATGGGAAAAGTGCCCAAAAAGCTGGCAGCAATGCCACGTTGCATGGCAATGCTGATTCTTTGGCCTAAAATCAATTGAAAATATTTGATTATTATAATGACAATGTTATAAAACAACCTTTAAATTCTCTGAAACTGTTTTCCTTACATTTATAAAGAACAAGTCAATTTGCTATCATGATCACCAAAAACCGTGATTTTATCAAAAATCGTTCTATAGGCTTTATTAAATTTCTAATAGTGATAACTATCATAATATCTTGCTAAATTCTAATATGAATATAACACAGATACACTTCTACAAATACGATAATTAACTGCAGTATATTTATTTTAATATTAACAGTTAAAGGGAAGATTAGATTATTCTATACACTGCACGATTGGTGGCACTTTCGTCCGGATACATTCAGTGTACCTGAATTTAATATAATATATTAAATTCAGGTACACTGAATGTATCCGGACGAAAGTGCCACCAATGAAATACCTAACTTATAAAATTGTATAATGGTCATTCACATGCGATAATGTACATGGTAAATATCCCATTTTAGTATTTACTATTTACCTAACTTCAATCGTCGACGTCTTCTACAAATCTGGCACCAATTCTTTAACGTTGCAAGTTTTCAAATTAAGATAGTCCTCATGATACCTACGTGTGTACTACCTCATGATAGCAAAGATTTTACAAAGCTTTACCAAATTAGCATAATTTGTATTTAGTAATAGGAAGTCTGTTTTTATACAAATTATCTCCTGGACACCTATTCTTACCAATAACTTCAACTTTTTTAGTAGCTGCTGTGTCATTTATGCTGTATTTTATTTATAAAAATATTATCTAAATCCTTTTTCTAAAATGTAACATACTTTTTTTTTGGTGGGAAATTATCAAATAACTTCTTCCGTTCTGGGCGGAGCGGGAGAGCATGTCTTACTGACTAAAACCCAGCCGTGTTCCTGCAGTTGCCTGTATGTTGCCAGAGGCCACGATATCCCTTTCGGACTTTCCCGCGACCCCGGCAGGCATCGGCCCTAGCGGACCCCGTCAGTTGTGCTGACATCTCTTTGAGGCGCACGTGGAACACAATGCGCCGTCGACCCGGGTCTGGTCCTTATCGAATGACGAGCTACCCATTGCTCACCGTCCGCAAGCCCGCGCTCGCCTACGGTGGCCGGGAATCGGTCTGGGATTTACGACGCCCAGGGTATCTCCTGTAGCGACTAGGGGCGTGAAGGCGCGAAGTTTGCCTTTCCCTCACGCGTTCTCCCTCACGCCTCCTCCTTCGCGAGCGTTACTCTCGCTCCGTACCATGGTCAGGACAAAGGCCGGATGCGAGAGATCACCGCCGCCGATCACGTCCACGAGGACACGGCGGTGCTCCGCCCAAGCCGGGCAGACCTCCACCGTATGCTCCACCGTGTCCTCCGGGCGATCCGATCCACACCATGGTGACACCCGGGCGTTTCCTCCCACCTTATCCGGAACAGGAACTTCCCGAAACATCCGTGTCCGGTGAGGACCTGCGTCAGGCGAAAGGTGAGGACTCCGTGGCGCCTCTCTAGCCACTCTTTATATAGGCGACTTATCGCTGCAATTGTGGCGTGTCCAGCACTGGGTTGCGACAATAACACTCTCTATGACGCCATGAGATCCCGCCGGAGCTCTGCCGCTGTGCCGTGATTTCTCGCGGCGTTTCGCCTCCTCGCGCCACTCCCAGATGTAAATGTAACATACTTGATTGCTGGTTTCCTCAATAATATTCGATTCGTCTGCTACTACGTTTTCGTCCTAAAGTAAAAACAAATACGGGTATTAAATGTAGGTAGGTATGGTAATAATTAGTTCTCAGTTCATGCATTTTGATTTGGTAGGTACTTTAATATTACACTTACCTGTTCACAGTCAGCTAAATATTGTTTAAACATTAATGTCCTTCTTAGTCTAATGGATCTAACGTTTCTTAATATCCTCTTGCATCGTTCGGACGCCGCTATAAATTGATGTCTGACTGTTGGTGTATTTAAGAGAAAACAATTTTCGAGTAAAGCGGGCAGTTCGTGCGTGATCACCGACATCGACAGTGCTTGGTTGACTGAAGCGCCATCACAACGTTCAGACCTTATTCGCACCAGTTCGCGCGCATAAAATGTGCTCCCGGAGTACAGCTTATCTACCACTATTTCACACAAAAAACTATTTTTTAAGTAAGCTTAACTTACTAAAATAAAAAACTTTGCTTAAATTAAAGTAGCTTAAATGCTTACGATACATCAAAATTGTGCCAGGTAAAAATGTATGATCGACCAACTTGTTATTAAACATTGACGACAAAATGCGCTTAACGTCCAAATTATTGTAATTAGTAGAAAGGTACAGTGTTTTAACGAACAATAAACAAAAAATTATGCACAAATAAATTGTTTTATTTTCATGATTTAATAAAGTGGCCAACTAGTAAAACGGTTTATTGAAAAAACAATGAAGAAAATGATTTGGTAAAGTGTCATAAGATTAAATCTTTAATTAAACAAAATAAGCTAAATGAATTATGGCCAACTTACTAACGATATGTATGGTTTATGAAATAAATGACGAAAATGGTTGGATTTAAAACAAAATTCAATACGAAAATGACTGAAATCACCGTTGTATTAACGACCACAAAAGTGCTCAGATTTAAATGAAACCTAGACCATTCGAAAGAGAAAAATCTGCCGATTCCAACGATATAAATAACTCAATTTTGACCAAGGTGGTCGTTCATACAATATGCCTTTCTAGCGTCGATATAATCACCATCAATAGTTCTTTTATCAATAGCTTTTTTATCTTCTCCCTATATCGTTTCGGCGCGAACTATAATAACGTCTAACAAAAATGTACAGCTTGCACTGTTTTTGCCATGGGTTCCCCGCTTAATAAAATTGTCGATTTTCTTTTAGAAGGCGATAACAATTAAAATTCTGTTGTGTCTCGTTAGTGACAGTTGAACTCATAACAAATTGTTTTTCATAATTCCTTTAATATCTTTTACACTATAATACCAGCCTGTTATTATCACACAGCACGGCAAAGGCCTCTTTTCATACAGAGAAGGCATGACCATTGATCACCACTTGTTTGCTCAAGGCGGCTTTTACTCTTACATTGATAAATATTACACAAGGTTCATCAAGCCGTGTTTAAAATTTTAGTTAGTTATCAAGATGGCTGAAAGGCTGACTACCCAGGGGCTGCAAATTTAGGTTTCGCCATTCGTGGGGGCTATTTTAATAGAGCCCAATTAATAGTTTTGACTTACCCTCATAAGTGCCGGGAAGGAAGTATACCCGAAGACGATCAGTATTCTTTTGAAGCCAGAAGTAGCAGTTTCATAGCCCACAGAGTAGAAATCGTTGTTCCTCTCAGCATGGGAGTTCACCTTCAGGCCGAAGGCACAGGAGGCGATGACATCATTGGCGTATCGCGTTGTCAGGTCCTTGGTGTCGACGTCCACATAATCAACTGCAGAATTCAAATAATTGACCCGTGGCTATAATAACAACTGTACGGGTCAATCGAAGGTGAAGCTGTACTTGCCGAAGTCGCATCGTGGTCGTACCGGGTGCCCGGGTGTCCATTACATAACAAGACTCCTCCATGTCTCAGCACGTTAAAGGATGATTTATGCTAAAGTGTGCCGGACGAAAGCCGTGCCATGCACGAGGCGCGAGCGAGGCATCAGTCACAGACAGTCCCTAGAAGTTGAGCAGACACAGACGCGGCTCGCGTCCGGTGCAGTCTAGCATAAATCATCCCTAAGCCGTTGGCCCCGGCTGTCATTTTAGAGCTTTGACAGTCGTTATGGGTAGTCAGAAGCCCGAAAGTCCGACAACCAGTCTTATCAAGGGGTATCGTGTTACAAAGTAACTGGATTGTGAGGGTCAGATAGACAATCGCTCCATGTAAAATATTGGTATTCAGCTGAATCCGGTTAGATTGGAGGCAGACCCCAGCATAGTTAGGAAAAGGAGAGAAGAGTTTTATCACTAATATCATCAGAATACTTCTACAAACTGACCTCCAGATTCCTTGATCTGCTTCTTCAGAGATCCTATCATCTGGTCGCTGACATCCATCATGAAAGGGACCATGGCTCGCATCTTGGAGCTGGTGAACGCTGGACTCAATTTGGAACGCATTTCTTTCCATTCTTGACCTGTACAAAAACATTTGAGACATTGTGAGATTGTCTTAAGTTTTATTATCACTTACATTTTTCATCTGCTTTTTGTCTTGCTACGTATTTATTTTTTTACCTTTTTTGTTGTTTTTATATTACAGTTTTGCAAACATGTTAAAGTTACATAAATCTTTAACAACAATATGCTTACCGATACATAACTGTCCCCTTACTCAACGTTGTAATGTATATAGTTGCCATTTGACATTATGCTCTACTGAGGCGTTTAGGTATAAGCATAATGTTTAATGTAAGTATTTATTTTTTATGGTGCTAAAATACGCAATTTTATTTATCTCTTTATAGGTTTAAACTTTAAGTAGATCCTGTACCTCTCAAAGAGAAAAGGTTCCTGCCGAACAAAGGCTCTACAGAGTCGTCCACCAGCATTCGATGATCCAGGAAGTGCTCGAAGTCTTTGATTGCGATCTTCTTCACCAGCTCTAGGTCTCGAATCATCACTACACGCTTCATGAACTCGTATCTGCCTACGAACCTAGAAAGTTAAGAAGTCGATAATAATGTTGCTTTAAATCGTCTGAGGAGTACTGGCCATCCCGGAGTCTCGAAACATCGCGCAATGAGAAACTCTATTCCAGTGGTGATTTGGTTCATTATCATTTTTTAATGAAAACTGCTCGACCGTGACCGTGAGTGCTGACGTGGGTAGGCTAGCCTGTAAAGGGCCTACAGAGTAGGACCAAAGACAAAAACAAGACTATAATTTTATTATGATACGTACAAGCTTTCTGAGGGAGGAATATTAAGAGTTGAAAATGGTGACAATTTTGGATGGAAGAATTATAATTGATACACAAACCTGTAATGACAGTTATAAGAGAGATTGTAATATAGAAAAAAATCTCTTAGTAGTCAAATGAAAAACAGGAATGTACTTTCACGTACCTCTCTTCTGGAAAACTTTGATACATATCGTTCAACGATTCAGCTAAATGTTTTTTCTGCATCATCTCGTTCATCAGGTTGCCAACCGGTGGGACAATCTTGAAGTGCTTCACTCCGTACCGGCTGAACTGCGAGTAGGCCTGCCGCATGTACAGCACCACGGCAGCGGCTGTGATGATCACGCCGAGCCATATTAGGGCTATCATTATCTGGAAAGAAATAGGAAGTTACAACATTTTGGTTTAAAAGAGCGTCCATGCATGTTTCTTGCCCCTTCTTCTCCATTGGAACCTACTTACTACGCTTTAAAATGATCGAATATGATATAATAATGACAGAAATCAATTCAAAATGCCTCCTAATTTGTTTAATTGAAATAAATGCTTTGAGTTTGAGTTATATTTTCTTTCTTTTAGACCACATAATACGTATGATTTGATCGTGGTGGGCATTCTGAAATGCTGAAGTCCGATAGTGGTCAGCTTTCGACTGGAATGATGTTGATTATTGATGACGATGAATGATTTTATGAAAATCGTACTTGCCAACCGGTGCCTATGTTAAACCATATGGAACTGTGGCTGTCCACTCATTTGAGCTACATTCAAACTCAAATCATTTATTTCAATTAAACCATTTACAGGCACTTTTGAATTGTCAAGGAATCGGTCAGTCAGAAATAGGTATGAAGCTAGTTGCCCATTCCAAAGCGTAGTAGGTACCTATGGAGAAGAACGGGCAAGAAACTCCACGGACACTCTTTTAAATAAAAAATTGGTACAAAATATTGGTTACATCATTCATGTTGAAATTATACATGTGAGAACAATGTAGAAAGACGTGCACATGAGAAGCGTCCGTAATAAAAAGATAAAAAAGAACAATTCAAAAAAATTAAAAATAAGCCCTGGCAGCTAAGAGATAACCAGTCCCAACTGACGGCGCCCGTTCACGAACATGACGCATCGATTAGCACCATTCAGCTCAACCATTTTGAAGGGAGCTAAATGATCCAACACACGCGCCACCATCAGCGAAACATTTGAGTGAGCATGACATACTCACAGCCGCCAGGGCACATTCAAGTCAATGCAAGACATATTACCCGGTAAATAGTAACTCTTTAGTACATAGTGCTCACATAGTGTGCTATGCAATTATATAATACAAAAGAGATTGAGTTTATACAATGCAAAGATGGTCTTACAATCTTCAGCAGCTCCAACAGTATTTGCAAATGTTAATCAATTAGTTGTGGTTGTGGAGCAGGACCAGCATTGAGCCAAGCATTTTTATTTACTTGGTAAGATAAAAAAATAAACATTTAAGTTCGTGATGTCAAAAACAAAATTAAAAAAAAAAGGGAAAGCAACTCTTCCAAATATTAAAATTTTAACTAGTGAGCCCAAGTGGCTGTGGAGCAGGACCAGCATTAAGCCAAGCATTTTTATCTACGATATAATCATCCAACTTATAATATGCTTGTCTACATAGTGTGCGTTTAATGCATGTTTTAAATTTCTTCTCATTCAGTTGAAGAATATCGAGTGGTATTTTATTATAACATTTTACACAGTACCCCATAAAAGAAGTGTGAACTTTAGACAATCTAAAACGTGGTTGATCTAATTTATTCCTATTTCTAGTGTTAAAATTATGCCTGTCACTTATCTTACTAAAAAGGTGTAGATTTTTTCGAACATACATAATGTTTACATATATATACTGACAAGGTACCGTCATGATGTTAATTTTCTTGAACAATTCCCTTAGAGATTCGCGTCTGCGGAGTTTGTAGATGGCTCTGACGGCCCTCTTTTGCAGAATAAAGATAGAATCAATATCTGCAGCCCGTCCCCACAGCAAAATACCGTAAGACATGATGCTATGAAAATAACTAAAATAGACCAGTCTCGCGGTATCCACGTCTGTTAGTTGGCGGATTTTCCAAACAGCGTAAGCGGCTGAACTTAGCCGCCCTGCAAGTGATGTTAAGTGAGGACCCCACTGTAGTTTGGAGTCAAGCGTCCCAGGAAAACTGTCTTTTCGACGAATTCTAGTGTCTCCTTATTCAATACAACGTGACATTCACTACTTCTAACATTCGGTAACGCGAATCTTATGCATTTAGTTTTCTTCTCATTTAATACCAAATTATTTACAGTAAACCAATTATGGACCGTAAGCATAGCGTTATTTACGTCGTCAAGCTCCTGTGCACGTCTGTCTACTTTAAAAATCAGTGATGTGTCATCAGCATATAACACCATTTGTGGTCGATTTTTCAGTAAATTTGGTAAATCATTTATATATACTAAAAAGAGGAATGGACCCAATATCGAGCCCTGTGGTACACCCATTTTGACTTTTAAACCCAATGAATTTATACCGTTTATTTGAACTTGCTGCAGTCTATCATTCAAATATGATTTTACTAAGCTCAGCGCAAGTTTATCCAGACCGTAATGGTCAAGTTTCAAGAGCAGTGTTTCGTGATCCACGCAATCAAATGCCTTGGATAGGTCGCAAAAGATGCCTATTGCATCTTGTGCCTCTTCCCATGCATTAAAGATGTGTTTCAATAAGGTGACACCGGCGTCGGTTGTGCAACGTCCTTTGGTGAAACCATACTGTTGATCGTGTAGGATGTTATTACGATTAAAATGATTGAGCATTTGATTTAACATTACATTTTCAAACACCTTGCTGAAAACCGGCAAAACTGATACGGGCCTATAATTATTAGTGTCTTTGCTGTCCCCGGATTTGAAAAGTGGAATAACTTTACTGTATTTCATTAAATCCGGGAATATCCCTTGATCTACACACAAATTAAATATTAAAGCTAAATAGGGTGCAATTGTCTCAATAATTGATTGACAAACTTTAGTAGACATGCCCCACAGATCTTCGGTAATTTTGATCTTAAGTTGCTTAAAAGCCTTTATAACGACCACAGGGTTTATATGTTTAAATTTAAATTCCACAGGGCAGGCTGAAACATTCGCTTTTAATAAATCAATCGCAAGTGAGGGGGAGGAATTTAGAGTTTCTGTAGTTTTAATTGGAATATTGGTAAAGAAAGTTGCAAATTCTTGAGCAACATCGATGTTGTCGCTAATAAGACCGCCGGAAGTGTCTAGTGTGTAATCTGTATTATGTCTTTTGTTCTTGTTTGTTTCATTGTTAATAATTTTCCAAACTGTCTTTATTTTATTATCTGCCGATTTAACCTTGTTGCTAATGAAAGAAGCTTTAGCTGCTTTGCAGATATTTTTAAAAGTTTTAGAGTAAGTAGCAACATACTTATTAAAAGTTTCTGTGTTAATATACGGCTTAAGGCCATACAGTTCAAATAATGTTTCCCTACTTTTCCTGATGCCTTTAGTTGCCCAGTCACTGAATAAAAACTTAGGGCAAATAGTTTTAGTTTTTTTCTTAAAAGACTTATTGAACTCTGTTTGGACTAATGAAAAGAATTGTTCATACAAAATATTGCCATTGGACATATTTAGACCCTGAGCACTTAACTTGCTAATTAAAGTGCTATTAAACTTAATTAAATTACCCGATGTTATTGGTCTAGTTTGTATCTGCACTTTTAGTATTGGTGTGTTGGACTCAAAAATAACGGTTTGACCGCTGTGATCAGAAGGGAGATAATTTACAATAGCTTTATCTAAATAGTCGCAGCAAACATTAAGTATTAGGTACTCACAATCAGTTGATAAAGCAATTGTGTACTTTAGTACATAATTTGTTTTGGTGACTACATAATTGTGAGAATAAATAAATAAATAAAATTCATTTATTTCAGGTCATAGACCCATATTAAAAACAAAAAAACAATAAATTTGACAATTTTTTTTTTTTTTTGCGTAGTAATTAATTAATGCAGGCGTGACCTTGCGGAAATCCATTATAAAATACAATAGACGTGGATATGTTTAGTAACCTGTTCCGCTTACCTATTTCTAAACAGCCATAAAAAACTCCTGAAATAAATCGACACGTGTTTCACCTGTCAACGAGGCATCCTCAGGATGACGATGGACTTGTTGCGAACTCGAACACGGCGTGTTGCCACACCGAGCGCTGAGTGCAGACTGAGCCTTATCGCCCGTCGAAACCCACTTATATAGTGTCACCGTTATCAGTGCGATAAGGGGCGAACAGTCGCAGCAATGGTGACCTTGGCATACTCGTATTTAATTCGTTCAACAGTGTAATGTTTTCTGTATTATTTTTGACAATTTCTAAACTCTCTAGTACTGACATTCTGAAACCTTTATCACATGTATGTAAAATGTCGTAAGTGTTATTATTATTTAACAAATGACCTGTATCTATTAAGTGTTGTGCAAAATGTGATTTTTCTGGATAATTATTCCTGTACGCTGCAATATGTTCCTTATATCTTGTCTGATAATTACGACCAGTTTGACCTATGTAAATACCATTACAATCATCGCAATGTAACATGTATACACCTGATTTTTTGTGGTTTTCTAATCGATCTTTTCCGTTACAAATCTGTCTTAGTGAATTATTTGTTTTAAAAGCTACCCTTAATCCATTTCGAAACAAAGTTTTTGAAACCCTATCACTAATTGACCCTAAGTATGTCAAACTACTTAAATATTCATGTGGTCTTTCTGGAGGCAGTGGATACAAAAGTGAACGAACTATGTTGCGACATTTCGTTTGAATCAGATCATCAACCATTTTCTTATTGTATCCGTTACTCTCAGCTATATGATAAATAATGTTAAGTTCTCTGTCATAATTATCTCGTGAAAGTGGTACTGTCATTAATCTATGAGTGAAACTATGATAAACTGCCAGTTTATGTTGAATCGGATGACAAGATGATGCAGGAATCGTAACGTCTGTATAAGTTGGTTTTCTATAAATCTGAAAATCGTGTTTGTTGTTTTTTCTTGTAATAGTTAAATCTAAAAAGTTAAGGGATCCGTCAACTTCTAACTCTAATTTAAATTTTATTTTAGGATGTAAACTATCGATTTTATTAACAAAAACATCAATTTGACGCAATGTACCGGTCCAACACATATTTATGTCGTCAACATAACGGTAATAATATAAAATTTGAGGCTGTCCTACAATGTACTTATTTTCAAAATGGTCCATGAATATATCTGCCATAAGGGGGCTGAGTGGAGAACCCATGGCTAAACCTTCTTTTCTCAGCGCTCGGTGTGGCAAAACGCCGTGTTCGAGTTCGCAACAAGTCCATCGTCATCCTGAGGATGCCTCGTTGAGAGGTGAAACACGTGTCGATTTATTTCAGGAGTTTTTTATGGCTCTTTAGAAATAGCTAAGCGGAACAGGTTACTAAACATATCCACGTCTATTGTATTTTTTTTTTAAATAAAGTAGTAGTAAACACACAGATTACATAAATTGAAAAGCAAACCAATTGACGAACTCGATATTCGCACTGGAATGATTTAAAAAGCAAATTGATTTGAAAATCGAGAAAAGTTAAAATTGAGTAGAAAAGTTTAATAAAGTCCTGTACGTCCTTGTCGGGAAGTTACCTTGGGCGTATAAATTATAGTAGTTGCGTAGAATCATTGACAAAATACACATTTTAAACTATCGTTGTCCATAAATTAGAATCACATTCATAGTTTATTTTTCCTTATCATACACAACAGAGAACTATAAATAACTTGCACAACAATTAGAACTCGTACAACGTTAATACCTTCATGCAATGAATTTGAGATGTTATCGGAATAAAATGTCATACCACTTATTTCTTAAAAAGTCTGATCTTCTGACCTTAAAATCAAGACAGAAACTTTTGGAAGTTATGACTCTGTTCAATGTGTGCCGCAATCATTTTGATTGTCCAGATTTAGTCAAGAGTCTCTGTTACCTGGTTACTCGAACAGTTCATGTACGGGAGGTACGCTCTCGACGTCTATTTGCTACTCGCCTTTGTAAATCCTACGCTGGCTCGCGTTCACCACTTCATCGTTTGGTTGAGACATATAACAATGAGTTGAATTCAATCGACATTCTTTTTCTTAGTAAAAATGCATTTAGGAAACAAATCCAAGCAACCCTAAAGGATCAGCAAAGTATTGTATAATGACGTAATGTTTAATAATACACGCACACAAACTTACTTTTTATCTTTTCTTTCTTTTATAAATTTAAAAATCCAGATGAGTTTTAGGACAATATCGGTTGTATAGATATTGTATCTGTGTTACTAGCTAGTTTTTAAATACTTCTTATTGTAATCTGTGGAGAACGTAGTGGGTAGCATAATGTTTAAAAATTTAATATTTAAGATTGTGACTGTTTCTTATTGTGCTACTGTGTGTTTTTCCTTATATAAATAAAATAAAATAAAACTCACTGCCAAACACGGGTGACTTTGACCGGCGACTCCTTAGGAATGCTAATCATGAAAAATATTGTTTGGTATTACATAATACATACATACCGGTACAGGTTTTATAATGTGTTGTTGTAACGTCTGATAAATACATAATCTATATTTTGCTAATATTATTTTTGTTAGCTATCTGTACATACATAATTATATAAATAATTATTATCCATACATTGCAATTACCTACTCAAAGTATTGGAGTATATTCATATATTGGAGATGATTCAAAAAAATCGGCCAAGTGCGTGTTGGACCACGTACAATGAAGGGTTCCGTAGTTGAGATGAATTTATCCCAAGAACAAACTTAACATTGTAGTTGAAAAACATGTTCTCCCATATATTCCAACTGCAAATGTAAGTTGTTCGCACAATATTGAAATTTACCATGTTATTTCAAAACCATATACTTATTATAGGTTTTTATGTAATCTATGAATAAAGAATTGGACCATTAACGGTATTAAAAAAAAAATTGGATCAGTAGTTTCGGAGTTAAGGGTTAATTTTCATTTATTTTCATAAATATCTTTAAAGGTATTTATTTTAAAATTATTTAAAAAATATTTAGATCTTCGCAACAAGCCCTTACATTTGATATGTCACACGGTACAGTTATCAAAACTTTTTTTTTAATTTTCTTAGTTGCTCCCCAAAAGTGATATTCAAAATTAATTTATTTACGTTGATAGAAATACATATGGTGTACCTTTCAACTTAATCGGTCCATTAGATTCGGAGCAAATTGGCTGTGACAGACGGACAGACAGACAGACTAACAGAACGACAGACAGACACACGAGTGATCCTGTAAGGGTTCCGTTTTTTCTTTTTGAGGTACGGAACCCTACAAATAGAAGAAAGGGTCATCAATGATGACTTCATTACTGACGTACAATTTCAAATTATAAATAAAGAAATTTTAATTGGTCACACATTACTAAAATTGCGCATATAACTAATTAGTAATTACCTGGGCGACCGAGCTCTGCTCCGGTGAAAATAGACAATGCTCATTTAATAGTTTAAGAAAATTCATACCAATTTCACGCATAGTACATACTAATTCCATGCTGCCATGTCATTATTCTAAGGTAGCCATCTTGTTCTAGACTTTGGGCGACCGAGCTCTGCTAGGGTGAAAATACGGAGAAAACGAATTTTCCCAGATAGGAGACCTAGCTAAATCGATTTTTCGCCACCGTAAACCTGTATATTGCAACATTCCCGTTAGAGCCGTTTTCGAGAACGTGATTACAAATATATACCTATATAATAATACAAATATTGCTCATTTAGTAGTGTAGGATTACTAAATTAAATTGGTGTTGTCAGAAGTGGTTTTAACTAGTGATACGACATTATTACCTGGTGGTATCGTTTAACTTTAAAATACCCACTGCACCACCAGAGGTACGGCCAGGGGGAACGGTGGATCTGCAGTGCATATTATAAATTAAATTAGCTTTTTGTGTTCGTCTGTGATCGCGTTATTCTTCTAAACTGCGCAACGGATTTTGGTGCGGTTCTCACCATGATTTACAGAATTTATTTCGGAAGGTTTATTTGTTGGCATAGTATGAATATTAATATCTAACCTACATAATTATAATAACGAAATCTCGATGATTTGTAAAGTCATAAAAACAATATACAGACATTGTGTATGGCAACAAAACCGATTTTGAGGTAGGGTTAGAAACGCTGCCTCGCTAGAAAGAATGTGAGGTTATTTAGGGGTTCTAGAGGGTCTCCTGAACCCTCCACAACAGTTTTATTTTTTACCGGAGACACATTAAAAAAACATATTTTTTAGGGAAGTTTAAAAAAAATCTACCTGCTTATTTACGGATGTCAGTTATGTATTAGTAAATCGCTTAAAAAAAAACGTGATAATTTGAGATTGTTACAATTTTTTCTCGACGAATGATCGTAGAGACAAACTTTCCCGTAGGTACATAAATGATGGGCTTGGCTAGACACGAGCGGCACGCGTCAACGTCAGAGGCAACTTCAACCGCCGACACGCGTTCACGGCAGCTGTTGACGCGTGCCGCTCGTGTGTATACACTTATACATAGATTTGCACATGTGTTGGATTAAAACCTATGAACGATGAACCTGTTTGAACGATGAACGTGTTTCAGTGTTGAACTTTTGAACAACACTTGACAGAACGCAATCATCTGGTCAAGTGTTGTAAACTGTCAACGGGTGTCAATATCAACAACCAAGCTATTTTTTTTAAAGACTTAGAATACTAATCTTTTTAGTTCAAAATTGCCATTAAAATTGATAATTTTCCTACGTTTCTGCAATATTCTTATGTAAGGAAGAACACAAAAAAAGTAAATAATATAATTATGTAGCTTCTTGTATAGATTGTGCATATAACAAAGATACCTAAGAATACCTTCGCCAAAAACGCGTAAACGCGCCTATTTATTGCATCATATTTCCATACCATACACTTGAACCATTTGGAACCGTTTGTGATAGTTGTAATAATTATATTTTAACCGTAGTTAAATCAAATCAAATCAAAAATATTTATTTGCGAGAATATGGTACAATAGATATTACAGTAATTTTGGTTTCAGCATATCATGCCATGGTATGGCGTGCAAATACATTAATATTTTCGAATTGATTATATGTAATTACAAAAAGTTATTGATACGTTTACAAAATATCTCATTGCTAGACCAATTCAACATTATTGGAAATTAAACATGTACAAACAGCAACAGTGATGCTGTTTGTACATGATTAATTTCTCTAGCAGAAAGTTTTTAAACTGTTTCGAGGTGAAAGCTTTTCCATGATCTGAACTTATTCTGGTCGGTGCTACAAAATCATTTAATAAATTTTCGATAATTTTGAATTGGTCTAGCAATGAGATATTTTGTAAACGCATCAATAACTTTTTGTAATTAATTCTTAATTCGGTCGTATTGCAACTCTTCTTTAGCACTCAAATTGACATTTACTCGAAAGCTTATTCCAAATAAAAACTGCATGGACCATGGATGCAATCTAAATTTAAAAACAAAAATCTTGATGTCTGTACTCAATTCTGTCTACTTGACACAAGATCTTCTATACTATCTATACTAATATTATAAAGAGGTAACATTTGTAAGTTTGTATGTAGGGGGTAATCTCCGGAAGTAATGAACTAATTTAAAAAATTGTTTCACTGGTAGAAAGCTACATTATTCGTAAGTGCTATAGGCTATAAATTGTAAGATACCATGCATATTAGCCGAACTATCTAAATTTTTGTCTAGCCAGGCGGAAAAAAATTGCTCTTACAACAGAGTTGTTTGCATGCGCTGCCTTAACAGTTGTATATAATTGAAAACAATGTATGGCAACCTGGTCCGCTTTGAATAGTTCTACAAAAAAATCCGCGACACCATATTTGTATCTTTTATATTTTAGCAGATATAGTAGTTTTTATGTGTTAAAAATGTATTTTTCGACGTACTTACCTCTGGAGGATTTTTTAAACAACAAAATATTAAACCTTATCGAAAAAAAATATTATTATGATCACAAGAATATCATAGAGATACGATTTGCCCAAAACAGTATGTCTATTGGTTAAATAGTTTCGAAGATAATATAAAATTACTAAATCGCAAAATGCCGCCGTCCATTCACGAACCGCATTAGAACATGCTTTGTACGGACGTTTTATCCATTTATCCATAGATGGCGTTGTGCAATTACGAGGAATAGAGAAAATATTTCGTAAGCATGCGCTGGGGAATCTAGCTCCGAGCGTTCACAGTGACTTGCTAACCAAAGTTGGAGAACATCGCAGGTCCGTGCTCGGAAATCTAACGCTGAACGTGCGCAGCGTCTCAGTGATTTAAGGCAGCATGTCTCTGCAACAAGGGATAGGGAGTCTAGCGCTGAGCGCTCGCAGCGGCTCGCTAGCCAAAGAGTGAGAACATCGCAAATCATTTCATTCACTCATTTGAAACCCGGTAATATAGCCAAAGTGGCATGCAAATACATACATATACAATAAAAACAAAACCCTCCTTTTGGCAGTCAGGAAATAAATCATAGCACTCAGTACTAACCGAACCACACTCATAATTTCATCACAAGTTAAAATGTTTACCGCCCAATGAAGTGGGCACGGGTCAGCTAGTTCATTATATTTTTATCGAAATTATTACCTCTGGTAAATACTACAGCTATTTTAAACACTACTTTCATAACTTGAGAGGAAAATTCATAAATCTAAATGATGGGATAAATTATAAAAGTCACCTGTAATAATAATCGTTTATTTTTTTAAAGGTACACATCTACAATAAGTAACTTAACAATTAAAATAGAGCACAGTTACTTATTTGCCTGAACGAGGTTGAACCTGTGTTTCAAACTAAGAAGTGAATACTCAATGTAATAAATTAAAAATGTGTGTAAAGTAAAAACTAAATTATAAAATAAAATAGGATGTTAGTGGTTCTATTTTCAGACAACAAGGAGATCTTCTGTCTGTGATCTTGATCTTCTGGATCTGATCTCTCATCTCTCTCTCTCTGTAATCTCTCTCTGATCTATGTACATAAACCTAACATAATAACGTCAATTGGGTTTGAGGTCAAGCTTATGAAATGAAAACATAAATATTTATCACATCACAGACATGCTTGAGTAACTTTGGAATGAAATACTAGATTTTTAAATGAAATCTTCAAAAGTTGCACTTTGATAAATTGATAAATGCCAGCGGAAGTATATTGGGAAATGCCAGCGGAAGTTGGACCCCAATGTATATTACATTTAATTTAAAACCGCAAACATCCTTCACAGGTTGAAATATCAAATTTTTATTCTATTAAAAACTGACACTGAATACAACTTTTAGTAACCATTATTCGTCCATTTTAATAATTCTTCTTCCCCTTTCGAATCATCATCCTGTCAACTTTTCAAGAGTAACTTATGCCGTAAGATATACATCGGGCCTGATTTCCCAGGGTTTATAGCATATAGTTAGTGTTGTAACATTCGTCACTCATAGCGGCTTTTTCATGGAACTTCTGTTATTGGTTTTCCACCTTCAATCAGCCAAACAGTTCCACTTTCAGCTATAGTAAATACTTCTACAGCAGCATTACCAACATCCTCAACCTTTTGCCAAGGAAACGAGTTCGCAAATTCGACTAGACCTTCAGGTAAGGTCTTTTGAAGTTCTGGATCTCGCAAATTTAAGGTTAGTCGAGTTTCAGTAAACCCTGGACATAAAGCCACAACACGAACACCGGTTTTGTCAAAATTGTCAATATGTCCCAAAGATTTAGTAAAACCATTCACGGCGAATTTTGACGCTTGATAATCAGGGCTATATGGTACTGATCTAAATCCAAATATTGATGATATTAGTATAATAGTTCCGCCATTTCCACCGTTATCCTTTCGCATATGCTTTAAAAACTTCATGGACCATTCTATAACTGCTGTTACATTTACGTCAATCACTTTTTTGTGATCTGTCGAACTGGCAACGCCAGCACTCAGAACTAATATATCAACTGTTTTATAATTATCAATTATTATTTTCGAAACTTGATCTAAGTCAGTAGTCACATCACATTTTATGAATTCGACTTTACCTTCTCCGTTTTTTGCTGTTAAGCTTTTGCTTGCTTTGTCTCCTTGTATTTCATCAATATCCAGTAAAATAACAGCTTTAGCCTCGTGCAGCAGGAACTGGTCTGCTATGCCAGATCCAATGCCTTGAGCTCCTCCTGTCACAACCACAACTTTATTCTTGAGCGAAGTTTTCATCATTTTAGGTTGAACACAAATAGCGAACTGAACATTGACGCATGAGTCGAATACGTTATCATTTGAGTAAATTAGGACAAGAACAATTTAAATATGTTTATTTTATTACAATACATATCGTTTGCGATAGCGAATCATTTGGACCGACAGCAGATTAAAATAAAAATACTTACAATTACATTCGGTACCTAGTGTTTCCAATTAACAATCTTTAATTATGTATTTATCTAACTTAAAGAAATAAAACCTTATTATATACTTCTATTAATACGTGGTTGCAGATTTTATTTGTCAATCAGTCATTTTTTTTTTGTTTTGTACAGAAGTACCTACTAAGAAAAATGTAAAGCTAAGTAGATCTGTTGTGTTAATATCTTAACCAACTAAGTTAACACATTAGTTTTAATGTTCGATCGAAGCGAACTAAATAGATAAATAGAATGCCTTCAATTCAGTGAATAGGGACACCTTGCTGGCAGAAACTAAAAAAGAAATATCCCAAATCTATAGTTTCCTTTGGCAATGTTACAGACACCCTTCTAAATTACTATATCGGGACAACCTTTTGGAATCTGCTGTTGGCTGTCAACAAGGCGACCCCCTCGGGCCAGTGATTTTTAGTTTAACCATTCATCCAATTATTCGACAGCTAAATTCCAAATTTAATGTCTGGTATCTTGATGATGGAACCTTAGGTGGCGATGTAGAAACTGTTTTAAATGACCTAAAATACTTAAAAAACGAACATCATTCCATTGGCCTTGATCTCAACCTTTCGAAATGTGAACTATACTTATCGGACAATACCGACAGATAACTGACACTTCCCTAATTTAACGAAATAGCTCCAGAAATCAAAATTATTGAAAAAAGCTCTCTTCGTCTCCTTGGGTCTCCAATCTTTGAAAATTCCTTTCCCGCTTTTATTGAGGAAAAAATACAAAATTTCAGCGACGTTTCGGAAAGATTGTTACAAATTAATATGCATTCGGCCATCACCCTTATTCGTTACTGCTGTTTCGGCCCTAAATTAACATATTTTCTTCGCGCTTCCCATTTATGGAAGCACACTCACCTTTTAGAAAAAATGGACCAAATTATCCGACACACATTAACTTCAATTTTAAATGTGGCCATGGACGACCGAGCTTGGGCACAAGCTACTCTCCCATTCGTATGGGAGGCCTCGGCGTCCGCAAAATTTCGAGTATTAGTCTACCGGCTTTCATATCCTCGGTCCATGGCACTGAGAAATTAATCAGGAAAATTCTAGCCTCCACACTGATTTATTTTGATGTGCCGTGCTTCACCGAGGCTATGAATGCCTGGAGAATCGCTTGCCCGAACTCTGATTTACCCGATTATCCATCTTCTCAAAGACGGTGGGATGAGCCGCTCTGCAGAGTAGTACAGAACAATTTACTTAACACGTCTACTACTGCTGCGGAGCGTGCGCGCCTGCTGGCTGTGAGTAAGTGGGAATCGGGTCTGTGGCTTCATGCACTACCGTCGTCGAATATAGGCACTTTGCTCGACGACACCACTTTCCGCCTCGCTGCTTCCCTACGACTAAGAGCTCCATGTTGTTCTCCTCATCGCTGTCACTGTGGCGAAGTTGTCAACAGTCTCGGCCATCACGGCCTGTCTTGCAGCCGAAGTGCGGGCCGCTTAGCGCGGCACGCGAACATCAACGACATCATCCGACGAGCTCTTGTCACCGCCGGCGTTCCAGCTGTATTAGAACCCAATGGCCTGGCACGCGACGATGGCAAGAGACCGGACAGCATGTCCTTATTTCCATGGAAGGTGGGTAGGCCTTTAGTGCGGGACGCAACCTGTGTCGACACTCTTGCGCCATCCCATCTTCCTAGCTCGGCGTGCTGTGCTGGTGCTGCTGCTGCGGCTGCAGAAAACCTCAAGCGGCGTAAGTATAATAACCTCATTGGTAACTATACTTTCGAGCTGTTTGGGGTTGAAACCCTCGAGCCGTGGGGTCCGAGTGCCCATGGCCTCTTCCGTGACATCTCAATACGGCTATTTGACACTTCCCGTGACCCAAGAGCTGGTTTTTACCTTGGCCAGAGGCTAAGCATTGCCATACAACGTGGCAGTGCGGCCAGTCTCTTGGGTACATTACCAGCCGACAGCGATGCGGATGAATTTTTCGACGCTATATTTTAGTTTGTAAATAGTTCTAGTTAAGTTAGTATATAATATCTATTTTTATTTAGTAAATAATTCAACTAACGATAAATAAAACCCTCAATTTAATAAGTAAAAAAAAAAAAAAAATGTTACTAAAAATTATAAAATAGATAAATGTTAGTTACAGTGGTTACTGCGGTTACTGTGAACACTGCGAGGTATACCTACCTACTTAGTTGAACCATTATTTTCCCCTTACCCACTGGGCCAATTAAGTAGGTATACCTCGCAGTGTTTTCAAGATGACCTAATAAGAGCATTGTAAATTTTGTATTTTATTAAAACGGTTTATTTAATTACCATTTCATAAAATAATGAAGGGGCTCTTCAGCTGCTCTTCTTTTTTTTATAAAACTCTTAACTTCTAGTGACGATCTTTGGTCTAAGACCCCTCAACAGTCTATGACGATCAATACAATACGGCTTCAAACAATTTGGCCTACTACATATTCCATGTGCCACACAAGCCACATACGTCGCAAACATTGACATAAGAAGTACATGAGCCTACAGTGAAAATATCCATCTTGTTATAGTTAACAAGCTCCCAGGGCCCATGCGAACTAATTTACATGTAAACCGCTTACAACGACAGCAGACTTGACTCGAGCTTAAAGACGAGAAAGAAAAGAAATGTGTATTGATAGGCTTATATTAAGAGTGTGTACTGACGCTTATGGGCGCAAAGTTATGGTAAGGAATATTTTTTGGAGAGTAGTTACGAAAACAGACAAATAATCTGCTATATATATGTACTTTTGACAGTCTACTTTAAAAATCCTACCAAATGTGCAAGTTTTAATGTTTGGATGTTTGTTACTCAATCACGCAAAAACAGCTGAACGGATCGTAATTAAATTTGACAGATAGGTAGGCTGGGACCGACATAGATTACTATTCATTCATGAATCGCAGACGAAATCGCGGACATAGCTAGTTTCAAATAAAAGAGATTGGACGACACCAATAATTAAAGTAGTTTAAAATTATACATGAATGTTATGTTCACGATCAAAATCAAAACATATTATTTCACATAAACCCAGATGGGCAGTTATGAAACGTCAGAACCTAGGTGTATGGTTACAATTGGTCGTTTCCTACGGAGAAGAGCCGGCAAGAAACTCCACGGTGTTACTCTTTTAGAAATAATTGGCTTTTGGCAATGTTTTCAAATTACAGTGTTGATAGGTATGGGAGGACAGCTCGACTATAGCTCTTTTCAGGGCCGCGCCGCCCGTATGTGCGAAGTGTGCGGCGCACACAGGCGCCAGGGCACTAGGGGCGCCAGAGGAGACCCTCCTGCCCATGCCCTTAATTAAATATCAGCGCCAATTATTGTTTTTTTTTCGACACTCGCTCCACCGAGAAATAAAAGACAGTCATATTATAAATATCTTGAATATAGAATGTAAATAACTTAATTCGAGTTTTCCTTTTCTCAGTAATTGCCAAGCGGTAGCAAACCGTTTTTTTTTTTTTACGAAAATAATGTAAAACTAGAGAACATTTACGTAAAATTAAAAAAAAAATAAGTGGCGAAACAGGACGACAAAAAAGAGGTGCTTCATAGGTTTCGCACACAGGCGCTGCCGAGGGTCGGCGCGGCCCTGGCTCTTGTGACCCTTAAAACTACAATAATCAATAATAATCTGAAAAGCTGTGATAATAATAATCTATTTAATGAAAACGGACGTAGCACCGTTCGAAAAAAATGTAGGTAGATAAGTGTTGATCAAGCCCACATATCGTTTACCCTTTCGCTGACTCGCCACGTCAGTGGACGAGGGACATGACAACACAAATAAGTAAACGCTGCAGTATGAGGGTGGGTGTGATGCGTCGCTGATTCCGCAACGTTTTTTCTGCTTATTTGTTTTGGACACAAAACTGTCATCGCTTATTGGATTAGGGCTGTTTTTTGTTAAACCTTACAGAATTGTGTTTTGTAAATAACAGAAAATTGTCTTATGAAAATAATAAATGCTCACGTTATGTTCCTTACAGGAATCCAAGTGATAAAGTGAGATCATAAAGATCCTGGAAGTTATAGCCTGTTTTTTTCGTAAGTTTTATAATACAGACTTCATTAAGCCTTAAGCAATACGCTGAAAAAGATGAAAAATAACAAAAATAACAAGGTGCTCAGATTGTGACGAGTACACACTCGTTACTGTCAGTTTTAATTGCTACGGATAGATGTCGCTACCTCTCGTACAGTTCGCAAAAAAAGAAACTGTTTCCTTTTGATATTTTTTGGGTCGGGCAAATGAATAAATTGCTTACTGAATGTAGGCGTTTTTCTTTTACACGAATAAGGTGTTTTTGATTAATTTAGAAATTATGTTTACATTGGCACATGAGAGGTTTGTTAATAATTATTACTAGCGCGACTGGACAGAATCGTGTCTTCGGTTCGATCCCCGTATCAGATACATAATTATTGTATATTACAACTTTAATTTATTTTACTCTACCGTAAACTACACTTTGTTGGCTGAAGTCAAAAAGGAAATAGGTACCCAAAATTTGTGATTTTATGTACCAATGTACAGGTACCGTTCAAAATTATTATACAAGAACAATGTTTTCGAATTTTTTGATGTCCTATGATTCTTTCCTCTCTTTTTACATAGGTATTTTTTTAATAGGTAAATGTACACACGGCTATACATCAAGCTATACATTTTCAGCTTATGTTGATCTCGCATTATATAGGATTTCCGTACAATGCGAGGTCAGCTTATACTGAAAATGTATAGATCGATGTGTAGTGTGTACATATTATTATTTCAAGCCTGTTGTTAGCTTATATATTATGTTAATATTAACTCGGTTCAACATTTAATGGTTAATGAAATCTATGTCATTAATTCTCTTCTTCTGTGGCCTTCTTCAAAGGTACAACTTTTTTTTTTGGTTACTCCGTTTACTTATTGTTGGAAAATGACACTTAGAAGTCGCGTAGTCTTCTACTACGAGCAATTTCTTCCTTAAAAGATGTCTTCAACGTCGTAAGGAAACACACTTTTGTTAATTAAAATCAACGTTTTTATTTATTTATAATTTCACCAGGAATTTGTTAATAGCCAGGGTCCAAAATGCACGAATAATGGCCGATTTGCACCCTAATACATGGGATTAAAAACATGTCCGACAAAATGTGTGTAAGCTATTACACCACTGCTTATCCCTCCAGAGAATACAGACGCAATGTTATGTTTTATGTAGATTGTAATAAATGATCAGCATGTTGATTGATGATCTCATGTTGAAGGAAGCGATAAACAAGCTCAGTTTATCGCTAATAATGTTTCGCTCAGCTTACACGATGTGGATCATTTACTATCGGAAAGAAATTGTACCTAAATAATATGCTGGTAAATTTTAAAGACTTACGCAACACATCCAATACTTACTGTTTCAACCAATTCTCTTGTGTTCCTAATACGTTGTAAAATGCATTTCACGAGTTATGTTATAAGACCCATGTTATAGGGACGAGCCAACCGATACTTACCAAATACATCACCAGCCGCTGGGCTGCTGCTGAGAAGCTTCTCACTTCACCTGGAACAAGGATCGAACCAGCACCCTAATTGCGTAACACACTTTTAGTCACAATTCGATGTTTTTGAAGGAAATTGCTTAATCAGTGCTTCATAGGTTTGAAAACGAAATAATGTGTCTGCTTAGCAATCTAAATAATTCAAAATGAAACGCATTACTGTCGATTGCCATTGTGTGTGTGTTACGAAATTACCTCGCTATATCGAAGAGGCAGCGAAGAGGCAGATCCTCACAAAATCGGAATATTTATATTCGTTTCTTCAAATGTATTGCTGACTCTACATGAACGTTACAAAAAACAAGTAAAACTAACGAACTCCTCAATAACCACTTCATATGATATGAGTCTGATCCCGATTCTTGTCACACTGAAAATCAAAATCATATATGAGTTATAAAATTGATTCCGAAGGTTTCAAATGTTTAAATATTAATTATTTTCAGTTTTAGGAGTTACATGCATTTTCAGG
Source organism: Agrochola lychnidis (assembly GCA_963680765.1). Classification (NCBI taxonomy): domain Eukaryota; kingdom Metazoa; phylum Arthropoda; class Insecta; order Lepidoptera; family Noctuidae; genus Agrochola; species Agrochola lychnidis. The sequence goes on from OY796853.1 coordinate 26,573,121, forward strand.
ACCGGAAGTTTTAGAATCATAATTACTCGCTGACCGACAACGCACAACCTTTTTAACCACTCAGTCTAGAAGCATGAAATTTTGCACAAGAGTTTCTAATATGTATAACAGTGGCCCAGTGATAACGGCCCCGACTTACGAGTTGTAGGTCGTGTATTCGAACCCAGGCAGGCGCTTTGCTTTGTGCAAATAATTTCAACACCATTACTCTCAAAACGGTTATGAAAAATATAGTAAGGAAACCGGCATGTCCTAGAATAAGAAATTTGAAGATATGTGACATCTGCCAACCCACACTGGGTCCACGTGGTGGACCCAGTGTGCGTCGTGTTCCAGCAGTGGGAATAATATAAAAAATAACGAAAGTGAGTACGGAGGCATTTTTGAAAATTCACCCCTTATATTAGTTAAAATTAAAAAAATAAAAAAAGTTTAAAAGTTAAAGTTTAAAAAAAATTGCATGGAAGTACATAATTTTTGAAGTTAGAAACGTGGATAGACTTCTGTGAAAGTTTGTTGAAGGTATCATCGTTTTATTTTTAACTTATTCCCTAAGGCCCATGTGAAGGTGCGGATGGGAAATATCATCGGGCGCACGACTCGTTTAAAATAATTTTAAGAGATAATATCTCATTAATAAAGATAAAGTACCAAGAAAATTCTTTCACAAAGATCACTCATTTTATAACAATATTTAATTTATAGAGTCTTAGAAACTTTCACAGAATAATCTTTATGCAAATAATAAAAATAAAATATTTTGGAAAACGTTTCCACGATTTTTTGCTTCGCAGACTCTTGCCAAATTACTTTATTCACAAACTTACAAATTATAAGCAAAAAATTAACAAAATAAGTGAGAGAGGAAGAGGAATTGAATTAGGATAGTTTTTCTTGGTGTCAAATATTCCAGGGCAAGTATTAGTTATCGGGATGTTTGCCCGCCCAGCGTCACTGTCACTGGGCGGCCCTGGGGTCCAAGTTATAAGATATTTCTAGCTAGTGGACACTTTTTGGAATTTACAACTAGAAAAATATAAATATACTAAATATTCAGTTGCTCTGGATTGCTACCCAATGAAAATGCAATATCTATTTTGTAAATTCTGAGAAAATTTATGTTTTCTCAAACATGCTTGGAAATTCGAGCATTATTTTGACAACCTTCTTCGAGATAAATTAAAATTGCTGTACTGGTCGAATACATGCGAGCGTCCGGCCGGCAATATTTGTATGAAAACTCATATCTGTCGTGTTATTTAAAAAAATTATCGTTGTTCATCATTGACTCTTTAATGTATAATTTAATTCACTTAGTTTGTTTTTCCGCGCATTACTTGAAAAAAGTACTATACAAGCCTGGGCCACACCAAGCATTGATGTACTAACGTATGTGTGCCTCGGCTATCAATGCCTCTACTGCAGACCGCGACATAAATGTACTATTAATGGCTACGTAGACGTAGGAATTTGAAATGCCGATCATAAAACATCTCGTGATTTTATAACGTACAATCATTTACTGATTGCAAACACGTTGCTAAGTCCTAATATTATGTTCGAAATGTTTTACCATTTTGAAAGAAAGAATAACGTTTATTTGGACACAGTTCGTGAAACGCATAATACAAATAACAAAATAAAAATAATGTCTCTACAACAATAGTGTGTGCCTCACGGCTGCACCGAAAAGGTTCATTTCAGCATTAATTCCAGACAGATGCTGTCTGACATTGGTTTTCTAATGAACCTTTGGGGACAAGTGACGGGGAGTATACAAGTGTTAAGACAACATTACGAATTATTTTAACATTAACGTAATCCATAATATAAACATATTATAAATTAAAGTCGTTTTTCGTGTTTGTCTGTGTGACCGCATTGCTCTTCTAAACTACGCAACAGATTTTGATGCGGTTTTCACCATAATTTAGATAATATATTCCGAAAGGTTTATGTATAATTATTAAACTTACATATAATAAAGAAATCTCGATTTTTAAAAAACAAAGTGTCTTTATCCCGCGATCGCTTCTATACTTTTTCGTACCACAGCCGTCCCTAACTCCAGCAGCACCGAGATGAAGTTGATAAATGACACGAAGGTAATCCAGCTTGTAATCTCCGCCGGTGGGTCCGTAATTTTTCACCTTTTTCTATCTTTTAATCCGGAGCCAATCGCGCAATGGATGACGCGTCGCGCGTAATGAACGCGTCGATGTGACTGGGTAATGAGGAGGGTCGGCTTACGCAGGCAGGGTGAAAGTGTATCGTAAGGTTTGTTTATTTTGAAGGAGGATCTTATTGACTTATAAGAAAGAACTTTTTTTTTTTTTCGATTGCATAGGTTTGGGAATGTGTGGATGTAACTCGACATTTCAAGCTATTGGCTCAAATAGCTATATTCTTAACATTTGATTTCTTAACACAGAGAAAGATCGGTAAATTATCATTAAAAAAAGATTTTCCTGATTCGTTTTCATAGCAGTGTTGACGAAGTAAGTAAGTGCTTGCTTGTCCACCTGGGTGGGTTCAAACCCGTACTACAGCGTTTGTAGGTGTCCTAACCACTGGGCCGCAACTGGGTCAACTGAGGATAGATCCAGCTTCAATTAACGCCAGACCTTTTATATTATTTAGCAATATTCCTTTAATAATAAAATTTCATGTAAATCTGTCTAGACTGGGTTTGAGTGTAAACCTGTGAATAAACATTAAAATATTCGTGATCCCAATAAAACAAAAAAAAACGTGTGGCACTCGGGGACTGCCGCGGTAAAGCTATTGCATAGCATTTGTAACCTCCATACTTCCTATTTGTCAACGCTACACTTCGGATGATGACGTGATGACAAAAAACAAAAATTACGTTCCCATGACAACATCACGTTGTCAGGGGGAACCGTCATTATATGGTAGGCGAAGTAGGGGGTGTTAGGTTTTTTTCGTTACGGAATTTCTTGATTCGGTCACTGCGCTCAAAGCCCGCGATAAAAGCTATGCAATAGCTTAACTAGGTCCCAATATTATTATTATTTATTTACGAGGTATTTTCAAAACGCTTGATGTAAAATAATTGCCTTTGGTAAAATGAAAGGCGTTTAGTTATGATTCGTTATTGTATTGTATGTACATGCTTAATATGTAAATAGATAAAAGTGATTAAGGCACGATTTTTAAAAGGGCCGCCCATTGTGTCACTCCTTGTAAAATTTCAACATATAATACATATATCTGTAAGTTTTATGGTATAGGTAATTAATAGGTATAGAGTATTTTATGTATTTATAATATCTACTCTCATAGCGTAATATTCGAATTATAAAATTCAAACCGGAGTTATAGTGACATACTTTATAAACACAATACCGAAATTTAAAAATAGAATCATATTGTAACATTTTTTCTCTAACAAAATAATACTATAAAACAATTTTTTTTCTATTACGATACAGGGCTATTCCAAGAAGTTAAAATCACCAAGGAGTTTCCATCAACTTTTGCATTGGAACGTTTAAACGGGGGACAGCAGCACCCGCTGTAGCGCATGTGCGGTGATGTGCTGCTGCAGGCGACATTCATTTGTTTTGTTGTACTGAATTTCGTGGGATTTTTCAAATTTATTCTTGATCTTTAACTTTGATCTTTTATTTAGTATTAGGTTCAATCCCAATGTATGAGAGTAGATAAAGTAGTGTATGAAACTGCACATAACTAGGTATTAAAACATTCGTGTGATACTATTAAACATGTTTTAATACCCCTCATTATGCAACAGTTTCATAAACTACTATTATCTAATACTGAATAATTCCGTGGCTGGCGTGAATACATTGACATCTCGACTTGTATGTTTTTTTTTTATTGGCTTAATACGTTCTACGCATTAGGAAGTTATATGAAAAAAATTAACAGCTCAAAATATAAATAAATTTTGGAGCAATCGACCATGGTATTATATTGACATCTCGTATTTTTACGTGTTTTACTTGATAACAACATGTCAAATTAATGATTCACAAGGTTTTGTGAACGAACATTGATATTTCGTTATATCAACTCAACCCCTAAAACAACTAAAACACATACTATAAACTAATTTACCGATTTACCAGAAAAGGTCAAACCTTTAAAATGGCCATCCTGCAAAATTGCCATTTTAGACATATCAACATATTCACGCCAGCCACGGAATTGATCCCTGCTTTCCCATGGGTGGAATGAAAGCCAGTGGTTATTTACATAATACAAATCATCAAAACCGATCACGGATCTGTTTGAAAACCGTGACTATGATCTTCTTTAGAAGTTAACGTTCTTGAACATAAATCACGTAAATATCACGCTTGTAAGAGTAGTCAGAGGTGTAAGTCAAATTAGGTGGAACTAAGTTAAAAAAGCTACGCAATATCTTTTCGTACCACATACCACAGTGTCTCAAGATGAAAGTCATTGAGCAGTGCGTGTTGCCAGTGAGTACTGAAACGTGGTCGCTTACAATGGGCCTTATCAGAAGACTAAAAGTCACCCAAAGGTCAATGGAGAGGGCTATGCTTGGAGTTTCCCTACGTGATCGAATCAAAAATGAAGAGATCCGCAGGAGAACCAAGGTCGCCGACATAGCTCGAAGAATTGCAAAACTTAAGTGGCAATGGGCAGGGCACATTGCTCGCAGAACGGATGGCCGATGAGGTTGAAAGGTTCTGGAGTGGCGACCACGTACCAGAAAACGTAGCGTTGGAAGGCCTCCCACAAGGTGGACCGATGACCTTGTGAAGGCCGCAGGAATCCGCTGGATGCGGAAAGCACAGAATTGGTCGAAGTGGCGGTGCTTGAGGGAGGCCTATATCCAGCAGTGGACGTCTTTCGGCTAAAATGATGACGAAGTTAAAAAAACAGTGACACTCTGGGAGTGCCGACAGAAGTGAAAAATGAACAAGATCACCTTGGTGGAAGAAAAATACTTGCATAGAACATTGATCCGTAACGCAATATCAATAAAGAGCACAATCACGTTTGTAAAAATGAAGTGTCGTTACAGTGTCACGAAATCAATGGTCTAGTCCCATCTCAAAAATGCCCAACGCGCCTAAAGAAGTTTTCACTTCAAAAAAACTAGTTTCGTAAAAAGATTAGTTAACTGTACGAACTTTTTACCCTTAGATACTAGGGATGACTATCAATACGTTTGGACGTAAACAGCATACAAGAAAATAAACATACACACACACATACGCAGTTGTAATCTTATTCATTCTTGAATATTATAAACGCACACAAAGTTGAACTCAAACATTATCTTTGAGTTTGTTATCCTAGTCATCAATACCATGGAGTAGAGTACCATGGAGCCGTTTATTATGTTATTAAGATGTATGTTGACTTGAAAGAGCATAGCAGTTGAGAGTATGTCATGCTCACATAAATATCTCGCTAATGGTGGCGAGTGTGTTGGATCATTCCATTCCCTATAAAATGGTTGAGCTGGATGGTGCTGACCCGCGCGTCATGTTCATGAACAGGCGCCGTCAGTTGAGACTGGTCATCTCTTATCTCCCAGGACTAATTTTTAATATTATATTTTCAATTGCTTTGATTGTTTTTTGTACATTGTTTTCACATATAGAAGCAACAAGAATAATGTACCCAGGATTTTGTAATATCTATATTTAAAAGAGTGACCTTGGAGTTTCTTGCCCGTTCTTCTCCATAGAGATCTACGTTTTGGAATGGGCAACTAGCTTCAACTTTCTGACTAACTGACCGATTTTTTGACAATTCAAAAGTGCCTGTAAATGGTTCAATTGAAATAAATGCTTACTTAATACAGACATCTTCACATACAAAACGCAGCGTTTCTTTGTAAATCAGAAAGCGTTTCTAGATCAGAAGTTAAGTTAAGACTCCCGCAAAAAGCCGCAACGGACAGCACGACGCAACTGTAATAAAACAATTTCTAAGAAAACTTCACGGTAGAACAATTACCGGTGTCACGTTGGGCCTGCTTGCGGTAGCCTTTATCCGGAAAAGAACAGGAGTTACCGAAATACCGTGCAGAATAAGCAAGCTGAAGTGGCAATGGGCCGGCCATGTTTGTCAAAGGACCGATGACCGCTGGAACAGACGAGTCCTGGAGTGGAGACCGCGTATCGGCCTGCGTAGTTTGTGACGCACCCAGCTAGATGGACCGATGACTTTAAAAAGGTGACTGGGACAGACTGGATGCGGGGGCGGAGTCACTGTAGTTTCTGTTTTATATAGTTAATCCAGACTAGAGATCCTTTGAATTAAATTCAAAGATGTTATATCTGACTTTGTTTCAATATTTATATTGGTTGAAGCAAGTAGACCTAGAGGTAGGAGGTAAAACTACCGCGGGGTACAATATTAGGTAGGTACTGCTTGTTATTTTTTTGCAAACAAGTTAAGGGTTTGGTTCATCGCGTTTTACTTTGCATTCGAAAGAGTGTTTAGTTGAAATTATAAACTCATGTAACGATATTTCAATTAGGCTCAAATGCTACGCATCGGCAAACCCCTAATTAGGTTTTGCGTAACTCTATGGAATGATGAAAAATAAGAATCGCCCTATCAATTTTCGCTAATAATACTACATAAATGTACCGACCACTGGTTAAGAATAGTTTTTAAAGATCCATACCAATATTATGGTTTACAAAAAAAAATGTGGTGCTAGCACTTATACAGCTACTACGAATGGTATCGACTGCTTTGGAATAGTTTTTGAATAATGCTTGTCCACTTTTATTGAAAATTAAACAATTAAAAAGACTTCTAAGGTGAGGAACTCTCGGTGCGCGAGTCTGACTACCACTTTGACGGTTTTTTTAAGATAGCCCAATCTAACGAGTTTCTGATGTCTTTATATAAACTGTGTAGAAACTAGTCACGGTGATTATGGCGAAAACGATCATCATGATGACTTGCGGTTATTAAATGACGTTCTTTAAAACAGGTTCATCGTTCATAGGTTTTAATCCAACACATGTGCAAATCTATGTGTAAGTGTATACACACGAGCGGCACGCGTCAGCTGCCATGAACGCGTGTCGGCGGTTGAAGTTGCCTCTGCCGTTGACGCGTGCCGCTCGTGTCTAGCCAAGCCCCTCATTTATGTACCTACGGGAAAGTTTGTCTCTACGATCATTCGTCGAGAAAAAATAGTAACAATCCCATATCATCACCATGTCTGTGGTAATACACGATACGATTAACACATACCTACATAAACTCACGCCATCTTCCCGTGGGGGATAGACAGAAACTATAGAACGCCTCCTGCTACGCTCCTTACATACTCCTCCATTTACGTTCATATTACCTGGTTATACACGCACGCCGGTTGCGATTAATCTATTCGATCAATCACATTTATCATACGTTCCTCACCTTGTCAACATAATAATCAGTAAATATCTGGTTTGGTCACTGTGCATGCAAAAATTGTTTAGAAACGTGCCGCTTCGATAGGGGGTAGGAGACGGTGGATTAATAAACCTCTGCCCACCGGATACTTTTGATTTTTTTTAACTTGTCCACAAAGAGAGGAATCATGACGGTGTTGAATACTTTGGCCAGGTCAAGAAATATGACACATTTCTGTTTTTACCAATTGACTTACGGCATCTCTTATCATCATCATCATCATCTCTCATCATCTCTTAACTCGTGGCTAAGTACTAACAGACGCTCGGATCGATCTGTCAGGTTAAGCTTCGCTTGCCGGGGTTGGTCCGTGGATGGGTGACCATTTCTACATACCGAGACTCCTCCGTGCCTCAGAAAGCACGTTAAGCCGTTGGTCCCGGCCGTCATTCGTGGATCTTTGACAGTCGTTACGGGTCGTCAGAAGCCCGAAAGTCTGACAACCAGTCTTACCAAGGGGTATCCTATTACCCAGTTACTGGGTTGTGGAGGTCAGATAGGCAGTTGTTCCATGTAAAATACTGGTATTCAGCTGCATCCGGTTAGACTAGAAGCCGACCCCAATATAGTTGGGAAAAGGCTAGGCAGATTTATTGACTTACGGCATCTTCCGCACTTTTTCCCGACCTAAAGCCAAACTGGGCTTCAGACAGTATCTCATTGTGTTGCAGAAAGTTTGTGAGACTTTTGTTTAAAACCTTTTGTAATATTTTTGATAAAGTCGTAAGAACTGAGCCTGTAGTTTCCAACATCATCCTTCTTCCTTCCCCTGTGGACAGTTATAAGGGACTTTTTAAACACTTTCGGAAAAATACCCTGGGTAAGGCAGATCTCAATTAGTTTAGTCAAATGGGGGATGACAGTATGTCTAGCAAATTTAAGAAACTTAGCCGAAATAGAATCCCAGCCAGTAGCACAGTCATTCTTGAGATTCATAATCAACGCTTCAACTTCGGCTTTGTCTGGCGGATGTAACACAATTGAATTTGGGACTATGTCTAAAGGGGTTATGTCTAATTTATAACAAATTTGAGCTGGTGTTATTTAATCTGCAAACCGTTTACCAATATTAGAGAAGTAGGTGTTCTGTTTATGTCATTTACAGTATTTGAACCACTTTTCTGTGGGACTAAAAGGTGTTCTCCAGCAGTTTTTTGTTTTGAGGTGCTTTATCTTTATTAAAGTTTGTATTCTCCGGCCTCCCGGGCCCGCGTGTCCTGGGTCAAAAGGGCAAGACCACTTGAGATTAAAATGACGATATTTCAAAAGTTTTATATGCGAGCTGTTTATAAAACTTATGTCGTTGGAATTGTAATGAAAGAAGCTAACACATGAAAAATGGATATATACAGTTTTTTTTCGTAACAATTGTTAATTTTAATGTAAAGACAGGGAAAGGGGGTATTTCCAAATTATCCGACAAAACAAAATTATTTAAAAAAATTTGTTGTTAGCATAAAGATACACCATTTTACATTCTCAATTAAAAAACCATACATCCCCATACAGTTTTTTCAAACCACCAGCAAAAAACTATGAAACAAACATACGACGGCCGCTGTGTAACCCAACACCGTAAACAAAGAATCGTTTTTATGTTTTTATCCGTAGAGACTCAAAAAAGCAGCAGTATCGTAGCTTATCCATTGTTTAGGCCACATGTTATCGCAGACAGTGTCAACTGTTAAAATTATCACTTTTAACATTACTGAACTTGAAACTAAAACAAGACACAACGCAAAAAAAAACGCTCACACTTTGGATCACACGAGATTTCTCATTGCACTATATTCAAATTTAAATGAACATTCTACTGTAGAATGTTATTTACTAATGAAAAAACACAACACAATGGCTTGTTGCCTAACATAAACATTTAAAATATCAACAAAACTGAATGTAAACACGTCCGTAGCCATCTTTGCACTGCGTTTTCCCAACAGACTTTTTAAAACGATCATGCCTTTTCTTATCCTTTCCCTATACTTTGTATAAGTTAGAACAGGAAGGTATAGTTTAGACAGGCAATATGGCGCGTTTATGTTCGACCCGAAACACGCGGACTCATTGAGTCCGTTGACACATTAGGCAAAATTCACCGCGGACTCAATGAGTCCGCCGGACACACGAGAGGCTTCCTTTTGTAACTTTTTCAGAAGAGTATTACAAAAGTTTCTGTACCTTTTCTATATCAGTTCAGCAGATATTTTGTGGGTCTTTTGTGAAAATTCTGTGAAGCTTATCTCTGTGTCGGATACATCGCAGTAAACCAGCGATAAGCCAGGGTTTAAGCAATCTTTTCCTACAGGCTCGAGAAATTACGATCGAGTGTTGTGTTAAGCACTTGAAATATGATCAACAAAAAATATGGCGGCATCATTTGCGTCAGAGTCATCGTTGACAAAGGAAAAATCAATAGTTTGCAAGTGTGCAAGGGCAGCATCATAATCCACCTTCTTGTACACATTGTTACCGTTGATGTCAGGATTTAGGCAACAAAGGCTTAATTAGACTGAGGCGTGGTCAGTCACGGTTGAATCTATCACAAAGGTCGCAGCAGAATAGGATGGGTTTTGCATAATATGATCTAGACAGTTTGCAAGCCTGATAGATGTGTGCTGGAAGCAGACCTAACTCCGCAGTTATATTTAGATAAGATGCACTGTTTCGGTCAGTATTATTTGGCTTACTATCGATATTGATTTATTGATACTATGCCAACACATAAACCTTTCGAAATAAATTCTGTAAATTGCAGTGAAAACCGCATCAAAATCCGTTACGTAGTTTAGAAGAACAACGAGGTCACACAGACGGACACAAAAAGCTACTTTAATTTATAATATGAACTGCAGACCCACCGTTCTCCCTGGCCGTACCTCTGGTGGTACAGTGTGTATTTTAAAGTTAAACGATACCACCAGGTAATAGTGTTGTATAGACTAGTATAGACCACTTCTGACAACACCAATTTAATTTAGTAATACTATACTATTAAATGAGCAATATTTGTATATATATTTACATTTTTGTAATCACGTTCTCGAAAACGGCTGTAACAATTTCGATGAAAGTTGCAATATAGGGGGCGAAAAATCGATCTAGCTAGATCTCATTTAATATTTATTTATTTTCTCCGTATTTTCACCCGAGTAGAGGCTCGGTCGCCTAAAGTTTAAAAAAAAATGGATACCTTAGAATAATGACATAGCAGCATGGAATTAGTAAGTACCTACTATCATAGCAGCATGAAATTAGTATGTACTTATACATGGAATTAATATGTACTATACATACATGGAATTAGTATGAACTATCTTATAAACTATTAAATGAGCATTGGTGCCGATTCCCTTGTTCACAAACTAAACTAAATTTAAGTTCAGTGCATCTTTTTCTTTCTATTTTATTAAGAAAAGGACAGAAGATAAATTTTAGTTTAGTCCTGTCAAATTAATCAGCGCTTGACGTAAATTTACGTAATTTTAGTCGGCATGTTTTTAATCACGTCTAAACTTGTATGGAGAGTGACAGGTGCTGATTAATTTGACAGGACTAAACTAAAATTTATCTTCTGTCCTTTTCTTAATGAAAGAAAAAGATGCACTGAACTTAAATTTAGTTTAGTTTGTGAACAAGGGAATCGGCACCATTGTCTATTTTCACCAGAGTAGAGCTCGGTTGCCCAGGTACTAATTAGCTGTATGCTCGATTTTTCTGTGAAATTTCTTTATTTTTAATTTGTAACTGTACGTCAGTAATGAAGTGATCATTGATGATTTGATCCTTTTTTCTATTTTTAGAGTTCCGTACCTCAAAAAGAAAAAACGGAACCCTTATAGGATCACTCGTGTGTCTGTCTGTCTGTCGGTCTGTCTGTCAGTCTGTCTGTCTGTCACAGCCAATTTGCTCCGAATCTAATGGACCGATTAAGTTGAAAGTTGGTACACATTATGTATTTCTGTCAACGTAAATAAATAAATTTTGATTATGGTCACTTTCGGAGGGCAAATAAGAAATGTAAAAAGAAACTTTTGCAAACTGTACCATGTGACAAATCAAATGAAAGGGCTTGTTGCAAGGGTCTCAATTTGTTTTTATAGTTTTAAAATAAATATTTACATTACATTTAAGAAAATTTATGAAAATTGTAAAATAAAACCCTTATCTCCAAAACTTCTGAGCCAATTTTTGTTTTTAAATACAAAGAATGGTGCTTTACTCATAAATTATAGGAAAACCTATGTAGAAGTCTATGGTATTAAAATAACATAGTAAATCTCTCAATATTGTGCGTACAAACTTACATTTGCAGTTGGAATGTATGGGAGAACATGTTTTTCAACTACAATGTTAAGTTTGTTCTTGGGATAAATTCATCCCAACTACGGAACCCTTCATTGTACGTGATCCGACACGCACTTGGCCGATATTTTAGAATCATCTCTAATATATGAATACGCTCCAATACTTTGAGTGATCGCAATGTATAGATAATAAATGTATATACATATTTGTACAGATAGCACACAACGATAATAATATTAGCAAAACAAAGATTATGTATTTATCAGACGTTACAACAACACATAATAAAACCTGTACCGGTATGTATGTATTATGTTTAGCATTACTAAGGAGTCGCCGGTCAAAGTCACCCGTGTTTGGCAGTGAGTTATTTATAGTTATCTGTGTTGTAGTGATGTTATGGAAAAATATAAAATTCTCGTGTCACTATGTTAGTTACCTTACTCCTCCGAAACGGCTTTACTGATTTTTACCAAATTTTATATGCATATTCAGTAGGTCTGAGAATCGGCTACTATCTATTTTTCATACCCCTAAGTGATAAGGGATGTTGTTACCCCAAACATTTATATGGCAAAACAACGTTTGCCGGTTCAGCTAGTAAACTATAAATGTGATTCTAGTTTATGGACAACGAAAGTTTAATATGTGTATTTTGTCAATGATTCTACGCAACTACTACAATTTATACACCCAAGGTAACTTCCCGGCAAGGACGGACAGGAGATTGACTTTCGATTAAATTTTAACTTTTCTCGATTTTCTAACCAAATTTGCTTCTTATATCATTCCGATGCGGATATTGAGTTTGTCGAATGGTTTTAAATTTATTTAATCTGTGTGTGTAAGAAACTACTTTACTATCACAATTATGTTGTTACCAAAAGAAACTATGTACAAAGTACACAATTGCTTTATCAACTGATTGTGAGTACCTAATACTTAATGTAGCTCAAATGAGTGGACATCCACAGTTCCATATGGTTTAACATAGGTACCGGTTGGCAAGTACGATTTTCGTGAAATCATTCATAGTCATCAATAATCAACATCATTCTAGTCGAAAGCTGACCACTATTGGACTTCAGCCTTTCAGAATGCCCACCACGACTAAATCATACGTATTGTGTGGTCTAAAAGAAAGAAAATATTACTCAAACTCAAAGCATTTATTTCAATTAAAAAAATTAAGATTCACTTTGAACTGATTTCGGTCATTATTATATTATATTTGATCATTTCAAAGCATAGTAAGTAGTTTCCTATGGAGAAGAAGGGGCAAGAAACATGCATGGATACTCTTTTAAAACAATTTTTTTTTACTTTCTATTTCTTTCCAGATAATGATAGCCCTAATATGGCTCGGCGTGATCATCACAGCCGTGGTGCTGTACATGCGGCAGGCCTACTCGCGGTTCAGCCAGTACGGCGTGAAGCACTTCAAGATAGTCCCACCGGTGGGCAACCTGATGAACGAGCTGATGCAGAAAAAACATATTGCTGAATCGTTGAACGATATGTATCATAGTTTTCCGGAAGAGAGGTACGTGAACGTACATTATTGTTTTTCATTTGACTTCTAAGACATTTTTGAAGTGAAAACTTGTTTAGGCGCGTTGGACATTTTTGAGATGGGAAAAAACAATTGAACTCGCGACTCCGTTACCGACACCTCACTTTTGTAAACGCGATTGTGCTCTTTATTTAGATAAGGTTACGGACCAATGTTCTACACAAGTATTTTTCTTCCACCAAGGCGATCTTGTTCAAGTTTTCACTTCTGTCGGCACTCCGGAGTGCCACCGTTTTTTTATTATTTCTGTATTACAATCTCTCTTACAACTATCATTGCAGGTTTGCGTACCTATTATAAATCTTCCATACAAAATTCTCACCTTTTTCAACTCTTAATATTCCTCTCTCAGAAACCTTGTTTAGTTTAGTTTAGTTTATCTTTATTGCAATCCATAATGTACACATACAGGTGGTAGGGAAAAATAAATTGAAACAATTATGGACGCTGTCGGGCACAGCAAAATTATAAATAAGTAGGAGAGAGGAAGCTTATTACTAAATATTTAAATTATATCCTATTTGTCTATTATTTTTTATTTTTTTTTGCAGCAACAGTAGTAGTTATTATATTTATTTATGTTATTACTCATTTATTTATTCTCTGAATATAATACGTGTAGGTCAATCTATTTATTTATTTTTAAATTAAATTATATATTATTATTGATTATTTACTTATTGATTATTTACTTATTAGCTTGAATATTTTTATATTGTAATTAGTGCACTTGATATAGTTATATATTTAAATAAATACTTATAATCTTCATTTATTTTAAACACACTTATTGTTTTGCTTATGGTAATCAGTTATATCTTTTTGTCATTGAATTTATCCGTTAAAGAAAGAAAGAAAGAAAGAAAAATAGGTTTATTTGTCACAGAAATACGTGCATACATAAAAGACAAGAGTAATCAGAGAACAACACAAAGTACATAACAAATCACGAGCATAGAACAGAAATTACTTAGGCGGTTAGATATTCGTCTATTGTGTAGTAACTTTTATTAATTAGGAATTGTTTTAATTTATTTAAAAATATATTGGATTTGTTTTCTTGTTTTATGATTTCCGGTAATTTATTGTATATTTTGTAAGTATTATAACAAAATTATAGTCTTGTTTTTGTCTTTGGTCGTACTCTGCAGGCCCTTTAGAGGCTAGTCTACCCACATCAAAACCCGCGATCACGGTCGAGCAGTTTTCATTAAAAAATGATAATGAACCTAATCACCACTGGAATAGAGTTTCTCAGTGCGCGATGTTTCAAGACTCCAGGATGGCCAGTACCTACTCCTCAGACGATTTAAAAAAATACCAGCCGACTACATTATTATCGCCTTGATATAATTCTTACCTTTCTAGGTTCGTAGGCAGGTACGAGTTCATGAAGCGTATAGTGATGATTCGAGACCTAGAACTGGTGAAGAAGATCGCAGTCAAAGACTTCGAGCACTTCCTGGATCATCGGATGCTGGTGGACGACTCTGTAGAACCTTTGTTTGGCAGGAACCTTTTCTCTTTGAGAGGTATGGGATCTGCTGAAAGATTAAACCTGTAAAGAAAGAAAATTGAGTATATTGCCACAATAAAAAAAATAATACTTACATTTCACGTTATGCTTGAACCTAAACGCCTCAGTACAGCATAATGTCAAATGGCAACTATAAACATAGGGGTCAGTTATGTATCGTTATTATTGTTGAAGATTTATGTAGCTTTAACATGTTTGCAAAATTATATCATAAAAACAACAAAAAAGTTAAACAAATAAATACGCAGGAAACCAGAAAGAAGATAAAAAATGTAAGTGATAATAAAACTCAAGACAATCTCACAATCTCTCAAATGTTTTTGTACAGGTCAAGAATGGAAAGACATGCGTTCCACATTGAGTCCAGCGTTCACCAGCTCTAAGATGCGAGCCATGGTCCCTTTCATGATGGATGTCAGCGACCAGATGATAGGAATTCTGAAGAAGCAGATCAAGGAATCTGGAGGTCAGTTTGTATGTAGAAGTATTCAGATGATATTAGTGATAAAACTCTTCTCTCCTTTTCCTAACTATGTTGGGGTCTGCCTCCAATTTAACCGGATTCAGCTGAATACCAATATTTTACATGGAGCGATTGTCTATTTGACCCTCACAATCCAGTTACTTTGTAACACGATACCCCTTGATAAGACTGGTTGTCGGACTTTCGGGCTTCTGACTACCCGTAACGACTGTCAAAGCTCTAAAGTGACAGCCGGGGCCAACGGCTTAGGGATGATTTATGCTAGACTGCACCGGACGCGAGTCGCGTCTGTGTCTGCTCAGCTTCTAGGGACTAAGACTCGGATAGGACACGGACGCTGCACGGTATAGCATAAATTGCTTCATATAAAATGTTTGTGAAGTTTTGGATCCGTGCCTCGCCCGCGCCTCGTACATGGCACGGCTCTCGTCCAGCACACTTTAGCGTGAATCATCCTTTAACGTGCTTACTGAGACACGGAGGAGTATTGGTATGTAATAGATGGGCACCCGGAACGACCACGGTGCGGCTTCGGCAAGTATAGCTTCACTTTCGATTGACCCGTGCGCTTGTTATTATAGCCACAGGTCCCCTTTAATCTCAATTATTTGAATTCTGCAGTTGATTATGTGGACGTCGATACCAAGGACCTGACGACGCGATACGCCAATGACGTCATCGCCTCCTGTGCCTTCGGCCTGAAGTTGAACTCCCATGCTGAGAGGAACAACGATTTCTACTCTGTGGGCTATGAAACTGCTACTTCTGGCTTCAAAAGAATCCTGATCATCATGGGGTATACTTCCTTCCCGGCACTTATGAAGGTAAGTCAAAAATATTAATATTGGGCTCTATTAAAATAGCCCCCATGAATGGCGAAACCTAAATTTGCAGCCCCTGGGCAGTCAGCCTTTCAGCTATCTTGATAACTAACCAAAATTTTAAACACGGCTTGATGAACCTTTCTCGTGTAATATTTATCAATGTAGGAATAAAAGCCGCCTTGAGTCAATTTTTTTTTTTCAATTAGACACTTTTGAAGGTCAAAATTTACAAAAAATAGAATTGATTCTAGTCGCCTTCCAAAAGATAGGTTTTGTTCGGTGGTGAACGCTCGTGCCTTCTCTGTATGAGAAGAGGCCTTTGCCCTGCAGTGGGACAAAAACAGGCTGGTATTATAATGTAAAAGATCTTAAAGGGTAAAAATCACTAATTATGAAAAACATTTTGTTATGAGTTCAACACTCACTAACGAGACGCAATAGAATTTCAATTGTAAAGGCAAATCGACAGTTGGGCGAACCCATGGCAAAAGTAGTGCAAGGTGTACATTTTTGTTAGACGTTATTATAGTCCGCGCCGAAACGATATAGGGAGAAGATAAAAGAACTATTGATGGTGATTATAAAAAATCCAATTCAGTTACACTGAATGTATCCTAACGAAAGCTCCACCAATCGTGCAATGTTTAGAATACCAAGATTTGAGGAAACATCGCAAAATCTTCCCTTTAACTGTTAATATTAAGATATATTTAACTATCGTATTTGTAGATGTATATTTGTGTTATATTAATATTTGAATTCTGCAAGATATTATGACAGTTATCAGTATTAGAAATTGAATAAAACCGATTTTTGATAAAATACCGGTAATTAATTGGTGATCATGTTAGGCAAGTTGAATTGTTCTTTTTAAATGCAAGGAAAACAGTTTTGAAGAATTTAAAGGTTGTTTTGTAACGATATCATTATAATAATCAAATAGTAATTTATGTAATGCACTTACTTGTGTTCTTTTTTCAATTGATTTTAGGCCAAAGAATCAGCATTGCCATGCAACGTGGCAATGCTGCCAGCCTTTTGGTCACTGTTCCCATAAACAGCGATGTGGACGAATTTATTGATGCCCCCCCTCCTTTTAATATACTTGTAAATAACATAAGATATTTTTGTGTTAACTTGTAAATATATATTGTTTAAAAGATTATATTTTACTTTTGTTACTAGAAATTCAACGTCAAACTTTTTTCTGAGGCCACGACGAACTTCTTCCAGAGCATAGTAATGAGTACTATGGCCGAACGACAGAAGAAGAATATATTCAGACCTGACATGATACATCTTCTCATGGAAGCTAAGAAAGGTATCTAAAGAATCCCATTTGTTTTGAGCAATTGAATGTCATGATAAGGATAATCGGATAACATTTAAGCCACTTCATTATTCATTCTTGTGTAGGTAGTTCAATCTTCTTATTACCAGTCAATCCGCTTAGCCATTTCCCACCTATGTTGGGGTCGGCTCCTAGTCTAACCAGGCTGCAGCTGAATACCAGGTTTTTATTGGCTTCTGACGACCCATAACTATTGTCAAAGATTCACGCATGACAGCCGGGATCAACGGCTTTACGTGCTTTCTGAGGCATGGAGGATTCTCGGTATGTAAAGATGGTCACCCATCCACGGACCAACCTCGGCAAGCCTAGCTTAACCTGATGAATTGATCCGTGCGGCTGTTATTACTTAGCCACGAGCTCCTCTTCTTATTACCTTCTACTACTTCTATAATACTTCACAATCTTCTTATTAAATGTTATTATGTGATGTTTTTTTTCCCATATGACCTACCATCTTTCGCGAGCCCGGGCGTCCTCCTTCCAGTTTTGATAGAACTTATTCAGTTCGTCCCGCCACACAGTGGGTCGAAACTATGATTTTAGTGACTTAGGGCTCAACTTTGCTTTTTTACTTTTTTCTTCATGTGGATGGATAGAGCTCATTAACCTCAACAATAATTGTTCTGATGTATTTTTTCCTAAACTTTATACTTTGGGTAGAAAAATGTGTTTTGTTATTTTTTTGTATGGAGCGGATCAAATAACCTTAAATTCCTGCTAAGTAGCGTGTGATCCCGCGTTGAAACTTTATTTTTCATATACCTTGTCTAGTCTATTATCATTTGATGCTATTAACGTGTGCATAAAGTTGCAACTCTGCCAAATAAATGGATCGAAAAAAATGAAAAAATATATCGAATAAAAAGCTACATTTTTTACTTTCGTAAGTTCTTTTAAGTTAAATTTGATATGGAATAGTAAGTAAAAGCACGTAATAATACACATAGTTACTTAACAACTAACAACAATACATTTAAAAGGTCCCTAATTAGCTTAAATTTACTAATATATGTAGTATTAGTAAATTTGTAAATTTAAGCTAATCACACTAATCATAATACATTTAAAAGGTCCCTAATTAGCTCAAATTTACTAATATATGTAGTATTAGTAAATTTAAAGCTAATCACACTAATCATAATACATTTAAAAGGTCCCTAATTAGCTTAAATTTACTAATATATGTAGTATTAGTAAATTTAAAGCTAATCACACTAATCATAATACATTTAAAAGGTCCCTAATTAGCTTAAATTTACTAATATATGTAGTAGTAGTAAATTTAAGCTAATTAGGGATCTATGAATTTCAATTTCTTTGTTTTAATGACTTTAACATGTTTATGAAATGTTATTTTAAGTTAGATTTAATACTGAATAGTAAGTAAAGATAGGTACATAATAATACAAATTAGTAAAGGTAAACTAACATTACTACAACTAACACAAGCAAACTAAAAACTAACTATAAACAACATCAAACATTACTATTTCCTTTCAATTATGAGTTTGACATTTATAAACTAATAAAAAAAACAAGAAACTTACAAACTACCAAAAAATCTTATTCACTATCGCTATGACTATCTTGTAAATTATCTACATCAATAAAATCTATATCGGATTCTGTGGGAAAAATCAGCAGAAGCTCTTTGACTTTTGGAGAGAGAACCATTATATTTTGTTTCACCATTCGAGGTCTTAGACTTGTGATCTTTGGATCAGAAGACAAAAGAAGATTGTGTATAATATCCTCATTTGTCGCCGTTCTACTTACCTTTCTAGAATGACTATCTCTATATTTCCGGAAATCTTTATTACGAGCTTCCGCTGCCTCTTCCGACAGTTTACCTATAGGTATGGCACCAAAGTGCTTAATTATATCACTCCCATGTACTAACAATTTATGTATACTGGAAGGCATATAATACCAGGGATATAAGTGAACGTACAATTGTGCAGTATCTCTACAAAATTCGGAAAACTTAGAAAGATCCACGCTCTCTCCAGATGCAACCGTCTGAAGAATCACATGAAACCTTTCTATTAAATCTTTATCTATTCCTGTTATGCGAGCTGTTGTTTCTGCATCCCTAAAAAATCTTCTGGCAGTATTGCCATCATTGGTTGTGCCTACTCCTTGCTTGACTACGTCAATAAGTAAACCGCATTCTTTCTTAAACGCTTGCTGTATAGCGCTCTTTCTGAGTGACATTTTTTCTTTGTCATCGCCCCTGCAACTCCATTTTTTGAAGTCCAAACGATAAGCTGCAAACAAAAAGAAATATCACTTAAATAAAAATCTCACAAGTAACTATATAACGTGAAAAAAATTATGAACTAATAAAATTATATTTACCGATATGAAGTAAGCACTCCATGCTTCTTATCCAGGCATGTAAAGATGACATTCCATACTGGAACACTTCTTCGTTGTTCTCTTTTTGAGCAAGTGACTCTAAATTGTTCATCTCTGACGGTTTTGCTTTGCAGATATCACAGACAGCTGAAGATGTGTCTGACAAATATGACGATATTTTGCCGTCTATCATCGTCAAGTGCAATTGATGCTTAACTTCAACTTGATTGAACTTGATTGGCTGAAGTCTTTCTATTTCTTCGGTTATGCTAGCTTTTATAGTTACCACTGTTGACTGCGTTTCTTTGGTAAATTTGAACATTATCGGACGGCAATAGAAAGTTGATGAGGGTCGATCGTTTTCCCAAACAATTGTTCCATCACATTGTTGAAGCCTTATAGGAACTAGACTGGCCATGAAGATAGTTGAGTCATCAAACTCTGCTTCAGTCTTTTGTTTATAATTACTTTGACCTGAGGCTCCATCAAAACCCCATTTGCTTATTAGCAGTAACTCAGTTGGCGAATCCAAATCTAAAGTAATCACTTCTAAAAGCCTAGATACCGTCAAGTTGAGTAAAGCTTGCAGTTTAATAGCAGCTCCTTCTTCAGTTATAATTATGTCTTCTTTCCCTGGATAACATTTTGCCTTCGCTTGTTTTATTTTATAATAAGAAGGGTATAAATCAGACCTATTTTCACTTGCTGCTTCTCTTAGGCTTATATACTGCCACTTACTTAATTTAAGTGAAACTAATAAAGACAGTGCCTTATCGGGTGAATATGTACTACTTTTCGGTTTACTTGTACTTAAACACTCTTTAACTTTTTCTAGATCTTCGGGGTGATTTAGTAAATGGTTCATAATTTTTCCTACATCCTCATTTCCGGTGTTTCTTAAACTAGCAATTGTAGTAGCTTTAAGTTCATCCGGGGATAACGAAAGCGATTGGTTAATTTGATCAACGCGTCTTCGTTTTTGCCTGGAGCCCAATTCCTCGAAAGGTTTTTGAGGTGTAAATGTAGATGTCGAAGCTTCTGTAGTAGATGGTGGTAGATTTTCGACATCTTCAGTATTACAAATCTCGAGCCTTTCCTGTTCAGTGTTCACAGCTTCAGGTATCATTCCTTCGGGCCAGTTTATTGCACGTTCCAACCAATCACCAACAAAAATGACGTTGGCAATTTCAGGCCTATTTCTATCTTACCTGCATTCAGTAAAATATTTGAAAAGTTAATACTCAAGCAGTTGCTAAGACATTTTAATTTAAACAGACTTCTTCATGATGAACAATATGGTTTCACAAAAGGTCGTTCGACTACAGATGCAGGTGTTGCTCTGATGAAACACATATTTAACGCATGGGAGAACTCGCAAAATGCTATTGGAGTTTTCTGTGATCTCTCCAAAGCCTTTGATTGCGTGCACCATGACACACTTTTGCTTAAACTACGTCATTACGGTGTCCAAAACGAAGCTCTTAAAGTAATAAATTCTTATTTGCATAATAGGGTCCAATGTGTAGATGTTAATGGTGTGAAATCTTCCGGGCTACCAGTTCAGTTAGGTGTACCTCAAGGCTCAATACTGGGTCCATTCTTATTCTTAGTGTATATAAATGACTTACCTTTTTATTTAAAGGATATCTGTAACGTTGTACTGTTTGCAGATGATACCTCTCTTATTTTTAAAGTAGACAGGAATAGACAAGATTTTGACGACGTAAACAGTGCACTCTCAATGGTTACGGATTGGTTTACGACAAATAACCTAGTTCTCAATGCCAAGAAAACGAAATGTGTAAAGTTCGCTCTACCAAATGTTAGAAATCTAGGACCCAACATCGTCTTAGATAAAGAGGTGCTTGAAACTGTGAACTCGGCAGTTTTTCTGGGCATAACAGTAGATGCCAAACTTCAGTGGGGCCCACATATATCAAGCCTAGCGGGAAGGCTCAGTTCGGCCGCCTACGCTGTCAGGAAAGTAAGACAATACACTGACATTGATACAGCTCGGTTAGTCCATTTTAGTTATTTCCATAGCGTTATGTCCTATGGTATTCTGCTGTGGGGCAAAGCCGCTGACATTCAAAATATATTTGTTCTTCAAAAACGAGCTGTTCGAGCAATTTACCAGCTACGTGCCAGAGTTTCTCTAAGAGATTTTTTTAAAGATGTTGGTATTCTCACGGTGGCATCACAATTCATTTTCGCCAACATCTTATATATTAGGCAAAATATACACTTATACACTAAAAACAGTGATATTCACAATGTTAACACTAGAAATAAGGACAAACTACGAGCTCCCTTTCACCGGCTTCATAAGGTTCATAACTCATTTGTTGGGCTTGGTATAACCTTTTATAACAAGCTACCCTCTTCTATGCTAGATTTGCCTTTTAATGCGTTTAAAAATAAAGTAAAATCCAACCTTTGTTCAAAGGCATACTATTGTATCAACGACTACTTAAATGATAAGAATAGTTGGTCGCTGTGATTAACTCAAGACAATGTTTATGTTCTTTCTCCAGATTTAACTTACCTACTGACAGTTTATATAAGTTTATATAATTTTTTTATTTTATTTGACTTTATGAGTCAATTTTTTAATTATTTTTTTACGAGTCTATTTATTTTAATTTTATTGATGACATAATCTACTCATTACAATGTGTTTGTAATGAGTTTGTATTGCAATTTGTGGTTGGCTAGTGACCTCGACAATTGATTATATTATTTTTTACCTGAGCAACCGGCAGCAAGTTCGTCATGCTCCCTTAGATGTCAATGCTTGCGGTAGCGTCGGGAGTCGGGTTGCCTCCTTCCCTCAAATATGGCGAGGGGGGTAATGGCTGATCTTTGCGTTATGCTCGTGAACGGGTGCTGCTTGTGGTGACTGGTCGTCTTGCTGATCATGGTTTTGTTATTGTTACTAGTAATTAACTGTACATTTATTTTACCTCGATGGTCCTAGTTTATCATTTATAACTTCCAATTTACAGCTTTATGTAAGCGGGCACGCCCTTTATGCCTGGAGGCTTTTATTTAGATATTTAGTTCTTTTTACGTTTAGTTTTTATTTTTTTAATTCTGCTTGAGTATAGTTCTCGATGTTTTTTGGTTGGTATATCGGCGTGTGCTAGCTAACATATGGCCAATAATTTATACTTAATTAAAATAATGTTTTGTGTTGCATAATAATTTTGCATACTATTGTATAGAGTCATTTTTATTTTTTTTCTAACTTGAACAGACAGCTGTGCTGCTGGGGAGTTTGTTGCGCCACTTCTTCTTCCCAGCTAAAGGCACTAGGAAGTGGTGAAGGGTGGGCGTTTTTGGGGGACTGTCTTATGTAATTTTGACGTTCGAAAAGTGCTGGTTCTCAGCCTAATTTGAATAAATGACTTTTGAATTTTGAATTTTTTTTTTTTTGACCATTTTTTCTTACAAACTGTGCTAACGTGCGACTACTTCGTTCCCATCTTGCACTTATATTTGAACAAAAGCGCGTACAGAATTTTTGGAGCTCAACACTGTTCTCTTCGGTCACGTTTATTTTATGTTGTAGGAATTGAAAGAATTTTTGACTATCCGACAGTGACTTGACCTGCTCTCTTAAAATCATAAATAAATCTAAATTGTTAACTAAATTATCCATTATAACGAAAAAGGGACGATCAGAATCACGAGATGTTAGTAGTAGTACGAATAAACGAACACTAGTTAGTATATAATAAATTATGGTCATTTTATACTTCCAGAATCCAGTGACAAACAATGTTTACTAATTTTTCTACTACCCTCATTAACTAATTATCCTAATTAATATTACAGTAATGACTAAAAGTGAAAAACATTGTTTTTTTATAAGGTAAAAGGTTAAGCTAATTACAGTAATTAAACACACAAATAGAAATTAATTGATTTCATATCCACATTTTTAAATAAAGGTCCCTAATTAGCTTAAATTTACTAATATATGTAGTATTAGTAAATTTAAGCTAATTAGGGACCTTTTAAATGTATTGTTGTTAGTTGCTAAGTAATTATGTGTATTATTACGTGCTTTTACTTACTATTCCATATCAAATTTAACTTAAAATAACTTACGAAAGTAAAAAATGAAGCTTTTTATTCTATGTATTTTTTCATTTTTTTCGATCCATTTATTTGGCAGAGTTGCAACTTTATGCATTTGTTTATAGCATCAAATGATAATAGACCAGACAAGGTATATGAAAAATAAAGTTTCAACGCGGGATCACACGCTACTTAGCAGGAATTTAAGTTTATTTGAGCCGCTCCATACAAAAAAATAACAAAACACATTTTTCTACCCAAAGTATAAAGTTTAGGAAAAAATACATCAGAACAATTATTATTGAGGTTAATGAGCTCTACCCATCCGCATAAAAAAAAAAGTGAAAAAGCAAAGTTGAGCCCTAAGTCACTAAAATCATAGTTTCGACCCACTGTGCGCCATGTCCTAAGTGGCCCACCGCGACCCCGTTTTACTGTCTCTGGAGACCAGTTCTGTTCTGTGCTATTTATGCCCGCAGCATGCGGCAGACATGTCCTGCGTGATGTTATGTTGAAATATTCTTTTATCATGGTTTGAATTTGTAGTGTAGCTTCTATTAATTTATAACTATGATTCCATCAAGATTTACTATAGCTCCTAAAGTATCAATTAAGTACTTAACAAGAATACTCAATACTCAACATATTTATTGCTTTACCATAATGTGTACTTAGGTGGTAATTATATAATTTAGATCATTATGGACCCTGTAGGGCACAGCTAAAAGGGTAGGAGAGAGGAAGCCCTGTTTTAGGAGATCATTGTGTTTGTTTTTTTATTTTTTTTACATTATTGCAACAGTTATTCTATAACCAGAAACAAGATATCCAATCACAATGCTTAGTATGTTCGTTAATGAGCCGAAAAAAACATGTTTTTCCCCATTTAATTGCCTTGTGTCAGTCGTGCCACAAGTGGCCTTCATAATTATTATTATGATTAACAAAAACAGGAAGTTCCGTGCCATACTGATCCTAAAAATAGATAGATATAATCAAACATAGAACTTATAGTTTTGCTAAATCGAATACACTTCAATGGATGACAATAACTTTACCAAGGTCACAACATCGTGTTGACGCCATCAGTCAAAATACAATTATTTTAACTGGTAGACGTTTGAGAATGTCGATTATGACGCACTTTTTTTAGGGTTCCGTACCTCAAAAGGAAAAATCGGAACCCTTACAGGATCATTCGTGTGTCTGTCAGTCTGTTTGTCTGTCACAGTCAATTTGCTCCGAATCTAACGGATCGATTAAGTTGAAATTTGATACGCATATGTATTTCTGTGACCCAAGCACGGACGTGTAACGTAAATAAATGAATTTTAACTATGGGGGTCACTTTCGGAGGGCAAATAAAAAAAAGTTTTGCAAACAGTACCGTGTGACATATTAAATGAAAGAGTTTGTTACAAGGATCTCAAATGCATTTTTATATCATTTTAAAATAAACTCTTTTAAAGATATTTAAGAAAATCGATGAAAATTGACCATTTCCACCCCTTATCTCCGAAACAGCTGGGCCAAAAATTTTGAAAAAAATACAGAGAATGATTCTTTACTCATAGATTACAGGAAAACTTATATGAAGTCTATGGTATTAAAATAAAATGGTAAATCTCTCAATATTGTGTGTACAAACTTACTTTTGCAGTTGGAATGCATGGGAGAACATTTTTTTCAACTGCAATGTTAAGTTTGTTCTTGGGATAAATTCATCCCAACTATGGAATCCTTCATTGTGCGTAGTTCGACATGCACTTGGCCGGTTTTTTAAGTGTTATAACTGCATATGTACCAAAAATCATAAACACTAAGGCAAAGACTTTGACTTTACTTAGTTGTATGAACCCCTTACTGTACGTAATGGGTAGATACCTACGAATATGAATCTTATAATTATCTTTTTAGTGTTCATATTCATATAAGCGAATGTGAGCAAGCGTTTTATTCGATTATTTAATTAAATGCATTTAAAAAGGTACATATTTTTATGTAGCACTTAGTAAACTCAAAGTGCCATCTGTGAATCCTGCCCTGAGGCCGAAGTCACACAGGTAATTTGCTTCGCTTGGTGATTACAGCTACGCTGCTTGCTAGCAAGCATAGCTGGAACCAACGCATGGTTTTACAATAACAACGGCCTCATTGGCGCTTAGTGCCGTGCTGCAAAGTTAATTTATCACTTGTTCGAGCTACGCTACTCACCAAGCTGACCTAGCTGTGTTTGTGGCTTCAGCCTAAAGACACTGCAGAGTATCCGTCAAGTTATGTTTCCTGTTATGTTTCTGATAATTATTCATAGGTATATTTATTTATTTCTACAAAACGACTTGACATAAATGACTTTATCTTTCAGGAAAACTGACCCATGAAGAGAAATCTGATGAGAAAGCGAACACTGGATTTGCTACAGTTGAGGAATCAGATGTTGGAAAATTAAATAATAATAGAGGTCAGTATTACTAGAATTTCTGGGAATAGTTTTGTTACTTAAAAGAATAATCCAAAGAACTTGATAAAATCTGCCTATTGCCTCTTCCCAATTATTTTGGAGGGGGAGGGGGGCTAAAAAATCTGATAATGAGAAGAAAAAGGAGCAGTGGTAGCTCAGTAGTACTGGCCCTGACTTAAAGAGATTTATGCCATCCAAGATAATAAACCGAATTGATGTCAACTAAGCCGCACTTAACACGGCCCACTCCCTCTCCCTGTAATGCTCCACGTTTGAGGACTGACTCCCAAAACACAAGCCCTGGCTTAGTTTGGGTATCAGTTTCAGTACCTAAAGCAAAAATAAATTAATCTGTATCTATATATCAAATTCTTGTGAATGCTCTCACTTGTGACAATTATCTGTCATAGAAAGGAGGCTGGAGTCCCAGCAGTGGGAACAATGTTCATTGAACATATCACAGGCGGACTATGTTCCAATAAAACTAAACCTAAAACAGCAACCATTCATTTACAGAATGGTCTGACATCGACTTGACTGCCCAAGCAATCTTATTCTTCCTTGCTGGCTTCGAAACAGTATCAACAGCAATGTCGTTCCTACTGTACGAGCTGGCAGTGAACCCTGACGTTCAGGAGCGGCTGGTGCAAGAGATCAGGGACAATGAGGCTAAGAACGGTAGCAAGTTCGACTTCAACTCTATACAGCACCTGCCTTATCTGGACATGGTTATTTCAGGTAAGACATATTATGGAAGAGCATTTATTTTGACAAAACACCTGAGGGCCTATAGACAAGTGGCAATTGATTTCAAACTGTTTCGTATTCTACAACGACTTTCAACAGGATTGACACAACATTTTCGGTAGCTAATGTCAATTCAACATATTTTTGACTTTTTCATCATCGTTATTGCTGATAGAATGTCATGTACTTTAAAATCTAATTCCCGCACTCAGGCTAAGCGTATGCTGACACGTAGGTGTCGCAGAACAGCTTAGTACCGATTTTGCAGGGTAGAGCAGGCGAGGCAGACATGGCAGCGAGCACATGCTGCGACGCAGCTACACAGACACATTCGCGTCCTAGCTAGTACAAACAATCTGTCATTGAAACAAAATGATGAATCAGTGGTAAAAACAAGTGACGTGCCGTCACTACACCAAGACGCAGAGCAGGACAGACACATGTCTGCGTCGCTCGTGCTTGCACCGCAGCGTACGCAGCTGTCAGTACGTTCATGCATTACAAAATCTGCTCTGCCCTGCACTGCGTGGACTTGTGTCAACTGCGTCTCAGCATACGCTTAGCCTCAGAGACGTTTGTTAAAAAAAACTTTTTACAAAAAATACAACCGATTTCCAAACTACAAAGTAAAAAATAACTTCCTTTAATTTCAGGAATCGGTGTCTTTGGATCAGTTTTTTAGTTTTTTGGTACCGACTTCCGAAATTAAAGTTAATTTTCACTTTGTAGTTTGAAAAGTGGTTGTATTTTTTGTATAAAACGTTATTTTTTTCATTTTTAGTGGGTTGGTTTGTAATTTATCTAAGTTACAATAGCCTCATGTCAACTGCTCATCACTTTTTACAAAATATTGCTTTTCCCAATGCAGGGACTTTAATTGTTGAGGATTTCTCCAGGTACAGACGCCAGCACATCAGGCTACTACAATCTGTCAAATTTATTTAATAGATTTTCAACTTTATTACTGATGTTTAAGGTTCAAAGTTGATTGGGAAAATTTGACAGTTTCGGGTAGCTTGATGTGCTGGCGTCTGTACTACACCATCAGCTCCACTGCACCATATGAATTATGACGAGCATCAATTGCTTATCAACCATATTAAATTAATCGAATCGCAACCCGTGAAATACATATTATTGAGTAATTTCGATGGTCATCTGTGTCCTTCATCATCAGTTCCACTTTACTAAATTAACCGTGCTTTCCGAGAACAAATACATGAGTTACTATAAAAAATACCCAAATCGCTATAGGTGTGCCTATAATATTTGAAGAGTTCCCTCGATTTCTCCAAAATTCCATCATCAGATCGTGACCAAATGACCGACTAGAAAGTATATCCTTTATACGACCCCAATCGTGGTTCAATTTGATCGGAATCGACAGGTCCGCGGAACGCGGAGACAAATTTAAATCAATAGTTCATACAGGTAGAATAAGTACAATAGTGATATCACTTACCAACTTCCACCGGCGAATGCTCTTATCAGGCCAATTCTGTGTATGTATCAATGCGAGTATAGTGTACTGTGTTATGCATGTGAATGTGTACCAAACGGGCAAGGCCTCCAAGACGCGCGGCAGCTCCCAGCACGTGGCACTTCGATCACATTCCTCAACAATTATCCCCTCAAGGTCACGGCAAGGCTTTGATTAAGCCGTCACAAAACGCCACTAAAACGACCTTTTAGAACATACACCGCGTGGTGAAAAGCAAGGTAACCTGAAACACGTTTTCACTACAAATCGACAAATAGCCCGTGTATCAATACTCAATTGGGGCTTCGACAAAAGTTACGATTGGATAACTCAAAATTATGTCCACAAAATAAGGATTGAATTAGATTAACTCCAAACAATATTCCATCACGTATACGTGCACAAAACGGAACGGAGACCATTAATCCACCTAATCAATGTCAAAATCAAAAGTGACAACTGCTATCCACAGACTTCAAATGACACATAAGGCTGCGTTCAGAAACGCGGGTTTGGAATCGAACATCCTTTCAAACAAACAAATATTTTTTCACATCGGTCCAGCCGTCTTCGAGTAATCGGAGAACAACTAACTGAGAACCTCCTCCTTTTTTTGAAGTCGGTTAAAAAAGAATATACTTTTTTTACAGTTTGGCAAGAACGCAAAAAAGCATCAATTGAAATCTTTTCAATTTTGTCAACATGTGTTAAGTGTATGTGTGTAAGAGTGGCTAGAGAGGCGCCACGGCATCCTCACCTTCCACCTGACGAAGGTCACGGTTGTTTCGGGAGGTTCCTGTTCAGGATAAGGCGGGAGGAAACGCCCGGGTGACACCACAGTGTGGATCGCCCTGAGGACACGGTGGAGCATACGGTGGAGGTTTGCCCAGCTTGGGCGGAGCATCACCGTGCCCTCGTGGAAGCGATTGGCGGCAAGGGTCTCTCGCGTCCGGCCCTGGTCTAGGCCATGGTATGGAGCGAGAGGGCATGAGAGGCCGTCACCTCCTTCTGCGAATCAGTAATGCTCGCAAAGTAGGAGGCGGAGCGCGTAAGGGAGAGGCAAATTTCGCACCCTCACGCCCCTAACCACCGCAGGAGATGCCCTAGGCGTCGGGAGTCGCAGGCTGATTCCCGGCCACCGTAGGCGTAGGCTTGCGGACGGTGAGCAATGGGTAGCTCGCCGTCGAAAGGACCAGGCTCAGGTCGACGGCGCGTTGACGTGCGCCACAAAGAGATGTCAGCAGAACCGACGGGGTCCGCTAGGGCCGATGCCTGCCGGGGTTGCGGTTTTGTCCGAAAGGGTTACCGTGGCCACTGGCAATACAGGCAACTGAAGGAACACGGGTGGATTTTAGTCAGTAAGGGTTTGACACGCCCTCCTGCTCCACCCAGAGCGGGAAAAGTTATTTGATAATTTTCCACACAAAAAAAAAACTGTTGAGGTCTAAAGTCCTACTGCTAATCATGAGGTCCTGGGTTTCCCAGGTCATGCAAAGTTTTATTGAGTTTTTCCATCGGGAGTTTCTCAATAGTAGTCTGGATTTGTGCCCGGAGTATGGGTTGATGTCAATCGGCTCGCCGCCTATTACATAGGACTTAACTTACTTACTTACTTCTGCCTAACCCTATGGGGAAACAAAGCGCGATGTTATGTGCCAAGATAAAGATGAACAATAAAATTTATAAAAATTGGGATTCCGTTAATGACCTCTCTGAGTGCTGTAAAACTTGTAACCATGCAGAATGCCAATTCAATTTTAGAAGAACAACTAAGAAGATTTATACTATTTTTCTCAAACCTGTTTTTTATTGTCGTCAGAGGTGTTGAGACTGTGGCCACCAGCCCCTGCACTGGACAGACTGTGCACCAAAGACTACAACTTGGGGAAAGCCAACGACAAAGCTGATAAGGACTATATTGTAAGTTTGAGAGCGTGTCTTTTGTTATTTGGAGACCAATTTATTACATAGCTTATTTAATTATTGTACTAGTAATAAAGTCAAAGTCTGCTTTCTCCTTGGAAAACTGGTCGGAATTAGGCGTATTTTTTAAATTATTAAATTGATTAATTAAACTATTTATAGGCATTTTTGAATAGTCAAGGAGTCCATCAGTAATTAGTCAGAAAGCTGAAGTTAGTTGCCCGTTCCAAAACGTAGATCTTAGCTTTTTCTGTGTCTCTGTTCCCATTTAATGCGATTTCTAGCGATGTCCTTGAAAACATTTCCATTATAAATATGTAGGGATTGATGCAAATAAAAAGCAAACTTGTTAATCTTCTTATATTTGCGGTTAAATAATTTCTTCGTCGCACACCCGTTCGTCTTCATTCACCGTCCATCTTCCCCTTCTTTTCTCGCTCGCACAGTGTTGTCATACCCATCTTCTAACATCCCTCATATCTTGTGTTGCCACTTTATTATTCATTCCCACATTCGGCCATTCTAACAATCATGACTGTCCTCAGGCATGCACTCACCAGCTGCTCACATATACCTTCACACAATCATCAGTCTCTTCCAATTTTATAACAACTTATCAACTTAAATTCTAGTTTCACTTTAACAACTTAAATTAGTTTACTTCTTTAAACACCAAATAGTAAAACAAAAAAAAAATCTTGCTTCAATATTATAACGCTAAACATTGCATTAAACTTAAACATATCATGTATGTATTTATGTTACATAAATAAAACAGATCATGTTTTATGCCTTATGAAATAAGAACTTATCAAACGCAAACGTGTTTTCTTTTGTACCCAACAAATGAAAATGTTTACAATTCAATTACCCTAAAAATCTTACTCATTCATACTTCTTATTCATTCGATCTTGCTTACGTCCACAAACAATCGTCTTATACTTATACATACGTCCTCGGGCCATTTCTTCATACCATCAGCTGAACAAGACGTTTTCAATGGACCTTCAACAGTGATGTCATCTTTCTCTACATCATAGCGGTCATTACGTTTGACCTTGATGATCCTATATGGTCCTAGGAATTTCGGTTTCAGTTTGAGTCCTGGACCAAACTGTGTTCTCTGTATTGCTACTCGATCTCCTTCCTCATATTTGGTACTTTCCTTTCTTTTCTTGTTATATGTTTTCCTGTTTTCGTCCTGAATTTTAATTATTTGTTCCTTTGCTATATTTCTTAGTTCTTCTCTTTCTAGATTGAACTGCACTAAACTTTCCTGCTGCAATAATTCAATTATAGGAATATCTTCTTTGGATTTCATCTTGACCCCTGTAAGTAACTCAAATGGACTGGTATTGATACTTCTCTGAAAAGTACAGTTAATTGCCCGTTGTAACCTACTTATGTGCTTGCACCATACTGATGTGTCTTCTGCACATAACTTTGTAAGGGTTGGCTTAATAATACCATTAATCCTTTCCACCTGCCCATTGCCACGTGGTACTCCTGTTGTTATCAGCAAATGTTGTATGTTCTCATCCTTGCAATATTCTTTAAATTCATTATTGGTATAGGCGGTACCTCTGTCTGTAATTATCCTTTGTGGATTTCCAAACGTCTGTTGGTGTATCCTGAGTTTCTCCAGGGTTTCACTGCTCGTAGTACTTTTTGTGGGGAATAACCACACGAATTTGGTAAATGCATCTACAATTGCAAGTATGTGATTATACTTCTTTTTTGTTTCTGTCATTGGACCAATATGGTCCAGATGTATGGTATGCATTGGTTCACTTTCCTTCTCAATAGGGTTGAGGAAACCTTCTTGCTTTCCTTGCTTCTTAGTTGCTAGTAAACAGGGTATACAGGTTACTAAAATTTCTTCGACTTTTTTACTCACGTTTTTTATAAAATAATCTTTACTGATCAATTCCAACATCTTCTTCTTGGAGAAATGACCATTTTGGTGAACTCTTTTTATAATTTCGTCTTCCATACTTCTTGGTATCACCAACTTCTTGTCACTTCCTTTATAGACAAGACCATTGTCTAACAGGTAATCTTCATACGGTGCAGTCTGCAAAATATTTATAATGGCTTTCAAACCTTCATCTGCTTGCTGAGCTTTTCGTAAGCTGTCAAATAACTCATCAACAACTGCAACATAAGGGTTACGGCTTAGAGCATCAGAATGTCTCATTCTAGAACCTTCTCTATGTTCTACGGTAAAATCAAAATCTTGTAGAAATAATATCCACCTCGCTACTCTAGTTGACATTCCCAAGTCTTTTTTATTTAATGTCATCTGAAAAGCTCTACAATCAGTTATAATCTTAAAATGTCTACCAAATAGATAGTGTCTAAACTTTTTAACACTTTCAATGATCGCCAATGCTTCAAGTTCATAACTTGTGTACCTACTTTCTGCATCTGTAGTCTTTCGACTCATATAATATACAGGGTGTAGCTGCTGATCATCCACACTACGCTGCATAAGAATAGCTGCATAACCAATACAGGAAGCATCTGTGTGTAACTCTGTATAAAGTTTCTGATTAAATATTTTTAATACTGGATCACTTGATAACTTTTTCTTAATTTCATTGAATGCATTCCACTCTTGTTCATTAAACTTAAAGTTTGAATCTTTATTAGTCAGAGGACTAATTATCAATGCAAAATCTTGTATGTATTTTCTAAAGTATGATGCTAAACCAACAAAACTATGTAACTGTTTTACCGTCTTTGGCTCTGGAAACTTCATTACTCGGAGCTCTTAAAAATTCGTATTGACCATTGTGAGTCACAAAAGATGTGTACTTCACACTGTCTTCACTTACTTTAAGATGAAAAAATCCGTTTTTCAAATCTAACACGCTAAAAACTTTAGCTTCTGACAGTCTATCAATGTAATCTTCTATCAGCGGTAGAGGGAATTCATCTTTTATCATTTTCTTATTGAGCTGTCTATAATCCACACAGATACGGGTGGATCCATCCTTCTTACGTACCAGGACCAGAGGACTAGCATAATCTGAATAACTTACCCTGATTATTCCATTTGCTAACCACTCTGCTACCTGTCTATCCACTTCATCCTGCTCTGCAAACGAGATTCGCCGTGGACGTTGGGCAATAGGAATATCATCCCGCAGCACTATCTTCACTTCAATGGGAACTTCTTTTATTATTTGTTTAGGTCTGTAACTCTCAATGCAGGAGATAATTTGGCACTTGAGTTGTTCACTGCCAATATAACCTATGCTATCTGAAACACATGGAAAACAGTTTAAATTACCTAACCATTCTTCATCAATCGGCCTCATCCATACTAAATTTCCATTCAACACACATAACACATTCTTTAAAAAATCTTGACCAATTATTACTTTAAAAGGCATACACGTCTGCGGTACAATGTGAAATCCTACATTAAAATATCTATGGCTATCAATTTCAATCAAAGTTTTAAAGTATCCAGTCGAAAACACTTTGGAAGACCCTAAACCTGACATTGTAATGTTAATGTTTTTATCACATTTCGGCAATCCTAACTGCACATAACACTCGTTTGATATTAAGTTCACATCACTCCCACTGTCGATTAATGCCGTGACGAGTAGCCCATTTTGTAATTTAATTTCTTTCATCGGTTTTTTCGATAATTCGTTTTTGTTTTTATTGCAAATATCCTGTTGACATTTTTGACTTTTTTCTTCACATCCGTCATTACTCGGTGAACCAATAAGACCCCGCTTATGAATGTCATTTTGCAAGTGGCCAACTTCATCATATTGCACAGTGCTGCCATCTGCGGCACTATTGAAAAACGTTTCTTTTGGTTGGCCCTGCTGTGAGCCCTGCTTGATGTATCTAGGCTTTGTTGATAATGGCGTCGATGATGATTTTTCAAATTTTTCCTTCTTACATTCTGTAGCTACGTGTCCGAATTCATTGCAGCTGAAACACTTTCTGCCTTGTGTTTTATTAGGGCACTCCGACGATACATGGTTGAGCTCCCCACAATTGAAACATCGTGTTCGTGTTGATTTTTTGAATGATGTCGGCTGTCTGTTTTCACGTTTTTCTTGGTTAATTTTCCCTCTTATAGTTTCGTAAATCTTCAACTTTTCTTTAAATTCGGGGTACGTTCTTACGCCGTATAGCATCGTTTTGTACACTTCGGAGTCCACAATGCCGTCGACTATGTATTGGATCGCGACATAATCCGGCATCTTACCCCGTTTGCCCATCTCCTTCATTATTAATAAATAATCCATGCAAGATTCCGTCTTTAGTTTTTTTCGGGTACTCATCATTTTGTGGATCGCCTTTACGTCTACAGTGTCCGGAAATTCCTTACATAGAGCGGTTTTCAAATCATCCCAGCACCTGTACGGTCGCTCTGCTCGCAGCCATAGGTCTGCTGTACCGATGAGCGCCCGTTGTGCCACCAATAACTGCTGGAGAGGAGTCCATCCATATATCACGGCGCTGTTCTCAACGTCTTCTACCCAACGTGTAACAGGATACGTGTTATCGCAACCGCTAAACTTAGGGAGTAACTCCGCGCTCATGTGGAATGTGGAATTCACATTTGCTGCTGCTGCAGCTTCAGCCTGCCGCGTCGTTGTCGGCATCATCATCGCACTGGTGCAGTCGTGAAATATTTCGCTGTCCGTCCTTATTATTTTCTTCTTCAAACGTCTTCAAAGCGTCTTTCGTCTTTTGTTTTTTCAACGGAAAAAAATTTCACATCTGCGACCCGCGTCGTGGTCTTTTACTTTTTATTTACTTTGAGTTATCCCGGACGAGCCCCCAAAATGTAGGGATTGATGCAAATAAAAAGCAAACTTGTTAATCTTCTTATATTTGCGGTTAAATAATTTCTTCGTCGCACACCCGTTCGTCTTCATTCACCGTCCATCTTCCCCTTCTTTTCTCGCTCGCACAGTGTTGTCATACCCATCTTCTAACATCCCTCATATCTTGTGTTGCCACTTTATTATTCATTCCCACAAATATTACCTATTTATATTGTTAATTTTTTTCTCTAGATACGTAAAGGAGAAGCCGCGAACATCCCGGTGTGGGCTTTCCACCACAACCCCGAGTTCTTCCCAGACCCCTACAAGTTCGACCCTGAACGATTCTCGGACCAGAACAAGCACAAAATTAAGCCGTTCACCTACTTACCATTTGGACTTGGACCTAGAAACTGTATTGGTAAATATAAAATCAAATGATTGACAATATTTAGCGCTATGCTGTGTAGTTTGGAAATCAAAGTCTTTGCCCAGCAATGGGTTATTGCAGGCTAGAAATAGAATAGAAAAGAAAATTAATTTATATAATTTTAAAATATAAAAATGACACGCTGTTTGTTTGTTAGCGTATGACATGAGAACGGCTGGACCGAATTGGCTAATTTTGTTTCAAAATTGAAATTTAGAAAGTTGCAAAATTGAAAAACTCGGGAAAACAAATTTTTTTTTTAGACTGATTGTTCTTTTTTTCTGTGGTTAGTAACTAACCTGGGGTCAGAGTTTTTATGCCACCCATGGGCTTCTAGCTTGGCTTGGATTAGATTGATATCTTCATCCTGTCGGGTTAGCTCGCTACACAAATGCAAAACTGGATCTTTTCGCCAAACGATAACGTCGCACCATATTTCAATAGGTAATATTCACTATGAATTCCGTTCTACTCGCTTCAGTCTTCGCGAGCCAAATACATATTACTTACAGATTTAGATATGAAAATGGTATTTTGATTAATGTTATATTAGAAATTCTGGTATCTAGATGGTTTTATTTTATTATGAGTAAAACATTTTGTGAGTATCAATATATGAATACTGAATGACTATGGAGGTGCTGAAGCGTTACATTACGAAATTGGTTTCTAAATCTTGAAACATGTCTGGAATAACCATACCCTGCCAAGCGTGGTTATTCCATAACATCACGAATTATATTTCCCGGAGGGGTAGACAGAGATCATAGATAACTTCCTCAAGGTGTTAGTACACACACATTTTGCTTGTTATAAGTCTCATGTAGGTAATAGAAGGTGAAGCTGGAACCCGAGCACACGTTCAGATTCCGAGTCGTTACTGAAAATTTACCTACACAACATAACATCACGCCTGTATTCCCTGAAGGGTTAGGCAGCGGTATATCTATACTACGTCTATATTTCGCTAGTTATGTTTAAAACTCATGTAATATGGGGTAAGCCTATTGCCATCAACTGGGCACAAATCTGGACTCCGGAAATTCTAGGTGGAAAAACCCAATAACTCTGAAATTAACCGGGTATTAACGATGCGAGACCCCAGCCGCTAAGCACATCCCGACGCTAGTGACCACTGATTTTTATCAAGCAGTTGACGTAGGAAATAACGCGCTATGGAGCGGGCTATGTTTGGAGTTTCTTTGAAGGATATAAGATCAGAAAATTAAATGAAGTTATCCGGAAAAGAACAGAAGTTACCGACATAGCCTGCAGATTGGTAATGGGTCGGCCATGTTTGTCGAAGGACCGATGGCCAGTGGAGCAGACGAGTCCTGGAGTGAAGACCGCGTATTGGCCAGCTTAGTTTGTGACGCCCCCCAGCTAGATGGACCAACGACCTTAACCTTTTGACCGTCAGCCTAGGTTTACCTAAAAACTCACATCTTGTCGACCCTAATCTCAAGTGCTTTGATTTTTGGGTAGGCCTTCGGAAAAACGAAGAATTCGTCAATATACAGTCATTAACATGGCATATATTATACCTTTCTGGCTTCGTTATGAGTTAATCTAACTATATAACTATGTTTTACAGATAATTATACTAACCTGATTTTGCAATGATGTGATATCTATTCATTTTGATAATTTTCACTCACATAACCTTGAAACTTTATCACAATATATCGAATTCACACACTTATTCTCCACACAAACACTTGATTACGACAATACAATGTGTAGGCCACACCATAAACACAATAACAGAAACCCATAGCACTTGAAACCTTATTTAAACCATAAAAACTTTTTGTTTACACAACGATAAAAATTTGGCGGACGACCCGCGCGCGGACCGGTCGTGAAACTGGTTATTACTAGTTTCGTGTACCGTCAGAGCAAAAACACTGCGAGTGTAATATTTTTGTATTATAATATCCAAGTACGGTTTTTGTTGTAATTTCTTTATAAATAATTATTGTCATTTTATTATGTTACTTTATTTTAGATAACAATTTAATATATTATTATTACTCTTTGTTATCTCACTGTTTGTGTTCTAGTAAAAAAAAACAACCGACCTCCAAAAAAAACACTACAAAGTGAAAAATAACTTTAATTTCGGAAGTCGGCGTCTTGTGTTTTGTATTTTCGTTTTTTGCCACCGACTTCCGAAATTAAAGTTATTTTTCACTTTGTAGTGTTTTTTTTGGAGGTCGGTTGTTTTTTTTTGTAAAAAGTTTTTATTTTTCACTTTTTAGTTGTGGTACCTACCCCACACACATTCGAATACCACTACCTGCTACCAGTGACAGAAACTTATCATATCATTTACATACTAAGTGGGAAAAAAATACGTATTTTGTAGCTAACTCAAAAACTGTCAAAGCAAAGTTAATAAAATTTATATGAGACCAATTCGAGAACACAACCTTTCAAAAAAAAAAAATATTTTCAAAATCGATCCACAATTGACGGAGAAATCGGTGGACATACATAAAAAAAAAAAAAACAAACACGCGACGAACATATAACCTCCTCCTTTTTGGAAGTCGGTTAAAAATAGTAATGACCTATTCAATATAAATATCGGAGATAAAAATGTTGTTTTGAGATATCCCAATTATTATTATTTCGATTTCTTTAAAAATATTGAGTCTCCATTATTTGTACAATTATTTACAACAATTATGGTGTGTAACGATGGTGTGTTTGTGTAACAATTATGGTGGAAAATACATTACATACATTATTATTCTATCTATCTTTCCTTATAGGTACCTAAATCAATCTACAAACCCACCCATTCTCTCGCATAGACAGAAGGTGGAAAAATCACGGTCCAAAATGATAGGTACATAGTTACTTTTTGTATGGTTTATACCATTCAAGTGGAAACTGTTACCGCCTTCAATCCTCCTGCGTTGCTGTATATGACCCCATATACTTACGGATAGTTATCCTAATTCCATGAAGGAAGGAGCTATAAAAAGTGTGAAATAAGAA
The DNA here is from genome assembly GCA_963680765.1 of Agrochola lychnidis. Taxonomy (NCBI): domain Eukaryota; kingdom Metazoa; phylum Arthropoda; class Insecta; order Lepidoptera; family Noctuidae; genus Agrochola; species Agrochola lychnidis. Next base: position 26,611,938 of record OY796853.1, read on the forward strand.
ATAAAAAATTGTTTTCAAGAAATATATTTAAAAAAAACACAATACTCAAACTCAAAGCATTTATTTCAAATAAACCAATTACAGGCACTTTTCAATTGTCATCGGGTTAGAAAGATGAAGCTAGTTGCCCATTCCAAAGCGTAGTATGTACCATCGAAGAAACCCATACCTAAGCAAATCGAAAACAAAATCCCGTGCACACGACCCTTTTTTTTCGTAGGTAACCGTTACTACATCGGCCGAGCGCTGCAAGCAGAAATAGTCCTTACGGTGTATAGGTATGGGTTTCTTCGATGGTATACACGACGATATATCGTATCGACGCGTCGTTAGAACCGAGACATGCTGTCCCGGTCCCGGAGGCGGCTAAAAAGATAAAAAATACTAATTACTCCACTAAAACTAAATAAGCATAGGTACTAATACGCTATACAGAAAATATTTACCACGGTGCGCGGTGGAGCATTGGGGCAGTTCAGGATCGGGACGCGTGCCAGAGTCAAGGAACCCCATGATGATAGCGCAACGGGCGGCGTTCTGTCTGGGCGGAGCTCTCCGCGACCTTGAGGACAGCCTCGTCATGCTAAAAATATCAGAAAACAATCACTTACTAAAGTAATAGTCTACCTGTAAATACCATGATCCTAAAAAAAAACATTAATTCTATTTGAGGACATCCACCTTTTTTGAAGACGGTAAAATAAAAACAATCATCGCGACATTTATTTTTCTTACACATGTCAAATAAGAAAACTTAGTGAAATAATAAAAATGCAATATGACAAAATTCCAGTTAGAACAAAAATATGTTTGTTCTAATTGGAGTTTTTTGCAGTCTGTACATTTCCCGCCTACTATGAGCGCAGTGTCATGGTACGCGGGAATTACGCCGAATTTTACTTTTGGAAATACGATTACGATAAGAATACGCAATATTATCAGTAGCTATAACCCAAATTATGTTCGTAGATAAATAAACTAGGTACTTATGTGTATTTCAAACAGTATACAAGAATATTTATCATAGAAACTTTACTAAACACGGCGGCGACAGCTTCAAAATTTGTGCATTACAAAACTTTCGTTATCTTTTCACGGAAATATTTATCACTTTTCGATGAACTAACACTAAATATGAAATCTATACTTATTTCTCAGTAATTCTGTATAAAATTCTAATAAGACTACTCACCGTTTTCTTCATAAAAACATTGCGAACAAATGTAAACAACACACACACTTCACTGAGTTTTGACAGTATGGCGGCGTCGCGTCACACAAACCACAGATACATTTTGTTTGTTTTTTTTTCGTTCATTTTAGTGGTGTTCCCAGTAAATTGTTACTAAAACCGGTCAAGTATTAATCGATTAGTCGAATGATACAGTCAGATCGTGTTGCAAGTGCAAATAAATGTCAAATATTATCGTGCAATGGCAAGTAGGATCCTTATGCACCGCATAGGTGCATTTGACATTTGGAGCTTTTTTTCATTTTTTCACATGGACATTTGAAGAGTTAAAATGGTGGCTGGAACAGACTGAATGTGGAAGAGTGAGGACAGGGTGTTGTGGTGCATCCTGGGAGAGGCCTACGTCTAGCAGTGGACTGTGAGATGCTGAGTTGATTGTTGATTGATAGAAACTAAAATGATGATGATTATTTTGTTTCCAGGTTCAAGATTCGCTCTCTGCGAGATCAAGGTGATGACCTACCAGTTGATCCAGCAAATGGAATTGTCCCCCTGTGAGAAGACCCAAATACCGGCTGTTCTAGCTAGAGACACCTTCAACTTGAAGATTCAGGGAGGAGAATATGTACGGTTCAGAGTTCGGCAGTGAAAAATTATAGATATATATTAATTTTGTCATAGTCTTAAATTATATATACAAGTACAATTTTAATAGTTAAAATTTATAAAACCCCCGACACAAACCTTTCCTCTTTTCTCTTTCCTACTCCATCACCAGACCATGTGCACCATCTATCTATAATCTATTCATTGAGACTGTTCCAATGAGCCCAAACACGATAACTGTACTGTAAGGGAGATTTTGGGTTCTTTTTAGGTATCCTGCAAATTCCAGGTGATGCCTGCAGCATTAATTGAAGGTAACTATGTTCTTCTTATTATCATTGTAGTAACAAAATATCAAATTTCAAATCCATTAAACCTATGGAAGATACTCACATCCACTCATCAACTAGAAAAGAGCTGACAATCTTTAAACGGCTAAACCGATTTTGATAAAACATGATTGTCTAAAAACCATAGCTAGAAAACCTGCTTTCAAATAAAAAAACCGCATTCATATCGGTTCACCCGTTTATTTATTTAATTACATGCCATGTTTCCTTTGCCATTAAGGTGAGTGGGGGCAAGATGAAAAACGGGGTAACACAAAAAGTCGTCCATAGCGCCAGATTCTGTGCAGTTTTAGCAGTGATGGCAACATTGTTAAGACCGCTATTTTGTTACGTCGCACACCTCAGTCACACACACACACCTTAGTGAGTGGTTTGTGTGAAAAATATAAATGTCTGCACATCGACTTTTACGCAAGTTAATCGAGATTTTTAATCTTACCCCGTGTCCTGTAACTTTAATTACGTGGTAGGTATGAGTGTTTTATTGGAATATCTACTTATTATTTGTAATTCTTAGTTGTGTTATAACATCTAAATATGGCTATTTTTCTTATTTTAGGATTTATTTCAATTTTCCGTCTTTACCCATCAATATTTGACGGGGTAAGATGAACATTTAAAAGACAAAGATGAAAGAAAGATGCGAAATTTTGTTTTGTATCTTCATAGTAGGATAAAGTAAACAGAACATGGGCTATTGTATATTGTGTGTATTGTCTGAAAAGTCAGTTTATTGTCTTTGAGGGACCAAGTACGTTGTCTGTCAGCGAGTAATTATGATTCTAAAACTTCCAGTCCTGAAAATGTATGTAACTCCTAAAACTGAAAATAATTAATATTTAAACATCTGAAACCTCCGGAATATATATATTTTTTACTCCAATATAATTTTGATTTTCAGTGTGACAAGAATCGTGATCCGACTCATATCGATATGAAGTGGTTATTGAGGAGTTCGTTAGTTTTACTTGTTTTTTGTAACGTTCATGTAGAGTCAGCAATACATTTGAAGAAATGAATATGAATATTCCGATTTTGTGAGGACCTGCCTCTTCGCTGCCTCTTCGATATAGCGAGGTAATTTCGTAACACACATACAACGGCAATCGACAGTAATGCGTTTCATTTTGACAGCCTCGTTCATTTAATTATTTAGATTGCTAAGCAGACACATTATTTCGTTTTCAAACCTAAGAAGCAATGAATAAGTAAATTCCTTCAAAAACATCGGATTGTGACTGTCACGCAATTAGGGTGCTAGTTCGATCCTTGTTCCAGGTGAAGTGAGAAGCTTCTCAGCAGCAGCCCAGCAGCTGGTGATGTATTTGCTAAATATCTCTTGGCTCGTCCCTATAACATGGGTCTTTTAACATAACTTGTGAAATGTATTTTACAACGTATTAGGAATACAAGAGAATTGGTTGAAACAGTAAGTATTGGATGTGTTGCGTAAGTCTTTAACATTTACCAGCATATTATTTAGCTACAATTTCTTTCCGATAATAAATGACCCACATCGTGTAAGCTGAGCGAAACATTATTAGCGATAAACTGAGCTTGTTAATCGCTTCCTTCAACATAAGATCATTGATCAACATGCTGATCATTTATTATTATCTACATAAAACATAACATTGCGTCTGTATTCTCCGGAGGGATAAGCAGTGGTGTAATAGCTTACACACATTTTGTCGGACATGTTTTTAATCCCATGTATTAGGGTGCAAATTGGCCATTATTCTTGTACTTTGGACCCTGGCTACTAACGAATTCCTGGAAAATTATAAATAAATAAGTTAATAAAAACGTTGATTTTATTTAACAAAAGTGCGTTTATTTACGACGTTTGGAGTCACCTTTTAAGCAAGGAATTACTCGTAGCAGAAGACTCCGCGACTTAATAATTCCGCGAATAATTTTGAACGTTACATTGGTACATAAAATCACAAATTTCGGGTACCTAGTTCTTTTTTGACCTCAGCCAACAAAGTGTAGTTTATGGTAGAGTAAAATAAATAAAAGTTGTAATAAACAATAATTATGTATCTGATACGGGGATCGAACCGAAGACACGATTCTGTCCAGTCGCGCTAGTAATAATTATTAACAAACCTCTCATGTGCCAATGTAAACATAATTTCTAAATTAATCAAAAACACCTTATTCGTGTAAAAGTAAAACGCCTACATTCAGTAAGCAATTTATTCATTTGCCCGACCCAAAAAATATCAAAAGGGAACAGTTTCTTTTTTTGCGAACTGTAAGAGAGGTAGCGACATCTATCCGTAGCAATTAAAACTGACAGTAACGAGTGTGTACCCGTCATAATCTGAGCAACTTGTTATTTTTCATCTTTTTCAGCGTATTGTTTAAGGCTTAATGAAGTCTGCATTATGAAAACTTACGAAAAAAACAGGCTATAACTTCCAAGATCTTTATGATCTCACTTTAGCACTTGGATTCCTGTAAGGAACATAACGTGAGCATTTATTATTTTCATAAGACAATTTTCTGTTATTTACAAAACACAATTCAGTAAGGTTTAACAAAAAACAGCCCTAATCCAATAAGCGATGACATTTTTGTGTCCAAAACAAACAAGCAGAAAAAACGTTGCGGAATCAGCGACGCATCACACCCACCCTCATACTGCAGCGTTTACTTATTTGTGTTGTCATGTCCCTCGTCCACTGACGTGGCGAGTCAGCGAAAGGGTAAACGATATGTGGGCTTGATCAACACTTATCTACCTACATTTTTTTCGAATGGTGTTACGTCCGTTTTCATTAAATAAGTAAGTCTTATAAAATAAAAACTAATTGTGATGCATCCATAAAAAAAAAAATATAAAATGTTCTTACATATTTTTTAGAATGGGAATATAAAAAATGTGTAATTTTTTTATTTTTATTTCAAAATTTCAAATGAAACATGATATGATAGTAAAAAAAAAATTTAACATGTAACATTTTTTATCATTTTGAACGTAATATACATTTTTTAGTCCGTATAATCCTTACATGTATGAAATAATTTGAAACAAGGATAGTAACACAAGGGCACTTTACAGTTTATGCAGTAAAATATTGTTTCGTCCTCGTTCGCCGCGCGACGCTAAGATCGCTTGTCCCGTCCTCACACCGCAACTCCCATCGGTGAGTCATAGTAGCTAAAGTGTTACTGTACACCGACAATCACGTACCACGGACGTCGTTTTAAACCAAACTAAGGCCCGTATTACAGAACGTCACTCAATACTCAAGCATTACTTAAAACTAGTTTCAACCAATCAAATGGCTTGAATCTAGTTTTAAGTAATGCTTGAGTATTGAGTAACGTTCTGTAATACGGGCCTAAGAAAGTCAATGCCGTACTAAGTACGTGATCAGCGTCCTGAGACGATCCGACCCACCGTGTCCAGTTTGTGAATGGCTGTTAAAGTGAAAAGTTGTCTGGGACAGACTTGATGCGGAAGGCGGAGGCGTAGTGTGGCGTAGAATAGGAGAGGCCTATGTCCAGCAGTGGACTGCGATAGGCTGAGTTGATAGTATCCACATGATTGAGAGATTGAACTAAAATAACTGCCACCAACTCAGGGTCGCACACAACAGTCGGGTTTTTCCAATTTTTTTTCCACAAAAATAGTCACTCAGTCACCACACTGATCTAGCCATTTGAACATTAGCATTCTAATCTCATTCTCAATCTGTCAGAAAAACTTCTAATTTAATTACATTTAAGACAAGTTTTTCACATTGATATTGAATTACGAAAATAAAATTGGCCTTGTACTCTTAATGATGTTAATCAATTTACTTTTAGTACACACAATTTACAAAAAAATCGTTATATTCAATATTAGATTCCGGAGAGAAACGAGTATGCACTTTACTTCACTAGTATAAATCTTCTTGACTGAATCCCGGTCATGGGGCGGCCAATCTCAACGGAGACCAGCCAAGCACACAGGAGGCATACTGCACAAGTGTGTGCGCAAACAGATGCACTCTCTGCTCTCCTGCTCTCTTACGTTCCGACGGGACAGCAACCCGACACGACTGGGTAGAGATCAGATGCAGGTCGCAACGGCTTCACGTGCTTTTCGAGGCACGGGGTGTCACGCCTCCAACTTTCAATCTCCAGGCTGCTACTGAGTAATTCCTAGTGGAAAAATCAAACAACACCCTGCCCGACCCGGGAATCGAACCCAGGACCCCACGCTCAGCAGCCGCGCTCGCGACCACGAAACTAACGAACGTATACATCTCCATAAAGCTCACCTTTAAATAAACATGTATGAGTATAATTAGACCAATTGTGACAAGTTGATAATTGTTGGGAATCGAACCCAACACTTTGCGCGCGGTCTGCATGAGCAGGCTGCATGATCAACGCGTCATCGACATACTGAGGAGCGGCGCGGCGACGACGCGGCTCGGCCCGATGACCACTCGCTTCCACAGACTCCACCGCCACGGACGATATTCCTCTATAATTTTTAAACCCTTAATTGTTTGTCTGGGACATTTTATAATTTGTAAAGATCAGACGGCATTAAACTTTAGGGGTGCGAGGAACAGGATGTAAAGTTCACTCATCCACCATAGAAAAGGGAGGATCCTCCGACCAGACGGGTGTTGTGTCTGGTGGGCAACTGCCCATCGGTTTGAAGTTGAAATCTTGTATGTATGTTGATCGCTCGGTAAACTCTAACTGCGCGATGCAAGATTTGTGTGACGTCATGTCTATGATGCGTAGTTCGTATGTGGCGGTGTAACCACTACAAAACCATTGCCTATTTAATACAGTCCACTCTTTTATTGCTCCACGCGCTAACAATAATCTTTATAGAAGATACGGGTATAGAAAAATATATAAAGACAAGCTGCGTGCACGATGGAATTCCAGAACATCGGCAAAAATTACTAACTCCACTTTCATTTCCTATTTAACCCTGAAGAATTTTCAAAAATCCTTCCTTAATGCACTTTTATTATCATCACCATTATCATTATTTCAGCCGAAAGACGTCCACTGCTGGACATAGGCCTCTCCCAAGCACTGCCACTTCGACCGATTCTGTGCTTTTCGTATCCAGCGGATTCCTGCGGCCTTCACAAGGTCATCGGTCCATCTTGTGGGAGGCCTTCCAACGCTACGTCTTCCGGTACGTGGTCGCTACTCTAGAACCTTTCGACCCCATCGGCCATCCGTTCTGCAAGCAAGGTGTCCTACCCATTGCCACTTAAGTTTGGCACTTTCATTATATAAAGAATTATTATGCAAAATTTAATGCTCCTAGACCGAGCAGTTAAAGCTGTGCGTTGTCTGTCAGTATATAAAATTTATATTTAGTTGATACTGAAAGCTAATCCAATTATGCAACATCCAACACTTGAACTAAACCTCTGCCGTCTTATTCCAAAACACGGTCTAAATTTGGTACTGGGATTAGTACTAGCTTTAGTACCATGACTACATTGGGTTTTAGCTTTACACACGTAGATAAAAAAACAAACAAAACTAAAAGCTTAATCAAAACAAATGTGTTTGTCGGGTTTTATTGTTCGATTATATTTCAAAAGTAACAAGTTATGTTTAGTTATATGGTATTCGTTCACTTCGTCAACTAAATTTCTTCAAACTTTGTTCGAAAATTACCAAATAATACATACTGCCTCTGTTGGAGCGAATTAAATGGTAAAAAGGGAGTTCTGAAATAGCTAGGTACGTGCCTCTATTACTTTTTATCGAAAGAATTACCCCAATCTATCAAAGAAATTAGTATTTTTTCTGATTGAATCAGTACGTCTCAGCACTTCTGCTCTGGACAGATAAAAAAATCGATCATTTAGATGTAATCGAACAAAAATTCTTAGAGAGTGGCCACACTCACATGGAGGTGGATTCCATGCACACTGCTACTGAATCAGCATCTAAAAATAAAACAATAAGTAGCGTAAGTGGAATAAAGTTTTTACAGCAGCTAGAAAGAAGAGGGCCAAAACTATTACGAAAGAGGATGTAAAGGAAACAATAGAGATTGTATAATTATAAAGTAAGGGAATTTAAATTCAATGACATGCTAGACTTAAAAAAATTTAGCACTGCATTAAATAGAAAAAAATAAAATAAAGATAACATGAAACAAACGGTTAACTGGCTTAAAATAAAAAGGATTAAATATCTTCAAGGAGACTTAAAAATATATTTTAATTATGACATGTCTGAGAACTTCCGTAGCATCATCATCATCAGCCTATAACAGTCTACTGCTGGACATAATCCTCTCCAATTGCACGACATTCAGCTCGATTTTCGGCAACTCTCATCCAGGTGCTATCAGCCACCCTGCGAAGATCGTCACTCCACCTAGCCTGAGGGCGTCCTACCTAACGTTTGCCAATTCGCGGTCTCCACTCAAGAACACGTGTACCCCAACGATCATCGGTTCTACGGCTGATATGGCCGGCCCACTGCCAGTTCAGCTTGCTTATTCTGTGAGCTATGTCTATAACTTTGGTTCTCTGCCGGATCACCTCGTTCCGGATTCGATCCCTCAGAAAGACCCTAAGCATAGCCCGCTCCATGGCTCGCTGAGCAACCTTAAATTTATGGACCAGCCGTACCATGAGTGTCCACGTTTCGGCTCCGTAGGTCATAACAGGCAGGACGCACTGATTGAAGATCTTCGTCTTTAGGCTCTGTGGAATACGCGACGAGAAGACTCGACGAAGTTTCCCAAACGCTGCCCAGCCCAGCTGAATTCTTCTGTTAGCCTCCCATCTCAAAGTTATTCTTACCAAACAGCAGAGTTTGCCCGAGGTAAACGTATTCTCGAACAACCTCGAGGGCACCGCCATTGACAGCAATCGGCCCCGGAGTGACGTGTTCGTTGAACATAACCTGGGTTTTGTCCAAGTTCATCCGGAGACCAATGCGTACAGAAGAATTAACTAGGCCGTCCAGCATTTGCTGTAAGTCATGCAGTGATTCGGCCAGTATGACGATGTCATCTGCACGTGTGGATGTACTCGCCGTTGATGTTAATGCGGCCCTTCCCAGTTCAGCGTCTTAAACACATCCTCCAATGCGTTAGAGAACAATTTCGGGGAAATTACATCCCTTTGTCTCATCCTTCGATGCAGGGAGATATGTTCAGTTCGCTGATCCTGAAGCATAGATGTCTGTAAAATGTCCGTGAATACACCTAAAACTAGAGCTAAAAGAAATTCAAACCCGCCTTCAGTTAATGTTCAATTACCACACAAAATAGAGCACTTTTATAATAATAATAATAATAACCCCACCGCCGTATCTCTACGTTGACGTCGTGGTGGGGCTTGCGCGCTCCGAACTCTAGGCCTGAGCTAGTAGAGTTTACTTTGCTGGAACGGGTCTGGAATGAGGAGCCAGACCAAGAGAGATACAAAAACCCGCAGGGCAGCATGTGGCGAGCTGTTGGGCAGTAGCGACCCCACGGACCCTATCTCCCGGGAGAAGTCTTGTTCCTCACCTCTGGCTTGCCTTTATTGGCCGGCTGGAGTGAACACTGATGAGGAACGGCGCTCCCGCCTCATTCTTGCCTTAATTGGCCGGCTTGAGTGGAGATTCGTAAGAGCAAACGTGCTCGGAGGAAGGAAGTATTCCAGTTAGTGCTCGTAGGGATCTTGACCATCTTCCGGGCTCTGGGATTGTTCTGAAAGCCGTGGAATACCTCTCCACTCCTCAAGCACCTCAGGACATGTTGCCCCCTTGTTGCTACGTCACTATGTGCTAGCGACCGGTTCTGTGGGCCCATTATTGAGTGTGCAAGTTACCACCTGCCATTTTATCCGTGTAAATATAAAACATTGATCAGGTAGGGGCTATAGTCCTTACATAGTTCCAGGTAACCAGTCCACTTTAGCTACCCAAACCCATAGTCCAATGTTTTGTTTCCATGTACTGCAATAGTTCCACACCAACCGGGGGTTGTCCTTTGGTGCACTTGCATAGTGCATACAGGGATAATCGTCGGTTGGTGCCTCATTTCTTTAAAAGCATCTAACGGGCCTCTACGAGTTGGCTTCGGCCCCTCGTACGCCTTCCAAAGGACCGGGATCCATGGTCCCGAGAATAGATAAAAACTAAAAAATTAAATAATAATAATAATCCATTTAATTCAGGCGACGCAGGCCCATAAATAAATACCTTAACCTAAACATACATATTTTTTAAAATTATAAACAAATCTTGTGTTAGTAAATAAGGCTTAGACTGTGTTAGTAGCACTTCACTATGCACTAGCTTGACTAGCTTGGCTTGAATCAACTACCGATTAGCCTTGCTAAAAAGAAGGATCTCCTAAATTGTGCGAAAAATTTATCATAACAGAGGAACTCCATGCATGGATACGTGGTATGAAGACGTACACTAAACCTTCAGCCATTGAAAGTGACGAAGAATGATTTATCTTGTTTTTTATTGTGATTCTTAAAGTAAACCATTTATTAAAGTACATTATATGTTTAATTTCTCTAGACCTAAAACCTAATAAGTCGGTACCCTTTGTAACTTAATTATTATTTTTTTGATAAAATGGACCACCTCAGAAATGTAAAAATACTGTTTTACACTAATTCAATGTATTTACTTTTACCAAAAATACTCACTATAACGATATTATTTGAATAACATAGGTATTTTTGTCCTTAAAACTTAAATATTGAATATCTCGAAAGTGACAATTTCGTACTTATTGGGTTTGAGCATTATACCCTCGAGATGGTGAACAGGGTCTGGTAATGGAGTAGGAAAGAGAAAAGAGGAAATGTTTTTGTGGGGGGTTTTATAAATTTTAACTGTTAAAATTGTACTTGTAAATATAATTTAAGACTATGACAAAATTAATACGTTTTTATAATTTTTCACTGCCGAACTCTGAACCGTACATATTCTCCTCCCTGAATCTTCAAGTTGAAGGAGTTTCTAGCTAGAACAGCCGGTATTTGGGTCTTCTCACAGGGGGACAATTCCATTTGCTGGATCAACTGGTAGGTCATCACCTTGATCTCGCAGAGAGCGAATCTTGAACCTGGAAACAAAATAATCATCATCATTTTAGTTTCTGTCAATCAACAATCAACTCAGCCTCTCGCAGTCCACTGCTGAACGTAGGCCTCTTCCAGGCTGTGCCACAACACCCTGTCCTCACTCTTCCTCACTCAGTGTGTCAGTCACCTTTTTAAGGTCGTTGGTCCATCTAGATGGGGGGCGTCACAAACTACGCTGGCCGATACGCGGTCTTCACTCCAGGACTCGTCTGCTCCACTGGCCATCGGTCCTTCGACAAACATGGCTGACCCATTACCAATCTGCAGGCTATGTCGGTAACTTCTGTTCTTTTCCGGATAACTTCATTTAATTTTCTGATCTTATATCCTTCAAAGAAACTCCAAACATAGCCCACTCCATAGTGCGTTAGTTCCTACGTCAACTGCTTGATAAAAATCAGTGGTCACTAGCGTCGGGGTGTGCTTAGGGGCTGGGGTCTCACATCATGATACCACGTTAATTTCAGTGTTATTGGGTTTATCCACCTAGAATTTCCGGAGTCTAGATTTGTGCCCAGTTGATGGCAATAGGCTTACCCCATATTACATGGGTTTTAAACATAACTAGCAAAATGTAGACGTAGTATAGATATACCGCTGCCTAACCCTTCAGGGAATACAAGCGTGATGTTATGTTGTGTAGGTAAATTTTCAGTAACGACTCGGAATCTGAACGTGTGCTCGGGTTCCAGCTTCACCTTCTGTTACCTACATGAGACTTATAACAAGCAAAATGTGTACTAACACTTTGAGGAAATTATCTATGATCTCTGTTTACCCCTCCGGGAAATATAATTCGTGATGTTATGGAATAACCACGCTTGGCAGGGTATGGTTATTCCAGACATATTTCAAGATTTAGAAACCAATTTCGTAATGTAACACTTCAGCACCTCTATAGCCATTCAGTATTAATATATTGATACTCACAAAACATATTACTAATAATAAAATAAAACCATCTAGATACCAGAATTTCTAATATTACATCAATCAAAATACCATTTTCATATCTAAATCTGTAAATAATATGTATTTGGCTCGCGAAGACTGAAGTGAGTAGAACGGAATTCATAGTGAATATTACCTATTGAAATATGGTGCGACCTTATCGTTTAACGAAAAGATCCAGTTTTGTGTTCGTATAGCGAGCTAACCCGACAGGATGAAGATATCAATATAATCCAACCTAAGCTAGAAGCCCATGGGTGGCATAAAAACTCTGACCCCAGGTTAGATACTAACCACACAAAAAAAGAACAATCAATCTAAAAAAAAAATAGATTTCCCGAGTTTTTCAATTTTGCAATTTTCCAAATTTCAATTTTAAAACATTTTGAAACAAAAATAGTCAAATCGGTCCAGCCATTCTCATGTCATACGCTAACAAACAAACAGCATGTAATTTTATATTTTAAAATTATATAGATTAATTTGCTTTTCTACTCTATTTCTAGCCTGCAATAACCCATTGCTGGGCAAAGACTGATTTGCAAACTAGACAGCGTAACGCTAAATGTTGACAATCATTTGATTTTATATTTACCAATACAGTTTCTAGGTCCAAGTCCAAATGGTAAGTAGGTGAATGGCTTAATTTTGTGTTTGTTCTGGTCCGAAAATCGTTCAGGGTCGAACTTGTAGGGGTCCGAGAAGAACTCGGGGTTGTGGTGGAAAGCCCACACCGGGATGTTCGCGGCTTCTCCTTTACGGATCTAGAGAAAAAAATTAATCATATAAGTAGGTAATATTTACAATGGATATGTTTTTAAGGACATCGCTAGAAATCGCATTAAATGGGAACAGTGGAACACAGAAAAGCTAAGATCTACGTTCTGGAACGGGCAACTAACTTCAGATTTCTGACTAATTACTGATGGAATCCTTGACTATTCAAAAATGCCTATAAATAGTTTAATTAATCAATTAAATATTTTTAAAAATACGCCTAATTCCGACCAGTTTTCCGAGGAGAAAGCAGACTTTGACTTTATTACAATCATTAAATAAGCTATGCAATAAATTCGTCTCCAAATAACAAAAGACACGCTCTCAAACTTACAATATAGTCCTTATCAGCTTTGTCGTTGGCTTTCCCCAAGTTGTAGTCTTTGGTGCACAGTCTGTCCAGTGAAGGGGCTGGTGGCCACAGTCTCAACACCTCTGACAATAAAAAACAGGTTTGAGATTTTTTTTATAAATCTTCTTAGTAGTTCTTCAAAAAAACTGGCATTCTGCATGGTTATAAGTTTTACAGCACTCAGATAGGTCATTAAAGGAACCCCAATTTTTATACATTTTATTGTTCAACTTTATCTTGGCATATGACATCACATAACATCATGCCTTGTTTCCCCATAGGGTTGGGCAGAAGTGTAGGTACTTATAGTACACCCACACTTCGCCAGTTATGTTTAAGTCCTATGTAATAGGGGGCGAGCCGATTGACATCAACCCATACTCCGGGCACAAATCCAGACTACTATTGAGAAACTCCCGATGGAAAAACTCAATAAAACTTTGCTTGACCTGGAAATCAAACCCAGGACCTCATGCTTAGCAGTAGGACTTTCGACCTCAAAAGTTTTTTTTTTTTGTGGAAAATTATTAAATAACTTTTCCGCTCTGGGTGGAGCGGGAGGGCGTGTCAGACTCTTACTGACTAAAACCCACCCGTGTTCCTTCAGTTACTTGTATTGCCAGGGGCCACGGTAACCCTTTCGGACAAAACCGCAACCTCGGCAGGCATCGGCCCTAGCGGACCCCGTCGGTTCTGCTGACATCTCTTTGAGGCGCGCGTGGAACACAACGCGCCGTCGACCTGGGCCTGGTTCTTATCGGACGGCGAGCTACCCATTGCTCACCGTCCGCAAGCCCGCGCCTACGGTGGCCGAGAATCGGCCTGCGACTCCCGACGCCCAGAGCGTCTCCTGCGGCGGTTAGGGGCGTGAGGGCGCGAATTTTGTCTCTCCCTCACGCGTTCCGCCTCCTCCTTCGCGAGCAATACTGCTTGGCATAAGGAGGTGACGACCTCTTATAATGCTCTCTCGCTCCATACCATGGCCTATACCATGGCCTGGACCAGGGCCGGATGCGAGAGACCCTCGCCGCCGATCGCCTTCACGAGGACACGGTGATGCTCCGTTCAAGCTGCCCAGACCTCCACCGTATGATCCACCATGGCCTCCAGGCGATCCACACAGTGGTGACACCCGGGCATTAAATTTCCCCCCGCCTTTTCCTGAACAGGAACCTCCCGAAACAACCGTGTCCAGTGAGGACCTGTGTCAGGTAGAAGGTGAGGACGCCGTGGCGCCTCTCTAGCCACTCCGCAAAGAGGGGATTTATTGGCGCAATTGTGGCGTGCCCAGCGCTGGGTGGTGACAATCGCAGTCTCCATGACGCAATGAGTTCCCGCTGGAGCTCTGTCCGCTGTGCCGTGATTTCTTGCGGCAGCGGAGTTAAACCCCGACGTTTCGCCTCCTCGTACCACTTCTATACCAACCAACACAAACTCATGTCAATAAAATTGAAAAGATTTCAATTGATGCGTTCCAAATATAATACTTGTCAAACTGTAAAGAAAAGTTTTTTTTTTTTTACCGATTTCGAAAAAGGAGGAGGTTCTCAGTTCGTTGTTCTCCGATTACCTACTCGAAGACGGCTGGACCGATGTGAAAAATTTTTTTTTTTGTTTGAAAGGGTATACTTTCTAGTTGATCCCATTGTCATTTGGTCACGATTTGATGATGGGATTTTGGAGAAATCGAGAGGTATTTTTTATAGTTACTCATGTATTTGTTCTCGGAAAGCACGGTTAAGTTGGTAAAGTGGAACTGATAATGAAGGACACAGATGACCATCGGAATTACTCAATAATATGTATTTCACGGGTTGCGATTCGATTATTTTAATATGGTTGGTAAGCAATTGATGCTCGTCATAATTCATATGGTGCAGTGGAGCTGATGGTGAAGTACCTAGAAAACTCCTCAACCATTAAAGTCCCTGCATCGGGAAAAGCAATATTTTGTAAAAAGTGATGAGCAGTTGAAATTAGGCTATTTTAACTTAGATAACTTACAAACCGACCCACTAAAAAGAGAAAAAAAAAACTTTACAAAAAATATAACCGATTTCCAAACGACAAAGTGAAAAATAACATTAGTTACGGAAGTCGGTAGCAAAACACTAAAAACTGATCCAAAAACAACGACTTCCGAAATTAAAGTTATTTTTCACTTTGTAGTTTGGAAATCGGTTGTATTTTTGTAAAAAAGTTTTTTTTTTTAATGAACGTCTCTGAGGCTAAGCGTATGCTGAGACGCAGTTGACGCAAGTCCACACAGCCAAGGGCAGAGCAGATTTTGTAATGCATGAACGTACTGACAGCTGCGTGCGCTGCGGTGCAAGCATGAGCGACGCAGACATGTGTCTTTCCTGCTCTGCGTCTCGGTGTAGTACCGGCACAGAAATCTGCGCGACGCGTGCAGTTCGTCACTTGTTTTTTACCACTGATTCATAATTTTGTTTCAATGACAGATTGTTTGTACTAGCTAGGACGCGAATGTGTCTGTGTAGCTGCGTCGCAGCATGCGCTCGCTGCCATGTCTGCCTCGCCTGCTCTACCCTGCACAATCGGTACTGGGCTGTACTGCGACACCTACGTGTCAGCGAACGCTTAGCCTGAGTGCGGCAATTAGATTTTAAAGTACATGACATTCTATCAGCGATAACGATGATGAAAAAGTCAAAAATATGTTGAATAGGGGACGGACGGGCACGAAGGAGATGTCGGGCAAGAAGAATAAAACCATCAAATCGCTGCTTGATCGATAAAAAGAGACAGTGCTAGTACTGCTCAACGCGTCCCACAGACGCGCTAACCGACAGTGGTCCGCCGATAAATTCTGTACGATAAATTACAATTTCGAAGAAAAAATTTGTAAAAAACAGCTATAAGAACATCGTGTTTGTTTTATTACATTCTTCGATGTCTAAATTACGATATTTTCACTAAAGTCTGTTAGTATTAGACGTGTCAATGCCGTACTTTCCTTTTGTTGGTTGCGTCATCTTTTCTAATTATACCTATAATAAGTAAATATATAATAGGTAAATATGTAACCATTTTGCCCGCCCTGGTCGGGCAAAACGTATTATGACAGTTTTTTTTTTTAAATGATCTGAGTTGGAGAAGGCTTATTTTTTTCTTATGTTTGATCTCAAATAACAAAGTTAAATGTCCAAAGATTATAATAATAAGTAACTGATAAAAATAAATGATGTTACACTAGTTTTTCTTTTTATCCAAAGTTAGAATATCCTTCTTGCCCGTCCGTCCCCTAGACATTAGCTACCGAAAATGTTGTGTCAATCCTGTTGAAAGTCGTTGTAGAATACAAAACAGTTTAAAAGCAATTGCCACTTGTCTTAGGCCCTCAGGTGTTTTGTCAAAATAAATGCTCTTCCATAAGTTTTACCTGAAATAACCATGTCCAGATAAGGCAGGTGCTGTATAGAGTTGAAGTCGAACTTGCTACCGTTCTTAGCCTCATTGTCCCTGATCTCTTGCACCAGCCGCTCCTGAACGTCAGGGTTCACTGCCAGCTCGTACAGTAGGAACGACATTGTTGTTGATACTGTTTCGAAGCCAGCAACGAAGAATAAGATTGCTTGGGCAGTCAAGTCGATGTCAGACCATTCTGTAAATGAATGGTTGCTGTTTTAGGTTTAGTTTTTATTGGAACATAGTCCGCCTGTGATGTGTTCAATGAACATTGTTCCCACTGCTGGAATAGGTAATTGTCATAATTGAGCGCATTCACAAGAATTTGATACATGGATACATATTAATTTATTTTTGCTTTAGGTAGGTACTGAAACTGATACCCAAACTAAGCCAGGGCTTGTGTTTTGGGAGTCAGTCCTCAAACGTGGAGCATTACAGGGAGAGGGAGTGGGCCGTGTTAAGTGCGGCTTAGTTGACATCAATTCGGTTTATTATCTTGAATGACGTGAATCTCTTAAGTCAGGGCCAGTACTACTGAGCTACCACTGCTCCATTTTCTTCCCCCCTCTGCCCCCCTCCCTCCTCCAAAATAGTTGGGAAGAGGCAATAGGCAGATTTTATCAAGTTCTTTGGATTATTCTTTTAAGTTACAAAACTATTCCCAGGAATTCTAGTAATACTGACCTCTATTATTATTTTCTTTTCCAACATCTGATTCCTCAACTGTAGCAAATCCAGTGTTCGCTTTTTCATCAGATTGCTCTTCATGGGTCAATTTTCCTGAAAGATATAGTCATTCAAGTCGTTTTGTAGAAATAAATAAATATTTGAATAATTATCAGAAACATAACATGGAACAGAACTGTGGACTTTACGGGTACTCTGCAGTGTCTTTAGGCCGGAACCACAACCACAGCTAGGAAATTTACTTGGTCAGCTTGGTGAGTAGCGTAGCTCTAACAAGTGAAAAATTAACGTTGGTTCCAGCTATGCTTGCTAGCAAGGAGCGTAGCTGTAATCACCAAACGTGATTACCTGTGTGATTCACAGATGGCACTTTGAGTTTACTAAGTGCTACATAAAAATATGTACCTTTTTAAATGCATTTAATTAAATAATCGAATAAAACGCTTGCTCACATTCGCTTATATGAATATGAATACTAAAAAGATAATTATAAGATTCATATTCGTAGGTATCTACCCATTACGTACAATAAGGGGTTCATACAACTAAGTAAAGTCAAAGTCTTTGCCTTAGTGTTTATGATTTTTGGTACATATGCAGTTATAACACTTAAAAAACCGGCCAAGTGCATGTCGAACTACGCACAATGAAGGATTCCGTAGTTGGGATGAATTTATCCCAAGAACAAACTTAACATTGCAGTTGAAAAAAATGTTCTCCCATACATTCCAACTGCAAAAGTAAGTTTGTACACACAATATTGAGAGATTTACCATCTTATTTTAATACCATAGACTTCATATAAGTTTTCCTGTAATCTATGAGTAAAGAACCATTCTTTGTATTTTTTTCAAAATTTTTGGCCCAGCTGTTTCGGAGATAAGGGGTGGGAATGGTCAATTTTCATCGATTTTCTTAAATATCTTTAAAAGTGTTTATTTTAAAATTATATAAAAATGCGTTTGAGATCCTTGTAACAAACTCTTTCATTTAATATGTCACACGGTACTGTTTGCAAAACTTTTTTTTTTTATTTGCCCTCCGAAAATGACCCCCATAGTTAAAATTCATTTATTTACATTACACGTCCGTGTTTGTTAATCGGTCCATTAGATTCGGAGCAAATTGACTGTGACAGACGTACAGACAAACAGACAGACAGACACACGAGTGATCCTATAAGGGTTCTAAATATGTCCAATGGCAATATTTTGTATGAACAATTCTTTTCATTAGTGCAAACAGAGTTCAATAAGTCTTTTAAGAAAAAAACTAAAACTATTTGCCCTAAGTTTTTATTCAGTGACTGGGCAACTAAAGGCATCAGGAAAAGTAGGGAAACATTATTTGAACTGTATGGCCTTAAGCCGTATATTAAAACAGAAACTTTTAATAAATATGTTGCTACTTACTCTAAAACTTTTAAAAATATCTGTAAAGCAGCTAAAGCTTCTTTCATTAGCAACAAGGTTAAATCGGCAGATAATAAAGTAAAGACAGTTTGGAAAATTATTAACAATGAAACAAACAAGAACAAAAGAAATAATACAGATTACACACTAGACACTTCCGGCGGTCTTATTAGCGATAACATCGATGTTGCTCAAGAATTTGCAACTTTCTTTACCAATATTCCAATTAAAACTACAGAAACTTTAAATTCCTCCCCCTCACTTGCGATTGATTGATTAAAAGCGAATGTTTCAGCCTGCCCTGTGGAATTTAAATTTAAACATATAAACCCTGTGGTCGTTATAAAGGCTTTTAAGCAACTTAAGATCAAAATTACCGAAGATCTTTGGGGCATGTCTACTAAAGTTTGTCAATCAATTATTGAGACAATTGCACCCTATTTAGCTTTAATATTTAATTTGTGTGTAGATCAAGGGATATTCCCGGATTTAATGAAATACAGTAAAGTTATTTCACTTTTCAAATCCGGGGACAGCAAAGACACTAATAATTATAGGCCCGTATCAGTTTTGCCGGTTTTCAGCAAGGTGTTTGAAAAAGTAATGTTAAATCAAATGCTCAATCATTTTAATCGTAATAACATCCTACACGATCAACAGTATGGTTTCACCAAAGGACGTTGCACAACCGACGCCGGTGTCACCTTATTGAAACACATCTTTAATGCATGGGAAGAGGCACGAGATGCAATAGGCATCTTTTGCGACCTATCCAAGGCATTTGATTGCGTGGATCACGAAACACTGCTCTTGAAACTTGAGCGTTACGGTCTGGATAAACTTACGCTGAGCTTAGTAAAATCATATTTGAATGATAGACTGCAGCAAGTTCAAATAAACGGTGTAAATTCATTGGGTTTAAAAGTCAAAATGGGTGTACCACAGGGCTCGATATTGGATCCATTCCTCTTTTTAGTATATATAAATGATTTACCAAATTTACTGAAAAATCGACCACAAATGGTGTTATTTGCTGATGACACATCACTGATTTTTAAAGTAGACAGACGTGCATAGGAGCTTGACGACGTAAATAACGCTATGCTTACGGTCCATAATTGGTTTACTGTAAATAATTTGGTAATAAATGAGAAGAAAACTAAATTCATAAGATTCGCGTTACCGAATGTTAGAAGTAGTGAATGTCACGTTGTATTGAATAAGGAGACACTAGAATTCGTCGAAAAGACAGTTTTCCTGGGGATAACGCTTGACTCCAAACTACAGTGGGGTCCTCACTTAACATCACTTGCAGGGCGGCTAAGTTCAGCCGCTTACGCTGTTTGGAAAATCCGCCAACTAACAGACGTGGATACCGCGAGACTGGTCTATTTTAGTTATTTTCATAGCATCATGTCTTACGGTATTTTGCTGTGAGGACGGGCTGCAGATATTGATTCTATCTTTATTCTGCAAAAGAGGGCCGTCAGAGCCATCTACAACCTCCGCAGACGCGAATCTCTAAGGGAATTGTTCAAGAAAATTAACATCATGACGGTACCTTGTCAGTATATATATGAAAACATTATGTATATTCGAAAAAATCTACACCTTTTTAGTAAGATAAGTGACAGGCATAATTTTAACACTAGAAATAGGAATAAATTAGATCAACCACGTTTTAGATTGTCTAAAGTTCACACTTCTTTTATGGGGTACTGTGTAAAATGTTATAATAAAATACCACTCGATATTCTTCAACTAAATGAGAAGAAATTTAAAACATGCATTAAACGCACACTATGTAGACAAGCATATTATAAGTTGGATGATTATATCGTAGATAAAAATGCTTGGCTTAATGCTGGTCCTGCTCCACAGCCACTTGGGCTCACTAATTAAAATTTTAATATTTGGAAGAGTTGCTTTCCCTTTTTTTTTAAATTTGTTTTTGACATTACGAACTTAAATGTTTATTTTTTTATTTTACCAAGTAAATTGTTTAATGCTCCAATTAGATAATAATGATTTTCTTACTTTTTGGTAGTAAAATTCTATTAATTTCTTAAATACATTGCAAACTATAGTTTTGTATAAATTAGAAGCATTTTTTTGATTTTTTGTAAATGTGAGTACCATGGAGCCGTTTATTTTGTTATTAAGACGTATGTTGACTTGAAAGAGCATGGCAGTTGAGAGATTGTCAAGCTCACTAAAATGTCTCGCTGATGGTGGCGAGTGTGTTGGATCATTCGGTTCCCTACAAAATGGTTGAGCTGGATGGTGCTGATCCACGCGTCATGTTCGTGAACGGGCGCCGTCAGTTGAGACTGGTCATCTCTTATCTGCCAAGGCTTATTTTTAATCTTATATTTTTCAATTGTTTTGATTATTTTTTGTACATTGTTCTCACATATAGAAGCAACCAGAATAATGTACCCAGAATTTTGTAATATCTATATTTAAAAGAGTGGCCTTGGAGTTTCTTGCCCGTTCTTCTCCATAGAGATCTACGTTTTGGAATGGGCAACTAGCTTCAACTTTCTGACTAACTGACCGATTCTTTGACAGTTCAAAAGTGCCTATAAATGGTTTAATTGAAATAAATGCTTTGAGTTTGAGTTCCGTTTTTCCTTTTGAGGTACGGAACCCTAGAAAACGTGCGTCTTAATCGACATTCTCAAACGTCTACCAGTTAAAATAATTGTATTTTGACTGATGGCGTCAACACGATGTTGTGACCTTGGTGAAGTTTTTGTCATCCATTGAAGTGTATTCGATTTAGCAAAACTATAAGTACTATGTTTGATTATATCTATCTATTTTTAGGATCAGTATGGCATGGAACTTCCTGTTTTTGTTAATCATAATAATAATTATGAAGGCCAGTTGTGACACGACTGACACGAGGCACTTAAATGGGTAAAAACATGTTTTTTCGGCTCATTAACGAACATATTAAGCATTGTGATTGGATATCTTGTTTCTGGTTATAGAATAACTGTTGCAATAATGTAAAAAAATAAATACAATGATCTCCTAAAACAGGGCTTCCTTTCTCCTACCATTTTTGCTGTGCCCTACAGGGTCCATAATGATCTAAATTATATAATTACCACCTAAGTACACATTATGGTAAAGCAATAAAGATATTGAGTATTGAGTATTCTTGTTAAGTAATTGATACTTTAGGAACTATAAATCTTGATGGAATCGTAGTTATAAATTAATAGAAGTTACACTACAAATTCAAACCATGATAAAAGAATATTTCAACATAATATCACGCAGGACATGTCTGCCGCATGCTGCGGGTATAAATAGCACAGAACAGAACTGGTCTCCAGAGACAGTAAGACGGGGTCGCGGTAGGCCACTTAGGACATGGCGGGACGAACTGAATAAGTTCCATCCAAACTGGAAGGAGGACGCCCGGGTTCGCGAAAGATGGGGTACTTCATATGGGAAAAAAAACATCACACAATAACATTTAATAAGAAGATTGTGAAGTAGAAGTAGTAGAAGGTAATAAGAAGAGGAGCTTGTGGCTAAGTAGTAGCAGCCGCACGGATCGATCCATCAGGTTAAGCTACGCTTGCCGAGGTTGGTCCGTGGATGGGTGACCATCTTTACATGCCGAGACTCCTCCGTGCCTCGGAAAGCACGTTAAGCCGTTGGTCCCTGTTGTCATTCGTGAATCTTTGATAGTAGTTTTGGGTCGTCAGAAGCCAATAAAAACCTGGTATTCAGCTGCAGCCTGGTTAGACTGGGAGCCGACCCCAACATAGGTGGGAAATGGCTAAGCGGATTGACTGGTAATAAGAAGATTGAACTACCTACACAAGAATGAATAATGAAGTGGCTTAAATGTTATCCGATTATCCTTATCATGATATTCGATTGCTCAAAACAAATGGGATTCTTTAGATACCTTTCTTAGCTTCCATGAGAAGATGTATCATGTCAGGTCTGAATATATTCTTCTTCTGTCGTTCGGCCATAGTACTCATTACTATGCTCTGGAAGAAGTTCGTCGTGGCCTCAGAAAAAAGTTTGACGTTGAATTTCTAGTAACAAAAGTAAAATATAATCTTTTAAACAATATATATTTACAAGTTAATACAAAAATATCTTATGTTATTTACAAGTATATTAAAAGGAGGGGGGGGCATCAATAAATCCGTCCACATCGCTGTTTATGGGAACAGTGACCAAAAGGCTGGCAGCATTGCCACGTTGCATGGCAATGCTCATTCTTTCGCCTAAAATCAATTGAAAAAGGAATACATAAGTGCATAAGTGCATTACATAAATTACTATTTGATTACTATAATGATATCGTTACAAAACAACCTTTAAATTCTTCAAAACTGTTTTCCTTGCATTTAAAAAGAACAATTCAACTTGCCTAACATGATCACCAATTAATTACCGGTATTTTATCAAAAATCGGTTTTATTCAATTTCTAATACTGATAACTGTCATAATATCTTGCAGAATTCAAATATTAATATAACACAAATATACATCTACAAATACGATAGTTAAATATATCTTAATATTAACAGTTAAAGGGAAGATTTTGCGATGTTTCCTCAAATCTTGGTATTCTAAACATTGCACGATTGGTGGAGCTTTCGTTAGGATACATTCAGTGTAACTGAATTGGATTTTTTATAATCACCATCAATAGTTCTTTTATCTTCTCCCTATATCGTTTCGGCGCGGACTATAATAACGTCTAACAAAAATGTACACCTTGCACTACTTTTGCCATGGGTTCGCTCAACTGTCGATTTGCCTTTACAATTCCGGACAAACTTATTGAGGTTTTTGTGATGTTTCTGTTAATATTTTGTTTTGTTCCTTTAATTAATAATAATAACAATAAAAAAAAAAAAAATGAAATTCTATTGTGTCTCGTTAGTGAGTGTTTATAACAAAATGTTTTTCATAATTAGTGATTTTTACCCTTTAAGATTTTTTACATTATAATACCAGCCTGTTTTTGTCCCACTGCAAGGCAAAGGCCTCTTCTCATACAGAGAAGGCACGAGCATTCACCACCGAACAAAACCTATCTTTTGGAAGGCGACTAGAATCAATTCTATTTTTGTAAATTTTGACCTTCTTAAATATTACACGAGAAAGGTTCATCAAGCCGTGTTTAAAATTTTGGTTAGTTATCAAGATGGCTGAAAGGCTGACTGCCCAGGGGCTGCAAATTTAGGTTTTGCCATTCATGGGGGCTATTTTAATAGAGCCCAATATTAATGTGGGATTGTAAGGCAAAATAAACGATTATGAGACACTTGTAAATCTTTTATTTCTGAGATACCCAAAAATTCAACGTTACACCGTAAGTCGTCGTGTCGTGAATCCCGTTCCAGCCATTCATCCTCGTTCACTCGCACACACATTCTTCCCTTCCTTTCATTCGCCGCGTTCCGTTTTAAACAATTTAGCTGCGTTCATATTTAATGTGATACAATATTTTTATCCCACAGTCGGCCATCCTGATCCATGTCTGTCCTCAGACATCCACACTAACATTCATCCTAGCTTTCAACTTAAATTTAACTTAACTACTAGTACAGCTTTACAACATCAAAGTACTTAACAACATAACATCACTTAATTTCGTAGTTTCATTTTAAAAAGAAGATACAACATAACATTATCAATATTTCTCTGAACAAGTTTACACACTGACATTTATCATTGCAGTAGTTATAGTACCTACCGATACAGATCTCTTAATTATAATAAACTAGACTAAGCTAACATCCTAACAATACATGGTGTTAAAGAATCATTGCACACAACCTTTCACACACAAACCTACAAGACAAAGTTAAATTAACAGGCAACTCTCACCTTTTAGGTATTAGAGTTGTCACCTGGCCACACCTTCATATAGTCTGCAGAACTAGAGGTTACCCCAGGGCCTTCAGTATCAGGGTCAAGCTTTTCCACATCATATCTGTTGTTCCCCTTTACTTTTACAACTTGATAGGGCCCTAGGTATCTGGCTTTCAGCTTCATTCCCGTGTCAAACTGCGTGCGTTTTATTGCCACTAAATCTCCTTCATTGTACTTTATACTTTATTTTCTCTTTCTATTGAAATTTCTTATGTTTTCTTCTTGAACTTGTAGAATTTGTTCTTTAGCTTTCTCTCTAAGTTTTTCTCTCTCCTCTGAATAACTTTCTCTCTCTTCCTCTAAAAGCAAGTTATAAATCTCTATGTCTTCTTTCATTCTCATCTTAGTCCCAATCAATAGTTGATAGGGTGTAGTGTTTATGCTTCGCTGGAAAGTACTATTTAGAGAACGCTGTAGTCTACTTGTATGCCTGTACCACAGAGCAGGGTTTTCTATACACATCTTTGTAAGTACGGAGATTATAGTACGATGAACCCCTTCCACTTGCCCATTTCCTCTAGGCACTCCCGTCGTAATTTTGATATGTTGTATGTTTTCGTCTTTACAATACTCTTGAAACTCATTGCTCGTATAAGCCGTTCCTCGATCAGTTATAAATCTGGTCGGATTGCCAAAATGTTGTTGGTGCGTTTTCAACTTATCAATTTTTTCTTTACTTGTGGTACCTTTAGTGGGAAATATCCAGGTAAACTTCGTGAATGCGTCTACAATCGTGAGAATATGGTTATACTGCTTCTTCGTCTCAGTCATTGGACCGATGTGATCCAAATGAAGTGTATGCAGCGGCGACTCTTCCTTTTCAATCGGAGTTAGGAATCCTTCTTGTTTTCCCTCTTTACGTGTAGCTAACAAACATGGAATGCAACTTGTAATAAACTCTTCAATTTTCTTACCAAGGTTCTTGATAAAATAATCTTTACTTATTAATTCAATCATCTTTTTTTTGAAAAATGTCCGTTTGCATGAGCCCGTTTTATGATTTCGTTTTCCATAGACTTTGGTATCACTAGATGCTTTTCCATTCCTTTGTACAGCAATCCATTATCAATATAATAATCACCATAAGTTTTCTCCTGTAAAATCTTTAATATAGCTTTTAGACCATCATCCAACTGTTGTGCTCGTCTGATCTCATCGTGCAGGGTTACTACTGCTACATATGGGTTTCGACTTAACGCATCAGCATGTTTCATCCTCGTTCCTGGCCGATGTTCAACCACAAAGTCAAACTCTTGCAGAAGCAAAATGTAAGGCAAAATAAACGATTATGAGACACTTGTAAATCTTTTATTTCTGAGATACCCAAAAATTCAACGTTACACCGTAAGTCGTCGTGTCGTGAATACCGTTCCAGCCATTCGTCCTCGTTCACTCGCACACACATTCTTCCCTTCCTTTCATTCGCCGCGTTCCGTTTTAAACAATTTAGCTGCGTTCATATTTAATGTGATACAATATTTTTATCCCACATTAATATTTTTGACTTACCTTCATAAGTGCCGGGAAGGAAGTATACCCGAAGAAGATCAGGATTCTTTTGAAGCCAGAAGTAGCAGTTTCATAGCCCACAGAGTAGAAATCGTTGTTCCTCTCTGCATGGGAGTTCAACTTTAGGCCGAAGGCACAGGAGGCGATGACGTCATTGGCGTATCGCGTCGTCAGGTCCTTGGTGTCGACGTCCACATAATCAACTGCAGAATTCAAATAATTGAGATTAAAGAGGACCCGTGGCTATAATAACAAGCGCACGGGTCAATCGTGGTCGTTCCGGGTGCCCCCCGTTAAAGGATGATTTATGCTAAAGTATGCCGGACGAGATTCGTGCCATGTACAAGGCGCGGGCAAGGCACGGTCCAAAACTTCACGAACATTTTATATGAAGCTGTTTATGCTATACCGTGTAGTGTCCGTGTCCTATCCGAGTCTTAGTCCCTAGAAGCTGAGCAGACACAGACGCGGCTCGCGCCCGTGGCGGTCTAGCATAAATCATCCCTAAACCTTTGGCCCCGGCTGTCATTTTAGAGCTTTGATAGTCGTTACGGGTAGTCAGAAGCCCGAAAGTCCGACAACCAGTCTTATCAAGGGGTATCGTGTTACAAAGTAACTGGATTGTGGGGATCAGATAGGCAATCGCTCCATGTAAAATATTGGTATTCAGCTGCATCCGGTTGGATTCGAGGCTGACCCCAACATAGTTGGGAAAAGGAGAGAAGAGTTTTATCACTAATATCATCTGAATACTTCTACAAACTGACCTCCAGATTCCTGGATCTGCTTCTTCAGAGATTCTATCATCTGGTCGCTGACATCCATCATGAAAGGGACCATGGCCCGCATCTTGGAGCTGGTGAACGCTGGACTCAATGTGGAACGCATGTCTTTCCATTCTTGACCTGTACAAAAACATTTGAGAGATTGTGAGATTGTCTTGAGTTTTATTATCACTTTCATTTTTTATCTTCGTTCTGATTTCCTACGTATTTATTTGTTTAACTTTTTTTGTTGTTTTTATGATACAATTTTGCAAACATGTTAAAGCTACATAAATCTTCAACAATAATAACGATACATAACTGACCCCTATGTTTATAGTTGCCATTTGACATTATGCTGTACTGAGGCGTTTAGGTACAAGCATAACGTGAAATGTAAGTATTTATTTTTTTACTGTGGCAATATACGCAATTTTCTTTCTTTCTTTACAGGTTTAATCTTTAAGCAGATCCCATACCTCTCAAAGAGAAAAGGTTTCTGCCAAACAAAGGTTCTACAGAGTCGTCCACCAGCATCCGATGATCCAGGAAGTGCTCGAAGTCTTTGACTGCGATCTTCTTCACCAGTTCTAGGTCTCGAATCATCACTATACGCTTCATGAATTCGTATCTGCCTACGAACCTAGAAAGGTAAGAATTCTATCAAAGGCGATAATAATGTAGTCGGCTGGCATTCTTTTAAATCGTCTGAGGAGTAGGTACTGGCCATCCTGGAGTCTCGAAACATCGCGCACTGAGAAACTCTATTCCAGTTGTGATTAGGTTCATTAACATTTTTTTATGAAAACTGCTCCACCGTGATCGCGGGTTTTGATGTGGGTAGACTAGCCTCTAAAGGGCCTGCAGAGTACGACCAAAGACAAAAACAAGACTTTAATTTTGTTATTATACTTACAAGGTTTCTGAGAGAGGAATATTAAGAGTTGAAAAAGGTGAGAATTTTGTATGGAAGATTTATAATAGGTACGCAAACCTGCAATGATAGTTGTAAGAGAGATTGTAATACAAAAATAATAAAAAAAACAGTGCCGCTCCGGAGTGCCGACAAAAGTGAAAACTTGAACAAGATCGCCTTGGTGGAAGAAAAATACTTGTATAGAACATTGGTCCGTAACCTTATCTAAATAAAGAGCACAATCGCGTTTATAAAAATGAGGTGTCGGTAACGGTGACGCGAGTTCAATTATTTTTTCCCATCTCAAAAATTTATTTATTTAATTTAAATTAACAAGTAACAAGACTCAGAAATGTTAGTAACAATATATCTTAACAACTATGTTAGTAAACATAACACATTGAATGAATCCCTGCTACACGCTCAACACAGATGTGAAAAGCTTGCAGCAGCGATTCATACACAAACAGTCTAGTCTGCTCCCGATACACTGCAGTATATTGTTAGTATATTGTACTGAAAAATGCCCAACGCACCTAAACAAGTTTTCACTTCAAAAATATCTTAGAAGTCAAAAGAAAAACAGTAATGTATGTTCACGTACCTCTCTTCCGGAAAACTATGATACATATCGTTCAACGATTCAGCAATATGTTTTTTCTGCATCAGCTCGTTCATCAGGTTGCCCACCGGTGGGACAATCTTGAAGTGCTTCACGCCGTACCGGCTGAACCGCGAGTAGGCCTGCCGCATGAACAGCACCACGGCTATGATGATCACGCCGAGCCATATTAGGGCTATCATTATCTGGAAAGAAATAGAAAGTAAAAAAAATGTTTTAAAAGAGTGTCCATGCACGTTTCTTGCCCCTTCTTCTCCATAGGAAACTACTTACTATGCTTTGAAATGATCAAATATAATATAATAATGACCGAAATCAGTTCAAAGTGAATCTTAATTTATTTAATTGAAATAAATGCTTTGAGTTTGAGTAATATTATTTTCTTTCTTTTAGACCACACAATACGTATGAGTTGGTCGTGGTGGGCATTCTGAAAGGCTGAAGTCCGATAGTGGTCAGCTTTCGACTGGAATGATGTTGATTATTATTGATGACGATGAATGATTTTATGAAAATCGTACTTGCCAACCGGTACCTATGTTAAACCATATGGAACTGTGGCTGTCCACTCATTTGAGCTACATTAAGTGTTAGGTACTCACAATCAGTTGATAAAGCAATTGCGTACTTTAGTACATAGTTTCTTTTGGTAACAACATAATTGTGATAATAAAGTAGTTAATTACACACACAGATTAAATAAATTTAAAAGCGAACCATTTGACAAACTCGACATCCGCACCGGAATTTGAAAATCGAGAAAAGTTAAAATTTTATCGAAAGTCTATCTCCTGTCCGTCCTTGCCGGGAAGTTACCTTGGGTGTATAAATTATAGTAGTTGCGTAGAATCATTGACAAAATACACATATTAAACTTTCGTTGTCCATAAACTAGAATCACATTTATAGTTTATTTTTCCATAACATCACTACAACAGAAAACTAAAAATAACTCACTGCCAAACACGGGTGACTTTGACCGGCGACTCCTTAAGAATGCTAAACATGAAAAATATCGTTTGGTATTACATAATACATACATACCGGTACAGGTTTTATAATGTATTGTTGTAACGTCTGATAAATACATAATCTTTGTTTTGCTAATATTATTATCGTTGTGTGCTATCTGTACAAATATATACATTTATTATCTACTAGCTTCTGCCCGCGACTTCGTTCGCATGGAAATCGTAAGACATCACAATATACTACAATAACAGCCACATTTTTATAAAACTTCCCTGTATACTACGTTTGTAGTTTTATTCTCAGTAGCCAAAATATACAGAGAGTCAGGAATGGTGACTCGGGAGCAAGCGACGTAACAGTTGTCCGTGTGAGAAGCAGCTTATCCTGAGGTCGACACCCGCAGCCTTCAGCCTTTAGTGTCGGCCCCTGTGACTTGTTGATCGCAAAGCATACACTCCCAGAGAACTGCACGCGCTTTAACTGGTAATGGTGGGGAATTTGTACTTTATACGCGCTATAAACACTGTCTCACCATCGCCACAACCTGTTAGAATTTCCACCTCGATGACGTTTCTCTGCAAAGACATGACTTTGAGCTGGTTTCCGTTACACAGATATACAACCGGAAGTCCACTTGCCATTTAATGCTGAAATGAACCTTTTTGGCGCAGCCGTGAGGCACACACTATTGTTTTAAAAACACTATTTTTTATTTCCACTGTAATTTGTGTTTTGTGTTTCGCGAACTGTGTCCAAATAAATGTTTTTTCTTTCTTTCTTTTCTTTCTATTTGTAAATTGAGAAATTCTACGGGGTGATATTTGGCATCATCTTCCTCCACATCAGTATTAATGGAGGTGTATATCACTTCACTCCCTTCAATTTGTGAGAGAATACTGTGGTTGATCGCTGTAGCTTGATCATCTTCGGAGTTAAAACGGAAACACACCTAAGAATTCTCTTGGTACGGTATTTGACTGATATCCCCGTATATCAGACGAATAAGATCTTCTAAAGTGGGATCTACTCTACCAAGAGTCTCTGGTAGAGTGCTTTCACCAACTTTTAGAAGAACATCGGAGAATTCTTGAGCATTTGAATTACCGCCAAGCCGAGCTCGTAT
Source organism: Agrochola lychnidis (assembly GCA_963680765.1). Classification (NCBI taxonomy): domain Eukaryota; kingdom Metazoa; phylum Arthropoda; class Insecta; order Lepidoptera; family Noctuidae; genus Agrochola; species Agrochola lychnidis. Next base: position 26,642,621 of record OY796853.1, read on the forward strand.
GATGATGGTCAAGCGCAGTTTATGAACTCTCGACCATAGAGTCGACCTTTTCAACGAAGTTTTCACTTTTTTTGTCAAAACTGTGACACCACCCATCATATCTTGGTTTCTGCGGATGTCCTGCAGGGTTCTGTTTACAGTTTCCACTGCTTTCCTTTTTGCCATAACGCATTCATCCCATACGACGAAGCGCAATCCCCTAAGCACACATCCCTTGTTACTGTTGCGTGACACCCCACAAACAGGTGTTTCGTTGCTCTCTAAATCGATGGGAATCTTAAACATGACGTGCGCTGTTTTGCCACCAGGAAGCAGTGTGGCAGCGATTCCAGAAGATCCACATACATATTATAAAATCGCTAGGACAAATCTGCTGTCAAAATCTGTAAAAAAACATTTTATTCCTACAGTCTTTTGCTCTAAAATGATCAGAATACAACCTTGAATGTTTTGTGACTGTAAAGTACTTGTAACTTAGTAGTTTCCCATAGCTTACGAAGTTTTCCATTTTTTGTGAATTAATACATTCTATGAACTATTACATACACAATCCAAAAAAAAATCGTTTTACAAAAAGAGTTTAAAAAAAACAGATGTAAATCGAACTTACTACCCCGGGCGGCCTACCACCAGCTCATAAAGCAGTATTATTTTAATGTTACTTCAGTGGGAGAAAGAGATGGAGCTATACATCCTGTAGAGCTTCATCTCTTTCCCACACTGAAGTAAACTAAAGTAATATTAAAATAATACTGCTTTTGAGCTGGTGGTAGGCCCTCAGGACTTCAAATCATTCGTCCAACCGCTTACTTATTCGCTTTGTTGAAAGTTAGCTAAAATAGCCGTTCCTATATAAAAGGTAGCGTGATGATAATCATTTAAAAAGTTAAATCGGTAACTACCTACCTACAATATCCCAACCTTTTGGCGCGTCCTTTTACAATTTGCAGAGAAAAATACGAACATGATGTAATATTGCTCATCCCCCATAGCAAATAGCGTGATAGTTTATGCCCTACGGTTGGTACAGACAAACATTCTAAAAACTTTATTTTCCGCATAAGAATCGATCCCAGACCTCTTAGGAGAGGAGCTCGTGGCTAAGTACTAACAGCCGCTCGGGTCGATCTGTCATGTTAAGCTACGCTTGCCGGGGTTGGTCCGTGGATGGGTGACCATTTCTACATACCGAGACTCCTCCGTGCCTCGGAAAGCACGTTAAGCCGTTGGTCCCGGCTGTCATTCGTGGATCTTTGACAGTCGTTACGGGTCGTCAGAAGCCCAAAAGTCTGACAACCAGTCTTACCAAGGGGTATCGTATTACCCAGTTACTGGGTTGTGGAGGTCAGATAGGCAGTCGCTCCATGTAAAATACTGGTATTCAGCTGCATCCGGTTAGACTGGAAGCCGATCCCAATAAAATTGGGAAAAGGGCTAGGCAGAACATAAGAATCGATCCCAGACCTCTTAGCAATAACTTTCTTTAAAAAAAATTGACTTCGTTACGATTTTATTATATCTATAGATTATAGGTAGATTATCAAAAAAAATAATAATCGTATAACAAAATGTGAAAAAAAAAGAAAAAAAACCGTAGGTGGGAATCGAACTTGCAACCCCACGTTTGCAAAGCAACCGCCCAACCGCTGAGCTAATTCCTTTGTTGAAACTTGTCTAAAATAGCCGTTCCTATATATTTTTTGATTGACTGCTTAGTTCCATAAAGGTATAGCGTGATGATAATCATTTAAAAAGTTAAATCGATAACCATCTACAATATCCTAAAATTTTGGCGCGTTTTTTCCCAAAAATACGAACATAATATAATATTGCTCGTCCCCCATAGTAAATAGCGTGATAGTTTATACCCTATAGTTTGACCAGACTTATAGGGAACACCTATGCAAAATTTTAACAGAATCTATCCCGTAGAATTTGCGTCATGCTAGAACATAAAAATACAACATAATGTAATATTGCTCGTCCCCCATAGTAAATAGCGTGATAGTTTATACCCTATAGTTTGACCAGACACACAGGGAATATCTATGCAAAATTTTAACAGAATCTGTCCGGTAGAATTTGCGCGATGCTGGAACATACATACAGACAAACAGACAAACAGACAAACAGACAAACAGACAAAAATTCTAAAAAAAATATTTTCGGCATTAGAATCGATCCTAGACCTCGTAGCAATTACTTTTTTTCAAAAATATTCAATGTACAGTTTTGACTTCGCTACGATTTTATTATATGTATAGATACATTGCGATCACTCAAAGTATTAAGTATTGTAATATCATCACTAGTATATGAATATTGAGCATATTCATATACTAGTGATGATTTAAAAAAATCGGCCAAGTGCGTGTCGGACCACGTACAATGAAGGGTTCTGTAGTTGGGATGATTTATCCCAAGAACAAACTTAACATTGTAGTTGAAAAACGTGTTCTCCCATACATTCCAACTGCAAATACAAGTTTGTACGCACAATATTGAGAGATTTACTATGTTATTTTAATACCATAGACTTTTTATAGATCTTCCTGTAATTTATGAGTAAAGCACCATTATCTGTATTTAAAAACTAAAATTGGCTCAGAAGTTTTGGAGATAAGGGGGAATGATCAATTTTCATCAATTTTCTTAAATGTAATGTAAATATTTATTTTAAAACTATAAAAAAAAATTGAGATCCTTGCAACAAGCCCTTTCATTTGATTTGTCACATGGTACAGTTTGCCAAACTTTTTTTTTTACATTTCTTATTTGCCCTCGGAAAGGGACCATAATCACAATTTATTTATTTACGTTGATAGAAATACATAATGTGTACCAACATTCAACTTAATCGGTTCATTAGATTCAGAGTAAATTGGCTGTGACAGATCAAAAAACTGTACATGTCTATTTTTCATGTGTTAGCTTCTTTCATTACAATTCCAACGACATTAGTTTAATAAACAGCTCGCATACAAAACTTTTGAAATATCGTCATTTTAATCTCAAGTGGTCTTGCCCTTTTGACCCAGGACACGCGGACCCGGGAGGCCGGAGAATACAAACTTTAATAAAGATAAAGCACCTCAAAACAAAAAACTGCTGGGGAACACCTTTTAGTCCCACAGAAAAGTGGTTCAAATACTGTAAATGACATAAACAGAACACCTACTTCTCTAATATTGGTAAACGGTTTGCAGATAAAATAACACCAGCTCAAAATTGTTATAAATTAGACATAACCCCTTTAGACATTGTCCCAAATTAAAATGTGTTACTTCCGCCAGACGAAGCCGAAGTTGAAGCGTTGATTATGAATCTCAAGAATGACTGTGCTACTGGCTGGGATTCTGTTTCGGCTAAGTTTCTTAAATTTGCTAAACATATTGTCGTTCCCTATTTGACTAAACTAATTGAGATCTGCCTTACCCAGGGTATTTTTCCGAAAATGATCAAAAAGTCCCTTATTACTCCTGTCCACAAGGAGAGGAAGAAGGACGATGTTGGAAACTACAAGCCGATCTCAGTTCTTACGACTATATCAAAATTTTTACAAAAGGTTTTAAACAAAAGGCTCACAAACTTTCTGCAACACAATGGGATACTGTCTGAAGCCCAGTTTGACTTTAGGTCGGGAAAAAGTACGGAAGATGCCGTAAGTCAATTGGTAAAAATAGAAATGTGTCATATTTCTTGACCTGGCCAAAGCTTTCGACACCGTCATGGTTCCTCTCTTTGTGGACAAGTTAAAAAAAAACTTTGTATCTGGCGGGCAGAGGTTTATTAATCCACCGTCTCCTACCCCCTATAGAAGCGGCACGTTTCTAAACGATTTTTGCATGCACAGTGACCAAACCAGATCTTTTACTGATTATTATGTTGACAAGGTTAGGAACGTATGATGAATGTGATTCATCGAATAGATCGCAACCGGCGTGCGTGTATAACCAGATGTATGAACGTAAACGAAGCGAAAGGAGTATATAAGGTAGTAGCAGCAGCAGGAGGTGAAGGTGGCGTTCTGTAGTTTCTGCCTACCCCCACGAGAAAAAGGCATGAGTTTGTGTATGTATATATTAATCGTACCGTGTATTACCACAGACGTGGTGAAAATGTGATGACAAAATTTCCCGTAGGTACATAAATGAGGGGCTTGGCTAGACACGAGCGGCACGCGTCAGCGGCAGAGGCAACTTCAACCGCCGACACGCGTTCACGGCAGCTGACGCGTGCCGCTCGTGTGTATACACTTACACATAGATTTGCACATGTATTGGATTAAAACCTATGAACGATGAACCTGTTTTAAAGAACGTCATTTAATAACCGCAAGTCATCATGATGATCGTTTTCGCCATAATCACCGTGACTAGTTTCTACACAGTTTATTATGAAGACATCAGAAACACGTTATATTGGGCTAACTTAAAAAAGCCGGCCAAGTGCGTGTCGGACCACGCACAATGAAGGGTTCCGTAGTTGGGATGAATTTATCCCAAAAACAAACTTTGTAGTTGAAAAATTTGTTCTCCCATACGGAATATATGGGAAAACTGCAAAGTTAAATTGGTCGATTATTACCCGTTAACTTGTAGAGCCTACGTAGCTGTGATAGTTATCCTTTTAATTTCGATATATAACCTACTGCTGTGATTTTTTCACATATCCAAAATCAACCATTTAGCTGGCAGGGGGGGGGGAACACTTGACTCTAACAAAAATTAGCACTTTAAAGCTTAATATTTCGCAAACGGATCCCTAAATCCAAAAATGGTTTTCGCGAACTCACAATGTTTTTAAAGGACCTTTCCAATAATTCCCCACACCATGCGATAAAAAAAAAAACGTATCCACTTTACGTATAAAAGAGGTACCCTAAAAAAAAATGTTTTTCATAATTTTATTTAACCACTTTGTCGGCATAATTAATATGTATACTTATGGCAAATTACAACTTTCTAGTACTAAGGGTCTCGGAGCTAGACCGCGGACAGACAGACAGACAGACAGACGGACATGACGAAACTATAAGGGTTCCTTGTTTGCTTTTAGGGCTACTACGGAACCCTAAAAAGCCGTCAAAGTGGTAGTCAGACTCGCGCACCGAGAGTTCCTCACCTTAGAAGTCTTTTTAATTGTTTAATTTTCAATAAAAGTGGACAAGCATTATTCAAAAACTATTCCAAAGCAGTCGATACCGTTAGTAGTAGCTGTATAAGTGCTAGCACCATATTTTTGTACCCCGCAGTAGTTTTGGCTCCTACCTCTAGGTCTACTTGCTTCAACCAATATAGATATTGAAACAAATTCAGATATAACATCGTTGAATTGAATTCAAAGGATCTCTAGTCTGGATTAACTATATGAAACAGAAACTACAGTGACTGCGCCCCCGCATCCAGTCTGTCTCAGCCACCTTTTTAGAGTCGTCGGTCCATCTGGCTGGGTTCCACACTAATACGCTTACCGATACGCGGCCTCCACTCCAAGACTCGTCTGCTCCACCGGTCATCGGCCCTTTGACAAACATGGCCGGCCCACTGCCACTTCAGCTTGCTTATTCTGCACGGTATTCCGGTAACTCCGGTTCTTTTCCGGATAAAAGCTACCGCAAGCAGACCCGACGCGACACCGGTAATTGTTCTACCGTGAAGTTTTCTTAGAAATTGTTTTATTACAATCGCGTCGTGCTATCACGTCGCGCCTTTTTGCAGGAGTCTTAACTTAATTGCTGATCTAGAAAAGCTTTCTGATTTACTTATTCAAACTCAACTCAAAGCATTTATTTCAATTAAACCATTTACAGGCACTTTTGAATTGTGAAAGAATCGGTCAGTTAGTCAGAAAGTTGAAGCTAGTTGCCCATTCCAAAACGTAGATCTCTATGGAGAAGAACAGCAATAAACTCCAAGGACACTCTTAAATATAGATATTACAAAATCCTGGGTACATTATTCTTGTTGCTTCTATATGTGAAAACAATGTACAAAAAATTATCAAAACAATTGAAAATATAATATTAAAAATTAGCCCTGGCAGGTAAGAGATGACCAGTCTCAACTGACAGCGCCCGTTCACGAACATGACGCACGGGTCAGCACCATCCAGCTCAACCATTTTGTAGGGAACCGAATCATCCAACACACTCGCCACCATCAGCGAGACATTTTAGTGAGCTTGACATTCTCTCAACTGCCATGCTCTTTCAAGTCAACATACATCTTAATAACATAATAAATGGCTCTATGGTACTCTACTCCATGGTATTGATGACTAGGATAACAAACTCAAAGATAATGTTTGAGTTGAGCTTTGTGTTTGTTTATAATATTCAAGAATGAATTCAAAATTCAAAAGTCATTTATTCAAACTAGGCTGAGAATCAGCACTTTTCGAACGTCAAAATTACATAAAACAGTCCCCCAAAACGCCCACCCTTCACCACTTCCTAGTGCCTTTAGCTGGGAAGAAGTGGCGCAACAAACTCCCCAGCAGCACAGCTGTCTGTTCAAGTTAGAAAAATGATTCTATACAATAGTATGCAAAATAATTTACATTATGCAACACAAAACATAATTTAAATGATAAATTATCCGCCATATGTCAGCTAGCACACGCCAATATACCAACCAAAAACATCGAGAACTATACTCAAGCAGAAATAAAAACTAAACGTAAATAGAACTAAATATCTAAATAAAAGCCTCCAGGCATAAAGGGCGTGCCCGCTTACATAAAGCTATTTAAAGCTGTAATTGGAAGTTATTATAAGTGATAAACTAGGACCATCGAGGTAAAATAAATAAACAGTTAATTACTAGTTACAATAACAAAACCATGATCAGCAAGACGACCAGTCACCACAAGCAGCACCCGTTCACGAGCATAACGCAAAGATCAGCCATTATCCCCCTCGCAATATTTGAGGGAAGGAGGCAACCCGACCCCCGACGCTACCGCAAGCAGTGACATGTAAGGGAGCATGACGAACTTGCTGCTGGTTGCTCAGGCAAAAAAAAATATGATCAACTGTCGAGGTCGCTAGCTAACCACGAATTGCAATACAACTCATAACAAAAACATTGTAAGATTATGTCAAAAATAAAATAAAATAAATTGACTTATAAATTCAAATAAAATAAACAATTATTTAAACTGTCAGTAGGTAAACTAATTCTGGAGAAAGAACATAAACATTGTCTTGAGTTAATCACAGCGACCAACTATTCTTATCATTTAAGTAGTCGTTGATACTATAGTATGCCTTTGAACAAAGATTGGATTTTACTTTGGTTTTAAACGCATTAAAAGGCAAATCTAGCAAAGAAGATGGAAGCTTGTTATAAAAGTCTATACCAAGCCCAACAAATGAGTTATGTACCTTATGAAGCCGGTGAAAGAGAGCTCGTAATTTGTCCTTATTTCTAGTGTTAACATTGTGTAAATCACTGTTTTTAGTAAAGATAAGATTACAACTGCGTATGTGTGTGTGTATGTTTATTTTCTTATATGCTGTTTACGTCCAAACGTATTGATAGTGATCTCTAGTATCTAAGGGTACAAAGTTCGTACAGACAACGAATTTTTTTACGAAACTAGTTTTTTTGAAGTGAAAACTTCTTTAGACGCGTTGGGCATTTTTGAGATGGGACTAGACAATTGATTTCGTGACACTGTAACGACACCTCACTTTTGTAAACGCGATTGTGCTCTTTATTGATATTGCGTTACGGATCAATGTTCTATGCAAGTACTTTTGTTCCACCAAGGCGATCTTGTTCAAGTTTTCACTTCTGTCGGCACTCCCAGAGTGCCACTGTTTTTTAACTTAGTTCCACCTAATTTGACTTACACCTCTGACTACTCTAACAAGCGTGATATTTACGTGATTTATGTTCAAGAACGTTAACTTCTAAAGAAGATCATAGTCATGGTTTTCAAACAGATCCGTGATCGGTTTTGATGATTTGTATTATGTAAATAACCATTGGCTTTTATTTCACCCATGGGAAAGCAGGGATCAATTATTCAGTACTAGATAAATACATAGAATACTCTATACCTATTAATTACCTACACCATAAAACTTACAGATATAAATAGATAATATGTTGAAATTTTACAAGGGGTGAAACAATGGGCGGCCCTTTTGAAAATCGTGCCTTAATCTCTTTTATCTATTTACATAATATTCATGTACAGTACCGATCAAAAGTCCATAGGCAATCTCACAAAGCAATAGTTTGACGTTTAGTTTTACTTACGACCTTTTATTTTCAAGAGACACATGCATCACTGTCGGCAATAAGTTGTAGTTCATAATTTCAACGTTAAAATGTGGGTCAAGATGATCTAGTGGTTAAGCGCGTGCAAATAGATGCGTGAATTGGTGAGCCATGAGTTCAAATCTCATGCGGTACTTATTAAAAGTTTTTTATAAGTTTTTACTCAATTGGAAGTAATGGGACAGAAATATAATATTCTTTATATTGTTCGCTTTGTTCACACATTTCGTAAAGTTAGAAAGGTAGATCATAAAAAAAACTAAATAAGTAATTTAGACTTCTGTGTGGTAGAATATGAGTTTAATGAATATTTGACTTGATCGGAATGAACGTTGTCGATTTGTTGTAGTTGTTGGTTAGTAACGTGTAATCTCAAAATGCAGGCAAATATTAATATTGAGGCGAGGGCGACTATTATTGCGCTGCATAAAAGTGGTATTATAGAACACAAATATCTGATGAAACCGGACTGAATGTGAGTATTATAATTATATACGAATTGTAACTTTTAAACTTTTATTTGAAATTTACCTAGACTATTTGGTGACATATGGATTAGTTCTTTTTATTGTTATTTTTTAAAACCATCATGGGGTCTAAAAGATAAAAAATTAGTGTTTATTATTGCATTTATAAATGCAGAGTTTTAATATTACATATATTGTTATTTTAAATGAATATTAATTTATGTTATTATAAAAATTATAAAATGACGTCACTTTAGTATTTTGTTATAACTGCTTAATATCACTTTTTTTTTGTTTTATAGGAATACTGTAAGTCTCTGAGTTAAAATATATGAGGAAGAGGGAAGCCTTGCTAGTCGACAGCGAAGTGGAAGGCCGTCGCTTATTAGCGAGGCGCAGCGACGATATAATGGTGGGCGAGTATGAAACAAATGGTTTTACACCAACAGGACACTTTGCGGAATTATTTGACACCTCATTGCAAACTGTTCGCCGTGCCCTCCACACTGAAGGATTGCATCACAGAAGACCAGCTAAAAAGCCTTTCTTGACAGAAAGACATAAACAAGAACGATTACGTTTCGCACGGGATCATTTAGATTTTGCCTGGAATACTTCCATATTTTTAGACGAAAAAACATTTAAGTCTAGTCCAAAGGGTAGGCTTCATTTATGGTGCAAGGGTAACACTCAATGGTGTGATAAAAACGTAATCCCTAATACAGAGTCAGGTCGAATTACGATTAATATGTGGGGACGGATGAGTGCAGCAAGGCCAGGAGAACTGGCTTTTATTCCTCCACATGCCAACAGTTCTACTTATGTAGAAGTATTAGACGATGTCATGCTACCTACTGTGCGCAACATTTACCCAGCTGATGAGTTGACAGAATTGATATTTGTCCAGGACAATTGTCCTATTCACCGGGCGAGCACTGTGCGTGCGTGGTTTCAGAATCACCCGGAGATAATTGTTGTTCCATAGCCAGCGCGATCACCCGACCTCAACCCCATAGAAAATCTATGGGGTTTGATGGTGCAAAGGTAGGAGTCACGGGATGAGAGGTGTATACAACAATTAAAAACCCATTGCATGGAGGTGTGGGAAAATTCATCCATCTATGCGCAAACGTCTACTTGACTGCATTGAAAATAATGGGGGTTATACAAAATATTAATACCTAGATGTTTTGGTTTTAATAATTAGACGGTGTAACTAAATATTTAGTAATATTAACATATCCGTAATTATTTAATGATCTTAAATTGAGGTTTAGTTTCAATCTTCTTTTCGTCAAGAAAATGAACACTTAAGCTATTACCTCAATATTACATTAATTGTGACGTTACATAAAAAAACATGCATAAAGTCTAAATCATATTACCTATTATATTAGTTTTCAATACACTCCACTGAATGCCGATACCTATAATAAGTGGGTACCAACAATTATATTTGTGTTTTAGAATATCCTTTCCTGGTTATGTTATCATGAATTGACTAGGTAAGTGGGTACCCACTTAGTAAATTAAACGAAAAATCTTATGAATGGTAACAAGAGAACTTCTTTTGTCTAGGTAGGAATGTGACATCACACTTCTCATAAAAGTTTGTTAATTTTATAAATAAATAAAAAGAATAAACATTTTTGTTATCATTCAACACGACTTTTTATTTCCAGCTTCCAACACCAAAAAGATTAATTAAAAATCACATAAATAGTTAAATTATAATACAATAACTAATATTTAACTTCTTATAAAAAAACAAATAATAAGCATGAATGCATTATAAACAAACATAAATACCTAACAAGTGTTTGCTTAAATACAAATATGATTTTTCTATGAAACTAGTAAACCAGCCATACGTTGTAATTATTTAGATTCGAACTCGGACCTTACTGATCGTGAATCCATTGCTTAGCCCGTACAGCTACCAGCACATGATATTATGCGTATTTTAGCAACAGGTTGCCACTATGACGCGTATTCTGAATGTAACAGAAATATACTGTTATTTCACGTTGTGCGACGACAATTCATTAGTGTGTGTTATCTGTGGAATGTTGAGCCATCACTCATATACGCACATGCACACGCACTGGTTGTATCGTGCTCGAGTTCATAGCAATGTAATCCTTAGCATACTTATGGAGTTTTGAGCGTTTACTGTACATGCAATACAATAACAAATCTTTATTAAACGCCTTTTATTCTACTAAAGGCAATTATTTTACATCAAGCGTTTTCAAGATACCTCGTAAATAAATATTAATAATATCGGGACCTAGTTTTTGTTGTATTGGGATCATACTTTAATTTTTATTCATAGGTTTACACTCAAATCCAGTCTAGACAGATTTACATGAAATTGTATTAATAAAGGAATATTTGATTGAAACTGGATCTATCCTCAGTTGACCCAGTTGCGGCCCAGTGATTAGAACACCTACAAACGCTGTAGTAAGGTCGTGGGTTTGAACCCACCCGGGTGGACAAGCAAGCACTTACTTACTTCGTCACCAATGCTGTCAAAACGGATCAGGAAAATCGTATTTTAGTGATAATTAACCGATCGTTCTCTGTGTTCTAAGGCCTCAAATGTTAAGAAAAACTCTCCATAAATAAATACATGAGGAATAGGTTCCTCATATATTTATTTATGGAGAGTATTTGAGCCAATAGCTTGAATTGTCGAGTTACATCCACACATTCCTAAACCCATGCAATCGAAAAACAATTAAAGTTCTTTCTTAAAAGCAATAAGATCCTCCTTCAAAATAAACAAACCTTACGATACACTTCCACCCTGCCTGCGTAAGCCGACCCTCCTCATTACCCAGTCATATCGACGCGTTCATTACGCGCGACGCGTCATCCATTGCGAGATTGGCTCCGGATTAAAAGATAGAAAAAGGTGAAAAATTACGGACCCACCGGCGGAGATTACAAGCTGGATTACCTTCGTGTCATTTATCAACTTCATCTCGGTGCTGCTGGAGTTGGGGCCGGCTGTGGTACGAAAAAGTATAGAAGCGATTGCGGGATAAAATAACTCTGTTTTTTAAAACATCGAGATTTCTTTATTATTTGTAAGTTTAATAATTATACATAAACCTTTCGGAATATATTATCTAAATTATGGTGAAAACCGCATCAAAATCTGTTGCGTAGTTTAGAAGAGCAATGCGGTCACACAGACAAACACGAAAAACGACTTTAATTTATAATATGTTTATATTATGGATTACGCTAATGTTAAAATTCGTAATGTTGTCTTAACACTTGTATACTCCCCGTCACTTGTCTCCAAAGGTTCATTAGAAAACCAATGTCAGACAGCACCTGTCTGGCATTAATGATGAAATGAACCTTTTCGGCGCAGCTGTGAGGTACACACTATTGTTGTAGAGACATAATTTTTATTTTGTTAATTGTATTATGCGTTTCACGAACTGTGTCCAAATAAACGTTATTATTTATTTCAAAATGGTAAAACATTTCGAACATAATATTAGGACTTAGCAACGTGTTTGCAATCAGTAAATGATTGTACGTTATAAAATCACGAGATGTTTTATGATCGGCATTTCAAATAAGCCGAGGCACACATACGTTAGTACATCAATGCTTGGTTGTGGCCCAGGCTTGTATAGTACTTTTCTCAAGTAATGCGCGGAAGTTCAAACTAAGTAAATTAATTATACATTACAGAGTCAATGACGAACAACGATAATTTTTCACTCACCAATAAGTTCATTTGTTTCTTCTTTACTTTTGCAAGCCAAATCGAAATTCAAATATAGTACATTACTGCCGCGGTCTATAATGACTACTTTGCTGGTCGCGCTGATGATGGCCGACAGCGCAGCGTAGCGCAGCTCCAGGCCGACACAGCGCGGTCAGCGTGCAGCACTTGATGGACGAGCTGAGATAAAGGCCAAGGCCGTAGGTAGAGGCCTTTACAGCGAGGACAGCAAGGGCTGCAATGATGGCCAAGCTGGAAGGCCTAGAGCGTAGCTAGGCTAGCTCGAGGCAATCATAGCGTGACCAGCGAAGCAGTCATAGTGAGCCAAGGCTTGTATAGTGCTTTACTCAAAAATGCAAGTACCTAATCTAAATAAAACCAGCAAGTAAAAATTTAAATTTCCTACTGATTTTCCACTTCACAAATTTTTCATATGCAAGCTTATATTTTTCCTTTGAGTTTCGCGGTATTAAATTTTCAACCACCAATTTAGCTTCATCTTTAATGTCTGGCGGTGTTAAACACATTGAATCGGAAGAATTTTCGCTTTGAGAGCTCATTTTTGGCAAAAAAGTCACTAAATAAAAATAAAATTTTCGCTGAACCGCGCTTTAGTTACTTCTTTGTTTTTTTTTTATCAATGGTAGTTGGAACTATACAGCCAAATATGGAATAAAATCTTTTTGTACCTATCTCTATAAATACAAACAGCTGTGTTTTAAATAAAATCTTTTTGCATTTGATTTTTTAAATCGTTGAAACGTCAAAATAGCGGCCGGCAATATTTTGCCGGCCTGTTAGAGCGACCAGCAAAACTTTGCCGGCCGCTCCTTGAAACAGAACGGCAAGGTCGACTTTGCTCAAACAAGGTTGTCAAAATAATGACCACATTACATACATTTTTGAGCAAAAACTGTTTAAGTAAATAGATCGTTCCATTTTTAAATAACACGACAAATATGAGTTTTCATAGTAATTTAGTTGGCCGCTAAAAACGACAGATATGGATGTTCATACAAACATTGCCGGCCGGACGCTTGCATGTATTCGACCAGTACAGCAATTTTAATTTATCTCGAAGAAGGTTGTCAAAATAATGCTCGAATTTCCAAGCATGTTTGAGAAAACATTAATTTTCTCAGAATTTAACAAAGAAATATTGCATTTTCATTGGGTAGATATAATCCAGAGCGACTTAATATTTAGTTAATTTATATTTTTAAAGGCTTCTAGTTTTAAATTCCAAAAAGTGTCCACTAGCTAGAAATATCTTATAACTTGGACCCCAGGGCCGCCCAGTGACAGTGACGCTGGGCGGACAAACATCCCGATAACTAATACTTGCCCAATATTTGACACCAAGAAAAACTATCCTAATTCAATTCCTCGTCCTCTCTCACTTATTTTGTACATTTTTTACTTATTATTTGTAAGTTAGTGAGTAAAGTAATTTGACAAGAGTCTGCGAAGCAAAAAATCGTGGAAACGTTTTCCAAAATATTTATTTTTACTATTTGTATAAAGATTATTCTGTGAAAGTTTCTAAGACTCCATAATATAAATATTGTTATAAAATGAGTGACCTTCGTGAAAGAATTTTCTTGGTACTTTATCTTTATTAATGAGATATTATCTGTTAAAATTATTTTAAACGATTCGTGCGCCCGATGATATTTCCCATCCGCACCTTCACATGGGCATTAGGGAATAAGTTAAAAAAACGATGATACCTAGAACAAACTTTCACAGAAGTCTATCCACGTTTCTAACTTCAAAAATTATGTACTTCCATGCAAACTTTTTAAACTTTAAGTTTTAATTTTTTTTTTATCTTTTTAATTTTAACTAATATAAGGGGTGTATTTTCAAAAATGCCTCCGTACTCACCTTCGTTATTTTTTAAATTATTCCCACTGCTGGGACAAAGGCCTCCTCTCTTGTAAAGGGTGTGGGCTGCAATCCACCACGCGGACCCAGTGTGAATTGGTAGATGTCATATGTCTTCGAATTTCTGGTACTAGGACATGCCGGTTTCCTTACGATGTTTTCCATCACCGTTTTGAGAGCAATGGTGATGAAATTAATTTACACAAAGTAAAGCGTCTGCCTGGGTTCGAACCTACGACCTACAACTCGTAAGTCGGGGCCATTACCACTAGACCACCTTCGTTATACATATTAGAAACTGTTGTGCAAAATTTCACGCTTCTAGACTAAGTGGTTAAAAAGGTTGTGCGTTGTCGGTCAGCGAGTAATTATGATTCTAAAACTTCCGGTCCTGAAAATGCATGTGACTCCTAAAAGTGAAAATAATTAATATTTAAACATTTGAAACCTCCGGAATATATTTTTTTTACTCCAATATAATTTTGATTTTTAGTGTGACAAGAATCGCGATCCGACTCATATCGATATGAAGTGGTTATTGAGGAGTTCGTTAGTTTTACTTGTTTTTATAACGTTCATGTAGAGTCAGCAATACTTTTGAAGAAACGAATACGAATATTCCGATTTTGTGAGGACCTGCCTCTTCGCTGCCTCTTCGATATAGCGAGGTAATTTCGTAACACACATACAACGGCAATCGACAGTAATGCGTTTCATTTTGACAGCCACATTCATTTAATTATTTAGATTGCTAAGCAATTTTCTTCAAAAACATCGGATTGTGACTAAAAGTGTGTTACACAATAAAGGAGCGTTTTTACAAAACAGTCCATCGTACAATAATAAATTTTTCAATAATGTAATTTATTTATTTATTAGGGTTTAGATAGGGTAGGTTAAATGAAATTGCCGGTTAATTTAGGAGTTATTGTATTGAGATACTATTAATCTGACGAACAAAAAAAAATTCACATAAACGTACCAAAATAACGACATCAAAAACTACGAGTTTTTTCAACTTTGATACATTTACTGTTCATGTCTCGTTTTGATATAAACGCGATACATTTAGTTAAATTTGCGAAGCATATTATATTACTGGTTTTTCGTGGTCGTAGTTACGTCGAATATTATCATCTTCGGGAGCAGAACCCTAGAGTACATCTGCATAAAATGTCTGAGCATCAGGATCATCAGAATTTCAGTAAATTTTCAAGATCTGCTTTCTTTTTCGAAGAAACCATGTTAGTTTCAGGCAACTGAACACAGTCGAATTGCAAAAAAGATTGGACGCCTTTCTTCTTAACTTCAACTGTCACTGGCTCAGGAGAATATGCATCTTAAACACCAATTTCAACATTTTTTATAGCGCGGAATCCAACTACAGTATAGTGTATTATTCGTGTTTGGCTTATTTTAAATGGAAGTTTTGCCTTTATCATATCTTTGGCCTTAGCTTTCATGTCATAACTAAACCAATCTTTACTCCATTCGTTGACATGGCCATGTTTGTTTAAAATTGAATAGTATTCATTTGGCAATGCAATAACTTCACGTCGACAATAGTCCTTTTCAACCCTTACGAATACTCTAACAGGAGGCATAAAGCTATGGCCTCGAATAGGCAAAACGTGGGTCAGCTTATTAAAAACTTTACTAGAAACCATAATATTTACCAGCATGGCCTTTGTTTGGGTGGGAATTTATCAAATAACTTCTCCTTTTTCTCTTCTTCTCTGGGTGGAGCGGGAGGGCGTGTCAGACTCTTACTGACTACCACTCGTGTTCCTTCAGTTGCCATATTGCCACGGCCACGGTATCCCTTTCGGACTTTCTCGTGACCCCGGGAGGCATCGGCCCTAGCGAATCCGTCAATTCTGCTGACATCTTTGCCAACATGGCTAACATAATTAAATATTTTTTTTGGCTACTGCAAGAATCGGTGTACAGTTCAAGTTTCATATTTTTTTTCTTTTCCTTGCGGTATACTTCTTCTAATTTATTCAAATGATTTTGAAGTACACAATCAAATTAATTTAAATACTAATGCAATAACCACCTGATTTTTTTGGAAAGAGACAAGAAACAAAAATATGAATAAATGTACGTTTGATATATCGTTTTGAAGAACTTCGTTCTAGATAAGTGTGTCACTTTGAAAAAACTAAGGCACTTCGCTGCACTTTATGATTGACTTATGTATCGTTTACAGACAATTAGTTAAGACCCTCATGGAACCCTATAGGAATGGAGTGTTGGTTTGGTGTATCGCTTTGTGAAAACGCTCCTCAAGGGCGCTGGTTCGATCCTTGTTCCAGGTAAAGTGAGAAGCTTCTCAGCAGCAGCCCAGCGTCTGGTGATGTATTTGGTAAATATGTGTTGGCTCGTCTCTATAACATGGGTCTTATAACATAACTGGTGAAATGTATTTTACAACGTATTAGGAACACAAGAGAATTGGTTGAAACAATAAGTATTGGATGTGTTGCGTAAGTCATTTACATTTACCAGCATATTATTTAGGTACAATTTCTTTCCGATAGTAAATGACCCACATCGTGTAAGCTGAGCGAAACATTATTAGCGATAAACTGAGCTTGTTTATCGCTTCCTTCAACATGAGATCATTAATCAACATGCTGATCATTTATTAATATCTACATATAACATAACATTGCGTCTGTATTCTCTGGAGGGATAAGCAGTGGTGTACTAGCTTACACACATTTTGTTGGACATGTTTTTATCCCATGTATTAGGGTACAAATCGGCCATTATTCGTGCACTTTGGACCCTGGCTATTAACAAATTCCTGGTGAAATTATAAATAAATAAAAACGTTAATTTTAATTAACAAAAGTGCGTTTCCTTACGACGTTGAAGTCACCTTTTAAGGAAGGAATTGCTCGTAGTAGAAGACTACGCGACTTCTAAGTGTCATTTTCCAACAATAAATAAACGGTGTAAACAAAAAAAAAAGTTGTACCTTTGAAGAAGGCCACAGAAGAAGAGAATTAATGACATAGATTAACCATTAAACTTTGAACCGAGTTAATATTTACATAATATATAAGCGAACAACAGGCTTGAAATAATAATATGTATATGTACCTATTCAAAAAATACCTATGTAAAAAAGAGAGGAAAGAGTCATAGGGCCTCAAAAACTTCGAAAACATTGTTCTTGTGTAATAATTTTGAACGGTAGTTGTAATAAACAATAATTATGTATCTGATACGGGGATCGAACCGAAGACACGACTCTGTTCAATCGCGCTAGTAATAATTATTAACAAACCTCTCATATACCAATGTTAACATACTTTTAAAATTAATCAAAAACACCTTGTTCATGTAAAAGAAAAACGCCTACATTCAGTAAGCAATTTATTCATTTGCCCGACCCAAAAAATATCAAAAAGAAACAGTTTATTTTTTGCGAACCGTACGAGAGGTAGCGACATCTATCCGTAGCAATTAAAACTGACAGTAACGAGTGTGTACTCGTCGCAATCTGAGCACCTTGTTATTTTTGTTATTTTTCATCTTTTTCAGCGTATTGCTTAAGGCTTAATGAAGTCTGTATTATAAAAAGTTACGAAAAAACAGGCTATAACTTCCAAGATCTGTATGATCTCACTTTATCACTTGGATTCCTGTAAGGAACCTAACGTGAGCATTTATTGTTTTCATAAGACAATTTTCTGTTATTTACAAAACACAATTCTGTAAGGTCAAATAACCGCCCTAATCCAATTAACGATGACATTTTGGTGTCCAAAACAAACAAGCAGAAAAAACGTTGCGGAATCAGCGATGCATCACACCCACCCTCATACTGCAGCGTTTACTTATTTGTGTTGTCATGTCCCTCGTCCACTGACGTGGCGAGTCAGCGAAAGGGTAAACGATATGTGGGCTTGATCAACACTTATCTACCTACATTTTTTTCGAACGGTGCTACGTCCGTTTTCATTAAATAAATGATTATTACCACAGCTTTTCAGATTATTATTGATTATTGTAGTTTTAAGGGTCACAAGAGCTATCGTCGAGCTGTCTTCCCATACCTATCAACACTGTAATAAGCCAATTATTTCTAAAAGAGTAACCGTGAGTTTCTTGTCGGCTCTTCTTCATAGGAAACGACCAATTGTAACCATGTACTAGCTTCTGACATCTCATAAGTGCCCATCTGGGTTTATGTGAAATAATATGTTTTGATTTTTATCGTGAACATAACATTGTATAATTTTAAAATACTTTAATTATTGGTGTCGTCCAATGTCTTTTATTTGAAACTAGCTGTTGCCCGCGATTTCGTCTGCGATTCATGAATGAATAGTAACCTATGTCGGTCCCAGGCTACCTATCTGTCAAATTTCATTACGATCCGTTCAGCCGTTTTTGCGTGATTGAGTAACAAACATCCAAACATTAAAACTTGCACATTTGGTAGGATTTTTAAAGTAGACTGTCAAAAGTACATATATATAGCAGATTATTTGTCTGTTTTCGTAACTACTCTCCAAAAAATATTCCTTACCATAACTTTGCGCCCATAAGCGTCAGTACACACTCTTAATATAAGCCTATCAATACACATTTCTTTTCTTTCTCGTCTTTAAGCTCGGCGTCTGCTGTCGTTGTAAGCGGTTTACATGTAAATTAGTTCGCATGGGCCCTGGGAGCTTGTTAACTATAACAAGATGGATATTTTCACTGTAGGCTCATGTACTTCTTATGTCAATGTTTGCGACGTATGTGGCTTGTGTGGCACATGGAATATGTAGTAGGCCAAATTGTTTGCAGCCGTACTGTATTGATTGTCATAGGCTGCTGAGGTTCCTTAGACCAAAGATCGTCACTAAAAGTTAATAATAGAGTTTAATAAAATGAAGAAGAGCGCCTGAAGAGCCCCTTCATTATGAAATGGACACTAAGTAAACCGTTTTAATAAATAAAATAAAACATTTACAATGCTCTTATTATAAATGTTGAAAACATCTTGAAAACACTGCGAGGTTGTCTACTTAGTTGGACCATTATTTTCCCCTTACCAGTGGTTACTAACATTTATCTATTTAGTTCGCTTCGATCGAACAATAAAAGTAATGTGTTAACTTAGTTGGTTAAGATATAAACACAACAGAGCTTATCATTTAGCATCAATCTTAACATTTTTCTTAGTGGGTACTTCTGTGCAAAACAAAAAAAAATTGACTGATTGAGAAATAAAATCTGCAACTACGTATAGAAGTATAGAATAAAATTTTATTTTTTAAGTTAGATAAATACATAATGAAAGATTGTTAATTGGAAACTCTACAAAATGTAATTGTAAGTATTTTAATATGAAGTCGGTCCAAATGATTCGCTATCGCAAACAATAAGTGTTGTAATAAAATAAACATGTTTAAATTGTTCTCGTCCTAATTTACTCAAATGATAATGTATTCGACTCATGCGTCAATGTTCAGTTCGCTATTTGTGTTCAACCTAAAATGATGAAAACTTCGCTCAAGAATAAAGTTGTGGTTGTGACAGGAGGAGCTCAAGGCATTGGATCTGGCATAGCAGACCAGTTCCTGCTGCACGAGGCTAAAGCTGTTATTTTACTGGATATTGATGAAATACAAGGAGTCAAAGCAAGCAAAAGCTTAACAGCAAAAAACGGAGAAGGTAAAGTCGAATTCATAAAATGTGATGTGACTACTGACTTAGATCAAGTTTCGAAAATAATAATTGATAATTATAAAACCGTTGATATATTAGTTCTGAGTGCTGGCGTTGCAAGTTCGACAGATCACAAAAAAGTGATTGATGTAAATGTGACAGCAGTTATAGAATGGTCCATGAAGTTTTTAAAGCATATGCGAAAGGATAACGGTGGAAATGGTGGAACCATTATACTAATATCATCAATATTTGGATTTAGATCAGTACCATATAGCCCTGATTATCAAGCGTCAAAATTCGCCGTGAATGGTTTTACTAAATCTTTGGGACATATTGACAATTTTGACAAAACCGGTGTCCGTGTTGTGGCTTTATGTCCAGGGTTTACTGAAACTCGACTAACCTTAAATTTGCGAGATCCAGAACTTCAAAAGACCCTGCCTGAAGGTCTAGTCAATTTTGCGAACTCGTTTCCTTGGCAAAAGGTTGAGGATGTTGGTAATGCTGCTGTAGAAGTATTTACTAGAGCTGAAAGTGGAACTGTCTGGCTGATTGAAGGTGGAAAACCAATAACACAAATTTCATGAAAAAGGCGTTATTAGTGATGAATGTTACAATACTAACTATATGCTATAAACCCTGGGAAATCAGGCCCGATGTATATCTTACGGCATAAGTTAATCTTGGAAAGTTTATACGATGATTATTCGAAAGGGGAAGAAGAATTGTTAAAATGGACGTATAATGGCTACTTAAAGTTGTGTTCAGTGCCAGTTTTTAATCAAAAAAAAAATTTGATATTTCAACCTGTGAAGGATGTTTGCGGTTTTAAATTAAATATAATATACATGGGGGGGTCCAACTTCCGCTGGCATTTACCAATTTATTAAAGTGCAACTTTTGAAGATTTAATTTATTAATCAAGTGTTTCCAATCAAGCTTATTTGTTACAAAGTTACTCAAGCATGTCTGTGATATGATAAACATTTATGTTTTCATTTCATAAGCTTGACCTCAAACCCAATGACGTTATTATGTTAGGTCTATCTACATAGATCAAAGAGAGATTATAAAGAGAGAGAGATTAGAGATCATGCACAGACAGATCTCTTTGTTGCCCGCAAATAGAACCGCTAACATGCTATTTTATTTTATTTTTAATTTAGTTCTTACTTTACACACATTTTTAATTTAGTACATTAAGTATTCACTTCCTAGCTTAAAGCACAGGTTGAAACTAGTTCAGGCAGATAAGCAGCTGTGCTCTATTTTAATTGTTAAGTTACTTATTGTAAATATGACCTTTTAAAAAAATAAACGATTATTATTATTATTATACAGGGTTACTGGTAACTCGACGTATTCCTTGCAGGACGTCATAGTAGGGTTAAAATGCAACAAATTAAGCCACCAAATGTTCTACCGAAATTCAGTAGTTTTTGAATTAGTTAAGAGTTTTAGTTTTTTTATGAAAAATCCCAGATTAAATCATTTGAAACCAATTTAAAAATGATTTACGGCGCGACTGTACTGAAATTTAAGTTATTATCATAGTTGACGCCGTAGCAGACCTTTGTTAATAATTAAAAGTTCAATAATGCCTAAAACTTTGGCAAATATCACTAACCAAACATTAAATTTTTTGTAATTTTTGCTATTACTTCATAAAAAATGTAGTCTAGTGCAAAAAAAAAAATGCTACACCTGGTGTACAAATTACTAAGAAAATATCCTTGTCTTATCAGCTATCCAAAATGGTATGAAAGTTAATACAAAATCATGGACTACATTATGAAAATCGTTTTTGATTTAGTACAGGCGTGCGTTTCAGAAAAAGGTGATTATTCGAAAAATCAAAAACAAAATCGTGAACATTATTATTCTTTTTAATCAATATTAAAAACTTTAATTACACACATTTCACACGTCTTGTTCGTTGTGCTGCCCTCGGTTTCGAATACATGTTCTTATTCGCTTCCTTACTTCGGTTTTTGTTATTCTTGATGTGATTGTTGCCCTCATCTGGTCCGCCGCATTTGTAATTCTCTCCCTTAGTTCTTCAATTGAATTTACTGGGGTCACATAAACTAGATCTTTCATATGACCCCAGACGTAAAAGTCTAGCGGCGTCAGATCAGGGCTTCGTGCAGGCCACGGAATCGGCCCACTGCGCCCTATCCATCGGTTTGGATAGTTTTCATCCAGCAATTGTCGAATTGTGATTCGGAAGTGGGCTGGACATCCGTCATGTTGGTAAATCGTGTTTGCTCTTCTTTCTTCCGGTACATCCGTGAGCAGTGCTGATAAATGATTTCTGAGGAAATCTTCATAAAGTTCCCCATTTAGTGTTCGGGGTAAAAAATGTGGGCCAATTAATTTGTCGTCAATAATACCCATCCAAACATTAAGCGAGAACCTTCGCTGGGATGCGGTTGGTTTCAGTTTTTTAGGGTTTGCTTCTGCTTTCGGTGCCCAGTAATGTAAGTTGTGGTAATTTGTGATACCATCACGATCAAAACATGACTCATCGGTCCACAGAATGTTTTTTTAAAAGTTTTCGCTGTCGGCGTCGGCACTTAGCATAAAACGACAAAATTCAAGCCGTCTCGGCGGATCTCCTTCTTCTAATGACTGGACTGGTTGGTAATGGTATGGATGTCGGCCTGACAAGTGAACTACAGACCAGACTTTCCACTGTGACATACCAAGCTCACGCGCTACGATGTTTGTCGATGTGTTAGGATCGTCAATATAACGTTGAAGAATAAGCTCCTCGTCCTCAGCCGTGTATCTCCGGGAACGACCAGTGTCAACTTGCCTGCTTCTTTGGACGCTGCCAGTTTCAGATATTCGTCGATAAGTCGATCCGAAGACACTAACGTGGGGGAGTCGGCGGTTGGGAAAGCGAAGTTGATATTCTCGCCGGGCCTCAGCAGCGTTACCGTCACAAAGTCCGTAACAGTACATTATGTCAGCGTATTCAGGATTAGAATATGCAGCCATAGTCAGCGCTTATGAAGGCACAGCACAGCACAAGAGCAAGATACGCAGCAACAGTTAGGGAAATAGCCAATAACAAAACACGAGCTTGCGCGATGTAGAGTTGAAACTAACTAACGCTGACCACCAAATTTTGCAAAATCGCACCCCCTGTCATGCCGAGAGAACAATAGCGACCAATCACAAAGCTCCTCGAGTGTTTGGAGTTCAAGCGCAGGTAAAAACTACGAATAATACGAATACGAAACAATAGGTTGACCGTCTCGCAATTTTACCTGCCCCCCATAAAACTCTTCTCTTCCCTGGCACACATGCAAAAGTATTGACAATCATACCTTTCTGAATAACTGATAAGACAAGGATATTTTCCTAGTAATTTGTACACCAGGTGTAGTATTTTTTTTTTTGCACTAGACTACATTTTTTATGAAGTAATAGCAAAAATTACAAAAAATTTAATGTTTGGTTAGTGATATTTGCCAAAGTTTTAGGCATTATTGAACTTTTAATTATTAACAAAGGTCTGCTACGGCGTCAACTATGATAATAACTTAAATTTCAGTACAGTCGCGCCGTAAATCATTTTTAAATTGGTTTCAAATGATTTAATCTGGGATTTTTCATAAAAAAACTAAAACTCTTAACAAATTCAAAAACTACTGAATTTCGGTAGAACATTTGGTGGCTTAATTTGTTGCATTTTAACCCTACTATGACGTCCTGCAAGGAATACGTCGAGTTACCAGTAACCCTGTAGATGACTCTTATAATTTATTCCATCATTTAGATTTTATTAATTTTCCTCTCAAGTTATGTAAGTAGTGTTTAAAATAGCTTTAGTATCTACCTGAGGTAATAATTTCGATTAAAATTATGAATGTACATACAGTTTTTGCGACCAATTAAATGCTGTGCGTAATAAGGAAAACTTAAAATATTGGTTTACTTTTTCAAACAGTATAATATCAATCATAATAAATAAATATAAAAAATGGGTTCTGGTTCCGTTTGAGTTAATGATACAAGTACTTAGGCAAGTACCCACAGGAACCTTGGTCATGGAGAAATCTTTGTGGTGTTTTTTTATAAAAGATTATTAATTATTCCAAATCATTTAGAATCATAGAAATATAAATATCCACCAGCGTATTGGCAAGTGTAGTGTGGGACGCCCTCCAGCTAGATGGACCGACGACCTTAAAAAGTTGTCTGAAGACGGAAGACAGGGTGTGTGTTGTGGCGCCGTTTGGGAGAGGCCTACGTCCAGCAGTGGACTGCGATAGGTTGAGTTGATAGTATCCACCCGGGTTCACGTCAACAAAGCAACGGATGCACGGATTAAACATGGAGACCAGTCGCTCGTTTGCCAAACACACTTGCCGTTGGGTTATTGTTGTAAGTCACAGCATAATAATAATCAGCCAATAATTTTCCCACTGCTGGGACACAGGCCTCTTCTCTGTGAGAGGGAGTGGGCCACAATTCACCACGCAGGCCTAGTGCGGGTTGTTCGATGTCCCACGTCTTAAAATTTTTGGTTCCAGGACATCGCCGGTTTACTCAAGCAAATTACAGCAGTCGTAATGTTGTCCGATTGGTTTGTGTAAACAATCACAACATTTGACCTCTTGTTTACATTAAATATTATCTATTGCAGGCAATAGAGTTCTTATCAGTGGAAACTGTTTCCTATGTTTGTCTAACTAATTACAAAAGTAGGCGGCGCTTTAGTTAGAACCTTTAAAAGTTTATATCTCGCATATAGGCTGCCAAGGGAAAGCGGTCTATTGATGCTATGGCATACGACATTTTCTTTTTGTAAAATTATTATTACTTTAAAAAAACCGGCCAAGTGCGTGTCGGACCACGCACAATGAAGGGTTCCGTAGTTGGGATGAATTTGTCCCAAAAACATGTTCTCCCATACAAAATGTATGGGAAAAAATGTTTTTGCAATTGCAAAGTTAAGTTGGTCGATTATTACTCGTTAACTTGTTAAGCCTTCTAAGCTGTGATAGTTTTCCTTTTAATTTCATTATATAAACTACTACTGTGATTTTTTTCACACATCCAAAACCAACCATTTAGCTGGCAGGGGGCGGGGACACTTGACTCTAACAAAAATTAGCACTTATTTCGCAAACGGATCCCTGAATCCAAAAATGATTTTCCCAAACTCACAATGTTTTTGAAGGACCTTTCCAATGATACCCCACATAATGGGATAAAATAAAACATCACCACTTTACGTGTATGGTACCCTAAAAAAAAATGTTTTACCACTTTGTCGGCGTAATTAATATGTATACCTAAGTCAAATTACAGCTTTCTAGAACTAAGGGTCTCGGAGCTAGACCGCGGACAGACAGACAGACAGATGGACATGACGAAACTATAAGAGTTCCTTGTTTACTATGGAACTCTAAAAAATAGTGGCACCAATGGTTTAGACCCATATCAAAAATGCCAAACACGCTCAAAGAAGCTTTCATTTCAATAAGCCAATTTTTTATCGTTTCTTTTGGGACTTTTTTCAAAGAATCTTAAACTTCTCAAAAACGAAAAGAGATATCGAAAAATAAAAAATAGAGATCCTGGGGAATTTAAAGGGCTTCAAAATGATACTATTCTGGTTTCGGTACGATTATAATTAAGGGTAGATGTTTACCCCTTTCGTAGACACCTTTTTTAACTCCTTTGATTTTTAAGTGTAAAATAATGTCATTTTCAGAGCGCTGGAAGGTCAAGGTCAAACATAGACATGGTTGGGACCAGGTGTTCTATGGATTATTGACCTTGACCTTCTGTGGATTTTTGTAAAATCAAAATGGCGGATATTAGATATCAGTATGTCTTCAAAAATGTGTTTTAGTGCCGTGGGCCGTGACCATATGGGGTATAAAAATAAAAACATCAGGAGGCGATTCCTAAAATATAACACAGTAAAAGGGAGAAGTAAAAAAATATTACGTTTGTAAAATACAAAGTATGAGAAAAAATATTGTCTCCCAGTTTCCTGCTTTATTAACTCTTCTATAATATCGTCATACTTAATAATTAGTACCTGGGCGACCGAGCTCTGCTCTGGTGAAAATAGAGAATCTTCATTTAATAATATAGGATAGTACCTACTAATTCTATACTGATCATTATTCTAATGTCAATAATGTATTGTCATTATCCATTTTCTTGTTCTAAACTTTAAGCGATCGAGCTCTGCTCGGGTGAAAATACGGAGAAAACTAATTTTCCCAGATATGAGACCTAACTAGATCGATTTTTCGCCCCCGTAAACCCCTATATTGCAATTTTCATCGAAATCGTCAGAGTCGATTTCGAGAACGTGAGTAGAAATCTATATACAAACAAATATAAATGGTATAGGATAATGAGGACACTAACATGATTAATTAGACATAAAATACATTCATCACGCTATTGACAGTCAATAAATTTCCAGGATCACATTAGTAATGATGTGTTTTTAGGGTTCCGTAGTAAACAAGGAACCCTTATAGTTTCGTCATGTCCGTCTGTCTGTCTGTCTGTCCGCGGTCTAGCTCCGAGACCCTTCGTACTAGAAAGCTGTAATTTGGCATAGGTATACATATTAATTACGCCGACAAAGTACTAAAACAAAATTATGAAAAAAAAAAAATGTAAGGGTACCTCTCATACACGTAAAGTGGTGATGTTTTTTTTTTTGTTTTTTTACCCATGGTGAGGGGTATCATTGGAAAGGTCCTTTAAAAACATTGTGAGTTTGTGAAAACCATTTTTGGATTCAGGGTTTCGTTTGCGAAATATTAAGCTTTAAAGTGCTAATTTTTGTTAGAGTCAAGTGTCCCCCCCCCCCCCTATCGACTTAATGGTTGGTTTTGGGTATGTGAAAAAAATCACAACAGTAGTTTATATAACGAAATTAAAAGAAAAACTATCACAGCTAAGTAGGCTCTACAAGTTAACGAGTAATAATCGACCAACTTAACTTTGCAGTTGCAAAAACATGTTTTACCATACATTCCGTATGGGGGAACATATTTTTCAACTACAAAGTTAAGTTTGTTCTTGGGATAAATTCATCCCAACTACGGAACCCTTCTTTGTGCGTGGTCCGACATGCACTTGGCCGGTTTTTTTTTTTCTATCGATAGTAACATTTTTGAAGACTCTAAAAGAATCGTCTCTTTATACAGTAAAATTTTATAGCAGGGATTTGATATGAAAACGTTCGTTCGGACTTATCTTTCTCCTCTCGTGTGTCCGGCGGACTCATTGAGTCCGCGGTGAATTTTGCCTTATGTGTCAACGGACTCAATGAGTCCGCGTGTTCCGGGTCGAAAAAAACGCGCCAAATTGCCTGTCTGAACTATACCTTCCTGTTCTAACTTATACAAAGTGTAGGGAAAGAATAAGGAAAGGCATATAGCATCACATGTCAAACATCTGAAAACGATTTCGCGCCGGAATGATCGTTTTAAAAAGTCTTTGGGGAATACGCATTGCAAAGATGGCGACGGACGTGTTTACATTTAGTTTTTGTTGATATTTCAAATGTTTATGTTAGGCAACAAGCCTTTGTGTTGTGTTTTTTTCATTATTAAATAACATCCTACAGTAGAATGTTCATTTAGATTTGAATGTAGTGTAAAGAGAAATCTCGTGTGATCCAAAGTGTGAGCGTTTTAAAAACGGTTGTGTTTTGTTTTAGTTTCAAGTTCAGTGATGTAAAAAGTGATAATTTTAACAGTTGACACTCTGTCTGCGATAACATGTGGCCTAAACAATAGATAAGCTACGATACTGCAGCTTTGTTTGAGACTCTACGGATAAAAACATAAAAACGATTCTTTGTTTACGGTGTCGGGTTACACGGCGGCCGTCGCAAGTTTGTTTTTTTAGTTTTTTGCTGGTGGTTTGAAAAAAATTATGGTCTTTTAAATTGATTAATGTAAAATAGTGTATCTTTATGCTAACAACATTAATACTTTTTTTTTCTATAATTTTCTTTTTGGACCGGGTTAAGAATACAACAATCCGTTCAATCACTAAAATAACTGATGTCACTCGGAAAGCTGCCACACTTAAATGGAATTGGGCTGGACACATCTGCCGCATGTCAAACGATCAATGGGCCAAACTTACGACCCAGTGGGTCCCGCTTAATGGCAAACGACATCGCAGCAGGCCCAGACGGAGATGGCGGGATGAGCTGGCCTCCTTTTAGAAAGATTGGTCCTTGGAAGCTCTAGACAGAGAGAGGTGGAAAGAGGGTAGGGAGGCCTTTGCCCAGCAGTGGGACAAAACGGCGAAGAAAAAAAAATTGTTTTTGTCAGAAAATTGGGAAAGACCCCCCTTCCCTGTCTTTACTTTAAAATTTAACAATTATTACGAAAAAAAAAAACTGATATCCATTTTTAATGTGTTAGCTTCTTTCATTACGATTCCAACGACATAACTTTTATAAACAGCTCGCATACAAAACTTTTGAGATATCGTCATTTTAATCTCAAGTAGTCTTGCCCTTTTGACCCTTGATACACGACCCAAGACACGCCCCAGGCCGGACGTCAGAGGGGCGCATGTGTTATTGTGGCAATAAAACAATTTTTCTTTAGGTATTTCTTTCTTTTCTCTTGGGGTATTGTACCTATTGGTTTGTTAACACAAAATCTCAATTGTACTTAAAACCCGGAACTTGACAGCTCGGTGTTTTCTGTATGACTTTTGTAACCTCTAAAAAGTCGCACTAATAAATCGCGTTAATATAAGGGCACAACTCGAAAAATTGAGGTTTTGAGTTTTTGTGTTAGATGGGCTCAATATCAACTGTTCTACCACAGAGAGGGTGGTGTGAAAGAGACACAATTACAGTATTTGCTTTAATATTGTCTTTTTTCTCTTTCTGTGAAAGCCCATCTAACACAAAAACTCAAAACCTCAATATTTAACCTTATATTACTAACGGTGCAAAATCAAAATCAAAATATTTTATTTCACATAAACCTACAAGGGCACTTATGAAACGTCAGAAGCTAGGTGCACGGTTCCAATTGGTCGCTTCCTATGGAGAAGAGCCGGCAAGAAACTCCACGGTTACTCTTTTCAAAATAAATTGTTTCTACAATGTTTTCAAATTACAGTGTTAATAGGTATGGGAGGACAGTGTAGGCCTATCAACAAGTACCAGGTACTTAGTAAAATAGAAAATGGTCCACAAGTCTACAGCCTACAACGTTCTCACATTGCGAGTGCGAAGTGTTAAGCCCCATTTACACGGTACAAGTTTCTGGAACGTTCAAGAGCAATCATCGCATGTCTCAAAGCACGTTCAATTATTGCCATTCAATAATCGCATGCAAGGGTTTACGCTCGTGCGTTTTCTATAAAATGGCATACAATTTATTGATTTACCATTCGATAAATGAATACGGCTTCTGTTTACACAGAGATAATTAATGCAAGGCGATTAAGATAAACTCGCGCCTTTTTACCATGGCGGTAGGTGGAAACTACAGAACGACACCTGCTACGATCCTTACAAAAACCCGTTTTTTTGCCTCGTTCACGCCCGTATTTGCGGTGCCAAATATTTCATTCAATTTTTTTGAAAGTCTTTCTTGATTTTTTTAACATCTTTCGTTTGTATTTCCAAGCACTTCCTGGCATCCGATTGAGCTGAAACTTGGCAAACCTACTTATATGACTTCGATGAAATTCCAATAATTTAAATCATGTAGCTGGGTCTGATGATGCAGCCAGCCAGAAGTCGACGAAAGAAATTCCTCAACTAAACAAAGACAGCCCCGTCGTGTTTGGTCTCGTTGGATTTCTTTCACAAGTATTATACTCCTAAGTCAAATTCAGGGTATGATGATGGAGCCGGAAGGTGGCTATAGGAATTCCTCAACTATGCAAGATAGCCCCGCTGTGATTGGGCTCGTTGGATTAACTGTCTAGACAAGTACTATATCACTGGTTCGAGTCCAGAGTATGATGGTGGATTCGGAAAGTGGCCATAGAAATTGAAAATTTGTTATTAAGTACTTGTTAGTTCTATGCCTCATATTTAAAAACTTGTTTGAAAAATATTTTTACGTATATTTTAATTTTAAGAACACACTTAAAAAATCTTATTCATACAAGAATTATTGCAGGAGCGATTTTAATGTACGCGCTATTTACAATAATACCAGTTTTAAACAGTCACTTACCTGTATTGAGCAATAATTGTACGTGTTGTTTAGATGGTGCTAGTCAATTTGTTGTTTCAATTTTATGGAATGTCACAGGCAATAAACTTGCATCGTGTAAATTGGACTTTATTTGTCGCCCAATTCAAATAAACTTTTTTTACTATCTGACTGTAGTTCAAACTATTTAACCTAGAGGTACGCCAAAACTCCACCCAAACGAGTTGTTAACAAAAAACCAAAGGTCTTTAAATCGAGTAAAAATCTATATTTAAAACGTGAAGCAAAATTTTTGTACTTTTACGAAAATTACGTGGACGGTGGAATATGAAATTTGGCACAGTTAAAGTTTATATGGAGAAGGAGTGCAGAAAGCCAATATTTAACAGCTAATATTTATATAATACGCATTTTTTTAGTTACACACACATATTTATATAATTTTAAAAACTAACAGATTTGAAATAATAAAAATGTACAAGTATATGTAGGATCAGGAGTGCCGAGAGGTATTTCGTCAGGGTTTGGAGTTCCCATTTTATTGGGATAAACAAGAGTGTATAAACAATTACAGGGTATTTATTATAGTAGGTACTAGTTACACTATAATAAGGTAAAACACAATACACAAAGGGTAATTAGTAACAAGATAAAGTAGGTAAATAGGTAGTAATAATCGAACAGACTTTTAAGGTCTTATAGTTCGTATAGTGGCCAAGCCATCCGATGACAATGACAAAGTGTATTACTCGCTATCAGCAAGCCAATACAGCTATGTGAATATACAGCAGTGCTGTACCAGGTAAACCGACAGTTTTGTCGGGAGCAGGGGCTCTTTATAGATTCGCATCCGAAGATCGACTGACGACTCTAATAGTAGTCTATGGATCGACTCCAATACTATGGAACGACTCCAATACTATGGATCGACTCCAATACTATGGATCGACTGACTCGCCTACAGAGTGCACGCTCTTTTATAAGACGATGCCCCCACTTTGCAATCCCACTACGACAACTCTGTCCGATGACGCGCGATAGTGCGTCACGTGTTTACTTGATACAAAACACTAAAATGTGCTAAATCTAATAAGACTTACATTATAAAGTAATCAAATAATGCAATCATAATTGTCGTAAATAAACAATAGTGAATTGACAACGTAAATCATTTAAAAATTAAAGTAACATGTCATTAATTGTTTTGAACAAAACCATTGGTTACAATTATCGAAATAAGTAGCCAAAATCAATTAGTGAGTACACAGAGTACTTAATAAATAATGTCCGATTTATTAGACAATAATTGATAGTGAAAATCACATAAATGAATAATAAGAAAAACAAATCATACCAAACTCTGTTGACTACCCACAATTGTAATTAAAAACCATCTCCGACATATATAAAAAACCGGCCAAGTGCGTGTCGGACCACGCACAATGAAGGGTTCCGTAGTTGGGATGAATTAATCCCAAAAACAAACTTAACTTTGCAGTTGCAAAAACATGTTTTCCCATACATTCCGTATGGGTGTTCTCCCATACGGAATGTATGGGAAAACATGTTTTTGCAACTGCAAAGTTAAGTTTGTTTATTATTACTCGTTAACTTGTAGAGTCTACTTAGCTGTGATAGTTTTCCTTTTAATTTCGTTATATAAACTACTGTTGTAATTTTTTCACACACCCATAACCAACCATTTAGCCGGCAGGGGGGGGGACACTTGACTCTAACAAAAATTAGCACTTTAAAGCTTAATATTTCGCAAACGGATCCCTGAATCCAAAAATGGTTTTCACAAACTCATAATATTTTTAAAGGACCTTTTCAATGATACCCCTCACTATGGGTTAAAAAAAGAAAAAAAAATAACATCACCACTTTACTAGTATGAGAGGTACCCTAAAAAAAATATTTTTCATAATTTTATTTTACCACTTTGTCGGCGTAATTAAAATATATACCTATGCTAAATTACAGTTTTCTAGTACTAAGGGTCTCGGAGCTAGACCGCGGACAGACTGACAGACAGACAGACAGACAGACGGCCATGACGAAACTATAAGGGTTCCTTGTTTACTACGGAACCCTAAAAAGGGGGAGAAATAGTCACAGGGTATCAAGAAAAAGGAGTACACTACATAAATACGAAAAACTTTATTCCGTCAGTCACAAATACGAATTTCAAAATACTGATTTCCATAATTCCGAATGGTTCAAAATTCCTAACGTAACAACTCCGATTTATCATTCATCCTATTTTCATAATTCCAAAATTTCAACATTCCTAACGTTTATAATTACTTTTCTCAAAATACCGAATTTCAAAACAAAAAGAAAAACAAAAAGTCCGACTTAATGATAATTCGAAACATCATAAATACGAATTCCGATTATTAAAGTACCGATTAATTAGAATTCCGAAATAAAACGCCTTATAAAACCGAACAATAGAGGGGAATCTGGCGCGCGGCGGCCGCTACCGGGGTACGCTCGCTTCGCTCGCTCGCCTTCGCGCTTTAGGCGATTAACACACGGCACCGCGCACCGCCGCGAAAAAGAGACATGAGAGCATCCTCGACCGCGCGGTCGGGCGGTGGACGTGTGTATTTTCATATTTAAACGAAGCGGACTGTGCATCAATGTTTTTAAATGACTTCAAAAAAAGGAGGAGGTTCTCAATTCGACTGTTTTTTTTATGTTTGTTACCTCAGAACTATCTACTGGGTGAACCGATTTTGATGATTCTTTTTTTATTTGAAAGCTGGTGCTTTCCGTGTGGTCCCATATAAATTTTATTAACTTTGCTTGGATGGTTTTTGAGTTAGCTTCAATAATACGTATTTTTTCCACTTAGTATGTGGATGATATATTAAGTTCCTCTCACTGTTATTTACATAACAGGTAGTGGTATTCGAATTTATGTGGGTGTAAATACCACAACTAAAAAGTGAAAAATAAAAACTTTTTACAAAAAAAAACAACAAAAAATAACTTTAATTTCGGAAGTCGGTGGTAAAAAACGAAAATTCAAAACCAAAGACACCGACTTCCAAAATTAAAGTTATTTTTCACTTTGTAGTGTTTTTTTTGGAAGTCGGTTGATTTTTTTTGGAAGTCGGTTGATTTTTTATTGGAAGTCGGTTGATTTTTTTTTTGAAGTTGGTTGATTTTTTTTTGTAAAGTATTTTTATAAAGAATAATTCGATTTATGTAATTATACTTACTAGTACACTGACATACCTACCGATACCGACAATTATTATGACTAAATAAAACATTATGCGACCCTAGCTTAGTTCAATTATTATTATCTATCAATGGTTAACTCTGTCTGTTAACAACATGATATTAAAACCTTGAAGTGAATAACAAATTAATTGCTTGTTTGTCAAGAATTATCGCATTCAGCATAATTACTGTAATGCATTATAAATGCCGCAGCCAGTTTTTAAACCTATTAGTCGTTCAAGTGCAACCGATCACTAACAACATGGCGAGAGACTTAACAAACAAAATTGTCGTAATCACCGGTGGAGCCGACGGAATCGGCTACGAGATCGCTGACAAGTACCTTCAAAATGGAGCCAAAATCACCATCCTCCTCGACATCAACGAAAAACTCGGAGCTGACGCGGTGAAGAAACTAACAGCCAAACACGGTAACAATAAAGCAGCCTTCCTTCGATGTGATGTCACAAAAGACATAGCTACTGTTTCGAAGTGGATTTTTGACTCTTACAAAGTAGACGTTTTAGTCAACAACGCCGGAATACTCAATGACCGTGCCCTAAAGAAGACCATCGACATTAACGTCACTGCGGTTGTGGAATGGGGGCTAACCTTCTGGGACCACATGAGAAAAGACAAAGGCGGGAATGGAGGTACAATCATCAACCTTGCTTCTATATACGGCTACAGAGTTGACCAGTTCCTGCCGATTTATCAAGCTTCGAAGTTCGCAGTTATGGGATTCACAAAGTCTTTGGGCCATGTTGCTAACTACGAGAGGACTGGAATAAGAGTAGTGGCAATATGTCCCGGATTTACTGAAACCAAATTAACGGAGCAGCCTGCGTCCTGGGACATGGGTCAAGATAAGGAGTTTGGCCAATTCCTGAAGGCTCAAGCATGGCAAAAAGTGGAATCAGTGGGCAACGCTGCAGTGGACATCTACCAGAAGGCTCCCAGTGGAACAGCTTGGCTCACTGAAGGTGGTAAGCCAATTGTAGAAGTTGCTAAGTGCTAAGTTACTGGATACACCCCTTTGTAACTAAATTATCTTGGTAATTATTAAATATTGTTTTAGTATTGCAATGTGCGTTTATCTTTTTGTATTTTAATATCCTATTTACTTCAATATTGTCTATAAAACATTATTCATTTATTACTGCAGCTGTAAAGTTAGATAATTTAACAGCAGCGGTGGTATCTAACACCGATTGCACAAAAACTCACAGACAGTATTTTTTTTTTTTGTAAAAACTTAGAGTCATTTAGCGTATTCAAACAAAAACTGCATCATAATCACTAATCTGAGATAACACGTTAATAATAGGTATTAGGTATGTTGTTAACTTTGGAGCGATCATAAAAATATCATTATCTTCATGTAAAGTACACATAATATCTTTAGTTAACTCATTATCTGTTACGATGGCTCATTGAGGTGGATAACAATTAAAATTCTATTGTGTCTCGTTAATGACAGTTGAAAGATTAAGTAATGATTAGCGACAGTTTATCCATACATTTTTGATGTTTGAACGTCACTTAATTATATGCAACGTTTATAAATAGACAAAACCCTTAATGTGTCCTTTTAATTTCGAACCGTCGTCGACTAAGTTCTGCAAAAAGATAGGTTAGAAAATACATACGTGTACAACACCTCTGTTTACCCCTTCAGGCGAGTTATATAGAACATGCTAAGTGTTCATAGAGACTTTACACAAATTTAAAAATGGTTATTTGATAACTGGCTTGTTTAAACTACTTATTAGGTACTGTCTACCACACTTTTAAAGGCTGCGTAGAAAAGTGAAGGCTATGTAAAATTAGCATTTTTCTGTCCTATCAATCTTCATAAAATATTATAAAGATAGTGAAGGTCCTAAAATCTTGCATTACTTACCTAAATATAAAAAAAGCGGCCAAGTGCGAGTCGTACTCGCCCATGAAGGGTTCCGTAGCAGCAAGTAACATTGAATGAAAGGTAAATTGCGGTTTACGATTTATGACGTATTAAAAAAAAACTACTTGCTAGATCTCGTTCAAACCAATTTTCGGTGGAAGTTTACATGGTAATGTATATCATATATATTTTTTAGTTTTATCATTCTCTTATTTTAGAAGTTACAGGGGGGGGGACACACATTTTACTACTTTGGAAGTGTCTCTCGCGCAAACTATTCAGTTTAGAAAAAAATGATATTAGAAACCTCAATATCATTTTTGAAGACCTATCCATAAATACCCCACACGTATGGAACTGATGAAAAATTTTTTTTTGAGTTTCAGTTCTAAGTATGGGGAACTCCAAAATTATTTGATTTTTTTCTATTTTTGTATAAAAATCTTAATGCGGTTCACAGAATACATCTACTTACCAAGTTTCAACAGCATAGCTCTTATAGTTTCGGAAAAAAGTGGCTGTGACATACGGACGGACAGACAGACAGACAGACAGACAGACAGACAGACATGACGAATCTATAAGGGTTCCGTTTTTTGCCATTTGGCAACGGAACCCTAAAAAAATATCGAACATACAGGCAGTGATCGATTGACGTAAGAAATTGAAATATAATTATGTAATATGTTGTTGCATTATGTTCAGTTATATAAGTACAAACAATTATGAAATCATTATCGGTTATTTTTAATCGACTTCATTTTAAGATAAGACGCAAAAAGTAAATATTTTTAAAGATTACCTGTAATATATTTGCTACCTAGCTTACTTTATTGTAGCATTTAGTTTTCTACAAGCTCACTGAGCAGTTCACTCTGCATTGCACTTGATATGGAGCGTGATCCTAAAGATAAAGTAGTCGCAGTGACGGGAGGAGCCAGAGGCATAGGATACGAGATCGCAGACCAGTTTCTGAAGAATGGAGCCAAAACAGTGATCATCTTGGACATCATTGAAGATGTTGGAGTCAACGCTGTTAAAACACTAAACGATAAATACGGCGAAAGCAAAGCAATTTTTATAAAATGTGATGTAACTAAAGATTTAAATAAAGTATCCGAAAATATATTCCAAAATCATCAAGTTGATGTTCTCGTTAACAATGCAGGAATTTTGAACGAGGATTCACCGAGGCAAACTCTTGAAATCAATTGTGTAGCTCTAGTGGAATGGAGCATGAAATTCTGGGAATACATGAGGACAGACAAAGGCGGTCGTGGTGGTACCATCTACAATATAGCTTCCATTTACGGATACCAGTACAGTCCATGGGCAGTATTCTACAAAACATCCAAGCACGCTGTATTGGGTTTCACAAGATCGTTGGGCCATCCTTATAACTATGAAAAGAGTGGTGTAAGGGTTATTGCCATATGTCCAGGCTTTACCGAAACCACTATACTGGCTGGTAATACATGGGAGTGGCAAAAGGATGATTTCGAGAAGATGCTACAGGCTGAAGTTATAATGCAGACACCGGAGACAATTGGGAAGGCTGTTGTGGAGATCTTTACATTTGCAGAAACCGGGACTGTATGGACTAAGGAAAACAACGAGCCTATTAAATTGGCCCCAATGTGTTAAATACACTCGATCAAATATGACAGGTAATGATTCCTTAATTTTCAACATATTTCCTCTAACTGAACGTGGACTGTGTGCAAATATCCAGAAACATGAAGGTGAAACAGTAATTTAAAAATATCTACCGTATTAACTAGAGTAGTGTTTTTAAAATATAATTGTTTGACCTGTAATTAAAGGACAGAAAACTTTTCTTACAACATAACAAACTAATCTGTATAATATTTATTTTCATTTATTTATTTTCTATACAAATTTTTAAATATTTTTATTAAATAAGAAATAGTAAAAAACATATTAATTTATTTTATTATTAATCATTTAATTCAGAAGAAATGTAAATTCCATACATTGTTAATAATTAGTACTTATAATTTGAGTAAATTATTAATTTATTATTATTTACGATTGCGCTATTTAAACTATTATAAAGGGCACCTCGAGATCCGCAAACGGTATTCAAGTGCCTCACAACCGGGCAATCAACCCTTCCCAATATAGTATTCAGAAGGCTGTTGGTGCTGCCTCGCACGCGGTGCATCAGGGAGGCTACATTTTTTCGTACTACAGGGCTATAGTACGAGAAAGAGTAAAGCAGCAAACATACCTGATGCACTGCGAAAGCGAGGCAACCCCAACAGCGTCCTAAAACCATTATTGTACAGGACCCGTAGGGCATTGAAAAATCTACGCGAATAACGGATCTGCAGCTGCAGGTATAAAATGTCTGGCAATATGCCTTAAAAAATACCAATGTTGACCTTTTTGTGCACGGTGCAAACCTGCGAGCCAGCATATTGCATCTCATTGTCAATGCCCTTCGTTTCCGTTTAACGGGAACTTGAATTTGGTGACCCTACTTAAAGGCAATCCTGCAAGTCTGACCGGTGGAACGATTTTTCGACTCTTTACCCGCCTTGAATATAAGTAGTTCACTCTACTTACAATTGTACCTGAGGCCATGTGACCCCGCATACCTCTCACATATGTGAGAATCCTCATAGGGATATCCCTATGAACAAGATTAGTTATACCGATGACATGGTGCTGCTGAGCCTATCTGTCAGAGCCTTTAATATCCTCATAGGGATATTTACGTTAAAGGCTTTGATAGATAGGCTCAGCAGCACCATGTCATCGGCATAACTAATCTTGTTCATACAAACACCATCCACAGAACAACCGACACCGGCCCCACTGAGCTCACCTACCAGGCCATTAACATACAGGTTGAAGAGTCGTGGTGAAGTTAGGCCTCCTTGTCTCACTCTACACTCCAACCTATACTCTGACGACCATGAGCCAGCCCACTTAACATTCTTGGTTTGGTTGCCGTACCAATATCTCAATATATTAATCATAACCCTGGGTGTGCTGGTTTCCCCTTGGAGCTTATCCCACACCAGGTCAAATGCCTTCAACAGGTCTAAAAAATAACCGTTTATAGGCGTTTTCCTTGTATCATAGTACTGGACAGTATGCTTGAGTGGTAGTATCAAGACTATCAAGCAAACCATCCAGCACTTTGGCAGCATTTTATCATTCTGATCGTTTGTTTTTGTCTTTTCTTTGATATTTAACATCGTAAGTGCTCTTTGATGCCAGAGACAAAGCTGAAAAGTCTCATACATACCTACTTTAATTCAAAACATCCATATTAATATTATAAACTAGCTGCGCCCCTCGGTTTCACCCGCACAAGTCTCGGTCCCGTGGGAATATCGGGATAAAAAGTATTCTATGTCCTTCATCAGGTCATGGTGTACTCATGTACCTAATATTTTCATCCAAATCCGTTCAGCCGTTTTAGCGTGAAAAGTGTAACAAACAAACTCACTTTCGCATTTATAATATTAGTTATAGGATGCGAAAGTAACTTCAGTCTGTTGGTCGGATCTTTTCAGTCTTAACAGCTGATCGGATTTTTGTCACACTGGTAGACCATGACCTGAGTTAGGACAAAGGATACTTTATATACCTGTAGTACGTTCCTGTGGGATAATTTCTGACCTCCACGCGGGCGAAGCAGCGGGCAAAAGCTAGTTGCTTTTATATATAGTAAGTAAGTAATCATTTATTTACCAAAAACTTAGCCTAGGTAACATCAGTGTTGTTTAATCATGGGATTGGTTTAGCTATTACAAATGAGTGAGACCCCTGCTCTTCAAACTAGGAAAATCGTGTAGGTATCTTGAAGAACAGTGTTCTTAAGTGGGATTGACACGTTTTACAAAATATTTGTAATTGCGTAATAATACTGATATTAACATATTTGTTAAAGTGGGTTTAATGGTTAATTGTGTGTGAGTGTGTTGCTGTGGGGTTACTGGTATGTTGGGGTGTGTGTGTGTGTAGTATATTCAGTAAATAAAAGCACAATCTGTCGAGGAAATGAAATGAAAAAATATGTAAGCTGGTACAGTGTAAAACAGTGATTTGGGATTCCATTTTTAGGTAGGTATGGAGAGTACCTAAGCGCCTGTCAGAAGTTACCCTACGTTGTCATCATCATCATCATTTCAGCATTTCATCCGTTCTGCGAGAAATGTGCTCTGCCCATTGCCACTTAAGTTTGCCAATTCTTCGAGCTTTGAATTTGAATTTCTGATTCGATCACGTAGGGAAACTCCAAGCATAGCCCTCTCCATTGCTCTTTGGGTGACTTTTAGCCTTCTGATAAGGCCCATTGTGAGCGACCACGTTTCAGTACCATAGGTCATCACTGGCAACACGCACTGGTCAAAGACTTTCGTCTTGAGACACTATTTAATGTGGAATTAAAAGATATTACGTAGCTTCCCGAACGCTGCCCAGCCGAGTTGGATTCGACGATTGACCTCTTTCTCGAATTTGGACCTACCTAGCTGGACAGTTTGTCCGAGGTAAACATACTCGTCCACAACTTCGAGCGTAGCGTCTCTTATCTTCATGAGAGTTCCCTACGTTTATTGAAGACAATAATAATCAATTGAATGGGGCAGTTATAGAGTGGGAAATTAATTATCAGCAATTAAGTTTTCTGTGTAATTTCGGCAACGACTTTCAGGCAACTTCAGGTGTCAGTTTTCATTATTATTGTAGTTTGTTGAGAATGCATGAAAAAAATGTCTTTGACCTTTAAGATTATGTACCTGTTGACGTCAAAAACCTCATTAAGCTGTATAGTTTATCAAGATATCTTGAAAAACGAACGTGTTCAGTGTATGTGTAATCATTTAACATAGGTAGTCTTTTAACTCTATTATCTTATCATAATCACTAATAGGCGATAACAAAATGAATCGAACAATTCCGAAAAAATCCCGGCATGATCAAGATAAAAAAACCAATAGGCTACATATTTTACAAGGCAAAAATTCCTACCGCAAAAAAAATTAAATGCATTTCTGACCATTTGCATTTCTAATCCTGTACGTCCATAATTTTTTTTAGTATTACTTTAACCGATATTTCTGAAGACCCATGGCTTACATATAACTGGCGAATTATGGGAATAGTAATGTAGACCTACAAGTCTGCCGCAGGAGGAGACGCCCTGGGCGTCGGGAATCACAGGCAGATTTCCGGCCACCGTAGGCGCGGGCTTGCGGACGGTGAGCAATGGGCAGCTCGCCGTCCGATAAGGACCAAGCCCGGGTCGACGGCGCGTTGTGTTCCACGCGCGCCTCAAAGAGATGTCAGCAGAATTGACGGGGTCCGCTAGGGCCAATGCCTGTCGGGGGTTCGAAGAAAACCGATAGGGACATCGTGGCCCCCTGGCAACATGGCTACTAAGGAACACGGGTGGGTTTTAGTTAGTAAGAGTCTGAAACGCCCTCCCGCTCCGTCCAGAGCGGGAGAAGTTATTTGATAATTTCCCAGCCAAAAAAAAAAAGACCTACAAGTCTGTCTACTCCTTTGAGAAATATACAAGCATGGTGTGATATTATTAATTTTGTCCCCTAAAGCAACTACTTACCAAAAGACACAAACACGTTACCTAGTCCTAAAACTAATTAGTTAACTTGTCTTCAAGACATTTTTCTAGAAGTTTCCAAACAACCGTTTGTTGTTTATGCGACGTGTAATGAGGGGCATTGTATGAGGACAGGTGTGGGGAGCGGGGGTTGTGGCTAAAAGCTTTGCAACATTAGTTCCCATCAACTGCGCTACAGACTTAGCAAAGTTGGAGGTTATGGGGAAGAAGTCGCAGGAGCTTGTCTGATGACTTTTTGAACAGGCGTTTTAATTCTGGACTACGGCCTTTAATAGCATCTAAACGCCTTCAAGTGGAAACTTAATTTTATTATTTGTTTCCATCATCATCAGCATATAAATGTCCACTGCTGACAATAAGCCTGGGTTATTCATTACAAATTATTTGGACTCTCGATTTACTCTTGCCTTATTACCTACATGCTTTGTAATATCATAAATTTATAATACTGTAATTGTATGTGTCTACGCCTTTATATAGTACAGACGTGATATGATATGTAATAAAAAATCTAGCTTTTATTTTACGAAATAATTTCGCGTTTATTTACAAATCAGGTCACCCGCAGTATCACCCATAACCCTTCAAATTGCACACCACTAATGTATTTTGGTTGAGATAGGTTGCTTCGACGAAACCACAGGAGTTTTTTCTGAGAAAATATTATTCTTTGTTAGTCCCTTTATTGTCATTCTTGTCGGCTTGATGTTCTTTATCCCCGTGTGTGGCTGAGGTCTCGCATCGTAAACCGGCTGTTCTCACAAAGTTGTTCCTACACTTTTATTATTCTGTGTTTGTTGCCTCCGCGGATTTCCACACTAATACCAAAGTTACCCGATTTTAAAATATCACAAGACATCTTACTGTTTCACGTAGAATTTATGAAGGTTTATAAATAGAAGACAGGGGACGGTTCAGATCTTTATAAAACTTTTTATATTAAAACATCTTTACAAATAAATAAAGTTGAAGTGTCTGTTGTCAAAACAGCAGCTTTTAACTAAATGGATAGTGAAAGTATATAGGGTACTTATAATAAAAAAACATTTTTTATTTATTTATTCTGTCTGTCTGTTTGTACCGGCCTATCTCGGAAATGGCTGTACCGATTTTGACGCGACTTTCACTGATAGATAGCTGATGTTATAAGGAGTAACTTATGCTACTTTTATTTTAGAAAAATAATTAGAAATTAGGGTCAGGTAGTAGCTAGTCACACATAAAGGTATCATCATTATCACTTGCCTGTAGCAGCAACAATTTGCAACTGGTAGTATTTATTGTAAACCAAAATTAAGGAACAACATTCTCAGAGCAATAACCACAACTAATAAAGAAAATCCTAATAAAATCATCCCATTTGCTTACAAACTGTAAGTACTTAATACACCAGAATCCCATACAAATAAACAATCCACAAAACAAAGAATAGGAAATAAATAACTTGCCTTTAATCAGTGGAGCGATATACAAACTTTATCTCGGCAGTTTGGTGGCAAAGTTCCACAACATACATAGGGACAGAAGGTCTACTCCATACAACGAGCGAAAACAGGCGCACGCACACATAGATGCGTAAGTACGGCGATCTTAAACTATCTCATGGCAAGATTCACAGATAGCACTTTGGCTTTACATTGCTTAGTAATCCGTAAGTAACCGTTTCATTTGAATATGAACTTGTAAAAAT
Organism: Agrochola lychnidis; assembly: GCA_963680765.1. Classification (NCBI taxonomy): domain Eukaryota; kingdom Metazoa; phylum Arthropoda; class Insecta; order Lepidoptera; family Noctuidae; genus Agrochola; species Agrochola lychnidis. Next base: position 26,685,336 of record OY796853.1, read on the forward strand.
ATGCTAGTGATTCGGACCTATTTTGCTGTCCTCTGAGTGAATTCAAAGAATGCATTTTTTTGTAATTAGTTACAAAAATAATTAGCCCACTATCGCAATAGGTAACCCTGTGATACTCGTACATGTAAGAGGGTAAATAAGTAAATAATTTGCTTTAAAATTAGGTTCATATTTGTATGAAACTAATAAATAAAAAATAACTACTAATGTAAAGCCAAAGTGCTATCTGTGAATCTTACCCTCAGGTGAACGCCAGTCGCGAGTGCATTTGCACTTGCTTTACGTAGATACGTGCGTTTTCACTCCGTGTATGGAGCCGGCCTTCTGTATCACAATATTTTGTTTGTGGCAGTTTTGTGGCGAAGTTCCTTCGTCTAACGAGTCTCGTGACGTATGCTCATTGGACTTGGCTACAGTGGCGGCCTCGATTAACGAACCCTTAACGCCCATTGACGACGTTTTTAAGGTTCATTGTGTAGAATTAGTTTATGGAGACGTCGGAAAACATCTTGGTGAGTTTTGAGTGTTGTAAGATGTGTGCTGATGAAGAGATATAATAAAATGTGACTGTTTAGACTATTAAAGCAGTATGATTGCTGCTTACTTGTGTCTTCTAAACAAAATACAAGCAAGGATGTATGTTAAGAAAGAAACCTAAGGCGCAGGTCATACACAAGTGTCGAGGAGCGCGGGCGTGGCGACGGTGTGGCGCAGACGTCGCGCAGCTCCTCTCATATTTCATACAAAGTGTATAGGAGCGATGAAATACGGGAAATGCGGCGAGGCGCGGGCGTAGTGCAGTTGAAATGTGAAGGAGCGGCAACGCCCGCGCTACACCGCTGCCACGCCCGCGCCCCTCGCATGTGGTGTATGTCCCGCGATTAAAGTAAGAAACCTCATCATGTGCATCGCTTTAAATCCAGTTTCCTCCAGTTTTCTCCATTGTAGTTTAAGATGAAAATTCAGTAAATAAAGAGTATGCCTTCAAAGCCCAAAAAAGATGCATCAGAGCTATGTGTGGGCTACAAAGTACTGACAGCTGTCAACCTCTATTTAAAAGCCTCAAAATCTTAACTTTACTTTCACTGTATATTTATGAAGTCAATATATTTGTTAAAACAAACATCACTCTTTATGAAATAGCTTTTAAAAGCCAATATAGGAAACTACTACTCCCATACATGTATATTTGTACGCCAAATGGCAAAACATAGAGAACCTATAATTTAATAATTGTAACATCTTGCACACTGTTGTCACCTATGTTTACAAATAAAGAATATTGATTGATTGATTGATTGATTATGCAAAAGTTTAATTAATTTTGAGGAAATTCTTAAGAGAGATAGACAGTTTCTACATCACGCAAGCGCTTGGTGCGCCTATTTCGAACTCTTGTCAAAAACACAGTTCTCTCCATTCTTTTCCCGTCTCCATATTTCATTCCAATTTGAAGAGCAGATTTTAAAACCGTGACGTATAAAACTTAGCTACAACAACTGCACTTACGAGTTTATTATCGTCATAGTGTTTGTCTGGCTATTCACAAATACATTAAATTCTTTCCCGCAGCAGTCAACAGCAGTTCAGCACAACAGCGGCACGACATGAATTGTCACTAGCCGCGAAATTGTGTTGGGCGCCAGTGTACAACGTGAAATAAACGCTTTGTGGATACACCAAGTTAGGAGAGGTTCTAGTAGAACTAGCTTTTGAGAATGGTTTTAAACTTTATGAAGATGAATGAATTTTAAATGCAGCGAATTGATAATTATAGGTAACAATTGTTGAAGTACCAAGTACTGACAAAAACTATTTTGATGGTGTACTCAGTTTAATCAGGTCTATTACCAATATCAATATTACTGGCTGTGTAGATATTATGTTTACTATTGCATGAGATATTGTCGAATTTGTCGTGTAGACACGACCAAAGAAAAAAAGCAGGATTCCCGCACACGCCACGCTTCCTTCTCCAACTTGCTCCATCGTCCACCACGCATTGCTCACGCGAATGACACGCGTCAGTCTGCTTGTGACGTCACCCGCGTGATTAATAACCTGTCGTGGCGCAGTAACATGCTGTGTAACACCCACTACATGCTAAACGAGCACAGCACAAAAAATATCACTTTTAAACAGTATGCCCACAAAAACTGACCTTGCAAGTCTATACTGTGGCGCTCGTGATTATGTATTCAGAAGACTTAGTCGTGCCTGCGTGTTGAGAGTTCGAGTAATGTACAGGGAATCGTAAATTTTGTCGTAGATGTGAGCTTATTCAAATATACTTCTCCCCGGAGATTTGTACTGGATTAGATGTTAGTCTTATTATGGTAAAATTGTGTAAAGAGCATTATATTCTACTTTAGTGAGCTTGCCGAGTAGTATTTGGAACAAGAAACTATGAGACCACAAACTAAAAGGCGAAGGAAACCACAGTGATTAGACCAACTGCAGAAACAAAATGAGCATGTAAAGTGAATAAAAATCGTTCCTCCTCTCGATGACAAGAAGTTTTGTTCTGCACTACGATGCAAGCTAACATCATTTTCTTTGCACTATTTTCCAAAAACCCATTTGTAAGACTGTCATCAAGGGTCATTAGCGCAATGAAAACAAATGAATAATGTAAGAGAAAACAAAGCAGCAACCGGATTAGCTGCAACAGTCGACCGCTAATTTACATAATAAATTCGAAAATATACCAGACTGTCGGCCGCCAGCGGAAGTTTTAAGTTAATCAGTGGCCAAAATAACAGGATAAATTGTGGTACATTTTTGGTGCATTTGATCGACGGAAGCTTAGATTTTGGAGATTGATGTATTGGAGGTCGCTTATAATACATATATGCACTGGCCTGTGCGAATAATCATATATACATGTCGGAGATGGGTATGTGACTTTCGTTATTATCAGCAATATTTTAACTACTGTGGGCGTAGTGTGGGTAGTGTTGGTTAATGCGCAATAGAAAAACAGTTTGCAGTTCAGATCACATTATAATTTACTATCAAATGAATCACACTAGTTAAATTATACACACACTGGGTGCAACGGCGTTTGTTAAAATCACCAATTAACAAAATGATCACAAATTACAACTAACACAATAACTGAGCACCAAGAATCGAGAACAGTTCCGCGACATCTTGACTCCAATGCGACCAGAGGCTGAATGTCCTCCTCGCCTTGGCCTTAAAACATCACGACTCTGTAGAAGCGCGCCTTTTTTGGTGTCCATAGATTTCTCTTGATGTCGCTAGTGGCACGCTTGCGATTCGTTTCGTGTCCGTACTAATGACCGGATCCGACATACATATGTCTGTCACCGATTTAAAATTACCATATTTACGGCTTTGTTTATGTTTGTATAAATTATATCACTTGTGTGTAAAATATTGACCACGAATAAATAATTATGAGACCACTGCTGCTCTCATTATTGCCACCATTTTCCAGTAGTATAGAAATCGTTAGAGAAGGATTTAAATTTAGAATATAAATGTGGATGACTATAAGAATGGAGGAAGACACAAGATACGAAGAATGAATTATGTGAAAGATGTTAAAGTTGAAAAAGATGATATGACATGTGATGTGATTGATGGCTGACGACGACATACATACAGGCAGAGGCTTGAAGATACTGTGGAAGTTATTAGTGAGCAATTTGTTTCTGCCTTAGATATGAGAGAACAGGTTAATAATGAGTATGTAGACTTTACTAATAGACCTTCATCTTAATAACGATTGGTCAAATGTAAAATTGCTACAGTTAGGTTATCACGACAGGAACTGATTGTTATAAGCAAATTCAAAGACGCTACTACCAGTCTACCAGGCTTATTCGGTACGACCGCGACACTCGTGGATTAGATTTTGGATCATCCTTCCGCCCATAAGCCAATTTATAATGTCGGCACAGTTAATGTCTTTCTAATTTCACTCTCCAATAATTTTCACCTATCTAAGTCTTTATTTCCTCTTAGGCATATCATATTTAGAAAGAAAAAAAATGTTTATTCTACACAAATAAAACGCGCATTATTATTATTTTGTACACTCCATTCGTCTTTTATCCTTTCTTTGCTTTTTAGGATTTCGTACCTCAAAAGGAAAAACGGAACCCTTATAGGATCACTCGTATGTCTGGCTAGCTGGCTGGGTGTCTGTCTATCCATCTGTCATAGCCAATTTACTCCGAATCTACTGGACCAATTTAGTTTAAATGAATTCATCCCAACTACGGAACCCTTCATTATTCGTGGTCCGACACGGACTTGGCCGGTTTTATTTCTTATAGTCATCTTCATTCAACTTTACACTTTTCTTGTCACATGCTCTCTTCATACCTCCGCATCATAATAATTATGTTCATATCACAACAATTGATAACGCTCCCCTTTTTAACCGACTTCAAAAAAAAGGAGGAGGTTCTCAATTCGTCGGGATATTTTTTTTTTATGTATGTTCCCCGATTACTCGAAGACGGTTGGACCGATTTGAAAAATTATTTTTTTGTTTGAAAGGGTATACTTTCAAGTTGGTCCCATTGTCATTTGGTCACGATCTGATGATGGGATCTTGGAGAAATCGAGGGAACTCTTCAAATATTAAAGGCACATTTATAGCGATTTGGGTATTTTTGATGAGCAGTTGACATAAGGCAACTTAGATAAATTACAAACCAACCCACTAAAAAGTGAAAAAAAAAACTTTTTTACAAAAAACACAACCGACTTCCAAACTACAAAGTGAAAAATAACTTTAATTTCGGAAGTCGGTGTCAAAAAACTAAAATACTGATCTAATCCAAAGACACCGACTTCCGAAATTAAAGTTATTTTTCACTTTGTAGTTTGGAAGTCGGTTGTGTTTTTGTAAAAAAGTTTTTTTTCTGTCACAACTTTTTCAACCAAGGTTGAAAAACCATGATCTTTTTTCAGTCTAGTGCACCCAAAAGTTATAAATATACTACGTGAACTGACGTAATTGGCCGGTATAATTCACTGTTGCAATTAACCCCTGTAATGAATACGGCCGGCGCGGTCACCCGTAACGAACAGAGATGTATTATCGCAAACACACATACCTAGATTTTTAAGTAGCAATTCCGTAACGAGATTTACAAAAATGATAGTTAGGAAAACGGTTAATTTTAGGGTACGCCAATGATAAAAAGAATGAAGGCTTCGATCACCGAGAAATATGGAAGAACCCTAGAAAAGAGTAAGTATCTTCGTTCCACCAACAATTGTCTTCTACCATGTGTGTTATCAGTTCTCACCTTCTTCTAATCTCTGCTACGTAGACAGCCACACAGTATACCTTCCAAAAAACCATTTAGTGTCAGACAGTCACAACGGGCTACCAACTCACCCATATCGCTTTATCATTCAGAGCACAGTTTGAATGCAACATAATATAACATCACGCCTAAATTCCCCAAAGATTCTTTACTAGGTAGTAGGTACTAAATTTAAATTTAGTATTAATTTCAAATATAAAAAAAACATTTTTAGTTAAATAAAACATAATTAAAAATGTTACCTATAGTAGTTACTCTATTATAACATCTTGTGTGTATTAAAATAACATCAGAAAATGTTCAGTCCTTCTATTTCCTCAGTCTTAATCTAAGCCAGTGTCCTCCCTGCAGTCTCAGGTTAAAGTTGTCTGGAGCAAGCTTGGCGGGGATGCACGTCCTCTCACAAGGAGCGAGTTCTATATGCCTAAGAAGCTGGTAAGCCATCACCTTCACCTCGCAGAGAACAAATCTTGAACCTGTAAATAAAATAAAGTAAATATTAATTTCTTCCGTTATACTTTTTGCTTGATAGTTTTGACTCCATCCAAGATTTGAAAGATAACGGCACTTTTCAAGACCTTTATTATCTTTATTGTGGTAGGTACCATAAGGACCAACTAAATTATTTGGCTATTATATAGTGCATGTCAAGAGAAAAAAAAAACAAGGGTATTTACGTGAATGGAAGATCTTGCTTGAGTGTATCGTGGAGTTTATCAGATATCAAAAGCTTCGCGTGAAGGTTCATTTATGTTTAATTCCATGTTGATATAACATCGAAATAATTATATAAAAACTAGCGGACCCGACAGACGTTGTCCTGTCAAAACATTGTCCAGCGGACAAAATTGTGAATCTAAACCATTCCCAGATCCCCTTGAACACACACAAAAAATTTCATCAAAATCGGTCCAGTCGTTTGAGAGAAGTTCAGTGACACACTCATAGAAGAATTATATATATAAAGATGAACGTTCATCTGCTCCTTTATTTTCCGATCATTTATTTCACCAATCAAGCACAGAAATGTACAGAGGCGGACATGTACAGAGGTTAATGCCATAGGCATTTTCTACCAGTCAACCTTTGGGTGATGCAGGGACAAACTGGTAGGTGCAATTACGAAAATGGAGGAATAAAAAAATAAAATATTCAAATATGAGGATATAGTAAACTATAAATATAATATATATGCCTTAATAATTCCATATATAAATATATTCAGTAATTATATATATTTAGTGGGCGGGTGAAAGGTGTCGAGAGCCGAAATCCAACATCGTTGGATCGTTTCACTAATGAATTCCTTTTTAGGGTTCCGTAGTAAACAAGGAACCCTTATAGTTTCGTCATGTCCGTCTGTCTATCTATCTGTCTGTCTATCTGTCTGTCTGTCTGTCTGTCTGGCGGTCTAGCTCCGAGTCCCTTAGTACTAGAAAGTTGTAATTTGGCATAGGTATACATATTAATTACGCCGACAAAGTGGTAAAACAAAATTATGCAGTTGAAAAAACATGTTTTCCCATACATTCCGTATGGGAGAACATATTTTTCAACTACAAAGTTAAGTTTGTTTTTGGGATAAATTCATCCCAACTACGGAACCCTTCATTGTGCGTAGTCCGACACGCACTTGGCCGGTTTTTTCTTCTTTGATTAATATTGTGTTCAGATGTTTCACTTTCCGTGAAAGATGCCGAATGAAATGCAGTAATGAACAAAAAGTGAAGTGGCTGATAACTATCGGCTTATGCGACCATAAGGCTCAATTTACACTGCCGAATTCCGGGACGGAATGAAAGCGAATTTTTATAACGATATTGTACAAAGCATAATGAACGTTATGACAATTCTGGAACGTACAAACTAGATACGAGCCAAATTACAGGTTGCTAGGTTTCGTGGAGAATTTTCGCGCATTCTTGGCAATTCCCGCAATTACAAGCTCGTATCTAGTTTTTGATATCAATTGACATAAAGTTCAAAAACAAAAAACCGTTACAAAAACTCACTTGTTCCTCCACCGTTCCATGGCAATGTAAGGCCGCATTCCGAGTTACGCTAAAAGTGATAATATCGCGAATCCGACCAAATTTAATAGTCACAAAATATAAGGGTTACTAAGTAATAATTGTGACTTTGGACTTTGGTCGAATTCGTGATATTATCACTTTTGGCGTAACTCGGAATGCGGCCTAAATTGAGCCTAATAATCAGTGACTGTTTAGATAACTATTGTAAAGTCAAAATTTTATTTTATTAGGTGTTATGTCACCAGTATCTTACCTAAACAATTCCTAGGTCCGATACCAAATGGCATGTACGCCATTGGATTGATCTTATTTTTATTTTCTTCGGAGTTAGTTAGTCTTTTAATTTAGTACTTAATGTAAATAGTTAGATTTTTTTTTTTATCTTTATATGTTAATTAATGTAACTGGTTCTGTGCAGCAAAAAATAAATACACTTGCACCAGATATACAGAGGTTGGTAAACAATTCAGTATTTTATGAGCACACTTTGTTTTTGTTTGAAAAATCTTATTAAATATGTTAAAAAATATTTGACTTTAAAATCATAAAAAATTAGTTTTTCTTCGGAGAAACGTTTAGGATCAAACTTCTCTGGCTCAGGGTAGTACTGAGGATCGTGGTGGAAGGCCAAGGACGGTATCCATAGTTCTGCGCCTTTTCGTATCTGTAAAGTTAGAATATATCTACCAATGAAATTAAGCCTCTAAAAATCGTTTTTATTCGAAAGGTGTCGAGGTGAGAACAAATAACAGGGAGTTGACATTATACAGAATTAGCTGTTGCCCGCGACTTCGTCTGTGATCCAGGATGAAAAGTAACCTATATCCTTCTCCAAGTCAAGGTCTACCCCTGTGCCAAATTTCATCCAAATCCGTTCAGCCGTTTTAGCGTGAAAGCGTAACACACAAACAAACAAACAGATTTTCGCATTTATAATATTAGTTAGGATGTCATCTAATAACATTATTTATATAAAAAACTTTTTACAAAAAAAACAACCGACCTCCAAAAAAAACACTACAAAGTGAAAAATAATTTTAATTTCGGAAGTCGGTGTCTTGGGTTTTGTATTTTCGTTTTTTGCCACCGACTTCCGAAATTAAAATTATTTTTCACGTTGTAGTGTTTTTTTTGGAGGTCGGTTGTTTTTTTTGTAAAAAGTTTTTATTTTTCACTTTTTAGTTGTGGTACCTACACCACACATATTCGAATACCACTACCTGCTACCAGTGACAGAAACTTATCATATCATCTACATACTAAGTGGGAAAAAAATACGTATTTTGTAGCTAACTCAAAAACTATCCAAGCAAAGTTAATAAAATTTATATGGGACCAATTCGAGAGCACACCCTTTCAAACAAAAAAAGAATTTTCAAAATCGGTCCACAATTGACGGAGAAATCGGTGGACATACATAAAAAAAAAAACAAACATACGCGACGAACATATAACCTCCTCCTTTTTGGAAGTCGGTTAAAAATGATTGTCAACTGCTGCACTAGCCATAATGGTCCATCAATTCTATACCAAGTTCCGCCAAAATGAAAGTAGTGTGTGGTGAGGTTGACTAACATATTTACTAAAACCTAAACCTAAAACGATGAAATATATATTTATTATTTAATATAGACCAAACCTACACGACTGCTAACTCGGAAACAGGCCCACACAGGATGTAACGTCACTTTAAATAATATATTTACCCCGACAAAATGTAAATTCTAGTTTGTGCCCATAATTTTTTTTGGGGTTTCATGAGTAAACCTTTCGTTATTCCAATAATTATTATGATAAAATTAAACAAAACTTACAATATAGTCTTTATTGGCAGCATCGTTGGGTTTCCCGAGGTTGTATTCTTTGGTGCATTGTCTGTCCAAAACCACAAAAGGTGGCCATTTCCTTAAAACCTCTGAAAAGTAATATTTTTGCGATTACTCTCGTGGATATTTAAACCTTAGACATAAGGGTATTTCTCATTTTCAGTAAAATTATCTGTGACAGAGATTTTTTTCTTTAATAACACAGGGCACGTGGACTTGATATATTTATCAAGGTAGTGCTACCAAGTCTGGTGAAGACTACATGAAAATATACTAAATTTATTGATCACATTATTTTAAATATTAAAATATAATCGTGAAAATGTCTTTTCCGTGGATGTGACTGAAGCAAAGTTACAGATATAATAATTTTTTCCCAGTCTTTTGCATGATATTTCTAAAATATAAGGTTATTATCTTAAACTCTAATAAATACTAACCCATATCAGCTTATAACTTACTATCCAATTGATAAAAAAGAGAACAATAAACCTAATTAAAATATGTGACTTAAATTTTGGTCACTTCCATGGACGAAGGTCACAATAACTTTTTGCTGACAAAAAAAACTGCGTGGATCCGAATTTATGTGAGCATTGACAAGCCGTCACCTGTCATAACCATAATGAGATGTCAATTTCTTACTGGCTGCAATACGTTTGTCGTGAAAAAACAATAAGATTACCTAATTAAAACTCGTCAAGCATACGTGGTCACTACTGTGGTTGTTTTGCCAGGTAAGTATATAATGTTAAATTTACATTTGTTTTGCTGTTTTGTAGTTTTGATGGTCAAATTACGATTGCCGAAATAGGTTGCAAAGACGAGATTTTTTAGGTTAGTTTTCCGTATTTGAACCTAAAAAAGTCCTTTCCATGGATGTCACTTCCATTGATTACGTGGATATTTTTCCTCCATGGAAGTGACCACAGGTCCAGGGATGTGAACTTTAACTTGGATAATACCAATTATTTTGTTTTTTTAATTACTGCCATATACATACACAAAACGCTTTTATATACAAAAAATACATATTTTACTTTTTTTAGATGGCGAAAAATAAAAGACCAAAGACAGCAGAAGAAATTCGTAAACAAAAGAGAGAATGCGAACGAAAACGAAGAGCTCGTATTAAGGCTAACCCCGACTTGTATGAAGCCAGTAAGAGAAAAGATAACCTGCGTTATGCAGAAAAACGACGCAAAAAACAGGTAAAACTAGTATCCGAAATGACTCCAAGAGAACGACGTGCTATTCAACGTAAATGGCGAGAACGTAAAGCTAGGAGTAGACAGAATAAAAAACGTAATGAGCGACTAGTACAAATTTTGAGAGAGAATACTCCAGAGTCCATTGCTGGTGAGCAAAACGTAGCTAGCCCTGATTCTCAACAAAATGTTTCTTACCTTTCTCCAGCTTCGTCACCTGCTTCTTCGGTTTCCAGAAGGTCGCTTGTTAATCTTGAATCGTCGTTCTCCAGAGAAGAATGTCTCACACCTTCTAGCTCTAATTTGAATAGGCAAAAAGTAGCAGGTATTCGTCTTGCCCGGAAACGACGTGAGGAGACCAATTTAAAAATAAACACTCAGGCAACTGTAATCAAATCGCTGGAAAAAAAGGTTCATGCATTACGGGTACAATTGCTAAGGGCCAATCATAAAATTCAGCAACTTTCTGGTCATCCGAAGAAAGCTACTAAACAGATTATAACAAAAAAGCTGAAACAATTAAATTCAAAAATTATTGCCTTCTTAGAGCGTGATGACAACAGTAAGCAGTGTCCTGGAAAAAAAGATGTAATCACCAAGAACAAAATTAAAAAACAAAAACGTTACTTGTGTGATACACTTACTAATCTCCATAGCAAGTTCCAGATCGAAAACAAGGAAAAACTAAGTCTTGCAACGTTTTGCCGGATGCGTCCTTTTTGGATCGTTTCTCGTCAAGTTGCTGAAAGGGATACATGTTTATGTGTTACACATGAAAATATGCAGCTTAAGTTCGATAATTTGAAACACTTGGGAATTTTTAACGCTTCAAACTTAACAGAATTGTGCAAAAGCATGGTTTGTGATATCAACAAGGAGGCTTGCATGTTGCGTAAATGTCGTGTTTGCTTACATAAATCCCCTGAAGTACAACTTTTTGATGGTTTTGAAACTACTACATATAAAACTTGGTGTGTCACAAAAGAAAAGCGATTGATTAAAGGGCAAGAAAAGGAAATAAGAAGAACAGTAAAAGAACAGAAAACAGTTACGAAAAAAGAGCTAGTAGAATCGTTCTTAGAAGACTTGAAAATGTTTTTAGAACACCAATTTAACATTTCTCATCAATACAAACAATCCACCCTAATGAAGAACAACCTTGTTGATGGAGAGATATTTATGCAGATCGACTTTTCTGAAAATTATTGCTGCAAATATGCGAATGAGATCCAGTCCGTCCATTTCGGTGCTTCCAGACAGCAAGTCAGTCTTCATACTGGTGTTTATTACTATAGATGTCCAGATACGCAAAAAGTGAACAGTTGTTCATTTTGCACATTTTCTGAGAATTTGCGCCACGATGCAAGTGCAGTATGTGCTCATCTTCAAAAGATGCTAGATCTGATTGTATCGTCACGCACAATTCAGAAATTACATATTTTAAGCGACGGTCCTAGTGCACAGTACAGAAACAGATATATGTTCTATCTGTATACTCAATACTTGGCAAAGAGATACAGTTTAAAAACTGCGACGTGGAACTTCTGTGAAGCAGGCCATGGCAAAGGGCCCATGGATGGAGTGGGCGCAGTAATAAAGCGTACTGCTGATCGTATTGTTGCTCAAGGGTCAGATATACCTGATTTTAATACACTTATGAAGTGTATTAGAGAGAACACTACCAATGTCATAATTTCAACCGTAATTACAAAACAAATAGAAGAAATTAATAAGTTATTGCACCGAAAAATCAATAGTGTTCCTGGAATCACAAAAGTCCATCAAATGACATGGGACTCGCGCAACACACAAAAAATATTTTTAAGAAAGTTAATATGCCTCACATGCGCCCCTGGAGAACGGTGTCTACACTACTCGTTGCCCAATAGTTTTGTGGAATTTTCCAAACCATTGCTGCAGGAAGAAATATATGACAGAGATAGCGAAGAACAGGAGAATAAGGAACCGGATAGTGAAACCGAAGAACAGGAGAATGTGGTACTTGACAGTGAGACGAAAGAACAGGAAGACGAGGAACTGGATAGTGAGACTGCAGAACAGGAGGATAAGAAACTTGATAATCAGACTGAAGAACAAGAAGATAACGAGCTTGATAGTGAGACTGAAGACCGGGAGGATAAGGAACTAGACAGTGAGATTGAAGAACTGGAGGATAGAGAACTTGATGATCAGAATGAAGAACAAGAAGATAACGAGCTTGATAGTGAGACTGAAAGACAGGAAGATAAGGAACGCGATAGTAAGCCTGAAAAGAGGAGGATGAAGATCTTTGACAGTGGGAGCGATGACGACCTCGAAATATTTTAATTAAGAAATATTTCTAAAGTTATAAAATAACTTGAACGTTTTTATATTTTAACATTAAGATTTTATTGAGACTGAAATTAGACTGAATTAGTGCCATAAGTACAATGTTTTTGATCTCTTTAGCAGTTACTTTTAAAAATATGTAATGTTTCATATTTTATTACAAAATAATATAAATATATCCTAAGATAAAACATGTGATTTAGTTTACAGTTAAAAATTCATAGCAATTAAAGCTGATTTTCCAAACATATGTTTTATTTAATAAATCCAATGATCACACATCACATCACAATCACACACACACACACATCATAATTTCCTTGGATAAAATAAAATTTGTGACTTCACCTTTCATATAAAATATATAGAATGTCACGTCCATGATTTGAAGTCATTTCCATGGTTAAAAAACTGTATGGAAAGTCACTTCCCTGGATTCAGTGTCATTACCCTGGACGTCCGAAATTTTATTGGATATTTCTAGTAAAACGAAAGAGTTGTAAGCTCGGTACATATTTTTTTATAATAGTATATGATCTAAATTATTGATATTTACAACTATTTCACGTAAAGTTGATCAAAAATTTTTTTTTTATTTTCGTCATCAGAAGTAAAAAATACCCATAAAAGATGATAAGCTGGTAATGTTAGTACTGCTGGAACTTAGGCCTCATCTCTATGCGAGGGAGTGGTCGGTATTCCACCACGTGGGTCTAGTGTATGTTGGTGGAAGTCACATTTCCTCGAATGTATGTTTCTAGGACAATTCCTTAAAATTTCATCAGATTCCTTCCTTCTTTTATTTCAAATAAATGATTAGTCTTACCAGATACAACCATATCCAGATACATCATGCTCTGTATGGAGCTGAAGTCGAACTTTCCGCCATTTTTCGCGTCATATTCTGTTATCTCCTGTGCCAAGCGTTCCTGCACGTCAGGGTTCACTGCCAGCTCGTACAATAAGAAGGACATACTGGACGAAACAGATTCGAAGCCAGCGACAAAGAAGAGGAACGCTTGGGCGACCAGGTCATCGTCTTTCCATGCTGGAAAATAATAGAATTTCAATAACCTGATTTAAAGAAGATAAAAACTGTGTAGGCAATAGTCCACCCACATTTAACCAGATATGAATAACTTTCCATGTAATAGATGACGACATGGGCATAAATTCAAACTCTGGGCTACACTACTAAGTCATTTCCAATAATATTTTGTTCGACTTGAGAATCGGATCTTATGTTCAGCAGTGGCGCTTGTGACTAATAGATAGATAGATAGAATATTCTTTATTATGTACACCATAAAAATTACAGACATTAATATAGTTATTTTACATTGGGTGACACAATGGGCGGTCTTATCGCTAAAAGCGATCTTTTACAGACAACCTTTGGATGGATTTAAATGGAAAAGGAGAGACAATACTGCAGGTAGTCAGTGGTGTACCATTTACATATACAACAGAATACACAAATACATAAAGCATATAATTACCTATATAAATATATATATATTAGATAGATATACATAAAATTATAAACATGAAACAAGAGCAAGGAATTATATGTAATGAAGATGTTTAAGGAGAGAGAAAGTGTTTTTTTACCAGAATTTTAAAAGTGGACAAAGATTGAGCACGCTTTATAGACACGGGCAAGGCATTCCATAACCGTACTGCTTGAACATTAAAAGATTTGTCATAAAAGCCAGTGGAATGCATCGGCATCTCTAGTCTCAAATTTTCCGATGACCTCAGATATCTATTATGTGTGTCATGAAGGAACTTGAAACGTTCTTTAAGATAAGAGGGGGTTTTAGGATTGAACAGAATACTGTAAAGCTGAAATAAGATATGAGCATTCCGGCGAAGACGTATGGGAAGCCACTTGAGCTTTGTACGAAATTCAGAAATGTGATCATATTTGCGCAGGCCAAATATAAATCTTATGCAAAAGTTTTGAAGTCGCTCAAGCTTATCTAGCTGTGCCTCAGTGAGATCAAGATAACTGACATCAGCGTAGTCAAGGATGGGAAGTAAAATGGATTGTGCAAGCGCAGTTTTAGTGGCAGTCGGAAGAAAGTTCCGCAGTCAACGAGACTAATCAACGAGACAAACCAAACAAGATGACCTTTAGGACATAAATAAAAACATCAGTTATGTACTTCTGTTCAATTGCTTCTTGCCGACTGAAGATTCTTCAACAGTCGCGAATCCAACTGCATCATCTTTTAACTTTGTTTCATCATGAGATAGTTTGCCTGTAAGTTTAAACACAACATTTTTAATACAGATATTAGTATTCCTAATATTAAATTACATTGAATTATAAAAGCATGGACTAGATAATTATTTTAATCTTTCTAAAAGAAAAGTACAATACTATATAAAGTACTCTGATTCAATATAAATTAAGAGGTTACACTAAAAATATGAAGCATGATTTTCAGTGAATTTACCTTTTTTGGCTTCCATTAGCAGGTGGATCATATCAGGTCTCTTAATATTCCGCTGCTCACGCTCCTTCATTGTGCCTGACACCAAATTTCTAAAGAAGTCTTGGGCTGACTTTGGTATGAAATCAAAGTCTAAAATCTGTAAGTGAAAATCATACATGTATGTATTAAAATACTGCGGAGTTTGTAAAGGTATGATTCCGATCACCGCTGCACGCGACAGTGCTGCTGCAGCAATTCTGCCGCGTCACTAGTGGTCTCCATACATTTTCTATAGGTTTAAATTCCGAGCACGGCAGCAAGGTCGCGGCAATAAATGTATGATTCCGAACCCCGCTGCAGCACTGCTGTGGCAGCACTGCCGCAGCGTGCAGTGGGTATCGGAATCATACCTTTAGACTGTTTGGCCACTGCACCATGAACAGGACAGCAACGAGAAACGAGAGTATATGAACCGAACGTGACGTCCCGTCGACAGCGTTTCGACATCGTTTGTCCACCGCGACCAAACTCGGTGGCTTAGCATGTTATGATAGACATAACAAAAGCCGGGTGAATGGCGCCGGTTCAAAAGTGTTTTGGATTGTCAGAACATCGGCCCGTTACTATTTTTTGCCCAGTTCTAGCGGTCGCGTCGATTTACTTGAAAATTCGGGGGCCAAGATTCCGGCGCTCGGTTGACGTTGTGCGGTTAACAGTGAACATGCGGCCATAGTAAATGTACTGTCGCTACTTTGGCGCCGTCATCTCGTTCTTGTTGATGTCCCGTTCACGGTGCGGTGGACAAACAGCCTAATGAGGCTTTTTGTTTTATAAAAATGGCAACAATTATGTTACCCACATTGTGTTTATAATATACTGATTTTGCTGAGTCTCCTACAAATGATGTAATTTGTTTTGGCCTTCTAAAAAGCCTAATCTTTGCATTATGAATTTCCATGCTCTTATTACCCACATTCATAGTATCTCTTCTTTCTGAATCACTATCAGCCGTCAATTTAGTATGCTCACCTCTTTACTAGCCAAAATATTTATAACTCAAACATTTTTCCTATTGACAGCGATGCGGACAATTTTTTTGATGCCCTATAATTATTCCCCTTTTTATATACTTGTACATATTATTATTTTAAGTCTGATAGTTTTTAAATAATATCAATTTTTAATTGCATTTCTAACAATATTCAGGAATTGAAATTTTATTCATGAATATGATGTTAAATATAGTTTCATATGAAGGAGTATGTACATTTAAAAAACTTTTTAGAAAAAAAAAACAACCGACTTCCAAAAAACACTATAAAGTGAAAAATAACTTTAATTTCGGAAGTCGGTATCTTTGGTTTTGAATTTTCGTTTTTTGCCACCGACTTCCGAAATGAAAGTTATTTTTCACTTTGTAGTGTTTTTTGGAAGTCGGTTGTTTTTTTTTTTTTTGTAAAAAGTTTTTATTTTTCACTTTTTAGTTGTGGTACCTACCCCACACAAATTCGAAAACCACTACCTGCTATGTAAATAACAGCTGTGACAGTAACTTATCATAATTATCATCCACATACTAAGCGGGAAAAAGTACGTATTATTGACGCTAACTCAAAAACTATCAAAGCAAAGTTAATAAAATTTATATGGGACCACCTCGAGAGCATACCCTTTCAAACAAAAAAAGAATTTTGGAAATCGGTCCACAATTGACGGAAAAATCGGTGGACATACATAAAAATAAAAAAAACAAACAAACATACGCGACGAACATATAACCTCCTCCTTTTTGGAAGTCGGTTAAAAATGTAGATACCTTTAAAAGATATGGCACACAACCCAGTAGTATGAACAAAAGTATTCGAGATAGCTTGAAGTCGGCGATTTTCTTGCCCATCGCGTAGAACTCGTTGTCTTCCTCAGTGTGAGAGTCCACCTTCAGACCGAAAGCGCACAAAGCTATCACATCGTTAGAGTAGCGCGTCGTGAGATCTTTGCAATCAACGTCTAAGTAGTTATCTGAAAACAGAAATAATAAAGATGATATGACAAATAAATCGGTCGCTCTATTTAAAATAATGGTAATCAGTTGCATCCGGTTAGACTGGAAGCCGACCCCAATATAGTTGAGAAAAACCTAGGCAGATGATGATGATAGGACAAATATTTATCTTGAGGATCTGACCATTTCAGATGTACCAATTTATTATCAGAGCTTGTTTAGACAAAAAAATTGTTTGTAGAAATTTAAGTACCTTTAGAATCCTCGACCTTTTTCTTGAGTGACTTTATCATCTGATCACCAACCTCTACCATGAAAGGCACCATCAGACGCATCTTTGAACTTGTGAAAGCTGGACTCAATGTAGAACGCATGTCTTTCCATTCTTCACCTATTTGGAAAATTGTCTCATTGAATATTGACAACTTGAAATTTCAATCTTAAAAATGCATTTATTTTGCTGTAGAATTTTATGTAGTACTAGCAACCTGCCCCGGATACACACGGGTAGGTGAGCACATAATTATACCTACATTTTTATCTGTTTTAATTTCGTATCAGCCTGTTGAGTCGAGATAAAATACAATAGTGAGTTGTGCACCTAAACCTTTCTAATGAATCACTCCGTCCATTGGTGAAAACCGTATGAAAATCCGTTTGGTAGTTTGAGTTTATCGCGTTCAGACAGACAGCCGCGGCGGGGAGTGGGGGCTTTGTTTTGTAATATATGGTGATTATATTATATTATATAGTGATACCGCTGCATTGGAGGATGTCTTCAAGGTTCTGGATTGGAAAGGGCTAGGCATCAACATCAATGGCAAGTATATCACTAACTTTCGGTTTGCCGACGACATAATTATCATGGCTGAGACCATGGAGGAACTCAGTACAATGCTCGATGACCTCAGTAGAGCCTCCGAAAGAGTGGGTCTTAAAATTAACATGGACAAGACAAAGGTCATGTCAAATGCCCATGTGACATCCACTCCCATGAAGATCGGAGACGCTGCGGTCGAAGTTGTGGACGAGTATGTTTACCTAGGACAAACTGTCCAGCTAGGTAGGTCCAACTTCGAGAAAGAGGTCAATCGTCGAATCCAACTCGGCTGGGCAGCGTTCGGGAAGCTACGCAATATCTTTTCGTCCCACATACCACAGTGTCTCAAGACGAAAGTCTTTGACCACAGATTGTTGCTAGTGATGACCTATGGTAATGAAACGTGGTCGCTCACAATGGGCCTTATCAGAAGACCAAAAGTCACCCAAAGGGCAATGGAGAGGGCTATGCTTGGAATTTCCCTACGTGATCGAATCAGAAATGAAGAGATCCGCAGGAGAACCAAGGTAACCGACATAGCTCGAAGAATTGTCAAACTTAAGTGGCAATGATGGGCAGGGCACATTGCTCGCAGAACGAATGGCCGATGGGGTCGAAAGGTTCTGGAGTGGCGTACTGGAAGACGTAGCGTTGGAAGGCCTCCCACAAGATGGACCAATGACCTTGTGAACGCCGCAGGAATCTGCTGGATGTGGAAAGCACAGAATCGGTCGAAGTGGCGGTGCTTGGGGGAGGCCTATGTCCAGCAGTGGACGTCTTTCGGCTGAAATGATGATGATGATGATATAGAGTAGTCAGATAGGAAACACCGAACTCATCTAGCTTATTTTTAATATTTATTTATATGACGTGTAAAAGTGATTCCGATATCCTATTTACAGAATAAACAATTTCATTTCATTTCATAGTGACAATAGAAGCGGCAAAAATGAGTAGATAGCAATAGAACTGAGTTGATTGAATGTAATATTCACAAAAGAAAATCTTTCAAAGGTAAGCAAACCTACAAAAGATAGGTAACGATTCAAGTTACACAGATAGGTTGCTCAATACCCTAATTGCGTAACTTATTTTCGTAAACGATTATAATTAATTTGTTTAATTTTGACAGTTCAACATCATTAATTGCGTTATTTACGTTGTTGAGCATATTTTTTTCCAACTTATGAAGCAATGGATTAGCAATCTGTTTCAAATCCAAACAAATTGTGATTGATCGTGTATTACGCAATCAGGGTACAGGTTAAGTTTTGTATTTGAAGTATATTATATTTAGGTAGCCTCTTATTCACCTCTCAAAAAGAACAAACTCCTGGTAATGAAAGATTCGGGTCCGTTGATGGAGTGATCAACGAAATGTTCAAAGTCTTTGATAGTTATCTTCTTTAACAATTCAAGATCCCGAATTAACACAACTTCTTTCAAGAATTCATATCTACCCACGAACCTGGAACATAGCATTTAGAAAATATTGATATACGTACCTACATACATTTTTAATTTCTGAAGTACGCTCTTTTACCCAAAGGGGTAGCTAAAATCACAGCAGTCTATCCCTAATCATCTCTGCCTTATCTTATCTAATGAATGCCAGCTCTAAAACTCTTTTGTTGACTGATATTTTAATATTCACACTATGGTACCTACTATAAAACTTACATCACAATCACTGTCAAGATTATTACTAAATATCTCGTATTTTGAAGTGAAAACTTCTTCTTTAGGCGCGTTGAGCGATTTTTAGTAGGGGATAAACTTATGAATTCGCGTTCCAACATGCTTCCGCCGTAGTGCTGTATTATATAATATAGATGGCGCTAATGCCAGTTTTTTTTTAAATAATCATTCTTCCTCACCGTTCCTCCGGAAAACTGTTGTATAAGTTTGATATATCCTGCCCGATATGATCTTTGGGTTTCACCATCCTAACTATATCGTTGACCAGTGGGACAGACTTCTGGTGTTTGATGCCGTATGGTTCGAACGTGGAATGGGCCTGCCGGAGGTACAGTACCACGACGGCGATCAGCACCGCCACCCATATCAGTAGGATTATCATTGTCTGAAAGAAAAGTTGCAATTTGTTAATCGTTAGGTGAACTCCTTGTCTGTTTTGTAAAGTCAAGATAAAAAAAGAGGTGTAAAGAAGGAAAAGAAAATAATAGAAAGAAAAAAAAGTGAAAAATTAAGAAAAGTCAATGAAATACAACCAAGAAAGAGTCAAGATCAAATTCGAGTTCAAGATTTTTTTCTGGTCTTGTGCAATGTTGTAGTAGTTAAATACTTATGATGTGAGTTCTATTGGTCAGCCTAGGTTTTAGTTAAAATATTAAATAGTAGTATTTAATTCAGTCTATAATATACTATGTGTCATCTGCTACGCGGCGGCGTCAAAACAACTATTTGATTTAGTTATTATTCCGGCCGTGATGTCAGTCAAGGCCAGACATGTACAAAACTGACTCTCGAATATTTTAACAACGAAGAGTTACAGTCATGTTTTCAACTAGTTTTGTGTTTGTTTTGTATTTACCTAAGTAGTATTCTATGTTTTTATAAGTTTCAACTATCACTAACGAGACCCTTATTGTAATTCAATCAATTGTTGCCTATTAAATAAATAAAACAAAATCGTTTTTAGTCCGTAAGCCTCAAGTGACATATTTGTGTACTTTGATTTAAAATAGCATTATTCTTGTAGTGATATATAATAAAAATAAATTTTATATTATCTCCAAAATTTTATAACTATAAAAGACCCAGTTTTAACTTTTGCTATTAAACATACAGCAGGAAATATAGAAAGTAAATACAAATCTCACATCATCAAAAATAACAGCTACACGTACACTATATGTCAACAAAACATTACGACAATATTCGGAACTAACGTGTTACTTTATTCACTGACCGACTCACTGTGAGCATGAACTCAAGAGTATACACGCTTATGCTATTTATATCTACCCACGGCTGGTTGATTAGATTATACAATGTTTTCAACGATAGTTTTATTATTTCATCAGCTCCAAGCTTTTATCACGGGAAAGTTCTGTGATGACTATCTCCAGGCATTATAATATTAATGGGCTTTTTCTTTTCCTGTGGTAAGTGACTAACCTGGTGTCAGAGTTTTAAAACCGCCCATGGGCCTCTGACTTGGACTATTGATGAACTAAAAAAGGAAAATAAATAACAAGGACCTTCTTGCTATTTACTAAATTGTTCAGTTTGTTCCATACCCAACTCGGTCATGGTCCACAGTTAGAAATGTATATGATCATCACTCTCATGTTTTTATTTATTTATTTTATTAGGTTCACCAGCAATTGATTACACTTATACAAACACGTAATTAAAACATTTTTACAAACTTACTTAGTAATAAGCGCTAATATTGAAAATTCGATAAAGATCATGTCAGGTCTTACAATGTTGTGCAGTTCTCTGTCCTTCATTGTGTCCAGAACCAAGCTTTTGAAGAATGCCTTGACTGCATTTGGTATCACGTCCCAATTAAGAATCTGTAAATGATCTTAGGTCATCTTTAAGGATCGGTTCTTGGACTAATATACTTTCTCATTTACATCAATTCGAAATGAAATGTTATTCAGTAAATAATTTGTTAAAACAAAAAAACAATACCTAGAGCACCACCACTGAAGTCCAGCGGAAAATTGTGGAACTTAATTTTTTTATGCCATTTGATGCAATGACATAGATACGAGCTCCGCGTCTATTGGACTTGAATGATGGCGCGGACTCTACTTAGCTTGTATGCCAAAGTTTTTATAATACTATACTTTAAGTTCGAAAAATACTCTCAAGTAGGTATGTAAGTGAAATCCTCGTAATTTCTTATTAAGAAATAAATTTCTTTAACGGCATTTGGCGAGCAGTGGTGGCCCAGTGGTAACGGCCGCGACTTACAAGTTGTAGGTCGTAGGTTCGAACCCAGACAGGCGCTTTACTTTCTGTAAATTATTTCATCACCACTGCTCTCAAAACGGTGAAGGAAAACATCGTGAGGAAACCGGCATGTCCTAGAACCGAAAATTCGAAAACATGTGACATCTACCAACCCGCACTGGGCCCGCGTGGTAGATTACGGCCCACTCCCTCTCATCGAGAGGAGGCCTGTGTCCCAGCAGTGGGAACATTATAGGCTGATGATGAACGGCATTTGATAAAGTTTTGTGGATTGGTGTTTTCTTAATCCAGAAGAATCCAGTGATGCGTTTTTTTTCGTTATTACAAACTTTGAAAAAATCTGACAAAAGCTACTTCATCTTTCGTAAATTCTAGTTTAATTGAAATTTAATGTAGCCTATACAGATGGTATTAAATTCAATGTGTTGGACGTATACAAATTCACCTTTGATAGTTTCGGTATATTCATCATAAGAAAGAATACTAGCATCTGATGGGAATTGAAGTTTGTTGCAGTTTTGCCCATCTCAAAGAATTTGTTATCTTTATCGGTGTGGGAGTCAACCTTTAGTCCGTAAGCACAAGAAGCTATCACATCGTTAGCGGAGCGCGTTGTTAGGTCTTTGCAGTCAATGTCTGTGTAGTCATCTGCAAACAGAAATATTAAAGATTTTACTTTTTAAGTATCCCATATCGTACTTGATGAGTTATATCATGTAACATGCTAACTACTATTATACTTATACCTTCCGAAGCCTCAATCTTTTTCTTAAGTGACTGTATCATCTGATCACCGACCTCCACTATGAAAGGCACCATCAGACGTAACTTAGAACTCGTGAAAGACTCATTGTGGAACGCATATCTTTCCATTCTTGACCTGTGGGAGATATACTTTACACATCAAATCACTAATACAGAGAAAAGTTATTTTTCTATAATAGGTGTGATATTGACAGAAAATAAATTATGTTTTGAATGATCATGTAGAATTTAAAAAGACGAAGCGGATATTATGTATATTTAACCTTGCATAAAGAACAAAGTTCTGGTGAAAAACGTTTCTGCTCCAAAGTTGCGGTGATTGTGGAAATGTTCACAGTCTTTGACAGTGATCCTCTTTACAAGCTCAACATCTCGAATCCCTACTGCCTCGGTCATGAATTCAAATCTGCCCACAAATCTGCAAATCAGTGTAAGAAATATTAATTTTACTGGTTACATATGAAAATTTATGGGGACTACAGCTTATTCCTTACAAGATAAAGCATAACAAACTAACTCTGTATAAAAAAGGCAATCGTTACTTTGTTTTTTAACCCCCGATGCAAAAAGAGGGGTGTCATAAGTTTGACCGTTATGTGTGTCTGTCTGTGGCACCGTAGCTCTTAAACGGGTGAACCGATTTGAATGCAGTTTATTTATATTTCAAAGCAAGTTTTCTACCGATGGTTCTTAGACATGTTTTATCAAAATCGGTTCAGCCGTTTGAAGATTACTAGCTCTTTTCTAATTGATGAATGGATGTGAGCATCTTCCACAGGTCTGATCGATTTAAAATTTGGTATTCTGTTACTTTAATGATATTAGAAGAACATAGGAACCTTGAACTGATGCGGCAGCATCACCTGGAATTTGCAGGATACCCAATTCCCTTACCAACTTACAACACAAGTATCGTGTTTGAGCTCATTGAAATGATCTCAATAAATAGATTATAGATAGATGGTGAACAGTGTCTAGTGATGGAGTTGGAAAGAGAAATGATTAAATGTTTATGTCGGGGGTTTTATAATTTTAACTGTTAAAATTGTACTTGTAGTTCCAAGATATCGTTTTCTTGCAGTTTCTCACCTCTCATCCGGAAAGCTGTTGTATAAGTTAAGAAGATCACCAGCGCGGCAGCGGTGTGGTTTAGCCGCAGGAGAATCTTGCCCGAGTTGCCCAACAGTGGGAGCGGCATGAAGTGCTTGATACCATGTCGGCGGAATGAGAAGACTTGCTGGAGATACGGCACCACCACAACGAGCAGAATGGCCACACAAAGCAACAAGATTATCATTTTCTGTAAGAAAATTGCTGAATTAAACTCTTTTTTATTGTTGGAAGAAATTGTGAATATTTATATTTTCTTCGGAAGCACTGTACTTTCAGACCCGGTGTTTTTTTTTTATAGTAGTTATATTTTAAGGTAGCGTAGACCCATTAATGTTTTTTTTTTTGGAAAAAATCGCCAGTTTCTTTCAGGATTGGTAGGATAGGGGGGATAAGAGTGGGGAAGGTCATGTGGCGGGTCTAAATTTGTTTCCAAGCAATAATAATAAAGCGTAGTCGACGGAGCCTCCTATTAAGGCTCGTTATTCTGTCTGCAGGTTTAAAGGAAGGTCCGAGTCGAGGTGCCAAGTCCCGAGATCGCTTCACTCGCTCTTAAATTTTAAGTTCTCGTAGTAACATTGCCTTCTTACTAAGTCGAGATGTGCTATTTTTGTATATTATGTTGGTTTGGTGTGTATTGCAAAAGGTTCGGGAACTTCGCTCCATGGCGTCATATGAGTATGATAGACGCTCTCGGCAGTGATTACATACAATGAGTGAGCACCACAGAGTACATGTGACTACTGTCAAAAGTTAGCGTCACTTACATTCGATTACGTTTCGTTACCCACGATCTTTTAAGAGTATAAATAAAACTTTATTATTCTTAATGTCATTAATTAAAATATTTACTTCATAATAGAGTTCACTGCGGTAGCAGCTCTTTTAAAAATGAATATAAAATATTAACTCACAATATTTTTTACAAAAAACCATTAAAATCCGCTGTCACTTTGTCTGAACTTAGAACAAACTAGGAGTGAAATTCGTACATTATCTGTGGTAAAATGACAATTTTATTACGTAATTATCTCATCATCTGTTACGATGCCTCATTGAGGCGGATAACAATTAAAATTCTATTGTGTCTCGTTAATGACAGTTGAAAGGTTATGTAAGTAAAGTTTTTTTAAACTTTCGTTTTTTTTTCTCAAAAACTGTAGGCATTAGCTGGCTGTGACATTTTGCGAAAGCGTTCTACATGAAGACATCATACGCTAAAAAATATTGAAGCTTCTCATGCGCGGGTCATAAACTAAAGTGGAGCCTTTCCTTCTATTAATAAATCAGTAAAGATGATATCACTAAAAATGAGTTGTCACTTTTAATTACATCAGCCCAATTTAAGTCTATTCGACGAACAGCGCTATTTAAGACCACACAATGTCACGTCACTGCCAAAATAATGTTATGATCAAAACTACTATCACGAAGTACTGAAAGAAAAGTTAGTTGAACATTTTATCAAATTGGGCGATATTATTTTATCTGAGCACCTTTCGAGATATAAGAAAAAAGTATTTTAAGCTATTGCATAGCTTTTATCGCGGGCTTTGAGCGCGGCGACCGAATCAAGAAATTCCGTAACGAAAATAAAACCTAACACCCCCACTCCGCCTACCCTGTAATGACGGTTCCCATGACAACGTGATGTTGTCATGGGAACGTAATTTTTGTTTTATGTCATCACGTCATCATCCCAAGTGTAGTGTTGACAAATAGGAAGTATGGAGGTTACAAATGCTATGCAATAGCTTTACCGCGGCAGTCCCCGAGTGCCACACTTTTTCTTTTTTATGAAGAATATTAACAGCCGGTCAGTATCCAGAAAAGTATAAACTGTAAATAAACAGCAAAAGTAAAAACACTAAGTACACTCTGATATTGACCTTGCTACAGAGCAAGGTCAATTTTGGTCGATCGTTAGTAGATAAGCCAGAACATACTCGTATGTATTTGTATTGTACCTCTGTTATAATAAATTAAAAGCCGGTATGTTACACGTTCAGCCGTCACAGATAAGTAAACAAATAAAAATCACTGTATGTAAACAATAATGCGTCACTGGCAACGTGCTACCTAACTCACTGCCGAATTCACTCTGAGTTTGAATCATGAGTTAACTCCAAAAACATGCTATATGCATGTATCTTATATAGATGTATATTATCTAGGTACGGCATTATATAACAAATACAATCTACTCTTTATTTCAATATTTTCTGTGCTCCAGGCGTTTAATTGCTAGGGTCTAATGTTTGGAGTACTACAAGGCACCAAAAATGATCAAAGTTACAGTGAGGACCAGTAGATATTTTTCTATAAAAGTTTTCCTACTGTGTGCAGACATAAAATATTATGATAAAACAACTTTAATACAGTGAGAATACTGATATTACTGTACGAAGCTTGTTTGATTTTGTAGTCTATTATTAGAATCATGACCAACATTGCGAGTAGGTGTTAATAGGCTTGTTATGTGCAATAAGAAACTGCATTTAGGCAAAAACTGTGCCTTTATTGTAATACATTGCACTTTAAGATAACAAAAAATACAGTCATTCCATAAAACAAACATTAAAAAAATACTTGGTTTGAACTACTTCCTCAGTCTAAACCTGAGCCAATGTCCTCCCTGCAGCCTGAAGTTCATGTTGTCAGTCGCTAACTTGGCGGGGATGCAGGTCTTCTCACAAGGAGAGAGTTCTACATGTCGTAGAAGCTGGTAAATCATCACCTTTAACTCGCAAAGAGCAAATCTTGACCCTATTGATGAATAATACCTAGTTAGTTTTGTGATAGATTCAGAAGTCATTCAGACACCCTTTATTTAAGCTGATATTATAACGTCAGTGAGTGATATAAATGAAGGCTGTAAGGTCTCACCAATGCAATTTCTAGGTCCCAAACCGAAAGGCATGTATGCTAGCAAATTGATGTTGTGTTTATTTTCTTCGGAGAAACGTTCAGGGTTGAACTTCTCAGGCTCAGGGTAGTATTGAGGATCGTGGTGGAAAGCAAAGGTTGGTATTATAACTACGGAACCTTTGCGCAACTGTAAGATTAAAATATCCATTAAAAGTACATTAAAATATTGAAAGCGTCAAAGCTGATATTGAATAATCGTAAAACTTACAATGAAATCTTTGTCAGCGACCTCGTTTGGTCTCCCCATGTTGTAATCTCTGTTGCATGTTCTATCCGTAGCTACAGCTGGTGGCCACTTCCTCAATACCTCTGAAATAATAATATTTACAGTAATTAGCTGATACATGTGTCAATATTTTACTACTCGATTAATAATAAAATGAACAAAATCTTACCAGAAACAACCATATCCATATACGTCATGCTCTGTATGGAATTGAAATCAAACTTGCCACCATTCTTAGAGTCATGTTCCGTGATCTCCTGTGCCAAGCGTTCCTGTACATCAGGGTTCACTGCAAGCTCGTACATTAAGAAAGACATACTGGACGAAATAGTTTCAAAGCCAGCGATAAAGAACAGAAATGCTTGGGCGATTAGGTCATCATCTTTCCATTCTGCAAGAAGACACGAAATCAGAAATGGAGTCGAATTTCGTAGAGTTCTTTGTATATTTTTATTAATTTATATTTATCATTACCTCGAGTTATTTCCTTCTTTCCAATTGAAGACTCTTCAACGGTGGCGAATCCAGCAGCTTCATCATTGGATTTGACATCTTCATGAGATAGTTTACCTGAAAGAACAAGCATATCATACAATTTTATTTGGTATAAGCATTTTGTCGTCATTGATCGAATTGCCACAATTTTAATCTCAACTAGAACTAGAAATGAATATTATTTAGTTCATTTCTAACTGCATATATCAACATAATTGCCTTAACTATTAACTGGCACCTTTCTTGGCTTCCATAAGCAGATGGATCATGTCAGGTCTGATAATATGACGCATCTCTCGATCATTCATTGTGTCCAGCACCAGTTTTGAGAAGAAGTTCTTAACCGCATCTTTTACTATATCTAATTTAAGAATCTGTAATTGATTTTGTGATTTTAATATTAATTTATTTTTAATAGTATACACAGAACTAATCAAAATATTTTAAATACAGGGTAGCAGGGAGATCGATGCGCAACCTGTTACCATGGATTCAGTACATGATTATGGACCCACTGCGTTGAAAATTTTCGTCGAAAAACAAAATTACTGTAACATGCATTTTGAATGCAAATTCATGGTTACAGTTTGCAAGTAGATGTCCATGCCACCCTGTTATATTCTTATTTAATGAATAAAAACTCAACTTTACCTTCATAAGTTTCGGCGCACTCATTAGAATGAAGAACATAAGCATCTGACGGAGACTGAAATTGGTAGCAGTTTTGCCCATCTCGTAGAATTGGTTCTCTTTGTCAGTCTGGGAGTCTACCTTCAGACCGAATGCACATGAAGCTATCACATCATTAGCGTAGCGCGTTGTTAGGTCCTTGCAATCAACTTCTATGTAGTCATCTAAATAGACAAAGATTTTTTAAATAATAAGGAAACGTATTCTGAATATCCACAAAATGAAAACTATCTTAGGTATTGTTTGATTTTAAATCGTGTCTGTCCGTAAATTATTTTTGCGAAGAATATAAAATACATAATACCTCCCGAAGCCTTAATCTTTTGCTTGAGTGATAAAATCATCTGATCGCCGACCTCCACCATAAAAGGTACCATCAAACGTATCTTAGAACTTGTGAACGCTGGACTCAATGTTGAACGCATGTCTTTCCATTCTTGGCCTAAGAGAGATTTAACAATTATAATGTTTTATTTACTTAATTACCTATTATAATACACTTCAAAGAGAAAACTAGAGGAAGGAAGACGAAGAACAAGGAAAAAGTCATAGGAATAAGGGAAGTAGATATAATATTTACCTTTTAACAAGAACAAAGTTCTGCCAAAGAAAGAGTCAATTGCGAAGTTACGGTGGTCGACGAACACCTCAAAGTCTTTGACAGTGACCTTTTTAACCAGTTCAAGGTCACGGAGAACTATTAACTCGTTTAAGAATTCAAATTGGCCCACGAACCTTAAAAAAATAATGTTTTAGTGCACTGCATTGAAACGTTTTCACTTACATTATGAGTTTAGATTTATATTTCAATAGAGTTAAATAAGTTATTGAAATTAAGGAAAAAGGTTGTTTTTATATTTTATATAAACCATTTGAAATAAACAGCGTTAGTCAAGACGATAAAGAAACAGTGTAATCTTTGCTCTCGGGCGTGGGAAGGGACGAGGGAGCATCGGCCATTGCTAACTACATAATATGTTTATGTGGTACATAATCTTTGAATGATAATAATTAATCATACAGTAAAAATCTCAGTGGTCGCTTGCTCAACAAAATAAAATTGTGTTTTTGATTACGTCACTTCAATTTAAATCTTTTCATTTCTCACCTTTCTTCCGGGAAGCTGTTATACAAATTACAAATTTCATAAGCAAAGTGATTCTGGCGAAACACGACCTTGCGCATGTTGCCCAACAGTGGGACTGGCTTCAAATGCTTGATACCATGTCGACTGAATGTAGAGTACACTTGCCGGAGATACAGCACCACCACAGCGATCAGAACAACCACCCAAATCAGCAAGATTATCATTATCTGAAAGAAAAGTAGCAATTTATAATTTTCACAGTACCTATTCCAGATTTTAATTTTATAAGGTTTTGAAACTAATAAAGAAAATTGATTTTGCTCTAAGAAACTACTGCAGATATAGATACAATTTTTATCTTCCAAAGAAATGCCCTATGTAAAATTACACAATTATATCTTAAATCCGTATGGTTCAATTATGTACATAATTAACGACTATACTATTCTATTCTAAGGGCATTCCCAGCGAAGAAATCCGAAAGGGATACCGTGGCCCCTGGCACAATGGGAACAGAAGGAACACGGATGAGTTTTAGTCAGTAAGAGTCTGACACGCCCTCCCACTCCGCCCAGAACGGGAGAAATTATTTGATAATTTACGACCAAAAAAAAAAAAATACCATTCCCAGTTGTCCATTATGTGGGTCGCCGTGATTCTAATATTAATATTGTTAAAAACTGTTTATATAAATCTTCTGAGTCTGTTTTCATCATCATCATTTCGACGCCAGTCATCTACTGCTGGATAAAAGCCTCCCCAAACATCACCACAATGACTGCTTTCATATTACAAGTCCGAAAATATTTAAAATTTTGTTCTTAGCAAATTTATTTTCTCAGTCAAGTGCAAAATTACAATCGCAATTAAACACTGCTATCGCAAGAATATCTAAACAACGAGAGGTTAATGTCACGTTATCAGATAAATAAAAGCTTTACCTAGTCTTTACTGTTTCACATCGGCGTAATTGTAGCACTTTAAACTTGACCAATAATCAGTTACTGAAGAGGTACTAGATAAGACTTACCTGTTTATGGTTTGAAGGTAGACATTAATAATTCTACGAGGAATATTTTTAAGTTGCGAAATTGATTAAAACTGATAAAATTAAATATAAAACCACCAAACATCATCTGTAATATTTTGAAGAGATTAATTGCTTTGACCTTTAATTGACCACAGCGTGAATTGGTTAATTTTTGTTTGTCTCAGATTACTCGCGTAGTGTTTTAGTCTAGTCTGTAACCTTGAAGTTCTCAATTTACGAAAAAAAAAACACTATGTTAAATATTTGTCGTCATTTTTCCAAAAAAAGCAGCCGGATTAGATTAATTTTAAAATGACGGTTGAATGAACATACTCAAGCTATAATATTACAAAATATATAAAATGGAATATCTTACATTGAAATATGACACTCACAGATCAGACACAACAACAACATTAAATGTAAAAAAAATCGTTGCGAGCGTGTTACTCAGTTCACTGACAAATACACTGTGAGTGGAGAATCATAAACATGATGCATGAACATACGTTTAATATAATTATCTGCTATCTAAAGGGTTGGCAGATTAGATTTGAAAATTGTTTGCACGTTTATTTCTTTACTAGCAGCGCTCCACGGTTTCACCGGCTTGAGTCTCGATTCCGTGGGAATATCGGCATAAAAAGTATCCTATAATAAATTTGGTACACAGATAATTTTATAACCTGAATTAACAAATTCAGGTTATAAAATTATCTGTGTGCCAAATTTCATCTAAATCCGTTTTGTAGTTTTTGCGTGAAAGAGTAATAAGCATCCATCCATCCATCCTCACAAACTTTCGCGTTTATAATATTATAATATAACGTAATTTATAATATAATAAAATGATAAAAATTATATACTTAAGTGGGATTCCTGGTGCAGTTGCATTCCTGGAGTCTGTTACGAGACGCGCCTCAAGGAACTGTACTTGGGTCGAATTCAACTATGTTACAATACTATTTGTGACCTCTATCCCAATAGGTGTTACGAAATCTCTACCCTCGTCATCATTAGCTGAATCTCTTCTCGAAGAAAACTTTAGTAAAATCATTCCAAGTTTTAAATATCAGCCTATTTCTATTGCCATAATAATAATTTATTAATACAAAATAAAAACTGTGTGACAAAGAAACTAGAAACACTAAACAACGTGATCCGAATGAATTGTCTCTAAAAATAATAATTAAACCATTTCAGATAAGTTAAAAGTCGCTGAGACACTAGAAAATTTCTTTACCTACATCCCAATAGTGGTTACGAAATCTCTCCCCCATCATCTTTATTAGCTGAATCTCTTCTCAAAGAAAACTTCAGTGAAGTCATTCCATGTTTTGCATTCAAGCCCATTTCTATTTCACAATTAAAAAGCATTCCAGTCTTAACTCATCAAATACTGAAGACATAAGTCTTCGGGGCATCTCCGTTAAGATTCTGGGAGATATCATTGACACAATTGCCCCTGTCCTAACAGGCATATTTAATCAATGTTTGGACAGCGGTATATTTCCTGATTTAATGTAACATAGTAAAGTTGTAAAGTGATCCCTCTAATTATATACCTATATCTGTGCTGTGTGTAATTGTGCATTTAGTTAAATCTACGGAAGAATCATGCTAGTCTAGATGTTGTCACATTTGAACCCAAATGGGATTTTACATAGTCGCCAGTTTGGTTTCACGAAAAGTAGATCGATGACTGACGCGGGAGTAAAACTCATCAGTTACCTCTTAGAATCCTGGGAGAAGTCCCAGGATTCCAAGAGCAATTGGCATTTTCTGTGACTTCTCAAAAGCGTTTGACTGCGTTGACCACAATACACTGATCTGTAAATTACACCATTACGGAATTCGTAAACAAGCTGCTGATCTTATTCTTTCTTATCTATCAAACAGGTAACATAAAGTAAACGTTAATGGGGCGACGTCCTCGGGGTCTCCAGTTAAAATGGGCGTGCCTCAAGGATCAATTCTCGGCCCTTTCGTATTTCTAGTTTATATAAATGAACTTCCTTACCTTATCGGATATAATTTTATTCGCTGACGACACTCATGAAAAGATATGTTAAGATACAATGGGGCGCCCACATTAGAACTTTTTCAGGTAGATTAAGTTCAGCTGCATATGCAGTAAGACAAATAAGGCAGTTGAGTGATATAGTCACATCTAGGTTGGTATACTTTGCTTATTTTCACAGTATTATGTCTTATGGCGTTCTGCTGTGGGGATCGTCAGCTGACGTAGATTCAACTTTAATTTTACGAAAGAGAACAATCCGCGCGATATATAAAATAGGTCGTCAAGAGTCCCTTAGAAACAAATTCAAAGAAATTGATATATTCACTCGGCTTTTCCTTATATCGTAGAAAGTATTTTGCATGTTTGCAAAAACTTTGACTTTTCAAAATAAGAAGCGATTTCCATAATCTATTTACACGTAGTAAACATGAAATTGTGATAGGTACCCAAATTTAGATGCAAGCAACCAAATAAGCAAACTAAAACAAGCAAGTCATTTCATAAAAACAGTATCCGCTCTTATAACAAGTTGCCAAATTCGATTACAGAACTTAGCGATGGAATTGCACTGCTAATTAGGCAGCATAAATGCCCAAGTGCCTTTCTATAAACTGCTCCCCAGATAAAAAAAAAGCACTTATGACATCAGTTTTCTACACCATTGATATGTATTGTACCTCAATTATAATAATTTGAAAACTGATATCTTACACGTTCAGCCGTCAGTCACAGTAAACACATAAAAATCACTGCATGTAAACAATAATGCGTCAATGGCAACGCGCTACCCAACTCACTGCCAAATTCACTCTGAGTTTGAGTCATGATTATCAGACAACTAAATTTCCTCTTGCCTCGACATTCCAATGGCGGTGGAATCTTATGTTCACGAGCTTCAGCACATTATTGTAGTAGGTTGGTGACAGGTTACCTTTTTAGATCATGAATTAATGTTATGATAAAACAATTACAGTACGAATTCTGATATTACTGTACGAAGCGTGTTTGTTTTTGTAGTCTATTATTTGGGTCATGACCATGTCATTGTATATTATTATTTTCAAAGAGAAACTACATATGACAAGAATAATAATTGTGCCTATATTGTTATTCATCGCACCTAAAGATAACAAAAAATCCATTAATTCCATAAATCTAGCATAATATATCAATAATAAAACTTGGTTTGAACTATTTTCTCAGTCTAAACCTGAGCCAGTGTCCTCCCTGCAGCCTGATGTTGACATTATCAGTAGCTAGTTTGACGGGGATGCAGGTCTTCTCACAAGGAGAGAGTTCCATATGCCGTAAAAGCTGGTAAACCATCACCTTCAACTCGCAGAGAGCAAATCTTGATCCTATTGATGAATACAGTACAATTAGTTTTGTGATAATTCCAGAAAACGTGCAGACGCCCTCTATTTTATTTAACTGATATTATGGCGTCAGTCATTAGTATGTAAATGTAGGCTTTAAGGTCTTACCGATGCAATTCCTAGGCCCCAAACCGAAAGGCATGTAGGCCAGCAAATTGATATTGTGTTTATTTTCTTCAGAGAAACGTTCAGGATCGAACTTCTCAGGTTCGGGGAAGTACAGAGGGTCGTGGTGGAAGGCAAACATCGGTATCATAACTACTGAGCCTTTGCGCAACTGTAAGGTTAAAATATCCATTGAAAAACAAGAAAATATTGAAATCGTCCAATGTCAAAGCTGACATTGAATGATCGTTAAACTTACAATGAAATCTTTATCGGCAGCCTCGTTTGGTCTCCCCATGTTGTAATCTCTATTGCACACTCTATCCGTAACTACAGGTGGTGGCCATTTCCTCAATACCTCTGAAATAATAAAATTTACAGTAATAAAGCTGATGAGTGTTTCAATATTTTACTACTTGATTAGATTGATTAATATTAAATGAATAAAATCTTACCAGAAACAACCATATCCATATACGTCATGCTCTGTATGGAATTAAAATCAAATTTGCCACCGTTCTTAGTGTCATGTTCCGTGATCTCCTGTGCCAAGCGTTCCTGTACATCAGGGTTCACTGCAAGCTCGTACATTAAGAAAGACATACTGGACGAAATAGTTTCAAAGCCAGCGACAAAGAACAGAAATGCTTGGGCGATTAGGTCAACATCTTTCCATTCTGCAAGACACGAAATCAGAAATTTAGTCGACTTTCGTAGAGTTCTTTGTATATTTTTAATAATTTATATTTATCATTACCTCGAGTTATTTCCTTCTTTCCAATTGAAGACTCTTCAACGGTGGCGAATCCAGCAGCTTCATCATTGGATTTGACATCTTCATGAGATAGTTTACCTGAAAGAACAAGCATGTTGTACAATTTTCTGACATAAACATCTAGTATTCATTTTGATTGAATGATGAGCTACAATGTTAATCTCAACTAGAACTAAAAATGAATAGTATTTAATTTGTTTCGAACTTTATCTAATTAATTGCCTTGACTAGTAATTGGCACCTTTCTTGGCTTCCATAAGTAGATGGATCATGTCAGGTCTAATAATGTGGCGTGTCTCTCGGTCCTTCATTGTGTCCAGCACCAGTTTTGAGAAGAAGTTCTTGACCACATCTTTTACTATATCAAATTTAAGAATCTGTAATTGATTTAGTTGATTTTAATATTAAATATTTTCAATCGTAAAGACAGAACTGATCAAAACATTTTAAATATAAGGTGGCAGAGACATCGACGTGCAACCTGTTTCAATGAATTCAGTACATGATTACAGATTTTCAGCATATGATTCTAGACCCCTAGGTCTAGAATCATATGCTGAATTCATGGATACAGTTTGCGCGTCGATATCCCTGCTACCCTGTATATTTTGATCTAATGAATATAAACTCAATTTTACCTTTATAAGTTTCGGCGTACTCATTAGAAAGAAGAATATGAGCATCTGACGGAGACTGAAATTGGTAGCAGTTTTGCCCATCTCATAGAATTGGTTCTCTTTGTCAGTCTGGGAGTCTACCTTCAGACCGAACGCGCATGAAGCTATTACATCATTAGCGTAGCGCGTTGTAAGATCCTTGCAGTCAACTTCTATGTAGTCATCTAAACATACAATACATAATTATGTATGTAAGGAAAAATCTGCATCTTTTTAAGAAAATAAGTGATAGATATAATTTTAATACTAGAAATAAAGATAAAATAGATCAACCATTTTTCAGATTATCCAAAGTACAAACATCTTTTATGGGGTACTGTGTTAAATGTTACAACAAAATACCTTGTGATATATTACAGTTAACTGAAAGAAAATTTAAAACTCATATTAAAAGTACTCTTTGTAAACAAGCATATTACAAATTAGAGGATGATATTCTAGATAAGAATGCTTGTAAGCATGCTGGTCTAGCTCCATAGGACAATTTAGAGTATAGACAAAATCAAACTGGTTGCTAATTTAATTGTGTAATTAAATATTATAACATATTTTTTTTTTTTTTTTTTACATTCTGTGATTACTCACACACTGACTAATTAGTATCACTTGTAATTTTTTTAGGAATATCGTACCTACTTTTACAATGGTTGTAAATATGTGAACACCATGTATCCATTACATAATTATTTTTTCTGTCATTGCTTCATTTTTAATTATTTTTATATTATTGTGGTATAGTAATCTTATTCCAGGTGCATCGTCTTCACATATAATTAATGTATACAAAATATTGTAAAACATTTTAAAAGAGTAACGGTGGAGTTTCTTGCCCATTCTTCTCCATACGAAAACTACCTTTTGGAAGGGGCGACTAGAATCAATTCTATTTTTGTTTTTGACGTTCAAAAGTGCCTTTTTGTGCCTAATTGAAATAAATTATTTGACTTTGACTTTGACTTTACAAAGATTTTTGAAATAAAAAGAAACGAATTCCGAATAACCACAAAATTAAAACTATCGTACAATTTAATTTTGAATCGTAACTGTCCGGAAAGTATTTGTGCGAAAGAGTATAAAGTACATAATACCTTCCGAAGCCTTAATCTTTTGCTTGAGTGACAGAATCATCTGATCGCCGACCTCCACCATGAAAGGCACCATCAGGCGTATCTTAGAACTCGTGAACGCTGGACTCAATGTTGAACGCATGTCTTTCCATTCTTGGCCTAAGGGAGATTTAACAGTTGTAATCTTACACTTAATTACACTCATATTACACTTCAAAGAGAAAACTAAAGGAAAAAGAGAAGAAGAAAAAAGATATAGAAATAAGAAAAGCTAGACATAATAACCTTGTAACAAAAACAAAGTTCTGCCAAAGAAGGAGTCGTTTGCGAAGTTGCGATGGTCAACGAAGACCTCAAAGTCTTTGACAGTGACCTTCTTAATCAGTTCAAGATCACGGAGAATTACTAACTCGTTTAAGAATTCAAATCTGCCCACGAACCTGAAAAAAAAAAGGTTTGAGTCCACTGCATTGAAACGTTTTCGCTGACATTACGGATTGAGATTTGTATCTCAATATAGTTGAATTAGTAATTAGGAATCATTTGAAACCAACAGTGTTGGTCAAGACGATAAAGTAACAGTGTAATCTCTGCTCTCGGGCGTGGATAGCGACAAGAGAGCATACGCCAGTTGCTTACTACATAATATGTTAGTGTGCTACACATAATCTTCGAATGATAGTTAACCATACAGTACAAATCTCAGTGGTCTCTTGCTTAACAAAACTCCATAACCTATTTTGTTTTCAATTACATTATTTCAATTTAAATCTTTTCATTTCTCACCTTTCTTTCGGGAAGCTGTTATACAAATTACAAATATCATAAGCAAAGTGGTCTTGGCGAAATATGACCTTGCCCATGTTGCCCAGCAGTGGGACTGGCTTGAAGTGCTTGATACCATGTCGGCTAAATGTAGAGTACACTTGCCGGAGATACAGCACCACCACAGCGATCAGAACAACCACCCAAATCAGCAATATTATCATTATCTGGAAGAAAAGTAGTTTACAATTCTTACGGTTATTAGGCACCTACTTTAATTTATCAGCAAGACTGGTCCGCGGCGCCTATTCCAAAATTTGATAAGGACCAATTGAAACTTAATTTTAACATAAATACATTATTATGTAAATTATTTAAAGTATGTATGTATGTGTATTATAAGTTGTATCCTATTTATGTACTGTTGTTTTATTTACACATAACATCACGCCTTGTTTCCCCGAAGGGTTGGGCAGAGGTGTCCCTGTAGCAGGTACACCCACATTCCGCCATTTGTAATGATATATTTTTAATAATTTTTTTCTTTGTTCCTCTCAAACAGAGCACCTGCCATCCAATATCTTCACCACCCTTGGTTGACTGGTAGAAAATGCCTAAGGCATTAAGTCCGCCTTTGTACCTTTTTGAATGTAAAAAGTTTAAATAAATAAATAAACTTATCAGGCTAAAAAAACGATTTTTCTGCAAGGAACTATAGCAGCTATAGATTTAATTTTTATTTTCCAAAGACGTGCCCTATGTAAAATGTATACAATTATATCTTGAATAAGGGGTACATAACACATTTTTTTATTATGACACCATCAAAATCTATCCCGGAGGAACTGAGCTACGTGTATCTAAAGTATTTTTCTCTGTCTACAGCTTAGCTCAGAGACTCTTAGTACTACAAAGCTGTAATTTGGCATAGGTATACATATTAATCACACCGACTAAGTGGTAAAATAAAACCAAGAAAAAAAAAAATCTTGGGTACCTCGCCAACCTGCAAAGTGGGTTTTTTTTTTCTCGTCTATCTCATAGTATGGCGTGTCGTTGAAAAGGTCGTTTAAAATTATTATGAGTGTGTGAAAACCATTTTTGGATTCAGGGATCCGTTTGCGAAATATGAAGCTTTAAATTCGACGCCGATTAACTGATAACTACAACAAGCAATTCCATCATATTGATATGTTTGCTCTTTCTGCTGGTAAATTCAAAAATATTGTACTCAAAACACTTAGTCATTAACTCATTATAAAAATAACTTAGTAATTTCTTCTAAGATTTGCATGCCTTGATAGGTATTTCTTTGTTTGCTAAAATTTGTTTTACTATTTAGCACAAAAAATGTTTTCTAATTAAATTATTGTAGTTTGTTAGTTTTCGTTTTAAATAGCATGGTTTGTAAAGTTTATTTTTTATGTGTATTCCGTGGAATATGTTGTTGGTTGCACATTTGGCCGTATTTTTAATTTATTCGTATAAAATGTAATGTGTCACTGTTTGTTTTCCCAAATAAACAAAATAAAATAAATTGGTAATGCTTGTTAGAGTCAAGTGTCCCCAGTAATAATCGACCAACATAACTATATTTGCAGTTGTAAAAACATGTTCTCCCTTACATTCCGTATGAAAGAACATGTTTTTCAACTACAATGTTAAGTTTGTTTTTGAGATAAATTCATCCCAACTACGAAACCCTTCATTGTGCGTGGTCAGACTTGTACTTGCGCGATTTTTTATCGAATGATTTAACAATAATAAACCTAACCTAACCTAACATTGTCAGAACTGAATAACCCTGTGACAGATTTTGATGCGCTTTGGCCTGAGTAAAGAGAGAAGTATTGTCTTCAAAACTACAGTGGTTATCACTGTGGCGGTAGTGGGACCAGCTGTTAAAATTCCTCCCATTAAGTTCTAACCTAACATTATCAGAACTGAATAAAATTCCTCCCATTAAGTTCTAACCTAACATTGTCAAAACTGAATAACCCTGGGACAGATTTTGATACGCCTTGGCCTGAGTAAAGAGAGAAGTAATGTCTTCAAAACTACAGTGGTTTTAACTGTGGCGTAGTGGGACCAGCTCCCATATACTTTTGCATACCGTTTTACCAAACGAGGTGGTGCGCTATATCCGATCGCCACTCTTGTTGGTTGCCGGCGTAGCGCGTTAACTCTTGGATCAGTCTGGAAGGGGTCTGTCAGACTCGTACTGACTAAAAGTCACCCCGGTGTTCCTTTCCCACACTTGGACCGGGGAACATGAGATCTTGTGCTCCTTCCAATATCCCCGACTGGTGCCGGGCCACTTCATGCCCACGGGGGGAGTGAGGTATGAGAGTCCCCCCGCGACGTCAAACAGGGGTGTGCGTGGAACACTACCTCGGAAACCTAACATAACCTAACCTAACTAACATAGCCGGAACTGAATAACCCCGGGATAGATTTTGATGCGCCTTGGCATGAGTAAAGGGAGAAGTAATGTCTTCAAAACTACAGTGGTTTTAACTGTGGCGGCAGTGGGACCAGCTCCCATATATTTTTGCCCACTATCCTTTGACATGTTCTTTTTTCAAATCACTAACACCACTCGTCTAGACGTAAACTTCAGCATAAAATCAGTATACAGTATACGTAAACTTCAGCATAAAGTCGGTTACCGTCGCCTTAAGGTTGAGTGCGGGGTTTTCGTAGGTACAACAGACTGCAAAAGAGAATTTATTGATTCCGGCCCATTGAGTTTATTGAAGTTTATTTTTAATTCAAATTTTAAGTTTTAAGTCCTTACTACCTAACCTAACATTGTAATAATGCTTACCTGTTAAAATTAGGGGGGGGGGGGGGCGACAAATTCAGGGTTTGCCCCGGGTGGCAGACATACACGCTACGCCGCTGACTTGACCAGTAATCAGTTACTGAAGAGATACTAGATAATTTATACCTACCTATTTATGGGTTTGAATCTACGAGTGATAGTGCTCTGCGATCGAAAAATTTGTTTTGCCTCCTTTCTGCAACTGTTTTTATTCTTACACTCCTGCTAGTACACAGCACCTACTTAATTTATGAATGGAGATTAACACTGTAATTTTCAAAAAAAAAAATTAAAGCAGTAACATTGTAGTTTTTGCTAGAAAATCAATTAATTGATTCAATTTTTTTCAATAGATTCGTTTCAGCTCTACGAGGCACCCTATTGAAAATGGCTCTTTTATTCAAAGTAGTTTAATTAAAATTAATAAAAAACTAACTATTTCCAACTTCGACCCTCTTCCGTTGCCTAGCAACCCACAAAGCAAACCTAAATAGTCTTTGAAAGTACGTAAAGATTCCGAGGTGAGACATTTTACCCATATTGATGGATAAAAAAGCAGTCAAAACGTACTTCATGAAAAGTCGTTTAAATATTTATCTGTTTTTGAATAAGGGATAAAGCGTACACTTTTGGATTTCCCAAATATTTAAAAGTTGCTAGAAGTGATAAAACCTAACATAAAACAAAAAACGAAATAATCAACCAAACATCTCCGCAACATTTTGAAGAGATCAAATGCTCTGACCTTTCGTTGATCACAACGTAATTTGCCTGAACTTTGTTTGTCATAGCTTGCTGTCGTTATATTTAGCGTTTGACCTTGAAGTTCTCAATTGACAAAAAAAAAATGTTTGTTAATTTTTTCTAAAAAAACAACCAGATTAGGTTAACTTTAAAATTAAATTAAATCGACGAATGACAGAAAAACCTACTCTAGCTAGCATATAACAAAAAAAATCGGCCAAGTGCGTGTCGGATCATGCACAATGAAGGGTTCCGTAGTTAGGATTAAATTTATCCCAAGAACAAACTTAACATTGTAGTTGATAAACATCGTCTCCTATACATTCCAACTGCAAATGTAAGTTTGTTCGCACAATATTGAGAGATATACCATGTCATTTTAAGACCACAGACTTTATATAAACTTTCCGGTAATCTATGAGTAAAGAACTATTCTCTGTATTTTTTTCAAAAATTTAAGCTCCGTAGTTTCAGAGATAGGGGGGAGGAATGGAAAATTTTCTTCTATTTTCTTAATATCTTTAAAAGCATTTATTTTAAAATAAATAAAAAATATTTTAGAGATCCTCACAACAAGTTTTTTCATTTCATATGTCACACAGTACAGATTACAAAACTTATTTTTTTTGTTTTCTTGTTTGCCCCTTAAAAGTGCCCCTATATTCTAAATTCATATATTTACGTTACACGTCCGTGTTTGGGTCACAGAAATACACAGGTGTACCAAATTTCAACAAAATCGGTCCATTAGATTCGGAGCAAATTAGCTGTGACAGACGGACAGATAGACAAACATACGAGTGATCCTAGAAGGGTTCCGATTTTTGCTTTTGAGGTACGGAACCCTAAAAATACATAAAATAGGATATCTTACATAAAAATATGACTGTCACGGATGAGACACAACAATCACAAAATTAAATGTAAACAAATTAATCGGTGCGAACGTGTCACTCAGTTCACTAACAAATTCACTGTGAGAGACTCATAAACATGAGAGGTACATATGAACATACGTATATATCTGCTATATACAGGATTGGCAGATTAGATTGGAAAATTGTTCCCGCGTTTATTTCTTTATTGCTGTTGCTGCGAGTAGTTGTATTGCTGAAGTCTGATATGAGACTCTGTTCTTGGGCAAATAATTATGTTACTATTGTGTTTGTGACCAGTGTATTTTCTCTCGTGAATGATTACGTCAATATTACCCCTAACTATAAATTGAGTACATACATCATTTATTTATTTACCTGATTTATGTGGGATTAGTAAATAGAAAAATAACAAATAAACATTTATTTATCACTAAAAAATTCAATAAAATATGACAGACACTAAAAAACACAATCTTACAATTTATGTATCACAAAGATCTAATCCTAACTCCCAAACTAGGTCCGGCCTGTATTTTGGGAGTCAGTGTTCAGTCATGGGATCTGTTAAAACAATACAGCATTTTAGAGAGGAGTGTCGCCACATAATTGTGCTTATGTGCTTTTATAGAGTAATCAAGAGAGGGTTTATTGTGAGGTCTCAGAGCGAAAGGAAGAAAACTGGTTTTGTTAAGATTTAGTGTGAGCAATTTTGTCTTAGCCAGGTCATTATTAAAGTGAAACTTTTATTACATCGTTTCAAACTTTTTCGTCTGTGTGTTGCATGTCGCGTGACGGTCGGCCGCGGAGTAGGGATAAAGTGAAAGGCATTCGTCAGAGCAGCCAAGGCCAATATGGCGGCGCCTATAGAAGTTTCACTTTTACCGTGGTTTCATAAAACCACACAATCCTTTTAAAGTAAAACTTTTATTACATCGTCTCAAACTTTTTCGTCTATGTGTTGCATGTCGCGTGACGGTCGGCCGCGGAGTAGGGATAAAGTGAAAGGCGCTCGTCAGAGCAGCCAAGGCCAATATGGCGGCGCCTATAGAAGTTTCACTTTTACCGTGGTTTCATAAAACCAAACAATCTTTTTTTTTTTGGAATGGGGAAATTCTACACTCTCCTTCACCGCTTGCCAGTTTGGTCCCCATTCAAGGACAGCGGTATCATCTGCTAATATTAGTATCAATACTTTGGCTTTACGGTGAAGGAAAACATCGTGAAGAACTTTGTCTATATAAAATACAATTTTAGTTAATAAACTGGACATAACTGTATTCATTAATTACTTTGTATTCATATTCTTTCTACGTTGTACAAAATACAAGCAAATTGAAATAAATCGTATAAATAGAATTCTTGTCTTTTTTATTAAAATTGTACCTAAAAATAATGCACAAATTATTCAATGGATACATCCATACAAAAACATATAAGTTATTCACTTTATCATTTTATATATTTCGAATTTCTACTTCCTCAGTCTTAACCTGAGCCAGTGTCCTCCCTGCAGCCTGATGTTAAGATTATCGTTAGCTAGCTTGGCGGGGATGCAGGTCTTCTCACAAGGAGAGAGTTCCATATGCCGTAGAAGTTGGTAAGTCATCACTTTCAACTCGCAGAGAGCAAATCTTGATCCTGTTGATGAAGACGATGGTTAATTAATTTATTTTTATAATTCAGTATTATTATTGTCGTTATTATACATTTATTATGAAGAATTGTTATAGAGACTCATTTGTGGTAATTGAACATAAAATTTTACCGCCAACAAGTGTGTACTTGACAAATGTTTTTTT
Source organism: Agrochola lychnidis (assembly GCA_963680765.1). Taxonomy (NCBI): domain Eukaryota; kingdom Metazoa; phylum Arthropoda; class Insecta; order Lepidoptera; family Noctuidae; genus Agrochola; species Agrochola lychnidis. Next base: position 26,728,624 of record OY796853.1, read on the forward strand.
TCTTTTTAGGGTTCCATACCCGAAGGGTGCCAAACGGAACCCTATTTCTAAGCCTCCGTTCTCCGTCCGTCAAACCGTCCGTCAAACCGTCCGTCCGTCCGTCAGTCTGTCAGCAGGCTGTATCTCATGAACCGTAATAGTAGACAGTTGAAATTTTCACAGATTGTGTATTTCTATTGCCGCAATAAATGAGAAATGATTTTATTTCTGTAAGTAGGTTTGTACAAACACTTTTACACGTCAATAACAACAACAATATACATAACAACATATAACAATAACAAAAAAATAATATTTTTTTATAAACTTACAAATTATTGGTGGTCCATACAATTTTTTTTTTAATCTTACCCTGGCATGTGGGGTGTCATTGTCTAGGCTCATTGAGTAGAGTATTTTTTTTATCGTAATAAATGAAGAAATAGGGAGCCGTAAAAGTTGTTAGAAATAGGGAGCCGTTTTAGATAGATCTAGACCAGATCTGATTTCCGGTTTTACGGGACAACTGCATTGAAAATACGGGATTCGAGGTTAAAATACGGGACAGGCCGTTTTTTATTAAAAATCAACATTATATTTTTATTTCAATAATTTGGCATAATCAATTAAATAACCTATATAATTGCTAAATTTCCTAGTGAAAGACTAAAAACCAATATTAAATATTTAAAAACACAACAATTTTTATATTATCTTGAAAGGAAAATGTGAAATAATCAACTAAATAGCCTATACATACAAACTTTGATTTTATTTATGAATTACCCTTGAAACAATCATAAATCAACAATTTGTTAATTATTTGAATAAGAAAATATGGATTAATCAACTAAATTACATATACAAACAAATTCTGACTTTCCGATAGGTATTTTTATCATTAAACGTCATTGAATCATAAAATTACGGGACAGTGAAAAATTGGTTCCTGAAATATGGGGCAACCCGTAAAATACGAGACATCTGGTAGTGGTGACCCTAGTTTTAGACCATTTTTGTACGAACTCTATCGTAACAACTACACAAGTTAGCAATTTAAAACTTCTGTATATCATGTATCATTTATTGTATTTAATCTTCAAATAATAAAAACGCCGATAAATTAGGCATTAGGAAAAATATTCTTCGTTTAATATTTTCATTTATTTGCTAATTATTGTACGGTGATACAGGACCCTTCGTGTGCGAGTCCAACTCGCACTTAGCCGGTTATTTTTTCTTTCTTGGTTCTTACCTATGCAGTTCCTAGGACCAGCACCAAAAGGTGTGTGATTGATTTTGTGTTTATTTTCTTCTGAAAAACGTTCAGGGTCGAACTTTTCAGGGTCAGGAAAGTACTGAGGATCGTGGTGGAAGGCATATGTCGGTATCATAATTCCTGCACCTTTACGTAACTGTAAGGAAACAATAAATCAACAAAATGTAATCTAAAATAATTATAGGAAGCGTTAAAATATTAGGATCATACTCACAATGAAATCTTTTTTGGCTGACTGGTTTGGTTTCCCCATATTGTAATCCTTGTTGCATTGTCTTTCCATTATTAGATTTGGTGGCCACAGCCTCAATAGCTCTGAAAACAATGAATTTATTTGAATTAATCCAACCGCCATTTGAAGCGCTATTTATTTTACAACTCATAAATTATGAAAATTATATCTTAGTAATTACCTGAAACAACGATATCCAAATACCTCATGCTCTGTATAGAATTGAAGTCGAAGTTGCCGCTGTTCTTAGCGTCATGTTCCCTGATCTCCAGTGCCAAGCGATCCTGCACGTCAGGAAACTGCCAGCTCGTACAATAAGAAGGACATACCGGTCGAAACAGTCTCGAAGCCAGCCACAAAGAATAGAAATACTTGGGCAATAAAATCGGTATCATTCCATGCTACAAGTTTTAAATGTAGAAGTTAAGTTAGAATTTTCGTTCTATTTTAATTTCAGTAACTTTGCCCAATAATGTTTAAAATATATTGTGGTTGAGTATGGTAATCATTACCCCGATTTATTTCCTTTTTTCCAATTGAAGATTTTTCGACAGTCGCGAATCCAGCAGCTTCATCAGACCTGGCATCATCGTGAGACAGTTTTCCTAAAACGTACGACGTAATTTATAATATTTTTTTTGCATGCTTAGACACCACTCTCCTAATTTTGCTGTGCCCGACAGGGTCCATATTGATCTTTTACTTTTTTATACCATCTATGTAATACATATGGAATGCAATAAAGAATTGAGTATTGACTTTTTTTTTTTGAAAGCCACTATAAATATTATGAACTAATTATACAGTCAATAACTTATATCTACTGGTAATTCCGAGCTTCAGTTACATTTTCAATAGACTAGATTTTATTGGCACCTTTTCTGGATTCCATAAGCAGGTGGATCATGTTGGGTCTGATAATATTGTGCATTTCTCGCTCCTTCATTGTGTCCAGCAACAAGTTTGTGAAGAATTTCTTAACTGCATCTGGTACTATGTCCCAATTAAGAATCTATAAGAGATAAGGAAGATTAGAATTTAATATTTAAAAGTAAAAAAAAAAAAAGTAAAAAAAAAGTTTTATTTTGGAACAAAAACACAAGACTACAAGTAAAAACGATGATAGCTGCAAAAGTATAAACTGTAGCGCAGCTAACAACGCCCTTCTCCAGCTACAGAATGGAATGATGTTCCATGCAAAAAGGTAGTTAAGTTAAAATAAATTTAGTTAATTAATAATAAAAACAAAAAAAAAATATAAAAATAAAAATATACAGCATAGGACATTTGATTTGGGATGTATTTTGACGTTGAGTTAATGTGGTGAGTGTAGAGTGAATGGGTGTGTGTGGATGATTGTTAGTGAGGTGTGCGAGGGGTGTTTGTAGTGTTTGTGGCATGTGTGTTGTGTGTGGTTTTGTTGGGGTGTGTGAGAGAGAGAGTGATGAGTATTTTACACTTCCACGAATTTCTCTGTTTCGTCATAATTTTGTGATTTTAACCAGGACGCAAGTTTAATTTTGCATTTGCTCTTGGTTAATGGGTGAATATGTAAGCTTTTGTTTAATTTATTGTACAATCTTGAACTTATGTGTTTGTAATGGCGACTTGCAGCTACGGTTCTACGAGACTCAGTATTGCAAACCCTATTCGAGCGGCGTGTACAGCATATAGGATCAAAGGTAAGTTGGCTGTGTTTGCGAAGAATAGTTTGGAGGATAAATAACTGTCTGACGGTGAGGACCTGGCAGAGGGTATATAGAGAGAATGTTGAAAATCGGATCCGTTTCCTTGCCAGCACCTTCAGGACAGCTCTCTGCGCTCGTTCGATCCGAAGCATCACTGTTTTACCGGCACCACCCCAGACCGTTAGGCAATACCCCAGAACAGACTGAGCGAGCGCAAAGTAAACAGTTATTAAACAGCTAAAATCAGCCGCGCCTCTGAGCTTTTTAAAAATATATATAAGTTTTCTCACACGAGCTACAGTTGAAGCAATATGTTGCTTCCATTTCAGATTGCTATCAAGAGTGACTCCAAGATATTTAATAGTAGGAGTATTTTCCAATTCTTGACAGCCACAGTCTGCGTGTAAGTTTGGGCAGGTGTGCACACGAATCTCAATCGGTGTAGGCGGCTGACTTGAGTTCATCATAGAAAATGTAATGAATTTGGTCTTATTGATATTTAGAGTGAGAAGATTTGTGGTTAGCCATCGCATGACGGTGTTCAAGGCAAACTCCGACTTGAGGTGAGTTTCAGTCCAGTCCCGGCCATGAACAATAAGAGCTGTGTCATCTGCATAAGCTATAATTTTGCAGTTCGGTAAGGATAACTGACACAGCTCATTCACGTATATGAGAAAAAGTGGGGGTCCCAGGACACTGCCCTGGGGGACACCGAAGGTAACCGTCTCCTGGTTGCTGTGGTACTTTTCAAGTTTTGTTACTTGTTTACGACCTGTAAGGTAACTCTTGAAGAGATCGTGGGCCGTCCCGCGGATACCTAGATGCTCTAGCTTCGACAAAAGTATGGGAATTGAGACAGTATCGAAGGCTTTGGATAAGTCTAAAAATATGGCAAGCGTTTTATATTTATTTTCCCAATGGCTAACAATCGTATCTGTAAGTTCCAGTACAGCATCTTCGGTGGATTTTCCAGTCCTAAAGCCATACTGGTTATTAGAAAGAAGGTTAAATTTGTTTAGGTATTTGGTGAGTCTACGGTTTATTACTTTTTCGAATATCTTTGAGAGGGTACTCAACACTGAAATGGGTCTGTAATTAGCTACATTACCTTTGTCTCCCGACTTATAGATAGGGTGGAGAACTGCAGTTTTGAAAACATCAGGAAAGTTCCTGTTGAAAAACACAGATTGAAGATGAAAACAAGGATCGGAATAAGAATTTGACGAGTCGCCTTCACGACCGAGGCAGATATATAGTCAAATCCAACAGCACAATTGTCTTTAAGGGTAAAGATGATATTTTCCAGCTCAATACTATCCACGCTGTGAAGGGCCATTGATTGAGGTGCGGACAGTATGGAAGTATCCGGAATCTCAAGGTTAGTACGACTATTCGAGAGATATTGATAGAGGACAGAGTGTTCGATTTTAGCCGCCAAGAGTCCACCAATATTCGCAAAGTAATTGTTGACTTTGTTCACAGACTGCGACGGTTCGGCACTGCAGTTTAGCAACTCAGAGGCCGAGTCTCCAATTTGGCCTAAGCCTGCTACCCGTTTGACAAGTTTCCATGTAGCTTTTGGATTATCTCTAGCCTGCCGAAATTCAGAACGTTCATATTCACGCTTGACTTTTTTTAAGAGATTGTTGCAGAAGGTGCGATAGCGAGAGAAAATCAATTTGTGTGTCTCATCCTCTGGGTGTTTTTTAAATTTTCGATGCAGCTTATCCCTGTGACGTATGCACCTCAGCAGGCCAGGAGTAATCCATGGTTTAATGATGCGCTTTCTACTGGGAATTTGTAAAACATGTGAGTGCGATTTGATGGCTAGGGACATGGTGGCAACAAGAGATTCCGCAGCTTCATTCGGGTTGTGACACTGATAGATTAAGGAAAAATCTGTGTTGTTAATTTGGTCTACAACCCGAGGCAAATCAATTTTTAATCTGGTGAGGTGGGGCGTTTTAGTTTTTATATTGAGGTTGCAGAAAATAATAATAGGAGAATGGTCAGTGATGGGAGAATCAATGATTAGTGTGGTAGCAGAGCTTTGGGTGCGGAGTATCACATGGTCAAGGCAGTTCGAGAGTCTAGTTGGGAGAGTGTAGGCTGGCAGCATTGCATGCGAAGCTGTCAGATTGAGGTATTCATCAGCATTTGGGTCGGTGCTACCAGGTGTAATGTTCAAGTTAATGTCACCAATAATGGCAACAGTTTGAAATTGAGTTAAAGTACCAAGCAAACTGTCTAAGCTGCCAAGGAAACTAGTCAAATCTCTGTATGAAGGAGAACGATAAATTGCAATAAAAGCAGCTTTATTTGAGAATTTAAGAAGAAGAACGTTTGCCTCATTAAATATAGGTGTTTCGACAGTGGCGTCAAAGCAATCCCTTACATAGACAACCACGCCCTCATTCTGTGTTTTATACGACGAAGTGTGAGAGTTGTAGCCTGTTAGTAAGGGAGTAGTTGGGCATTTGCTCAACCAGCACTCAGTTAGAATAATAATGTCAGGCAAATACGTTAATCTACTCATAAAAACCACCAGATTGTCAAAATTGCTGTTTAGGCTACGAATATTAGTGTGTAATATTTTAAGATCATGAAGAGAGCAATTTAAAAACTTATCACTTGTTTCCGGGGAACAAGAATAGCAATTTGAGACGGCAATGTGGTCAACTTCACTAGTGATCACGGTAAGATCATCCATTTTTGATTATAATAACAAAAGGGGAACAAAATTTTAGGATAGAATAATGAAACTCGTGGACGCAATGCAGCAGCCCTAGGTTTATTGAGCTAACAGTAGAAGGACACACTGGATTTACTAAGCAGGTGTTTGTTAAGCATGCTAAGTCTTTTTTCTGGAGGAGTATACAAAGTTCGTGGAAAGTGCGTGGGTGTGTGCGAATGTGTGAAGATATGTGTGAGTGTGAAAGGTTTACCGATACGAGTTTAACAATAGTCCCAAATTCAAAATATTTCAACTTATAATAGTAGATTTGCAAGCAATACAATAACACTAAGATTACTAAGTAATAAGGTAATAAAGTTACATAATAATAATAAACAACTAGTCACGCGCCTTTTTTTATACGGCCGAGATCCGCCTCGTTTTGAACTTGAAAGTGAGGACATCCGGCTTTTTCCCGAACTAGGATCTTCCCGTGCGAGACCCAACAGAACTGAAAATCGTACGTTTTTGCAGCGTCTCTAGCCAGAAAAAATTTAGACGGTCTTATTAGTAAGATATCGTGACAGTCGGCGTTATCAGGAGTGTTCTGTATTGGTTTTTCGTCTTTTTAACCGACTTCCAAAAAGGAGGAGGTTATATGTTCGTCGCGTACGTTTTTTTTTTTTTTATGTATGTCCACCGATTTCTCCGTCAATTGTGGACCGATTTCAAAAATTCTTTTTTTGTTTGAAAGGGTATGCTCTCGAGGTGGTCCCATATAAATTTTATTAACTTTGCTCCGATAGTTTTTGAGTTAGCTTCAATAATACGTACTTTTTCCCGCTTTGAATGTGGATGATATGATAAGTTCCTGTCACAGCTGTTATTTACATAGCAGGTAGTGGTTTTCGAATTTGTGTGGGGTAGGTACCACAACTAAAAAGTGAAAAATAAAAACTTTTTACAAAAAAAAACAACCGACTTCCAAAAAACATTTCAAAGTGAAAAATAACTTTAATTTCGGAAGTCGGTGGCAAAAAACGAAAATTCAAAACCAAAGACACCGACTTCCGAAATTAAAGTTATTTTTCACTTTGTAGTGTTCTTTGGAAGTAGGTTGTTTTTTTTTGTAAAAATTTTTTTGAATAAATGATTATGTAGTGGTGTAGAGTTGGAGCTTGAAAAGAATCTATTAACTAGTTTGTTAATTTTTTACGCCTCTGAATTAAGTAGAGATTTGAGGTGGTTTCAAGATGTCGAAATTAGATTTAATGAACATAGTCGTATAAATAGTAATTCAAATTCACCTTGGCAACTTTCGGTAACTTCAAAAGGACAAAGAACATTATCAACTTTCGAAAATTAAAGTCGAATGTTGCTTTTCCCATTGCGTAGAATTCGTTGTTTTCGTCTGTGTGGGAGTCTACCTTCAGACCGTAAGCGCAAGAAGCTATCACATCGTTAGCGTAGCGAGTCGTGAGGTCCTTGACGTCAATGTCTATGTAGTCGTCTGTAATGTAAAAATAATATTAATCATTTATTACGAAGCCTGATTTTTCGGTTTGAATTTTTAGAGCATATATGGAATTTCATAATTTATAATATTACCGCAAGCTTTTTCTTGAGCGAGCGTATCATCTGATCGCCAACCTCTACCATGAAAGGTATCATCAGACGTATCTTTGAACTTGTGAACGCTGGACTCAACGTGGATCGCATGTCTATCCATTCTTGACCTGTGAGAAATTAAACTAGAGCTATTAGGATTTTTCTTTTGCATTTCGAAAGTCAGTCATCAATGGAGTTGTACATATGTAGACAGGAGGAACTAAACTCGACTGTTCTTTATACAAAAGTGTTTAGGGTTCAAGTACATTTTAAACTACTTATAAAAAAATATTCAATTAATATTTACCAAATCCAGCCTTCCAGACTGGCTTTTTGCTTTAATTCTTATATTTAAGTTAACGACTTATCCCTACATTTTGTAAAAATTAAGAAAAATTTCAAGTTATGCATATTGTGGAAAACTAACCTATATTAATATCTTCAATTAAATGGCAAAAAAGGCAAAAGTGAGGATTTTTTAATTTTTTATTGTAAAGATAAAAAAAAATACTATCTTTTTCCACCATTGTCACGAATCACACAATCACAGCGGTTTGGCATGCTTAAAATCAGTTTATCAAAATCACTTTGAGGAATGGCCGCCAACTTTCTTTCTAACAAGTCAAAAAGTTGTTGTGGGGTATGCACACTATGCACGGCATCCATACTCGGCAGAGTTCTACTTTGCAGCATATCCCATGCGTGCTCAATTGGGTTGAGTTCTGGCGATTGAGCAGGCCACGGCAGAACTTTGATACGAGCATCGGCAAGAGTGCGTGTTACGATTCTAGCCGTGTGGACGTGCATTGTCGTGCATTAATCGAAACGAATCACGCAACCGGCTTCGCAAAGGGATGATCACGTCTGAAACAATCCTCTCCGTATAAATCTGAGCATTGATGTTGCCGCTGATCGAAATGAGATCGGTTCTTCCACCGATCCAAATACCGGCCCAAACCATTATTGTTCTCCCTCCATATGAATGAACTTCCTGACAAATTTTCAAACGTTCTTGATGTCCAGAGGTCCTCCAAACTCGAGTACGTCTTGTATCCGACCTCATACCGAAATGAGATTCATCGGAAAAGCAAACACAACGCCAGTCTTCTTCCTTCCAATTTCTGTGTTCGCGAGCCCATTGTAAACGGGCCTTACGATTGCGGGGTGCTATAGGTGGAACTCTCAGCGGCCTTCGAGAACGCAGACCCACTTCACGTAAACGATTTCGGATGGTTTGGTCGCTTATCAGCAAGCCTGAAGAGCTGTGGAGACTCGTAGCCCACATCATGGCGGTTATGGTACGATTCCGTCAAGCAGTATTTTGGATGTACCGGTCCCGTCTGTGAGTGGTGATGCGAGATCGTCCTCCATGTCGCTCGGCCACGCTGTCTGTGATACGATAGCGTGTCCAGAGGCGGCTTATGACGCTCTGTGTAGTGCCAAGAGTGACAGCCACAGTACGTTGCCTGGAACCAGCTTGCAATATTCCGACAGCTCTCATCATCTCTTCTCGTGTCAAATGATGTCGTCGCTCCATATCGATGCAGTTTTTTTTCAGGTCCGATGCAGAAATTGTAACGGTTTTGTAAAAACGCTATTACGCACTTTTATAGGAATCCTGATTGACAGTTGATTTTCTATTTATAATTAAAATTTAAAAAAAATTCTTTATTGAAATAGTGAATTTTAATTCACCAAAAGAATCAGTAACGATCGTAAAAAGTTAAAATAATAATCTTCAATTGCGGCGATACACTTAAACGTATTTAATCCCTAGACACTTTTGATGTGTACAATTGTACAGTAAAAACAATGTGTTGTAGATACTGAAATTAACTTAGGTATCATCTTTTACCATTCATTGTGAACAAAGTTCTGTTGAAAAACGATTCCCCTTCAAAGGTGCGGTGATCGATAAAGTGTTCAAAGTCTTTGACAGTGATCTTCTTAACCAGCTCAATGTCACGGATTACTATTGTATTGAACTCAAATCTGCCCACAAACCTGAGAAACAATATTGTTTTAATATGTAATATCGTCATTATTGGTTGCATCTCCGAATTTAAAACATTAATAAATTAGGTTGGCACAAAAATTCCCTTTAATAAATATTAGTCTGAATCTAATTTATTATAGCATGCAGTAACTACATTTTTTTATTATCATCCAATCCATTTTTTTATCTATCATAATGTATTCGTTACCTTTCTTCCGGAAAGCTGTTGTATAAATGAAGAAAACTATAAGCAAAGTTGTCTCGTCCCGTGACGATCTTGCCCATGTTACCCAGCAGTGGAATCGGCGTGATGTACTTGATGCATGTCGGTTGAATGTGGAGTTGACTTGTTTGAGGTACAGTACCAGCACTCCAAGTACGATGAACAAACAAAGCAGTAATATTATCATCGTAATCTGTAAGAAGTTTGCTATTTATGTATTTCATTCTTAAGAATTTCTCAATACCAGTCTGAATTTGTTTCCGGGTAATTACTTTCAATTACATCGCAGTTGCTCTCTTAATTTTTCATATTAAGTACCAACTCCTTAATTTCGTAAGAACAACACAGCGGCCGGGTTCAATGAAATAATTTGATCCGACCAATTGTTGTTTCGACCAATTGAGGTAATCGTGATGGCCCAGTGTTTGAGGCCTCGCCTCTCATGACCGAGGTTGACGGTTCAAATCCAGACCAGTGTGACTTTTTCAATTCATATACTTTCGGACATTAGGTACTGATATCGGGGAAGGAAAAACATCGTTTGGAAACCTGTACCCTAATTGCGTAACTTATTTTCGTAAACAATTATGCCTAATTTGTTTTATTTTGACAGTTCAACAACATTCATTGCGTTATTTACGTTGTTTAGAAGATTTTTTTTTCCAACTTATGAAGCAATGGATATATCTAATCATAATCTGTTTCAAATCGAAACAGATTATGATTGTGTTGTATTACGCAATTAGGGTACTGGACTTATTTATACTAATATTATAAAGAGATATAATTTGTTTATTTGTTTGTTTGTTTGTATATAGGGGCTAATTAATCTCTGGAACTACCAGTCGGATTTGAAAAATTCTTTTTGCAATTATTGCGGAAAGTTATAGGCTCGCGGATGAAGTCGCGGGTAGAAGCTAGTAGTAAATATAAGTCTGGAATCGCCAACCCGTCTTGAGCAAGTGTAGTGATCAATACTCGTGCCTTCTCTGTATGAGAAGAGGCCTTTGCCCAGCAGTTGGACAATAATAGGGCTGGTATTATTATTAACTGATGTTGTTTGGATGAACTCTACAAGAACAGTCATGTCATGATACAATTGTAGCACCACGAATTGTTTCCGAAACCAACGTTGGAATTCTAAACACTAGCGTTCGACAGTCCGCAGACATGGGCCTTCATCATGAAACACAGATGTTAACACTTCGAAACACTGAAGCCGTGTTAGGCCTCTTCGGAAGTTATAGAAAATTATTGCATGGACATTTTCCTTAGTGAGATTCATTTTCGGACGTGACCTGACAGATTCAAAACATCGCTGTGACTAAACCATTGCATTAATTCTAATTACACTAGTTTACAAAAAAAATTTTTTTTTTTGTCCATGAAATGAAACATTTATTATTTATGTAGGCTATGGACGGTAATTTAAAAATAATATTAAACAAATCGTAGCACGACACAATTCTGAGATATTAGAGGTCTTTGTTCTTTATCTACCCGCAATTGTTATACATTTATCGTTCTATTTTGTAAATAACTGTGTGATTCAAAAGTCTTATTTTTACATAAAAATGTCATCTAGAGTATGTAAACTACATCCAAATCGATTTTGTTATGTTTGTGGGAAAATTGTTCAGTTAAATCGTGGTTTCCCTGTAACAAAACCATTGCAAGAAGCCTATTTACATTATTTTGGATTTCCGGTGTCAAATCAAGATAAAAATTGGGTTCCTCATGTGATTTGCACTAATGGCAGATTGGTCCTCAGGTCCTGGTATTCACGTAAAAATAGATCACTGAAATTTGGTAAACCAATGATATGGAGAGAGCCAACTAACCACGTAACCAAGCCAACGTAACGTATCTAAGCCTGCATTTCAATACCTTTGCTCTGTATTTACACATCTTTCTGGGGCTAAATTAAAGGAAGGAATATTTGTGGGTCCTCAAATCAGGAGAATATTGGACGATACAAAATTCGAGAGCCTTTTAACCGAGGTAGAAAAAGCAACCAGGAACTCTTTCAAAAGTGTTGTTAAAAATTTTTTTGCCAATAAAAAAAGTGATAATTACAAAGAGATTGTTGAAAATCTATTACAAAATTATGATCGTATGGATGTAAATATGTCACAAAAAATTCCTTTTTTTCATTCCCATTTAGAATTTTTCCAGAAAATCTTGGTAGTGTGAGTGATGAACATGGTGAGCGATTTCACCAAGATTTAAAATTATTTGAGCAAAATTATCAAGGTTTTTGTGATCAAAATATGCTAGGTGACTATTGTTGGTCTGTCGTGAGAAATACAGATGAAAATATTTATAAAAAAAGAGCAAAAATTACCCATTTTTAACTGTTTATTGTTTATTTAGATGTCGTTTTTTGTAAAAATATTCTTAGTAAATATTTAAAAAAACTGACGAGCTGGATTTTTTTAAATATTTTTCCCGAGTTGTAGATACCCAAAGTAACATAACCGTATATATTCCATTTCATGGACAAAAGTCATGTAAACTAGTGTTATTTTTATTGTTTTGATATTCTAAATTCCAACGGCCAGTTCTAAATTCAAAATTGACGCCAAATATGTAAACGACAAAACTTAAAAGGCATGCCTCTTACAAACGTTATGACGAAATGAGTAATATTCAATTTTTCTTTTTCTTTTTTAATTCATATCGGCAATAAAATTCGGATATCTTACTTCGATAAATACCAGCCACAACAAACAAACTCACTGATATAAACAACACTGCTTCGATAGCAACTGCCGAATTCACTCTGATTTTGAACTCTAAGTAAAACACTATTATATACTGTATCTGTTAGATAAAGGATAGGCTAGAAGGAAATATTCCTTATCTAAACAGATTAGTTTTACTGACGTTCATTTTATTATTTCATCAGACTTTACTTCTGTCTGACGAAATAATTAGGAAGTAGGGCCTAAAAGTCAGGCGTACCCACCAAAAATATTTCATGTGAAGAAGGTTGTCAAGATTCCCATAATGCTTTCACTGTTAAAAAGTTATCAGATCAAATGGAGAGCCAAGCCCCTAACTCTACAATGCCTAATTCTACAAACCTTACATCTTGATCAAAATGTACGGCTTGGCCGTTTCGCGGCCGAGACAGTCACTACTATGGGCTTATAGTAAGAAATTAACTCAGTGGTCTTTAATGTTGTGTCATGCAATAGTTCAATGGAACGGCCAAGCCATACATTTTGACCAAGATGTAAGGTTTGTAAAGTTAGGGGCAAGCCCCTAACCAAATTTTTAATAGTGAAAGCACTATGCGAGTCTTGGCAACCTACTTTTCATTAAATGTTTCAGGTGGGATTTCAAATAGTTTTTTGGTAACCATATTATCCGTAAGAAATACGACTTGCACCTCCCTTTAAGTGGGAAGAGTGAAAGTTACAGATTTCTTATATTTTTGTTGTTTGTATGCAAATCCTAAATACCTACATTTCAGCTTTCTTGGACTTTGGAAGTGTTTTAATTATTTCAAGAATCACAACACAGGGTAATTTATTATGGGCACGCCACAATTGCGGCGATACGACCCCTCTTAGAGGAGTGGCTAGAGAGGCGCCACGGCGTCCTCACCTTCCGCCTGACGCAGGTCCTCACCGGACACGGCTGTTTCGGGAGGTACCTGTTCAGGATAAAGCGGGAGGAAACGCCCGGGTGTCATCACTGTGTGGATCGCCCGGAGGACACGGTGGAGCATACGGTGGAGGTCTGCCCGGCTTGGGCAAGGCATCGCCGTGTCCTCGTGGAGGCGATCGGCGGCGGTGATCTCTCGCGTCCGGCCCTGATCCGGGCCATGCTACGAAGCGAGAGGAAAGCGAAGCAGTAATGCTCGCGAAGGAGGAGACGGAGCGCGTGAGGGAGAGGGACTTGTGGCTAAGTAATAACAGCTGCACGGGTCGATCGATCAGGTTAAGCTACGCTTGCCGCGGTTGGTCCGTGGATGGGTGACCATCTTTACATACCAAGTCCCCTCCGTGCCTCGGAAAGCACGTTAAGCCGTTGGTCCCGGCTGTCATTTGTAGATCTTTGACAGTCGTTACGGGTAGTTAGACGCCCAAAAAGTCTGACAACCAGTCTTACCAAGGGGTATCGTGTTACCTAGTCACTAGGTTGTGGAGGTCAGATAGGCAGTCGCTCCATGTAAAATACTGGTATTCAGCTGCATCCGGTTAGACTGGAAGCCGACCCCAACATAGTTTGGGAAAAGGCTAGGCAGATGATGATTTTATTTTTAAAAAACATACAATTTGTTCAATCTGAATTTTTAACTTTTTATCCCGGTATGCGGTAGTAAAAAGTCAATATTACATAAGAATAAAGACTTTTTCGGTTTTGTAGGCTCGTTGGTTACAAACAAAAATTACTTTTCCCCTAGAGCAAGATATGCTATTTTTCCCCGCTCTGGTATGCTACAATGACGGATTTTTTGAGCAAGAGGAGTGAAAACAATTTCTCAGCCTTTTTTTAAATCATGTTTCTGTAGTTTCTCAGAAAGACGAAGCTTTTTTTTATTTCCACTGATACAACATAATATTATTAGGGCTTATGTCTTCTATTAACATTCTTCTGTATGTAAAAAGTAGTAGCTAATATATTCATCCATTAGTGAGCCTGGTTGATGTAATGAATTGTGCAGATCACAAAGAAGCCTTCTTCATTTCTTGTTTGTTATCCTTATCAATGTCCTTTCAATGGACAATTCTTAAGAAATTGTCTAGTAAATACCTCTAGAGCGTAATCACCAGTTTGATAACTGACACTGATTCTTAGTTAAATTGCAGAAATTGTAAACCTATAGTGCGATTTTCTGTATATGTTTTTTAGAAATAATGAAATTACTTACTTAAATTACTTAAGACGCATTTTAAAGTGTATACGTAACGCAGTACTTATTTGTAAAAGCTTCTGGGTACTTATTTTTATTCAGGAATGGTGATAAAGAAAACAATATATAACTTTTTTTTTTTGTTCAAATATGTACTTCTTAAAAATACCTACTGTAGCGACCACGATACACGCAATACATTCTTAAATTAATAAATTTTTACATCATAAATGATAATAAATAATCTCAAAGATAACATATTAAATAATCCTGAAGATTAAATTGGTACCTACATTTATAAGTAAAGCACACCCACCAAAATAAAGCAAAGCCAGAACTAGCATAGTTTAGCATACGAGTAGCTCGCACCGCAACATACTCGTATCTTTTGATACATTCGTATCCTCCATTTTCTTATAGCCGCCATCTTGAATTTGATATGGCTAATATTCTCGGCTTTAGAAATCAGAACTCACAAAAACCACGAAAACGATATCGATGAGGATTATATTCGATAATTTAAACGGCTGCAAAAATATTAATTTATTTTATGTAACGGTCGCCACATTGGAATTTAATTTAAATTCATTTTCATCATCGTAGAAAACAAATAAAATCATACAAACAACTATGTACTAGACTAAAATTAATCTAATCGCTTCAATCTCCAGTTTGATCATACAAATCCTTCTACTTCCTCAGTCTAAACCTCAGCCAATGTCCTCCGTGCATCCTGATGTTTAAATTGTCGCTAGCAAGTTTAGCAGGAATACAAGTCTTCTCACATGGAGAGAGTTCCATATGCCGTAAAAGTTGGTAAGTCATCACTTTCAACTCGCAGAGAGCAAATCTTGACCCTGTTGATGAAGAAAATGGTAAATATTTGGAATACTCTAGGCCTATAGAAGCTATTAGAAGCCATGACTAACATTGCCGAGGCACTCTAAAGGTGTGTCCAAACATTGAGCGGCAAGAGCGCGGCAGCAACACGCGGTGTTTGCAGTACACATTTCTGCCGCGCTCTAGTTAGGACTAAACCAAGGAATGTTTGCGCAGCAGTACTGCGCGGTACATCCGAGACACGCTGCACGCTTCAGTTGGCAACATCAATCTGCCTAACCTTTAATTTATCCGCAGAAATACATCCAGACACAATTAGTGACAAATGTTTCCTAAAAATATTTGTGCGCGGCATGTAAACAGAAGCGTTCAAATAAAGCGCGGCAGGTCGCGTGCGGCAGCCCCGCACGATTGCAGCTCAATGTTTGGACACACCTTAACGTGTAGAGGCAACCCAATCAAATTAAGGCCTAGTTAATTGAAGAGGGAAGATTTTTGTTTGTCTGTCCTACGAAAAATCTGGAAGTGTTAAAGATCTGAGAATGTGGAGGATAGCCAATCGGATTCTTGTAAACGTTACGTTAAAGAATATTAAGTCTCACCGATACAATTTCTTGGTCCAGTACCAAAAGGCATATACGCCTGTGTATTGATGTTGTGTTTATTTTCTTCAGAGAAACGTTCAGGATCAAACTTCTCCGGATCAGGGAAGAACTCAGGGTCGTGGTGGAAGGCGTAGGTCGGTATCATGATGCCTGCGCCTTTGCGTAACTATAAGGCAACAATTTATATTATGAGTATACTAGAGGATATGAATTTTCTATTGAAAAGTTGAACGTAGTGGTATGATTATCAAACTCACAATGAAATCCTTTTTGGCTGACTTGTTTGGTTTCCCCATGTTGTAATCTTTGTTGCATTGTCTTTCCATAACTAAGCTGGGTGGCCACCGCCTCAATACCTCTGAAAATAGTTATTGTTTGCGTAATAATATTATTGACTTATTATCACTTTTATAAAAAATTATAATGTACAGTCTTACCAGATACAACCATATCCATGTACGACATGCTCTGTATGGAGCTGAAGTCAAACTTGCCGTCGTTCTTAGCGTCATGTTCCCTGATCTCCTGTGCCAAGCGTTCCTGTACATCAGGATTCACTGCGAGCTCGTACATTAAGAAAGTCATGCTGGACGACACAGTTTCGAAGCCAGCGAAAAAGAATAGGAATGCTTGGGCGACGAGATCACTATCTGTCCATTCTGCAAGTTCCCAAATTTACAAATTAATCTTATTGCTGCAGGGCAAAGGCCTGCAGTGGGACAATACAGGCTAGTTAGATTAAATTAGATAGATCTTATTGCTGGAGAATTTTACAATTATTTTGATTCATCTTA
The DNA here is from genome assembly GCA_963680765.1 of Agrochola lychnidis. Taxonomy (NCBI): domain Eukaryota; kingdom Metazoa; phylum Arthropoda; class Insecta; order Lepidoptera; family Noctuidae; genus Agrochola; species Agrochola lychnidis. The sequence continues at coordinate 26,745,406 of OY796853.1, forward strand.
GGTCAGTCATTTATTACCTCGATTTATTTCCTTCTTCCCAATCGAAGATTCTTCAACCGTTGCGAATCCAGCAGCATCATCAGATTTAACATTTTCATGAGATAGTTTGCCTGAAAAAATACGCTCGTCAACATTTGCATGAACAAAAGTAATGCACACATTTTGTTTAACATAAAAATGAGCCACAATGAAGACATAAAATTAACTAGCGATGGTATTACTACTGCTCTTATAAGCACCTTTTTTGGATTCCATAAGTAGATGAATCATATCAGGTCTGATAATATGCCGCATTTCGCGCTCCTTCATTGTGTCCAGTACCAAGCTCGTGAAGAAAACCTTGACCACATCTGGTACTATGTCCCAATTAAGAAACTGTAAAAAATCAAATTACTTACATTCAAAAATTACTAAGTTTTTTGCTTCATAGCTAAATTTCTAAGTGGGAATGAAGAGTTGGCAAACAAGAGTGATGTGATTTTGTCAACTTAAAAAGAATCTAACGAGTTTTTTTTCCTTGTAGTTTTGGAGTAAGATTTCAGGTGGTCATCATCATTCAACCAAAAGTCGTCCACTGCTGAACAATAGCCTTTCGTAAGCATCGCCAACACAATCCTTTGCTTCTGGTATCCAGCAAATTTCCGTGACCCTTATCTGAGTATCAGTCACCATTTCAGGAAGATGATTATAGTTGACATTACTATTATAATTTACCTTAGCAACTTTCGGCATATTGAGAAGCACAATGAATTTTATCAATATACGGAAGTTGAAGTCGAATAATGTCTTGCCCATTGCGTAGAATTGGTTGTCTTCATCAGTGTGGGAGTCCACCTTTAGACCGTAGGCACAGGAAGCTATCACATCGTTAGAGTAGCGCGTCGTGAGCTCTCTAGAGTCAAAATCTATGTAGTCATCTGAAAGCACAAATAAGGTAGATTTTACATAGTATTTAAAACGTTAGTCTTCTCAATGTTCAAAATTTACATATATAGCTTTTAAAATACCTGCCGCAGCCTCAATCTTCTTCTTGAGAAAGTGTATCATGTGATCGCCAACCTCCACCATAAAGGGAATCATTAGACGTATCTTTGAACTTGTGAATGCTGGACTTAATGTGGATCGCATATCTTTCCATTCCTGGCCTGTAATCAATAACAACAACTGTGAATGATTTAAAAACGATTGCCAATGTGTAAAATAAGCTAGGTAAGTGTAAGAGCAGAATCCAAATAACTAACAGTTTTATTTTACCAAGCTAGATACAATTTCTTACCTTGCATTGTGAATAAAGTTCTATTGAAAAAAGATTCGCCATCGAAGCTGCGGTGGTCGATAAAGTACTCAAAGTCTTTGACAGTGATCTTTTTAACTAGCTCAACGTCACGGATCAGAACCGCATCCGTTAAGAATTCAAATCTGCCCACGAACCTAAGAAACATTGTTAAAATGAATTGAACATCAATTGCATCTGCTTTACAAATACATATTTTAAGGCTCTTTCTAAATAGATTTTTATTTGTATACAAAGTTCTGTTTTAATTCAACTATAATAGTCTATCAATTTCTCACCTTTCTTCCGGGAAACGATTGTATAAATTAAGGAGATTATAAGCATAGTGTTTTCGGCGCAATAAGATCTCGCTCATGTTGCCCAGCAATGGGACCGGCGTGATGATCTTGATGCCATGTCGGCGGAATGAGTACACTTTCCGGAGGTATGGCACCAGCACAGTTAGTACAACGATCAAACAAAGCAGCAAGATTATCATTATCTGTAAGAAAATAAGTAAATGAATAATTTAATTCATATTTTGTAACTTTACCTGTACTGTTATCTGGTCTAGTGCACACGATTGTTACCGTTCAACCCTGTTGATAAATAACTTCATACTTTCAGAACAATTCGACCACAGGCGTCAACTAAACAAATGGATTCAAACAATTAAACAAAATATTTGTTTAAACCTGACGCTATTTTTGTCAAGGACAAGACAAAACATGTTTAAACTGTAACAGCACACATGCCTTTATGTCATAGAATAATGTTGCAAATCGTGTGCTGGGAATTTATAAATCAAAGGTGCTTCAGTGAAGATTCTATAAAGAAAAGACGTGCACATCACTTGAGACTAAAGAAGTAAGTACCGAGGAAGGAAATAAGGATGAAAACACAAATACATATTTTGAAGAGATTGGAACATCAAGAACAGTGCATAACTTTGTTACGAAAGGTTTGTCCAAAAGTTCGTCGTTATTTTAGACATAACATACTATTTGTTTGTAATAGATTTGAGAGAACATAATAATAATACCTAACAGAACTTAACCACACAAAGTTCAAATTCCATTGAAACCAAATTTTTTAAAGGACTTTTTTATACATTCAATATGTTAGCGCTGTTTATTTATGCCAAGTCGATGACTAGACGATAAGTGATTTTGGTCTTACTACATTATATCTAAGTCCTAAATAGCATACACACAGTTAAAAATTAGAACAATAAAAATAAATTATATTAAGGCGAAAGCTCCAGGGTAGCCCGCGAAATTTATATTTACCCTATTGAATGACTATTACATGAAATCATGACATTCGAGGCAAATTCTAACTTAGAGAGTTGTATTGATGATTTGATATTGTGTAAATATATAATTTCTTACGGACGCAAATCATATTTTGAACAACATTATAACCTGACACTATGGACTACCTAAGTAATTTTTTGGTCACAAACACATAACAAATTAGCCCGACGACGACTGGAGCAGATTTTCTTCTAAACCTTAAGAATGTTTCGACTAACGGTTTGTTTGAGAATAATCTCCATCAAATAATGCGTCAGACACACCAGCAGCAGAGACGCCGAGTACAGGCGCACGACACATTGGCACCACGCACACTTCTGTATCTTCTTGTTATGAGAAGACGTTAGAAGACTACTCACGTGAGCTCCTTGTTCTGGCAGCACTCGCGCAGCCTGGCCAAGTCGTACACCAGCAATAGAGACCCCGAGTAAAGGCGCGCGGCACACTGGTGCCGCGCCCACTTCTGTATCTTCCACAGTTTTGATAGGAACTTCAACAGTAGGGCGCGGCAGAGATTTATACCTATAACGTTTAGGTAATTCATATACTTACAAAATTTAGATATGTTATCACTACAGATAAAAACAGCTGTCGTGGATCAATGACACTTAAACTCACTGTATGTAAGCAAAACAATATCAGTGGCAACGTGTTACTCCATTCAGTGCCGAATTCACTCTGAGTTTGAACTCCAAAATGTGCTTCACGTCACGAACAACTACCTAATGTTTATTTGCTATATATACCACAGTTTGCCTAAAAGTGCTCTAATCTTATCGGGATAGAGTCTTTTTTTCAACGCTAATTTTATTATTTCGTCAGCTTTTATTACCGCGATCTGTTGTGAGGTAAGCCCTCAAGGTCATGGTCCGATAGCATATCTCATATTAATAATAATTATGTAATATCAGTCTTAGGTTTGTTTCTATGACTTTCAAGTTAACATTATAAACTAAACAGACAGTCTTAATTTTGCAGCTACGTTGAGAATATTAAGGAGGAAGCGCCAGGGTAGCCTGCGAAATTCAAATTTTCTTACGTTTTTTTGCATTTTGCAGGTTAGTGTCAGGTTTTGTGTTGATTAAAATATGATTCGCGGTCGTAACAAATATGGTTTTACTCAGTTATAATCATTACAATCAGCAATAGTGATTAATAAGAAGATAAAGGTGTCAAATGTCATGAAATCATGACATTTGACACCTTTGCTAACTTATGCAGTTGTATTGCTGATTGTAATGATTATAATTGAGTAAAGCCATATTTGTTACGATCGCCAATCAAATATATCCAAAAAATCCTTAAGGAGATTTACTTGTACCTATTGTAGTAGGTAGGAATAGTATTTTTTTTTTTTTTTTTTTCAAATAATTCTATTTTACATTTTTATTAGGTACAGGTCTTCACATATTGTTATATTAATCACTGTATTCAAAAATAATGTAAACCATTTTAAAAGAGTGACTGCAGTTTCGTGCCCATTCTTCTCAAAGGGGCAACTAGAATCAATTTTATTGTATTTTCTTGTACCTACCTGTGGCCGGCTTGAAATAAATCATTATTTTGACATTGACTTTGAGGTTTAAATAAATCGGATCCGTCTGTCTGTCTGTCCGTGGCTTAGCTCAGAGACTGTTAGTACTAGAAAGCTGTAAATTGGCATGAGTATACATATTAATTACGCCGACAAAGTGGTAACATAAAATCATGAAAAAAAAAATTTTTTGCGGAGGTCCCTACACGTAAAGTGGGGCTGCTTTTTTCTCGTCTAGCCCATGGTCTAGTCCCAAAATCTTTGGAAAGGTCATTCAAAAATATTGTGAATTTGTTAAAACCGTTTTTGGATTCAGTGATCCGTTTGCAAAATATTAAGTTTTAAAGTGCTAATTTTTGTTAGAGTGAAATGAAATGAAATGAAATTGTTTATTCTGTAAATAGGATATCGGAATCACTTTTACACGTCATATAAAAAAATATTAAAAATAAGCTACATGAGTTCGGCGTTTCCTATCTGACTACTCTGAGAAGAAAGGGTGAAACAAACTCAGAGGTCGCAGTCTCTTTTAAAGTCTAGACATAATCTTGGTCAGGCCATAAATGAGGACCATGTAGATTAATGTCTGAAATGGTCTTTTGAGGAAAGAACCACACAGATTTGGAACTGTCCAGTCAGTGCAAGCATTTGTCAGTAATCGTGGAGCTCAACTCAGAACTAAGTGTGTGTCCCCTTCCAGCTAGATGGTTGGTTCTGGATATGTGTAAAAATTTACAGCAGTAGTACATATAACGAAAATAAAAGTAAAACTATCACAGCTAAGTAGGCTTTACCAGTTAACGAGTAATAATCGACCAACTTACATGTGTTTGTTTTTCACCTACACTGTTAAGTTTGTTCTTGGGATAAATTCCTCTCATCTACGGAACCCTTCATTGTGCGTGATCTGACACGCACTTGGCCGGTTTTTTCTTTACGTTATGTTTACCGTAAATAATAGTTATTTGTGCAACAAGAGAGCAAAGTTCGTTTTTGCAGCGACTGTTGATTTTGAATCCCGAGTAAGCGAAGGATTCTAGTTAGAATCTTGAGCACAGCGAGGGATTCAAAGACACGAGATGCAAATAACTCTGGCCTCGTATAGCGAGAACATATTACATAAAGGTAAAAAATACAACATGGTAAAAATTTAACCACATGTATATTTCTAAAAAAAACAATAAAATAAAAAAAAGTATTACATTTAAAACCCTAACAGATGATTTTCAATTTTACGGTTATATGTTTGTCCGAACGTTTTATTGTTTGTTTATATTTTTGGTATAGAATTTGAAAATCGAACTTCAAATCGACTTGTTTCTATTTCTTGCTTTTTTCCTATCGAAGTGAAAATGACAAAAAGTGAAGTTCAATTCTTTCGAATTTTGTGATTCTCGGCATTTAATTTTTTTTTAATAGTTACTTTGTCTCACGCTCGTAGCAAAATCGAATTTTGCTCACTGTCTTTAAACAGCAAAACCTACTTGTTTTAGGTGCTGAGGTGAAACTGTATTTTCTTTCTTCATTTCTTAGGTATCAGACATGCAAAAAAGACTGCCAATAGGGATGGATGCTAAGAATAAAGACGTACTAATTTATGTGGAGCCGACTAGGCTCCACATAAATTAGTTAGGATAAAGGATGGATAAAGTTGGTAACGAAAACAACCAAATCATAAATTAATTAACATTTTTATTTAATAAACGTCTTTACAATACCGTAACGATCACTTTATGAAATTTTATTCCAAATTACATCATAAATAATCTCGTAGATTAGAATTAAGAAATAGAATTATCAGTACACTGCAAGCGAAGATAAGCTAGTACAAACTTAATTTTGTTTGCTCGCATCTCAACAAGTCTGTATTTTCACACTTTCTTCTCTAAACTCTAGCGCCATCTACAATTAACATAAACATTTGTATGCCCTCTGGCATAACATAGCGAACTCTATATTATGTTGATACCATTATTATTGTACCTATGTTAAACAAATAAATATATGACTTATAACTTATCGGCTACGCGTATTACTACATAGTCAAAGAGACGTCACATAACTCTACAACGCGTGGCAGTAGCCCACCAGACCATATCATCCGTCTGGCTGCGCAACATCCCTCTTCATCAAGGAATATCACATCTTTTGTTACTCTGTTTTATTCTAAAGTAGTCCTTCTGTTTCTAAAGTAAGATAGTACTAGCTTAGCTCAAGCTAACCGCTTAGCTAAACCACCGTGAAAGAAGTTTCTTTCACAGTAAAAGTTATGGAAATTGTGTTAAAATTATCACAATCACAATCCCTTTGTTTATGTTACATTTTTATTTATTGGCATTGTGTGATACAAAGTAATAAGGCACACATGTTATTTTTTATTTCATTTCTTGTTTCATATTTTTGGACATTACTAATCCAATAATCAAATAAATGCCTAAATTTCTTAGCTATAACAACTTCGTTACTTATAACTACCGTATTTTACGACACTAAACTTACAAAAATAATCTCTAAACATTTTAAATCATCACAATCATTGTCTTTTCTACTTTCTTGCTCTAAACCTGAGCCAATGACCTCCTTGTAGTCTGATGTTAAAGGTCTCTTTGTCAAGTTTGGCAGGGATGCAGGTCCTCTCACAAGGGGAGATCTCCATATGCTGTAGGATCTGGTACGCCATCACCTTCATCTCGCAGAGAGCGAATCTTGATCCTGAAGAAACAATAATTACGTTTAGTATACATCAACCATGACCAATCGAGTCCAATAACAATAATTTGATTTCTTTTTCTTCTTGCCTTGCTCTGGTGATTTTGAATGTTACTTTGAGTAGGCGCAGTAATAATTGTCTCTTATTTTTTGTGTAGATAATAAGCAGAGGACTCACCTATACAATTTCTAGGTCCAACCCCGAAGGGCATGTAAGCGAACATCTGGATATTATGCTTGTTTTCTTCAGAGAAGCGCTCTGGATCGAATTTATCAGGATTGGGGAAGAAATGGGGGTCACGGTGGAAAGCAAACGCTGGTATTGAGATACCTGTACCTTTGCGAACCTGCAAGAATAAAGTTTTATTAAAACTTTGTAGTTTCTAGATTGTAATTGTAGATATTAATATTTATGGATTGTGTTCTGGATATTTGAAAGAAAAATATAAATGTATCACTTACAATAAAATCTTTTTCTGCTTTGTCGTTTGGTTTTCCCAGATTGTAATCTTTAGTACAAATTCTGTCCAGAGCAATACCAGGCGGCCATAGCCGTAAAAGCTCTGCAAAAAAAAATGTTGGCTATAAATTAGATGAACAGATTTTTACAAAGTACGGTTTGATTTGAAAAACATCAAAATCTTACCAGATACAACCATATCCATATATGGCATATTCTGAATGGAGTTGAAGTCAAACTTGCCGCCATTTTTAGCGTCAGTCTCCTTGATCTCTTGAGCCAGTCGCTCCTGGACGTCAGGGTTCAGCGCCAGTTCATAGAGCAGGAAAGACATGCCAGATGAGACGGTTTCGAAGCCAGCAATGAAGAACAGCACCGCTTGAGCGATGAGGTCATCATCAGTCCACACTGGAAGCAAAATGTAATTGGGATTAGAAAAAAAACAAGGAACACCTCCTGGATCTTTGCATTTGAAGTATTTCAAATCATATTTTCAAGATAGGCCAGGCAGGCCCAGCTCAAAATGGATGACATCCAGACATTATAAATGCCTTTCTTTTATATAAATATCCTGATGGTAAAGAGACACCAGAGTTTATGGATTGATGACATCTGCAATGCTTTTGGCAATGCAGACGCGTTGCCATCCCAGAGAATGCTGAAAATTCTCATGTGTCTTAATTACACCCATACCTAATAGAGCGGAGCACATCAACATTGCAGACATGGATATGATGTCAGAGTATTTCCTCCGACTAGCTTCTTCAGACAGAGCAATATTTTAACCTTTAGCGTTCTTGATCACACGTTTACACGAAGGCAACCTGTCACACTAGCTCAGTTCTATAGCAGATATTCAGTTACCTACATGTAACTCTATATTACTAAGGTGGTTGTAATTTGTGTTTTTACTCGATTTTTTGTTGATACATACATACGAGATATCTCGAGAACCAAAAAAATTATAATAGTTAGTAGGTTTTTTACTAATAGTTAATTTGATCTAACGATATTTTGAAACCAGCCACAGAAGTATTAAATTACTTGTGTTTGTTTTTATATATATTTCATTTATTGCGGATCACACATAAAGGTACATACAATCCATATAGTATTAGTAACAAAGACTTAGAAACTATGTTAGTAAAACTTACAAACTAACCAAACAACTAATAACTACGTGGCTCAACACATGTTGGCACGTGCCTCCGCATCCAGTGCCTAATAAAGGGGTTGTCCACCTTGTATACTTGTGTGTTTATACTCTGTTATTATTTTTTCAAAAACCAATTGAGTAGTTTTAAGAATCAGAAATTTATATACTATACAGAAGAGTTTGTTTATTTGAACGCGCTAATCTGTGGAACTATCAGTCGGATGAGTACTTTTTTTGCATTTTGTAGCTCAATTCTTGAGGCTATTTGTCATCACGCCTTAGGAGCCGAGCAAAAAGAAAAAAGTCATAAAGAATCCGTTCTTTATGACTTTTTTTTATGACGGACGAAGTCGCAAGCAAAAGCTAGTACATAGTATAAACCTACTTTTAAATTTACTACGACATTATAGCCTACCTGAGTAAAAATAAGTTAAACATCGATTAAGTTTTTAATCAGTTGTCTTAATACCTCTGTTTATTTCTTTCTGTCCAACGGAAGATTCTTCAACAGTCGCGAATCCAGCAGCTTCATCATTGGATTTGTTATCTTCATGGGTCAGTTTACCTGAAATTACATTCGAATTTATAATTTTTTGGTTATTGGGTATTTATTAGATACATAAAGATTTACTGTTTTGGAAATGGTAGTAGATTTGTATTAATACGGTTTGTGTCATACTGTTCTGACTGTTGAACACTTTTTAAATAATTGGCAAGTACCTTTCTTAGCTTCCATAAGCAAGTGAATCATATCGGGTCTGATGATATTCCGCATCTCGCGATCCGCCATTGTTTCCAGAACTAACTTTCTGAAGAATTTCTTCGACATCTCCGAAAGGAAATCTAACTTGAAAACCTGTAAAATAAAATACAATACCCACATGAGCGTTATTTTAGTACCTAATTATAGTGTCTTTTCGGGTTTAATATTTCCTGTATTTATCTCAATACCTACCTACAACAACTCCTTAACTATCATTCTTTTTTGTCCAATTGCGCCACTATGCGAGACGAATGATGTATGAATGTCACTACCAATAGTTTGATTGTGGTTTTCGCCTAACTATTCGTTGCAACTACGACGTTGACCTTGAATGAAGTCTCATTGAAGTCTTAGTCGATTCATACCAAGTGATATTTTTATGATTCTACATAAGCCATGTGATTCAATGTTTACATGTAATTTTGTTATTTGTATGAGACATTATTATGTATTATTTAGTGACTCACACAAATAATTTTTTTGGGTGTTAAACATTTTTCAAAATAACATTGATAATTAAATCATCGGATAGTGCTGATCTATTGTAATATAATTACAATAACACAGGTATGTACATTAACCTTCAAAATGGACAAGTTGTTGGTCTGTTGATATTAAGTTATTGATTTTTTATAATCAGCCTTATCTTCTTTGTCTCCAGATATCATTTGGTACTTTGTTTACAAGGACTACTTATATTCTACTGTATGAGTAAATGATTGTATAACGACACATCACATTAAACAAACAAAGACGATATCAAAGTTAAGGTACTTAAGAATTTAAAAAAAAACTGTGACGACTTACCTTAGCAACTTTCGGCGCATTGGCAATTAGAAAGAACATTAGCATCTGACGGAAATTAAAGGTGGATGACTCCTTGCCCATGGCGTAGAACTCGTTGTCCACTTCATTATGTGAATCCACTTTCAGACCGAATGCGCAGGAAGCTATTACATCATTGGCGTAGCGAGTTGTTAGGTCCTTGCATTCTATGTCTATGTAGCCGGCTGTCAAATAAACCTTAGAATTAATGGAGCACCGTAAATAAAACTTATTTAGTTTCTTTCAATTGGTTCAAATTACTCAAAGCGACCAGCAAAGTTTAAGATATTCAAAAAACTTACATTTGGTTTCTTTGATCTTTTTCTGAATCGATCTCATCATCTGATCACCAACCTCTACCATGAAAGGCACCATCAGACGCATCTTAGAACTTGTGAATGCTGGACTCAATGTAGAACGCATGTCTTTCCATTCTTGACCTGTAGGATATTTAAATATTTTTATGTTTTATTATAAGTGAACCCAAAGCATGATTGTGCCCTCTAGCAATATTTTCCTCGAAAATAATGTTTAACTATTCTGCATAAAGACTTACGTAATTGCTACACTGGGCTGATTCGATATTGATGTTACAAACTTTACACATGGCTATATATTAGCATCTTTGCATATAGCATCAAATACTCTTGAAGTGATAGATAAATTTTGATATTTATTTTGTTCGTACCTTTTAAAGAAAACAAGTTTCTGGAGAAGAAAGAATCACTGGTGCTGAAGATGGAGCGGTGATCAAGGAAGTACTCGAAGTCTTTGACAGTGATCTTCTTCACCAGTTCAATGTCGCGGATCATTACCATCTCATTGATGAATTCAAATCTTCCTACGAATCTGATGAACACGATATTTTGAAAAAACTGATGGGTATACAAGAAACTGCCAAACTACATGGTGTGGTATAAAAAAGTAATTTTAATCAAATCACTAAACTAAAGTAATCATAACTCCTTACTTTTCTTCAGGATAGCTGTTGTACAACCTCAAGACATCATCAGTGAAATGATCCATACGGAACAGGATCCTAGTCATGTTGCCCAACAGTGGGACGGGCCTGAAATGCTTGACGCCATAGCGACTGAACCTGGAATAGACTTGCCGAAGGTATAAGACCAGCACGGCGATTAGCACGGCCACCCAAATGAGGAGTAGTATCATGATCTGAAACAACAAGAATCAAAGGTTAAAACGTTTTAGCTGTTTCAGATAAACCAAAATGTCCTATTTCTGTTTTCTTATTAAAATATTTGCAAATAAAATCCATGCTATTTCGGAGAGTTTTGTGACAGTTTGTGGTTTCGACTTCTTAGTGCAGTTGAGTTTTTATCGAAGATGGCTTGAGATTCAAACTATCGCAACATCAAAAAGTGTCTACTTTGTTAAATGTTTATCATCAGTTCTAAAGTAGTTTACTGCAAGTCTACTGATCTGTAACTTCTTCTCCTAAAACTCGCTAAATAGTTTTATGTGAGAAATACCTATCCTTATTAATCTCAAGATTCAATGTAAAGATACCACAACAATTTACTATTATTATCTTCATATTTTTAAGTACAGGCGCGTGTAATGTGTTTACAAGCACGCTGTTTGTCAGTGCCAAGGTAAGCCAAGTCATACATTAACAACATTGACGTAACTTCCATATCTCTTTATATATCATAGCAAATTAAGCATTGGTCAGTAGTTGTCTCAATTACTGGTATTTTTTAAGAAACGATTATGTATTGTATGAAAGGTTATACGGCTTGACTATGTGATTGTCTGCCATTAGCTCCTATTTAATAACAAAATATTATATTTATTTTAAAATCGGCACACGGTTTGGGTCACTAAGAAACACATAAAATCTCTATTTTATGGGCTGACAGTTCGACAGACACGTTACCCTAATTAATAACAAAAGATTCTATTTCTTTAAAATTGTAAAACAATATAGAAACACATTCCATTTATATCTTATGGGAAGCGAGCTAGCACTTTCTACAAATTCTAAGAAACAATAGAAACAACCCGGCGCAACGGACAATGCCGGCGCTGCCATCTGGTAGCCATCGGTTGGGCCCGGGGGTGAAGCTGGACGTGGTGTTTTAGGAATAGACGGGACGGAGGAATAAAGTCGAGGCACTTGGTTTTAGACCACCATAGGAGACGGACGTCCGAATCTAAGCTAGTTAAGTTAGAAGACTTGGTGAATGCCAAGAGGCCATGTCCGAGTGGGCTGTCGCAAGACAACAAGTATTAGTTATTAAGTTGAATATAGTTGGGTGAAAGCCCAGATTAGACTAATTTAGTACCTACTTAATGTAATATGTGCGTGTGTGTGTGTGTGTTGGTGCGACTGGGTGAGTCTTTCATTATAATAATTATCCTTGGCTGGTAATATATTTGTTCAGTTCTTGTAACTAAACAGACAGAGACGTGTTGCTGGGGAGTTTGTTGCGCCACTTCTTCTCCCCAGCTCAAACACTAGGAAGTGGTGAAGGGAGGGCGCTTTGGGACTGTCTATATACCTTCAGGTGAGTTGATCCACAACTCTATTAATTCATGATTCTAGAATTATGATTCTCTTCTCTTTTATCTAGAACCTAAATCTTGAATTCGGTATTCTTTACCTCAGACCAATATAAGGACTTTACTCAATACTCAATACGTTTATTGCGAAGCTAAGAGAGATTATCCAAAACTCTATTAAATAAATAATAATTCTTGAGTTTCAATTCTCAACTCTATTAACTAGTAATTCTTGAATGTTGTATTCTTTATCTCAGACCAATAATTCGGTCAGACTGACATGAACACGTGTCTTGCAGATATGCTTGTTGTGCAAAGGGTTACCTTCCAGGTGTTTGGGTGACCACATCTATCTTATATTCAGTCCAAGGACTGATAGGGACCATGTCTCCTAAAGAGCATGATGCCGACGAATGTCGCTGGAACTAGCCGCTCCGTTGTTAGACAAGGCCGGTCACACGGTTGCCGCAGGGAAAGCCGCTTCGTCACGTTATCAGTTCGAAAGAACTGCTAGGGACCATGTCTCCAAAAGAGCGTGATGCCGACGCAATGCGTCACTTATGGAAGTGTTGCTCTAAGTACTCCGAGTGCAGATGTGAGGTATCGTGCGAGTAATGACTCACCAAATACCTGTTACGCTAACGTAAAGGTTACTCACAAGTTTATTTAATGATTTATTTGCATCCTTCTATTATTTATTAGATTTCTAAAACCACATCCAATGTATTTCACAACGATGAATTCTTGTCTTATTACAATCTCATTCAATCCTTTACTTGCCTTATTAATGGGACAAGGTATCGGACTTCTTATTTGAGAATTCATTTCTTTTTACACATATCGGTGGGAGAGTGTCCAGTCTGGAGACGAGCTCTACAGGGCCGTACGGGGTGGGGTGCGGCCTTCCCCCTAAGGGGGGAACCGACTTAAACACTAATAGTAGCATAATTAGGAAAAACGAAAATTTTATCAGCCTGGGGTAATTCACGTACAGTCACAACTACTGAGATGATGGCAAATAGATTAGGTATGTATGAAGATAACAAGCTGCGCCAAGCACAAACAAATACTCGATTAAACACAAATCATGAAATTAGTAACAATAACATTACAGGGGGCATACGCTACAGTCATGTTGACTAATTGTGTGTAAATAGTTTATAAACATGAACTTGAACTTACATTATCTACAAGTGAATGAATACAACAAAATTATCAACTATACTGTTCATAATAATCAAAAATAATGTTTGTTTATCGAATAGTTCAACACGAATGTAACGCGTGTCCATTTATAATTATGATAATTTAATCACATACCTAATTTGATGACACTCAGTAGGTATTAAACATATGTAGGTACTTAATCAAATGAATCCATCAGAATGCTAATAATTCCTTTGTTTACTAATTACTAGTAATTACCAAAGGTACATAACACAATAGAAAGAAAGAAAAAAATACTCATGTCGTGTGCCGACAGTGGCTAGACAAATAGTTAATTATGTTGATCATTAAAATGTAATAAAATAAAACTATAATAATCTTGAAGTAACATTTGAAAATCTTTACTTCATTCAAGTCGGTTTAACATTTGTAGATCTTTGACAGTCGTTACGGGTAGTTAGAAGCCCAAAAGTCTGACAACCAGTCTTACCAAGGGGTATCTTGTTACCTAGTAACTAGGTTGTGGAGGTCAGATAGGCAGTCGCTCCATGTAAAATACTGGTATTCAGCTGCATCCGGTTAGACTGGAAGCCGACCCCAACATAGTTGGGAAAAGGCTAGGCAGATGACTTCATTCAAGTCGGTTCACTCTCTAGTCTGAAGTTTGTCCTTAAATCCGGAATTGGAAATTCATGGACCGTGTAACTTGAGTGAAGCCGTGGACAACCAGTACAGCTTTGAGACAAAACCCTCAGGATGCGAATCCTACTCGCACTTGTCCAGTTTATAGGTACAAAATTGCAGGATTAAAAGTAGTCTAGCCTATGGTCTTTCTCCAGGTTCCAGAAATAGCTTTCTGAGAAATTTTGGTCCAGTAGTTTAGGTGTAAAAAGGCACTAGAAGATACAGACAGGCACTTTTGCATTTATAGCATTAGTATGGATTTCCCGGTATCGTCAGATATCCTTGCCTATTAAGCTGTTCTTAGTAAATTGGAGTATTCAAATGGCTGCCACCATTTGAAGGCACTGGAACTATAAACTATAGATACTTTACTATTCTTGATTGTTACTCTTCAGTATTAGCAGTGGGGTCACGTCCTTCGAAATACTATGTTAATGTTAACTTTATTAGATGCACATACAAGAGTAGTTTGAGTCATGTCTATTTATCATTATCCAGTGCATTTATTTTGTTTGTTACATAGTAAGTTAATACAGTTCTGCAATCATCAGCCTTACACTCAAACAGAAAAAAATACACAATATCATGATGAGTGCCTCTTATAAAACTTCACATTTGCTAATAAAAGGCAGTTTCAGAAGGAACATTGTGATCTAAATCCAGTTCTGGAAAAAGTGTAAGTAACTTGGTTAAAGTTTTATTATCAAGTTATTCTCAGCTGAGACGAACGTCTTTGGCACTACTTCAACGTATTTAAAACCAGTTTCTCTACTCTCACTTTCCACAGTTTACGCGAATGTAAACACTCAGACATAACCAGTTTTATCCTCGTTCTATTTATCTGTATTATTTTATAATTATTACATAACGGCGGCTATTATTCATGAACCAGTAATTAATTAACCAGTTTACTGTAGTTGAGAATGAAATGTTTAAACAAGGAATTCATTTATCTAGAAGAAGTTCCTTGTCAGGTATAAAAAAATATGATTATGTTTTAAGTATTTATTCGTGAGTAAAGTTCGGTGTCCCGCCAACAATGACCTACGGTTCCGAGACATGGACGGTGACAAAGGAGACTGTCCAACGAATATGATGGCGCAAAGGGCCACGGAGCGAGCCATGATCAGCATAACCCTACAAGACCGAGTGCGTAACACCAAAATCCGTCATCGATCGAAAGTCTACGACGTCGGGAACAAAGCATTGCACCTCAGTTGGATTTTGGCAGGACATCTATATAGTTAGACGCGGAGATGGCCGAGGAAGTAAAGCTGTGACCGAATGGTGGCCAAGGATAGGCCAAAGAAACCAGAGCTGTCCAAAAGCGCGTAGGGTTTGGACGCACGGAATTGGGAAGTACGACAGAAAGGGGAGACAGCACCCAACAGTGGGTGATTCCGGGCTGAGATGCTGATGATCAAAGTTCAGTCAACTTGTTTTTACTCTCGTCAAACTAACAATTATTTTGATTAGATGTTTTGTGATGTGCAGGTAATAATTTTTTGCCGTCTGTGTTCATTTTTTGGACATCCACAATACCTTGTAATAAAAATAATTCTTAGTTAAAATTACAAACTGCTAACCCAGTGTTGATCAAAGTTGGTTTAATCACAAAGGTCTGCAACATTATAAACCTCTCATTTTTTGTTCTATCTATCTACTTGATACCCATTTATTTATTTAGTTATCCTACATCAATTTCGTTTTTTATTTTTCGAAATAAATAATTATTTTACACACATTACGAAGATGAGTAAAAATTCAATGGCATAACTTACTATTTCGTCACAAGCCCAACACTAGTTTGTATACACTCGGTTCAATCGTTAACAAAATACCGCGTAATTTTACAACTTATAAAATAAAACAAGTTTCAATCGTGTTGCTCGGAGCACGAGCGAAATGTCTCTGAGCGTACCAAGGCAGGGCGTGAGCTAATATATTATGTCATGTTATCGCAAAACTACGCGTTTATTTTTGTTTTTAATGTTTAAAAATAAACTAAATCTTATATCTTATCATTGAGAAATAATGGGAATACGCAAATAGAAACCGGATTCTGAAAATTAGTAGATATTTTATTGCTTATTGTTGAATGATACAGTCTGAAAATAAATTGTGAAATCTTAACTTATCTTGGGCCTTCATAACTCCTTTAATATACAGTTGGATTGTGTATGAATAATCACTTGTAAACTAGAAGCAATCTTTATATAACCTAAACAACAATAGTGTCAAAGACTAACAGTCTTCATAACAACTTCCACCTCTAAACTGATAACGACAAAACGTTTACTGATAATACCTCTGACCCCATACAGCTGTTGTTACAGAAACAGTTATCTATTTTATGCAAAAAGGGTTGCCATAATTATGTAACTATGTAAACATCCAAAGTGCTGAGTCATCATAAGTAAACAAATTTTAATGATATGATTTGTTTTTGTTATTGTTTTGATTTATAAAACTAACTGTGGATACTTTTTCGCTCGTGTAGTCGTCGAACATGTTCTCAATAATAATTGAGAGCAGGATCAATTGTGATAAACCCTTTTAAAAATTTTAATTTTAATTTTTAATTTTAATAATAATTGAGAGCAGGATCAATTGTGATAAACCCTTTTAATTTTCGAGTTATGAGCGCTCTAACAAATAGACAAACATAACATATTATGTTGTTAGCAGCTATAGAACTAAAGGTAAAACATTACATTCAGATATATTTATATTAAAGGTACCTGTCCTGATCGTTCAGATATTTTTTTGCTGTAACTCAATCTTTACGGTTTATAATTTTTTGTCAGCAGATTTCAATTTGTTTGTTTTTGCTACTCGCATCAAGTTCTTCAATGACCAAGGTCAGACGCCAAGATGTACCCAATTGAAGACAGGGGGACATAATTTGTTCTACAATCTCAATAAATGAATAATGGGTCCCTGCACTACTACTTTAAAAGATTTTACTTTTAGAAACAAGTTATAACGTAACATTCGCAATAATTATAACACTTTGTAACTTGTTATATAATTTTCTCACTCGAGGATAATTCCGACGATTGATTGTAAATAAAGGTGTGTTAGGAAAACTTCAAGGGTAGCTTTATCTGAAAGAATAGGTAAGCATTGCCAGTCAACAGCCAGGCTTTTGGGCACTTTTGCTGTTGATAGCGATGCGGACGAAGAATATCAGACTTCACATTTTTTGCGTAAGGGATTATTCGAAGCTGATTGTTTGCATGTCAACATATTGATCTTGAAAGTAGAAACACAAAGAAACGGGATTTCGCATTGATGTTATTTGTTGCTACAAAAGCAGATGCTCCCAAAAACTTTTTCCCAACTAGGTATTGTAACGTAAAGACAATAATAATAACAGATATTCTTATTTCATTTTACCAACCTTTATTATTCACGTAATCAAAATTACACATAAATATCCAACTTTCCGTTTTCCTCATTCTCAATACAGTTCATACTGTTGTTTATTGGCGCCACATTGCACAATTAAACATAGGTATTTCATAATATTTGTATTGAAAAACATTAAATCAGTTCACTCCAAAACTTTATTTTGTGTTCCTTCTTTGTTCTCCTTGATTAAATTCAAAAGTTATTTATTCAAACTAGGCTGAGAATCAGCACTTTTCGAACGTCAAAATTACATAAGGCAGTCCCCCAAAACGCCCACCCTTCACCACTTCCTAGTGCCTTTAGCTGGGAAGAAGAAGATATGATATCCTTAAATGATTTTGAAGTTTGCATCACTATTGCAATTCACTTTCATCATTTACCTGCGAACCTGTTTCCAATGAGGATGAATCATTCGCATAAACTAAAGAAAATAAGCTTAATGGCGAAACACTAAAGTCGAAGTTAAGTTTTCAATAAATTGAGTGCAATGTACTAACATTGCACTCAATTGATCTGCGACTTTGCGCCATCCAGCATTTACAAGATGCAGAGTAAAATGCGAAAATGTAAAAGGAGTGTCGAGTAGAAAAGGTAAGGAATGAGTAAGCATGTAAGAGAGAGTCTGACAGTAACGCCGGCGCCGGAGACGATACAGCTGATGAGTTGCCGATATTCATGGATCGTCATGTTGATGGACAGGTGATGCGAAGGTTTTTTTAGGGTTCCGTTGCCAAATGGCAAAAAACGGAACCCTTATAGATTCGTCATGTCTGTCTGTCTGTCTGTCCGTCCGTATGTCACAGCCACTTTTTTCCGAAACTATAAGAGCTATGCTGTTGAAACTTGGTAAGTAGATGTATTCTGTGAACCGCATTAAGATTTTCACACAAAAATAGAAAAAAAACAAATAATTTTGGAGTTCCCCATACTTAGAACTGAAACTCATTTTTTTTTTCATCTATCCCATACGTGTGGGGTATCTATGGATAGGTCTTCAAAAATGATATTGAGGTTTCTAATATATTTTTTTTCTAAACTGAATAGTTTGCGCGAGAGACACTTCCAAAGTGGTAAAATGTGTGTCCCCCCTGTAACTTCTAAAATAAGAGAATGATAAATCTAAAAAAAAATATATGATGTACATTACTATGTAAACTTCCACTGAAAATTGGTTTGAACGAGATCTAGCAAGTAGTTTTTTTTTTTAATACGTCATAAATCGTAAACCGCAATTTACCTTTCATTCAATGTTACTTGCTGCTACGGAACCCTTCATGGGCGAGTACGACTCGCACTTGGCCGTTTTTTTAAATATTATGTGATTATGAATTTAGATGACTTTAAGAAAAGA